>CM059793.1:51149391-52518054 GCA_030435695.1 Brachymystax lenok tsinlingensis
GTAAATTGTGTGCTGTAGAATGTTTGGACATGTACAAAATGTCTGCAGGTGGAAGGTGTGGAAAAGAAGGTCATGGTGAATGTAATGAAGAAACTGTAGTGTTGCAACTGTGGTTGAAATCTTCAGAGTGCCTGTCGAGGTTGAAAGAGAATGAAGTTGACAAAGTCAGAGCCGTCCTGAACATTTCATACGCAGAGGTGATCAAAATGGTTGAGGGAATGAATGGTTCTTCTGAGGACTCCGTGGTGTTGGATAGGCATTTACTGCAGGCTGCAGAGTTGGCCTCCCACCAGCAGGAGCCAGAGATATGTGTAAGATGGTGGACTTCATGATTTTTATGGCAATGGTAATCAATGGCATGGCTAAAGTGGAGGGAAGATTTACATTATTGTTGATGTGGCCGGGCGGTTCCTGGGACTAATGGATTTCAAGGAAGGAGTTACCATGAGGCTCTGTCGCTAGCAGTGCTACCCTCTCAGGCCCAAGAGCCTGGGGAGGGCGCAATGGAAGATTGAAGTAATGGGAGATAGTTTGGTAAAAAAGTATATCTGGATTACACCCCCCATCACTGTATGGAGATTTGTTTTTACCCTTGTACAGTTGGTGGCGATAATGCACCATAAACATTGGATGCCAACCTCTGTTAAACCCCACTGAAGAAAAATCATGGGATTGCAACAAAACAAAACTGCTTACACGCAATCACCGGTATTGCACTTTTACGATGGTCCCTAAACAACGGGACCGCCAGAAAGCAGTATATTTCATCCTTGCTGGCTCGGAAAGAGTGGGACCATCGGTTAAAAAAAACAACCTCTACCGTCATCCTAGGACCTTCCGTCAGAGAACTATTGACGACCGTACTCCAAATATCGAAAGTAAAAACCGCTGCGGTCAGCTTGCTAATGTTAGCTAACTCAAGACATGGTTATGGAATAACTAGGGCTAACCAGCGAGCAACCAGGTAGTCAAACACATGTAGCAAGCAAATATTAACTAGATAGAAAATGTCAAAGCTCGTTAACTACGTGTCATATTCAGTGGACAAACACACAACCAATCCTTTCAAAATGATAGCTAGCAACCAGAAACCCAGCGAATTGCACATCTTTTTTTTCTTCTCATAGTTACCGTTAGCTAATTTGTCAGATTGTGTGTGTGTGGCTACCCAGGGAAAACGACTAACTAGCAATGTTAACCCGCTAAACTTGGTAAATAGCCAATACAAAAAAAGCTGCTAGTTAGCTACCTAGCTAAAGTTAGCCAGAAGGGGGTCGCTAGCAATCCTAAGTGCCAGTCCCGGATATTAGCATAACTAACTACCTAGCTATACAAACATGTTAACATATGAGAGACCTAACAATCTGCTAAAAGTCTAGAGGCCATGGCCTACCTTTATTTATTGTATTTCTGTTGAAATTTGCCATCGTAAGCGGACCCAACTAAAGCTAGCTGAGACTAGCTAGCTGATTCGCTAGCAAGCAAAAATGTACGGGGAGTACTGGCTACACTTAGCTTTGACACATTCATGCATTTACCAATAGGATTGACAAATAATCTATTATACTTGCGATTGATTACATTCACATCCTCTGGAAAAACTATTTCAACATAATTTCTTGCATGGCGCTAATTCGTTGCGCTAGCTATCCGTCTACTGTTTCCCAGTTTAGGAAACCGGTAGTCACATGAGCAGAGCCCAGATCGCAAAGAACACCGAGCGAGTCGATGCGCAAAGACATGAATGAGAATATTATTTGCCGGTACCTCTATTTATTGCATCCTTTTTACTCAAATTACTTGATTTGCAGTCAATTATCTAACATTCTAATGAAAAGAAACCAACTATTTTATTTGTACTATTATTTATATAAATTACATTTGAAATAAATAGCTTTTGCTGAGAGGTGTGGAGGAGGAGTCCCCCTTTCTGTCCAATGAGGTCATTTCTGGAGACTATAAGCACCGCTTTTGGCTCAAGAACAGCCCGAGGCAAAACTTCTATAGGCACACAATACATTTTATTATCAAAATATAAGAGGCAATGTAAAAGACAGCTCAAACAGACACATGACTGAAATACATTCAATGTACATTTAATTTATTGCGGTTAGTTCCTCTAGCCTAGACCCCCCCTTACACCATTCAGTGCAGGACATAATTTTATAATTTAGAGCAGTATTTCCCAAACTCGGGCCTGCAGACCTCAAGGGGTGCATATTTTGTTTTTTGCCCTAGCACTAGGCATCTGATTAAAATAATCAAAGCTTGACAATTACTTGATTATTTGAATCAGCTGTGTAGTGCTATGGCAAAAAAAATAAACGTGCAGCCCTTGCAGTCCCAAGGACTTAGTTTTGGGAAATGATGATCTAGAGACATCTGGGGAAATCACATTGTTTACCAAACTATGCTGTAGACAGGTCTATACTGACAGACTTATTTGGGATTTCTGTAAAATATTTTTGTAGACTGTCGGTTACAACAATTAACACATTATCACTTACACAAAACTGTGCTCTTATACAGATACATATTTACATACAAAATAAAATCTTGAACATTTGGTCACAATATCATCTAAACTCTTATGCTATGCATTTAGCATAGTCACTTTACCTCTACCTACATGTACACTACCGGTCAAAAGTTTTAGATCACCTACTCATTCAATAGGTTTTTCTTTATTTTTACTATTTTCTACATTGTAGAATAATAGTTAAGACATCAAAACTATGAAATAACACATATGGAATCATGTAGTAACCAAAAAAGTATCCTCTGAACAGTTGATGTTGAGATGTGTCTGTTACTTGAACTCTGTGAAGCATTTATTTGGGCTGCAATTTCTGAGGCTGGTAACTCTAATGAACTTATCCTCAGAGGTAACTCTGGGTCTTCCTTTCCTGTGGCGGTCCATTTGAGAGCCATTTTTATCATATTGCTTGATGGTTTTTGCAACTGCACTTGAAGTAAATTTCAATTTTCTAGAAATGTTCCATCTTGCAATGTTTTCCAAATGGTGGCATCCCAAATCCAAAATTAATGTTTTGCATGAAAAAAATATACAGTTACGTGCAAAATAGCAGGAATGGGATTTTTGTTTGTCATCCTTTGGATTATGTTGGAACGGCATGAACTCACATCAGCAGTAGGCTTGAATTATAACTGTAGAGTGGGGGGGACACAACTTTTGCACATAATATGTACAAACGGATGTACCAAACACACTTGAAATTCCAGATTTTATAATATTTGTGGTAATAAATCACAGATTCCAAGGTCAATTAGTTACAGGGCAATATTTCTACCTAATTAATTACACAAAAACAAATACACCCCCTCCAACACCCCTGTAGTAACAACAGTTCACAATTTTACACATGTACATACCAGCATACAACTAAATATTCACAATGTTTGCGAGTTATATTACACACAACTAGGATGATAGTCCGTCCATAAAGATTAGTAATTAAACAAAATGAAAATGTAGGTGCAAACTTGTCTACGACTTCACTCTTTCCCAAGCGTGTTAGTATGTATATCTTTAGAGGAAAAAGAAACTCACACCTATTTAGGCGAGGTGCCTGATGAAGACAGCTTGCCTGTCGAAACGTTGGACATTACATTTTTGCATCTGAGCTCCTAGAGTCTCCTTTATTTTCAAAGTATATCTTTGTCAATTGTCATGATGCATTCTATCTTGGGTCATTGGGCTCCTAAACCAGGTATGTAGACATCTTAATGCGCTGAAAGATCTCTCACAGCTGATAACTGGGATTGTCAGTGTGGCCGGTATGATTGCCTTCAGTGATGTGAACATGTCAGGGTCTAACAATTTATACACACAGGACATGTCAGAAGTGGTCTCTTTTTTTTTTTGAGAGGTAATGTTTACCATGGACTACTTCCTCTGGCTTGAGAGCAATATGCCATGTTTGTCTTGTGTGGGCCTCTCCTCTCTATGTACTCGCTCTGTCCTGACAGCTCCTCTCTCTTCCTTGCTGTCTGAAGTTCTGGTTTCCTGGATCTCCTATATTATTACAGAGACGGCATAGTATCAGTGCCGTAGCAATACACAGTATTCTGAACAGACAAACACACACAATATGAACAACAGGCAAATAATGTTTACCTAAATTGAGCTAAAGGTCAAATCTGCAATCATTTCTGTTCCTTAATGATATTAGCAGTTCAAGCAATCTTAAACCTGATTTAATATTCAACTGTCTTACCCTTTCTGTCGCTTTAGCAACAAAATTGAAATGCATGCAACCATGGGGCAGAACAGATGAGGTTGGCTTAGATTGTTAACATGTAAGCTATATTTCATCTCCAGTGTTTATTGAAAACAAATACCTTTGCACAATGACCACTTGTTGTTTCATATACATCGTTACAGTTGTTGGTTAGCTAGCTAGCGAATTTGAGCCATATTTGCATTGCATTAAATCTATCCAACTATCCAGCTTTGATTTTTTTCAACAGATACAGTATTCATCCCCCTTGCCGTTTTTCCTATTTTGTTGCATTACAATCTGTAATTTAAATGGATTTTTATTTGGATTTTATGTAATAGACATACATAAAATAGTCCAAATTGGTGAAGTGAAAAAAATATACTTATTTAAAAAAAGTGGTGCGTGCATATGTATTCACCCCCTTTGCTATGAAGCCCCTAAATAAGATCTGGTGCAACCAATTACCTTCAGAAGTCACATAATTAGTTAAGTAAAGTCCACCTGTGTGCAATCTAAGTGTCACATGATCTGTCACATGATCTCAGTATATATAAACCTGTTCTGAAAGCCCCCCAGAGTCTACAACACCATCAAGCAAGCGGCACCATAAAGACCAAGGAGCTCGCAAAACAGGTCAGGGACAAAGTTGTGGAGAAGTACAAATCAGGGTTGGGTTATGAAAATAAATAAAATGAAACTTTGAACATCCCACAGCGCACCATTAAATCAATTATAAAAAAATGTAAATAATATGGCACCCCAACAAACCTGCCAAGAGAGGGCCGCCCACCAAAACTCACGGACCAGGCAAGGAGGGCAATCAGAGAGGCAACAAAGAGCCAAAGGTAATCATTGTGAGAGAAGCCTTACTTGACATACAAACTAGATCAATGAGAGAGAATCTGGTACTTACAGGTATCCAAGAGAAAGAAGTTCCTGAATGTGTAGTTAGAGTTCCTCCTTACAGCACTTCAGATCCCACATGAAGCTATCGACAAAATCCAACTTGAACGTGTACACCGCTTCGGACAGAGAGGGCAGAGGTATGGACACCCAATTGTTGCCAAATTTGCTTTCTTTAAAGAAAAAATAATGGTTAAAAGCCTGGGTAAAAGACTTGCTGGCACGAAAATTGGCATGTTGTCGAAGGAAATTGCAGAACTGTGCAAAATAGAAAATAGATTGAAAGGGAAATGCGTAACTCTCGTGGTTGATAAACTGTATATTGATAATCAGTTGTTCAGAGACACAAAGACTACTCCATGGCTATTCAAAAAATGTCAATGGTCTCATAGAGACAAATAATGAAACACACAATTCTAGCCCTGATATGGATTGTAATAATACAACAAAAAAATATAGCTTTTCTATCTATCTTTAAATATAACTAATTGGAACACAACAGCACAAATTCAACATGGTGGAGATAAAAACACAGCAGGCAGAAGGCACAGTATGTGGGTATGTGTGGATGTACTGAGATGGATGGTGTGGTGTGTTTTTTGGTGTTTGGGAAAGTGTGGCGTTAAGTGAGTGAGAAAGGAAATGGTTGCATATCCCAGAGCCAATGTATGTCTGTGAGCAGGGGTTGTGCGAGAGCTTTCAATTTTGTCCAGATCTTATTTATTTATTGTCCTATCATGGGGAACTACATTTTTTAAATAAATTATCCATCTTATTTATTTATGGTCCTATATTGATGGAACCGTCCATAACTCTATACCCTAGACACCGACCTGAACAACACAGATACTAAGAAGGGTTGGTCCTGCAACGCCAGAGCCCCCTGATGGGACAGCATAATATACAAGGAAATCTCAAAGCTGATAATGAGAACCTTGACGACCTTGTACCTAGCCGGTGGGGTGCCTCCACCCAGGCAGTGGCAGTGCTGGCAACACTAGCTACAGTAACCCATGGGGAGGGGGTCACACTCTGACATTTAGATAGGGGGCATATTATTGTGGCCATGGTGGCACAAAATCAAAGGTCTGACTGCACAGAGATGCTTGGGATATGGTCACTATGGGGGACCATGGGTGGGTGTTTTAGGGGAAGGGGGTATATCTGACCTCCACATAGAACGTGACAATAGTAAATCAAATCTCCCCATTTCTGACCAATATTTGCTCAGTTTTGCAGACCTTCTCATACAGCTGCAACTGTATATGCATTCATAAATTCAAGACCTTTCTTGAGTTGGGCTCTGGGAAGGTGCAACTGTTGAGAATCTGAGTCTATGGTTGTTGTGGGGGAAAGGGGTTGAGCGTGTGTGTGTATCCCACAACTGTTGCGAGGGAGTAAAAGATGTTATGGACAATATAGGATGAATCACAATTGTTTGCTAAAATAATAATTGCTTGCCATAATGTAATTTTGAGAGAGGCAAAAATACTTTGCATAAACTGCCTACATTACTACAACTATTAATTGCTAATTATGGAAAACAAGAAACAGTTTTTTTTTTTTTTTTTTTACATTTTTTAATGGCTATATATAAAATACAAATCAAGGTGAGGGCGATGGAAATGCATTTGGCGGTTGATCTGCTTCTGTTCTGTGGGTGCCACTGTGTGCTCTTTTCAAAGGATGGGTCCCGGTCTCTTCGAGGCCATGGGATCCGGGGGGTCAGGGGTGGTCTGCCAGGCGTTAGGATGATAACCCAACTCGGGATGAGGATGGGTTTTAGCAGGTGGAATAGTGGGGACCAATTGGAGGTTTACTTAGTAGTAATGCAAATATCATGGTACAGCTATATAGACACTCAATCACCAAGTTACTTTTTAATGGTACGTTTACAAACATATATTATGATAAATAGAATTGAAACTTGTGTCTTATGGTAAGTGGTGAAATAAGTATAGCTAGTTATAATTGTAATGGCTCAGCAGATAAGACAAGACGATCAGTATTTACCTGGCTTAAAGAGAAGGAATATAATATATATTGTTTACAGGAAACTCATTCAACAATTTTAGATGGAGTTTTGTGGAAAAAGGACTTTCTCCCATAGGCAAAGAAATTCAAAAGGGGTGATGGTATTAATTAACAGTAATTTTGATCCAAATGTGCAAATTGTCCAAACAGATCATCAAGGTAGATGGATTATTTTAAATATGTTCTTGGACAATGAACAGATATGGCTTATTAACCTATATGGTCCAAATGATGATCCAAGCTTTGAAAAAAAAAAAAAATATATATATATATATATATATATAAGAATTTAACTCTAAGCAACACTAGACTCTTATTATGATTTTAATACGGTTTTAAATACCTCCTATGGACAGCAAAGGAAATCACACTACAAACTATCACCCTCAGGCACTTAAGGAAATCATGAATGTCATGAATATATTGGAATTAGTGGATATATGGAAGCTTAAATAACCTGACCTAGTGAGATATACATGCCAGAGGCTTAATCAAGCTAGTCATCTTGATTACTTTCTTATGTCATTCTCTCTGGCACCAAAAGTGTTAATAGGGGACAGAATGCGGTCGGATCATCACATAATTGGTATATATATTACTCTTACAGAATTTCCATGTGGGCGAGGATATTGGAAATTTAAGCCAACTGGATGATAACTTGTTTATAAATTATTCTGTCCTAGTTATAACTTACTTTTCCCGACATAACATAGGTACAGCAGATCCCCTTATTGTATAGGACACTTTTAAATGTGGCTTTGGAGGCCATGCAATTCAGTACTCATCTATAAAACAAAAGCAATTTAGATCAAAAGAGTCCATCTTAACAAAGGAAATTGAAGGACTAACAGTACAGTTAGATTGCAATAAAAACTGTACCATAGAAGCACAGAATAAGTTAGAGGAAAAAGAAATGGAGGAACTTAAGAAAGATCTAGTGTATCAAAAGCACCAAATTATTTTTCAATTTTCAACTTAGAAATGTTACCACAAGAAATGTATTGAAACTTGTTACAAATTATGGAGTCACGCATGATTCACCGAACAATATTTTGAAAGAGGAAATAAAGTACTTTAAGAATATGTTGTCGTTTCACTCTCCTCAATCTCCACTAACCGAAGCTAATTGTATGGATTTTTTTCCTATTAATAATGTGAAATTAACATCTGTACAAAAAGACTAATTTGAAGGCCAAATTACAGGAAAACTTCTTGATGCAATTAAAGCCTTTAAGGCTGGGAAAACTCCAGGGCTGGATGGCATACCAGTGGAAGTATACCAAACTTGTTGGTAGATTATCGGACACACAACAAGGTCTGATTTCATTATTACTGAAACAGGATCCAAGTGGTGTGTGTATGTATGTATATAAATAAATAAAGATCCAGCCCATAAAAAAAAATGGAGGCCTCACACTTCAATGTGTGATGCAAAAATTCTAGCTAAATGCTTAGCGCATAGAATTAAAAAGGTATTGTCAAATATTATTCATTCTAATCAGAAAGTTTTTTTACATGGAATATACATTGGAGATAATATAAAGACAAGTACTGGAAACAATAAAATACTGTGAAATATCGGGGAAACCAGGCCTGGTTTTCATAGCTAATTTTGAAAAGGCGTTTGATAAAGTACGACTGGAGTTTATATATAAATGCCTGGAATATTTCAATTTTGGAGAATCTCTTATAAAATGGGTTAAAGTTATGTATAGTAACCCTAGGTGTAAATGGCTACTTCTCAGAAAGTTTTAAACTGTCAAGAGAAGTAAAACAAGGTTGTCCACTATGAAATCCAAATAAAAATCAATTGAAATTACAGGTTTTAATGCAACAAAATAGGAAACGCCAAGGGGGTGAATCATTTGGAAGGCACTGTAGAAATCAAACTGGAAATAGAGGAAGGCCAGGACTAAAAACAAACAAAATATAACTATTGTAAAATAGATTGTGTCTGTAAAAAGGCAGGGCAGTATTCATTGCAGTGTGTAATGCAGTGTAGCCTAGCTTGTTTTACACCATCCCAGCAGAGCAAAAGACTCCGGGCTGAGACAAAATCATCCGGGGCTATAGCTCCGGGTCTGGTGATGTCAATCATCTCTGGCCTCTCTGGCTGTGTGTGAGTGCGAGGTCCAGTGATGGAATCCCTCTTCTCCTTCTTGGCCAGCAGGTCTAGCGCCATCTGCAAGTCGATGGCCTTCATTCTTGCTGAAGGCAGAGGTTATGTACAGTACATGTGCATCTCCAAGAAGACTTTACAGTAAACAGTCATAAAATAAATAAATGAAAGGCATTTAAACAAAAAAGGTATTCTTCTTTCACATATTCCCAAAAGTGGCTAAGGAGAAGAAAGGGAAGGTTCATGTGTTCTACTGTGGTAAAACATCTCTCTCTCTTCCTCTTTTCCTCCTCCCTCGATCTCAGTATCTTTCCTTCCTCTCTTCTCTCACACCCTCTGGCTCTTCAGCAGCCTGATCCATCTCCAGGTTGGTCAGGAGGCTCACAAACCACTCAGTCTGGTCTCTGTTGATCCAGAGGAAGTCAACCTGTAGGAGAGCATTTACAAACAGAGCATTTAAGAAACATTAATTATAACATAACTTCTCACCCTGGTCCCAGATCTGTAGGAACTGTGTGGTTACTTGGACGCAGGAGTAGGCAAGACTAAACTTAATAGATCTGGGACCAGGCTACAAGCTTCCGGCCCAATGAGTATCTGTCATCTGTAGTGTTCTTCGAGCCAGGACCTATAGGAAAGTGTGAATTGGAACCTGGCGAAGAATAGAGCCCACCTGACCTGTCTCGGGTTTAGCCTCTTGGCTGCCATGATGTACTCCAGGTTGCGGTGGTCCATCCACACCGGGAAAGGGTGTTTGGACCCCTCCAGCTAGTGCATCCACTCCTTTTAGAGCCTTCTTGACTGCCAAGAGTTCCCGGTCCCCTACGTCGTAATTCCTCTGGGCGGGGCTCAGCTGCTTGGAGTAGAAGGCACAGGGCCGCAGCTTTGAAGGGGTTCCTGTGGCTGGGATAGCACTGCCCCGACTCCTCTTTTGGAGGCATCCACCTCGACAATGAAGGGGAGTGAGGGGTCGGAATGTGCCAGCACGGGAGCAGTGGTGAAGCATGCCTTCAGTGTCTCGAACGCCCTCTCCCCCTCTGCCGTCCAATGAAGCCACTGGACACCTCTCAGCAGGGAGGTAAGAGGTGCAACCACCATGCTGAAGCCCCGGATGAACCTCCGGAAATAGTTGGCGAACCCCAGGAATCGCTGGACTGCTTTCACAGAGTTGAGGATGGGCCATGACCTGACTGCGCTGACACGTTGCTCCTCCATCTCCACTGGATATGAGGTAGCCCATAAAGGACACGGACCGCTGGAAAAACAAACATTTCTCTTGTTTGACATATAGATCATCCTCCAACAGTCTTCCCAGCACAGACTAAAGAGATATACTGTGCGGATCAGCAGAATAGACAACATTTTTGTCTATATAAACCACTACATCCCATCCCAGCATGTCCCGAAACACTAAGTTAATAAAGGCTTGGATGATTGAAGGAGTATTAGACAAGCCAAAAGGCATTACGAAATACTCGTAATGCCCCGTGGTCGTGGAAAGAGCCGTTTTCCATTCGTCGCCTGCAAGAATGCGCACCAGATTGTAGGTGCTCCTCAAGTCCAGTTTCGTGTTTTTTTTATTTTACCTTTATTTAACTAGGCAAGTCAGTTAAGAACAAATTCTTATTTTCAATAACAGCCTAGGAACAGTGGGTTAACTGCCTTGTTCAGGGGCAGAACGACAGATTTTTATCTTGTCAGCTCAGGGATTCAATCTTGCAATCTTTCGGTTACTAGTCCAACGCTCTAACCACTAGGCTACCTGCCTCCCCAAGTACTGCGCCCTGTGCATTTGTTTGATGATGGTTGGGATGAGGGGTAAAGGATAGCGGTGGCTTTATTCAGTGTTCGATAATCAATGCAGGGGCGCAGTCCCCCATCTTTCTTCTTAACAAAAAATAAGCTTGAGGAGGCTAGTGACATAGAAGGGCGGATAAAACCCTGCTAGAGGCTCTCCTGTACGTAGATCTCCATGGCCTTGGTCTCCGCATAGGAGAGGGGATAGACGTGTCCTCTTGGGAGGGCTGCGTCAGACAGCAGGTCAATGGCACAGTCCCAGGGGCAATGAGTAGGCAGGCGTGTAGCCTGGGTCTTAGAAAACCCGGTGCAGATCCTGGTATTCCTCCGGTAAATCTACTTGATGGGTGTGGTCCGGACTTTCCACAGTAGTGGTGTTTAAGACACCTCCCCTGACACTCCTGGGTGGGAGAAGGAGAATTCCTTGGCTTGTCACCTCCTCGCCTATTTATGGATAGAGAGAAGGTCGGGGAGAAATGAACCCTCTCTCCACAATAGGAGCAGAGGCCCAGATTCCTCCTCCTCCTACGCTATGCCTCGGGCAAACGTGCAGAGCCCACCTCCATCGACTCTGGCCATGGAGCAGGTGTAGCCATGGGCTCCGGATTCCGCACAGGTCTTCGTCGAACCCGCAGGAGATTGTCCAACCGGATCGCCATGCTGATGAGCTGATCGAGTGACAGGTTGTCATCACGGAAGGCTAACTCCATCTGTACCTCCTCCCGCAGTCCGCCGCGGAACACGGTGAAGGCTGTGATGGTTCTCCAGGGCGAACTCCGAGGTGGTCCTAGATCTCTGGCATAAACGGAGTAGACGCTCACCCCCTTCCCGACGCTCCATAGGATGATCAAACACCGAGTTGAAGAGGAGGACTCGTAGGACTCAACCTCGGGTCCGCCGCTTCCCAGACCGCAGCTCCCCAATCCAGGGCCTGTCCGGTCAGTGCCGAGATGACGGTGGCAACCCTGTCTCTTCCGGAGACAGCCTTGGCGTAGCGAGCGAGGTACAGGTCACATTGCAGAAGGAATCCCTAACATCTCGCTGGCGCGCCGTCAAAGCGCTCTGGGAGGGACAGGGGTATTCCGTGGACCGGCTCAGATGGGACAGAGGCAGGTAGTTGTGGTGTGGGGGCTGGTGCCGGAACCGGTGCTGGAGACTGGAGGGACTGCACATTCTCCTCCAAATGCAGGATGGTTGCCAGCACGCTGTCCATGGCGCCGTCGAGTCTGGAGAGACAGTCCTCGTGATACTGGACTGTCTCTACGATGGTCGCCAGCTCGGCCTTCCCTGCTGTCTCCATTTTGATGGGTCGTTTATTCTGTCACATTGATTAATGATCGAAGACAGGCGCAGGAATACATAATGGGGGGTTTTATTACTCCACCCAATAAACAACATGTCATGATAAAAAGGCACGGGGACGAAGCCCAAAACAAACACGTATATAAAATACACAGGGATGTTACCCAAACAAAAGAGCGAGGTGTAAACCTCTAAATTATACACGGGAGGAGACCCGTAATACCAAGTGCACAATACACGTAGCACGAAAGCCGAAACAACAAAGCACAGGTACTCACAAGACCAACGGACATGGGACAATAACCGACAAGGACAATGGGAAACAATGGGCACATACAGTTGAAGTCGTTTACATACACCTTAGCCAAATACATTCAAACTCAGTTTTTCACAATTCCTGACATTTAATCCTAGTAACCATTCCCTGTCTTAGGTCAGTTAGGATCACCACTTTATTTTAATGGATTGAGCGGAGGGAAGTTGTCAGGGATATTGGTGAGGGAGTGTGCTTCTATGACACATTATACAGTACGTACCTGTAAATCCACATGTTTTTAGACCACAGAAGCCCTGTTTATATCTGGGGCTAACATGCTTTCTTTGTGCTGATCTTGTCCACATTTTGATTGTGCCTACATTTTTTTGACAGATGTAGATTAAAAGACACATTGATCTTATTGTGATCAGATTTTCCTGACCACCTCTTGGGGTGGTCAAGGATGCATTGTGTCTGGATATCTAGACGGATCTAGACAGTAGGCAGTTTTCCGTTGACCAAGGTTTATTCAACAAATGCGATGTCGCAGAAAAAACATTAACAGCTATAGGATAAATGTTCTAAAAAATCAACAATTTTCATCCATTCAACGGGTGTGGATTTTTCTTTTGTCAAACTTTATTTTTTTTTGTGAAGAATTTGGATGGAAACAGTTTTTAAATGTTGATTGACGAATAATTTTGAAGGAACGCAGGGCACTTAACTATAAAGCCCCACTCCACATTTTATTATAAATGCCTACTGCTTGCTTAATCTATTTTTCAACTATAAAAATTATGTTTATTTGAAGGACAAGCATTGTCTTGACTTTCAAGAATGCCTGAATTGCTTCGTCTTGCTTTTCTGGTTGGCTGGATGCAAGTTTCACCATCCAATTATTTCAGATCTAGGCTACAGGAGTGCAAGTTTCACCATGGCACAGACCGTGGCGATATGTTGGCACATGAGAATTATTAGAATATGGCAAATATTCATAAATTCTTGCATTCTATCCATGCTGGCTTTTGTGGGCTACCTGAGACATGAAACAGATAGGTGGGAGGGCATTCAGGCTGTCGACAATTTATTAATGTTTTTGCTGGAAAAGTGTATATTTGTTTTGTCTGACGTCATTGCGTCCAGCTGTTTTATCGACACAAGATAGTTCAATGGAAACACCGTAGCAGGCAATTGTCACATCTTATTTTCTATGCAAACTTTCTAAATGTCTACAAACAAAATCACTGGAAAAGTTAATGGAAACAGAGCTAGTGAAACTATTTAAATCATAATTATCCCCCACTCTAAAATAATTTACAGATGGCACCATTGATTTATGGCATCAATGTCTCTTAAAATAAATCAATATTATTTTGAGAACATATCTGTGAAATAATTAGAATACAAGGAAATCTGGTCACAATGCAGACACGGGACGGATAAGAGATATTTTTATACAATGTGTAGAGAGAACAAACCTTGATCAGATAGTAATTGGATCATATTGATCAGATCACGAAACCTACTTGTTAGCGCAAGGTGAAAACAAGGCTCTACATGGTCCCATATAGCTCAGTTGGTGTAGTATGGTGTTTGCAATGCCAAGATTGTTGGTTCTATTCCCACAGGGGGGAAAAGTATGAAAATATTTGCACTCAGTCTGGATAGAAGCATCTATTAAATGACTAAAATGTAATACATAGAATTATCTGTAAGGTCCCTCAGTCGAGCAGTGCATTTCAACCACAAAGACCAGGGAGGTTTTCCAATGCCCTGCAAAGAAAGCCACCTATTGGTAGATGGGAATTTAAAAAAGCAGATATTGAATATCCCTTTGAGTACGGTGAAGTTATTACATTTTGGATGGTGTATCAATATACAGAGTCATTTCAAAGATACAGGTGTCCTTCCTAAATCAGTTGCTGGAGAGTAATGAAATCGCTCTGTGATTTCACCATGAGGTGACTTTAAGACCATTACAGAGTTTGATGGCTGTGATAGGAGAAAACTGAGGATGGATCAACAACATTGTACTTACTCCACAATACTAACCTAAATGACAGAGTGAAAAGAAGGAAGCCTGTACAGAATACAAATACTACAAAACATGCATCCTGTCTGAAATAAAGCACTAAAGCAGAACTACAAAAAATGTGGCAAAGAAATTAACTTTATGTCCTGAATAAAGTGTTATGTTTGGGACATTATGTTTGGGACAAATCCAACACAACACATCACTAAGTAACAGAGATGGAAAGTCGAGTCTGAGACTCGGATTCGAGTCGCACATAAAGTCTGTCACAGGTTCGTTTATTTTATTGTTGTTCCCCTTGGGTCACAGCTGGAGGGCACCCTTTGCCTTGTGTTCTAGTTTCCAGGTTACCTTAATTATTACGTATTCGTTTCACCTGGTTTTGATTACCTTCTCTGTTCACCTGGTTGCCTTGCTATGTAGGTTCCTCTGTTGCTTGTATATGTGCTTAGGTCTTGTGTTTTGTTTAGTGCACTCTTGTGCTGTTGCCTTGTTTTTGTAAAGACTAAGTAGAGAGCTGAATTTACCTTTACCTCTGCGACTGGGTTTGAGTTCGTACAATCATCATTGTAAAAAAAAAAGTCGCAAACAAAATGACTAGCGACTTCACTTAGACTCGTGATCAACTGACTTGAAACTTGACTTCGACTCTAGATGAGAGACTCGTGAACAATGCAAGTCAATACTGGGATACGTTTTTGTTGTGCTTGGTGTCATAACATGGAACAAACAGGTGGCATTGTAACACAGAGAAAGAGGTTTAATACAGAGGGCTGAAAAGTATTATAGAACATCTGCGTTCCGCAAAATATAGGCAGACAAGGATGTATCTATTTCAATGGGAGGATAGTGGTTACTCATATTTGCACTTTGTTCTTATTTGATTGAGTGGACATTGTGTATGCACTTGCTAAACAGATCGGAACATTAAACGATAGCTTAATTTGGCTTGCGTTTTTATCTTAAGTTTATCTTAAGTTAAGCTTGTTAAGACAAGCAAAAGTGAATTATCATTTATCGTAGTATGTGAAATCATGTCATTTAAATAACATCCTGTAAATGATAATTATGACAGTGTTTGGCAACTAACTTTAAATATATTAAATTGTCAAAAATAATGTAGGAAATGTATTTTTTATTTATTTAAGCGGACATGATTTCACATTGACTGACTTAGTGAACCGTTTTAGTAAAATTAAAGAGCAACTATTGTTTTTTTTAATTTATTATTTAAAAAATAGGTTATTGGACTGGTCTAGGTGGCGTTATTAAAAAGAAAACAATATTTAGTCAATTTTTCTGGCCACTATGATGAAAAAATAAAAGGTTTAGCTTTCAGTTATTAACAAGCTAAAAAATGTACTTTTTGTGTGTGGTGGTTGCTCCAAATTATATGGACAATTTAGATTTCCAAGTGTTTAGATTTCCAAGCAAAAAGAGCACAACTTTTCAGGCTTGGGTGAGAATTGTGCAGGTGAAGAGGCTTGACTTCACTGCTGCCTCTGTGCAGCCCAAGCAATCCGTGGTCTGTGTGGCGCACATTTCACGAATGAAGACTATGTGGCTAGTGACATGATTGAGTACAACATAGGATTCAGGACCAAGGATCGGTGCTACCTCATGATAGGTGTGCCGTGTCTGCACTCTTGTCCATCGTATGAAAGGCCGATTCGACCAGCGGTGCAACAACTAAAGTTACGAGATGAGGCGTGTATGTTGTGCAATTGTTTGTGAGTACAGTGCTACCTACCTAGCCTTCTTGGTAGTTAAGAAAGTTTAGCTCGTTTGCCACCAGCTAAAGTTAGCCAATCTTGGAACCCATCATCAGGCAAATTTCACATTTTGTCCCAGTTTTCTTGACTAGATTATAATTGACTGTTAATGAATAATGTTAACTGTGAGCTTGGTACAGTAACGAACGGTAACATTACCCTATGTTCAAACTGTTGCTAAATGTTGTTGCCTAATGTTAGCTAAATAGATACAACTACCTTGGCATCTAGGGGTCGTTTACTAACATCTAACGACTAGATAGCAGAATACTCTGTAGCAGCAGCCACGTTTTCCATGATTTCCTGGCTGCACCTTCCACCAACAACCCGAGACTAATACATAATATAGGAACACAAGGCTTTATCGTTGGGTTTTTAACAGAAATGTTTGGCGATCGACTAGAAACGCATTGGAGATCGACAAGTCGATCGTGATTTACCGGTTGGTGACCACTGATTTAAATGAATTGGAGGTGTTAAGTTCCAAGATGCTCTTTAAGAATCTGCCATTTACATGTTTGCGGTCATTTGTACATCACTGTAGTACTACAGCTAAACAATCGTAATCAGCAACAATGTCATCAGTTGGTGAGGCTTTCCTTTGGTTACAAGAACCTGCAGTATAATGCCATTGGCAAAAAACGCCTACATCTAACTACATAAAACTCACTGCGAAAGGTCAGTTAGGCTAGCTAACAACTTTACAATGTGGTTAGACTAATCATAGCCTTGATTATAGCTAGCTTTCTTGTGTGTCATCTTTTAGATAACTGGAAATGTACTGTCGAATATTTCTTGAAAGGTTCAGAGGTGGGTTATCAGATAGCTAGGCCTACTTGTTAGCAGATATTCAATCTCGGCGATGTGCATATTGCTCTGAGATTTAATATACTTTCTGTTGCAGCCTGGTCCTAGGAAGTAATTTAGTATAAAACGAGAGTTCAAAGCATGGAAAATCCCATAGACCATATTTGTTTGTGTCCTTGTACTTCCATATCAAGTCAGCAACAACTATCCATCATGTTGTTCATCTGTAGGTTCCCTGAATTCTGCAAAGCAAAGGTGGCCAGCGCAGGGACAGAAGGACAGAGCAGCATTGACTCATTCTTGACCACCACAGGTGTCCATGTGTACAGCCAGGCCCACCCCAGGCAGAAGGCCATAACAGAGGCTATACTGCAAGATAGTGATGCACCGATTTGGCATTTTTGGCTGATACGATATCTTCCTTGCCAAAAAAAAAACTATATCGATAACCGATATTTAACATTTTTGCAGCCTTTTAAGCATTCTAGTACAGTGAAATAGTTGAAATACACACTGACCAAAAAGTTATTTTGTTGGCATTTACATATGTCCCCATTACCAGTAAAACATGATCAAAACCAATTTATTTCACTTACTTGTTACTGTGCTTTTTTGTTCATTTGTTGTCCAGCTGTGTCTGTAACATTTCACGTAAACCCTGTTTTTTGTCTGCATCGAAGTAGCAGTCCTTGTACCTAGCATTGAGCATGGTGGCGACACACAGTAAGGCTGAGAGAATACCACCGAATCGCTTGTTCACAGCCTCTAGTAGAGTACTTATGCAAGTTTTAACCCCACGGTTTGTGTCGGCAGTGTTGTTGAGCAGGCGTTTCAATGCCATGACAGAGGGTATCACGTTTGCTGCTTATTTCTCGAGTCAGTTGTTCGAATTGAGCTAGGAGTGTGTTCAAGTTTCAAACATGTTCTCAAATGCCATTGAAATGGCAGCAGTGGTATGACAACCAGCATATTCATGAGCATGCAATACGGCTTTTCCTCAGTAGGAAATCCTTGTCGACCCCCGTGCTGTCAGACTCAACATGCTCATGAGGCTGACATCGCTGGTCCAAATGTCAGTCGTGAAGCTAATAGCAGTGACGCCCATAGCAAGTAGCTCATGAATGTGCATTTTAACAATACTGTGTAACTCCGGTAGGGCAACATCTGAAAAATAGCACCTATTTGGTAGTGTGTCCCGGGGCTCGAAGTGCTCGACCAGTCGGCGAAAGCCAACATCATCCACGACAGAGAACGGTTGATTGTCAAGGGCAATGAATTCCATTATCTTGGCGTTAATAGATTTCGCCTTTGAGTTGTCTCGCTGAAATTTTCTTACTCTTTGAAATTAGTGCTCGACTTGAACTTGTTGGAAGTGTGCGCTTAGTTTTTTTTCTGCTTTTGTTCTAAGTAGTCGCTGAACGTCTGGGGGTGATGCACTTTGAAATGAGTAATTAGGTTTGTGCTATTGAAAGATTTCACTTTCTCCCCCTCCTCAGGAAATAATAGCAGCACAAACATTGCATATGGCCTTTTTGTTATCTTCCTTTGAAACTTCAAAATAGATCCACACAGCAGACATTGTGGGCTAGGTTAGGAATGCTGTGTTGCACGTGTAGTGCAGTATTTTACGTGGCGTCATTCCGTCATCTACCTACGTTATATAGGTATGCACGTCAGCTTTGACATCGGTTTTGCACATTAGCGTTAAATTAGACATCGGTCCGATGCCAATGATGGCATATTTGGCTACTATCGGCCGATTCCGATATGCTTACCGATATATCGTGCATCCCTACTGCAAGACCTGATAATTTCCTTCAACCTGCCTATATCCTTAGTGGACAAACCTCACTTTAGGGATTTCATGTCAGTGGTAGATAACAAATATAGCCCAGTAAGTAGGCCCACGTTGACCAGGGCCTGCATGACTTAACACTGAACAAAGAGGCTACAATCAAAAGTGCCCTAGAGAAGACAGAATCAGTGTCTGTCGCTGTAGATATATGGATTGATAGGACCATGAGGGGCTTCATGGGAGTAACAGCCCAATACATGGCCATGGAAGATAAAAAAAAAAAACATAACATAAATTAGATTGTCATATGTGATAACGCTGCAAATATGAAAAAGGCCTTCACAGTTTGTTTCCCCAAAGCAAGCAATGTTCATGATGATGATGTGGATAACCCCAGCCTATGGGAAGAATTTGGTGAAGAGTACAATGCTGATGTTCAAGCTATCCAAACCAACTGCAGGCAACAGCGCTTACAGTGCGTTGCCCTGTCATTACAACTGGTGATTAGAGATGGACTAAAGGAAACACACATCATAAACAGTGTGATGGCTTAGGTAACTAAACGTTGCAGCTTACTACATACTACCTGTGGTCTGAAAGAAGCATTTGAAGCTGAGTTCCGAGCCAATCATAGTATCCCTGATGCTGTGTCTACCAGATGGAATTCTATCCTCAGGCTTGTTAAAGCAGTCACCAATCTGAATCAAAAAAGCCTCAATACTCTACTTGAGGCCCAAGGACACAAGGAGGTCTGCTTATCACCAAGGGAATGGAGCCAGCTATTGGACCCTTTTGTCCAGGCCACCGACCTTACTCAGGGGGAGAATGTGGTGACTCTCAGTGCTGCCCTTCCTTGTGTACTGTCACTCAACTATCATCTGCAAAGTATACTGAGCACAAGTCGTCACCTAGTCAGTCTAGTAAAAGCATTGCAGCAGTCACTCAAACGTCGATTCCAGTGGGTGTTTGTGAATGTCAGAATGGAGCACTCGGATGAACAGGCAACAAAACTTCCATTTGGTGACAATGTATACATAATGCCTACACAGCTGGGCCCATCTTTCTGCCTGTTCTGGCTTGATCATGATGTCCTCATACCACATGAAGATAAAGCTGAATTGAAGGAGAGTCTGATTGGTAGGTACAATGCATTGGAACATGCAATGTTTTCTATGCCACTTGCATTCAAATAAATGTTTTTTTTTTCATGTATACTGTTATTCTTGAGCACATACATAATTCATGAATTTCTGTTTTGGCTGAGGCACGGAAAGTCACCGTTACGGAGAGCAGTAGTGGAGAAGAAGAACAACCACCTGCCAAAACCTCCAGACTGTTCTCTGGCTACCGCAACAAGATCAGCAAGAATAAAGGAGACATAAAGTCATCTGTCAGAGCAGAAATTATTCGCTATAAAGTCATCTGTCAGAGCAGAGATTATTCGTTACATTCAAGTATCTTCTGATGAAAATGAAGTTGATTGCTTGCATTTTTGGAGAATCCATTAAAAGACTTTCCAAGGCTCAAGTAGGTAGCAATGACAGCGTTGGATATGCCTGCCACCAGTTTCCCAGTGGAGAGAGTGTTTAGTCATGGAGGCCTCATCATGCGCCCTCATTGTGCCAGGCTCAGTGCAAGAACGCTGACAAACTTGATCTTTCTGAAATGTAACCTGTTTGCAACAGAAATGTTCTCTGTCTTAGGGCACAGGATGTAATTTTCTACTTGTTACAGGAAATTGTATTTCTGTTAAGTGTCCAGGCCAGTAAGTATATTTTAGGGATAAAGATCATTTCGTTTGATATACAGGACACTTTAGTAGTGCAGTTATTGAACAGTTGTGTCATTTTGGTTTACATTCATACTTGTCATTTATCTTCCCTCACCTACAGATTTTCTGTTTGTATGACAGAATGAAGTGAAATATAGACAATGTCTGCCACAAAATACCATCCACTTTAAAATGCTCTTTGCTTTTTTCATATCCGGTACAATTACTTTTATTAATGTAAACTGTCTACATTTTAAAAGGAAATTTATTTTGATTTAAATAGTGTCAGTGTTTTCTTTCATACAAGTATGGACTAATGACCAGGGGAGTCTCTTCAAATAATTTACAAGGTTTATAGACCTAACCCATAGCAGGCAGAAAGCCATTGCCAAAAGGGGCTTGAGACTTGACACTTGACCTCTACCTCAAAGATTTGTGAACATCTCTCTGCCACTCTTCATGTTTACAAACATGGTGGTGGCTGCATCATGTTATGGGTATGCTTGTCACCGGCAAGTGAGTTTTTTAGGAGAAAAATAAATGGAATAGAGCAAAGCACAGGCAAAATCCTAGAGGAAAACCTGATTCAGTCTGTTTCCCACAGACACTGGGAGACAATTTCCCCTTTCAGCAGGACAATGACCTAAATATACACTGGAGTTGCTTACCAAGACGACATTGAATGTTCCTGAGTGACCTACTTACAGTTTGACTTAAATCAGCTTGAATATCTATGGCAGGTGTGTAACAGACATACCCAGAAATAATCACATCTGTAATCGCTGCCAAAGGTTATTCTAACATGTATTCATTAGGGTGTAAATACTTATATAAATGTGTAATTTATGTATTTTATTTAATACTTCTGCTACAAATTCTAAAAACATGTTCACTGTCATTGTGTGTGTGTGTGTGTGTGTGTGTGTAGAAGGGTAAGGAAAAACTACATTTAATCCATTTTGAAATCAGGCTGTAACAACAAAATGTGGAATAAGTCAATGGTTATGAATACTGTCTGAAGGCTCTGTACATCTATAAAGTTGATTACCTGCGCTCTACACTTTCACTGCTGTCATGAAATGGTTTAACACTTGATATAATTGAAAGATAGCGAAATGCTCTCGGGCAAACTGTTTTGCCTTGCAGAAAGAAAAAATATTTATTTAGAAAAAGACTAGTGGTTACCAGTATGTTGCTCAAGTTCTCTGTCACTGCAACGGATATCCGTCATATGGATTCTTCAAAAAAAAAAAAAAAAAAAAAATATATATATATATATATATATATATATATATATATATATATATATATATATATATATATTGAAAAGGACTGGAATTGGTCAAACTTGCAGTTCGATACATGCACAAAATATAATTTAACAGTCCTCTTTTCCTAACAACATGGTCATAACTTTTTTACATGAAAGGGGAAGTTAACTTGGCCCCGCAGACCGAGATTGACAGATTTGTTTTGCTTTAACCCCTGGGTTTCACTCTTTCCCCTCTCTCTGCCTTCACAGCTGGGCTTCTTCAAAAGGCAGGAGGATGAGGAGGAGCAAGTAGCCACCGGAAAGACGCCAGAGGAGCAGTAACCATGGTGACAGTGTGGACCTGCTTCAGCCCCATCGCTCAGGGACCCCCAGCACACCCCAGACATGAGAACGTGGATGCCAGCTCAGTGCCCTTATCCCACTTCGCCATTGGCCAAAAAGCACACCAGTCTTGCAGTGCTGAGCCCTCCTACTGGCTAGTGATGTGACGTTTGCAAACAATTTATTATTTTAAAACAACCATTTCTACTGACTAGTCATGATTTGTTTTTCTGAGTGACTTATGGCCACAATGAATTCTAAGGCAGGATCAATACACGCTCCTCCAGTGACGTGCTCCGACCAACAACTGTCATATGGCGCGAAGGCTAAATAGATCATGGTGCAGACAGTATAGATAAGGAAAGACAACTGAAGAACTGATAATTGATTGCATGGTGCAAGTATTAATTGATAATTGAATGTTATGACAGACACAGCTTTTGTTGAACCAAAACATACACAGCCTCTGCTCAACAAACTCAAACTTGAGAACGAATCATTTGGGGTGCTGCAATTTGCAAATGATATTGTGCTTATCACCCTCACAGCAGGCAAGCAATGCATTCAGCCATAGTCACAATCTAGTCCGTTGGGGCCACAACTAGACCTCGTTTCAAATGTACCAAGAAATAATCGTATTTGTATGCGTAGCAATCAACAAATGTACATTGTTTAAAGCATGCATTAATTTAACTACATAATAGGAACTGAATAGGGCTACTGTGGAAAGACGTCAGATGTACATCAATATGAGGTTGCTTTGCACTGTGGCGTACAACCTGTGGATTTATATATGTACACAGATAAGTCTCAGCACAGGATGTCAAGGAAGATGCAATTATAACCATGTAGAAATCATTAAAGCATGCCATGTGGTTTATCAAGAGTTCATGGGTCTTCTGTTACCTGTAATGAAATACATTTTATATTTTGTTATCTAGCCTCCCTGGTAAATACAGTGCCACTAAAAAGACAAAAAAGGGCCTTCCAAGGTGACACTACAGACCTGGGTTTGATCCCAGACTGTGCGCCAGCGCACAATTGGCTCAACGTCGTCCGGGTTAGGGGAAGGTTTGGCCGGAAGGGCTTTACTTGGCTCATACGCTCCAGCGACTCCATGTGGCAGGCCGGGCGCCTGCAGGCTGACATCATTTGTCAGTTGGACGGTGTTTCCTCCGACACATTGGTGCGGCTGGCTTACGGGTTAAGCTGGCGGGTGTTATGAAGCGCGGTTAGGCGGGTCATGTTTCAGAGAACGCATGACTCGACCTTCACCTCTCCCGAGCCCGTTGGGGAGTTGCAGCGATGAGACAAGATCGTAATTTGATATCATGAAATTAAGAAGAAAAAGGTAGGTAAAAAATTTGAAAAAAATACTCAAATAGGGCACCTTGACTATGATATCCATCAGAAAAGATCTACCAGTGTTATCACACATTCCATCATATCACATGAAATTGAAAAATCCTAACGATTGAGAAATATCTGTATAGCAAGAGGGTGAATTGGTCAGATTCCACATGCAATGACAGTTGTGTGTGTTTGTGTGGAATTATCAGTTTTGGTTTAGATTTAAACCCACTGTTGCTCTCCAGAAGCCATCTGGTATGCATGACATGTGGGTCATTGCACGAGACATTGGACCAATTTTGGCACTACCCTCTTGGATGTCAGAAAGTTACATTTACACATTACATTTTTGGACCAATGTCAAAACATTTGGTTGTGTGGACACTTCAGCAGTTTTGGTTACATAAAAGGGACATATACCTCAAAAGCAGTTTTGGTAATTATGCCTGAAGGAATAGGAATTGAATGCAAGCAGAAAAAGAAAAAGTTAATAAACATCAAGTAAACATTTCACTTTTGATAGCTTATTGAGTGATATAAATTGTGTACAAGCCCCACAACAGAAATAGTTGCACTTGGACAGCATTCTTTGATTAAATAAACTTGAATCGGATTAAATCAATTGTATTAACTTTTAAGGGGAATGACAAATCTCAAGAGGCCAATGAAATATTGGGAAACAGAGCTTTTATATGACACCAACATCGTATCTGTAGCAAGTGTACAATGGCAATATCTTTCATGTCTTCAACGCATGAGTATTTCTGACAGACAAACGTAAACTGATGAAGAAACACTGAGTTAAACTGTCTTTGGGCTAATTTGCATCTATCAGTCCACCACTCACCCAAAATACAACATATTAAAATACATACAATCTCCACTCAAGCCCCCCAAAATAAAAACTTACGGTCATACAGTTAAATAAAATCTGGACAAATCAATATAGCATTTTCAGTTGTACAACACCACGCTATGATTTACGTGGATGAAAATTGAATCAAATCACCTTTCATTCTCAGCTTAAAATCTCTGATCATCCGATTCGAACACACAAAATGACAGACAGTAGAATCGTTAGTTATTAACCTGTTAGGGAGCGGCATCAGTGTTCAGAGTTTTGGAGAGTCTGGCGTGCCCAAAGTAAAATGCCTGGTAGTCAGGCCCAGAAACTAGGATATGCACATAATTAGTAGTATTTGATAGAAAACACTCTGAAGTTTCTAAAACTGTTAAAATAGTGTCTGTGAGTATAACAGAACTGATATGGCAGGCAGAAACCTGAGCAAAATCCATCCAAGAAAATGTAATTTTGTGAGCTCTCATTTTCCAATGGGTTGCTTTAGGATCTGCTGAAATCCAGCTCTCAGGTTGCAGTACCTATGGCTTCCACTAGATGTCAACCGTCTTTAGACAAGGTTTGATGAGTTTATCTTGAAAACTAGACGTAAACAGGAAGTTTATATCAGTGGAGTGAGAAAGCAATTGCTGTCTGTCAGGACCCAGGAGTGCACGCCTCGGATTTTTACTTTTCTAATCGCTCAAGATATTATCCGTGTGAAATATAATCGTTAGTAAACATAATAGTGTAGCTAAGGATCGATTAGAAACGTGGTTTGATTTGTTTGGACAAAGTTTATAGGTATATTTTTATAGGTATACTCTGTGTCTTCTATAACGGTGGATTTTCTGAACAGAACGCTCCAACCAAACAGAACATTGGATGTCTTGCTTGGACACTTCGGATTACCATCAGCAGAAGATCTTCAAAGGTAAGTGATTTATTTGAGCTCTTTTTATGTGTGTTTTGTGACACCCGCGCTGGTTTTATTATTATGCTAATGGGGGAAGTACACGGGGTGCTGTCCTCAGACAAATGTTCTGCTTTCGCTGTAAAGCCTTTTTGAAATCTGACAACGCTGTGAGATTGCCAAGTCTAAGCTTTTGAAGAGTGGTCAACACTTGTTTTTTTATGAATGTTTTATAATACTACATTTGCATTTTGCGCTGGCGCCCCACTGCTCCTTAATTATCCCCAAGAGGTTAAGGACAAACGACAGGTTGCAAGCATGAGTGGAAAAGGCTATAGGCCTACATTCAACACTGCCACGAACACTCCACAGTCCCTCCCTCATTCGCTTAGCATGCGTACCCACACACAAACAAAAGACAGAATGGAAGACATGCTCAAACATCAATACCAGCAGAATCCATTTAAAAACGGCCATTATGTGGCAATGCTCAGCCAAAGCCGTGGAGTCTCCACACACAGAAGCCAAGCAAGTCAGGATGTCCAACAACCCACGTGTTGGTGACTTGGTTACAAGGGATATCTAGGCCTAATTATTCCAAAATATAAAATAAGGCACATCTTTATCAGTCAGTGTTCATGTAAAAGAAAGCTCATTATACATATATTTTTTAAAAACAAAACAAAAGCACATCCATTTTAAATAAACCTTTTTTTATATTGGTTATGAAAAAACAAACTTAAGTACAAAGTTCTAAATTCAACTACTACCTTCTCATCTCCCCTTCTCTCACTGACACACATTCACTTGCTCAAACAACGGGCCTTAATAATCACTGCAAACGTGCATAGAACACCACTTCAACAGGCAACTTGCAAAACTAATCAATAGAGTAATTTTACTTTTCATGGTTGCGAACCTAGCTGGGAGTCTGGGACAATTGGGTCCATGCACTACAAGCAGCCAAAAGGTCCTGCTGTTGTCACCATTGTGTGGATAGTTGGCTTTGCCAGGTATTCTCTTAGGAACACTCTGGGAAAGTGAAAGCTGAAAGCAGGCTGACAATTTCCTCATTCTGCTAGTGACAACCACTGTGTCACAATGACAGCCACAGACCGTAACACTTCAGTGGGAGAGATATGGGAGAATATGGGTGATGCTGCTGGTACTTGTGATTCATACTTAAAACAGAAAAAAAGGAACCATTGTTTTAAAAAACAAAATGCATCCGACTGTTCCTAATCATCATCAGCACCATTTTGATTTGTTATAAAATTGATTTGTTAGAAGAAATAAAACAATTTCACAAGAACACAAGTTTTCTAATGGTTTAAAAAAGCCTCCTTGGCTAGGTGGATCAGTGGAACTCCACAAACTCCTCCAGGATCTTAGGGATCTGGTTGCGGTAGGTGATTTGGTGCTGGCGCACGGCACGTGCCGCCAGGCACTTGAGGCTCATCTTCATCTGGGTCTTGAGCAGGATCTCCGACACGCCTGTGGTGCTCTTGTCCAGTGGCGTCTTCTTCTGCTTGTTGGTCATGTCAGTGTGGGCGCCCGCCTCCACCAGGCTGATGATGATGGCGTGCAGCGTCAGGAAGTCGCTGATGGGCCGGTTGTACTGGACGATGATGTGCAGAGGACTGTTGCCCTCGTGGTCCACCGCGTTCACTTGCGCACCGCAGTCCAGCAGCAGCTTGGTGACCTGCGCGTTGGGGAAGCTGCACACGTCGTTGGTGTGGAAGTCATCCACAGGCGTGCTGGAGCTGATGGCCAGGTGCAACAGGGACAACCCCTCCCGTGAACGCGGGTCCAGCTGGATCAGGTTGTAGATCTGCTCGTTGACATGAGCACGCTCCTCCTCGCCGCACACAGTCTTGGTGCTGATGCACACCAGGTAGAGGAAGGTGAACATATTGGACTCGTGGTTGTCCATGGCAGTGTGCAGCTCTGACTCAGGCGCCGCCTCCACCCTGGCCATGCTCCTCTGGATCTCCAGCACGCTGCAGTGTAGCACCTGCTCCACTGGCTCCGCCCCCACCGGTTCCTTCAGGTGCACCATCTGGGAGAAGACCTGGGCGAAGCGCAGCAGGTCCTTGTGCGTGTTGCGGTTGCCCTTCTGACGCAGGCGCAGCGCGTGCAGCCACAGCTTGATGCACTGGTCGAACTCCATATTGTCGGCGTACACGGCTCCCCGGTAGATGATGGGGTGCGACACGTCGATGTTATCCGAGCCCAGGATACGCTCACGCACCATCAGGCCCTCCATGTGCAGTGCGTTGCGGTCTGCCCGGATTGCCTCCAGCTCCTGCAGGGTGCGGCACTCACCCCGGGCGCTGTAAGCCTCGATGGGCGGAAGGAGCTCCTTGGCGATGAGCGCGACGGGATCGCGGTGGCGCTCCAGCATGGCCAGGTACAGGTAGTGGTAGGTCTTGAGAATATCATAGTTCTCCCGGTCGTTGGCGAACGAGGCACCAAGCAGCTCAAGGGCCTCGATGCGGCTGTGCGGGCCACAGTCGGCATGAGACAGCAGCAGCTCCACCACCTCCGCCTTGCAGCTCTCTGCCGCCACCTTGATCGGTGTCATGCCGTGGCCGTTCACCACCATGGCAGCCTGGTAGCGCACCAGATCCTTAACGATGTCCAGGTGGCCCGCCTCAGCAGCAAAGTGCAGGGCGGTGGCCCCACAGTGGGCCTTGGAGTTGGGGTCAGCTCCATGCTCCAGCAGGAAGCTCACCACGTCCGTGTGGCCCTTGTAGGCAGCAATCATCAGGCAGGTGTTGTCGTACTTGTTGGCGATGCCGATTTTGGCCTGGTGGTCCACCAGGTATTTCACAATGTCCAGACGCCCGTCAAAGCAGGCTGCCCTCAGGGGGGTGGAGTTGGTGACAGTGGTGTGGTTGACATTGGCCTGGTGGCACACCAACCGGCGGACTACCTCAAAGTGTCCTGCGCCAGCCGCACCCCACAGGGCAGTGGCCCCATCAATGACATACCTGAAGGAGAGAGGTATAATTAATTAAGCATCAAACGCACATGGAAGTGAATTAAGGAGCTTAATTTCCCACAATTATACCAACATAAATAAAGTGCATTTACACACAATTGACAACACAATTTAATTTAAGGAGCTGGTGTGCTACCATGGTGGTGAACGGCCAAAATGATTAAATTCATGACTACTAACCCGTCAAATCTGACTGTGCCAGTTTGTTCAGTATCCACCCTGTAGTGATCCAGCAGCAGCCTCACAACTTTGTCGTGTCCGTTTCGAGCTGCGATGATGAGAGGAGTTGACCTTTGGCCGGCGAGGTGGGTCACATAACTCAGTAGATATCGTGTCTCTGCCTTGGAGTGGTTGAGTAGCAAGGCGGCCAGCGTCAGGACTCGGCCCTCAGCGGCCGCTTTGTAGACGTACCCGGCAAGAGACTCCATCCAAGCCCAGCAGGTCGCCGGCACCTCCGCCTTCTTCGCAAGTGTCGCCCACTAGATGCACTCCAACGCAGCCCGCCTCCCATTAAGACACCGAAACAAGCTCCAGTGCTCACATGAACAACTCAAATTGAGCGTGGTTGAGAACTCGTTTATTAACTAAAACCCATTCTTTCACAGCACCTAGCTGACAAGTCGCATGAAAACTAGTTCGCATTATTCGTCTGTCTGAGCTTTTGGGTTCGATTTTCAACGTTGTCCTATTTTTGGTGGCACCGAGCTAACGCATAAACTGAGGTTAGCTAGCTAGCAAGCAAACGTTCAGCCCTGTGTAAGTAGCCAGCTATGTATCATACCAAAGATGTGATCATACTTTGAATAGAGAGCAGGAGCGTCTTGCGGTTTCATCTCGCTTTTCTCGAATTCCTCCTCTTTAAACGCTTTGAAGCAGGCGAGGTCAAAGAATTTGCTCGGATATAACCCACCAATGTGAATGTTTTGAGAACAGAGCAAAGCTACCATCCAAATGACTTGCCGGAAGGGATTTTTCACCTCCCAAATGCCTCCGACTAGAGAACGATCGCTACAATGTGAATGGGGCCGGGATGCACAGAACACTTTAACTAGAGCTATTACAGAAATAAAGAGATACCAACGTATAAGGCACCATCCAGCAGCCTGTCGACCAATCGCGTTGACGTTGTCATGCTGCGTCACGCCATCTCTTTTCAGGCTGAGTCGACAAACCTGCCTATTTCCTCGAAAGTACATAATGTCACGATTACAAAGCCATACGATATTACAGACAACGAGTTAATTATATCACGTCTCTGAAAATGTTTGTAATGTACTTATTATTCACGAAATGCATGCTAATGCTGGGTTTTTGAGCTAGCGACCAATTGACTCCCATTCACTCCTTAAAAGGAGTGCTCTCCCTTGTCCCAGATTCACCCAAAATGCACCGCGCGGCCCATTGCCGACGCGTGAGCAAAAGAACACAATGGGCGGTAATACCGTTCCAATTGGAGTTTCCCATCTCTTCAAAAGTATCTCTGCTTCTTCACTGGGCTTGTTTTGAGGGGTAAGGCTGAAGCAAACGGCTCACTGCTATGGAGGACCAAACCTGCTGTAATTACAATTAAATGAATGAATAAATAAATGAACACATAAAAAGATAAACAAATAAACCCACACAATTAAATAAATGAGCAAGGAAATACAAAAACACTGACTAAAATGAATTAAATCTACTTATCTGTATGTATTTCATTATTGATCTATGTATTATTTAATTATTCAAAGTGTACTTTTTTTTATTCACAAGCATTTTGCTACACCTGCAATAACATCTCCTAAATATGTGTATGTGACCAATAAAATTAGATTTGGATTTTATATACAGTACCAGTCAAAAGTTGACTTGTTGGAAAGGTGCCATTCTACTGTCAATGTTTGTCTATGGAGATTGCATGGCTGTGTGCTCGGTTCCCAATCTCACTAATGCTCGTGGCTGAATGGAAGCAAGTCCCCGCAGCAATGTTCCAACATCTAGTTGAAAGCCTTCCCAGAAGAGTGGAGGCTGTTATAGCATCAAAGGGGGGACCAACTAGGTGTCCACATTCTTTTGGTCATGTAATGTATGTGACGAGTTGTGTAACGCATAAGATGAGTTGGTGACTCACTAGTCCAAACTTCTGCCTTGTTGGTGTAGCGGTCCAGGGAGATGAAGTATAAGCCTGACTCCACCTGGTAAATGTGTTCTCTCTACACACACTGACCTGTCTCCTGAGAACAACGGGTGTGAAAGAGAGAGGAAAATAAGATGTCAGGAAATGTCACAAACAGAGTTCAATTGTAGTTGAAATGTTTTAACATCTTAATGTTGCAATCAAGGTAACAGTCTATTTTAAGACTGCAGTGGTTGTATCAAAAGAGGAAACTATGGTTAATAATTTAGCCAAATAAGTGATAACAAGATGTGGGGTTGAGCTGAGCTGTAGGGCAATTCTATGGTAACAAGTGATACTGACACTCAAATTTTTCACTTTAAAAATGTATGTCAGACCAAAACCAATGATTTGAAGTGAAACAAACCATAAAACTCTATGCACAGGGACTCTGTTTGTCATGCATTTCAAAGTGAAAAATCTGAGTCTCCATATTACTCCATTACTGTAGAATTGCCATGTGCCAATCAACGCCACTTGTCAGTCAGCATGGCTCAGTACTGAACAGCAAATCAAATCAAAATGTATTTGTCACATACATATGGTTAGCAGATGTTAATGCGAGTGTAGCGAAATGCTTGTGCTTCTAGTTCCGACCATGCAGTAGTATCTAACAAGTAATCTAACAATTTCACAACAACTACCTTATACACACAAGTGTAAAAGAATGAATATGAGTATGTACATATAAATATATGGATGAGCGATGGCCGACCGGCATAGGCAAGATGCAGCAGATGGTATAGAGTACAGTATATACATACAGTGAGGGAAAAAAGTATTTGATCCCCTGCTGATTTTGTATGTTTGCCCACTGACAAAGAAATTATCAGTCTATAATTTTTATGGTAGGTTTATTTGAACAGTGAGAGACAGAATAACAACAAAAAAATCCAGAAAAACACGTGAAAAATGTTATAAATTGATGTGTATTTTAATGAGGGAAATAAGTATTTGACCCCTCTGCAAAACATGACTTAGTACTTGGTGGCAAAACCCTTGTTGGCAATCACAGAGGTCAGACGTTTCTTGTAGTTGGCCACCAGGTTTGCACACATCTCAGGAGGGATTTTGTCCCACTCCTTTTTGCAGATCTTCTCCAAGTCATTAAGGTTTCGAGGCTGACGTTTAGCAACTCGAACCTTCAGCTCCCTCCACAGAGTTTTTATGGGATTAAGGTCTGGAGACTGGCTAGGCCACTCCAGGACCTTAATGTGCTTCTTCTTGAGCCACTCCTTTGTTGCCTTGGCCGTGTGTTTTAGGTCATTGTCATGCTGGAATACCCATCCACGACCCATTTTTTTGTTGTTATTCTGTCTCTCACTGTTCAAATAAACCTACCATTAAAATTATAGACTGATCATTTTTTTGTCAGTGGGCAAACGTACAAAATCAGCAGTGGATCAAATACTTTTTTCCCTCACTGTAGGTCTTGTTTCACTGTGGATATAGATACTTTTGTACCTGTTTCCTCCAGCATCTTCACATGGTCCTTTGCTGTTGTTCTGGGATTGATTTGCACTTTTTACACTAAAGTACGTTCATCTCTAGGAGACAGAACGCGTCTCCTTCCTGAGTGGTATGATGGCTGCGTGGTCCCATGGTGTTTATACTTGCATACTATTGTTTGTACAGATGAACGTGGAACCTTCAGACGTTTGGAAATTGCTGAGGTCTTGGCTGATTTCTTTTGATTTTCTCATGATGTCAAGCAAAGAGGCACTGAGTTTGAAGGTAGGCCTTGAAATACATTCACAGGTACACCTCAAATTGACTCGAATGATGTCAATTAGCCTATCAGAAGCTTCTAAAACCATGACATCATTTTCTGGAATTTTCCAAGCTGTTTAAAGGCACAGTCAACTTAGTGTATGTAAACTCCGGACCCACTGGAATTGTGATACAGTGAGTTATAAGTGAAATAATCTGTCTGTAAACAATTGTTGGAAAAATTGTCATGCACAAAGTAGATGTCCTAACTGACTTGCCAAAACTATAGTTTGTTATCAAGAAATTTGTGGAGTGGTTGAAAAACGAGTTTTAATGACTCCAACCTAAGTGTATGTAAACTTCCGACTTCAACTGTAAGTATTCAGACCCTTTACTCAGTACTTTGGGCTCCCAAGTGGCGCAGCGGTCTAAAGCACTGCATCTCAGTGCCAGAGCCGCCCATTGGCCGGCGCACAATTGGCCCAGTGTCGTCCGTCACTGTAAAGAAGAATGTGTTCTTAACTGACTTGCCTAGTTAAATAGATAAAACTTTGTTGAAGCACCTTTCTGGAGTCTTCATGGGTATGACGAGACCTGACCGGCACACCTGTACTTGGGGAGTTTCTCCCATTCTTCTCTGTAGATCCTTTCAAGCTCTGTCAGGTTGGATGGGGAGCATCGCTGCACAGCTATTTTCACGTCTCTCCAGAGATGTTCGATCAGGTTCAAGTCCGGGCCACTCAAGGACAGTCAGACACTTGTCCCAAGCTACTTGGCTGTGTGCTTAGGGTTAGGGTCCCCTCCTGTACTCCCTGTTCACCCATGACTGCATGGCCAGGCACGACTCCAACACCATTATTAAGTTTTCCAACAACAAAACGGTGGTAGGCCTGATCACCAACAACAGGGAGGAGGTCAGAGACCTAACCGTGTGGTGCAAGGACAACAACCTCTCCCTCAATGTGATCAAGACAAAGGAGATGATTGTGGACTACAGGAAAAGGAGGACCGAGCACGCCCCCATTCTGATTAACGCGGCTGTAGTGGAGCAGGTTGAGAGCTTCAAGTTCCTTGGCGTCCACATCACCTACAAACTAACATGGTCCAAACACACCAAGAAGAGGCGTGAAGAGGGCATGACAAAACTTATTCCCCCTCAGGAGACTGAAAAGATTTGTCATGGGTCCTTAGAGCCTCAAAAGGTTTTACAAGTTGCACCATCGAGAGCATCCTGACGGGTTGCATCACTGCCTGTTATGGCAACTACTCAGCCTCTGACCGCAAGGCACTACAGAGGGCAGTGTGTACGGCCCAGTACATCACCGGGGCCATGCTTCATGCCATCCAGGACCTCTATACCAGGTGGTGTCAGAGGAAGGCCATAAAAATTGTCAAAGACTCCAGCCACCCTAGTCATAGACTGTTCTCTCTGCTACCGCACGACAAGCGGTACCGGAACAGCTTCTACCCCCAAGCCATAAGAATCCTGAACATCTAATCAAATGGCTACCCAGACTATTTACACTGCCACCACCCCCCACCCTTATACGCTGCTGCTACTCTCTGGTATTATCTATGAATAGTCACTTTAATAACTCTACCTACATGTACATATTACCTCAATTACCTCAACACTGGTGCCCCCGCACATGGACTCTGTACCGGTACCCCGTGTATATAGCCCCGCTAGTGCTCTTTAATTATTTGTTATTCTTATCTATTACTTTTACTAGGTATTTTCTTAAAACTGCATTGTTGGTTAAGGGCTTGTATGTAAGCATTTCACTGTAAGCTGTATTCCGGTTGGATTCGGCGCATGTGACAAATACAATTTGATTTGAGATAGAGAGAGGGAAGAGGGAGGGTTGGGGGGGCAAGAGAGTAAGATTAGGATGTAGTATATTTAAATCTAAAACATACAATGTAAACAGGCGATAGATAATTCAGTAATCTTACTTGGTGATAGAATTAATGTGAGTGTAGGATCAACACTTACCTTTCATTCAAAGACAAGATGACTCACCTGGCCTTCCTGGCAGCAATAGCATGCACTGCTTCTTGGAGGTTGGTTTTGTAAGACAACTCGTCCTCAATTGATATGGTGGCAAGTCCATTGAGTCTCTTTTGATTCGTAGTAGAGTTTTTGATGAGTTTGAGCTTGGAGAATGTGAGCTCTCCGCTTGCCACTGTCACTGGGAGTGTGAGAAGAACTCTCAGGGCAATAAAGGCATTGGGATACAAAAAGGCAATTTGGTGTTTGGATATGTACCCCAGTGCGTCGAGTGGTTTTGCCTCACTGTCCACTTTCCTGCTCAAGACTTTGAGCTCATTACACAACTCTTTTGCATCAATGTCTCTGGAATCCCCATACATAAAGGCCCTCTCCAGTGTTGCGCAGTCCCTGGTAAGTGCTGCAGTGTCCATATCCTTGATGGTGGGGATGTTGTACAGGATGATAACACTGCTGTGCTCTTCGACCTGCGTAAAGTGCTCATTGACGGACTGGATAGCAGAATCAAGAATCTGATTAAAGAAATGTACTTAGAATTTCTTCTGAGGGTCAGTCACAGGCTCATTCTCTCCCTCGTAGCCAAGCAGACTCATTCTCTCCCTCGTAGCCAAGCAGACTCCTCTTCTTCCTGGGACAGACCATGGGCTGCACTGGGAAACAGGGCTCAATACAATATCTCCTCTGCCAATTATTTTGCGCTTGCTAATGCGCCAGCGAAAGCTACATCGGAGCAGGAGTCTTGGAGGAATACCCTGGGGGAGTTCAGTTGAGCAACTGCTCAAAACTCACCGCCGGCAAACTCTTACTCTTAACTCCATTTGCCTCCAACCTTCATAAATCTCCCCGAGTTGGTAACTCACAGGTTTCACAGCCTCCACCCGGCTCTCCCGTCTCGTGGTGCTGAGGGGTTTCATTGTCCATATTTTACGTGCTCTTTCAGCACGTCCCATCGGTTTATAGAGCCAGTTAAAAATGTATACATCTCTTGCATTGTGTTAAAAAAACTCAGCCGCCTACAAGCAACACAATGCTGCATCAGAGAGAATCCGGTTCAGCGAGTGCCCGCTGCATGGCACAAAAAAGGCCCTTAGATTGATATCCTGCACTCTCTTTTGAATTCTGCTGTGCCTCCCCCGCATATTCGCCTCGTGGTCCTACCCCTGCCCTCTCATGTCCATAATGGTGATGCCATGTTTCTGTAGTTTTGAGATGACTAACTCTGTCATGCCCCCTGTTGTGTCAAGCAGTTCACTAAACTCCAGAAAGTGCGTTCTCCTGTGCACTGGCCCATCATCCTCAGTTGAAACAAAATGCACCACCATGGTCATCTGCTCTGTTTTGCTCGTCTTGTGTTTAGTCCAAAATTATTGCATAATATTTGGCTGCTTTTAGCTCACTGCTGGATCTCTTGTGCCATCATGTCAATGATTTCATCCTGGATTATTTTAGTGCACGTGTTTATTTGGACTGTACTCTCCTTACATGCTCCTTCATGATACCCAGCATTTCCACAAACTTCAAAAGGTTCCCATTATTTGGCTCGTTCAGCATGTCGGTGGTCACACATAGTGCAATGTTCTGGGTGGCCATTACGCGTATCAGGGCCTCTGCAGCACCTGCAGCCAGTGGGGAGTCTCTCCGTCAATAGCCCGTTGGGTTTGGGCATCGATAGTTTGCTTGGACACCAGCCTGATCTCCTGCTCCTACCACCTCTGGAAACTATCTAGGTGGTCATGTGACTTCTCATGCGAGCTGAGGTGGCACAGATTCTTCCAGTCCTTGGTTCATTCCCTGACCAGTGCAGATTTGCACTCATCTGAAAAAAGTTTGCAGCAAAAACAGAAGGCTGCACAGTTTTGCTTGGAATAGACAAGCCTTGGTCTCTCCACTCTCTCCCCGTTAGGCATCCTCCTATTGTAGTGGGCCACCGAAAATATTAGCCTCTTGGGAAATTCCCCTCCTTATCCTGATGTGGTCCAGCCTGCACTAACATATCCTGTAAAGATCCATTCATATATTTTGGCCACTCACTGGGATACTTTATGTTTTTTGTCTGGGAGTCAGATTTAGCAGCAACAGCACCACTTTCATTGGGGATGGGGAGCGCAGAATCTGAGTCCGGGTCCAAGATAGTAGGGTCTCCGCCGGCATTGTTTGGAGATGTGAGAGCTGTCATCATCGGTGGAGGTGGATGGCTCGAACTCCTCCGGTTCGCGCTCTTCGCTGCTAAAACCAGCGAACAGGGGCTAGTCCGTCTCGGCAAATGAACGGCCTGTCATCGGAGGATTGTCGTTCTCCACACCGACTGATGGACATTGCTGCACGCTGATAAATATCGGCAGCGAATTTTTTTGGCTTAGAGATTGTGCCTCTTTTCTCATTCGTTTTTACAAATATTTGCTTCCTGACAGTTTTTGTATCTTAGACATGGTAGAAAATTTTGTTTCAAATTTCTATAGCTTACTTTAAGCTGAAATTATATCCACTAGTAGTAGCTAGCTACCGTTGACAAGCTAGGTTAGGCTACTGCCTTAATTATTAATCATCTTTATCACACACAAACATAAAAAAAAACAATACAATAATTCATTTTTATTATTTCACAATTGGATAATCCCTTAAGAACACAAACATCACCATAGCTACCAAGGATAGTGGGAGTGAACTTCGGGAGAAGCGGGAATGGGGTGGAGGCGGGAAGAGCAGCAATAGTGGCTGGCGTTCCGCCGGCAGTGTAGTAGCCGATCAGGGGTGCTGGAGGGCGGCAGCCAATTGCCAAAATGCTGCCCCCAAATTCAAATGCCGCCATGGGCGGCCTCCTGAACATGCGTAACGGGAGGGCCGGCCCTGGCTGTAACTCTTCTAAAACCAAATCTAGTACCCCCAAGTACTTCTCTGCTGCTGCCACCACAACATCTATTTTTTGTGACTTACATTCCATCTCTGCGATACAGTTGATAACCATTGCTATGAACGCTAAGAAACCAACCTTACTGAACCATATATCACTCACTGGCCTATCCCTCTGTTCTGGCACAGATCTAGCATTCACCTGGATTCTCTCAGAATCCCTCAAACTTGATTCACACTCCTCTACTTTCTTCACTGCCACAGCATATGACACATTCTGCACTACTCTGACCCTGGCCACCTCTCTCGCACCGGACATCTCCGATCTGCAGCAACATGAGCACCCCTACAGTTGACACACATAACTTTTTCTACTAAAACTACACATTCCTCTGTCCCATGTCCTCCTGCACACTTCCCACATCTTGGAATCTCCCTCCTACACACTGCTGCGACATGCCCATAAACGTGACACCTATAACACTGCAGTGGATACGGCACAAAAGCTCAAACAGCATAACTCATTTATCCTAACATTACTTTGTCAGGTAAAAACTATAAATCAAAGCTCAGAAGAACAGACTGTTTCAACACGCTCTCCACCGGGTCTGCGTCGCACCAAATGGCCGGCGTCACATACACCAGGAATCTTCAACTTCAATTGCTCCAACTCCACACTTAATGCTACCCCAGAAATCACTCCCTTCAATGGTGCCCTGTACTTAAGCGTAAAGCAAAATACAGGTATTTCGCCTGCTCACTCTGATCTGAAGAAACACAAACAAACATCACAAGTCCACTTTGGGTTACCTTCACCGACTCAACAGCACCCACCATATTTTCCAAACAACCTGAAGCCACCTAAGGCCTGGATCCACCCACTTCAAAAATATCACTCCCACTGGACCAAACTTATCTCTGTCAAAACCATGTCCATTGATTCAAGGCTCGGTCCCCGGGCTCCTCACCATACATTTCACCTTTTCACCTCCAGAACTCGAACTGGCGTCCAGCTCACTCTGTTTGAACTTGACATCTACTTCTCAGATAGAGTTCAGTGTGTCAAATCGGAGAGCCTGTTGTCTGGACCTATCTATGGGGGTGCCACAGGGTTCAATTCTTGGGATGACTCTTTTCTCTGTATATATCAATGATGTCGCTCTTGCTGCGGATGATTCTTTGATCCACCTCTTCACAGACGACACCATTCTGTATACATCTGGCCCTTCTTTGGACACTGTGTTAACAAAACTCCAAACGAGCTTCAACACCATACAACACTCCTTCCGTGGCCTCCAAGTGCTCTTAAACGCTAGTAAAACGAAATGCAGAGCTGTCAGAGCAGCTTACCGATCGCTGCAGCTGTACACAGCCCATCTGTAAATAGCCCATCCAACCACCTACCTACCTCATTCCCATATTTGTTTTTCTGCTCTTTTGCACACCAGTATTTCTACTTGCACATCCTCATCTGCACGTATATCACTCCAGTGTCAATTGCTAAACTGTAATTACTTTGCCACTATTGGCCTATTTATTGCGTTACCTCCTTACTTAATTTGCACACACTGTATACAGATTTTTCTATTGTGTTATTGACTGTACGTTTGTTTATCCCATGTGTAACTCTGTGTTGTTGTTTTTGTCGCACTGCTTTGCTTTATCTTGGCCAGGTATTAGGTGTAAATGAGAACTTGTTCTCAACTGGCCTACCTGTTTAAATGAAGGTGAAATAAAAACATCAACTTCCCTGACATACCCTCTCCCTTGTTATTGCTAGATTCAACAGATTCACACCAATCCTATGCCTAACACAATCTTTTCAACATCATAGATCTTTCCCTCCAATTCTCCTCCCTTAACCAATTACCCAACTCCTTCTCAATATATTCCACTTTTCGTAATCTCTTTCTTGCCTCCTCAAGGGACATGTCACACCCTGTACTCTACCTACAGTCATCCACTATCCTCTTCAAAATGCCACAGACTCTATCGATATCTGTAACTTCAATTTGCTACATTCCCACACTTTCAACTGTAAATTTTGGGGCAAACAGCAGCTACCACCCTAGAAAAAAACACAGCCCTCTGATATCTTCTTCTTCTTCTTGACATTTGTATTGTCAGAGACTGTCCTTACGTGGTCAAGGCTGTGTGCTTAGGGTCGTTGTCCTGTTGGAAGGTGAGCCTTCTTTCTCATGGTCTTGAGAGTCCTTTTGGCAAACTCCAAGCGGACTGTCCTGTGCCTTACTAAGAAGTGGCTTCTGTCTGGCCACACTACCATAAAGGCCTGATTGGTGGAGTGCTGGAGAGATGGTTGTGATGGTTAGAAGGTTCTCCATTCTCCACAGAGGAACTCTGGAGCTCTATCAGAATGACCATCAGGTTGTTGGTCACCTCCCTGACAAAGGCCCTTCTCTCCCGATTGCTCAGTTTGGCCGAACGGCCAGCTCTAGGAAGAGTCTTGGTGGTTCCAAACTTCCACCATTTAAGAATGATGGAGGCCACTGTTCTTGGGGACCTTCAATGTTGCAGAATTTTTGGTGCCCTTCCCCAGATCTGTGCCTCGACACAATCGTGTCTCGGAGCTCTACTGACAATTCCTTCGACCTCATGGCTTGGCTTTTGCTCAGACATGCACTGTCAACTTATATAAATAGGTGTGAGCCTTTCCAAATCATGTCCAATCAATTAAATTTACCACAGGTGGACTCCAAACAAGTTGTAGAAACATCTCAAGGATGATCAATGGAAGCACCTGAGCTCAATTTCGAGTCTCATAGCAAAGTGTCTGAATACTTAAGTAAATAATATAGTTCAAACCTGTTTTTCGCTATGTCCTTATGGAGTATTGTGTGTAGATTAATGAGGATTTTTTTGGTTTAATCCATTTTAGAATAAAGCTGTATTGTAACAAAATGTGGAAAAAGTCAAGGAGTCTGATACTTTCCGAAGGCACTGTATATCATTCATTTATGTCTAAAAATGTGTGCAGCAACTATGGATTTTATCTTTAAGCGCTTTTATTGGTTTGTTTTGCTTTCAAGGCCTGTACTGTTTTTTTCTCCAGAAATCCTCCAAAATATTTCCTCTTTCTGTTGGTTTTCTGTTGTTGTCCTTATGTCCTAATCCATATGTCCAAGCACGTCGCCAGTGACTTAATTAGCTGATTAAGCTAGCTATTATGTAATCTGTAATCTGCCTGCTGAATGTGCCCGCTAGCTTGCTCTAGCAAGCTTCCCTGACAAACACAGGGATGGAATTTACAATGGCTACACCGGCTGTGTGCATGTGCATGATCATTTTGTCTTTCCCCACCAGACTCGATCATCACATGCAGGTTAAAGGCCCAATGCAGCCATTTTTATTCAAATATCAAATCATTCTGAGTAAGAATAGAGTACCTTACTATAATAGTATTCCATTAAAATGGACTAAAATGGCTTTTTAGCAAAAACTATTTCTCAAGCAAGAATTTTGATAGGACTTTCTGGGAGTTGTCTGAGTGGGGAGGGGAAAATTGAAATTGAACTGTTATTGGCAGAGACGTTAGGAACTATTAACCAATTTACCGCATGGCGATGTCACCATGGAAAGCAGAAACTCACGCCCATGCAAACCTGCTAATTAGAAGGTTCTGTGTAAATTGTATTTTCATCCAACTATCAGGAAATAACACTGCTGAAAAATGTTCACACATTTACAGCGTTAGTTTCATCAGCTGTTGTACAATATTATATAGAACACAGGACAACCAGAATTTTACTGCACAGGGCCTTTAAAGATAGCGATATGACATAAATGCAACAAGTATACAGCATAGTGGGTCAATTTCAGCAACAACTAAGAGCGTTGAAGCGGGAAGATCAACTTCTGTACTGTTTTGGCCACACAGTGTGACGCAAACCTGTGCATAATGTTCAGATAATGTATGTGACTGTATAAGAGCGAAGTCTTGTATGTTTTCACATGCAAATGAGTTTTTGGGCAAACTGTTTCAGCAAATTTGCGGCACTTATGGAAAATTGTGGCAAACATTCTACTGTTTGCTGCAAACTCATTATGAATATGCAAATTAGATCCGATTTTTGGTTTCTTTGTGTATTGACAACATTGAAATGTAATACAGTCGCTTCATAAACCAAATCACATAACTTTAAATGAACTTGCTTCTCAGAGAACACACTAAATATACTAAACAACATGTATTTAATGTCTAATATAAAAATGTAAATAAATCCAATACAACTTCAAATCATCAGCATGCTTATGAAGAAAAGAACAAAGACTGAATATTTCCCGAATAAATTGTTTATTTCATATTTTTATCTTGTTACATTTACATGAGACAAAAGTGAACACTGTGGCAGGGGCGGAGCCAGAGGGGTGTCCAAAATGTAATTTGCTACTGGCAGTTTGATGCTGATTGACATCTAATTTCACCTCTTGTTGAAAGAAGCATTTATTTTGACGTTTGGCGGCGCATTTTTCAAATCGAGGACGAGGAAGAGAGAATATTAACATTGGTTGCGAGATACAGAAGAATAAGAAGAACATACAGAAGAAGAGAGAATATTTCCACAGCTCCACAAGCTCTTTTCGTGATTGGCGAAAGCATCATATTTGAAGCAAGTTTTAAGGTTTAGTATCGGGTTTAGGTTCCCTGAACAACTTTTACGAAAGTTGAGTCGCTGTGTAAGTTAACGTTAGACCTTTGGCTCGATTTACAGACAGTTAAATCAGATAAGAGAGATCAGTTCCCAATTTAGGCTAAAATTATGTTTACATCTGTGCTAGTAATACACGCATATACTGTGCAGTGTCATAAGCTACAGTATACTAATGTTTAGCTAATGTGGGGTAACTAGTAGGCTACAGCTGTCAGTGTTCAGCAAGTTAACATTCAGCAATTTGAAATCCATTAACTCAGGTAGATTTTCGTACTTGAACTCAAAACTAATTGTTATTATCAATCTGTTAACGTTAACTCAAAAGATTACCACAATTTGCAGATAGCCTGTTTGCTCTCGTAAAGGTGTACGAAATTATAGCTAGCTAAGTTACTTACTGCAGAGTAGGGCTAGCCATGATCTGACTAGTAACTTAGGCTGGTAGTTGATTTTAAGGGACAGTTATGATAATGGGGATTTATAATTAAGATTGAGATTGGACTAAAATGTGGGTAATTGGATGCTTAGATGTAACCATAGACTGTCTTATTTTTGCATAGGGTCAATTAAACATGAAAAGAAAGGGAGAGATATCAGACTTCTGTTCCAAAAGGACCCAATGGTAGGCCAGGCCTATACATTAAACTACACGTTTTAGTATCTAATCTTGAAGATCCCTTAATTATACATTTCCATAGAGATATGACACATTATTTAACATGCATTTCAGACCAGAGAAGAGGGTTGTGTACAGCCAGGTTGAAATTTTATTTCCAGAACTCAGCATGGTACTAGGAAAAGGGCTTTCAACAGCTCCTGGTAGAAGGACAATTCATGGCTTGAATATTCTGTAAATGAAGATTCGACTGTTTCACCTATAGACATTTTTCTCTGCCCAATTCACCTGAATCTGCCTTCACATCACAGTCAGGTTTCTGAAACTGGAAAAATGCGCTGTTTAAAGATTCTGGGTTTGAGCTCCACTCGAAGGCAGAGCATCATATCAATGCTATGTATGCTTGGAATCAGCATAAAAGGGCTATTGACAGCAACTCATCAATGTTAGATGTCATAAATTAGGACCGGAAAAGTGGAGGAAAATGTACTTACATTAAAACAATTGCAGATGTGCTCCTATTAACTGCCACTCAAAATATAGTGCAGAGGTCATCGAGAGTCTGATGACTCTCACAACAAGGGTAATTTCTTTTACAATTTTAGAAGAAATAGCAAAGCATGACCCTCTCATAGAGAAAAGGATGTGTGGCTTGCATGTGACAATGCTAAGGACACAAGCCACCAAATCCAAAACGTTCTTGAGGGCTTAGCTGAGATGGTACAAAGTTAAATAATAAGAGAAGTAAAAGAAAGTGACGTTTTTAGTGTAATTGCAGATGAAACTAAAGATTTAAATAAAACATTTCTTTAGTTGTGAGGTACTACTACAACGGGGCCATCCACAAAAGCTTTTTACACTTTCAGTCAGCTGAAAGCTTAGATGCAGCAGGTCTGGACTACAGAAATAATCTTGTGGGGCAAGGCTATGACGGTGCATCAGTCATGAGCGGAAAGCATTCTGGTGTGTCTGCACGGATTAAAAACAGTGCAAGATTTGCATTTTATGTGCACTGTAATGCACATTGTTTGAATTTGGTTATTGTTGATGCTGTAAAATCAGTGGCTGAGGCAACAAACTTCTTTGCACTCCTGCACTCCAGATCTTTATATCTGGCTCGTACGTTCATCTCAAGTGGCTTGCAGTTCAGAAAGAGCTGTATCCACAGCAGCAGCCCGGGGAACTACAGAGACTTACAGATGTAAGGTGGGCATGCAGATACATGGCATGCCATAATCTGAGGGACAGGCTTCCAGCAGTTCTGAGAGTGCTACAGGATATCACACCTGATAATAGTGGTGATAGATCAGTGGGCAAGGGGCCTTCTTTCTCAGATAGATTTACATTTCATAGGGCTTTTGGTTACCTTTTGTAAAGTGCTTGGTGATGATAAATGTCTTTCTGACATGCTCCAATCAAGCTCTCTTGACCTAGCAAGACAGCCTAAAGCAAGCTTAAGATTTCACACCTCATTGATGATGAGCACTATAGGACAGAACAATTGTGACCAAAGTGATGGTGAGAGCTTCCTAAGAGCTATCTTTTATCAGGTGACAGTCTCACAGCTGAGCTGCAGAGGTGTTTTTCAAAGAAGAATTGCGAGATAATGCAAGGGGTCCAGTCTCTCAACACAGAGTACAACATTCTTGAATGAGGAGCCTGTTTGCCTTTGCCCAGACCTTTGAATCAGATTTAGAGGACCTCAAACACGAGGTTCATCAAACCAATCGGCTTCTTGATAAGAGAGAGAAAAGCGGAAGGGACTCTCCTTGACTTTGTTGTGTTTCTAGAACCTTATAAAGAGGTCTTCCATGAGCTATTTCGACTTTGTAAGATTTCTGTTGTTACACCAGTCAGCAGTGCTTCTTACGAGAGAAGCTTCTCATTTTTAAAACGGATTAAAACCCACCTTAGGACAACAATGGTTCATGACAGGTTAAGTCACCTCGGAATTCTCAATGTTGAGTCAAGGAGGGCACTCTCCCTCAACATGGATGAGTTTGTGAAACATTTTGCCAGTTCTACCAGAACTGCAGAATTATGCTGTTTTAAATCTACCTAGGATAATTTGGCACTTAGGCGGTCCCTCTGGTCATGATTAAAACCTGCACTGTGTACTAGCTAGTACACTAATATTCTAAAATTATAAATCCAAATGGTATCATGTCACACAGATTCAATTTGGTCTTGATTAGGCCAATTCCAAAACTTTTCTTTGCTATTAGTTAACATACTATATATTAGCATAAATATGATACTGTAAGTCTGTAATATTGATGGGCACCAAAATTATTTTTAAAGTCCTTTTCTGCTTGATACCTGGTATGTCAAATTGCAGCTGTTTGTTTTGTCAATTTACTTTTTGGTAAATAAACTATGCAATTTATGTAACACAAAAATGCTATATTATCTCCTTGGTGCTTGAGCTTTATTTTCTGAAAATATTTTGGATGTTCACTTATAGACCGATTATATATTCAGGAAAACAGTGACCAAGTCTCTCCAGTATATGAGTACAGTACTGTGTGTGTGTGTGTGTGTGTGTGTGTGTGTGTGTGTGTGTGTGTGTGTGTGTGTGTGTGAGAGTGAGAGTGAGAGTGAGAGTGAGAGTGAGAGAGAAATTGAGCTGCAGTTCTGAGGTAGAGACACTGACTATTGTTGGTAAAGTAGGGGTATAGCTTTAAAACACTGAAGTGCATTATGGGTAACGTAGTAAGTTACGTTTTGTTTTTTGGAATGCAATTGTGTGTGACGGGGATGTAGCCGTACTGTGAGCCACGCTCTTTTTGCTACGTTAGCCCACTATTTTATTTTGTCATTCGGACTACCTCAAATGATGTACAAGTTTTAATAAAAGTTCCAGACTAACTTGTCATTAGCAGGGGATAAGATCCCCAAATGTGGGAATTACCCCAGAGCATCCGTAAATTGCCCTGGAGCTAGCAAGTGAAGGCCCTCCTGATCTGCCCCGACTACGGTCTATGGGCGAGGCAGGAAAGGCAGGAAAGGTAACATTGGGGGCTCGTCCAGTATTTATCCTGCCTGCATCGGTGAGTTATTCAAATTCTACCAGAATATCAAAAAGGGAAAAAGGAAAAAAAGAAAAAAATAGATTTGGACTTTCACGAGCTAAGGGCTGACGAAGTTAATCATCGTCTGAGTAGTGGCTGACATTCTAGCTAAAGCAGTGAAATGGCGGCTACACACAGTACATCTGTTATTACGAGAAATAATTCGCCTGAGGATTCGACGTGCTATTCAAACCCATTCATGTTGTTAAATACAGTGAATGAAGAAAGGCAAATCACAAATCTAATTTGCCAACTGGATGAACGAATTTGATGTTGCAAATGCTAACAGTGACTGCAATCCATTTATGCCAAGTTCAGAGGTAGCTAATATGCAGCCCACCACAGCTAATATGGCTGACTCATGCCGTGAGTCAAAAACGTCTCCTCAACGGCCAAAGAGAGAAACTCATCCATTCAAGTCTCGTGAAAAAACGGAAATGTGGGTGACAGTGGAATTGAATCACAGCTAAGTCACAACCAAAACTATGCCAGCTGGCATGACAGATGCTCACCTAAAAATGCTATCTCTGGAAATGTGTTTCAACCAACTACTGAAATGCTGTATACTCCATGCACTAACCCTTTCAACTCTGCCAATCACATACTCTTTGCAATGAGTACCCCTGTAGATGCTGTTTACTCCCATAACCCACACAGGATGCCAGCAGCTCTGACCTCCCCTCCAGCCATGCCTCCTGTGGAAAACCAATGCTCACAGTCGTAGGACAGCCATGGATGTATCCAGAGTGATGCTCTGCCCACTTAAGGTAATGAAATGTACTGTTATGAAATATTGCTCCAGGCGAGCAAGATCCAGTGCACATGGCAGGCAGCCCCGGCGTGTACATTATGACAACACATCTGACAGTGAGGACAAATACGCTACTCAGAAGGAGAGGATCCCCACACTACGACCAGGTCAGTTTGATGGTTCGGGCTCATGGAAAGAGTTCTTACATGGCTTTGAGAGCTGGTCAGAAAGGACAATGTCAGTCTAGCTGAGATTCTGTTTAGTGGGCGCCGCAAGGGCTGGGGTCCACAAGAACCCTAGGTCTTCCCGTTGGGACTACACATGCATAGTGGGGGAGGTGGACTCGGCATACGGGCCAGCATCGGAGCATGCAGCGGCCATTGGCATTGAGTTGAGGCAGAGAGTGTGCAAACCAGGTGAATCACTGCATGTATTGAGATGACATTTATAAGAAAGTATTCATTGTGTATGCAGATCGCTCCGAGGCAGAACAGGACTCCATCTTCACTAACGCCATGGGAGACGCCGGCATTGTGCAGAAGCTACTAGAGAAGCGTCCATGCTCATTGGCACAAGCATACGAGGTAGCCCACAGGTACGAAACCACCATGTGAGCAGCTAACAGTGTTACTGAACTAATGCAGTATGGTGTGCGGACTACAGAGCGGAGAGCCAGAGCAGCTACCTTATGGGAATGCATCGACCACAGCGAAGAGAGTTGGACGACACCACCTGTAGAGCGGAGTCAGAAACCTCCAAAGTCCAGCTTCAAGCCACACACACCAAAAACTGGTGAGCACAAAAATAAATTGGAACAAAATCAGATGCCACAACTGCCAAGGCATTGGACACATGAAACGTAGTTGTCCATCACCAAGGATTCCAGCTAAGCTGCGGGCATTCCCTGAGTCTCCCAATTCCACCGAAAGCCAAAACACACCTGCTGTTCTGAAAGTCCAAGAATGGCCCCTCCCTACCTGCGTTTCAGAAGTCTGTCAGTTCGTCGGCCTGGCAATACCGACGCCTTGTTAAAGATTTCGCTGCTGTAGCCAAGCCCCTTCATGAGCTTACAAAGAAGCATGCTCGTTTCCGGTGGACGCCAGAGCGTAAGTATTTGACCCCCTCTAAATCAGAAAGATTTCTGGCTCCCAGGTGTCTTTTATACAGGTAACGAGCTGAGATTAGGAGCACACTCTTAAAGGGAGTGCTCCTAATCTCAGTTTGTTACCTGTATAAAAGACACCCAAGGATGTCAGGGACAAGATTGTAGACCTACACTAGGCTGGAATGGGCTACAAGACCATCGCCAAGCAGCTTGGTGAGAAGGTGACAACAGTTGGTGCAATTATTCGCAAATGGAAGAAACACAAAAGAAAGTGTCAATCTCCCTCGGCCTGGGGCTCCATGCAAGATCTCACCTCGTGGAGTTGCAATGATCAGGAGAACGTTGAGGAATCTGCCCAGAACTACACGGGAGGATCTTGTCAATGATCTCAAGGCAGCTGGGACCATAGTCACCAAGAAAACAATTGGTAACACACTACGCCGTGAAGGACTGAAATCCTGCAGCGCCCCGCAAGGTCCCCCTGCTCAAGAAAGCACATATACATGCACGTCTGAAGTTTGAATCATTTGTTCATTGGCAGAGGACAACTGGGTGAAAGTGTTGTGGTCAGATGAGACCTAAATGGAGCTCTTTGGCATCAACTCAACTCGCTGTGTTTGGAGGAGGAATGCTGCCTATGACCCCAAGAACACCATCCTCACCGTCAAACAGGGATGTGGAAACATTATGCTTTGGGGGTGTTTTTCTGCTAAGGGGACAGGACAACTTCACCGCATCAAAGGGACGAAGGACAGGGCCATGTACCGTCAAATCTTGGGTGAGAACCTCCTTCCCTCAGCCAGGGCATTGAAAATGGGTCATGGTTGGGTATTCCAGCATGACAATGACCCAAAACACATGGCCAAGGCAACAAAGGAGTGGCTCAAGAAGAAGCACATTAAGGTCCTGGAGTGGCCTAGCCAGTCTCCAGACCTTAATCCCATAGAAAATCTGTGGAGGGAGCTGAAGGTTCGAGTTGCCAAACGTCAGCCTCAAAACCTTAATGACTTGGAGAAGATCTGCAAAGAGGAGTGGGACAAAATCCCTCCTGAGATGTGTGCAAACCTGGTGGCCAACTACAAGAAACGTCTGACCTCTGTGATTGCCAACAAGGGTTTTGCCACCAAGTACTAAGTCATGTTTTGCAGAGGGGTCAAATACTTATTTCCCTCATTAAAATGCAATTCCATTTATAACATTTTTCACATGCGTTTTTCTGGATTTTTTTGTTGTTATTCTGTCTCTCACTGTTCAAATAAACCTACCATTAAAATAATAGACTGATCATTTCTTTGTCAGTGGGCAAACGTACAAAATCAGCAGGGGATCAAATCCTTTTTTCCCCTCACTGTATCCCTTGTGATGAAGGCAGCCAATGGCCTGCTTTGATCTACGATGTAAACACAGGAACTAATGTTAGCTCCCAAATACTAAAATAAGATGAATATCTGTTGGAGTGCACTTGAAATATGCAGCATGCAATACAAACGGGCTTAATCATATGAAGAGGTAACTCCGTTGATCATTTAGATAATTTATTGAAAGCTAGCCACTGTTACAGTTGACTAGACCTGCTGTTTTGGACCCTCTCTCTACCGCACCTGCTGTCTCTAACTCTGAATGATCGGCTATGAAAAGTCAACTGACATATACTCCTGAGGTGCTGACCTTCTGCACCTTCTACAACCACTGTGATTATTATTATCATCTGACCCTGCAGGTCATCTATGAACGTTTGAACATCTTGGCCATGTTCTGTTATAATCTCCACCCGGCACAGCCAGAAGAGGACTGGCCACCCTTCAGGAGCCTGGTTCCTCTCTAGGTTTCTTCCTAGGTTCTGGCCTTTCTAGGGAGTTTTTCCTAGCCACCGTGCTTCTACATCTGCATTGCTTGCTGTTTGGGGTTTTAGGCTGGGTTTCTGTACAGCACTTTGTGACATCGGCTGATGTAAAAAGGGCTTCATGAATAAATTTGATTGACTAGTCTTGCCAGCTAATAGAGTACCAGAGTATGAGTTATAATACCCATAAAACCTAGCGGTCAAACAAAGAAATTGTTCCAATCGATTTTCCAACATTAATTTTAGACTGTTTTAAAATAAGGGCTGTGTTTCGTGTAGGCTTACCCTGGCGTGACATTTTGATAACAGTGTAAATCACTCTAGGACAAGGTGTCTTTTATGAATATATTCGTCTGTATTCACCCCCCAAAAATAAAATGCTAAAGAACTACAAATGCAATGATGATCTGGGACTGAGACTGCCTGATCGAGGCAAAGGTAAGCATCTCTGGATTAACTGTGTAATGTTAGCTAAATGAATCAATTGGCTACATTTCTATAAATGGACAATTCTGTAAACTGTCTTGTGCAAGTTTTAAATTGACACAATACCTGTTAGCAAAGGTGTCAGCGAAAGATGATGTGCAAGAGCCTGCAGGGATTTGTAGTTTTGCATAATGTTTTGCATGAATCTGAGAGTAAATAGAGCCGGATACATTGATAAAAGTCACCTTGTCCAAGAGAGATTTACATGGTTATCAAAACGTCACAACAGGGTAAGCCTACACGAAACACAGCCCTTATTTTAAGTGTTTCTAAAATCCCCATGGGAAAATTGAATGGTGGGAAAATGATTGGAACCATTTCCCTGTTTGACTGCTAGGTTTTATGGGTATTATGACACCTCCACTGTCGGGTTCTATTACTGATACATTTTGTGGTGGTAATGACTGTGTTGCTAATGACAATTTGCTAAATATTTGGATTTAAATGCCAGGATTTGCCAAAGGGATGGCGGGGGAGGGCCTTGTATGCATCGCGGATGTTAAGAGTAGCAGTGGTCCAGTGTATTGCCTGCACGCGCGCTACATTCAATGTGCTGTAGCACGTGTCTAGAGACTGGACATTGGCGAGTAATATACTCGGCAGCGGTGGGTGGTGTGCACGCCTTCCGAAGTCTGACCAGGAGGCCGCTCCGTCTACCCCTTCTGCGGTGACATTGTTTTGGGTCGGCCTCTGGGATTAGAGCCAATGTCCTGGGTGGTGGTCCGAACAAAGGATCTGCTTCGGGAAAGTCGTATTCCTGGTCGTAATGTTGGTAAGTTGACGTCGCTCTTATATCCAATAGTTCTTCCTGGCTGTATGTAATAACACTTAAGATTTTCTGGGCTAACAATGTAAGAAATAATACACAAAAAAACTAAATACTGCATAGTTTCCTAAGGACTCGAAGCGAGGCGACCATCTCTGTTGGTCCATGGGTACTTAAAGAACAATTATGTCAGATCAGTTGTTGTTTTAAGATCACATTAAGGACGGTATAACAACATAACTGTATCTCTGAATGTGTATATTTCCCAGTTGTCAGGTTTACATCCAAAATTTACATTGTGAAATTTATTGGATTAAATATGAAACAATTTGTGAGAAGATTAAATATGAGGTTAGCCTTCTAAAATGATACTTTTTTTCATATAAAAGTTCTACCCAGTCAGTGACCACACCCACATTACCACAGCCATTATGTTGGCATCATGGAACGCCTCCTTTTGCCAGAGTGCATAATGAAGTTTAACGAAATTTACATTAGACCAAGCAGGCGAACGGTGTTGAACCGGACGTCACGAATGGTTAGACTCTATGAGACCAGAAAAACGTGGAGCGTGGCTGCACATTGAAATGGTTAGAAACAATGAAACTCTCTCTCTCAAAGATGACTAGACAGGAACATTCAGTCTGCAGCTGTTTAAGTACTTTAGTCTAGTGAACTCGACTGAGAACCACCGGGTGGTACATTGAAAGATCCATTCTAACGAACACTTCCTCTGCAAGATCCGTTATCACAGACACTCTGAAACCAAGACGCTACATCTACAAAAGACATGGTGATCTCAACCAGAGACTTTGTCGAATTACTCCCCGTAGATGGATCGAGTCTTTTCAACAGAGAGACAGTAAAGACATACACACGTAAATATGTACATTGCAATTATTTCGAATGAGCGTGCAAGGTACCATTTATGTGCAAGGTATTCACATTTCCTTGAGCATAGTTATCAGCTGTATGTACGTTAGTGAAATTCCTTTGTCTCTCCCTTTCCCTCTCTTTTGAATATACCATTTTGTGAGTAACAAGCCATCATATCGGTTTAGTCCACTAGGGACTTTTCATTGCATCATGTTAGTAACCAATGTATAATCTATCCTGTGTGTGTGTGTGTTTATGTAATTCTGTGTGATTATTTAGTGAGTTAGTAAATAAATAATTAAGCCAATTTGTGTATCGCTGATTCATCATGGAGACTAAGGTTCGTGCAGATTTATAGAATATTACGACATTCAGAATGAGACTGATAAGGTAAATAAGAATTAATGAATTTACCGACTGATGTAAGAGATATTTATATCTTTAGAGTTTAGTCGGGAGATAGTAACTCGTGGTGCCCCAGATTAATACTTAATTGTTATATGATTAATTTAATTGCGTAATAATTGAACGTGGTATGTAATTATTTTATAAAATAACAGTCAAACACAATGAAATCCTGGTTGAGACTGAACAATGAACAACGAAACACAGCAAGTAAGTGAAAGAAGTTTAGATGATGTTTTACTGGTCATGGGGACATACGTAAATGCCAACAAAATAACTTTTTGGTCAGTGTGTGTGTGTGTGTTTCAACTATTTAATTGTACTAGAATGCTTAAAAGGCCACAAAAATTTTAAACATCAGTTATCGGTATTGGGTTTTTTTTGTCAAGGAAAATATTGGATATCCCTAATTTTGTTTTTCAACAGGACAATGACCCAAAACACACTTCCAGGCTGTGGAAGGGCTATTTGACCAAGAAGGAGTGTGATGGAGTGCTGCATCGGTTGACCTGGCCTCCACAATCACCCGACCTCAATCCAATTGAGATGGTTTGGGATGAATTGGACCGCAGTGAAGGAAAAGCAGCCAACAAGTGCTTAGCATATGTGGGAACTCCTTCAATACTGTTGGAAAAGCATTCCTCATGAAGCTGGTTGAGAGACTGCCAAGAGTGTGCAAAGTTGTCATCAAGGCAAAGGGTGGCTACTTTGAAGAATCTCAAATATAAAATATATTTTGATTTGTTTAACACTTTTTGGCTACTACATGATTCCATATGTGTTATTTCATAGTTTTAATATCTTCACTATTATTCTACAATGTAGAAAATAGTAAAAATAAAGAAAAACCCTTGAATGAGTAGGTGTGTCCAAACTTTTGACTGGTAATGTATTTAAAACACAGGAATTCAGGTTTTTGGCTGCACTGAGCCTTTGAAGTTATTTTAGTGTTTACTTAAGATCCTACTCCAGTCTCCTTTTCACCTAATTTACTTAACAAAAGGCACATTTCAATAGGTGGTCCAGGTATGACATGACATAGCACAAGTGTTCTCTATTGTTCCTCAAACAAGGAGGGAGGTCGATGACATCACATCAGACCAACTCCTTGAATGCGGGTTGTGTCTAAAAAAATTATATTAAATTTACCCTTCAGTGTGTGTACTTTACTGTATTTATACACTACAGGACCAAAAGTATGTGGACACCGGCTCGTCGAACATCTCATTCCAAAGTCATGGGCATTAATATGGAGTTGGTCCCCCATTTGCTTCTATAACAGCCTCCACTGTACTGGGAAGGCTTTCCACAAGTCCACGAGACTTGCTACCATTCAGCCATAAGAGCACTAGTGAAGTCGGCACTGATGTTGGGCGATTAGGACGGGATCGGAGTTTGTGTTTCAATTCAACCCAAAGGTGTTTGATGGGGTTGAGTTCAAGGCTCTGTGCAGGCCAGTCAAGTTATTCCATACCGATCTCAACAAACCATTTCTGTATGGACCTGTCTTTGTGGACAGGAGGTCCTGAAATAGGAAAAGTCCTTCCCCAAACTGTTGCCACAAAGTTGGAAGCACAGAATCGTCTATAATGTCATTGTATGCTGTAGCATCATGATTTCCCCTTCACTGGAACTTAAGGGGCTTAGCCCGAACAATGAAAAACAGCCCCAGACCATTATTCCTCTTCCACCAAACTTTTCAGATTGCACTATGCATTCGGGCAGGTACCGTTCTCCAGGTATCCACCTTCCCCAGATTTGTCCGTCGGACTGCCAGGTGGTGAAGCGTGATTCATCACTCCAGAGAATGCGTTTCCACAGCTCCAGAGTCCAATGGCAGCGAGCTTTACATCACTCCAGCCGACGCTTAGCATTGCGCATCACGGTCTTAGGCGTGTGTGCGGCTGCCCAGCCATGGAAACCTATTTCATGAAGCTCCCGACGAACAGTTCATGTGCTGACGTTGCTTCCAGCAGCAGTTTGGAACTCGGTAGTGAGTGTTGCAACCGAGGATAGACTATTTTTATGCGCCACGTTATGTGAGCTTTTGTGGCCGAGCCGTTGTTTCTCTTAGACATTTCCACTTCTCAATAACATCACTTACAATTGACCGGGGCAGCTCTAGCAGTGATTTTTTTTTTGACAAACTGAGTTGTTGGAAAGGTGGCATCCTATGACTGTGCCACGTTTAAAGTCACTGAGCTCTTCAGTAAAGCCATTTTACTGACAATGTTTGTCCATGGAGATTGCATGGCTGTATGCTCAATTTTATATACCTGTCAGCAACGGGTGTGGCTGAAATATCCGAATCCACCAATTTGAAGGGGTGTCCACATTACCTTTGTATATGTAGTGTACTTGGGATATCACTTTTCAACAATAATTTTTCTTTTAAAAAATGTATTAATACAAATATTGCTGGAGGACGTCTTTAATATATGTAAAAAGGACTTCAGCCACGGTCTGCTCACTCTGCTACCATCTACAGGCAGTGATGGTACAGGTGCATCAGAGCTGTGACCGAGAGACAGCTTCTATCACCAGGCCATCAGACTGTTGAACAGCCGTCACTAGCCGGCTACCTTTCGGTACTCTTCCATGCACCTTGAGAATAATCCCCCATGTACATAGAGACATTTAACACTGGTCACTTCATATACTGTTTATACTATATACTGTTGTTTACTCACTTTGCATGTATACTGTAGTCTCTCTCATCCTAATATCATACTATTGTACATTCCATTTTCTTTTCCAAATTATATACTGTCTAGCACTGGGCGGTATATTATGATATACCGGTAGTGATGCAGGCACCGGTTTTGGTTTTTCTATACCGGTATTTGAATGTTTGGTTTGTTTTTATAGTTTACTTCGCTACTTGAGTCATCTCTCTCTGCTCTTTCTCTCTGTTCCTTTTCACATAGACCTGGCCACGCCCCCTGTCACTCAAGGAGCGCATTTGATGTTCCTCAGCCATGAGACACTTACGTTCAGTCTGCGTGGTTAATGCAGCACATTTTTTTTATTTGTATTTATCCTTTATTTAACTAGGCAAGTCATATTGATGACAACAATGCTGTTTTCACTTTGCTTCTTAATATAAATCCACTAGTTTTCCATAATAACACTATTAGTGTGTTTCTTACATCAGCAAACAGCTGGTTTGTCTTTTCTTAGCAAGTTGCCCTGAATCTTGTGAGATGGCAATTGTTAGCCGCTAATGCTAATAGTTGGCTAGCTAATAAATGTACTGAGTAGGAGCAAACGAAGCTAGCTAATACAGCCTGATAATACCAGTGATGGTGTAGACCTAAATCAGCATGTTGTTTGTGCAACAGTATCTTCTAAATCAAAGAGGAATATGCAAAGCAAGAATATGTTAGCTACATGAATTAGCTAACATACTACCTCAATTAGCCCGACCAACCAGTGCCCCCGCACATTGGCTAACCGGGCTATCTGCATTGTGCCCTGCCACCCACCACCTGCCAACCCCTCTTTTACGCTAATGCTAGTCTCTGTTTATCTTATAAGCACAGTCACTTTAACCATATCTACACATACTACCTCAATCAGACCGACTAACCGGTGCCTGTATATAGCCTCGCTACTGTTATTTTTCACTGTCTTTTTACTGTTGTTTTTATTTCTTTACTTACCTATTGTTCACCTAATACCTTGTTTAAAATAAAATAAAACATTAAATTGCACTGTTGGCTAGAGCCTGTAAGTAAACATTTCACTGTAAGGTCTACACCTGTTGTATTCGGTGCACGTGACAAATACACTTTGATTTGATTAGCTAAGAGAAAACATTAAAAGTAGCCAAAGCTTATAGGGTCCCCTAGGAAACACTTATAAACACTATGTTCCTACCCTGTCACAATAACTCCTCCCTGGCATTTTAGTTTGTTGTCATCTCAAACAACACTGTATTCAAAGTGCCCACTATTACAGTGGGGAAAAAAAGTATTTAGTCAGCCACCAATTGTGCAAGTTCTCTCACTTAAAAAGATGAGAGAGGCCTGTAATTTTCATCATAGGTACACTTCAACTATGACAGACAAAATTAGGAAAAGAAATCCAGAAAATCACATTGTAGGATTTTTAATGAATTTATTTGCAAATTATGGTGGAAAATAAGTATTTGGTCAATAACAAAAGTTTATCTCAATACTTTGTTATATACCCTTTGTTGGCAATGACAGAGGTCAAACGTTTTCTGTAAGTCTTCACAAGGTTTTCACACACTGTTGCTGGTATTTTGGCCCATTCCTCCATGCAGATCTCCTCTAGAGCAGTGATGTTTTGGGGCTGTCGCTGGGCAACACGGACTTTCAACTCCCTCCAAAGATTTTCTATGGGGTTGAGATCTGGAGACTGGCTAGGCCACTCCAGGACCTTGAAATGCTTCTTACTGAAGCCACTCCTTCGCGTTGCCCGGGCGGTGTGTTTGGGATCATTGTCATGCTGAAAGACCCAGCCACGTTTCATCTTCAATGCCCTTGCTGATGGAAGGAGGTTTTCACTCAAAATCTCACGATACATGGCCCCATTCATTCTTTCCTTTACGGATCAGTCGTCCTGGTCCCTTTGCAGAAAAACAGCCCCAAAGCATGATGTTTCCACCCCCATGCTTCACAGTAGGTATGGTGTTCTTTGGATGCAACTCAGCATTCTTTGTCCTCCAAACACAACGAGTTGAGTTTTTACCAAAAAGTTATATTTTGGTTTCATCTGACATTCTCCCAATCCTCATCTGGATCATCCAAATGCTCTCTAGCAAACTTTAGACGGGCCTGAACATGTACTGGCTTAAGCAGGGGGACACGTCTGGCACTGCAGGATTTGAGTCCCTGGCGGCGAGTGTGTTACTGATGGTAGGCTTTGTTACTTTGGTCCCAGCTCTCTGCAGGTCATTCACTAGGTCCCCGTGTGGTTCTGGGATTTTTGCTCACCGTTCTTGTGATCATTTTGACCCCACGGGGTGAGATCTTGCGTGGAGCCCCAGATCGAGGAAGATTATCAGTGGTCTTGTATGTCTTCCATTTCCTAATAATTGCTCCCACAGTTGATTTCTTCAAACCAAGCTGCTTACCTATTGCAGATTCAGTCTTCCCAACCTGGTGCAGGTCTACAATTTTGTTTCTGGTGTCCTTTGACAGCTCTTTGGTCTTGGCCATAGTGGAGTTTGGAGTGTGACTGTTTGAGGTTGTGGACAGGTGTCTTTTATACTGATAACAAGTTCAAACAGGTGCCATTAATACAGGTAACGAGTGGAGGACAGAGGAGCCTCTTAAAGAAGAAGTTACAGGTCTGTGAGAGCCAGAAATCTTGCTTGTTTGTATGTGACCAAATACTTATTTTCCACCATAATTTGCAAATAAATTCATTACAAATCCTACAATGTGATTTTGTGGATTTTTTTTTTTCTCATTTTGTCTGTCATAGTTGAAGTGTACCTATGATGAAAATTACAGGCCTCTCTCATCTTTTTAAGTGAGAGAACTTGCACAATTGGTGGCTGACTAAATACTTTTTTCCCCCACTGTATATTCTAACTATAGAATTAGAATAGTCATTCTATTTCCAAGATTCCAACAGTTTTGCTCTAATTCGCAAATCAAATCGCAATTGCAACATCTGGTTAAAAATAAGTCGTAGATTATTTGCCCATATCGTGCAGCCCTACGTGGCAGTGTGGACTACTTAAGTACTACTTAAGTCGTTTTATTTGGTATCTGTACTTTACTTTACTATTTTTGACAACTTTTACTTCACTACATTCTTAAAGAAAATACTGTACGTTTTACTCCATACATTTTCCCTGACAGCTCAAAGTACTCGTTACATTTTGAATGCTTAGCAGGACAGGAAAATGGTCAAATTCACACACTTGTCAAGAGAACATCATCTGGTCATCTATTGCCTCTGATCTGGAGGACTCACTAAACACAAATGCTTTGTTTGTAAATTATGTCTGAGTGTTGGAATGTGCCCCTGGCTATCCGTAAATAAAAAAAAACAAGAAAATGATGCCACCTGGTTTGCTTAATATAAGGATTTTTTTTTTTTTTATACTTTTACTTTTAATACATAAGTACATTTTATCAATTACATTTACTTTTGATACTTAAGTATATTTAAAACCCAAATACTTTTAGACTTTTAACATTTTTGAGTAGACTAACCATTGTACCAAAGACAGTACAGTATGAAGGTAGGCTAAAACTGCTCTCCAATAGAAATCCTCGATCACAGAAACACATCATTGGGTCTAACGGTCACCTCGCACCGAACTGCACATGTGCTTGCCGTCAAATCCAAGGCACTACTTAGATATAAAGTGTTTTTTGACTAAAATGAAAAATGTGTCAGTTTGTCACTCTCACAAGGTTGGAGTAATAAGTTAAACTACTTACGACATTGGCTCGAATATAGGTTGTGCCTTTAGATTTTGACTTCTCATCAACTTCTCAAATCCCTGGTCTGTATCGCAAGCTTTCCCGGAAGTAATGTGATGTTGAGCCTCTGGGTTTAGAAACTCTGTAATTGTACTTTCATGCACTGCAGATTGTTGTCAGAGATCTGTATGATGCTTATGTCTCCGCCCTAACAATGGGAGTCGTTATCCCAAAGGCAGGAAGGCAGGCCTACATATTAAGCCATGGAAACGCATTGGGATTATTTTGGACAGAGTTTGGCAAGAGATAAGACTCTCTCTTCACGTTTTCCTCTCTGCTGTTGTCCACGAGCCAGTGTTGCCAGGTCAAGTTACATGTCTAGCCCAATGACCACTCAAAACCTGACCAAAAGGCCTGAAAACTAGCCCCACATTTTTTTTCACAGCAAGAGAGGAGTTGCCATATTTATATAATAGAGGAGTTGCCATATTTATATAATAAACCCTTTTTCCATAACGTTATCAAGCCAATTAAGGAATATCATAGTAACTTGTAATGACGTTAGAAGCAAAATGTTGTTTTCCTCAAAATAATAATTATTGCAAGCTATGACATGACATAATAAAGAAATGTGAATATGTGGCAATAGAAAAGATAATTTGCCCTGATTAAACTCGCCAGATCATTTTCTAATGGATGTCGATTTAACTCGTTTGACTAAGCAATAAGGTACAAGGGGTATGGTATTTGGCCAGTATACCACTGCTAAGGGCTGTTCTTATGCATGACACAATGTGGAGTGCCTGGTTACAAACGTTAGCTGTGGTATATTGGCCATATACAACAAAATCCTGGGGTGGCTTATTGCCATTATAAAATGGGTTAACAACGTAATTAGAAAAGTAAAAAGTAATGTTTTGTCATACCCCAGCCAATCAGCATTCAAGGCTCGAACCAGGTTCATAATTGTAAATAAATCCCCTTTGCACATGTGCATAACTATAGTAAATCCATCAGGAGAGTTTGAGTGATGAAAGTTGGACAGAAGATCATCTCTGAGCAAGAAACACTTGGACAAACAAATCAATTAATGATAGGCTATTTTCGGGCAATTGTGCTGTTATTATGTGCCAGCTGTTAAAGAATACAAACCGTTAAAAATGGCCCATTCCATTATAAAATGGCCCATTTACGAGATTCATTTGCCATTTAAATAGGCATAGGTTACAGACTAAAATCTGGAATTATGATTGTAATTGGTTTGCTTAGATAAAGGCAGGTAGCCTATAGCCCCTGATAGGCCTACATCTAATTTCAGATTGTCTACATCTTGTCTAGGCTACTGTAGACTGACTATAGCCCCTGATAGGCCTACATCTCATTTCGGTCTACAGTAGCCTAGACAAGATGTAGACAGCCTATAGCCCCTGATAGGTCTACATCTAATTTCGGTCTACAGTAGCCCAGACAAGATGTAGACAAGATGTAAACTGAACTATTTAACAGCTTGCTTGTTTCAAATGAACAGACTAATTTAAGAAGTGCATGTGTTTCCCAATAGCCTGCTGGAATATACTACTGAGGATTGGGTCATAATTTCAATTACTGAATTCAATATTAATAATATGTAAATCAACTAACAATGCTTGTCAACAACAGCCAGTGTTTATTTTATCTGTAGCCTAATATGACTACTGCTACCATCAATCTAATGCGTTCTAACTGCTCGGTAATTGCGATAGAGCTTTGCTAATTTCCAATTTAATTAACTAAACATGTCCATGAATAATTGCATAATAACACAAGGCTACATCAATAAACTGATGTTATAGGCTATTTATTAAATTGGTTTGCCAGCTCCAGGTAGGCTACACAAGTGGCACAAATTGATTTGCAATGACTCCAGTGATATCTTCATTTCAAAATATTTCTTGTATCAAATGGTAGCCTACAAATGGCATACATATTAATAGGCTACTTGGTCAAAATAGGCAAATGTATAATTCTCCACATTTAGCCTAATGTCAATTTCTTTGAGGACTTTTATCCATAAAAAGAACCACACGAGGGAGTTCCATAACTTCCTTTTCAAATTTCCACTTGGGCAGCCCACGAGACCGAAGAACTGAGCATACATAAAGCACTTCACTTGATGCCGTTTTATTTAAGGGTCATTCAATTATTTATTTTTTTTACAAATTGTGTTGTATATATTTTTTTTTTTAATCAAAACTTATAGTCAGATAATAGTTATCCCCTTAACATTATCAAATCAACATAAATGACAGCTTAACATATTTTTATATTTTTACTACATAAACAAAATGCTTGTGCTGCCTTTTTGTGACTGGTGTTACCTATATTTTAGATGACAATTCAGGCTTTCTAGAACGTAATTTCAGTCTTTAATTTGCATATATAATCAAAGGCAGAAAAGGTTAATGATAATACTAAGAAATTGTTTGGAATAGTAATAATTTACTTTAAACATGCATGTGTAAAGTTCCATTTACACTATTGATATTTAGAGCTGACAAGGTAAAAATCTGTCATTCTGCCCCTAAACAAGGCAGTTAACCCACTGTTCCTAGGCCGTCATTGTAAATAAGAATTTGTTCTTAACTGACTTGCATAGTTAAATAAAGGTTAAATGAAAAATACCAGTGACGCAAGGCAATCAATGCTTTGGTTTTGTGCCACAAATGCAAACTACAAATGAACTTTCTTCTGTCGATTCTTGTTTTTTTTAACGTCACAATTCCGACCCTCCTCCTTTATCCGGGCTTGGGACCAGCAAAAGTGACCCAAAAGAGACACTTTTTTTTTTTTTTTGTGCAGTGATTTATTTTAGACAAAGAACATTTTACATTTACAACCTGCCCTGAATGTAAGCCAGGGCGGGATCAGCATGCTCAACCTCTCTTTAGTGTCGTCCGAGATACCAAAAGATTGGAAAGCTGCCGCGGTCATCCCCCTCTTCAAAGGGGGTGACACCCTAGACCCAAATTGCTATAGACCTATATCCATCCTGCCCTGCCTCTCTAAAGTCTTCGAAAACCTAGTTAATAAACAGATCATTGACCACTTCAAATCCCAACGTACCTTCTCCGCTGTGCAATCCGGTTTCCGAGCTGGTCACGGGTGCACCTCAGCCACGCTCAAGGTACTAAATGATATCATAACCGCCATCGATAAGAGACATTACTGTGCAGCTGTATTCATTGACCTGGCCAAGGCTTTCGACTCTGTCAATCACCACATCCTTATCGGCAGACTCAACAGCCTTGGTTTCTCTAATGATTGCCTCGCCTGGTTCACCAACTACTTTGCAGACAGAGTTCAGTGTGTTAAATCGGAGGGCCTGTTGTCCGGGCTTCTGGCAGTCTCTATGGGGGTGCCACAGGGTTAAATTCTTGGGCCGACTCTCTTCTCTGTATACATCAATGATGTCGCTCTTGCTGCCGGTGATTCTCTGATCCACCTCTATGCAGATGACACTATTCTGTATACTTCTGGCCCTTCTTTGGACACTGTGTTAACTAACCTCCAGACGAGCTTCAATGCCATACAACTTTCCTTCCGTGGCCTCCAACTGCTCTTAAACACTAGAAAAACCAAATGCATGCTTCTCAACCATTCGCTGCCTGCACCCGCCCGCCCGACTAGCATCACTACCCTGGACGGCTCTTGACCTAGAATATGTGGACAACTACAAATACCTAGGTGTCTGGCTAGACTGTAAACTCTCCTTCCAGACTCACATTAAACATCTCCAATCCAATATTAAATCTAGAATCTGCTTTCTATTTCGCAACAAAGCCTCCTTCACTCATGCTGCCAAACTTGCACAAGTAAAACTGACTATTCTACCGATCCTCGATTTCGGCGATGTCATCTACAAAACAGCTTCCAATACTCTACTCAGCAAACTGGATGAAGTCTATCACAGTGCCATCCGCTTTGTCACCAAAGCCCTTTATACCACCCACCACTGCGACCTGTATGCTCTAGTCGGCTGGCCCTCGCTACATACTCGTCGCCAGACCCACTGGCTCCAGGTCATCTACAAGTCCCTGCTTGGTAAAGCCCCGCCTTATCGCAGCTCGCTGGTAACCATAGCATACCACCCACCTGTAGCACGCGCTCCAGCAGGTATATCTCACTGGTCACCCCCTAAGCCAATTCCTCATTTGGCCGCCTTTCCTTCCAGTTCCAGTTCTGCCAATGACTGGAACGAACTACAAAAATAACTGAAACTGGAGACACTTATCTCCCTCACTAGCATTAAGCACCAGCTGTCAGAGCAGCTCACTGCACCTGTACATAGCCCAACCAACTACCTCATCCCCTACCGTATTCATTTATTTATCTTGCTCCTTTGCACCACAGTATTTTACTTTGCACATTCATCTACTGCACATTTACCATTCCAGTGTTAAATTGCTATACTGTAATTACTTTCGCCACCATGGCCTATTTATTGCCTTTACGTTCCTTATCTTACCTCATTTGCACACATTGTATATAGATTTGTTTTTTTCTACTGTATTATCAACTGTATGTTTGTTTTACTCCATGTGTAACTCTGTGTTGTTGTATATGTTGAACTGCTTTGCTTTATCTTGGCCAGGTCGCAATTGTAAATAAGAACTTGTTCTCAACTTGCCTACCTTGTTAAATAAAGGTAAAATAAATAAATAAAATTGCAGTCTGGACGCGGAGGGGTGAACATCTCCTGCTCTGACTGCAGCTGGGAGGGACTGCTGCGGGAGGACCGCCTGTGAGTGCTTTGGGACGGGGGTGGGGCCCGCTGCTCGTTGAGAAGAGTAAGAACGATACGTGCTTTCACGTCAGAGTCTCCAATAACACCAGAAAAATTCGTTAGATTTGTCTCTAGTCGCTTTTTTTTGAAAAATGTGTCACTAGAGGTGTCTGAATACTCACTAAATATAGCGACAAAGTCGCTAAGTTGGCAACACTGCAAACTGGTAAAAACGTTGTCAAAACGTCCGCGCGTGCTGCTCCGGTAAAGTGACTCTCAGCCAATAGCTGTTGTGCTCTCTACACTCACCCCTCCACTCCACTCACCCCTCCACTCCACTCCACTCACTCAGCAACAGCGTGCCTGACAGTCAGCAGCAGGTCATAGTCAAATACATATTTTTTTAAGAGAAATACCATGGCGGCCACAGTGCACCTTAGAAATAGCACAAAAACCCGCGACCTATATATTTTCACCCACGACATCGTTTTCAAAGTAGCCCAATTTGTAAGAAAACTGCGAACATACTAACACTGCACGGAGCGCCTGAAGAATATGCGCATGCGTACTGCAAGGGATCAAGGTAGTGGCGGAAATATACGGTATATGGGCGGAACGTGCAGAACGTTGCAGATAGAAATGTAACATCTAGAACAGTTACAGTCTGTTCTCTCGACACCAATGTTCCAACGGTTAACGCGATACATTTCTATATTCAGCGGTCTGAATTTTGTGCACCACTGCTCCTCTTGGCTGACTACATGTATTTCATATTACATCAAGGCCGACCAGAGCAGAAGATAACCATAGAAGCTTGTGGATTATTTATCTAGTTTTCACATTCTGGAGAATTTCGAGAAAATCTGTGCGTTGATCTCGTTTGTGACTGAGTTGAGTTGTTTCAGCGGTTTACATTTCGATCTACGGTTGAGACGCCGTCGTGTTGTTTTCATCAAGATCAAGAACATTGACTGCATCATCATATTGAAATTGTTTTAAATTGACGCGAATGTAGATTACAGCTGTCTGGCATCTATTCCATGCACGCGCTGGCTGCCTCTGCGTCCTATCAATAGAGATGCATCTATTGACATTTAGTTCCATTTGATAGGTAAGCTGTTGCACGACTGTGGTTGCCGTATGTTATTGACTGCTCTTCAAACAAACAAATGGACAGATCCAGAATCATGAGGGGATCTCGGATATGAATAATCTTGCGTCGTGTGTTCTAACCCACTCTGCATCTTCCAAAATCACAGGTATTATGTCTTCTTCTTTTATGTCGTCTGCTTCTTCTCATAGTTGTAGAGGGATGGGATGGTCAGACTATTTTGAGTTTTAGGGCCCACATGGGGTTCTGCTCACAAGTAGTGCACTATGTAGTTGCCATTTGGGAAGCAACCACTGTCTTGTACAGTAGCTTGCCTTAATGAAAGTCACATAGCCCAACTGTTGACAAAGTTCAAGGAACTGAAGCTCAGTCAGTTTATTTCCTTCTTGTCATCTTGATCTATTTGCATTGTGTGACATATTGGTGTGATTGCAATGCTTAGGCACACCCTTTGATTAGGCAAGCAGTGTTTTCAAACCGTAGAGATTCAGTATCTGATGACGACCACTTGTTCTGACTGTAGCCAGCCGGTTGGGGAGCATCATGCCATAACCACCAGGATAGCACATACTCGGTATTGTTGCTCTGAGATTGTGCCCTGAGGAATGTGATGATGGAAGGAGTCGTGATCTCTATCTGCCTCTCTCTCTCTCTCTCTGCCACTTCCTCTGGCACTCTGGGTGTAGCAGCAGCTGTCAGAGCCACAAACAGCCTCCGCTGTCCTCCTCTCCCTGGGCTCACAGAAAGGCAGCATTATGCCTGGTAGCTCAGGCGGGTACAAGGGGCCAAAATGGAGTGGCAGAGGGTATCGCTGAGCCCCCAGATGGTGACCTGGCTGCTTCTCAAGATGGTGTCACTGAGCCTTTAGCATCGCCAAGCCAAAAACATGTTATAAATGCTGGGATGGATGGATGGATAGGCAGCTTTGGAAGACTTGGCTGAAATAGGGCTTTGACTGCTTACATGTCTGTGTGGATGATGGGTATTTCTCTTGGCAACCTTAACATTTCAAGTCAATTATTCTGTAATAAATACATGCAAAATGTTACTCACCAGAGCTTGCATTAAAAAACAACACTCACAGGAATCTAACTCAAGTTCAGAGAATACCCTTGGGCCAAGACAGAAATTCTGAGGGTGTGTTTGTGTATGTGTGTACATCTGTCAGAGAGACAGAATGCCCCCCTTGGGCCGGCAGTAGTTCTCTCAGCTCAGTAAGGCCACTGACCTCTGTCACTGACCCTCTCTATGGACAATAGCCAGCATGCAGAGTCACAATTCTCACACACAGAGAGCTCCTCTGTAGCCGGATGGAGCTACACAACTCAGAGAACAGAGAATGGCAAACCTGTGAAAGAAAGAATGGAGCTAGAAGGAACTAAATTAGTAAAACTGTTACTCCGACTTGCTGGCTGGGCATGGCTGTGACGCAGCGCCTAGCTACGTCAAGTGGTGTTAACCAAAGCTCTTAGCACTTTGGAGGTAGCAAGAATATGCTTTCTCACACTGCCTATAGTGGTTAGCTTAGAAACCAAACTGATAAGCTCCGTTTCACCTTTGTTTCACTTCACAATATCAATGGGAGCATATTGGTTTGGGCTCCAGGCTATGTAGTGACTGTGAGGGGAATGCTCAATGCTGCCTATGCTGATAGTGATAATTCTGCCTGTAGTGTAATGCTCTGCCAGTGGAATGTTGCTGGTGATTATGCAGTGTAATTATATCCACCTCTCAGCCAGGTCAAATAGTGAACTGTCCTAATGTGACACACTTTGCTTTACCATTACATAGCCTAGGGCCTAAAGTCTAGTATTGGCACAGCTGTGTCTTCCCTACATCATCAGGCAGGCAAATCCAGGTCAGATGGGGAACTTTCCTTATGACTTTGTTTTAGAATAGAGTAGTATACTTCTAATATCCCATAGGGAAAAATGCTTTGCAACAGTACATGACATTCAGGGGGGTCTGAAATGATTGACACCTTTGATAAAAATGACAAAAGTTTATATTTAAAACACTGAGCTATATTGTATGCTCTACAAAATGGGGAAATTATATTATTTTATACTAATACTAATTGCTTAGAGAAAAATATTTTGTTTAACAAGTAATATATTTTTTCTCAAAAAGGTAGGGGTCAAAATTATTGACACCCCTGTTTTCAATACCTTTCAATAGCCTTTTTCTCAAATGTTTTATGAGTTGGAGAACACATTGGGAGGGATCTTAGACAATTCCTCCATACATAAACCTTCCAGATCATTGATATCCCTAGTCTGCGCTTATGGACTGCCCTCTTCAATTCAAACCACAGGCTAGGCATTCTCATTTCTATTCCAAACCCGCCACTGGTGTGCATGGCCAAAGAGCTCTATTTTCATGTCATCTGACCAAAGCACTGGTTCCACTCCAAGTGCCAATGCCGTTTCAGAAACTCCAGGTGTTTACTTTTGTTAGATGAGGATGACATGAAAATACAGTTCTTTGGCCACGCACACCAGTGGTCGGTTTGGCGTCGAAATGAGAACACATGAGCACAAAAGAACCCCATACCTACTGTAAAAATATGGTTGATGTTATGGTAGATTTTTATGGAGCTATTTTGCTTTCACCGGTCCTGGGGCCCTTGTTAAGGTCAATGGCATCATGAATTTTACCCAGTACCCACCAGGACATTTTAACCAAAAAACCTGGTTGCCTCTGCCAGGAAGCTGGAACTTGGCCCCGCAAGTGGATCTTCGAGCAAGACAATAACCCCAAGCATTACACATCAAAATCCCGAAAGAGATTGTTAATTGTCCAACAAAATCAACATTTTGCAATGGCCATCTGTCTCCAGACTTGAAACCCATTGAAAACCTGTGGTTTGAATTAAAAGGGCAGTCCATAAGCGCAGACGAAGGATGTATGGAGGAATGGTCTAAGATCCCTCCCAATGTGTCATACAACTCATAAAACATTTAAGAAAAAGGGCCAGTGCCGTTATCCTCACAAGTTGAGATATTGAAAACAGGGATGTCAATAATTTTGACCCCCACCTTTTTGAGAAAAAAAAATATATTACTTGTTAAACAAAATCTCTTTCTCTGAGCAATTGTGTTAGTATAAAATAATATAATTTCCCATTATTTTTTTGAGCATACAAAATAGCTCAGTATTTGAATTATTTATTTTATACAGTCATTTTTGCTCATCTTTATCAAAGGTGTCCGACAAGACAGACATGCATAAATACACACTATTGCCACAGCTGTTTTTTCCCTTTATCATCTACTGTAGGAAAATGACAATTTGATTTGTTTTACCAGCAAACTACACTATTTCCAGAAAGGCCCATTCTGTAATTCTCATTTTAAACAAATATTCCTACTGTACCCCACAGCTACAGATTTAAACTAGTGTCTTTTATGATGCGTCTTCTCTAACTGAGAGATGATCAATTCTTTTGAACAATATGTCGATCCGCTAGTTGTAGATAGTGGGGTTAACTGTCTTTTGTCAACAATATCTTCTCCTGTGGTTGTGTTCATTTGGCACCAAACGGGACTGAAACAGGGAGGAACCAACTGAACTTTTTGTTTTCTGTTGAGAAATGTTTTCTGTTGTGCAGTAAGTAATGAGACCGTGTGGTTTGGCTGAGCTGAGGTTAGGCCTAGCCGACTTGGCAGATTCAAAGCTGACTGAAACGGGTCGGGTCTAGTCTGGATGCAAACCCTTGTCATTTGCAGTGGGATTTCCCCCTGCTGCTCTGAAGGACGCACACACAGCTCTGAAATGACAGCCATGTGTTTCCCTTCCTGTTGATCTAAAAGGGAGACTGTTTGACTCCTCATCAACTTTACTTTTACGAGCCTCTCAAAACTTTACTGTAAAAACCAACAACAACATGCTTTTGTTGCTTGCGTATATTCATTTGTATACTCATCTGAATTTATCCAACCAAAACGGTAAAACCGACAATAAAACCACTATTTCATTAGGCGCTAAACGGAAGAAAACGGGGAGGACCTGAAACGAGTGTTTCTGACTGTAGCCGGGTCCAGCTGTTGTCCCTGAGGCGGATAAGGTGGTGTCTATGTTGTTGACTTCCTGCTCTGTGGCTCTACAGGAACATCTGCAGCCTGTCAGCCTGTCATGGCCCTGTGGCACACTCCTCGCAGAACTCCTTTACTCACTGTACCAGTAGCTCTCTCACACTATAAGCGATGCAGATAGTAACTGGCTAAGGCTGTGTTTGTCTGTCAGACCCAGCTGGATGGCCCTGTTGCACACTCTCACAACTATCTCCCTTACTGTACCAGGCCCTGCTGCTTCCCTGCACCAGGCTAACTGCTGCATGGGGGCATAGCAAAAGCAGCCCAAGCCTGTGTCACGCTCTAACACTAAACAATATCTTCCTTACTCTTCCAGGCTATGTCTGTCTCCGGTTTCCCTCCCTCCCTCCTTCCCTCCCTCCTTGGCCCTGGCTTCTCCCCTGCTGCTGCTGTAAAGGCCTGATAGCAGGGCAGCAGCAGCTAACAGCAGCATCAAAGAATCAGGCTGTAATCAAACAGAGCATCCTCAACCAAACGGAGGCCCGGGGGGACAGAAACAGGAGGAGGGATACTGAGACCCTACATGGGTGAACATACACACACACAGACAGTATGAGGATGGCTACTGAGACCCTCTACACGTCTGGAGGAGGCAGGAAGGGAGAGAGAGATTGGGGCACACAGGGATAATTACTGAGGCATGGTCTGCATCTCAAATGGCACCCCATTCCCTACATAGTGCACTACTTTTGACTGGAACCTTATGGGTCCTGGTCAAAAGTAGTGAACTATTTATGGAATAGGATGCCATTTGGGATGCAAGCCATGGGGCAGGGCTGGTAGTGGGAGCATGGTGGTTATGGGTTATTATGTTTGGGCACATCTCTAGGTCTAATAATGTGAGAGCTTGCAAGGTCCACGGTTAGCCATTATGTAGTCTTTCTGTTGCAGGGCTATTTTAGTGTTTGATGCAATTAGACCTAGATACTGTATGTAGGCTAATGAGAATTCAGCACAATAGTATAATAATAATAGCATAATATAATTTTACATGTGATACTAAATAAAAAATCTGGACAGATCACTTCTCACTTACCTTGCCTAATATCATTATAGAACTATAGTTGTCTATGCGTTGTTGTTTTTGTCTGTGAGTTCTGCAGTGTTTGCATGTAGCTTAGTGAGCTCAGTGAGGGTAGTGCACCCACTGCGACAAGAGTGTGGCAGACATGTTCCATGGTCCGAGGAGGGAATTCTCCATACCTTCATACCTGTCTACCTGTCTCGTCTTGCTGCTTGGTCTACTGGCTGCTGTTGAAGACAGCCTAGAACCAATTGTTCCTCTACATGCATACATTAGTTTAGACTAGAGTAGACACACCACTTGTCTTGCATAAGACATTTAGCAACTTGACGGAAAATGTTGAAAAACCTGTTTGCTTTGAACCCAATTGGATCAGAATGAATAGCAGAAGGGATGGGTGTTTGCAAGGCTATTCTCCACTTGATTATGCTTTTCAGTTGATAAGATAAGATCATGACTTTATTATCCCTCATGGGGACATTTAGGACAGTTCCAGGCAAGATAAATACAATCAATGAGGAAAAAGAAACAGTGCAGTTGATGTGCGATGGTGTGGACTACGTTTCCCCTCAGTGTCTGTGTCAGTATCATAGGGCTGTATGGTTCATGGTGTATTTCGCTGTGGCTCTAGTCTGTACTAGTATCACAGGGCACAGTATATCTCCATGCTTAGGCTCCCAACTGGTTTGTGTTAACCACTGGTTTGTGATTTGGAGTGCATGGCCCTCTCTGTCTCTGGTTTATGTACAGTAGTGTTCGTTAGCTGTACCTTTTGTAGTCTGTAACAGTAGTATCACAGAGCACATCGTGTCTCCATGCTGAGACAGGTTCTCATTGAAGCTAACTTCCTGGTTCCTGATGTAGCCTCAGGCACGGCTGGCCTTGTACTCTACTACCCTTCTCTACGGAACTAAAGTGTGTCTTACCCACAGACTGTATCAGATCAGGGCTGATTGACACCTCAGAAAGACAGGGGTCACAGTAGAAATGGAACTGGAATAGCTCATAAAGACTGTGTTGTCTACTTCCTGATAATGGAAAGGCTGTGGTTCAATGAAGAGGGAGCCTTCTGAAAACGGCTATAGCCCTTATCTGTTAAATGTGACACCAAGACATGCTGAATTATGTTCCATTCACCCACACGCGCAGGGCTTGTAGCCTGCTGCTACTTTGATGTTGGCCTATTCAAGGACTTTTATACACTTCATTGAGCTGTTGCTGAAAATAAAGGTTAAATCAAATAAAACAATTTAAAAGGGAAATCAAAAGTGTCATCCCAGGCAAGCGTGGTCCTTGTTTTTTTAATTTTTTATTCAAGATATAAATCAACAATTTACATTGTTACAAACCAGAATGCAGGTATTCATGTGAAAATACTAAAAAAACATACAAAAATAATCAATGCCGTAAACAAAAAAATTAAAAAAAATAAAAATAAAACAGAAAACAATTTTAGTGCAATTGAACTCACTCTGAAAAAAACTTATTATAGTGATTCAGGAAGATGTTATTCTTGCCGTTATTCACTAGGGTTAATGTCTTAAGATATTTAAATTCAATCAAAAATATGTGTAATTTTGGTGTAGAATTCTGGAATTTTTGTTTGTGTATAAAGTATTTAGCAACAAGAATAAAAAAATTCACAATCATTTCAATGGTCTTGTTATCATTACAATAGTAACATATTACATCTTTCATATCAAAAACATGAGTAGTGTTTATAATAGTAAATAAGTATTTTGCAAGGTTTTCCCAAAATTCTGAAAAAATTTTACATTCAAAAAACAAATGAGACAGATTTTCACCTTTTTCACAGAAAACGCAGATATCATCAATAGCCATAAATTTGGATAACATAGAATTACATGGATATATCTTATGTAAAACTTTAAAGTGCACTTCCTTAATTTTGTTTGGTATACAATATTTGTAAGGCCTTAACCATGCATTTTTCCAGACAATGTCAGGAATAAGCATGTTCCAGAAAGATTTTCCTCTCGGTGTAAGTTTGTTTTGTGAATGAAGATATTGTCTTATATATTTATTACAACAAGATTTCTCAAGTAAGCCCACGCCTTCCAATCTGAGTTCTGGATAAGCTTTGTGATCATTACCAAAGCTAAGATGAGTTTTTATTAGTGTAGTTAGCCCACTGGGAACGGCTTTGACCACAGAATTAAACTCTTTGAAAGGTATTGGGAACTCTTTCAATGTTATAAATTGTTCATATGTAAGCATATTACCCCTGTTGTCGAACACATCAAGGTCAAAGTCAATATTCCTCTCATGCCAGCTGGGGTAGAACAATGACTTATTCCTTATAGTTATGTCTGCATTATTCCACAAAATAACTTTATGTGGAGAAAAATTGTGCAGGAAACAAATTTTCCAGGCCATTAAAGCTTGTTGGTGAAGAAACCTAGCCAATTTAGCGGGTAATCTTTCAGGAATATAATTACATTTCAGTAAAAATGAAAGACCTCCCAACCTATTAAACACATTATTTGGAATGAAATACCATATTGAATCAGTATTGATCAAACATTTTTTTAACCAGTGAAGGTAAATAACACTTGAAGGTGTTATTTATATCAACAAAATCCAACACTTCCAGACCGCCTTCAGCTCGTTTATTAGAAAGGACAGATTTTTTTAGTTTGTGAGACTTGTTTTTCCAGATGAAGTCAAAGAAAGGTCCTATTGATCTCTTTACAAGTGGAAGGATTTACAAATAAAGACAATGAGGGGTACACAAAACAAGACAGTCCCTCTGCCTTGGACAGAAGTACTCTCCCAAGTATAGAAAGTTATCTTTGTAGCCAATTATTAAATATATTTTTGGTTTTCTTAATTTTATGTTGTCTGACTAAATACTTTTTTGACAGATGAATTCCTAAATATTTAATACAGTCCTAACAGGAATATTTTCTATTTCTTTATCATCAGAGTCAAATAGACATAATATTTCACATTTAGAAACATTCACTTTTAATCCTGATGCAGTAGAAAATGCAGTGATAGCATTAAGGGCATGGGCAACCTGGTCTTTATCTCTTAAAAAAAGAGTAGTATCATCAGCCAGTTGGGAAATTTTGATTTCTTTGTTAAAAATGGTTAAGCCATACAAATTTGCATTATTCCGTATATCTAGAGAAAGAAGTTCCACAACCAAAATGAATAAAAATGGCGAAATTGGGCATCCCTGTCGTACACTTCTGTTGATATTGAATCTTTTGGAAGTATTAAAATTCAATAATACAGAACTATTTATATCTTTGTAAAACATGCAAATTACTTTGATAAAATTTTCACCGAATCCAAAAAGATTGAGACCTAAAGAGAAATTCATGTTCAATTGTGTCAAAGGCTTTACAGATACAACCGCATCGGAGTCAATTGCATCTGAATAATCTATAAGGTCCAAGACTAAACGAATGTTAGAGCTTATGTGTCGACCCTTCATAAATCCTGTTTGAGTCTAATTTATAATGGTATCTATTCCTTTCTTTAATCTTTTCGCATAAACCAGTGCAATCAATTTGTAATCAATATTTAATAAAGTAATTGGTCTCCAATTGTCAATGAGAGAGGGGTCTTTATCAGGCTTCAGAATCAATGAAATAAGGCCCTGTTTCATAGTGGATACCATTTCCCCACTTTTAATGCAATCTTGAAACATATTAAAAATCGGGTCTTCTAGTAAGTCCCAAAACTGTCTATAGAATTCAACTGACAGGCCATCAGGGCCAGGTGATTTCCCTTTTTTCATTGAATTCATAGCCTCTTTAATTTCTTCAATTGATACAGGTGAATGGCAAACTGAGTGGAAATCATCCTCAATTACAGGGACATAATTCCTAATGTGGCCAATGTAGCTTTCACAACCCTCTTCCTGAAATTTAGAGCTGTAAAGGTGCAAAGCACCCCTTTGCCAGATCTGTGTAAAGCTGTTCTAATTCTAGTTGTAAAGACTTGAATACAGACTCCTCTTCTTCAGTTAGACTATCTTTCTTTAGAAAACTGTCAAGCTTGCTCATCAGCTCTTTTTCTCTAAGGTTCTTTAAGTGCATCAGCTCTTTGGCACGCTTAATGGCTACCGCTCTGATTTTATATTTGAAAAATTCCCATCTACTTCCATGACCCAAGTCTTTTCTTGCAAAAATATCTTTGGCTAACGATTTGATGTTTTCAATGAGAGTAGTATCTTTCTGAAGAGTGTTGTTTAATTTCCAATATCCTCGAGTACCTTTTTGATTTTTTAGTAGCTTGTAAATTCAAGGAAATCAAGTAATGATCAGAGAAGGGAGCCAACTGATGATCTACCTCTATAACAAATTGTAACAAAAAGGGGGAAATTAGAAATAAATCTATTCTAGATTTGCGTGACATAGTTTTGTTGGTCCAGGTATAACCCTTTGCATCCGGATTGAAATAACGCCAGGCATCATCAACACAGAGATCTTTGCATAATGTAGAGATGATATTGCTATTTCGAGGGTTTTGACTCGTTTTAGGAGGAAAACGATCAATTGAAGCATCAGGTGTTTCATTAAAATCTCCTGAAATAATTATACAATAATTGTTGCTTAAATCCTGTACTTTCCTGGTAAATTGGGTAAAGAGGGTCTTATTTGGAGCATGTGAGTTATGTCCATATACATTACAGATGATGAAAATAGCATTGTCAAGTTTAACAGTGACCCATCTGCCATCCTGTGAAGATGTGGATTCTAGAACGTCACCTTTAAACTTGTGAATAAGTGTCAAAACACCAGCAGAATGATTTGATCCATGACTGAAATAGGCCATGTCTCCCCATTGTGTTTTCCAAAATTTCAAATCACTTTCACCCGAATGAGTTTCCTGAAGAAGGAAAAAATCTGCGTTACTGCGTTTACAATATAAAAATAAGGCTTTCCTTTTTGTAAGATCTCTTAAACCCCTAGCATTCAGACTAACGATATTGAGTGAGTTGAAAACAAACTCCTGCATTAAAAAAGAAAGAACACAAATTAGATAACAGAAGTAGTAATGTGAACAATAAACAGTGAACCTTTAGAAGATTACTCTGACGGAAAAAGACGCTCAGCTGAGGTAGCGGTGGTTAACCGTATAACAAATCTATTTACTTCCTTTTTTACTTGGCAAGTGTTCATTAGTTGTAGTTCGAACGGTACATTTACTCGTGTCAGTACCTTAACTGTATTCTTGGCAGTACTCACAGTTCCAGTTTGGTTAATTCCAACAGAGTTACCCAGTAATCATTCTTCCTTCGATAAACGCGTGTGGACCCTTGAACCCAGCATTCTTTCCCTCTTGTCGTGCCTTCTGTATAAGCGGCCACAGTTTCTCTCTGGCAGTCTGATCCTGCGGTATCAGAGCTTCTTTGATGCGGAGCTTCTTCTCATCCAGAAACTTGTTCCCCTTGGCCATTCTCCAGATGATGTCCCTGTAATGGCGCATAGTTAAGCGTAAGATGATATTTCGAGGGGGTCCATCAAATCAAAATCAAATTTTATTTGTCACATACACATGGTTAGCAGATGTTAATGCGAGTGTAGCGAAATGCTTGTGCTTCTAGTTCCGACCATGCAGTAGTATCTAACAAGTAATCTAACAAATTCACAACAACTACCTTATACACACAAGAGTAAAGGAATGAATACGGAGTATGTACATATAAATATATGGATGAGCGATGGCTGACCGGCATAGGCAAGATGCAGTAGATGGTATGGAGTACAGTATATACACATATATATGAGATGAGTAATGTAGGATATGTAAACATTATATAAATGGCATTGTTTAAAGTGGCTAGTGATACATTATTTCATCCAATTATAATTATTAAAGTGGCTAGAGATTTGGGTCGATGACCGAACGGCATAGGCAAGATACAGTAGATGGTTTAGAGTACAGTGTATACATTTGATATGAGTATGTCGGATACGTAAACATTATATACAAAATTGTTTAAAGTGGCTAGTGATACATTTGTTACATCCAATTCCTATGTATAAAGTGGCTAGAGATTTAAGTCAGTATGTTGGCAGCAGCCACTCAATGTTAGTGATGGCTGTTTAACAGTCTGATGGCCTTGAGGTAGAAGCTGTTTTTCAGTCTCTCGGTCCCAGCTTTGATGCACCTGTACTGACCTCGCCTTCTGGATGATAGCGGGGTGAACAGGCAGTGGCTCGGGTGGTTGTTGTCCTTGATGATCTTTTTGGCCTTTCTGTGACATCGGGTGGTGTAGGTGTCCTGGAGGGCAGGTAGTTTAACCCGGTGATGCGTTGTGCAGTCCTCACTACCCTCTGGAGAGCCTTACGGTTGTGGGCGGAGCAGTTGCCGTACCAGGCGGTGATACAGCCCGACAGGATGCTCTCGATTGTGCATCTGTAAAAGTTTGTGAGTGATTTTGGTGACAAGCCAAATTTCTTCAGCCTCCTGAGGTTGAAGAGGCGCTGTTGCGCCTTCTTTACCACGCTGTCTGTGTGGGTGGACCAATTCAGTTTGTCCGTGATGTGTACGCCGAGGAACTTAAAACTTTCCACCTTCTCCACTACTGTCCCCTCGATGTGGATAGGGGGGTGCTCCCTCTCCTGTTTCCTGAAGTCCACGATCATCTCCTTTGTTTTGTTGACATTGAGTGAGAGGTTATTTTCCTGACACCACACTCCGAGGGCCCTCACCTCCTCTCTGTAGGCCGTCTCGTCGTTGTTGGTAATCAAGCCTACCACTGTAGTGTCGCCAGCAAACTTGATGATTGAGTTGGATGCGTGCTTGGCCACGCAGTCATGGGTAAACAGGGAGTACAGGAGAGGGCTGAGAACGCACCCTTGTGGGGCCCCAGTGTTGAGGATCAGCGGGGTGGAGATGTTGTTTCTACCCTCACCACCTGGGACCGCCCGTCAGGAAGTCCAGGACCCAGTTGCACAGGGCTGGAGTCGAGACCCAGGGTCTCGAGCTTAATGACGAGCTTGGAGGGAACTATGGTGTTAAATGCTGAGCTGTAGTCGATGAACAGCATTCTTACATAAGTATTCCTCTTGTCCAGATGGGTTAGGGCAGTATGCAGTGTGATTGCGATTAAGGCTGCGTCTGTGGACCTATTGGGACGGTAAGCAAATTGGAGTGGGTCCAGGGTGTCTGGCAGGATGGAGGTGATATGATCCTTGACTAATCTCTCAAAGCACTTCATGATGACGGAAGTGAGTGCTACGGGCGATAGTCATTTAGCTCAGTCACCTTAGCTTTCTTGGGAACAGGAACAATGGTGGCCCTCTTGAAGCATGTGGGAACAGCAGACTGGGATAGGGACTGATTGAATATGTCCGTAAACACACCAGCCAGCTGGTCTGCGCATGCTCTGAGGACACGGCCAGGGATGCCATCTGGGCCGGCAGCCTTGCGAGGGTTAACACATTTAAATGTTTTTCTCACATTGGCTGCGGTGAAGGTGACACCGCAGGTTTTGGTAGCGGGCCGTGTCGGTGGCACTGTATTGTCCTCAAAGCGAGCAAAGAAGTTGTTTAGTTTGTCTGGGAGCAGGACGTCATGGTCCGCGACGGGCTGGTTTTCTTTTGTAGTCCGTGATTGACTGTAGACCCTGCCACATTCCTCTTGTGTCTGAGCCATTGAATTGTGACTCTACTTTGTCTCTATATTGACGCTTAGCTTGTTTGATTGCCTTGCGGAGGAGTAGCTGCACTGTTTGTATTCAGTCATGTTTCCGGTAGCCTTTACCTGGTTAAAAGCAGTGGTTCGCGCTTTCAGTTTTGCGCGAATGCTGCCATCAATCCATGGTTTCTGGTTGGGGAAGGTTTTGATATTTGCTATGGGTACAACATCACCAATGCATTTGCTAATAAACTCGCTCACCGAATCAGCGTATACATCAATGTTGTTGTCAGATGCTATCCGGAACATATCCCAGTCCACGTGCTCGAAGCAATCTTGCAGCATGGAATCAGATTGGTCGGACCAGCGTTGAACAGACCTGAGAACGGGCGTTTCCTGTTTTAGTTTCTGTTTGTAGGCTGGGAGCAACAAAATGGAGTCATGGTCAGACTTGCCGAAAGGAGGGCGGAGAATAGCCTTGTATGCATCACGGAAGTTGGAATAACAGTGGTCCAGGATTTTACCAGCCCGGGTGGCACATTCGATATGCTGGTAAAATTTCGGGAGCCTTGTTCTTAAAAAATTTCGAAAATTTCGAAAATTTCGGGAGCCTTGTTCTTAAATTAGCCTTATTAAAATCCCCAGCCACAATAAATGCAGCCTCAGGATATGTGGTTTCCAGTTTACATAGAGTCCGATGAATTTCTTTCAGTGCCGTCGATGTATCAGCTTGAGGGGGGATGTACACGGCTGTGATTATAATCGAAGAGAATTCTCTTGGTAGATAATGCGGTCTGCATTTGATTGTAAGGAATTCTATGTCAGGTGAACAAAAGGACTTGAGTTCCTGTATGTTGTTATGATCACACCACGTCTCGTTAATCATAAGACACACACCCCGCCCTTCTTCTTACCAGAGAGATGTTTGTTTCTGTCGGTAGCGATGCGTGGAGAAACCAGGTGGCTGTACCGACTCTGATAACGTGTCCTGAGTGAGCCATGTTTCCGTGAAGCAAAGAACGTTGCAGTCTCGAATGTCTCTCTGAAAGGCAACCCTCGATCGGATTTCGTCTACTTTGTTGTCAAGAGACTGTACATTGGCGATTAAAATACTCGGGAGAGGTGCACGATGCGCCCGTCGACGAAGCTTGACCAAAAGACCGGCGCGTTTTCTCTTCTGGCGCCGCCGTTGTTTTGAGTAGCCACGTGCTATCCAGTCTGTTGTTGTGTTTGGGTTAACGAAAGGAGAATCCTCTTTGGGAAAGTCGTATTCCTGGTCGTAATGTTGGTAAGTTGACGTTGCTCTTATATCCAATAGTTCCTCCCGGTTGTATGTAATAAAACTTAATATTTTCCGGGGTAACAATGTAAGAAGTAATACATAAAAAAACAAAATACTGCATGGTTTCCTGAGAACGTGAAGCGAGGCTGCCATCTCTGTCGGCGCCAGCTTCTCTTCATCAGATCTTCGTTTCCCAAGTCGATGTACCACATCAATCACGTCTCTTAGCTTGTCTTTGATGCACGGAGCCACCTTTCCCAGGATATTAATGACTGCTTCCCTAATATCCTCTCCCTCTACTTCTTTTACACCTTGGATTTTCAGATTCCACCTGCGAGAGTACCTTTGAAGTTCAGCTACATTCTCACACAGCTCATTATTTTGGGATTGCAGTTTCTTCAACTCATTCTCTAGGAACGTTATCTTTTCCTTGTTCTCAATCACAATTTTGTGTAGCTGATTGACAGTTTCTGACAAATTATCGATCTTCTTTGATGTTTCTTCGGTAGCCCGCTCTATGATGGACACTTTAGAGAGCGTGGCGTCTTGTTTAGTAGACATTTTGGAGAATGTGTAATCTTGTTTAGTAGACATTTTGGAGAATGTGTCATCTTGTTTAGTAGACAAGGACTGGATTGCAGAGAAAAGTTCAGACATGGAGATATCCTCTATTACTTTTTTTCACCTGTGGAATTTTAATTGGGGTCTGAGGTAAAGAGGTTGCAAGGATTTCATCCTGTTCCGTTTTGTTCTTTCTCTTGCTTGAGTTCTTGTGTATCCATGCTGATCTGGTTCTCGTTGTGGCTAGCTAGCATGTTTGCCGTCTTCTGTGAGACTTGGATATTCTCTCGACTATTATTTTTCTGTCGTGTTCTTCCCATTCAACTTGATAAAAACGAACTCTAAACTTATCCTATGTTGCTAAAATAAGTTATAGTTGGTTTCTTTCAACAATGATAGCCAATATTAGACTGTTAACCACCCAACCCTCAATATTGCTTTGACGAGCGAGAAAACACTCCCTCTCACACCGACGCCATCTTGGCCCCCGTCCCCAAGCGTGGTCCTTGTTGTTGACCCATTCTATAGTTGGTGATGTCACTGCTTCACTGGGGTCTTTAACCAGACCCATCCTGTTGCTGTCTATCAGTTAAAAAAACCCAGCTGTATTATCATACAGATAAATGTGAACATAGATAAATCAAATAGATATTTCTGTGTTTATTGACTTCAAAGCATCAGTTGATTGATGGGTTTCTTCTTGTTGTAGTTCTACACTGCAAAAGTCTGGTGATTGATGTTTCATCATCATGAGATGTATTATCATGAACTTAAGAGCAGTTGTGTAGATCTGCTGCTCTGACAGTCTGTCTCCCTCATCTATTTCTTTCTACATGTATGTAGAAATTGTGTGCAAGCGCCTCAAACATTTCCACACCATGTGGAACTGAACAGCCTTAGCCCATGTGTCTAGGTGGTTCAGAGATCATAAGACCGGGAGGATCCCTTCAAATATTTTGTTTCTTCTGCTGCTCCAAAGATATTTATTTACCTTTTATTTTTAACTAGGCAAGCCAGTTAAGAACAACTTCTTATTTACAATGACGACCTACCCCGGCCAAACCCTAACCCGGACGACGCTGGACCAATTGTGCACCGCCCTATGGGACTCCCAATCACGGCCGATTGTGATACAGCCTGGAATCGAAGGGTCTGTAGTGACGCCTCTAGCACTGAGATGCAGTTCCTTAGACATCTGCGCCACTCGGGAGCCCTGTGCACATGTTTGTTTTACTATCTGTGTGGGGACCAAACAATTGATTCCCATTCAAAATTCCCATTCCTATTAAATTATCCCTAAACCCAACCCTTAACCCTAATTGTAACTAAACCCTGAGCCTAAAATAGCATTTTTCCATGCGGGGACCGCCAAAATGTCCCCACTTGTCCGCATTTTCTTTATTTTACTATCCTTGTGAGGACTTCTAGTTCCCTCGAGAATAGTAAAAACACACATGCATACTAACTGACTTGACCTGACTTGCGTAATTCTGTTAAAAATGTGTCTGTCTGTAACGTAGTAATGTGTTTTCAAAGGGAAGTGTGTTAGGCCTTACTTTCTCTCTTACTATCAGTTGCTGAGCCTAGCTGTAATACTAATGCTGTACAGTCATTGTCTGTGCTCTGTCTTACACTTTCTCTCTCGCTCTCTGTTTCTCTCTCTCTCTTTCTCAGCGGCCCCACCTTAGTGTAGGATTAATCACAGTCTGGGCTCTCTGTCAGGCAGGAAGTTCACCATCCACAGTCCGCTCAGCTCTGTAATGGGTTTTCTCTGTGACATGTCCGCGGGAGGAAGTGACCTCATGTTGTGGCACAAGACGCTAGTTACTAAGTCAGGGTCATGTTCATTTGTGTGCGCAATGGGAAATGAAAATGAGTGTTTCTTGTTGGACCAGGACCCTGTTTGAGTGTTTTCTTTTGTTTGGTTCCCTAAGGAACACGGCCCAGAACTCATCCATGGGAACTGACCCTGGCTGAAAGGAAGTGGTTTGTCCCGGGATGATGACATCACCCATGGGCCATGCATTCACCACTCGTGCATAGAAATAAAGTAACAAGAACAGGAAAAAAGTCCTTCAGACTACCCGTTCTAGTGATTCTATTTCAATGGGTTTGGGGACGATGACACCATCCATGATCGTGGAAATACTTGCTGTATGTCAATACAACCATATGTCACTGACTGCATCAAATATAATGAAAGAAGTTGTAACTGACTGACCGCAGTAAATATAAAATAAATACTTTTTACTGTAAATGCTTCCCTCCTTATGGTCAATGTCTTCAAATCTAGAAGAGAAAATAAAGATTGAGGAGAATCCTGTAATGATCCTACCACTAGTTTACATTCTCAGTGTTTAGGAGAACTATATTAAGCCCTACAATATATTCACTAGGGCTGAAAGAATCAACTTTAGACTTTTTCCAAATATACTCCATAAACTGAGTGTACAAAACGTTAAGAACTCTTTCATAAAATTGAGTTGCGCAATGAGGGTGGGCAATGAGCAGCCCAACCTGTTGCTGCTGTGACATCGGAATGGAAACTTGCTTCCCCACAGTTGTGAAAGTGAGATGAAAAGAAATATATGCAAAAACGGTTACTTCTGCTTTCTGGCACTAGCTGTAACCGAGTGTTATTTATATTCTCTCTCTCTCTCTCTCTGGACATTGTCAAACCCATTCTTGTAATGATTCAATATCTGTATTCCATTTATAAATATATTTGACCAACCACATGAGAAACCTCATGGTCGAATTAAAACTACTTCACATTTCCATATTTGACATTGTGGACTGGTGTACTGAATGTCCCAATTGATTGTTGTGGTGATGACGGTCTACTTAGGTTGTCCACTGTATTGCCTATTATGGTCTCCTCTTCTCTCTCCACAGGTGTTTGTGTGTGTGATGGTAGCGTTCGGTGTGTGAGGCCTGCTAGAGGAGACCCACTGCCTCCTCCGCTTCAGGATGTCTGAACCCCAGGTGAGACCAGGAGATGATAAACAGATATGACTGCTTCATGTTGAATATATAGATACACTATACCACCTATCATTGAGCTGGTTTATTGCAGGGTTGGGGTCAATATCAATTCCTCATTGCTTTTCATCCTGATAACCACTCCTGTCCCTCAGACACCAACATGGCCACAGGGCACAGAGTGTGTGGCCAAATACAACTTTAAGGGCACCACTGAGCAGGACCTGCCCTTCAGCAAAGGAGATGTCTTAACCATAATTGTGGTGACTAAGGTAAGGTACCTAACTCTCTCTGGCAAGGGAGACTAGAAAACAGGCCAAACGGTCCAATGATTTACCGTTTGAGTCTATTTTATTTACACAATCTTTCTAATTTCTGTCATATTTCTTGAAATGTCTACACTTACATATAAAAAGAACATACAGTACCAGTCAAACGTTTGGATACACCTACTCATTCAAGGGTTTCTCTTTATCAACACATCAACACTATGAAATTACACATGGAATCATGTAGTAACCAAAAAAGTGTTACACAAATCAAAATATATTTGAGATTCTTCTAAGTAGCCACCCTTTGTCTGGATGACAGCTTTGCACACTCTTACTACATGATTCCATGTGTTATTTCATAGTTTTGATGTCTTCACTATTATTCTACAATGTAGAAAATAGTCAAAATAAAGAAAAACCCTTGAATGAGTAGGTGTGTCCAAACCTTTGACTGGTACTGTAGTTCAAAAAATAGTTGCGTTTTTAAAGGATTAACTTTTGGGTTGTTGTTTCAGTAATGTTCTCTAATCATGATCTGATACACAGAGTTATGACATTTTCTGTTCCAGGACCCTAACTGGTACAAAGCCAAGAACACAGCAGGTCGAGAAGGCACCATCCCAGCTAACTATGTCCAGAAGAGGGAAGGGGTGAAGCAAGGGGGCAAGCTGAGTCTAATGCCGTCAGTACAGTACAGTCATCATAGCCTGGTTAAAGCAGACTGAATCCTTCAAAACATTGCTCATCACTCCATGTTGTACTGAAATGATTTCCCATAAATGCACTTCCTGTGTTGTGTTGTTACATTACTTACCAGTAGTGTTACGGGGTTTGAGACGCCGAAGCCTCCCACCATTAGCCCTGACAAATTGAAAATTGGCGACTCCATTACCCCGCAGTATTGGACTTAAAACGAATCATCCAGCGATCATACACTGTTTACCAGGGGGCAGGGCTACTGACGTTAAGGCTAATCTGAAGATGGTGCTGGCTGAAGATAAAACTGGCGAGTGTAGAGTATAGGGATATTGTTATCCACGTCGGCACCAACGATGTTAGGATGAAACAGTCAGAGGTCACAAAGCGCAACATAGCTTCAGCGTGTAAATCAGCTAGAAAGACGTGTCGGCATCGAGTAATTGTCTCTGGCCCCCTCCCAGTTAGGGGGAGTGGTGAGCTCTACAGCAGAGTCTCACATCTCAATCGCTGGTTGAAAACTGTTATCTGCCCCTCCCAAAAGATAGAATTTGTAGATAATTGGCTCTCTTTCTGGGACTCATCCACAAACAGGACCACGCCTGGCCTGTTGAGGAGTGACGTACTCCATCCTAGCTGGAGGGGTGCTCTCATCTTATCTACGAACATAGATAAGGCTCTAATTCCCCTAGTTCCACAATGAGATAGGGTGCAGGCCAGGCAGCAGGCTGTTAGCCACCCTGCCAGCTTAGTGGAGTCTGCCACTAGCACAGTCAGTGTAGTCAGCTCAGCTATCCCCATTGAGACCGTGTCTGTGCCTCGACCTAGGTTTGGCAAAACTAAACATGACGGTGTTCGCCTTAGCAAGCTCACTGGAATAAAGACCTCCTCCATTCCTGCCATTATTGAAAGAGATTATGATACCTCACATCTCAAAATAGGGCTACTTAATGTTAGATCCTTCACTTCCAAGGCAGTTATAGTCAATGAACTAATCACTAATCATAATCTTGATGTGATTGGCCTGACTGAAACATGGCTTAAGCCTGATGAATTTACTGTGTTAAATGAGGCCTCACCTCCTGGTTACACTATTGACCATATCCCCCGTGCATCCTGTGAAGGCGGACGTGTTGCTAACATTTACGAAAGCAAATTTCAATTTAGAAAAAAAAACCCAAAGTTTTTGTCTTTTGAGCTTCTAGTCATGAAATCTATGCAGCCTACTCAATCACTTTTTATAGCTACTGTTTACAGGCCTCCTGGGCCATATACAGCGTTCTTCACTGAATTCCTGTCAACAACCCAAAGATTCCTAGATGCCCTTCCAGATTCCCTCCGCCTACCCAAGGACGTCAGAGTACAACAATCAGTTAACCACCTAACTGAGGAACTCAATTTAACCTTGTGCAATACCCTAGATGCAGTCGCACCCCTAAAAACAAAAACATTTGTCATAAGAAACTAGCTCCCTGGTATACAGAAAATACCCGAGCTCTGAAGCAAGCTTCCAGAAAATTGGAAAGGAAATGGCGCTACACCAAACTGGAAGTCTTCCGACTATCTTGGAAAAACAGTACCGTGCAGTATCGAAGAGCCCTCACTGCTGCTCGATCATCCTATTTTTCCAACTTAATTGAGTAAAATAAGAACAATCCTACATTTATTTTTGATACTGTCGCAAAGCTAACTAAAAAGCAGCATTCCCCAAGAGAGGATGGCTTTCACTTCAGCAGTGATAAATTCATGAACTTCTTTGAAGAAAAGATCATGATCATTAGAAAGCAAATTACGGACTTTTCTTTAAATCTGCATATTCCTCCAAAGCTCAGTTGTCCTGAGTCTGCACAACTCTGCCAGGACATAGGATCAAGGGAGACACTCAAGTTTTTTTGCACTATATCTCTTGACACATTGATGAAAATAATCATGGCCTCTAAACCTTCAAGCTGCATACTGGACCCTATTCCAACTTAACTACTGAAAGAGCTGCTTCCTGTGCTTGGCCCTCCTATGTTGAACATAATAAATGGCTCTCTATCCACCGGATGTGTACCAAACTCACAAAAAATGGCAGTGATAAAGACTCTCTTGAAAAAGCCAAACCTTGACCCAGAAAATATCAAAAACTATCGGCCTATATCGAATCTCCCATTCCTCTCAAAAAACTTTAAAAAAAAAGCTGTTCCGCAGCAACTCACTGCCTTCTTGAATACAAAAAATATATACGAAACGCTTCAGTCTGGTTTAAGACCCTGTCATAGCACTGAGACTGCACTTGTAAAGGTGGTAAATGGATTCTCAACTTACTGTTAGTTAGGATAGTAGAATACACAAGGTGCAATTTCAAAATTGAATAGTGCATCAGCAGTTTTATTCTTGTTATGTCAGTCACTGACAATCACTCAATTAGCCCATGTCAGCTACCATTTTATACATTTCTACGTAAGTTAATCTAGCCAGCTATCTAAACCTTAAGCAGTAATCATGGCCAAATTACTGACCTGGCACGCAAGGCACGTCATATGAACATGGCATAAGTCATGGCAAAATTTCAGGAAATATGCTTTAAATGTAGCTTAGCTAGAAATGTGTGTTTTCAGCTCTGCAGTGCTGTGTGTGCACTGCATGGTTTCCTGTTGAATCTAGAAATCTCCCGCATTCAGCCACATGCTTAAGTTCTAAGACAGCGTGTGTTTGTGTCTGCACTCACATTTTTTCACTAATTGGTCTTTTGACCGATCAGATCAGCTGTTTTGCCAAGACTCTTTTTAGACGTGTTAGTGATAGACGTATTATCTTTTTAGACATATTAGTGTTGGTGATTGCGGTGTGTAAAAGCACTTTGACAACTGTTGATGTAAAATCGTCTTTATAAACAAATGCGATTGATTAATTAATCCCTATCCACCCCTCCAGATGGTTCCATGGTAAGATAACTAGGGAGCAGGCAGAGTGTCTCCTGATCCCCCCAGAGATGGGTCTGTACCTTGTGAGGGAGAGCACCAACTACCCTGGGGACTATACTCTGTGTGTGAGTTGCGAAGGCAAGGTGGAGCACTACCGCATCGTCTACAAGGAGGGAAAGCTCAGCATCGACGAGGAGGCGTTCTTCGAGAACCTCATGCAGCTTGTTGAGGTGGGGTCAGGGGGACGGGTGGAGGGGAGAAATAAAATGAAATAGTTATCTTTGGGACAGTTTCCCAGACACAGATTAAGTCTATTGCTGGACTTCAATAAAGATTCTCTTTTGAGCGTGCTTTTTAGTCAAGCAGTTCATTAATCTGGGTCTGGGATCTGTCCCTTGGTCAAATAAAGCTGTCTATTATTTTACAACCAGAGTGTGTGAGCCATACAAATGGTGTGGCCAAGTGTATACAGAGTTGATTTCCCTGTTAGCTACTGTAGGTGCTCTGGCCTCTGCAACTGTTCCCTCATCAGAGCCACACACACACAGTTCTTGGAACAAATACCCTGAACAGGAAGTGACAAAGAGGAAGTGATAGCGGCAGGCTCCAGATCATTTCACCTGAAGACACACTATACATGAACTCTGTTTTGGAGTCATTTTGTTGGTCTCAAAGAAGCATGTCAGTTATTATTTGAAAGCCTACAAGGTGTTCTTGACATGCATTTTTTTTAAACTTGACCTCTGATTATATTTTTAACCATGCTGCCCTCTGTTGGTTATGGCTAGTATGCTGAATGAGTCCATTAAAAATAGAATGTATCAATTGAACCTTTGAAACGAAGACCCATTTTCATGTATTCAGTTATCCCAAATGTTGATGATGTCATCAATATTGGCAATCTTTTCCCTTTCTTGGCCTATGTTATTGACCCACGTCTTCTCTCCCTGTCCTCAGCACTATACCAAAGATGCAGACGGTCTCTGCACCAAACTGATCAAGCCGAAGCTGGAAGAGGGTACTGTGGCAGCCCAGGATGAGTTCTCAAGGAGCGGCTGGGCTCTCAACAGGAAGGAAATCGATATCCACCAGACCATAGGGAAAGGAGAGTTTGGAGGCAAGTGGCTTTGTGAAAACGTGTGTCTGTAGCGGTGTTTAAATAGGTTTTATCGATGATGACTCTGTTGTAACCTGTTCTAGGCAGTCTTCTCCAGCTTAATCCACCTCATTCCGGTTCTCTTGGAGTGTGTGAATATGGTTTAGTAAATTCTCTCATTCTCACTCACATGTTTCTCTTTCCCTCAGATGTGAAGGTGGGAGACTACAGAGGGACCAAAGTAGCGGTGAAGTGTATCAAACATGATGCTACAGCACAGGCCTTCATCGCTGAAGCTTCAGTCATGACGTAAGTCAGAGCCAAACCAAAGTTCTGTTACTTGTTCCCTTTCAGTCAGTCAACTTCAGTACAACATACTATGGGTAGTCGCATTCTCGCGACTTCAATTGAAGAATGAAAATCACGCCTGACAAGGCCAATGAAATCTGTGCCTCTTGGAAGCCCCGCCTTCCACAGGTGATAAGCGTGAGGCTCGGATTCTTTCAATTATTCTGCTTTTCACCTCGATGTAAGGAGGAATGATTCACGCTACTAAAACAAACAATTGGAACAAGAGACTGTCTTACGTTACGCCAACTGAACTGCCCCTTCATGGTAGAGCATGCTCACCCCCTGACATTGTGTGCTGAAGTTTGTATGGTTCTCATAGTTTCCTAATCACGAACAATTAGTTATTCTTCGGATTGCTTGGCCTGGCTATAGCAATAAGTTAGATGGCTAAGGAAACAACGAAGGCTAACAAGCCGAATTCTGGTTCGTGACAATGCCCAAATGAATAAAAAGATACTCACTCACTTTTGTTGTCTTGTATGTCTCGGCTCGGTGCATACTCTGGCTGCCCTCACTCAAATCAGTTTGTGTGCAGGACTAGGGGGACGGCTGGCACTGTTCGCCTACTAGTCCGCAGCGTATGTTCTCTTGACAATCGTGTAGTATTCTTTAAGGGGCTTAGTGTTTCAGATAGTGACTTCCTCTCCCGGGTGCCCGTACATCGGCTGAGTCTGAGTTGCGGGACGCAGAGATGGATTGAGTCGTTGGTCAGGTAAAATGTCTCCCGGCTCCTGTGCACTCTGTCGCCGGTTATGGGAGGCGATTCAGAGAGAGGGCCGGTAGGTTCTGTGGGTATCCTCCCACCGCCTGTGTCTGCCATGGTTAAGCACCGTTTGCCTCTCTTCCCAGACTTATTGCTGAAGGATCTGGTCCTACGTAGACTTTTGAGACCAGGCTAGCTAACAAGCGATGCATAGTGTGCTAGCCAGGTTGACTAACTCACAGAGTTAACGGTGGAGTTGCTGGGGTAGCTCTCTTGTTTAGTATACGTAGCGTTAAGTCGCTTGTTTATTCTAAACGGACTGTGCTGCGGTCAAAGAGGCTAGCTAGCCTAGCTTAGACTAAAAGCCTCATCATGGCTAATGTCAGCTAGCATGCATAACGTCCAGTGAATTAGGTTTACTAGCAACCCCTTTCCTACTTTAAATTCCTGGAGTTGGATGGAGTGGAGAAAGTAGGTTTGGCAAGCAAAGACAGAGATTTGGTTCCTGAGAGGGCCAATCTGATGGCTAGAGGGTTACCTCCGAACATTATTGCTACTGTTCAGTCCGCTAGGACGCCCGCCACAAGGGGTCTGAATGCATATAAGTGGCAAGCGTTTGAGCTCTGGTTCCAAGATAAAGGGCTGGTTCCTTTTCAGTGCTGTGTGAGGGACATCCTTATGTTCCTACAGGAGCTTTTCGAGCGGGCATTCTCCATTTTAAAAGTGTACATAGCTGCTATTTCAGCGTGTTGTGGGAATTGACGGCACCATACTGGGGGCCCAGCCTATGGTCGTACAGTTCCTGAAAGGTGTGCACCATCTCAGACCAGTCTCTAAACCTATTGCGCCAACATGGGACTTCGCTTTGGTTTTGAAGGTGCGGAGTGTGGCTCCTTTTGAGCCTCTTCAGTCGGTGGATCTGAAGTTCTTCTCCTACAAGACCTCCCTGCTCATGGCTTTGACCTCAGCTAAACGTGTTGGGGACCTCCAAGCGTTATCTGTACACCCTTTCGGTACTCAGTTCGTCCCATCTAAATGCAGCTTTCACCCCCCGAAAGCTGCATTTACAGGTCTTTAGCTTTTGTGCTGTTTCCCTTTTTTCACCTCCTCCTTTTGCTTCTGAATAGCAACTGAGGTTACATGCCCTGTGTCCAGTACGAACTTACGCACGTACATTGAATGGACACGGGATATCCGGTTATGTGACCAGCTTTTTGCCTGTTTTGCTAATCCAGCTCGAGGCGGGGGGGATCACTCTCTCTAAGCAGCGTCTCTCCCACTGGCATACTGGACACCCATGCAGCCCTGTCCTCGATGTCTATTTTTTTTCAATTTAATAAATCATTTTTGACAATAACCCTCCAAAACGTAATTCATAAACCTTTTCAATTTCCATATGTATTAGGAAGCTAAGTGTTTGCTTTTTGGGCTTCAGGAGTGTGACTGAAAAAGTGCCTCAGACCTTGAAAAGAAAACATTTTACTGATTGAAAGTATAAGGGGATATCAGTGAACAGATGCCGTGGTCAAGGATACGACGGCTTACTCAGGAGTTCAAAAGCACATATCAGACAGAGCCTAATGCCATCTTAGGTTTTTCCTTATGAGTTTAAGTTTAGAAAAAGATCTCTACGCAGAAGCGACAGTTACAGGGATGGTAAAAACAGCTTGATTGCCATAGCAACATCAGAGAAAGTGGCGCTTTAAGTACAGCAGTTCTGCAACATCTTTAATCAAGCCACTCATTCTCCTTAATTGCTGGCCTCAACACGTTACAGAAAGGGATTAACTTTATAGGAGCTCTAGAGACCGGTCGTCTGAGTACTGGACGGCCAATAAATTGGCAGATGCGAACATATTATCATAAATGCATTTGATTTGTGTGGTTGCAATATCAACAGTCCCTTATCTGTGGTATATCATGGCATGCATCATTCAAGACTAAGTTTAAATTGTGTGCAGCGCAATGGACATATAATGCACAATGTCTCAGGAAAGACTGTCTGTATATAAATAGGTCGGCCCCACAACCTGGACCTACAGGCCGTGGAGAAAGCATTTGCACACAAAAAATTAGGACTTCAGGGAATGAAAGGGAATGTAGCGTAATGACTACAACTACTGTTCACTAAAGGAGGGAAACGAGGTACAACACACCTGTTTGGCCCCGCACGCCAGTTTCTGGGCTCGGTGAAGAGCGGTAGTAAATTAAAGGAATGAATACGAGCCTCACCCATATCACCTGTGGAAGGCGGGACTTCCAGCGAGGTGCGGTTTTTATTGACCTTGTGAGGCATGATTTTAGTTATTCAATCAAAGTCGCAAGAGTGTGACTACCCATACTATGTTGTACCTAATTTCCCTCCTTCAGCAATCACTTTCCGCCCTCATTGTTTAATTGTTTTCCTTGTTTACTGCAGGCAACTGAGACACAATAACCTTGTCCAGTTGCTAGGTGTCATCGTTGAGGAGAATGGAAGCCTGTTTATTGTCACTGAGTACATGGCCAAGGTAGGTGGCTCCTATGATTAAGTTAAGTAAAGGTAATGCATTAATAGATAGATAGATAAATAAAGAACCAGAGAGCTTTGAAGACCTGTTTCTCTATTTTCCCTTCTCCTCAGGGCAGTCTAGTGGACTACCTACGCTCCAGAGGTCGGACAGTGCTGGGTGGGGATTCCCTACTCAAGTTCTCAGTGTGAGCATAATAATGATTTATCCTTACTTCTTGAATAATGTTATCAGAAGTTTGCTGACAGGGGCTTATTATAGCGGCCAGTTGGAAATGTAACATTGTCCATTTTAATCAACTTTGTCAGTGCCTCTTTAAATATCACCGTTCCCCTCCCTCCCCTCCGTAGTGACGTGTGTGAGGCCATGGAGTATCTGGAGGCCAATAACTTTGTCCACAGAGACCTGGCGGCCCGTAATGTTCTGGTGTCGGACGACAACATCGCCAAGGTCAGCGACTTTGGCCTGACCAAGGAGGCCTCGTCTAATCAGGACACAGCCAAACTGCCCATCAAGTGGACCTCACCAGAGGCCCTGAGGGAAAAGGTAGGCTAGTGTAACGGAGATAAGAACGTGCTGTAAGCTCACTCCACAGCTAGCTTGAAATGTTGCCAATGGTGCTATTGAATTGGATCCTTTTCTATAGGTCAACTGGTTTGTACGTTGTCAAGAAGGGTGGTCACGTGTGTTAGCGAGGCAGAGGCCCCCAGGTTTGAGCCGTGGTAAAGACAGTTTATCCTGAGTTGTACTCGGAGAGGGATGAAGCTATACTGCTGAACTATCACGCTGACATCGGTTTCACTAGTCACTTTCCTTATTGTCTTTAGGAGCATACCCTGAATCTGAAATCAACCCTTTAGGAACTTGTTTAAATTGGAGAGGATTGGATAGATGTAAGCAATATGGTAGCAATTCCACCTAGCCTATCAGATGGCAAGATGGCGCTACCACCGTATTACTTACATCTGTCCAATCCTCTGAGATCTACAGGGAATAGGGGTTAGTGATTCAAGGTATAGAAATATTATTGTACTGCTGATTTCCACCATTTCTATAATATACTGTATGTTTGACACATTAAAATAAGCTTTACAGAATGGCTGTCTTTCCCGCTGTCTGTTGATAAACAGAAATTCTCCACAAAGTCAGACGTGTGGAGCTATGGGATCTTGCTGTGGGAGATCTACTCCTTTGGACGAGTGCCTTACCCCAGAATTGTAAGTATATTTTTGCCTTTAGAAAGTCAGTCACTCAACTTATTGTTAGTTATAATACACAACGTGCAATTTTGACAGTTGGTAGTGCATCAGCGGTTTTCCTCTTATGTCAATCACAGACAGTCACTCAATTAGCCCATGTCAGCTAACATTTTATAGATTGCTAGGTAAGTTAGTCTAGCCAGCTATCTAACCGTGTTGTAATCATGGTCGAATTACTGACCGGGCACGCAAGGCACATGCCCAGAGGCCCTGACATCTAGGGGGCCCCCATTGATTTTTGTTCATTCTCACTCCGATATCATATGAACATGGCATAAGTCATGGCAAAATGTGTAGAACTGCAGAAAATTTGCTTTAAAATGGCAAAATCTTCTCACCATCTCATGGGAAAATATGTAGAACTGCAGTAAATTTGCATTAAAACTGTACATTTTTCTCTCCGCCCCATGACGAAATGAGTAGAATCGCAAAAAGCTAGAAACGGCCCTGTGAATAAAAATGATTGGGCAGGTGTGTTACAAATTGTGACAGCTGTGGAGTATATGAATTAGGCAGTTTATGTAGTAAATTTGAAATGTGGACAGTGCTATTATGGTCCAGTATAATACTGTTCCTTTCAATGCTGTGTCAAGATTCTGTCAAGTTATGTTCTTTAGTGATCATGACACCATATAAATGTAATACAAAATAGATAAAGTAATTCCTAATCAAAATGTATTGTATTTCTGCAAATGATACTCCCCTGTCTCATCTCCTTCTCTTCATCCCCCCTTCTCCTGCCCCAGCCTCTAAAGGATGTGGTACCACGTGTGGAGAAGGGCTACAAGATGGAGGCCCCAGACGGTTGTCCTGAGGTGGTGTATGAAGTCATGAAGCAGTGCTGGACCCTGGACCCCCTGGTGCGGCCATGCTTTAGAGTCCTCAGGGAGAAACTGCAGCATATCTTAGCCAAGGAGCTCTACCTGTGATGGAATAGGAAGAGGAGGTGAAAGGGGAAGTGGACAAGGATGGCTCTCCTTTCATTGGGGAAGAGGGGGATGGAGAGGGAGAAATAGGATGGACAAGGATTGCTCTTCTTTCACGATGGGACCAAAGCCTGACATTATCAAGACCTTAGAGATCCTCCTTCCTCTTATAATTTTTTTTTTGATTTACATTAGATTGTGTTAAAGTTCACTTGTTTTATAATTTCTCAATCTGTTGAAATGTTGTTGCCACATGTTGGCATTTCCACTTTTTAACCCCCCACCTCAGGGTTGCCTGTATGTCTGTTCTACAGTACATTAGTGGTTGTATTGGTCTGGCCGACTACAGTGTGTACTCCAGTGTCAAACAGACCTGCCCGGTACTGTTGTGAGGTACTATACCCATTTCACACTATTGTGCCGACCATAACCATACCATGCTGGCTCTGATATTTTCTTTTCACATGGTCCTTTCCAGCACAGTTACAGGAAAGATGACAGATACGTAGTCAGGCCGGTGCAGTTCGGCTTGGCTCGGCTAGTGTGAATCAACCCCAAGTCAGGCAATACACTTCCCGTGTCCCTGCTCTCTACCCATACAGTGTAAGATTGTTACCCCAGTTAAATACTATCTGTGCCAAAATGCCTCCAGAACACAGGGCTATCCCCACAGATACTTCACGCCTCCTCTACACGCTTGCCTTTTTATTTCAATTTTTTTTTCTTTTATGTTTTATACATTTGTTTATTTTTGTTACACATCCTCCTCTCTTATTGACAAGTGTTCATCTCACATTTATCAAACTGGAAAGCAGGATAAATCCTCCACAAAAAGTGACTGAATTGAACATTTCAGGACGATGTGTAACATGTCGGAGAGATTGAGGGAAAAGAAGAAGCCATTCTGGAGAGAAAAAAGTTTTGCAACAGCTAAACTAAGGGCAAGTGTATGGAAATAATTTTAATGTAAGATGTACATGTGAAAACAGTTCAGAAATGAAAGCTGAAGGGAACCATGCATGTGGAACGAGAAGCCTTTTTTCTACCTTTAAAGTTGTTTTTACTTTGCTGCCGTTATGATTAAATCATTCCACTTGAAAAAGTTTTGAATAAGTTGACTGCGTCAGTGATTTTATTTATTTTGACTACTGACTATTTTGACTAATTCAATATGGTTGTGGAACTCATATTTACTTTTCAATGGAATGGGGGAATTGTTTCTGAACTTGATGTGTAGATATGTCGAAGACTAACAGATGAACTGTCAGTAAACTCAGTTGAACCGATAGTAGCTGCACTCCAGTGGGTGGAGGACGCTCAACCTGTCAGAATTATAGTATGCTCAGATTCCCTGTCTACATTGAATAGTTTATCATCTGGCAAATATAATAGGAGGGACCTATCTATATGAGGCATTAATGTTATTATGGAGAATTGAAAGACTGGGTGTAGTAGTGAGATTCTGCTGGGTCCCAGCCTACTCGGGAGTGAAATAGGAATGAAATAGTAGACCAGGTAACCAAAAGGGCTTAAAAACTAGATATAATTGATATTCATGCTCCATTGGGTAGAGGTGAGGCCAAATGTACGATTAAAGCTATTATGATAGATGTGTGGCAGAAGAGGTGGGACTGCGAGCTAAAGGCCTGGCATTTTATATGCCCTCCGAAGAAAGGTTGGTGGAACAAGTTTCAGATTAGGAAGGAAGAGTGGTGTTTGCTCGGTTGCATCTAGGACATTGTTAAGTGAAGTCGTCATTATATATGGTTTGGAAAGCATGCAAATGTTTTTTTGCATGGATTGTATGTTGATGAAACAGTGAAGCATGTGTACAGTCGTGGCCAAAAGTTTTGAGAATGACACAAATATTAATTTTCACAAAGTCTGCTGCCTCAGTTTGTATGATGGCAATTTGCATATAGTCCAGAATGTCATGAGTGATCAGATGAATTGCAATTAATTGCAAAGCCCCTCTTTGCCATGCAAAATGACCAGCTGACATGTCAGTGATTCTCTCGTTAACACAGGTGTGAGTGTTGACAAGGCTGGAGATCACTCTGTCATGCTGATTGAGTTCGAATAACAGACTGGAAGCTTCAAAAGAAACGTGGTGCTTGGAATCATTGTTCTTCCTCTGTCAACCATGGTTACCTTTAAGGAAACACGTGCCGTCATCATTGCTTTGCACAAAAAGGGCTTCAAAGGTAACGATATTGCTGCCAGTAAGATTGCACCTAAATCAACCATTTATCGGGTCATCAAGAACTTCAAGGAGATCGGTTCAATTGTTGTGAAGAAGGCTTCAGGGTGCCGAAGAAAGTCCAGCAAGCACCAGGACCGTCTCTTAAAGTTGATTCAGCTGCGGGATCGGGGCACCACCAGTACAGAGCTTGCTCGGGAATGGCAGCAGGCAGGTGTGAGTGCATCTGCATGCACAGTGAGGCGAAGACTTTTGGAGGATGGCCTGGTGTCAAGATGGGCAGCAAAGAAGCCACTCCTCTCCCGGAAAAACATCAGGGACAGACTGATATTCTGCAAAAGCTACAGGGATTGGACTGCTGAGGACTGGGGGAAGTCATTTTTTCTGATGAATCCCCTTTCCGATTGTTTGGGGCATCTGGAAAAAAGCTTGTCCGGAGAAGACAAGGTGAGCGCTACCATCAGTCCAGTGTCATGCCAACAGTAAAGCATCCTGAGACCATTCATGTGTGGGCTCACTCACAATTTTGCCTAAGAACACATGAATAAAATAATGGTACCAACACATCCTCTGAGAGCAACATCTCCCAACCATCCAGGAACAGTTTGGTGACGAACAATGCCTTTTCCAGCATGATGGAGCACCTTGCCATGAGGCAAAAGTGATAACTAAGTGGCACAGGGAAACAAAACATAAATATTTTGGGTCCATGGCCAGGAAACTCCCCAGACCTTAATCCCATTGAGAACTTGTGGTCAATCCTCAAGAGGCGGGTGGATAAACAAAACCCCACAAATTATGACAAACTCCAAGCATTGATTATGCAAGAATGGGCTGCCATCAGTCCGGATGTGGCCCAGAAGTTAATTGACAGCATGCCAGGGTGGATTGCAGAGGTCTTGAAAAAGAATGGTCAACACTGCAAATATTGACTCTTTGCATAAACATGTAATTGTCAATAAAAGCCTTTGACACATGAAATGCTTGTAATTATACTTCAGTATTCCATAGTAACATCTGACAAAAAAATATCTAAACACACTGAAGCAGCAAACTTTGTGGAAATTAATATTTGTGTCATTCTCAAACCTTTTTGCCACAACTGTAGTAAGTACCGATATGTGGAAGAGATGCAAAGATTATTGTGTAGGGTTATAGAGGTTGGAAGGGATTGCTAAAGTTAGTAGGACTCTTTAATTTTCTTTTTTCTTAGTAGTACAGGATTCGATAGGAGGTTTTTAGTTTCTCTTAAATGTTTGTTACTTTATTTATTTAATCTGTAAACTGTGATTGACTACACACTCCAGTACAGTAGGTGGCGGCATGCACCCGTAACGTTTGTTTGCGGACCGCCATAATATTGTAATGAAACAGGCAGGGAGCAGGTCTCGAACCCTCGACCTTCTAGCCCGCAGTCCAGCGCGCTATCGACTGTGCCGCAAAAGCATTGCTCGAGCGTCATAGTCGATATCCGCGCTTATGAACCCAGGGTCGTTACAATTTTATACAAGATCGAGGAGGAAGAGGGGACTGTTTCACTGTTGCAACGTAGTGGTGCGACGATTAAATAAGCACTGAAAACAAAGGAACCAATGCTGGTAGGAAAGTGAGGATCGCACAGGTTCATAGATCATTGAGTACATTTATTTCTGAATAAAACAATTAGAATGGAGAAGGAGGCTGATTTATTCTACCGACAGCTGCCAAAGGTGGTAAGTAGCCGTCTACAATATATTCGATTATGTTTTACCTGAAGACAATTAAGTTGTTTTTTTTAGAAGTGAAAACGTTAATGTTAGCTAGCTGACGTTAGCCGGCTTGGAGAAGCTGAGTTTGGCTGTCAAACGTTCAGCCTGCTATCGGTGGATTTACTGCTAAATATACAAATAAACACATTTCTTCCAGTCTCTGAAAGACTACAATTTGTGTTTTGGGCGTGCTTCATCAAAGAGTTTTATAACTAACCCTAGACCAGAGCCTGTCTCATCTAATAGAAGCAAATTAATCATAGTGGGCGGAGCAAGCAAGGTGGGCATAGCCAAGCATGAGCTGGTGAGATCCTATTGGTGAATTCTAGCATTTATTTGCATATTTCCTTTAGGGAATGCCTACTTTGAAGTGCGTGTATGCGATAACTCAAATCGCCCTTGCACTCTTTCTAAACAATTTTTTAACTTTTATCCAAAGGGTAAAGTCTACCAAACACAGTCCACTCTGTTTGTTACAGATTCTAGTTTTAGAAACAGGAAATTGTATGGAGATCAAATCTCGGCCAAAATCCATCTCATTCCATCTTCTCCCACTCCCTGCTATTGGGCTTCCTCCATCACCATATTTAGTAGTGAGTGGAAATTCCAACCGGATGCTTCACATTAATATTTGGCTCATTGTTCTATCTGTGGTTTCGTGCTCTGGCCCCTGTCCATTCCCACAATAAGTTGGGTAAATTTTGACCAATTCCTCCTGACAGAGCTGGTGTAACTGAGTCAGGTTTGTAGGCCTCCTTGCTCGCACACACTTTCAGTTCTGCCCACACATTTTTTATAGGATAGAGGTCAGGGCTTTGTGATGGCCACTTCAATACCTTGACTTTGTTGGCCTTAAGCTTTAAAGTATGTAGTAAAGTACGTATTTCAATTACTTTACTACATCACATTAATCACGCAATGATAATTAGTTTGATGGATGCCATAGGCTTTGTACGGCGTTATAAATGACGTCGTGATTCCATCTTATTATCGCTCTAACTTGATGGAAAAAGGTTTATTTAATAAATCCAACTCCTCTCATACTGGGAAGAAAAAAATAAAACACATTTTCAGGCCTTAAGAGCATTTTTATTTCAAATGTAGTACCCTGATGGAGAAAATCCAATAAGCGTTTATTAGTTACATCATTAGGGTAAGTTAACCAAAAGTGGACACACTCCAATCAGTTTCCAGACAATTGCCCAGATTTTGTAGACAGTTTAATAATGCTTAAACCTGATCTTTATCAAATTATCCATTAAAGATACCAACTCAAAACCTACGCACGTCTATACGAATGGGTGGTTTAAATTGTATCTAATTATATTCCCAGTATTACTTTATCAAATCTCTAGTAATCGATTATACACACATACAATTTATCATAATTTCATATATTCACAGAATCCATATAAAACGCAAGACATTCTTATGGACTCATGACAACTATTCCATTTTCTTTTTCAAGGACTCTCCACAGCTACGAAGCAGCTCTCCAAACATACTCCCAGCAGAATATTTTTTACTTTTGTTTCCCGGACAATGACCATGGGATCATCAACGGTTCTCTAACCTCTCAGAGACCATGGCAAAATCAAGCCTCTCAGGAACTATAGACCTTCTGCTGCTTTCTAAAATATCATCCCGCTCTCAATACCACCCGTGATATTCTATGATGGGCAGTGAAGGAACAGAACCCCAAGATATCGGTATATCAAAGCTTATTATCCAAATTTAAATAATCTAATTAAGCATATTTCTATATTTTACTATCCAAACGTCAGATTAAGACAAATTACCATATTCACACAACTCTCATATCACACAATGCTATTCTCAAACTTACCTAATCAATTAGTTGTTTTTCAACAAAATTTTTATTTTAATTTCTATCTCATGATTAGTTCCTAGGATAATGCAACTCATACATTTGCATCTTTAAATACTTCTAAAATGGGGTACAGGTTTAAAACAATTACAGGTTTAAAACAAGTACAGGTCTAAAACAAGTACAGGTTTACCTTACTATCTTTATACTATATCATAAATGGTCTTAACTAGTTCACACAGATTTAAAATAATTGAAATTCACCACTTCTGAGGATCACTTTTCAGAATGAGGTCCTTCTTCCAATAGGGTTTCACCAGGTACCTTGCTTCACACAGAACCCACCTCTTTCTTTAAAAAATAAAATAAACTACATTTGAGATGTGGTATCCACTCGGCTCGCTGCCTCTCAGATCAAAGGTGGGTCCATCTGCTTCTTTCCCGAAGTGTGGTCTCCCTGAGATCCCAAGTTTGAGGGATCCCTCGTGCACGATTTTCCCAGGTTGTCAGGAGCGGTCACCAAGTGAAGATTCACATCCCATTCTCGTCGCCAAATGTGGTAGTTCATTTCTTTACTATCAAATGAGGAGAGACAAACTTATCACACAAGTCAGAGTTATACTTAAACTAAATCTTTAATAGTGAGAGCTTTGCAATAGCGATGGCTGGTCGACGAATCACTGTCTCTGATGATTCGTTGACCAGCCAAAAGTACAAAGGTCTTTTATAGCCAAGATACACCCCTTTCAACCTACATGATGAACAACAGATATATAGAATGGGTCACAAGGTTAAGATTTGAATGAAAGATACCTATAATACATAGCAGACAGTATCTGCTGTGTCAACAGTTTTCATTGTATAGACCAGTTTTTGTCCCCCGACTCCAAACTGGAGCCATCTCTCCCTGGTACGGTATAGAACAGAAACATTAACTCATGCTCTGGAATGCTCTTTAGGTTTTATCACCCAAAAAACATTGGAAATCTCCTGTCAGTGTTATCTCCCAGAAGCCCATCCTCAGTAGAACACACACACAATAGTTAAGAATACTCTATTCTGTTGAATAAAACAATCATTTGATGCAATAAAAAGTATTATAACATAATCTTGCAATTTTGCCACCATAGGGGTCATTGTCCATTTGGAAGACCCATTTGCGACCAAGCTTTAACTTCCTAACTGATGTCTTGAGATGTTGCTTCAATATATCCACATAATTTTCCTCCCTCGTGATGACATCTATTTGGTGAATTGCACCAGTCCCTCCTGCAGCAAAGAATCCCCACAACATGATGCTGCCACCCCCGTGCTTCACGGTGGGATGGTGTTCTTCGGCTAGCAAGCCTCCCTCTTTTTACTCCAAACATAACGATGGTCATTATGGTCAAACACTGCTATTTTTGTTTCATCAGACCAGAGGACATTTCTCCAAAAAGTACGATCTTTGTCCCCATGTGCAGTTGCAAACCGTAGTCTGTCTTTTTTATGGTGGTTTTGGAGCAGTGGCTTCTTCCTTGCTGAGCGGCCTTTCAGGTTATGTCGATATAGGACTCGTTTTACTGTGGATATAGATACTTTTGTACCTGTTTCCTCCAGCATCTTCACAAGGTCCTTTGCTGATGTTCTGGGATTGATTTGCACTTTTCGCACCAAAGTACGTTCATCTCTAGGAGACAGAACGCGTCTCCTTCCCGAGCGGTATGACGGCTGCGTGGTGTTTATACTTGCATAGTATTGTTTGTACAGATGAATGTGGTACCTTCAGGCGTTTGGAAATTGCTCCCAAGGATGAATCAGACTTGTGGAGGTCTACTATTTTTTTTCTGAGTCTTGGCTGATTTCTTTTGATTTTCCCATGATGTCATTAAAAGAGGCACTGATTTTGAAGGTAGGCCTTGAAATAAATCCACATGTACACATCCAATTGACTCAAATTATGTCGATTAGCCTGTCAGAAGCTTCTAAAGCCATGACATAATTTTCTGGAATTTTCCAAGCTGTTTAACCTCTTAAGCATCATTAAGGAGCGCTGGGGCGCTAGCGCCCCGTTCCCGACACTACCCGGTGAAATGTAAGGCGCCAAATTCAAAATCCAAAAGTTGAATTATTAAACATTCATCAATATACAAGTGTTGCATAGTCATCAAAAGCTCTGATTCTTGGCAATATCACAGCGTTGTCAGATTTCAAAAAGGCTTCACGGCGAAAGCACAACATTTGATTGTTTGAGGATAGCACCTCACATATTTTCCACATTTGCATAAATTCATATCCAGCGCAGGTCACACAAAACCCATATAAGAGCTAAAATAAATCACTTACCTCAAATCAAATTGTATTTGTCACATACACATGGTTAGCAGATGTTAATGCGAGTTTAGCGAAATGCTTGTGCTTCTAGTTCCGACCATGCAGTAGTATCTAACAAGCAATCTAACAAATTCACAACAACTACCTTATACACGCAAGAGTAAAGGAATGAATACGAGTATGTACATATAAATATATGGATGAGCGATGGCTGACCGGCATAGGCAAGATGCAGTAGATGGTATGGAGTACAGTATATACACATATGAGATGAGTAATGTAGGATATGTAAACATTATATAAATGGCATTGTTTAAAGTGGCTAGTGATACATTTGTTACATCCAATTCCTATGTTTTAAGTGGCTAGAGATTTAAGTCAGTATGTTGGCAGCAGCCACTCAATGTTAGTGATGGCTGTTTAACAGTCTGATGGCCTTGAGGTAGAAGCTGTTTTTCAGTCTCTCGGTCCCAGCTTTGATGCACCTGTACTGACCTCGCCTTCTGGATGATAGCGGGGTGAACAGGCAGTGGCTCGGGTGGTTGTTGTCCTTGATTATCTTTTTGGCCTTCCTGTGACATCTGGTGGTGTAGGTGTCCTGAAGGGCAGGTAGTTTACCCCCAGTGATGCGTTGTGCAGTCCTCACTACCCTCTGGAGAGCCTTACGGTTGTGGGCAGAGCAGTTGCCGTTACCAGGCGGTGATACAGCCCGACAGGATGCTCTCGATTGTGCATCTGTAGAAGTTTGTGAGTGATTTTGGTGACAAGCCCAATTTCTTCAGCCTCCTGAGGTTGAAGAGGCGCTGTTGCGCCTTCTTCACCACACTGTCTGTGTGGGTGGACCAATTCAGTTTGTCAGTGATGTGTACGCCGAGGAACTTAAAACTTTCCACCTTCTCACCTACTGTCCCCTCGATGTGGATAGGGGGAGTGCTCCCTCTCTCACCTCCACTAGGCGCTCTGCTCACATCACTCCTCTGCTTCATGACCTTCACTGGCTACCTGTGGCATCACGTATCCACTTTAAGGTATTGCTTCTAACTTTTAAAGCATTAAATGGTCTTGCTCCCCAATATCTCTCTGACTTACTCTATCCTTACCGCCCTGCTCGGTCCCTTAGATCAGCTGAACTTGGTTTGTTGACCGTCCCTCGTTTCCGGTTGTCCACTGTAGGTGGGAGGTCATTTGGTGTTAATGCTCCTCAATTATGGAATTCACTACCTCTTACACTACGCAATACCTCATCCGTGGGTGCATTCAAGATCCAGTTGAAGACATATCTGTTTGATATGCATTTTGGGTAGTGTGTATCCTATGTGACTGCGATGTATGTGTGGGTGTTCTGAATGTATTGTAATGTGCAATGTAAAGCGACCTTGAGCTATGGAAAGGCGCTATATAAATAAAACTTCTTCTTCTTCCTTTGTTTTGTTGACGTTGAGTGAGAGGTTATTTTCCTGACACCACACTCCGAGGGCCCTCACCTCCTCCCTGTAGGCCGTCTCGTCGTTGTTGGTAATCAAGCCTACCACTGTAGTGTCGTCAGCAAACTTGATGATTGAGTTGGATGCGTGCTTGGCCACGCAGTCATGGGTAAACAGGGAGTACAGGAGAGGGCTGAGAACGCACCCTTGTGGGGCCCCAGTGTTGAGGATCAGCGGGGGGGAGATGTTGTTTCCTACCCTCACCACCTGGGGCCGGCCCGTCAGGAAGTCCAGGACCCAGCTGCACAGGGCTGGGTCGAGACCTAGGGCCTCAACCTTAATGACAAGCTTGGAGGGAACTATGGTGTTAAATGCTGAGCTGTAGTCGATGAACAGCATTCTTACATAAGTATTCCTCTTGTCCAGATGGGTTAGGGCAGTATGCAGTGTGATTGCAATTGCGTCGTCTGTGGACCTATTGGGACAGTAAGCAAATTGGAGTGGGTCCAGGGTGTCTGACAGGATGGAGGTGATATGATCCTTGACTAATCTCTCAAAGCACTTCATGATGACGGAAGTGAGTGCTACGGGGCGATAGTCATTTAGCTCAGTTACCTTAGCTTTCTTGGGAACAAGAACAATGGTGGCCCTCTTGCATGTGGGAACAGCAGACTGGGATAGGGACTGATTGAATATGTCTGTAAACACACCAGCCAGCTGGTCTGCGCATGCTCTGAGGACACGGCCAGGGATGCCATCTGGGCCGGCAGCCTTGCGAGGGTTAACACATTTAAATGTTTTTCTCACATTGGCTGCGGTGAAGGAGAGCCCGCAGGTTTTGGTAGCGGGCCGTGTCGGTGGCACTGTATTGTCCTCAAAACGAGCAAAGAAGTTGTTTAGTTTGTCTGGGAGCAGGACGTCATGGTCCGCAACAGGGCTGGTTTTCTTTTTGTAGTTCGTGATTGACTGTAGACCCTGCCACATTCCTCTTGTGTCTGAGCCGTTGAATTGTGACTCTACTTTGTCTCTATATTGACGCTTAGCTTGTTTGATTGCCTTGCGGAGGGAATAGCTACACTGTTTGTATTCAGTCATGTTTCCGGTAGCCTTACCCTGGTTAAAAGCAGTGGTTCGCGCTTTCAGTTTTGCGCGAATGCTGCCATCAATCCACGGTTTCTGGTTGGGTAAGGTTTTAATATTTGCTATGGGTACATCACCACCAATGCACTTGCTAATAAACTTGCTCCTTTTGAAGAACTTCTGCTGAGGGCATCCCAAGTGTCCAAGGAAGACATCCAATGGTTCTTTTGTTAGAAAAAGTCAATTATTATATCCATAAATCTTTGTTTGGTTGGTGCGTTATGTTCAGAAAATCCATCGTCGAGTCGCCCATTGAACCGTGAAGAGTATGCGTTCAAAGTATACCTATGAACTTTGTCCAAACAAATCAAACATAATTTATAATGTATCCTTAGGTACACTTTTCTGTATATTTACTATAATATTTCAACCCGGATGATAACCTGAACGATAGGAAAGGAAAAAACCAAAGAGCGAGACCGTGAACACGCATGTCATTCTATTGACTTCCTGGGTCCACTTCTAAATTCTTCTTCTATTCGCTTCTAATTCAACCTAACGTCTTGAAATCCTGTCTAAAGACTGTTGACATCCAGTGGAAGCCATAGGTACTGCAGTCTGAGTCCTAGATAACAGCAAATCCCATAGGCAGTTTGGCGAAAAAGGTAATCTAAAAAAAAACTGCAAATCCGCATGGATTTTCCTCAGGTTTTTGCCTGCTATATTAGTTCTGTTATACTCACAGACATTGTTTTAACGGTTTTAGAAACTTCAGAGTGTTTCCTATCCAATAGTACTAATTATGTGCATATCCTAGTTTCTGGGCCTGAGTGGCAGGCATTTTACTTTGGGCACGCCAGACTCTCCAAAACCGACACCTCGGCTGCCGCTCCCTAAGAGATTAAAGGCACAGTCAACTTAGTGTATGTAAACTTCTGACCCACTGGAATTGTGATACAGTGAATTATAAGTGAAATAATCTGTCTGTAAACAATTGTTGTAAAAATTACTTGTGTCATGCACAAAGTAGATGTCCTAACCGACTTGCCAAAACAATATTTTGTTAACAAGAAATTTGTGGAGTGGTTGAAAAACTAGTTTTAATGACTCCAACCTAAGCGTATCTAAACTTCCAACTTCAACTGTATATGCCAAAAAAAGATAGCTATATTATTTAGCTGATGGCTTTCAGAGATCAATACATGACTGTAACGTTAGCTAACTAACTTACCTAGCTAGTCCAGCTAGGCTAGCTAACATTAGGTTACCTCTAATCGAGAATCTTCCGTTTTGTTGTGAAGGAAGACATCTATGGTATCGTCACTTCTCAGCTGTCGTCGAAATAGATTCCCCATCAGTTCAGCCTGAATATCCCTCTGATAGCCTTTGGTCACCATAAGGTGCATTGTTCTTGATAGCCGCAAGCCACTGGCAGCATCGGGGTAAGTCTCTAGCAGGTAGAATGGTGAAAGATAACTAATTTAAAAATATTTACACGCTTGCTTGTAATTAGCACAGCCAGGCACAGAACACCACACAGGCATGATGACAAACGTTTGTGAAAAACAAACATTGATCAAAATTAATCTTGCCTACAGAACTTCAGGTTTTTGCTGTGTGTTGTTCATTCGAGGTACATAATGCCATCATCCAAGTTTGTGGGCAGTCCCCATCTACCTTAGCGGGCGTTATCTGCATTCCCTATAAATGTTGGACTTTGTGGTTCACTATAAGTAGACATACACAGGAAGTCGAAACTTCGATTCTGCCAGTGAAATGAAAATGTGCTAGTTCTAGCTTGTGGTTTGGATAATTGTGATATTTAAGACGAAAACGCAATGTTGTTAATACAGTAATGACTATCTGCCGTGGCAGAGCCAGGGTGAAATTCCCGTAGCTAATGCCTTAAAATGAACCACAGGGGGCGACTGATAATGCTCACTAAGTCACCTAATGTCTGACTGAGTGCCTGAAAAACCGTTAGCATGGGGCGTGTTCAAGCAGATCATTTTTCCAAGTGTGTTGTATTATGGTTATACAAATTGTTCAACTTGCGACTACAGTTCGACAACATTAACTTTACAAAAGTAATGTGATCAAAGGTCATGCAGTTACTGATGAAGTCAAAAGATGTGACTGAAACAGGAACCAACTTTGCCGTGATTCTAAAGGTGTAGGGGATACAAATGTGATATTTGAAACGTCTCTCCAACCAACTAATTGGTTATGTTTTCAGCTTGTGAGTGTGTAATATGGGGGTTAGGGTGCATCAAATTTGAATGGGAAATTTTAATTTCAAAATATCAATTTGGCTGGCATTGCATTTTGTTCAAATTAACATAAAAATGACTTTTGCAAAGTTTTGAGGAATTCCATTGAGATTTAGGGGTGCCACCTAACACATGAACTTTGGCGAAATTTCAAAAAATGTGAAATTTGTTGTCTAATTGCCATAAGGTTGACCTGGAAATGTTGAGTACAGTTAACTTTTATACAGTAACATGTTCTATAGGGTTATAAAAGTAAAAGTTGTTTGTTTGCCCTTTGGGCAACTTGGGCATTTCTCAGAATTCAACTTTCAAGATTCTCCATTCATTTGTCCTATAGACAAAATGAATAGAGGTCAATGGGACATGTTCACGTGGCCTTACCCTGAATTTTGTGCAGCAGTGATGGATGTCGGACACACATATAAAGTTTAATTGACTTTATTGTTAAACACAAGGCGATACTGACACACTTAAAAGAACAAACCCTCTCTAGTGGCTAACTCACTGGCAACTAACAGGGCCTAATGGTAAGAGCTGACACTAACTAAACTTCAAACTTAATTGCTCAGTCTGTGCCAGAGTCTGCTCCACTGAGCAACATCACCAGGGAGAAATAGAGAGGAAATTGAACCTGAACTCTGAACCTAGCCAGTGCGTCTCCCCCCAGATATGTCTCCCCACCCGCCACCCAAGAGTAACCGTCCTATTCAGGGATTAGCTTGCGTTTGCAGCGGCGAAGGTTTGGCTGTTGGTTGCGGTCATGTTCAACTGCCTGCAGCACATTCTGCAGGTGCTGCTCCTTCCTTGCCACTGCGACGAAGTCGGATGTGAGCTTGATGCCACGCTCGGCACAGTCATTGACCACGTTCATTGCACGTACATTGACCTCACTTTTTTTGAACGCAGCATTGGTCGCCCATTCCTTCACATCGAGAGACATAAATTCTGGATCAATGTGCAGCTGGTGCATCCCAAACCAGCAAGTCAGCCAAGCTGGTGGTTGGCAAGAGGGTGGGGAACTTTGGCTTGCCAAAGCCAGTGCCAAAGCGCTGCTCAGGGATGTGCATGGGGAGATCAGCGGGCTTGTGCTCCAAGATCGCTCTGGCAAGTGCACGCTTGTCATCATTGGGCACCTTGCTGCTGAAGAGAGCCAGGGGTAGCATCTCACCTGTCAGGTACCAGCGATGCCTCTCCAGCGCCTTGATCGCTGATGCTGCAATGCCCTCATCTACAGCCTTGTATGCCTGCAGGTGGTGGTAGAGTGTCAGGTCATTCCAGGCAGCATCTACAGCTTTCTTGCAGGTCAACCACCACTTTGCATAGATGTGTGTAATGAAAATGGCAAATGCCCGAATCTTCGGCACCTGCTGCCGTGTGGTGATTGTGCCCTGGGGAAGCAACGCGATGTGCTGCTCCATCAAAGCCAGCTTGAGAGTATAGAGCAGCTTGGCCATCCATCGTGCCTTGTGGAGCGCTCCCGGTCGTTGGAAGCTCACTGCGGTCTGCTCTTCACCATCTGCATCCAGAAACACAAGACACAGCTGCACAAACTCATGGTAGTCACCTCGCTTGTGGTCAGTGACTTATTTTGCGCACCTGACAAGTTCAGCATGTAAATTGCCCAGGAGTGGTTGCTCGGTGTTGCCAGGAATGTAGCGGGACCATTGGCTGCTGGATTCTTGTGGTAACAGGTTCCATTTCTCTCTCAGACGTGTGAACAAGGTAACCTCTGGCGAGCGTGATGACTCCACCTTCAGGTCTGCGAAAACCTGGTTCAGGAGGACCTCACCAATGTGGTGCCGGCACCCAGACCAAAGCAGTGGTCGGCCCAGTGAGAGCTGTATGGCAATGCAGGCTGCTGTGAGATGGCGGTGTTTGACACAGTGGTGTCAAATGCCATGTTGACAACCTGGTCAGCGCAGCACCAGTCCTGCAGCAACTTGCATGTCAACCGGGCAATGATCACTCCACATGCCTCATTGGTCTGCTTCTTATACGTCGGGACACCAAGCAGTTTCAGCCGCTCTGCATCTCCAACCACCACTGTCAGACGCTCCTCCAACTGGCGCACATTGCTGAGCATCGGTGTTAACTTGCTGTCCCAGTGTAGGGTGCACAATGGAGGTGGTGTCCACTGCTTGTGCTGTTCCTCACTGATTGTCTCCAGCACTTGGCGTCTTGCTCGGTCAGCTGTTGCGTAAGATGCAGAGAGATGTGTACATTCACCACCTGACTCTGCAACAAGCCCACGAGTGAAGGCAGCCTGCTGCATTGTAGCCAGTGACACGACACTTGGTCGGCTAAGGATGTCATGTGGAATGAAGACGTTTGTTCCAGTCTTCTTATGCTTGTGGGATGGTTCGCCCTCAGATGGTGGATAGACTGTGTTAGTATCCTCCTCTGACTCCTCATCACTCTCCGACTCCAAGCTGGACATTGCCGTCACCTCCTCCAGCTCCTTTTCACAGCGGGACTGTCTGGCTGCTGCGGCAATAATACATACCCAACACAGAAAGATCACCTCAAACAGAAAGATCACCTCAGTTTTCTTGAGCTGTAGTATTGTTTACCTCAGATCTCCATGGCGACCATTGAGCACTGTTAACCACTTTATCCAACAAAAACCCTAAATCATCATGTACTGGAAAAATATTTTGCATGTGTTGTTTCTACATATATTGGAACACTTTTAGCACCCAGCCATATCAAAATTCAAGAATTGTGTTTTTTGATGCACCCTAATGGGGGTATTTTGACGGAAAAACATTTATTACATTAGCAGCTATGTTGACACTGTCCGCCGGAAATTGAGAAAAAAGGACCCTAGCCTGATGAAGTTTGTTTTCAGATTGATGTTGTCATTTATCTACTCATCTAAATATGTTTAATTGTTACCCGATATACGTGAATCATCTAACAATTAACTCATTAGGATCTGGGGCACCACGAGAGCAGTTCTTTAAAGAGTTACCATCTCCTGAATTAAACTCTAAAGGTCTTTACCTATCACATCTGTAAACAGTCAACTTATAAATCATAACTTCATATCATCATTCGGAACAGTCGTAACCTCCTTGCATCTGCGAAAACCAGAGAGTTACTTATGATTCAGTATTACACCAATTGGTTTAATTATTTATTTACTAGCTAGTTAAATGGTAACAAAGGATAAACATGCACACTAAATACATTAAAAACAGGTCCCTAGCGGACTGACAATAATATGGCTGTGTTGTGACTTCACTTTCGTTAATCTGATAACTGTTATTTATTAAATCCACTAACTATTTAATTGTTACCCAATTTAAATTAATCATCTAACAATTAACTCATTAGGATCTGGGGCACCACGAGAGCAGTTCTTTAAAGAGTTACCATCTCCTGAATTAAACTCTAAAGGTCTTTACCTATAACATCAATAAACAGTCATCTTATTAATCATTGCCTCTTATCAAATACTCATTCTGAACGATCGTAACCTTCTTGCATCTGCAAAAAAAACATGATTCAGTACTACACAAATTGGTTTCATAATTTATTTGCTAACTAAATAATAAGACAGAATAAACATACACCCTTTACCTGAGACAAAGGTCCCTAGTGGACTGACAAGATATGACAGCTTGTTACAACATAGATGGAGAGGGGGGGGGCACACTTATCGTCAACATTTCAGAACGATTCTCACAGTAACGTTACTCATATAATTTGCTCACGAACCGCCGTCCGTTTGGAGTAAGAAATCATGAATGTATTTACGTGTGAAATGCCTTCATTTGTCATAACCAGCCCTCCTTCGGAAGGTTGTGGGCCTTCCAGCTCTATGGCTATGATTGTCCTAAAGTGGTCTCCCCTTTCCCGTCTTCTACTGTTGTTCATTCTGGAAGATAACCAGCCATGTCAACTGTTCCCATTTGTGATGGGCGTAGTAGGATAGTCTCACTTAGATTAGCTGTCTTAAGTCAGCTGTACCAGTGACCTGAGATTAGTTTCTCGCCTCTTGCTTCTCGTGTTGGTATTCAGGATTCGGACCATGATGGACATGAGCTGCAGCTCTTCGTCTCTCTGGGCTAAAGGAAGGTGAGTTTATTTCTTCACCTCGTGTTGAGGTTCAACCATTTCCAACATGAAGCTACCGCTCCACGCTTTTCTAGTCTCATGTTCATTTCGTCACAAAGGCTTTTCATGCACTCTGGCCAAAGGGGATGGCTCGCCCGTCTGGCACGGTCTTCTGACCTCACTCAGGGCGTGGCTACTTAACTTCTAATCATATCCTTTGCACACTATCTCTTATGGCTACTAAAATCACATATCTTAAAAATATTTTCATAATTCATAACTCTTATAGTTTCTGTGATCCTCATAGGACAGTCATGACGGCTGCATGTTACAAAAGAGATAGAGAGGGCGAGAGAGAGGGACAGAGACACTTAACGTTGGTACATTTAGAAACTACTCTCACTTATAGTACTCCTATACTTTGCACACGAATCACCACCCGTTTGGAGTAAGAAATCATTAATGTATTTATGTGAAATCTGTCATGTCTCTCTCGGAACCGGGCCGCCTTGGAAATGTGTGTGTGGGGGGGTTGGGCCCTTTCACAGCACGCTTGTGAGGCTCTGACTGTCCAAAAAGGGTTTGTCTGTTGTTCTCCTCTGTAGTCGTCCGGTATCCGGTGACTTGTCATGTAGTCCTGAACAGAAATACAGAGTTTATTCTACTTCCATTCGCTCTGGAAGATGCTTCCTTGAAGATGGGCTAGCCAGCCGTGTCGATGGTTCCCAGTGGGGTGATGAGAGTAGCGTAATACAATGGCTTGAGCAGAATAATAGAATGGTCCCACTTAAATTCGCTTTTCTAGATACTTTACTTAGGACAGATAATCAGCCGTACCAGTGATTGGTCGGGAGGTGAGTTTATCGTCTCTACCTCGTGTTGAGATTCAGCGTGGAAACCATTTTAAATGTAAGCTGCAGCTCTAAGTCTCTCTGGTCTAATATGTTAATTCTTAACCCATCATTTTATACAGTTTGTTAAAGGGGCAGTTCTGTCAGGCTGACACGCTCTCTGTCCACACTCAGGGATGTGACTCTTTATAGTTTCTCATCACATCCCTCTGTTAACAAAAACATTTTCATAATGTTTCATATTTCATGCACAACGCATAGGATGGACACTTCACACAAATCAAATCACATTTTATTGGTCACATAAACATGGTTAGCAGATGTTAATGCAAGTGTAGCAAAATGCTTGTGCTTCAAGTTCCGACAGTGCAGTAATATCTAACAAGTAATCTAACAATTTCCCAATAACTACCTAATACACACAAATCTAAAGGGGTGAATGAGAATATGTACATATAAATATATGGATGAGCGATGGCCGAGCGGCATAGGCAAGGTGCAATAGATAAAATACAGTATATATACAGTGGGGAAAAAAAGTATTTGGTCAGCCACCAATTGTGCAAGTTCTCTCACTTAAAAAGATGAGAGAGGCCTGTAATTTTCATCATAGGTACACTTCAACTATGACAGACAAAATGAGAAAAAAAAATCCAGAAAATCACATTGTAGGATTTTTAATGAATTTATTTGCAAACTATGGTGGAAAATAAGTATTTGGTCACATACAAACAAACAAGATTTCTGGCTCTCACAGACCTGTAACTTCTTCTTCTTCTGTCCTCCACTCGTTACCTGTATTAATGGCACCTGTTTGAACTTGTTATCAGTATAAAATACACCTGTCCACAACCTCAAACAGTCACACTCCAAACTCCACTATGACCAAGACCAAAGAGCTGTCAAAGGACACCAGAAACAAAATTGTAGACCTGCACCAGGTTTGGAAGACTGAATCTGCAATAGGTAAGCAGCTTGGTTTGAAGAAATCAACTGTGGGAGCAATTATTAGGAAATGGAAGACATACAAGACCACTGATAATCTTCCTCGATCTGGGGCTCCACGCAAGATCTCACCCGTGGGGTCAAAATGATCACAAGAACGGTGAGCAAAATCCCAGAACCACACGGGGGACCTAGTGAATGACCTGCAGAGAGCTGGGACCAAAGTAACAAAGCCTACCATCAGTAACACACTACGCCGCCAGGGACTCAAATCCTGCAGTGCCAGGCGTGTCCCCCTGCTTAAGCCAGTACATGTTCAGGCCCGTCTGAAGTTTGCTAGAGAGCATTTGGATGATCCAGATGAGGATTGGGAGAATGTCATATGGTCAGATGAAACCAAAATAAAACTTTTTGGTAAAAACTCAACTCGTCGTGTTTGGAGGACAAAGAATGCTGAGTTACATCCAAAGAACACCATACCTACTGTGAAGCATGGGGTTGAAACATCATGCTTTGGGGCTGTTTTTCTGCAAAGGGACCAGGACGACTGATCCGTGTAAAGGAAAGAATGAATGGGGCCATGTATCGTGAGATTTTGAGTGAAAACCTCCTTCCATCAGCAAGGGCATTGAAGATGAAACGTGGCTGGGTCTTTCAGCATGACAATGATCCCAAACACACCGCCCAGGCAACGAAGGAGTGGCTTCGTAAGAAGCATTTCAAGGTCCTGGAGTGGCCTAGCCAGTCTCCAGATCTCAACCCCATAGAAAATCTTTGGAGGGAGTTGAAAGTCCGTGTTGCTCAGCGACAGCCCCAAAACATCACTGCTCTAGAGGAGATCTGCATGGAGGAATGGGCCAAAATACCAAAAAAGGGTATATAACAAAGTATTGAGATAAACTTTTGTTATTGACCAAATACTTATTTTGCACCATAATTTGCAAATAAATAAATTAAAAATCCTACAATGTGATTTTCTGGATTTCTTTTTCTCATTTCTTCTGTCATAGTTGAAGTGTACCTATGATGAAAATTACAGGCCTCTCTCATCTTCTTAAGTTGGAGAACTTGCACAATTGGTGGCTGACTAAATACTTATTTGCCCCACTGTATATGAGTAATGGAAGATATGTAAACATTATTATAGTGGCATTATTTAAAGTGGCATTGTTTAAAGTGACTAGTGATTGGGTCTCAATGTAGGCAGCTGCCTCTCTGAGTTAGTGATGGCTGTTTAGCAGTCTGATGGCCTTGAGATAGAAGCTGTTTTTCAGTCTCTCGGTCCCAGCTTTGATCCACCTCTACTGACCTCGCCTTCTAGATGGTAGTGGTGTGAACAGGCAGTGGCTCGGTTGGTTGTTGTCCTTTTTGGCCTTCCTGTGACATCGGTTGCTGTAGGTGTCATGGAGGGCAGGTAGTTTGCCCCTGGTGATGCGTTTTGCAGACCGCACTGGAGAGCCTTGCGGTTGAGGGCGGTGCAGTACAAGGCTGTGATACAGCCCAACAGGATGCGCCTTCTTCACCACCCTGTCTGTATGGGTGGACCATTTCAGTTTCTGTGATGTGTACACTGAGGAACTTAACTTAATACATGTAGTGGGTATACTTTCCAAATTACAGTATTTCCTTTATAACATTTTTAATGACATCACAAAATAACAACCAATATGACATTAGTGTTCTATAGATCGCCTCTGACCATTCCCCACGTTCTATGTTAGAAATAATGTTGCAGTATTCACTTTTGAACGTGTTAGAGTTTAGTCGGGAAAAGTCTGAATCAAAAGCACATTCCTTCTGTGAATTTGGAGAGGGAGACCTGAATCTTCTACCTTGATTTACAACAGGGCATGGAGTTGTTAACCCCCACCAGTTCCCTCTCCCCCCCCCCTGCGGGTGAGAAAGGGTCTGGTTGAAGTCATTCATTGCAAACCTGATCTGACCTATTTGGATCCTCACAGGACTGTCATGACAGTCCCCCTCTGGTGGGTTCAAGCTTGGAAGGATTCTGCAAGTTGCAACCCAGACACAAAAATGTCCTGGTTTGTGGATCATTGTGACAGTCCCCCTCTGGTGGTTTAACCTGGTAGGATTTCTGCAAGCCACAGACCCCCACAAGAATGGCCATGGGATGTCCTGGTTGTGGATCGTCGTTCCGGACCCGTCGTCCGGTTGTCCAGGCTGGTGGATCTAGGCAGTAACTTAGACAGATGTTAATAACTCACAACAATCACGCAATACATCATTACATTTCTTCCCCACGAGTGGCTTTGTTGCCCTAACTGGTGGTCGTAGGGGGAACTTGTTTTTGGCAGTATCACTTCCTAAGTGTCAAAGAAAATGAAAATAAAATGAAGAATAAGAACACAAAATATATCCAAAATATATACTGGGGACCCCTCAGGGGTGCGTGCTCTGTCCCCTCCTGTACTCCCTGTTCACCCACGACTGCGTGGCCAAACACAACTCCAACACCGTCATTAAGTATGCTGACGACACAACAGTGGTAGGCCTGATCACCGATAACGATGAGACAACCTATAGGGAGGAGGTCAGAGAACTGGCAGTGTGGTGCCTGGACAACAGCCTCTCCCTCAATGTGAGCAAGACAAAGTAGCTGATTGTGGACTACAGGAAAAGGCGGGCCGAACAGGCCCCGTTAACATCAACGGGGCTGTAGAGCACCGGGTTGAGAGTTTCAAGTTCCTTGGTGTCCACATCACCAACGATCGATCATGGTCCAAACACACCAAGACAGTCGTGAAGAGGGCACGACAAAAACCTTTTCCCCCTCAGGAGACTGAAAAGATTTGGCTTGGGTCCCCAGATCCTCAAAAAGTTATACAGCTGCACCATCGAGAGAATCCTGACCGGTTGCATCACCACCTGGTATGGCAACTGCTCGGCATCTGACCGTAAGGCGCTACGGAGGGAGGTACATCACTAGGGCCAAGCTTCCTGCAATCCAGGACCTATATAATGTGTGAGAGGAATGTGTGAGAGGGCTTTCCTCTGTGTCAGAGGAAAGCCCATAAAATTGTCAGAGACTCCAGTCACCCAAGTCATAGACTGTTTTCTCTGCAACCGCACGGCAAGCGGTACCTGAGCGTCAAGTCTAGGACCAAAAGGCTCCTTCAAAAGACAACTTCTACCCCCAAAGCCATAAGACTGCTAAACAGTTAATCAAATGGCCACCGGACTATTACATTGACCCCCACCCCCCCTCCATTTGTTTTGTACACTGCTGCTACTCGCTGTTTATTATCTATGCATGGTCACTTCACCCCTTCCTACATGTACAAATAACCTCTAACCTGTACCCCCGCACACTGACTCGGTACCGGTACCCCCTGTATATAGCCTCAGTATTGTGTTACTTTTTTACTTTAGTTTATTTCAATATTTTCTTAACTCTTCTTGAACTGCGCTGTTGGTTTAGGGCTTGTAAGTAAGCATTTCACGGTAAAGTCTACACTTGTTGTATTCGGGTGGTCACGCTCCACCGTAGATTTTCATATGGGAAATGGTCACAAAGTCAGGTCCCAAGGGTGAAATTTTCAAAATCTAATTTTTTTTTCACAATTCTGAAACCTCATAAAAAGTTATTTTTGGACCGTTTTTTTATTTCTTTTTTTGGAGAACAAAAAAAGACTTTCCACCTTCAAAAAAAAAACTTTCCACCTTCACCACAACTTTCTATCCAAGCTGGGAGATAGCCCGACAGCTCATGCCATGCAGGTTCAGGTAGGCTATACAGAACAGTTGTATATAAAATAAATAAATGAGTAGCTGATTAGTATGCTGTTGCATTGGACATTAAGTTTACAATCTGCATTGTTTGAATTTCCAACTTTGATTACTCCACAAGTAATTACATTATTGCTGGCCAGCAGTCTAAATATCAGCATTGCAACACCATGTAAAGCTTCGTGAAATGTTTGTCTTACCAATAAACATTTATCCATTAGTTTAAGTAAAGCTATTGGCTAGATGCCCTGAAACCACAGAAAGCCTATTATCGATTCGATAGGCAGACGCAATTTCAGCACCATGGACAGCGATTGGTAGTCTATACTATGTGTGTGGCTGTCTGGCTGATGCATTCCATTTTTGTATTTGTCTGGCTGACACATTGGGGGAGCAACTCCGACCTTTTGGGGATCCAGAGAAACTGTGTTACGCCAGTGACATTCACACATTCCCTAGTCAGACGTTCAACAGGGTGTTAGTAATGCGCTCTTTCGCCCCCTGCGGTTCATTTATGGCATTATTCACTCTTCATATTTTTAAGTCCAACAGGTTTGTACTCTGTAACTTCTTGCGTGTCATCCTCTCTTCTCTACCCAGGAGCTTCATGCCCATCTCAATGGCTCTGTCAGCTTCTCAACCATCGAGAAACTCGTGGCTCAAAAGCCACATCTCAACATCGAACATGGCATGACTGCTATTCGCAGTGGTCAGCGGAGGACACTGGATGAGTACGTATGACAGAATTGATTGTTTGTTTCTTTTTCTGAGTCAATAGTGCACTGTATGGCACTTGTCAAACTCATTCCATGGAGGGCAGAGTGTCTGCTGGTTTTCGCTCCTCCCTTGTACTTGATTTGAATTAAAGTCACTGATTAGTAAGTTACTCCCCTAACCTGGGTGTCTAGCTCTTAATTGAAAGGAAAAACAAAAACCAGCCGACACTCGCCCCACCACGAAATGAGTTTGACACCCCTGATGTATGTGCTCATGTGACCTCTCGGTCACATCCCCCAGCACATGAAGGACTAGTGGATGGATAGTTAATTTATTGCCAAGCTGCAATGATGGGACACAGTATAGATGAATGTTCAATCATCAAAGGGATATTAACAGCACTCCTAAAGAAGATGTTATAAAGAGGAAGCTTAGCTAGCATAAAACCCACATGGAAATTAGATTTTTAGATTCGGTCATTTAAAATTGATTAACATATTTTTTTATATATATTATGAACTGAAATAGATTTGTCACATGCAGCTATCGAAAATATATGGGAATGTCTGCTCAATCCAACTGATCAAATCAAAATCTAATTTTATTGGTCACGTACACATGGTTAGCAGATGTTATTGCGAGCGTAGCGAAATGCTTATGCTTCTAGATCCAACAGTGCAGCAGTATCTAACAGGTAATATCTAAAAATTCCACAACAAAACCTAATACACACAATCTAGTAAAGGAATGGGATGAGAATATATAAGTATAAAATATATGGATGAGCAGTGACAGAGTGGCTAAGATGCAATAGATAGTGAAGGATACAGTATATACATATGAGATGAGTAATGCGAGATTTGTAAACGTTCTTAAAGTAACATTCTTAAAGAGACATGTGTGGCCAATGATATCAAGTCAGTAGGTAGGTAGCCGCCTTTCTGTGCTATTGGTGGCTGTTTAACAATCTGATGGCCTTGAGATTGAAAAACAGCTTCTATCTCTCTGTCCCAGCTCTGATGCACCTGTACTGACTGTACTGTGCTGTAGGTGTCCTGGAGGGCAGGTAGTTTGCCCCCGGTGATGCGTTGTGCAGACCGCACCACCCTCTGGAGAGCCCTGCAGTTGTGGACAGTGCAGTTGCCGTACCAGGCGGTGATACATGCTCTCAATTGTGCACCTGTAAAAGGTAGTGAGGGTTTTTGGAGACGAGCCACATTTTTTCAGCCTCCTGAGGTTGAAGAGGTGCTGTTGGGCCTTCTACATCACACTGTCTGTGTGCATGGACTATTTCAGTTTGTCGGTGATATCTACACCGAGGAACTTAAAACTTTCCACCTTCTCCACTGCTGTCCCATCGATGTGGATAGGGGGTTGCTCCCTTTGCGGTTTCATCTTATTTTGTTTTGCTGACATTGAGTGACATCACACTCCGAGGGGCCTCACCTCCTCCCTGTAGGCTGTCTCGTTGTCGTTGGTAATCAAGCCTACCCCTGTAGTGTCGTCTGCAAACTTGATGATTGAGTTGGAGGCGTGCATGGCCACGCAGTCGTGGGTGAACAGGGAGTACAAGAGATGGCTGAGAATGCACCCTTGTGGGGCCCCAGTGTTGAGGATCAGTGGAGTGGAGATATTGTTTCCTACCTTCACCACCTGGGGGCGGCCCATCAGGAATTCCAGGACCCAGTTGCACAGGCCTCACAAGTCCTCAACTGGCAGCTTCATTAGATAGTACCCGCAAAACACCAGTCTCAACGTCAAAATTGAAGAGGCGACTCCGGGATGCTGGCCTTCTAGGCAGCTGTAAAACCTTTTGAGGATCTGAGGACCCATGCCAAATATTTTCAGTCTCTTGAGGGGGAATAGGTTTTGTCGTGCCCTCTTCACGACTGTCTTGGTGTGCTTGGACCATGTTTTATTTATTCATTTTTTATTTCACCTTTATTTAACCAGGTAGGCAAGTTGAAAACAAGTTCTCATTTACAACTGCGACCTGGCCAAGATAAAGCAAAGCAGTTCGACACATACAACAACACAGAGTTACACATAGAGTAAAACAAACATACAGTCAATAACACAGTAGAAAATAAAAACAAATTTATATACAAAGAGTGCAAATGAGGTAGGATAAGGAAGGTAAGACAATAAATAGGCCATGGTGGCAGAGTAATTACAATATAGCAATTTAACACTGGAATGGTAAAAATGTGCAGTAGATGAATGTGCAATGTAGAAAAACTGGGGTGCAAAGGAACAAGATAAATAAATAAATACGGTAGGGGATGAGGTAGTTGGTTGGGCTATTTACAGATGGGCTATAAACAGGTACAGTGGTCTGTGAGCTGCTCTGACAGCTGGTGCTTAAAGCTGTTGAGGGAGATAAGTGTCTCCAGTTTCAGAGATTTTTGAAGTTCGTTCCAGTCATTGGCAGCAGAGAACTGGAAGGAGAGTCGGCCAAAGGAGGAATTGGCTTTGGGGGTGACCAGTGAGATATACCTGCTGGAGCGCATGCTACGGGTTGGTGCTGCTAAGGTGACCAGCGAGCTGGAGATAAGGCGGGACTTTACCTAGCAGGGACTTGTAGATGACCAGGAGCCAGTGGATATGGCGGCGAGTGTAAAGCGAAGGCCAGCCTACGAGAGCGTACAGGTCGCAGTGGTGGGTGGTATATGGGGCTTTAGTAACAAAGCGGATGGCACTGTGATAGACTGCATCCAGTTTGTTGAGTAGAGTATTGGAGGCTATTTTGTAAATTACATCACGAAGTCGAGGATCGGTAGGATGGTCAGTTTACGAGGGTATGTTTGGCAGCATGAGTGAAGGAAGCTTTGTTGCGAAATAGGAAGCCAATTCTAGATTTAATTTTAGATTGGAGATGTTTGATGTGAGTCTGGAAGGAGAGTTTACAGTCTAACCAGACACCTAGGTATTTGTAGTTTTCCTCATAATCTAAGACAGAACCGTCCAGAGTAGTGATGCTGGACGGGGGGACAGGTGCGGGCAGCGATCGGTTGAAGAGCATACATTTAGTTTTACTTGTGTTTAAGAGCAGTTGTAGGCCACGGAAGGAGAGTTGTATGGCATTGAAGCTCGTCTGGAGGTTGGTTAACACAGTGTCCAAAGAAGGGCCAGAAGTATACAGAATAGTGTAATCTGCATAGAGGTGGATCAGAGAATCACCGGCAGCAAGAGTGACATCATTGATGTATACAGAGAAGAGAGTCGGCCCAAGAATTTAACCCTGTGGCACCCCCATAGAGACTGCCAGAAGCCCGGACAACAGGCCCTCCTATTTAACACACTGAACTCTGTCTGCAAAGTAATTGGTGAACCAGGCGAGGCAATCATTAGAGAAACCAAGGCTGTTGAGTCTGCCGATAAGGATGTGGTGATTGACAGAGTCGAAAGCCTTGGCCAGGTCAATGAATACAGCTGCACAATATTGTCTCTTATCGATGGCGGTTATGATATCGTTTAGGACCTTGAGCGTGGCTGAGGTGCACCCGTGACCAGCTTGGAAACCAGATTGCATAGCGGAGAAGGTACGGTGGGATTCCAAATGGTCGGTGATCTGTTTGTTTAACCTGGCTTTCGAAGACCTTAGAAAGGCAGGTTAGGATGGATATAGGTCTGTAGCAGTTTGGGTCTAGAGTGTCTCCCGCTTTGAAGAGGGGGATGACCGCGGCAGCTTTCCAATCTTTGGGGATCCTAGACGAAACAAAAGAGATGTTGAACTGGCTAGTAATGGGGGTTGCAAACAATTTTGGCTGATCATTTTAGAGAGGGAGTGTCCAGATTGTCTAGCCCGGCTGATTTGTAGGGGTCCAGATTTTGCAGCTCTTTCAGAACATCAGCTATCTGGATTTGGTTGAAGGACAAATGAGGGAGACTTGGGAAAGTTGCTGTCCATTGGGTCATCAAGGTAGCACAGTAGGCTTGTGAAGTTCTCATCACCGAATGTGGACATCATCATGCGCATGAACCTCACTGGACTGTTCAAAAGGCCCTGCGGTAACCTACTGAGTCCAAAGGGTGATGAAAACACTGTGTACTTTTTGTCTTCTTTGTGTAAAGGAACCTTAATGAAGCCTGACGTGAGATTGATTGTTGAATAAAAAACATTTCTTCCGAGTGCAGCTAGGTGTGCATCTCTTCTTTTGTTCTTGATGGGGTGTCGTAGCTCTGTGCACAGTGCACATTAGACTGGATACTGTCAGACCCAGGTAAGTCCTCTACTGTAATGCAAGGAGACACATCAGCGATTTCTGCGTTTTCTCCTCAGAACGATTGTCTCGTTTGTAAGATTGACTATTTTCAATTGGATAGAACCATCTACCCATAATGGAGTGATAACCCTCCCTACCAGTGTGTGTTTTGGTCTGGACATGGATTGAGTGGGTTCAACAATCACTGTGCTGCCTAGTGATATGACTGCAGATGCAGGTAAATTGCCCTAAACAAGATGTTCACTCTGTGGCTGTAATATAACCCTTTGCTTGAGCTTGACTGTACCTACTCACATCTCAACCTCTCTGAATTGGAAAGAAGTGACATACACCGACATTGTTCTTCACTTTCATTATTGTCAGGCAAGGACATGAGTCTCCAGTAACTGTTTCTTTTAGAAGCTCTGTCAGTTTCTTTATGGCGTTGCTCCCTAGTATCATCTCATCAGCTTGACCTGGCACAACAAGTGCAGGAATGATACGTCAAGGTCATACAATGCTTTAGGGGTGACTTGATGACCACCACAGCCATCAATGACAACATCATCAGCCAAATATCTTTTCATGGAATGACTGGATTGATTTTCATGGAATGACTTGCTTTGGTTGCCTCACTCAGAGTGCATGCCATTGATCCACTTTAGCGTAGGGCCATTTTAGACAGAGACAGGTGTGTAGAATAAACTGTCAGTCCTCGGAATTCCCTGTGCCCCTTGAAAAACGACCGTTTTGTGGTCTGGGATACTGTTGCTGTAAAGCTGGTATAGTGACTCACGATCTTCCATATCATCAATGGTGGTGATGGGAGTCTCAACTCTTATGACCTGCACTGTCCTCTCCTGAGCGCAGACCAGTTAATTTCCCTGCTCCAACGGAGTCGTGGTTCTCTTCATCTCCGGGCAGTTGCGCATTGAATGGTCAGCTGAATGACACCTGAAACACCGCCTGTTCTCACGGCAGAGTAGCATCATGGCACACAGAGCATGGTGTGGCATTCAGGCCTTCAATCTTGGGTAGTTTACTAGAATTCCTTTTCCCGGAGTTAGACTGAGCTAGGCCAGGCAGCAAGACATTCTCTATCATATCAATTACTCTCTAGAGTAACAGTGGGGTGCGTGAGGGTTAGTGCATAATCAGTTTACCTCGTCATGTCAGTCATTGCATACCTTAGAGAGCTATTATTAACTTGTCAGCTAATGTTTTTTAGCTAGGTTTTTTAGCCCACTCAAATATCCCATGAACACATATAAAACATGGCAAAATGTGTAGAATTCCAGGAAATTGGTTTTAAAACTGCAGTAATTTACTCTGCACCCCATGACAAAATGTGTAGAATTGCAGGAAATAAGCATTAAACCTGCAAAATGTTCTCTTTGCCAACAGTTTGTGTCACGAACAGTGCTAGACGTGGCGTGCGTGCATACAGAATGTTCCCCAATGCTGGAAGGGGGGCCTGAGTGAAAAGGTTTGGGAACTCTTGCTCTAGAACAGAGTGATCTGAGCTCTTTTTGTGGCTCAGGCTCCTGTTTATCTGCAAATGAGACTGAAGTAAAACTAACCTCGATTCTGTTCAGAGATTCTCTCACTCGTTTCTCTATGCACTTGTGCATTGGCTTTGAAGCTCATCTCAGCGTGGTAGTCGTTTAGCACATCCTGTACTGTGCAGACCACTTGTCAATAGTCCTGGCTCTGAATGTGAAGGCTAGTTCTTTGCTTGGACAGTTCCTGATGAACATGTGAGTAACGTCTGTGTTGAGATCATCCTTTGCCTTACCCTGCTTGATTCAGTCTCAACCAGTATTCATATGGATCCTCCTGTTCTTTGGGTAGAATCGTGTAGAAATCTTTGAGTGGGATAGATATTGACTGCAGCTGAAATGCTTCCTTAGGAGACCATGAATGGCATCTGGGTTAGTTTGAATGTCACTGTTTCTGATTCCGATTTAGACTACATCCTTTGTTCTGTGCCTGAGATGGATGAGAATCCTTTCGGCCTGTTCCTCTATTTTCATGTTTCCCTTTTTAATGAAGTTTCTCATGGCCTCTTCCCATTCATCAAGGGTGATTGTGTCTGATTTCTCCACTCTTTGACATTCCTTTGAGTGGCAACTTGGACTTGGGAAAAGTATAGAACTTGCCCTACTGGAGGGTCAGTCTTGTCACGTATTTCACTTTGGCTAGTGGCTGTAGCCCCTGTTGGACTAGAGGATCTCTGGCTAGTGGCTGTAGCCCCTGTTGGACTAGAGGATCTCTGGCTAGTGACTGTAGCCAATGTTGGACTTGAGGATCTCTGGTTAGTTGCTGTAGCCCCTGTTGGACTAGAGGATCTCTGGCTAGTGGCTGTAGCCCTTGTTGGACTTGAGGATCTCTGTCTAGTGACTGTAGCCAATGTTGGACTTGAGGATCTCTGGTTAGTTGCTGTAGCCCCTGTTGGACTAGATGATCTCTGGCTAGTGGCTGTAGCCCCTGTTGGACTAGAGGATCTCTGGCTAGTGGTTGTAGCCCCTGTTGGAATAGTAGTGTTCAGATGTATGATGGTGCTATCAGCTAGCTGTTGTCCTATCTGTTGGACTATGGTACTCATCTGGACTATAAGGTCTGCATCATTGTGGTTCGGAGTGGATGTGCTAACAACCTGGGGCCTAGGTGAATTGACTGCGTGATAACCCGCAGAAGCTACATTGTCCCCACTGACTAAAGGCACCTCCACTGTAACTTCACTGCCATTGACATCACCACCCCCAATAGGACTACCAGTTGGGAAAGGAATAGGTAACCCCAGCACACCCCTATCCCGACCAACATTGACTTGAATAACCAGATCTGAATAACCAATATGGTTGAAAATGAAAGGAAAAAAACGAAACAAAATGGCAGAATTGCAGAAATAACTGAGAGAAAGGATTGTGTTGCATTAATGTTCCAGCTTGCTTCTCAGCTCCCTGTAGACTGTAAGATGGTTGGACAGCTCAAAGTTCGATGAAGAACACCAATCTTGATTGATGATCCAGGTCACGGCACCAATGTGAACTCTCAGTCCCGTCCCCCAAGTCAGTGAATCAGCACACGTAGGAGTAGTGGATGGATAGTTCCTTTATTGCCAAGCTCCAATGATGGGACACAGTATGAATGTTCAGTCGTCAAAGGGATATTAACAGCACTCCTAACCTTTTACTGCAGTGGGCTAAATTAGGGTCACAGAAATCTACTTTAAAACAAAGAAGTATACAGCTCACACACATGGTTATGGAATAAAAAAAACAAGACACCTGTACCACATCAGATATAGGGTTGAAATGTATTACATTTAGAGTTTGCATCCCAATACTACACTTCATATGCATCACAGAAGACTGAAATATAACAAAATGGTTTGACATAGGAAAGGGCTACAAAAGACACATTTTCGAGTTAAAGGGAATGCTTAGCTAGCATAAAACTCACATGGGAACAAGATTCTTAGATTCGGTAGTTAATTAACATATAGCAGGGCTCCAGACAGCGACCATATTGTCACATTTTGCGACCGTTTGACTTGACTCAACAACCCTTTGGGTGTGCGAGTTACGTTTTTGGTCGCACTGGTGCGAGCTGTACATTCTACCTGGTCAGCTCAATCAAATCATCCTATTTTTGGGGCTGTTGTACAAACAAGATATTTGATATAGCTTTGAAATATGGAGCTACGGCATCGGCCATTGCGAGTGCACTAGGTCTCGGGTAGTATTGAACTTGGTAGGAAATCAATTAAATGTATTGAATTAGAAAATGTATTAATTAGACCAAGTTTATAGTATGACATGAACAGAAAGTATCAGTGATTTGTATTTCCTGCAACTTTCTGCAAAGACACATGAATGCCCGTCTCGTGTGCGTCTGTATACTTCTGTAGCCGTTAGCGATGTTAATTATAACTATTGATGGAGAAAGGCTTTCCCAAAAACCTTCTCATTAACTACAAAGTAGCTTATGCCTACCTGGAAGAATTATATCTTGATTATTTGCATCAATCCAGTGGGTATTTGTTTTGCAAACTCTACCATCACCTGCTCTGCAAAAACACCGCTAAACAACAGCCTCTTGCTAGGTGCACACTTAAATTAAAGGGTAATATTAGGCTGGGTTTCTGTACAGCACTTTGTGACATCAGCTGATGTAAAAAGGGCTTTATAAATACATTTGATTGATTTTATTGAACTACACTGCAAAAAAATAATAATCCCGCCCCCAAGAAATTATCCTGATGTGGTTTAAACATTGTTGTGGACTTAGAATATCCAATTTTGTTGTTTTTCTACAACAACAAAAACATATTTTGATAGTGAAAACCTGAAAAAAACTGGGGAAAACCTGGAACATCCACATTTTTAAAGGGCCTCAGGTGGTGAATTGGCACCAATTTAATTAGGCTTGTGTCATATTAGTGCACATCTATTGAAAAAAAAAATTCTGGAGCCCTATTTTGTTGGTAAAATATAACAATAATAGCCTAATTGTCAATCCAAAATTGATGACAATCACTGGATTATGTTGCATATCAAAATATATATTGAATCATATGCATTCCTGCTTGGATTTGTTAAATGTAACAACTTATTTATTGAATACCATCTCAGTAGTCTATCACACTTCTTATTAAGCATTGTGAATGACTTTATAAGATTACAAATTGTTCTATTGCGTCCGCCAAATCATGGGCTGGTGCACCAACTGAAAAAGTTTGTGTCACATGTGCCACCAGGGGAAAACGTTAGTCTGGAGCCCTGTAAAGTGTCTTATTTGACACCAAATCAACAGTAGTTACATTTGCAATATATGTTATCAGTATGATACAAATGTGAATTAAGACATTATGACAACTTAATGACTTTTTATCCCAGGGCATTCAATTTTTAACTCGGCCACAACAATTTCCCATAGATCTGCTGTGGATTACCCAGAATTCCATACCCTTACCACTGAGTGCATTAGATGATGTAAGCACACGAATGTGCCAGGAGTTGGTGTATTCCCCATTTTTATGCAGGAATTTAACAATTTATTTACACCTTTACATTTGAGTGTATCAAGTTGGGTATATACCAGCTGACATTTATAATACATATAAAAAGTTATTTTATGGACATTTTCTTTAAAATATTTTTTTTGATGGTCCACCTGTAATTTTACTGTCACAACAACCTGTCATCTTGTCTCTCCAGGTGTTTCCAGGTCTTCAAAATCATCCATCAGTTAGTAGATACAGAGGAGGACATTCTTATGGTAAATTACACATTGTCTATGGTCACTTATTTGGAGATTCACTAACTTAAATCGCACCCATAAACCTAACACTATTGACTCGATGGAGCCTGGAGACAATCTAGCATTGAGCACATTTGAAAAAAATCTGTCCATGTTTCTAGGTTGCCAAAGATGTCATCAGGGAGTTTGCAGCTGATGGAGTAAAATATCTAGAACTGAGAAGTACCCCACGAAAGGAGAAGACCACAGGCAAGACCACAAGCTAGACACACTGGATTGGATCGCTTATATGCAGGGCTTCGCTTACATTTGTTTTGTATAACTTAGGAATGACAAAGAGAAGGTATGTGGAAACCGTCATCGAGGCCATCCGTCAATGTAAAAATGAGGGAGTTGACATTGAAGTCAGGTATGTTTTCAATGCATTTGTAATGCTTGCTTTACTTATGAATGCTGAAGTGCTGTTTCAAAACAATCAAGGACGGAGCCTCGTGTGGCTCAGTTGTTAGAGCATGTTGCTTGCAATGCTAGGGTTGTGGGTTCGATTCCCACAGGGGACCAGTACAAAAAAGTATGAAAATGTATCCATTATCTGGATCAGAGCAAATGCTAAATGACTCAAATGTAAGGAAATAAATACTCCAGAAATGTTTTATAATTGGTATGGTAAAAGTTAGTAACTTACAATGAAAACATTGTTACCTTAAATAACATATTTTCCCCCATTTAGGTTCCTCGTTGCTGTTGACCGTAGGAATGGGGCTGAGGTTGCTATGGAGACCGTTAAACTGGCGGAGGACTTCATGCTGTCTACCGGTGGTCTGGTGGTGGGGCTGGACCTCAGTGGAGATCCTACGGTCAGTAGTGGATCAGTGCCTTGCTTGCTTATGGTTGACACGTTTCTGAAGACATCAATGCACTGATTCTAAGTCACTCTGGATAGGAGCTTCTGCTAAATTACTGAAATGTAAAATGTTTATCTTATTTCCAAGGTGGGCCATGGCAGAGATCTCCTTCCCGCCTTGCAAAAAGCCAAGAACTGTGGACTAAAACTATCTCTACACCTATCAGAGGTAAGTAGCATCAAAACTGATTCAAGCAATGCCAATTGAAGTAAAGTTATGTAATTTGGATAAGTTTATTTCATTAGCTTTGACGAAAATGCAATGTTCCAGGTGCCATCTCAAGCAGATGAATCAGAGCTGCTGCTAAACATTCCACCTGACAGGATTGGTCATGGGACTTTCTTACACCCTGAAGTGGGCGGGTCACAAAGCCTGGTTGATAAAGTGCGGAAGCATAACACACCTCTGGGTAAGAATAGGATATAGTCAGGTCAGGAATGCCAGTCTAGTGATTGCTCTAAAAGGGTTATTTATTGTCCGTAGTCAACCTGTCTTCTGTAAGGCTTGATTTTTGTTGTTGTTGATCTAAATTATATATATTTTTGAACGATCAGGGCTAAAGGATATATAAACTGTTTAGTGTTGATCTTGTGGTAACAAATGTTGCCTCTATCCAAGCTTTCATATACTGTATTTTTCCAATACCCTAAACCTTTCCTCCCAGAACTATGCCTAACCTCTAATGTCAAGGGTCAGACAGTGTCATCCTATTCTCAACATCACTTCCTGTACTGGTACCAAATGGGACACCCTAGTGTGATCTGTGTAAGTGTTTGCCCAAAATGTGTTTCATGCATAAACATTTAACAGAAGTGTTGAATTAAGTTACTTGCAAGTCAGAGTTGCACACTTATCTCGTGGGAGTGTGACAGTACTCTTGTTTTCAGACAGACGACAAGGGGGTGTTCTGCACGGACCTGTCTCAGGAGTACCAGTTGGCAGCATCTACCTTCAACCTCAGTCAGGAGGACATGTGGACTCTGTCCCAGAAGGCTATAGACTGCACCTTCGCCCCAGACCTAAGGCAGCAGCTACACCAGAAGTGGCTGGAGCTACGGCCAACGCTGTTCCAGTTATGACAGACAGAACGCGCTGCTTGACATCTATGGGAATCAGAATCACCAATCTTGACCATTTGAGTAGTTATGATTTGTAGATGAGTGATTCCAGCAGAGCCTATTTTTTTTTTTTCACACATGCTTCTCAGAATAGCTGAAGAATGCAAATCATCCAGGACCATGAGTCATTTTTACAAGAGACGTTTTGTATTAGTAAAAGAGTAGTTTTTTAATAAGTTGCTTTTACTTGTCTCCCAGTAAGTATAAAGGTAGTATACAAATGTCATGTAGGCTACTTTACTTTCCATGCGAAACTCATTCTCAAACAAATACTTGAGGGTAGGCACGTTTTCCGTTCACTGAAGATCAAGGCAAGGTGAAAGTGACATAACGGTCAATGGAATCAACCCATTTGAACAAACTGACTTAAACAATTATGTTCAGTTTGTTTTTGGGGGGACAAATCAAATGGGATTTTCAAGGTTTTGTTCTTTTCTAAAGTGGTTTTCAAGCGTATGAATCTGGCAGGTCATATTGAGTCTGACTTTAAATTATCAAGGTAGATTCAGCGTGATGAAGTTGCCACGCGCAGCACCGCAGATTTTGGGCGCGTTTGCGTGGTGAGGCAAAAGCAACAGACTGTAGATGGGGGAGGTGCATCTGCGACAGCCTAAAGTCGGACACTAATATGGTTTTCCAACAGCAAGGTTTGATCAACAGTGCAGTGTTTATAAAAGGCTTTCTTTGTAATGTCGAGATGAACACATTTTGAACCCCCATATCACACACAGAGGGTGTGTACACATTGTACAATCAATTAGTGAGAGCCTTAAATAAAACATTTTTGGGGGTATATGGTGTATATATATTTCATCTCTCTACTATTGGCAAATGGGTTTGTTTCATTCACGTCATTGATCAAACAAAAACACTAATGATTGGTTGACAATAGAACTTCCCACAATGCAGGCGGCGGCTGCAGGATGAAGTTGAAGAGCAACTGCAGAAACTTGCAGTCAAAACTCCATGACCTTTCAACACATGATTTTTGTAAAGTTCATGCAATCAACAATTAGGTGCAAGTCGGACAACTTTTATCCCGGAATGCAAAACACTTCAAAAAAGGCGGCCGCTCAAACGCACCCTTTCAGATGAGAATGATGCAAGACTGCTCTCACAGTCAAACAGAGTATCACTGGCATGCGCACAGGTAACTACTGGAACAATACAGCAAAGCCTCACGCTTCAGCGCTCCTGGTTGTTGCGGAAATTGACCCGTTACCATTGTTTACTTCGTGCATCTCGCTGAGTCTACCTTTAAACCTAAGACCTGACCCAGCAACTTGTACATTGCTGCCCCAGTGACAAGTGACATCCCAAAAAACACAAACACTATACAACACGTCTCCCAGCCTTCCATGCAAAGGCTTCTTTCTGTCCATAAGACAAACTAAATAATATAAAAACAAAATAGAAATGTTTATGAAACTAACTAGTAAAATGGATCTGAAAACAAACTACATTTCTAATAAACATCTTTAAACTAATAGATAAGCTAATATAAAATGTACATTTGTAATATCTCAAATGTACACTATAACGGCCTCTTTTCAAACTTGTTCTTCTCCTTGCCTCCTCCCTTCTTCGTCTTCTTCAGTTTGCCGTGTCGTGCATCTCCTCTCTCGTTTTTGTCTGGCCTCGGCTGCTCATACTTCCTCTTCTTGTCACTGTTGGAGAACAGACATTGTTACATAATAATAATAAAATAACAATAAATGCCATTTAGAAAATGCTTTTATAACAAAGCGATTCACAGTAGCGCATGCATACATTTTCATCTGGGTGGCCCCACCATAAAAACACTGAATAATCTTCGCCCTTCCCCAAGCCCTAACCCTTTTAGGTTTGCAGATCTGTAAGGTGTAAGCAATATGGTGTCATTTCTACTAACTCACTGCTTATACCTACCCAGACCCTTCAGGGCCGAGAGGAAAGTAGCATATTACATTGTCATAGCAAGGATTCTAGCTGTTTCTCCTCTTACCTCTTTATGCTGACAACAGCTGTCTGTCCTGCTTTCTTCAACACCTGGTCCCATTCCTCGTCATCTCCTCGGATCAGGTACTGTTGCAGGTCCATCTCCTTGACCTTCTCCATGTCCTGTTTGTGCTTCTCCTGGAACTCTTTGGCTGCCTCATCCTGGGGAGAAAAAATATAAATATTTAATATATTTCCCATTCATATACTCACTGCACCATTGCATATTAGGGTCTATCTATTCGTTGTCATGCCATTCATAAAACGGAGGAGAGTTCCGTACTAGATCATCATTGAGGGTTTTGACCGTGGGCTCCATGGAGATGTCTTTAGATACAACCATCTCTGCCTCAATGGCCTTCTCCTGGATTCTGTTGAAGAACTAAAACAGCACACAAACATGGTGAAAATCAGTAAACATGGTCAAAACAGGTAATAATGAATCAACTAGCTGTCATTGTCTGAGACACAGTAAGTACGAGACATTAAAAACTTTAGGACATTTCATCATACAATACGTTTTTTTGGTTCGCTACTTACAGCTGAGCAGGTTGGATAGAATGGTAGAAAAATCTTAAATAATTACATTTCCCCTCATGGGTACTAAATGTGTCTTCTCACCTGCACTACTTTCCTGATGAGGCGGTTGAACAGTCCCATGAGCTGAGAGCTGGGCAGGTCAATCTCCTTCTCGAGCTGGTCCACAGATTTATGCTGCAGCCCCACACCTAGCAACAGAGCCTGGAGATGAACAGACAGCGTTAGAGACTAGTAAAAATAAAAAGAGGAGGAGAGACCAGAGTTACACTACACAGAACGAGAGAGAGAATGAGCAAATGTATGTGCGCGCACACGTAACGTCCTACTCACACACTGTGCGGCGGACAGGGTCACGTCTCCCAGCTGTTTGAGGAAGAACATGCGTGCCACGGCAGGGATGAGGTCCATGATGAGGTGGTAGTCCACCATGTTCCTAGAGTACATCTCCAGACGCTTAGATCATAGGGGCTGAACTGACCAGACAGCTCAGAACTGCTCAGGGCTGGGGAGAGAAAGCAGGTGAGACAATGAAAACCGCTCGTCTGTAGTCCAAATCATTCAAAGGTACTGGCCCCAAACATTCAAAGGTTAGGGTAGACTGTCAACAGGTGGGGAGACACATTTCGGTCAAGTTAGATAACCTCAGGGACAGTGATGGTTGGATTTTTGACTGGTGGGGAGGGAAGGAGGGAGTGAAGGGGAATTTACCAGAGCTGGCATCCGTCTTGGTGGTGCTCTTGTTCTGCAGGATGTTGAGGGCCATACTGGGAGAGAAGCTGCTGAACTGGTAGGAGAGCAGAGACAGGAACCGCCGACGGAAATCTGGAAGAAACAAAGACAACGTGAGTTGAAATGCAGAGGGAGAATAGAGTAGAACATCGGATTATACTTTATTTTCCATTTTTTCCAAAGAAACAAAACACGTAGCACACACAAGCCTCACCTTTCCAGAAGGCAGACAGCCACTGGCCCTGTTCAGGAGCCTCCACTGTGTTGAGCTCCTTCAACATCACCAATGAGTGCTCCCCCGTCAGGTCATTCTGGGAATGACAACACCATGGGTCAAAAGGCAAAACCAAGCATTACAATAAGCAATACTCCAATACATCCAATTTCAGCACAATGATGTAAAGTAATAAATTGTGAATTGTAGACATTTTCCACATACAGGGGTTTGCCGCAAATAGACAGGGACAAAACCAGCTTTCTTCCAAAACCTGTGAGGTAACAGAAAAAATAATGATTAGTACTTGGAAAAACAGAGGTGATGGTGAAGCCAAACGCAGAGTTTCCCAGTGTCAGTAAACACCGAATATGTATAAGTCTATGGTAAATAATACTTACTTGAGCAGCGGAGGTGTGAGGCCATAGGAAACTCCCAGGTATTCTAGTCTCTCTGCCCTCCTCTCACTCAGCTTCAGAAGCAGAGGAGGGAGGTCCTTCCTAGGGTGCAACACCTCTTCTAGGAGGCTCACCGCCTATATTTTAACAACACTGTTATCACAGCACCTCCTCCAACAGAATGACAACAATCAACTCTACTCAATGCTGCTCTTTGGAGTCAATGTGTGTGACAAAAGACAGGAGTCTGGATGACTTTTCTCCCTGAGGATGTGATTTCTATTCAAATTCATGAAATGTGTATGTTCAGGGGACTGTTTTTCTGTTGGTGAGTGTGCAAGTGTTTCCAGGCGTTTGTGTGAGAGTGAGGCGTTACCTCGCTGGTGACAGAGGTGATCTGGCTGTTGGCGGTCTGCGCGCTCTCATCCATGTAGGGGAACTGACCCTCGTAGTACAGCTGTAACTGCTGCAGTGCTCTGGAGCCATAACCCATCTCCAGGACAGACAGGGAAACAACCAGTTAAAGGGATTCTTCTGTTTTTTTTTTTTTTTTTTTTTAAAAGGGATTCTTCTGGTTTTTCCTTCAAACTGCACCCGACTTCCCCAGAGTCGGGTGCAGTTTGAAGGAAGTTGCTAACTAGCGCAATTGCTGACAAGCATTAGTGCAATGACTAGAAGTCTATGGGTATCTGCTAGCTAGCCAGCAGATGCCAATAGACTTCCAGTCATTGCACTAATGTTAGACGTAGTTTTGCAAGCCAATGCTAACTTCCTTCAGACTGGATACAGAGAAATAAAAGAACATGGTATCCATGAGTTCATCTGACTCTGGGAAAGTACATTACCAGTCAAAAGTTTAGACAGCGACTAATTCAAGAGTTTTTCTTTATTTTTACTATTTTCTACATTGTAGAATAATAGTGAAGACATCTAAACTATGAAATAACACATATGGAATCATGTAGTAACCAAAACAAGTGTTAACCAAATCGAAATATATTTTATATTTGAAATTGTTCAAAGTAGCCACACTTTGCCTTGATGACAGCTTTGCACTCTTGGCATTCTCTCAACCAGCTTCACCTGAAATGCTTTTCCAACAGTCTTGAAGGAGTTCCCACATATGCTTAGCACTTGTTGGCTGCTTTTCCTTCACTCTGCGGTCCAACTCACCCCAAACTACTTCTAAAGGTCAAACAAGCAAAATGCCGGTACAGGGACAAGGTGGAGGAGCAATTCAACGGCTCAGACAGGAGATGTATGTGGCAGGGTCTACAGGAAATAACGGACTACAAAAATAGCCATGTCACGGATACCGACGACACGCTTCCAGACAAACTAAACACCTTCTATGCCCGCTTTGAGGATAATACAGTGCCACCGTCGCAGCTCGCTAACAAAGACTGTGCCCCCCCTCTCCTTTTCAGTGGCTGACGGGAGTAAAACATTTAAAACATGTCAACCCTCGCAAGGCCGCTGGCCCAGGCGGCATCCCTAGCCGCATCCTCAGAGCATGCGCAGACCAGCTGGCTGGTGTGTTTACGGACATATTTAAAATCCCAGTCTGTTGTCCCCATATGATTCAAAATGGCCACCATTGTTCCTGTACCCAAGAAGGCAAAGACAACTGAACTAAATGACTACCACACCGTAGCACTCACTTCTGTCATCATGAAGTGCTTTGAGAGGCTAGTCAAGGATCATATCACCGCCACCTTACCGGCCACCCTAGACCCACTTCAGTTTGCATACTGCCCCATAAAGGTCTACAGATGACGCAAATGCCATCGCACTGCCCTATCCCATCTGGACAAGAAGAATATCAATGTAAGAATACTGTTCATTGACTACAGCTCAGCATTCAACACCATAGTACACGCCAAACTCATCATCAAGCTGGAGGCCCTGGGTCTCAACCCCTCCCTGTGCAACTGGGTCCTGGACTTTGACGGGCCGCCCCCAGGTGGTGAAGGTAGGAAACAACATCTCCACTTCGCTGACGCTCAACACTGGGGCCCCACAAGGGTGTGTGCTCAGCCCTCTCCTGTACTCCCTGTTCACCCATGACTGTGTGGCCATGCATGCCTCCAACTCAATCATCAAGTTTGCAGACAACACAACAGTAGTAGGCTTGATTAACAACAACGACAAGACAGCCTACAGGGAGGAGGTGAGGGCACGGAGTGTGGTGTCAGGAAAATAACCTCTCACGCGACGTCAACAAAACAAAGGAGATGATCATGGACTTCAGGAAACAGCAGAGGGAGCACCCCCCTATCCACGTCAAAGGGACAGTAGTGGAGAAGGTGGAAAGTTTTAAAGTTCCTCGGCATACACATCACAGACAAACTGAAATGGTCCATCCACACAGACAGTGTGGTGAAGGCGGCGCAACAGCGCCTCTTCAACCTCAGGAGGCTGAAGAAATGTGGCTTGTCACCCAAAACCCTGAAACATTTACAGATGCACAATCAAGAGCACACTGTCGGGCTGCATCACAGCCTTGCATCACGCAAGGCTCTCCAGAGGGTGGTGCGGTCTGCACAACGCATCCCCGGGGGCAAACTACCTTCCGAACTACCTTCCAAACTACCTTCCGATGTTACAGGAAGGCCAAAAAGACCATCAAGGACAACAACCACCCGAGCCACTGTCTGTTCACACCGCTATCATCCAAAAGGTGAGGTCAGTACAGGTGCATCAAAGCTGAGACAGAGATTGAGAAACAGCTTCGTTCTAAACAGAAATCATCTACATTGAGACGCAATCACTTGAATAAATGGATCACTAGTCACTATGCCGCTCGGCCATCGCTCATCCATATATTTATATGTACATATTCTCATTCACCCCTTTAGATGTGTGTATTAGGTGGTTGCTGGGAATTGTTAGATTACTTGTTAGATATTACTGTACTGTTGGAACTAGAAGCACAAGCATTTCGCTACAATCGCATTAACATATCCAAACATGTGTATATTTGAAACCATCTCAATTGGGTTGAGGTCGGGAGATTGTGGAGGCCAGGTCATCTGACGCAGCACTCCATCACTCTCCTTCTTGGTCAAATAGCCCTTACACAGTGTTGGGTGATTGTCCTTTTGAAAAACAAATGATAGTCCCACTAAGCACAAACATGATGGGATGGCGTATCACTGCTGTGTTAGCCATGCTGGTTAGGTGAGCCTTGAATTCTAAATAGATCACTGACTGTCACCAGCAAAGCAACCCCACACCATCACACCTCTTCCTCGCTTCACTGTGGGAATCACACATGCAGAGATGATCTGTTCGTTCAACTCTGCGTCTCACAAAGACACTGCAGTTGGAACCAAAAATGGCACATTTGGACTCCGATCAAAGGACAGATTTCCACCGGTCTAATGTCCATTGCCTGTGTTTCTTGGCCCAGCAAGTCTTCTTTTTGGTGTCCTTTAGTAGTGGTTTCCAATTCGACCATAAAGGCCTGATTCACGAAGTCTTCTCTGAACAGTTGATGTTGAGAGGTGTCTGTTACTTCAACTCTGAAACATTTATTTGGGCTGCAACCTGAGGTGCAGTTAACTCAGCAGAGATAACTTGTTTTGTTTTTTTCCTGTGGCGGTCCTCATGAGAGCCAGCTTGATAGTTTTTGGGACTACACTTGAGGAAACTTTCAAAGTTCTTGAAATTTTCCAGATTAAGACATGAAGGTCAGTCAAAGTAATGGACTGTTGTTTCTATTTGCTTATTTGAGCTGTTTTTGCCATAATATGTACATAGTATTTTACCAAATATGGCTATCTTCTGCATACCACCCCTACCTTGTCAACACAACTGATTGGCTAGAACGCATTAAAAGGAAAGCAATTCCACAAATTAACTTAAGGCACACCTGTTAATTGAAATGCATTCCAGGTGACTACCTCAAACACTTTGGTTACTACACGATTCCATGTGTTATTTCATAGTTCTGATGTCTTCACTATTATTCCACAATGTAGAAAATAGTAAAAATAAAGAGAAACCCTTGAATGAGTAGGTGCGTCTAAACGTATAACTGGTACTGCAGATAAAGGGCCTGATCACACTGTAGCCCCACATAGTCAACACACCTACACACAACTCAATCGCTTTGGAAAGTCAGAACCGAAAGCGTTGAGAGCTGCACTGCACAAGCACAAATAACAAACCACAAAATGCAAAGAAAAAAACAGAACTTACCCCCTGATAGTCAGGGTTGACAGCGATGCGCACCACCCTGCCCCCAGACAGACTGCCAAACTCTGGGTCTTGGAACTGCAGAGAGAGCACAACGTTAGAACACAATGCCAATAGTGTGAGATTATCAGTGGGAAACCATATGGCTCCAGGCTTCAGGCCTGTATTCTCAATACCTGCTCTGACACGGTCCAGGGGATGAGGTCACCGGAAGCCTTCTTTCCTCTGGACAGACTGTTGAGGATGGACTGACGAGAGATCTCTCCTTCCAGACACACCTGAGGGGAACATTACGCACACACAAACTTAAGGTAGTCCATCAAATCCGATGAGGATTTCCACGACTGCTTGTGGGTTCGCTGACTGTAGAATCTGATGCTGCATGCACACCGTCTGCCACAGAGAGTACACAGACCACTGAGGCCGGTGCAGGCATCGTCATATGCCTGTCGCTTTGCCAGGCTATGTTCAGTCCCTTTTCCCCTCGACTGCACTCCTTGATGGCAGAGGCCGCGCGCCAGGTGGAAAGGTCCGCAGCAACAGTCTGGAGGGAGGCAGGGTCTATCCCACACTTCTTTAGTGATGTCTTCAGTTGGTCCTTTAGCCGCCTTAGCTGTCCGTACAGCAGCTTCCAATATTTAAAGTGTGTTAGAACGGCAAGTGAGGAGCAGGGTTTTCGTTAGCCGGTAATACCCAGCTTTTAAAAAAAATTTTTTAAAAAGCATATCATTTAAAGTGGTGCGTGCGGCTAAATATTTTTTTAAATCACATTGCGAAATAATGCTATTAAGCCTATTCATTGATGAAAATACAGTACATTCGACTGGTCATGCTTATCGGTCTACTGGTTAATTTTGCAGAATTAATTTGGCGCATGTACAGTATATTCGTTATGCATCTTATTTATCATGAGTACAGCATAGAGATACAGAGCCTTTGAGCTGAAAATCTGTTGGACAGCACAAGAGCTGCTGCTACAGCACCTAAAAAAAGCAAACCCTTTTGGCAACAGAAAGCAGGCTTCATCAGCATGTCACACACCACTCTGCAATGGGCTGGAGAACATAAGAATTTTGAAAACATATACTTAATTGTTTGAAACCTGAAGGTTTTACTACATGAGGAATATCTTACCTTCAAGGTAGCCTAGCCAAAACCAGACCATATTCGTGGAGGCAATTATTTTATAAACTTTCCTTCATTGTCAAGTAGCCAACAGTCTGTCACATGAAACCGCTTGCATGTCACATACTGACCCCACTGCTCGCGTGCGCGTTGCAAATTAAATGTACACATACATGTTACTCAATCATTGCACCCACACAGCGCGCAAGCGTCTGTGTGGCCAGGCGCTAAAAAAATAACTTGGTTCTATTTGTGACGCTCAACGCGCTGCAAGTCCTGCCTCTCAAATCTCCTCATTGTTTTTTAGAAGCATATACCCATGTGGGTGAGTGAAAGATGAACTGAGGTCCACACTCCACTCGGTTGTAGTAATGCACCGTAACGTTGGTTGCCTACCACCAAATAAAGTCCAAAGAAGAACAATAAGTCTGTAGGAAGGAGGAGAGATGACAAGAAACGAATTCGGGTTTATCGTTTTATCTGTGGATTGTCGGAGTAGAGGACCTTGTGTATTTCAGGTAAAATAACAAGTCAATGTTTATATATAGCTGAAGTCGGAAGTTTACATACACCTTAGCCAAATACATTTACCCTCTACGGGCTAGGGGGCAGTGTATGGAGTTTGAGAGTCTGGTGTCACCAAAGTAAAATGCCTGGTACTCAGGCCCAGAAACTTGGATATGCACATAATTAGTAGTATTGGATAGACAACACTCTGAAGTTTCTAAAACTGTTAAAATAATCCATCCAAGAAAATCAGATTTTGTGACATGCCTCCTTTTCCAATGGGTTGCTATAAGGCATGCTTTAATCCAGGACCCAGTTGCAGTCCCTATGGCTTCCACTAGATGTCAACCGTCTTTAGAAAAAGGTTTGAAATGTTTACCTTAAACTAGAGGAATACAGGAAGTTTTTCCAAGTGGAGTGATGACGTAATTTCTGTCTGTGGCGCGCTCCTCGGTTTTTTACCTTTCTATCGCCCAGGATATTATCCGTGGGAAATATAATACTTAATATACATAATAGTGTACCTAAGGATCGGTTAGAAATGTGGTTTGATTTGTTTGGACAAAGTTTATAGGTATATTTTGAACGCTCTATATGTCTTGTATAATGGGACGAGTGGACGGTGGATTTTCTGAACAGAACGCGCCAAACAAACAGAGCTTTATGGATATAAAGAGAGACTTTTTCTAACAAAAGGAACATTGAATGTCTTGCTTGGACATTTTGGATTGCTCTCAGCAGAAGATCTTCAAAGGTAAGCGTAAGTTTTGTGACACCCGCGCTGGTTTTATTATTATGCTAATAGAGGAAGTACACAGGGCGCTGTCCTCAGACAATCAAATGTTCTGCTTTCGCCGTAAAGCCTTTTTGAAATCTGACAACGCTGTGCGATTGCCAAGAGTCTAAGCTTTTGAAGAGTGTGCAACACTTGTATTTTATGAATGTTTTATGATACTACATTTGCATTTTAAATTTGGCGCTCTCCAGCTTCACCGGATGTTGTCAAATCGATCCCGTTAACGGGATCCGATCCGTAAGAGGTTATTAAATCCGTAAGAGGTTATCCGTAAGAGGTTATTAAATTAAAAGTTTATCACAATTCCTGACATTTAATCCTAGTAAAAATTCCCAGTCTTAGGTCAGTTAGGATCACCACTATTTCAGGTTTTATGTCATCACATTCCCAGTGGGTCAGAAGTTTACATACACTCAATTAGTATCAATTAGCTATGCAATCTGGTTTCAGAGCTGGTCATGGGTGCACCTCAGCCACGCTCAAGGTCCTAAATGATATCATAAACGGCATCGATAAGAGACAATATTGTGCAGCTATATTCATCAACCTGGCCAAGGCTTTCGACTCGGTCAATCACCACATTCTTATCGGCAGACTCAACAGCCTTGGTTTCTCAAATGACTGCCTCGCCTGGTTCACCAACTACTTCTCAGACAGAGTTCAGTGTGTCAAATTAGGAGGGCCTGTTGTCCGGGCCTCTGGCAGTCTATGGGGGTGCCACAGGGTTCAATTCTTGGGCCGACTCTCTTCTCTGTATACATCAATGATGTCGCTCTTGCTGCTGGTGAGTCTCTGATCCACCTTTACGCAGACGACACCATTCTGTATACTTCTGGCCCTTCTTTGGACACTGTGTTAACAAACCTCCAGTCGAGCTTCAATGCCATACAACTCTCCTTTCGTGGCCTCCAACTGCTCTTAAATGCTAGTAAAACTAAGTGCTTGCTTATCAACCGATCGCTGCCCGCACCTGCCCGCCCGTCCAGCATCACTACTCTGGACGTTTCTGACTTAGAATATGTGGACAACTACAAATACCTAGGTGTCTGGTTAGACTAAACTCTCCTTCCAAACATCTCCAATCCAAAATATAATCTAGAATTGGCTTCCTATTTCGCAACAAAGCATCCTTCACTCATGCTGCCAAACATACCCTTGTAAAACTGACCATTCTACCGATAATCGACTTCGGCGATGTCATTTACAAAATAGCCTCCAATACTCTTCTCAACAAATTGGATGCAGTCTATCACAGTGCCATCCGTTTTGTAACCAAAGCCCCATATACTACCCACCACTGCGACCTGTACGCTCTCGTTGGCTGGCCCTTGCTTCATACACGTCGCCAAACCAAATCACTGAAATTGGAGACATTTATCTCCCTCACTAGCTTTAAGCACCAGCTGTCAGAGCAACTATCAGATATCTGCACCTGTAAATAGCCCAACCAACTACCTCATCCCCTACCGTATTTATTTATCTTGCTCCTTTGCACCCCAGTATTTCTACTTTGCACATTCATCTACTGCACATCTACCATCCAGTGTCTAATTGCTATATTGCAAATACCTTGCCACCATGGCCTATTTATTGCCTTACCTTCCTTATCTTACCTCATTTGCACACATTGTATGCAGATTTGTTTTTCTACTGTATTATTGACTGTATGTTTGTTTACTCCATGTGTAACTCTGTGTTGTTGTATGTGTCGAACTGCTTTGCTTTATCTTGGCCAGGTCGCAGTTGTAAATGAGAACTTGTTCTCAACTTGCCTACCTGGTTAAATAAAGGTGAAATACATATATTTTTTAAATGTGGTAGTATTACCTTTAAATTGTTAAACGGGTCAAATGTTTCAGGTAGCCTTCCACAAGCTTCCCACAATAAGTTGAGTGAATTTTGGCCCATTCCTCCTGACAGAGCTGTTGTCCTTAAGGCATTTTGCTACAACTTTGGAAGTATGCTCGGGGTCATTGTCCATTTGGAAGACCCATTTGTAAACTTCCTGACTGATGTCTTGAGATGTTGCTTCAATATATCCACAGAATTTTCCTTCCTCATGATGCCATCTATTTTGTGAAGTGCACCAGTCACTCCTGCCTCAAAGCACCCCCACAACATGATGCTGCCAACCCCGCGCTTCACGGTTGGGAAGGTGTTCTTCAGCTTCAAACGGTTCTTTCCTCCAAACATAACGATGGTCATTATGACCAAACAGTTTGATTTTTGTTTCATCAGACCAGAGGACATTTCTCCAAAAAAGTACAATCTTTGTCCCCATGTGCAGTTGCAAACCGTAGTCTGGCTTTTTTATGCCGGTTTTGGAGCAGTGGCTTCTTCCTTGCTGAGCAGCCTTTCAGGTTGTCAATATAGGACTCGTTTTACTGTGGATATAGATACTTTTGTACCTGTTTCCTTCAGCATCTTCACAAGGTCCTTTGCTGTTGTTCTGGGATTGATTTGCACTTTTCGAACCTAAGTACGTTCATCTGTAGGAGACAGAACGCGTCTCTTTCCTGAGCAGTATGACGGCTGTGTGGTCCCATGGTGTTCATACTTGCGTACCATTGTTTGCACAGATGAACGTGGTACCTTCAGGTGTTTGGAAATTGCTCCCAAGGATGAACCAGACATGTTGAGGTCTACAATGTTTTTGTCTGAGGTCTTGGCTGATTTCTTTAGATTGTCCCATGATGTCAAACAAAGAGGCACAGAGTTTAAAGGTAGGCCTTGAAATACATCCACAGGTACACCTCCAATTGGCTCAAATGATGTCAATTAGCCCATCAGAAGCTTCTAAAGTCATGACATCATTTTCAAAGCTGTTTAAAGGCACAGTCAACTTAGTGTATACTTCTGATCCACTGGAATTGTGATACAGTGAATTATAAGTGAAATAATCTGTCTAAACAATTCTTGGAAAAATAACTTGTGTCATGCACAAAGTAGATGTCCTAACCGACTTGCCAAACTTATAGTTTGTTAACAAGAAATTTGTGGAGTGGTTGAAAAACGAGTTTTAATGACTCAAACCTAAGTGTATGTAAACTTCCGACTTCAACTGTACCAGGAGAAATTAGCTAGCAACAGCAAGTTAGCTAGCTAAATTGCCATGACTGTTTACTGCTTTTCGAACTGTCCACAAATTAATATAATTGGTTCCGTTTGTTTTGATATTTCAACCTGCGTGTTCTGATCGCTTCTGGTGTGGGAGAACAAAATCAATGTGCGCGCCTCCGGTTTGGTCAGCATGTAACTTGTGCGCATTACTGCGCTTATCCCCCTAGAGTCTGTCTGCGCCTCCACTGAAATCAAATTAGCATAATACAAAATCCCCATAAAAATGGTCAGTTTAAGCTAGATGTTTTTTTGCATTGGATGAGTCTAGTCACTGCATCCGCCGAGGTCGCACTTCTGCATCTGCGGTGAAAGCAGAGAGTTAGAGCAGTGTTTGTCAGAACATGAAAAAAAAACGGTCTTCTCACAAAAACGTCTAGCATCCGAATGTTTTGGTCTGCAATCTATTAAGACCTTTCTAAAGAACGTTGACTCTCTCGAACACAATGTTCTCCGTTTCGCTCTACGACCCCCATAAGCTCCATGGGCCTGGTTTGAAGTTGGTACAGCCAATCTGCCAACTTCTGCCTGTAGCATCCAAACAATTTGGTCTACACACTACCATGACACCTCAACAAACTCCCTTTAGATTTACTTGGGGGGGGACGACTGTTGTTCCATGTAGTGAATCTGTTATTCAATGCGTTTGTATGGGCTAATAGCAGTAAGGCCAAATACTATCTCATCAAAAAACATTTTGGGGAAACTTCAAGGTGTCTTAAAATTCCAAATCAAATTGCAAAATGATCTTTGGTATGAACGTCTTAAAACAATTCCATATAGCTTAGTAGAACCCCACCTCCAGCTTATACAGCGCTTAGACTAATGGGTTATAATGTGAATAGATAGTTTATAAAAATGTTAAGCTAAAGGTTCTGATCTGATGCATCAGACTCATTGCTATAAATGTTTTTTTATGTAGCCTAGGCCTGCTGGTTTTATGCATTTGGGAACTATCATCCCACAACAGTCCCAGAGTCTGTTTGGAATAGGCCAAGTTTTTTTCCCTTGACAAGCTCACCAATAGAATAGTTTCAACATTTCTACTGTGGGGGACAGTAGATTGACATGGGCTACTGATTTTGCTGTTTGTTACTCGTCTTGTTGGCTGAGGAAAAGTACATTTATTCTAACATCTTCAAAGTATGCAATAGAATTTCGGTAAGGACCGCACATAGTTGCATCCGACTTGCATGTTGTTAACATGAATTACCATAATCTAAATGTGATTTGTCAATCTGAGCACTGTGGGTGGACACCGTAATCAAGTTATGAATGATAGAACAGCTATTGCCATGTTAAAATGTTATGGGATGCATTGTTCTCCATTGTTTTTGATGGTAGGCCACTCTGGTAGGCCTACATTAGGATCAAATAGCCAAAGTAGCCTAGATCTACAATTGATTGGTGGATCTCCAAAGCACAAGAAATCCAATCTTGTGTTGACTGATATGACATGCACAACTGTTATGATGCCCTGAAGACCCCCCAAGGCCCAAGAAGTTGTGTTTGCTGTCCCCTCAGAAGTGCAGATGGGCCCACTCTCATAAAATAACAAACTAAGATAGTCCAGAGGTGGGGTGAACACTTTGTAGCCCTATTAAACCACCCAAATCCAGTTGAATACTTTCTCCCACCCGCCTTTTCTGAGGTCTGCGCTGCCATCAGGTCACAGAAGAACAAAAAAAAATCCATCCCTGCAGAGATCCTAAAAAAAGGGGGGCTCTCTCTGTACCAGTGCAGTTCACCTCTGAGATATGGAGACATGAAATATGAGATATGGAGACATTGTCGCCATATAAAAGAACAAGAGGGTCAAATCCATCTGCAGCAACAGCAAGGGCATAGCCCTCCTTGCAGTTGCGGGCAAAGCCATGCTCCGCAGATTCATCGAGACCATCACTGAAGACCTGCTACTGGAGTCCCAGTGCGGCTTCAGAAAGAGCAGAAGCATGGTGGACATAATTTTCAGTGGACACCAACTGCAAGAAAAGTGCTGTGAATATAAACAAGACATGTTCATGGCCTTTGTGGACCTCTTCCAAGGCCTTCGACACAGTACACCGTGAACTCCTTTGGAAGGTCCTCCTGCAGTATGGCTGCTCTGGGAAATGTGTGAACAAACTGCCTGAGTTCCACGAAGGGATGGTGGCCAGAGTAAAAGTTGGCATTCAGGAGTTTGAACCCTTTGGAGTCTCTCACACGCGCAAGCGAGCGCACACACGCACAGACAGAGACAGACAAACTGATTGAGCTCAGTCGATTCACCTGTACGACAGCCAAGACCTCTGGCAGTGAGTTCTGTGTGGGAGGAACAGGAGGCAGTAGGCAGAAGAGGTGATGTGCCGGGGCGTCTGACAACATCTGCAGGTCGTTAGGAGAGTTCTGAAACCAGCAGAAGGCAAATCGGTAAGAAAACAGATATACACAGGAGGAAGGTTTGTCTATAGAGGAGCCCCCAGGTTATTTGGACAGACATGAATGCCATTCTGGACAAATCTAATAAGACCAACTGTAATCCACAGGCAACCAAGGCTCCAACATATATTCTCTTATTACAACCTCATTGATGCCTGGTGAGTTAATAACACTAAAACAAGAAAATAGTACACTTTCTTCAAACAGACAAAACATTCTCCAGAATCGATTTCGTACTGTTCTCTACCACTATTTTCTTTATAATTAAGAAAACAGAAATTATACATATGAGCCTCTCTGATCATTATGCTTACTACAGACAGATTTCACATTTCAGAAGTTCCTAAAAGAGAGTCACAAGATGGCGCTTTAATGTTTCCTTACTACAAAACCCAACTTTCTGTGAACAATTTGAAACTGAATTGAATGAATTCATCATGATCAACAAAAACTCAGTCATTGATCTTCTGATTTTATGGGATGCAATCAAAGGACACTGCATTTGCATCTGGACTGAATAATTCACAATTAAAAGATATCAGAATTGGAAAAGTGGTAAACAATAGTGTTCTCAAAGTATTTTTTCAGACCAGGTATCAGTAATGATAAATAAGCAACTATTGAATCTGAATCAGGTGAATTACTATCAAACCCAAATTAAAATCAACCAAAGATTTTCCAGCTTTTATTAAAAAAACAATATTGCACACCTCTGATTGTAAATCCACACCAAGCCAGAGTCATTTCTAAAAAAAGGTATAAGAACTATTCTCTCAGCTGAGAAAGCCGGCTTTCTCTCTCCATGAACTCAAAATGGCATTGGATAACATGAATGAAGGCAAATCACCTGGTTGGCATGGTATTCCTCCTGAGGTCTATTTAACATTTTGGAACCAATTAGGTCCACTGTTCAAAAGGTTCATACAGCATTTATTTTGCCAATATTAAAAATAGGTAAGGACGCCACCCAGTGTTCTCACTAATCGCCCCCCCTATCTTCGATAAACAGAGAAACTATTTTCAAAAATTCTGTTATACCGTCTCGAAACTAACTTAGCCAAATTGGTACCACCGGACCAAAGTGGGTTTATTATCCTCAGATAACATTCGTCATCTATTACATATCTCGCATGCTACATCACAAACCAAAGCTCTTTGGGCAGTTCTTTCGACGCAGAAAAAGCTTTTGATAGACTAGAATGGTCACACACACAGTACCAGTCAAAAGTTTCGACCCCTACTAATTCAAGGGTTTTTATTTTATCTACATTGTAGAATAAGAGTGAAGACATCAAAACTATGAAATAACATATGGAATCATGTAGTGACCAAAATATTATATTTGAGATTGTTCAAAGTAGCCACCCTTATCCTTGAAACCAGCTTCACCTGGAATGCTTTTCCAACAGTCTTGAAGGAGTTCCCACATATGCTGAGCACTTGTTGGCTGCTTTTCCTTCACTCTGCGGTCCAACTCATCCCAAACCATCTCAATTGGGTTGAGGTCGGGTGATTGTGGAGGCCAGGTCATCTGATGCAGCACTCCATCACTCTCCTTCTTGGTCAAATAGCCCTTACCTAGCCACCGTGCTTTTACACCTGCATTGCTTGCTGTTTGGGGTTTTAGGCTGGGTTTCTGTACAGCACTCTGTGACATCAGCTGATGTAAGGGGGGCTTTATAAATACATTTGATTTGGAGGTGTGTTTTGGGTCATTGCCAAGCGTCGGCTGGAGTGGTGTAAAGCTCGCTGCAATTGGACTCAAGAGCAATGGAAACACGTTCTCTGGAGTGATTAAGCACGCTTCACCCTCTGGCAGTCCGACGGACAAATCTGGGTTTGGCGGATGACTGGAGAATGCTACCTGCCGGAATGCATTGTGACAACTGTAAAGTTTAGTGGAGGAATAATGGTCTGGGGCTGTTTTTCATGGTTCGGGCTAGGCCCCTTAGTTCCAGTGAAGGGAAATCTTAACGCTACAGCATACAATGACATTTTAGACGATTCTGTGCTTTCAACTTTGTGGTAACAGTTCAGGGAAGGCTCTCTCCTGTTTCAGCATGACAATGCCCCCGCGCACAAAGCGAGATCCATACAGAAATCGTTTGTCGAGATCGCTGTGGAAGAACTTGACTGGCATGCACAGAGCCCTGACCTCAAACCCATTGAAAACCTTAATTGTCCAGTATTCAAAGGCACAATCCTAGACATATTAGCAACCCATGCTAGTTGTTGCATATTAGATCTCCTCTTTCTACATTTCTAAATGGACATTTTCATCTCTGTCAGATGAAACCGCTCGCATGTGGTGCGCTTTTGACAACAGGGTTTTCCCACGAATTGCATTATAGAACGCACATTCGCACGAAGCTTACTGCCTTGAAGAAATAGTCGTTTATCAACATGTTAAGCTAAACGCTCTGATCTGTTGCATCAGACTCATTGCTTTTTAGCGTCTCACACACACACACACACACACACACACACCTGTCACAGAGTCTGTTTGGAATAGGCTATTTCTCAACAAGCTGACCAATAGAATAGGTCAACTTCTCTACTATGGGGGATAGTAGATTGACATGGGCTAGTGATTTTGCTGTCCGTTACTCGTCTTGTTTGTAGAGGAAAAGTAGCATTTGGACAGTTATCCTAATATCTTCAAAGTGAATGTTCTGTTAATATTAATTACCATAATCTAAGATAGAGATGTGGGGGGTGTTATTTGTGGGATCTGCGGTATGATCCTGATGATCAATGCTCTGTATGTGTACTTTTTACTAGTGTGTGCAATGCTCAGGCTCACCTTGTAGTGCGAAGCCACATAGAGAGCCATGAGTCTCTGTAGGAAGGCTTCAGATGCCTTGTGGTAGCAGAACAGTGTGTCTCTGTTCACATAGTATCTGTACAACACAGGTTAAGGACGACAACAGCAGCAACGACTAAGACAATCATATAGTGTGCCATTAAAAGCCACAATACTGAATTTGTTTTAGGGCCAAACAGCAGCCCTGTAAAGCGGAGGGATGGAGCTAGAGAAATAACCACTGAACAGTATTATCTATTGCACCATGAAAGGATACAGGTCGCAGGTCTGTGGCAGGGGGCAGCCAGAGATGACTCTGGGGATGTTAAGACAGTCCAGACACAGCAGCTCGTTGAGCCACTTCTCTACAGGGTCTCCCATGGCATAACGGATGGACTCATGGAGGGACACCTCTTGGAGGGAGCGAGCTTGGAGAGGAGGAACACAATAATTAAAAACACATTACAGGTACAGATGCAATGTAAAGTATTTTATGTAAATCTTTCTTCTAACAACCGCATTAGTCTTTTCATACTAGCACTGACTTGATGATTAGAAATTATTGTGATCGTTGGTTTAACCTACAGTAGTAGAATGCATTGAGTGTGAGCCTGGATGAGACTAGGGTCTGCTACATGACTAAATGGTACATGTAAAATGTAGTAAGTGTGTCTTGGTCACCTGCGTTTAGCCTGGCTGTGTTGGTACTCCTGTTCTCTGCTGACAGACTCTGCTGGCTCTCTGAACTCTGCTGCCTCAACTGTTGGATCAACTTCAGGGAGAGAGAACGACCTGTGCCCTCATACCTTTAGGGATAGAAAGAAAGGGAAATCAGGAACACACAGACAGTTTGCGCTATGGTGCACTGGGGGGGCAGAATCACATACACGCCACTGACCCGTTGATGGTGGAGGCCATGAAGACCAGGTATGGTCCGAGCAGCTTCTTGACCAGAGGAAGGGGGATGGCTGCAGCCTCATCTATCACCAGCAGCTCAGCCTGACCCAGCTTCACTGAATCAGCTGGGTGGATGTACTGAATAGTCTGTCTATGCTCCTTAAAGATGTTGACTCTAACCACAGCCTTGCTGAACTCGGGGTTCAGAGACTGAATGATCTCATAGTCCAGGTGCTCCTGGGAATGGGAGAGGGATGTTTAAGTTAGGAATATATTTAATAAAGCCTCCATTGTCTGACATACAGTTCACTCACAGACAGACTATAGAGAAAAAGAAAGAAGGGTCACCTGGTATTGAAGGGCATCAAAGCCTTTGAAGATGAATTCAAACAGAGTGTGCAGGTTGTCTGGGCTGGGGGAGGTGATGAAGATGTTGGAGTAGCTGTGGAGAAGGACAATAGGACACTATGAGCAGCAGTATGTCACAGTATGAAGTGTGTGAATTAAGGGACTCCTCACAGATCACTGGTTAGCAAGTGTCTCCTCCAACATAGCGGCCGAAAGTGTAAAGACTCATGTGTTTGTGTGTGAGAGAGTCGAGGTAGGTGAATCAGCAGTAAACCGTACCCAAATGCCACAGCCCCAGCCACAGCCAGTCCCAGTGCTGCAGACTTGCCCCTGCCTCTAGCTGCAGTCAGAGCTACAGTGCTCCGCAGGGTCTTCTCTGAGATGGCCTCGATGAACTTCAGCACCGCCTTGGCCTTGGAGGGAGAGACCACAACAAACCATGAGGTAAGAAACACACACTACGAATAACATGATCTCCACAGAGGTGCAAAGCTTGGATAGGAACTAGTCAATAAATGCTGTCCTACACCCATTTACCCCATTGTCTTCCGACAGGTGGCGTTTCTACTATTATCATGTGATGCCAGTCTCAACCAGTGCAGACGGATTCACGCTATCTGACGTAACACAATATCCTATCCCCTTGATTTATATATGAGTGTATGTCCTGACCTGGTCCATGGTCTTGCAGCTGTCCACCAGCACACCAACAGGCTGCGTGTCCTGTAGAGACTCCTTTAACTCCTTCAGCTCCTGTTCTCGTGGCGACAGACTGTCCTCCTGCAGGAAGGAGACAAACGATTGGTCAAAGGGTTAGTCAGGTTATAACCCAGAAGTCAATGAATGGAGCTTTTGGTTTAAGTCATGTAGGCACGAAACGGAAGAACCTTGCTACAGTGTGCCCTAATCAATACGACCCAGGATTGCTTAGGAGCATGGGATGGTGTGCCTACCTGAGTCTTGGGAGGAACAGGCTTGATGTTGGCAATGTGGCTGGAGATGGGGAGGACGTTGAGCTGGTCGTCAATGACAACGCACGTCTTACAGGACGACAGAGATAGGATGAACCTGGAATGGAGGGCAGTTAGTTACCATGGATATGGTATCAGTTAGGGTCATACGGCTTGTCAGTCATTTAAAAAGAAGAATAGTCCTCAAGAGTTGTAATTGGGCAGCCATATTTAAACTACACTGAACAAAAACAAACCGCAACATGTAAAGTGTTGGTCCCATGTTTCATGAGGTGAACAAAAAAAGCCCAGAAATGTTCCATACTCACAAAAAGCTTATGTCTCTCAAATTTGTTTACATACCTGTTAGAGCATTTCTCCTTTGCCAAGATAATCCATCCACCTGACAGGTGTGGCATACATATCAAGAAGATGATTTAACAGCATGACCATTACACAGGTGCACCTTGTGCTGGGGACAATGAAAGGCCACTACAATGTGCAGTTGTGTCACACAACACAATGCCACAGATGTCAAGTTTTGAAGGACCGCGCAATTGGCATGCTGACTGCAGGAATGTCCACCAGAGCTGTTGACTGAGAATTGACTGTTAATTTCTCTACAATAAGCCGCTTCAAAGTCATTTTAGAGAATTTGGCAGTACGACCAACCGGCCTCACAACCGTAGACCATGTGTGACCACACCAGCCCAGGACCTCCACATCCGGCTTCTTCACCAGAGACATCGTCTGAGACCAGACACCCGGACAGCTGATTAAATTGTGGATTTTCACAACGTAAGAATTTCTGCACAAACTGTCAGAAACCATCTCAGGGAAGCTCATCTGCTTGCTTGTGGTCCTCACTAGGGTCTTGGCCTGACTACAGTTCGGCATTGTAGTCGACTACAGTGAGCAAATGCTTCACTTTGGTGGCCACTGGCACGCTGCTCTACACAGATGAATCCGGTTTCAACTGTACCGGGCAGATGGAAGACAGCGTATATGGCGTTGTGTGGGCGAGCGGTTTGCTGATGTCAACGCTGTAAACAGAGTGCCCTATGGTGGTGGTAGGGTAACGGGCAGGCATAAGCTACAGACAACGAACACAATTGCATTTTTGAAAGCACAGAGACACCGTGACGAGATCTTGAGGCCCATTCGTGCCATTCATCCGCCGCCATCATGTAATGCTTCAGCATGATAACGCACAGCCCAATGTCACGAGGATCTGTTCACAATTCCTGGAAGCTGAAAAAGTCCCAGTTCTTCCATGGCCTGCATACTCACCAGACGTGCTCTGGATCGACATTTACGACAGTGTGTTCCAGTTCCCGCAAATATCCAGTAACTTCGCACAGCCATTGAAGAGGAGTGGCACAACATTTCACAGGACACAATCAACAGCCTGATTGCGCTGCATGAGGACCCTACTTTTTGGGGGGTATCTGTGACAGATGCATGTTATGTGAAATCCATAGATTAGAGCCTAATGAATTTATTTCAAAAGACTGACTTCCTTATATGAACTGTAAGTCAGTAAAATTGTTGCGTTTATATTTTTGTTTAGTGTATTTGAAGACCACTGACCTCTCATTGAACCTCCCCACCACGTCCTGATGGGCCTCGGTCCTGTAGCGAGAATGAACATCCTGGGGAAGGAATATACAGTGCATTCAGGAAAGGATTAAGACTTGACTTTTGAGATTGTGCAACGTTACAGCCTTATTCTACACACAATACCCCATAATGACAAAGAGAACAGGTTTTTAGAAATGTTTGCAAATGTATAAAATAAAAAAAAACTGTTTCCAAGAATCTTGTGTGTCTCGTTGTAGTAGCAGTAGCGGATGTTAGTGGCAGCGACGTAAGTATTCATACCCTTTGCTATGAGACACTAAATTGAGCTCAGATGCATCCTGTTTCCATTGATCATCCTCGAGATGTTTCTACAACTTCATTGGAGTCCACCTGTTGTAAATTAAATTAATTGGACATGATTTGGAAAGACACACACCTGTCTATAAGGTCCCACAGTTGACAGTGCATGTCCGAGCAAAAACCAAGCCATGAGGTCGAAGGAATTGTCCGTAGAGCTCCGAGACATGTTTGTGTCGAGGCACATCTGGGGAAGGGTACCAAAACATTTCTGCAGCATTGAACATCCCTCCAACGTTCTTAAAAAGGAAGAAGTTTGGAACCACCAATCGGGGGAGAGGGGCCTTGGTCAGGGAGGTGACTAAGAACCAGATGGTCACTGACAGAGCTCCAGAATTCCCCTGTGGAGATGGGAGAACCTTCCAGAAGGAAAATCATCACTGCAGCACTCCACCAATCAGGCCTTTATGGTAGAGTGGCCAGACGGAAGCCACTACTCAGTAAAAGAAGATTCTCCGGTCTAATGAAACAAAGATTGTCATGTCTGGAGGAAACCTGGCACCATCCCTAAGGTGAAGCATGGTGATGGTATGATCATGCTGTGGGGACGTTTTTCAGCGGCAGGGACTTGGAGATTAGTCATGGTTGAGGGAAAGATGAACGGAGCAAAGTACAGTGAGATCCTTGATGAAAACCTGCTCCAGAAAGCAAACTGGGGCGAAGGTTCACCTTCAAATTAGGACAATGACCCTAGGCTCATAGCCAAGAAAATGCAGGAGTGGCTTCGGGACAAGTCTCTGAATGTCCTTGAGTGGACCAGCCAGAGCCTGGACTTGAACCCGATCGAACATCTCTGGAGAGACCTGAAAATAGCTGTGCAGCGACGCTCCATCCAACTTGTCAGAACTTGAGAGGATCTGCAGAGAAGAAAGGGAGACACTGCCCAAATACACATGTGCCAAGCTTATAGCGTCATACCCAAGAAGACTTGAGTCTAATCGCTTCAACAAAGTACTGAATAAATGGTGCATAAAGTCAGAACATCTGCTGCCTCAGCCACTGCCTGTCACCAAGGGAGTACCCCAAGGCCGAATCCTATTCCCCACGCTCTTCTCAATTTACATCAAAATAGCTCAGGCAGTAGGATGCTCATCCATTTATATGTAGATGATGCAGTCTTATTACCCCTATTACTAGTCTGTTCAACCTCTCTTTCGTATCGTCATCCTAACCTGCCTTTCTAAAGTCTTCGAAAGCCAAGTGAACAAACAGATCACGGACCATATTTGCTATTCTGCACACCAGTATTTCTTCTAGCACATCCTCAACTGCACATACAGTGGGGAGAACAAGTATTTGATAACCTGAAAAATGTTTCCCACTTACAAAGCATGTAGAAGTCTGTAATTTCTTATCATAGGTACTCTAACTGTGAGTGACGGAATCTAAAACAAAAATCCAGAAAATCACATTGTATGATTTTAAGTAATTAATTTGAATTTTATTGCATGACATAAGTATTTGATACATCAGAAAAGCAGAACTTAATATTTGCTACAGAAACTTTTACAGAGATCATACGTTTCCTGTAGTTCTTGACCAGGTTTGCACACACTGCAGCAGGGATTTTGGCCCACTCCTCCATACAGACCTTCTCCAGATCCTTCAGGTTTCGGGGCTATCGTTGCGCAATACGGACTTTCAGCTCCCTCCAAAGATTCTCTATTGGGTTCAGGTCTGGAGACTGGCTAGGCCACTCCAGGACCTTGAGATGCTTCTTACGGAGCCACTCCTTAGTTGCCCTGGCTGTGTGTTTCGGGTCGTCATGCTGGAAGACCCAGCCACGACCCATCTTCAATGCTCTTACTGAGGGAAGGAGGTTGTTGGCCAAGATCTCGCGATACATGGCCCCATCCATCCTCCCCTCAATACGGTGCAGTCGTCCTGTCCCCTTTGCAGAAATGCATCCCCAAAGAATGATGTTTCTACCTCCATGCTTCACAGTTGGGATGGTGTTCTTGGGGTTGTACTCATCCTTCTTCTTCCTCCAAAACACGGCGAGTGGAGTTTAGACTAAAAAGCTCTATTTTTGGCAAACTTCAGACGGGCCTGGACATGCGCTGGCTTGAGCAGGGGGACCTTGCGTGCGCTGCAGGATTTTAATCCATGACGGCGTAGTGTGTTACTAATGGTTTTCTTTGAGACTGTGGTCCCAGCTCTCTTCAGGTCATTGACCAGGTCCTGCCGTGTAGTTCTGGGCTGATCCCTCACCTTCCTCATGATCATTGACACCCCACGAGGTGAGATCTTGCATGGTGCCCCAGACCGAGGGAGATTGACCGTCATCTTGAACTTCTTCCATTTTCTAATAATTGCGCCAACAGTTGTTGCCTCCTCGCCAAGCTGCTTGCCTATTGTCCTGTAGCCCATCCCAGCCTTGTGCAGGTCTACAATTTTATCCCTGATGTCCTTACACAGCTCTCTGGTCTTGGCCATTGTGGAGAGGTTGGAGTCTGTTTGATTGAGTGTGTGGACAGGTGTCTTTTATACAGGTAACGAGTTCAAACTGGTGCAGTTAATACAGGTAATGAGTGGAGAACAGGAGGGCTTCTTAAAGAAAAACTAACAGGTCTGTGAGAGCCGGAATTCTTACTGGTTGGTAGGTGATCAAATACTTATGTCATGCAATAAAATGCAAATGACTTATTTAAAAATCATACAATGTGATTTTCTGGATTTTTGTTTTAGATTCCGTCTTTTACAGTTGAAGTGTACCTATGATAAAAATTACAGACATGCTTTGTAAGTAGGAAAACCTGCAAAATCGGCAGTGTATCAAATACTTCAAGTTCTCCCCACTGTATTTCACTCCAGTGTAAATAGCTAAATTGTAATTATTTTGCCACAATGGCCTATTTATTGCCTTACCTCATTTGCACACTGAATACAGATTTTTCTATTATTATTATTGACTGTACGTTTGTTAATCTCACGTGTAACTTTGTTGTTGTTTTTGTTGCACTGCTTTGCTTTATCTTGGCCAGGTCACAGTTGTAAATGAGAACTTGTTCTCAACTGGCCTACCTGGTTAAATAAAAGGTGAAATAAAAAAAGTATTTAAAAAATACTTAGCTGCCCCTTCCCCGGATTGTGTTAAACACTCTACAACAAAGCTTTCTTAGTGTCCAACAAGCTTTTTCTGCCCTTAGCCTTGTTCTGAACATCTCCAAAACAAAGGTAAATGTGGTTTGCTAAGAAGAATACCTCCCACCGGTGTAATTACTACCTCTGAGGGTTTAGAGCTTGAGGTAGTAACCTCATACAAGTACTTGGGAGTATGGCTAGACAGTACATTCTCAGCACATATCCCTGCTGCAGGCTAAAGTTAGAGGAAACCAAGTCTTGATTTATCGTAATCGCTCTTTTTTCACCCCAGCTGCCAAACTAACCCTGATTCAGATGACCATCCTACCCATGCTAGAATACAGAGATGAATAGATCGGCAGGTAAGGGTGCTCTCGAGCTGCTAGATGTTCTTTACCATTCAGCCATGAGCTTTGCCACCAATGCTCCTTATAGGACACATCTCTGAACTCGATACTCCTCTGTAAACTGGTCATCTCCATACACCCGTCGCAAAACCAACTGGTTGATGCTTTTTATAAAACCCCTAGGCCTCACTCCCCCCTATCGGCGATACCTACTGCAGCACTGATCCTCCATATTCACAACTCATTCTGCCAGTCACATTCTGTTAAAGGTCCCCAAAGCACACACATCCCTGCATCACTCCTCTTTTCAGCTCATTGCAGCTAGACTGGAACAAGCTGCAACAAACACTCAAACTGGACAGTTTAATCTCAATCTCTTCATTCAAAGACACTCTTACTGACAGTTGTGGCTGCTTCGTGTGATTTATTGTTGTCTCTACCATCTTGACCTTTGTGCTGTTGTCTGTGCCCAATAATGTTTGTACCGTGTTTTGTGCTGCTACCTTGTTGTCGTGTTGTGTTGCTGCCATGCTATGTTGTCTTAGGTCTCTATGTAGTGTAGTGGTGTCTCTCATTGTGGTGAGTTTAGTCTTTTTTTTTTTTTAAATTCCCGCTATAGGTCTTTTGGTAGGCCTTCATTGTAAAGAAATATGTTTTTTAATTTTATTTAACTAGGCAAGTCATTTAAGAACAAATTCTTATTTACAATGTCAGCCTACACCGGCCAAACCCGGGCAACGCTGGGCCAATTGTGTGCTGCTCTATGGGACTCCCAATCACGGCCGGTTGTGATACAGCGCGGAATCGAACCAGGGTGTCTGTCGTGACGCCTCAAGCACTGAGATGCAGTGTCTTAGACCACTGCGTCACTTGGGAGCCCCATGTCAGTTCTTAACTGATGTGGAAGGACCACAGAGGGCAGGCTGGGCTCACAGATAGTAGCCCAACCATGCATGTGAGTCAAGGAGACGAGACCAGAGGCAATTAAGCACAGCTGACGGTACTAATGACCTATTCTCTTTCTCCTACAAGAGGGAGGAGGGAACCGGGAGAGAAAAGAAAAGACAAAGAGAGGAAAGAGTGTTTGCTCCTCCTAAGGGGAAGACATATCTTTTGGGAAGGCGAAGAGCAGAAGAAATTAAACTACTTCTGGGGAACGGTCACCAGGAGAGAGGAGCTATCCACGAACGAACCATTAAGACGTTGACAAATCCGTGATTTATGTTATAGTTTAAAGATAATCGTCTTATGTTCCACTTTTGGTCTGAAGAAGAAGACTTATGTTTTCCTTGGGAGATTATCATTGATTGTGTTGGAGTGTTTGAGTTGAAAGAAATCCCTCAGTAGAGAACTTTGTTCAATTAAGCAAACCTAGTCCTGACTCGTTTATTCCACCTTTCCGCTTTAGAGTAACACCAAATTACTTGGTCCGCTCACACTGACTTGCCTAACTAAATAAAAAAAAAAAAAACATTTAAAATGTGATTTCAGTTTTTATTTTGTAATAAATTAGAAAAAAGGTCTACAAACCTGTTTTCGCTTTGTCATTATGGGGTATTGTGTGTAGATTGATGTGGAGGAAAGAAATGACTTAATCCATTTTAGAATAAGGCTAACATAACAAAATGTGGAAAAAGTCAAGGTTTCTGAATACTTGCCAGATGCACTGTAAAAACAGCAATATTTAGACAACAGTAGTCTTAAACTGGCTTTAACCCAGCAAGGATTAAATAATACATGAGTACACAGTTCACTGAAAACATCTATGGGGCCTTACCATAGTCATTGTATACAGCTGCTTGAGTGAGTTGACCGTCCTGAGAAGAATTACTACGATCCCTCCTCCTTCGACAGTCTCCACAGTTCGAGCCAGGAGGTTGGGAGTGAGAGCCTCAAAGTCCTGTGTGAGGGAGAGAGAGAATGAGACAAAAATGTTCAGTACAAATCTGGAGAGTTGAACACAAGGATTGTTAGATGTCAGGTGTTGACAGCCAGGACAACAAGAAGAACAAGCATGTCTCACCTGCAGGATGCACATGCCGTAAGTGTTTCCAAGAATCTTGTGTGTCTCGTTGTAGTAGCAGTAGCGGATGTTAGTGGCAGCGACAAACAGCTCAAAGGGGTCGTCTTGCTTAATGTTCAGAGTGCCGGTCTTGATCTTCTTCTGGAGCTGACGCATGCGCTTCTTTCGGTTGCTGATTAAAGACAAAAGAGCAAAATGAATTAACTCCCTAAAAAACATTCCTACTGAAAGACATCCCCCTCTATCCTGGTCCCAGATGTGAACCCAATGGTGCGTTCGGCTGAGTGTACCACCCTCTGTAGTAGTGCCTTGTTGTCACAAGGGTGTAATGCAGCCCGACAGTATCCTCCTGTAGAACACTGAGGGCCCTCGGGGACAGGTCAAATTTCTTCAGCCTCCTGAGGTTGAAGAGTCGCTGTCGTGCTTTCTTCACCACGGTGTCCGTGTGGTTTGACCATTTCAGAGACGTGTACGCCGTTTTTGAATGTCTGAGGCGGCCTCGATGAGGAGGATGCCTGGTTCCTATCTAAGTCCACAATCAGCTTTTTTGTTTTGCTGACGTTGAGGGAGAGGTTATTTACCTGGCACCACACCTTCAGAGTGCCTACCTCCTCCCTGTAGGCAGTTATACATTGTTGGTAAATCAGGCCTACTACTGTCGTGTCGTCAACTTCAAAGCATGTGATACTAATGATTTAAATCCACCACTTGGATGAGCCCAGATCCATAGGATACATTATTCACCTCCTTTGGACATCGGCAATTTAGTACTAGGTTTATTAGGCTGTAAGAGTGAAAAGGCTGAATTCAGCAGGAATTTTGTAAGGGTGAACTGATTTGTCTAACTATGAACATTATTTTGCCCAAACAGATTGTTAACACAAGTTTGTAACGGATTCTAGTCGGGGGACAATACTTTGAAAGATCATTTGGTTTGGTGTAGGGGCAGATTTGGGCTATCTTCAGGAGATTCTGTTTAATTTATTTGGACTTTCACAATAGCTAATGTAAGTCATTAGAACAAACCCCATCCCCAACAATGGGCAAAAATATTGACATTAATACAATTATGGGGAAGAACACTAGTGTGCTTATCTCCGCAAGGACACAAGTGTTAATCCCCATACTACTATTTATTTAACTTACCAATTTTGCTGGTGTAATAAGCCTATTTGAAATATGATATGCCAACTTGTCTTAAATAAAAAATAAAATGCAATGAGGACATTGCATTTTTGTAAGCATTTATGGACAGTGTTGAATATAAGCTACGGTGCATTCTTAAGTATTCAGACCCCTTAACTTCTCCACATTTTGTTACGTTACAGCTAGGGCTGTTACGGTGACCGCATTACCGCAACACCGGCGGACACGAGTCATGAAGGCAGTCAAATTTCACATGACCGTATAGTCACGGTAATTAGGTTTCTCCAAGCTGATGCTGCTGCTGGTCATTAGGAGCCTACCAAACTTGCTAACTGCCTGGTACTCAGCACTCTATTGTCCCTCTGATCACTGACATCAAAGTAAATGTAATTGAAAATATAATCAAATACTTCATGAGAGCCCATGAGCTCATGTTCCGCAACATTTCTATAGAATTTGCAATTGTGTGAGAAAACAGAGTGATGGCCTCTACTAAAAAGAGGAGGATCCCATCAGCTTTCTATTAGGCTAGGCCTACTATATTTATTTCTCAACTTTCCTAATATTAAGCACAATGCATAAGTATAGCCTACCTGGCTAGGATGAAAATGAACCACAGGAAAAGCGTCCCCCACTCGCTATTTAAGTCCATAGATTACATGAATTTTCCCGCCTGCCCTGATATAGGTGCATGATATGGTCCAGTCTAAACCAAAACAAATGTCACACACACTAAATAATATATTTAAAGATAAGATTAAATAGTCTGATGGGTAACAATACTTGCCTATCACATGTGAATTATATATTATCACTTGTGAATGATGCACAGTATAAGAAACAATGCCTTTTTTTGCGACTTTTTCCTAATCCAAGTCACACACCTCATGTAGCCTAGTACATGGGCTTATGTTTTATTAAGGTTTGTATCACAATAATTTCTTAAAATAAGGCACAATAATCCACTTTGCAAGGGGTGTAGACTAACTGGCATATACAGTTTAAGTCGGAAGTTTACATACACCTTAGCCAAATACATTTAAACTCAGTTTCACACAATTCCTGACATTTAATCCTAGTAAACATTCCCTGTCTTAGGTCAGTTAGGATCACCACTTCAAGAATGTGAAATGTCAGAATAATAGTAAAGAGAATGATTTGGTTCAGATTTTATTTCTTTCACCACATTCCCAGTGGGTCAGAAGTTTACATACATTCAATTAGAATTTGGTAGCATTGCCTTTAAATTGTTTAACTTGGGTCAAACATTTCAAGTAGCCTTCCACAATAAGTTGGGCGAATTTTGGCGCATTCCTCCTGACAGAGCTGGTGTAACCGAGTCAGGTTTGTAGACCTCCTTGCTTGCACACGCTTTTCAGTTCTGCCCACAAATTTTTTATAGGATAGAGGTAAGGGCTTTGTGATGGCCACTCCTTGACTTTGTTGTCCTTAAGCCATTTTCCAACAACTTTGGAAGTATGCTTGGGGTCGTTGTCCATTTGGAAGACCCCTCTGCGACCAAGCTTCAACTTCCTGACTGATCTCTTGAGATGTTGCTTCAATATATCCACATAATTTTCCTTTCTGATGATGCTATCTATTTTGTGAAGTGCACCAGTCCCTCCTGCAGCAAAGCACCCCCACAACATGATGCTGCCACCCCCGTGCTTCACTGATGGGATGGTGTTCTCCGGCCCCCTTTTTCCTCCAAACTTGACGATGGTCATTATGGTCAAACACTGCTATTTTTGTTTCATCAGACCAGAGGACATTTCTCCAAAAAGTACAATCTTTGTCCCCATGTGCAGTTGCAAACCGTAGTCTGGCTTTTTTATGGTGGTTTTGGAGCAGTGGCTTCTTCCTTGCTGAGTGGCCTTTCAGGTTATGTTGATATAGGACTCGTTTTACTGTGGATATAGATACTTTTGTACCTGTTTCCTCCAGCAGCATCACAAGGTCCTTTGCTGTTGTTCTGGGATTGATTTGCACTTTCGCACCAAAGTACATTCATCTCTAGGAGACAGAACGCGTCTCCTTCCTGAGCGGTATAATGCGTGGTCCCATGGTGTTTATACCTGTGTACTATTGTTTGTACAGATGAACGTGGTACCTTCAGGCATTTGGAAATTGATCCCAACGATGAACCAGACTTGTGGAGGTCTACAATTCTTTTTCTGAGGTCTTGGCTGATTTCTTTTGATTTTCCCATGATGTCAAGCAAAGAGGCACTGAGTTTGAAGGTAGGCCTTGAAATACATCCACAGGTACACCTCCAATAGGCTAATTGACATCATTTGAGAAGCTGTTTAAAGGCACAGTCAACTTAGTGTATGTAAACTTCTGACCCATTGGAGTTTTGATACAGTGAAATATAAGTGAAATAATCTGTCTAAACAATTGTTGGAAAAATGACTTGTGTCATGCACAAAGTAGAGGTCATAACCAACTTGCCAAAACTATAGTTTGTTAAGACTCGCCAAAACCGTCACCTCGGGAGCTGCTTCCTAAGAAGTTAACTTCTTAGGGAGCGGCTGCATAGGTGACGGTTTTGGAGAGTCTGGCGTGCACAAAGTAAAATGCCTCCCACTCAGGCCCAGAAAATAGGATATGCACATAATTAGTACTATTGGATAGGAAACACTGAAGTTTCTAAGAGTGTTAAAATAATGTATGTGAGTATAACAGAACTGATATAGCAGGCGGAAACCCAAGGAAAATCCATCCGGATTTGCATTTTTTTTGTAAATGATATCTTCTCCATTGTGCCTATTGCATACAATGTTATGTAGGACTGAGACTGCCGTACCTATGGCTTCCACTATATGTCAACAGTCAAAGACTAGGAATTCTAGGAGTAACCAGAACGGATAAGAACAGGAAGAAGTCAGAGGACCACTTTTGTAAACAAGGTTTGACGCGCGCGAGATTGTGAACGCGCACCACTTTATTTTCCTTTCCTATTGTTCATGTTATCGTCCGGTTTAAATATTACAGCAAAAATACACAAAAGGATACCTAAGGATACATTAAAAAATAATGTTTGATTTGATTGTAGAAAGTGTATAGGTATAATTTGAACGTGTTCTCTTCACGGTTCAATGGGCAACTCAACGGTGGATTTTATGATCATAACGCGCCAACCAAACAGAGTTTATGAATATAATTGACTTTTTCTAACAAAAGAACCATTGGATGTCTTCGTTGGACACTTGGGAAGCCCTCAGCAGAAGTTCTTCGAAAGGTAAGGGATTTTATGCGTTTGAGACCCGTGTTGGTTATGGATTTATGCTAATGCATAAAATATGAGAGGGGCTATCCTCAATCAAATGTTGTGCTTTTGCAGTAAAGCCTTTTTGAAATCTGACAACGCTGTGATATGCCAAGAATCAGAGCTTTTGATGACTATGCAACACTTGTATATTGATGAATGTTTAATAATTCAACTCACATTTCACCGGGTAGTGTCGGGAGTGGGGCTAGCGCCCCACTGCCCCCTAAGTAGTTCAACAGCCATCACTAACATTGAGTGGCTGCTGCCGTCATACGGACTCAAATCTCTAGCCACTTTAATAATAAAAAATTGGATGTAATAAACGTCTCACTAGTCACTTTAAACAATGCCAAATTATATGTTTACATACCCTACATTACTCATTTTTCATACATATATACTGTACTCTATACCATCTACTGCATCTTGCCTATGCCACTCGGCCATCGCTCATCTATATATTAGATTACCTGTTAGATATTACTGCACGGTCGGAACTAGAAGCACAAGCATTTCGCTACACTCGCATTAACATCTGCTAACCATGTGTATGTGACCAATATAAATTTGATTTGATGTTCATGACGATTCATATAAATAGTTTCTAATTATTTTAAATTCATGTGTTGTGAAGCTAGCCACAAAAATAATCAGGCACAATAGTGGACTTTGTGGTTAGCCTTCCAAAATAAAAGTATGTAATTGACTAGTGATGCAAATGAATACAAATAGTAGAATTATGCCATAACTTCATAGATCATGCTAAACGAGGTTGGAATGTTGTTATACAAAATCAACAAGACAAATTGTTAACTTAACAAAAATCTGTTGAAATCACACTGGATGTATTATACTTTAGAATTGCATTGGGGGCACACTTATTTCACTGTACAGCCTGACCTATGGATTGTGGATCAATGACATGGGGTATCAGTCTACTCAGTGACACCCAGGGAACATTAGCATCGTAGCTCTTATTGCAGGACTCTGAAACAACTGTGATTTGAGACATTTATTGTCAACATATGTGTATTGAACACTATTCCAGAGGAAAAACAATACTGCGTGGATGTTTGAGTCTGATAACTGAGGACAACATTGGGAAAAAACTATTTTGGGTATTGAGTAGACTGATACCCCATTTCATTGATCCCCAATCCTTAGGTAAAGCTGTACAGTGCATTATGAATGTCAATACACACAATAGGCTGACTGGGGAGGTGATTTCACACAGTCACAGTCCCGCAATAAGAGCTACAACGCTAATATTTGCTTAAACTCTTCAGTTGTGTCTGTGGGTGTCACAGAGTAAACTGATACCCCATTTCATTGCTACACATTCCAACCTTGTTTAACATAATCTAATCTAAACATGGCATGATTCCACCAATTGTAACCTTATGCATCCCTTTGAAAGTGATGCAAATCCTTATTGTGGCTACCTTTTTATTTATCCTTTATTTAACTAACTTATTTAACAAATTCTTATTTACAATGAACAGTGGGTTAACTGCCTTGTTCAGGGGCAGAACGACAGATGTTTACCCTGTCAGCTCGGAGATTCGATCCAGCATCCTTTCTGTTACTGGCCCAACCACTAGGCTACCCGCCGCCCCAAACCCGGTCCGGTTGAGCCTCACTAGCCAGATGAAGCTAGCTTAGAACGTTAACCCTGTTGCCCAAACCGAAGTAGCTGGCTAGTAATTCATTTTCATGAACTGAAGTTCAATTTCAATAGGCGAACAACAAGTGGCTGCCAAGCTAAGCTAACACTTACTCACAAGGATACCTGAATCATTGCTAAGAATAGTGAAAATGACTGCAGTTTCTACTGGTCATTGTTTTCAGGCTGGTTGTATTGGTGCTAGCTAGGTACCAAGCTATAGCTAGCTACCCCAGAAGTTGTGGTCGAACAAATGACTTATTACCAACGCCGTAGTGAAAACACATAGCTGGACAAACACTGGCCAGGAACTTTGACAGTGTTCTGATGCCGCTTGGCTTGCGCCATTCCAGAAGAGAACATGCAAAGACCCAAACGGCGTTCCACAGACACACCGGTTGAAAACGCGTGTGATCAAACGAAGCATCGACGTCCCCGATGACGCGCTTCTGATAACGTGTTGCACGCCTCCGCACACTGCCTCGAAGCTCGAGTATCAACAGTAACAGCACTAATTCATGATACAGCGCTGCCTTGTGTCTTATTGCTTAAATGCAGCATGACCAGATCTGGGCCCGGGCTAATAACCCTTAAACAGACAAGTAAACAGAACTCAAGGCATCGTGTAGGCTATTATTTACCTGCTGAAGCCCAGCTCTTTCTTATAGCACCAGAGGACAGACGGTCTGGCTCGGACTGCGGCTTTGGACAGCATGTGGTGCAGGATGACAACCTGTAAGAAGTTACATTGAACATGGATTACAGACGACAAACACCTCTGGGCTGATATCAATGTCTTAATCGTGTACATTTTTACCTGGTCTCTGCCATGGTCCCCGACCACCACGAACATGGTGCGGTGCTGCTCGGCAACACCATTATCTATCTGGACACGGATCCTGTTATCGATCTTCTTCCGAAATGTTGCCATGGTGGTTCCTGAGGGCGAAAAGGAGTAAGGCTGCTCCAGTAAGGGCGTTATGCAAGAGGACTATTTCTGATGGAAAGCTAGATCGTTTTGTCAACGGGCACAGCAGTCGTTCCTCCCGTGAGCTGATCACATCCCTTACCTACAGATGATTTATGTTATGGTTTATCTAGCTAGCAGTTCTACAACGCTCTGGTTTAAGAGATCGTTCTTACCTGCCGTAGTTAGTAAGCCCACTGGTGTGTAAAACGAGTGAATGTAGCTGAAACCACGCCGACCTCTGGAAGCAGTTAGTTTAGTTTACAGGCGGCCGTCATGCCGAGAGATTCACGTGGGGACTGCGGTCCTGAAGGACCCTGCTATGGCGTCACAGCTAGGCGAGAAAAGTACACGAGCTGTCAAACCAAATGCCTGAAGGTAAAAATGTTAACAAACCTGAAATAAACTACAAAATACTCACAAGCAATGAGGTGAAGAAACGCGTGAACCTACACACACCCACATATATATATATATATGACTGGTATTTCTAAATATGTTAATGATAGTACAATACCAAAGATGATGGATATACTGCCAAATACACCTCTAGCCACACTAGCGGACCGGCGGGCTATCCCGCTTGGTGAATACATTTAATTATTGCAATCAATTGTTTAATTATACACAATTATCAACATTCCTACATCGAACATGTCTAACAGTAGGCCGTCATTGTAAATACGATTTTGTTCTTAAATGACTTGCCTCGTCAAATAAAGGTTCAATAAAATGTTTAAAAAAAGAAAAGTATAAACAAGAAAATACAAAAAATATAACAAATATATATATATATATATATATATATATATATATATATATATATATATAAAAAAATAAGAATTCTAGTGCAATTGTATTCACTCATTAATGATTCAGGAAGATGTTCTTTTTGTCATTCACTATGGATAATGTCTAATTTTGGGAATAGAATTCTGGAAATTATTGCATTCTACTTTGAATTTTCAATGAGGGTTGTTGACATCAACCCACGGTTTTCAATGGAGAGATGCTATGCTACTAGCTTCATGACAGGAATATGCACAGCCATCTCGAGGTATTGGAGTGGCCATCACAAAGCCCTGACCTCAATCCTATAAAACATTTGCGGGCAGAACTGAAAAAGCGTGTGCGAGCAAGGAGGCCTACAAACCTGACTCAGTTACACCAGCTCTGTCAGGAGGAATGGGCCAAAATTCACCCAACTTTTTTAACTCCGATATAAATTGTTTCCTCAAAGTTGGCAGGATGTCACGTGTCCTGCTTCTAAGTACACTCGTAACAACTTAAGCATTACAAAACTTATATTAGATCAAATAAAACTCACGTAGCATATAAGCCATATTTTTTGTTAACCAAATTCAACACTCATTGACTTCCATGCAAAAACCCCTTGTTTGGTGGGCGGAAAAAAAACTACCTGAGGGAGGGAGATAGGTTTTCTGCAGAGTTGGGCCTCTCTGACAATACTAAAAAGAGGGTTAATTTTAGCAATAAAGCCCGAGGCGGTATATGACCAATATACCACAGCTAAGGGCTGTTCTTAACACGACAGAATGCTGAGTGCCTGGACGCAGCTCTTATCCGTGATATATTGGCCATATATCACAACCCCCCCAAGGGGCCTTATTGCTATTATAAACTGGTTACCAACGTAATTAGAGCAGTGAAAATAAATATATTGTCGTGCCCATGGTATTCGGTCTGATATACCACGTCTGTCAGACAATCAGCATTCAGGGCTCAAACCACCCAGTTTAAAATTTAGGTTATAACCAGACTGCCTCATCACTACACTACACCAGAGGAAAATAAAGAGGCTCAATTCGGCGGAAAATCTGTCACCCTCCAGCAGGGGGCGTTTGTTTTTGTTTTCCCTCACCAAGCAATTCGTTTTTGTATGGAGGTCAATGACTGTCGAATTTGGTCAACAAATAAATTAATGGCTTATTTGCTACGTGATGTTTCTTTGATCAAATAAAATGTGTTATGTGACATCCTGGCAACTTTGAGAAAAAATGGCTGTGCATATTATTTATTTATTTATTGCCTTACCTCCCTCATCTTACCTCACCTCATTTGCACACACTGTATATAGACTTTTCTATTGTGTTACTGTGTTTGTTTATTCCATGTGTACCTCTGTGTTGTTGTATGTGTCGAACTGCTTTGCTTTATCTTGGCCAGGTCGCAGTTGTAAAGGAGAACTTGTTCTCAACTGGCCTACGTGGTTAAATAAATGTGAATTAAATATTCATGGCATGAGGCTAGTAGCATAGCCTCTGTCTCCTTTGAATACAGGTGGTTGACGTCAACAACGCTCATGAAATATTCATAAGAGGATTGCAATAATGAGATGTATCCACCAATCCAAAGAAAGAATAGGCGGGAGCTAGACAGTAGCGCCGCTTTGTGTACGAAGACTCCCATTGTTAGGGCTGAAAGACATGTACCTTGTCAGTATATCTATAATCTTTGACTACACTTAATAAAATCACCACTTCAAGGTCTTCCTCAACAAGTAACCAACCATAGTAAAGCGGTTTAATTTAGCCTCTGAGCTAATAAGAAGCGTAGATAGGAAGTCTTGATTCATCCGTGTTCCCTACCCAGCTCTCAGATTGTATTAGTTTTCTACAGAGAATGCAATACACAGCTCTTTCATCACAAGTCAAAATCATCTTGTCTAGCCCTTGCAACACTTTCACCACCCAGCAATAAAGGACACTGGACACAATCACCACAAATCATGGGTAATGCAACATCTTTATTGAAACATCAATTTACAAACTGAGGAATTGGGAGCTTCTTTTAAAAACGTAACAAAAATGCTTTTTAGAACAAAGGTGATATGTGAACAAAACAAAAAAAGGGGGGACTGGGCAAGAGAAAGAAACACTCCCGGGGGCTCGGACCAGCAGTGGCATGTTTTATTTTATAAAAAAAATAAATCAATGAAATCTTTCAAGTTTACAGGCTTGCTTAAAACCGTCGTAACATTAAGGATTTACAGATCGGCTTGTTTATTCAGTCTCATTTTAAAACATGAATATTTTTTCAATATCAAAGCAGGTATTACTTTGATCCAAAAGCCAGGAAAATACCACTGATGAGAAACAAAAAGGACAAATAAAAGTGATGGGGCAAAATGCATTCTGGATATCTTGAATGTTTAGTGTGGTGTGGAAAGTTCAGTCAAAACCTGTTCCAGTCGTTCCTTACCTCACCCCCCCACCTTGGCCCTGACCCTTCAATTTGCCCCACCCAGGAAAAATATAACCAAGTAAATAAGTCCACCACTACACCGTTATACGTACCAGACGTTTCTGCAAACATTGAAATGTTAGGGCCAAAGGGAAGGGGTGAATTGGGACAGTCAAACACAGGCCCGATCAGGACCTCATGGCCTGGGCATTGCCTCCTCGAGACATCCCTCTGGATCCCTGGCCTGCTCCACGCTTGTAGTTCTGATTATAACCATCCTGAAGCAGGGAAAAAGACAGACAAAGCATTACTACTAACCGTTGTAATAGAATACTCTAATATAGATTCCTAACAAATAAAAGGAGACGATCCAGTGATGCCCCCTATAAGGCAAAGAGAGGCCCACAAAAGATTAATAACATGTAATGCAACAACTTCTATAGATACCAAACATATATGAGACCATCCAAGGTCCCCTATAGTAAGGGAAAGGTCAACTTTGAGGGCCATCTTCCCGGACCTAGATTAAGCCTACTCTTGAATTTGAAAAATAATGCTCAATGGAGAAACTCCCCCAATTGAAAGTACTTTTAATTCCAGGGCTTAAATCTGTGTCCGGGAAACCGGCCCTGAGCATGTTAGCTTAACATCCATCCCAAGCCCTCCTCCAACCCTGTGTGAGTGATAAGGTCAAAGTTTATTTACCCCCCGCTGGTAGTTGCCTCCATTGGAGTAGTCCCGGGGGGTGTTGAACTGAGCCTGTTGATATCCAGAGTTTGGAGTGTTGGCGAAGGGAGGCCGGTAACCGTCATATCCACCTGGAATGGATTATTACACTCCAGTTAGATGCAGTCATTCAGTAAAAAGCATAGATTGTTTCTTTCGCTTATTAAACAGCAACAAGACCATGATGACACCAAAATGTGCAACAAGCATGTCATATCAAATCTCAAACAAATTGAGATCAAATCCAATAGATGTAGGTTTTTTCTCCCATACACAACACTCAGCTCAATCGATCTATTTAACTAACTAAACTATAGACAAGAGAGAGCTCTAGTGTATCTTGAGGCTGATGTGTGGCCCTGCACAATTTAGTTTGTGACAGTAAAGGACAGGCCAGGCTACTGTACCTCTGAATCCGTTGGAGGAGCCTCTGTATCCGTTGACCATGCCGCGAGCGTTACGGGGGGCCTCCACGGGTCATGCCTCTGCTGTTGTAGAAGGACTGGGCCTGGCGACCAGCCCCGGTGATGAACCCTGGACCCTGCTGACCCGGCTGCTGCCCCCTGGGGCAGGGCCTGGCTGGGTAGGGATGGGTCCTGGGAGTGGAAGGCACCAACCACTACAGACAGGGAAACATAGTTTGCGTAAAATGGCCTTAAGACAGTCATTATAAAGTATGTGAAATATATTTGTAGTGCTGTTCAACCTGTTCACATTGCCCTTTTCAGGACAGTTCCAGTAGCACTATGGTAAATGCATAACCAGGCCAGTGTGGTAAGGCTCGACTTGATTTTGCTCTGTAGTAAGACATTGGTAAAAATCTGCCCCAGCCTTGCTAGCTCACCAGACTGCAGCTGGTCTGTCTGCATCTCTGCCTGCTCCACAGGGAGCTGCTGTGATTGGCTGCTGAAGCCCTGCTGGCTGTAGCTGTTCTGGTATTGGCTGGCCTGGGTCAAGGCTTCCGCCTCATTGGCCGGCGGGACAGGGGCATTGAGGTTGAACACCTGAGGGGGGAGCAAGGTAGCCTGGTTAAAACAATGGCGTGCGAAGTGTTCAGTCTGGTTTAACAATGCTAGGAACAATTGTCACTCACAGGCTTATCAAGAGTTAAAGCTACAATCTAAGATTTGTGTTTCAGCCCAATACTATCCCTGCCACCATCACAGAATGGTTTTAAGTGCTGTAAGAATCCCAGTTAAATGCTTCCAGTTCTGAGAGTAGGTTGCATGTGAGTGCCGGCAGCAGTAGTAAACAGAGATTCTGCACTATAAGCATTGTCATGAAAGGGCCAATCAGCAGTTGAAACAATAAAGTGGCACCCCACCTCGGTTTTGGTAAGAATTACCTCGACTAACCTGGGCACGCGCGAGCCTGCCTGACTCTGGGCGCGCGCGAGCGAGCCTGCCTGGCTGACTGACAGATTCAGGGCGCGTGCGAGCGAGCCTGCCTGACGGACTGACTGACTGACTGACTGACTCTGGGCGAGCGTGCCTGACTGACTGACTCTGGGCGTGCGCGGGCGAGCCTGCCTGACTGACTGACTGACTGACTGACTCTGGGCGGACGCGCGAGCGAGCCTGCCTGCCTGACACTGGGCGGACGCGCGAGCCTGCCTGCCTGACTCTGGGCGGACGCGCGCGAGCCTGACTGACTGACTCTGGGCGGACGCGCGAGCCTGACTGACTGACTGACTCTGGGCGAGCCTGACTGACTAACTCTGGGCGGACGCGCGAGCCTGCCTGCCTGCCTCTGGGCGGACGCGCGAGCCTGCCTGCCTGCCTGCCTCTGGGCGGACGCGCGAGCCTGCCTGCCTCTGGGCGGACGCGCGAGCCTGCCTGCCTGCCTCGGCAGACGCGCGAGCCTGCCTGCCTGCCTGCCTCGGCAGACGCGCGAGCCTGCCTGCCTCTGGGCAGACGCGCGAGCCTGCCTGCCAAACTGCCTCTGGGCAGACGCGCAAGCCTGCCTGCCTGCCTGCCGGACGGACTGACTCTGGGCGAGCGTGCCTGCCTGCCTGCCTGCCTCTGGGCAGACGCGCGAGCCTGCCTGCCTGCCTCTGGGCAGACGCGCGAGCCTGCCTGCCTGCTTAACTGCCTGCCTCTGGGCAGACGCACGAGCCTGCCTGCCTGCCTGCCTGCCTCTGGGCAGACGCGCGAGCCTGCCTGCCTGCCTCTGGGCAGACGCGCGAGCCTGCCTGCCAAACTGCCTCTGGGCAGACACGCGAGCCTGCCTGCCTGCCGGACGGACTGACTCTGGGCGAGCGTGCCTGCCTGCCTGACTGACTCTGGGCGGACGCGCCTGCCTGCCTGACTGACTCTGGGCGGACGCGCGAGCCTAACTGCCTGCCTCTGGGCGGACGCGCGAGGCTGCCTGCCTGCCTCTGGGCGGACGCGCGAGGCTGCCTGCCTGCCTCTGGGCGGACGCGCGAGGCTGCCTGCCTGCCTCTGGGCGGACGCGCGAGCCTGCCTGCCTGCCTCTGGGCGGACGCGCGAGCCTGCCTGCCTGCCTCTGGGCGGACGCGCGAGCCTGCCTGCCTGCCTCTGGGCGGACGCGCGAGCCTGCCTGCCTCCTGGGCAGACGCGCGAGCCTGCCTGCCTGCCTGCCTGCCTCCTGGGCAGAAGCGCGAGCCTGCCTGCCTCCTGGGCAGACGCGCGAGCCTGCCTGCCTGCCTCTGGGCAGACGCGCGAGCCTGCCTGCCTGCCTCTGGGCAGACGCGCGAGCCTGCCTGCCTGCCGGACGGACTAACTCTGGGCGAGCCTGCCCAGAGGCAGCCTGCCTGCCTCTGGGCGGACGCTCGAGCCTGCCTGCCTCCTGGGCGGACACGCGCGAGCCTGCCTGCCTCCTGGGCGGACGTGCGAGCGAGCCTGCCTGCCTGACACTGGGCAGACGCGCGAGCCTGCCTGCCTGACACTGGGCAGACGCGCGAGCCTGCCTGCCTGCCTGCCTCCCTCTGGGCAGACGCGCGAGCCTGCCTGCCTGCCTGCCTCTGGGCAGACGCGCGAGCCTGCCTGCCTGCCTGCCTCTGGGCAGACGCGCGAGCCTGCCTGCCTGCCTGCCTGCCTCTGGGCAGACGCCACGAGCCTGCCTGCCTGCCTGCCTCTGGGCAGACGCCACGAGCCTGCCTGCCTGCCTGCCTCTGGGCAGACGCGCGAGCCTGCCTGCCTGCCTGCCTCTGGGCAGACGCGCGAGCCTGCCTGCCTGCCTGCCTCTGGGCAGACGCGCGAGCCTGCCTGCCAAACTGCCTCTGGGCAGACGCGCGAGCCTGCCTGCCAAACTGCCTCTGGGCAGACGCGCGAGCCTGCCTGCCTGCCGGACGGACTGACTCTGGGCGAGCGTGCCTGCCTGACTGACTCTGGGCGAGCGTGCCTGCCTGACTGACTCTGGGCGGACGCGCGAGTCTAACTGCCTGCCTCTGGGCGGACGCGCGAGGCTGCCTGCCTGCCTCTGGGCGGACGCGCGAGGCTGCGTGCCTGCCTCTGGGCGGACGCGCGAGCCTGCCTGCCTGCCTCTGGGCGGACGCGCGAGCCTGCCTGCCTGCCTCTGGGCGGACGCGCGAGCCTGCCTGCCTGCCTCTGGGCGGACGCGCGAGCCTGCCTGCCTGCCTCTGGGCGGACGCGCGAGCCTGCCTGCCTGCCTCTGGGCGGACGCGCGAGCCTGCCTGCCTGCCTCTGGGCGGACGCGCGAGCCTGCCTGCCTGCCTCTGGGCAGACGCGCGAGCCTGCCTGCCTGCCTCTGGGCAGACGCGCGAGCCTGCCTGCCTGCCGGACGGACTGACTCTGGGCGAGCCTGCCCAGAGGCAGCCTGCCTGCCTCTGGGCGGACGCGCGAGCCTGCCTGCCTCCTGGGCAGACACGCGAGCCTGCCTGCCTGCCTCCTGGGCGGAAGCGCGAGCCTGCCTGCCTCCTGGGCGGACGCGCGAGCCAGCCTGCCTCCTGGGCGGACGTGCGCGCGAGCCTGCCTGCCTCCTGGGCGGACGTGCGAGCGAGCCTGCCTGCCTGCCTGCCACTGGGCAGACGCGCGAGCCTGCCTGCCTGCCTGCCTCCCTCCCTCCCTCCCTCCCTCTGGGCGGACGCGCGAGCCTGCCTGCCTGCCTGCCTCTGGGCGGACGCGCGAGCCTGCCTGCCTGCCTCTGGGCGGACGCGCGAGCCTGCCTGCCTGCCTGCCTCTGGGCGGACGCGCGAGCCTGCCTGCCTGCCTGCCTGCCTCTGGGCGGACGCGCGAGCCTGCCTGCCTGCCTCTGGGCGGACGCGCGAGCCTGCCTGCCTCTGGGCGGACGCGCGAGCCTGCCGGACGGACTGCCTCTGGGCGGACGCGCGAGCCTGCCTCTGGGCGGACGCGCGAGCCTGCCTCTGGGCGGACGCGCGAGCCTGCCTCTGGGCGGAGGCGCGAGCCTGCCTGCCTCCTGGGCGGACGCGCGAGCCTGCCTGCCTCCTGGGCGGACGCGCGAGCCTGCCTGCCTCCTGGGCGGACGCGCGAGCCTGCCTGCCTCCTGGGCGGACGCGCGAGCCTGCCTGCCTGCCTGCCTCCTGGGCGTACGCGCGAGCCTGCCTGCCTGCCCGCCTCCTGGGCGCACGCCTCGCCCGCCTGCCCGCCCGCCCGCCCGCCCGCCCGCCCGCCCGCCTGCCCGCCTGCCCGCCCGCCCGCCCGCCTGCCCGCCCGCCCGCCTGCCTGCCCGCCCGCCTGCCTGCCTGCCTGCCTGCCTGCCTGCCTGCCTGCCCGCCCGCCTGCCCGCCCGCCTGCCCGCCCGCCCGCCTGCCTGCCTGCCTGCCTGCCTGCCTGCCCGCCTGCCTGCCTGCCTGCCCGCCCGCCCGCCTGCCCGCCTGCCCGCCCGCCCGCCCGCCCGCCCGCCCGCCCGCCCGCCCGCCCGCCCGCCCGCCCGCCCGCCCGCCCGCCCGCCCGCTCCGCCCGCCCGCCCGCCCGCCCGCCCGCTCCGCCCGCCCGCCCGCCCGCTCCGCCTGCCTGCCTGCCCGCGAGCCTGCCTGCCGCCCCTCCGGGCAGACGGCGAGCCTGCCTGCCTGCCCTCCGGCAGACGCCACGAGCCTGCCTGCCTGCCCTCCGGGCAGACGCCAGCGAGCCTGCCTGCCTGCCTCTGGGCAGACGCCACGAGCCTGCCTGCCTGCCTGCCTCTGGGCAGACGCGCGAGCCTGCCTGCCTGCCTCTGGGCAGACGCGCGAGCCTGCCTGCCTGCCTCTGGGCAGACGCGCGAGCCTGCCTGCCTGCCTGCCTGCCTCTGGGCAGACGCGCGAGCCTGCCTGCCTGCCTGCCTCTGGGCAGACGCGCGAGCCTGCCTGCCTCCTGGGCGGACGCGCGAGCCAGCCTGCCTGCCTCTGGGCAGATGCGCGAGCCTGCCTGCCTGCCTGCCTCTGGGCAGATGCGCGAGCCTGCCTGCCTGCCTCTGGGCAGACGCGCGAGCCTGCCTGCCTGCCTCTGGGCGGACGCGCGAGCCTGCCTGCCTGCCTGCCTGCCTGCCTGCCTGCCTGCCTGCCTCTGGGCGGACGCGAGCGAGCCAGCCTGCCTGCCTGCCTGCCTGCCTCTGGGCGGACGCGCGAGCCAGCCTGCCTGCCTGCCTCTGGGCGGACGCGCGAGCCAGCCTGCCTGCCTGCCTGCCTCTGGGCGGACGCGCGAGCCAGCCTGCCTGCCTCTGGGCGGACGCGCGAGCCAGCCTGCCTGCCTCTGGGCGGACGCGCGAGCCAGCCTGCCTGCCTGCCTGCCTCTGGGCGGACGCCAGAGCCTGCCTGCCTGCCTGCCTCTGGGCAGACGCCCGAGCCTGCCTGCCTCTGGGCAGACGCGCGAGCCAGCCTGCCTGCCTGCCTCTGGGCAGACGCGCGAGCCAGCCTGCCTGCCTGCCTCTGGGCAGACGCGCGAGCCAGCCAGCCTGCCTCTGGGCAGACGCGCGAGCCAGCCAGCCTGCCTGCCTCTGGGCAGACGCGCGAGCCAGCCTGCCTGCCTCTGGGCAGACGCGCGAGCCAGCCAGCCTGCCTGCCTGCCTGCCTGCCTGCCTCTGGGCAGACGCCCGAGCCAGCCAGCCTGCCTGCCTGCCTCTGGGCAGACGCGCGAGCCAGCCAGCCTGCCTGCCTGCCTCTGGGCAGACGCGCGAGCCAGCCAGCCTGCCTGCCTGCCTGCCTCTGGGCAGACGCGCGAGCCAGCCAGCCAGCCAGCCTGCCTGCCTGCCTCTGGGCAGACGCGCGAGCCAGCCAGCCTGCCTGCCTCTGGGCAGACGCGCGAGCCAGCCAGCCAGCCAGCCTGCCTGCCTCTGGGCAGACGAGCCAGCCAGCCAGCCTGCCTGCCTGCCTCTGGGCAGACGCGCGAGCCAGCCTGCCTGCCTGCCTCTGGGCAGACGCGCGAGCCAGCCTGCCTGCCTGCCTCTGGGCAGACGCGCGAGCCAGCCTGACGCGCGAGCCTGACAGACTCTGGGCGGGCGGGGTTAGGGTGACGCGCGAGCCTGACAGACTCTGGGCGGGCGGGGTTAGGGTGACGCGCGAGCCTGACAGACTCTGGGCGGGCGGGCCGACGCGCGAGCCTGACTGACTCTGGGCGGGCGGGCCGACGCGCGAGCCTGACTGACTCTGGGCGGGGCGGGCCGCCACGAGCCTGACTGACTCTGGGCGGGCGACGCGCGAGCCTGACTGACTCTGGGCGGGCGGACGCGCGAGCCTGACTGACTCTGGGCGGGCCGACGCGCGAGCCTGACTGACTCTGGGCGGGCCGACGCGCGAGCCTGACTGACTGGACGGGCCGACGCCCGAGCCTGCCTGCCTGCCTGACGCCGTGCCTGCCTGCCTGACGCCGCGCCTGCCTGCCTGACGCCGCGCCTGCCTGCCTGACGCCGCGCCTGCCTGGAGACTGTTTGCATTTTGACTAAGGCCTTACTGTTTGCATGGACTGGAATGGTGCTGCATTGACATTGATGCCGGAGCTATGTGTGGGTTTGGAGACGTTGACAGACTGGAAGACCTGCTGCTGGGTCTGAGAGGAGGCAAGGGGCTGCTGTTGCTCTGATGACAGGGACATGGATGCCTGGGGAAGAAAAGAAGAGTACCATCAGATACAGTGGTCCTGTACTCAGGTTGGTAAGAGTGTGGCGCTAGTAACGCAAAAGTTGTGGGTTCAATTCCCACAGTGAGTCCATCATAATCTTTTTGTACACGTACATGATCGCTGTGGAAATTTAACCCACAACTTAAAAGTTACTGTATAATGGATAAAAGTATTCGCTAAGTGGCATGTATTATCCTATCATTTTTTACCTGGATGGTGTCGATGGAGTCTGCATGTGGGTGTGGTTCTGGCGTGTGTGATGACTGGTACATGGGGCAAGGCGTGGAGTACGACTCAGGTGTGGGGGACACCATGGGAACCTGGGGATGAAGGAGCGGACTCATTCAGACATCAAGTTTCCTAGCCTCTTCACCACAGAGGACTGCCCCATTTAAAATAGATCAAATGCATCCTCCAAACTCACTGGAGTTATCACTCATCTAAAATGATTGTGGAAGTGATAAAGGGTTCCACTAAATACATCTGACCAAGTCATATCAGTGATTACTTAAGGGTGCATTTTCAAAGTACTTGAACAAGGCAAACTTCATGTTATTAAAAGAAGACCCTGCCATCATCCTTTAATACCAGTACTCACCTGCATGGGCTCAGGCTGTACCGGGACGGTGTTGTGTGGTGAGAGGCGTGATTTTGGATGGACTGGGGGACAGCCCAACTGAGGAAGGTCCATGTTCTGAGCTGCAGGCTTCATGGGCTGGGCTGATACGATGGCTGGGTCAATGAGCTGGCCATCAAACTCCAGCATAGAGTCCTGATGGAGGAAGCAGAAAATAGTGTTATGGCTGAATAACAAAAAACTCTTTCCTTTATTCCTCACATCTTTTGATTCCTTGATCTTCTGACAACGCCACAAAATGCATTGGTCCTGAGGGAAGCAAACAATGTAATTATGGCACTATGCTGAATGTGACTGAGTTTCAAAGCCATGGTCCCCTATAAGCCACAAGACTGAGTTCACCTGCTGAGCTAAAGCCCAGGCATTAGCTTGGACCAAATGCCTAGTATTCAGGCAGTGCCTAGTACTCAGTGGGCTAACAGTCTTGAAGAGGGTGGTGGTTTGAATCCTCACCTGCATGAAGTTGTAAGGCCCCTGCATCTGTGACAAGAGGTCCTGGACCGCCTGCTTCCTGACCACCGGGGGTGTGACTGTGGGTGTGGCCACATTCAGGGAGTGGGTCTCCAAGTCATTGGGAGGAAGGGCTGACTGTACAGGTTGTTGCTGGATGACACTCGCCACCTGAGGGGGAGGAACAAGAGGCAAGGCAAGAGGCTTTATACCCTATGAAAGTACCCTTCCGTATCCAGTCCCATAATCTCGACTACACGATTCTATTCATGAAAATATGGTAATTTAAGATGTATATAAAATTACATTTGTATTCATGTATTGATTTAGTCATACCCGATGCCTTTTATCAAAATATGTTACGTTAAAGAATTAAGACGTCACCTAAATTTCAAAAAGTCTAATTTGGACTACATCTCCTGCTGCTTTGATCGCATGCCGGAGGACTTACAGGACCGTAAAACCGGTTAGTTACAGGCCGTTTTACAAGTTTTATACTAGATTACACAGTTTTCTTTTTTACTGAATGTTGACAGCCAATACTTTAAAATGCAAAAAAATAGTTTGTCTCCTCTGAACAGTTGAGATGTATCCGTTACTTGAACTCTGTGAAGCATTTATTTGAGCTGCAATCTGAGGTGCAGTTAACTCTAACTTATCCTCTGCAGCAGAGGCAACTCTGGGTCTTCCTTTCCTGTGGCGGTCCTCATTAAGCCAGTTTCATCATTGCGATTGATGGTTTTTGCAACTGCAATTTAAGAAACGTTCAAAGTCCTTGACATTTTCCAGATTAAGACATGAAGGTCAGTCAAAGTAATGGACTGTCGTTTCTCTTTGCTTATTTGAGCTGTTCTTGCCACAATATGGACTTGTTGTCTTTTACCAAATAGGGCTATCTTCTGTATACCACTCCTACCTTTTAACACAACTGATTGGCTCAAACCAATTGAGGAAAGAAAATCCACAAATTAACAAGGCACATCTGTTAATTGAAATGCATTCCAGCGGACTACCTCATGAAGCTGGTTGAGAGAATGCCAAGAGTATGCAAAGCTGTCAAGGCAAAGGGTGGCTACTTTGAAGAATCTCAAATATATTTTGATTTGTTTACAATATGATTCCATGTGTTATTTCATAGTTTTGATATCTTCACTATTATTCTACAATGTGGAAAAATAAAGACAAATCCTTAAATGAGTAGGTGTGTCCAAACTTTTGACTGGTACTGTATAACTACAGAATTAAGACAGATCATGCTTCTATTGCCTGTGAGTGTTTGTTTAATAGTCTGACTCCATGAGCATCAAACCTCACGCATGTCGGATAAACAACTTCACTATTTCGCCTTTAAAAAAATAAAAATAAATCTTTATTACAAATGAACAAAGGCTTTACACTTTTGTTGTTAGAACAGCCTCTGGTATTATTGATAACTTATCTAGTGTTGTTTACAATGTTTCAAATTGTCAGAAATTATATTCATAAGAACCTTAATCTCCTTATTGTTATTATGATGATCGTCATGTCATTATAACTAGTAGGCTTAGCATAGAGCAGCCTTGTATAGCCACCATCGAGCTGTAGGCCTAAGAACGCATGCTCTTCAGTCTTAATACCCTAACTTAGTTATGATTGACTATTGGAAGTATAGGCCTAACTTTTTTCATGTCATCACACAGCGTTCATGATTTGAAATGCAATCAAGCATTTCAAGTTTAATAAAGCGACCATTTAATAATAAGCGTAAACCATAAATAAACCATTCAATTTTGTAAAATTGCATTCAGGAATGAATGAGACTTTAGTATTTTCTGTAATAAAGGCTTTACAAAAAAAACGTTATAAACACTCTGGTACACTTATAATTTATTTTGTGTCATTATCATTGTTCCAAACGGTCAGAAAGAATACAATATAATTTAACAGTACCTGTTGGGCACACATAATATGCACGCAGCGCTTGCTCCTTACCTTTTTTCTTGATCGGCAGTATTTTCCACAACTAGTCACATTTATTCCACACATCTGACTTCCCCTTTACCTCCTGAGCAACCAGTAAACATTGCCCCGTTTCTAGTTTATTTGTCACGTCCTCTGCATCCATTTTGCTGTGTGTTACGGTGTTCAGTTTGTTATAACCAATTTATTGATGAGAGTATGATAGGCTATAGGTCAGGCCATATTGGTCACGTGCATGTGATGCATGCATGTCACGTAAAGAGAGCACGGGTTGAGGTAATATGACGATCGTCATAAACAAAATGAGGGATTTGGTAACTTTTCAGTCAGAAATGGCTAGTTATGCTGCAGCAACACAGGCAGCACAATAAACACTGTTCTGTGGTGGTCGCTGCAGCAGGGAGGAGAGAGACACAACGGGTGCTAGTCACAGTCACTTGCTGTAATCTTTATTTTTACACCGCACCAAAAGTTTGAGCCCGGCCCAATTAAACCAATTGCGGTTGGACTCTAGTCATTTGTGTGTCTTAATTATATCTAACAATGCACTTAAAACATCAGACAAGCTTAGTAAATATATTGGATTTGATTAAAACACATAGGATGCGTCTATGAAAAAATACACATTTAAACATTTTGATTGGTCGAAAGAACAGATGACTGTAGACAAATTGTTTTTTGTCTGGGACAGCCCTACCATGATTTGTGTAATGTGTATGATGCTTAGTGTTTTACCTCTGTTTCTGTCGTCCACTTGTCTCCTTGCTCCTTGTCACTGCTGCTGTACGTGGTGTCTGGAATGAACTGTCTGTTTACGAACTGAAACACAAAAACAAGATGGCCGCCGTCACAATGCAGCAGAGACATGATAATAACTGAATTAACAGGGTAGTGTTCAGTAGGTAGGAAATCAAAGAAAACTGCCCAAAACAGGTATACATTATCTGAATTTGTCCAATTGGAAGCACTTGTTTTCATTTCCATTGCAAAATGTAGTAAAACATTGCCTTAATGAACACGACCCAGGATAGTAAGTCCTCTCACCTCTGTAGCCTCCACCTTAATGGGCTCTATGTACTCTTCAACTATTTCACCCTCTGAAGAGAAAAATTTTCATAATGCAGGACGAAAGATGTTCAATCAGTCAACATCTTTATTGTCACAATTGGAAAACTTATAAGTGGTAAAAAACAATACAGCAACAAAAGTAACTAAGGTACAAACAGTTAGCATTTTATATTGCCTTTAAATTGCTTACAAATGCAGAAACGTACATGTACTTTCGCTAACAGCTACATTGGTTCGCCATTTTCAAAAAAAAATCTCACGTCTAAGGATGGCAAAGGAACGTGACCAGTTGAGCCATCAAAATATATGTATAACTTCAAAATATGTCAATTTCTAACTCAGAAGTGCACATTAACGTCAAAAATGTTGACCTGGGTCGACGGTCTGCTCCTCTGCCGACTCCACTACTGCCTCCAACTGCTGCTCCTCCTCCTCCTCATCCTCACACACTCCATTCTGGTGGGACTGGGTTTTGTCAAAGTACCCGCTTAGCAGCACCCGATCCAGGCTGTCCTTCAGAGCTTTGTCTGGGGAGGGGAAGGGCAGAGAACCATTAGCGTCACCATATCACAAAAAAAACACGGTATTATGATGTATCAATCTACAATAAAATATGGTGGACACATCTGACCTAAGTATGTCTCATCGTATTCTCCAGTCTTGCGGTCTGAGCACTGAACTACCCCCCCATTGAAGTGCTCTATTGAACGTGACCCAGTTCTCCAAGAGGTGGTACTACTGGTGACTGGAGAGCGGTGACTTGCTTTTCTAGACCTATAAAGCTGAGACAGCCGGTTCTCTGTCTGTCTGTGTGAGAGAATGGGTCCTGTGAGTGGGACCACAGGGCAGGCTATAGGGCCACTGGCACCCTGCCCAGACCTTGGCAAACTGCCCCAATGCCACGCTGAATCAGGAGAAGCCCTCAACATTTCAGTCCTCTGTCCTGGCAGACTGCACTGTATGTATGTATGTCTCAAGGTCACATCAAATCAGAATGTACCCCTCCTATAGCATGTACCCCTAGACCCAGATTATTCATATTACAGATCTGTACATTTACAAGACTTCAGCATTCAGAATGCACCATTCCATTCATCTGCAACACCTCAGTTAGTTATATGGTAATTGTGCCAGTCCTAAATAACCAACAGTTACAGATGTCATGCATAAATTATACAATAACCCTCTACTTTCAGCATTTAGTTTGCACTATTTTTGTAAGACAGCTGTGTGTACAGCTGCATTCACAAATGGTAATTCACCTATTGCAAACAGCCTATCCATCTGGTAGCCTATATTCATTACCAAAAACAGCCTTGCTTTAGGGCTACAAATGTTGGCTGCAACGTGTCACTTCAAAAGCACTCAATGGCCTCAGAGTCTCAGCATTTGAACTTTGTTTAATGTGGTATAGCGTGATAAGCAGAATTAAATATAACTGGATATTGGCGGAAACTGTTGTCCACGTCGACTCAGAGGATCCCAACCATGCTCAATGGGTGACATGTCTGGTGAGTATGCAGGTCATGGAAGAACTGGAACTTTTTCAGCTTCCAGGAATTGTGTACAGATCCTTGTGACATGGGGCCGTGCATTTGCATGCTGAGACCCTTTTCCTTTCTTCCTGGGTCAATCAAATTTGCCTAGACCTACTGTCAAGTTACCAGGTTGTTAGCTTGCTAGGTAACATGACTGAACAATGTTGTTTGTTATCAAACCAATAATTAGCAGGCCGGGATTAGTTTAAACGGACTGCGACATGTTTTGTGAAAATCGATCAAATGCGCATGAAATCGCAGAGTGTTTTTTTACCGTTTGAGGTAGAGACAATGTTTTCTTTGCTGTAAAGCTGCAAAAGCATGCCTGTCACTAAGCTGTTTGACCTCTCTGGCACTCCTGCGTGACTACCAACGTGCAAAGCCTATACTCAGACTGGCCTGTGCTCTTTGTATATAATTTCACCATGTATGAAATGTAACAAACGTGATCAGGGTCACAATCCCAGCTCGCCATGAAGGCTAAATTTTAGTTGAAAAACTGATGGAGGAATAGATGTGCAGGAAGAACAGACGACAGAGAGAAGCAGGTGAGTGAGGGCTGGTAGGGGAATGCTGAGAGAAGCAGGTGAGAGGGCTGGTAGAGGGATGCTGAGAGAAGCAGGTGAGTGAGGGCGGGTAGGGAGATGCTGAGAGAAGCAGGTGAGTGAGGGCTGGTAGGGGATGCGACTGGTTGATCAGAGCTGCCGCACGTGATATGCGCATAAAAGTCATTATTGGACTGGTGCATACAGACTAGTTGCTGTTGCTTACACAATTTACTGAACTTAAACATTTTATAAAAACAGGCGCCAGTGGGGTCTTTAGATCGGTAGGGCCGAAAATGTTGGTATCATTAGTATCATGTTTTGGTACCGTGATATTACGGTGGTACCGGTATACCAAGCAACACTGATTTCTTGAGTTATCTTTCTATTATTCTCTCTGCATTGTTGGGAAGGGCCCGTAAGTAAGCATTTCAACTGTTTGTTTACACCCGTTGTTTACAAAGCATGTGACAAATAACATTTCATGATTTGACTTGTGCAAACGGCGGAGGCACGAGTGAATGCGCAAATGGAGGGCCGAGGGGAAGATTTGTGATTATATATTGTTTTCCTTTGTTGCTATTTGAATGGTTATTACGGAGATCGCAGTCATTGGCTGGTCAATTACAGTCAATAAAAATTCCATGGCCGTCACAGCCCTAGCGTCAGTACTGTTCACAGTCCTGCTCTGCATTACCTGCCTTATGCCCCCCACGATCCAACTTCCAGCCCTCAATACACCCCCTCTGGTATATCCAGCACAAATCTTGTCATCTAAGGAGTTGTGACAGACTGACAGTGGATAGCTACTGTCATTACTTATTTGGCAGGACATTGTGTCAAACGTCTTTCCTGTCTAGAGAACAAATATTAGATAAAGTAATTGGCCAAACTAGCCTGGTCTCAGATCTTTGTGCAGTCTTGCCAAATCCTTAAACCGAGCGTACAATACACGATTTTGGCACCGACTTAGCTGTCCCAGACAAGTTTGAGAAAAATAAAATCCCTATGTCGTTGCCTTAGGGCGTGCGGCCGTCACCGATGCACGTTACTGCGAGTGGGTCAGAGACGCAATCTGAGGGCTACCAATCCTGTCTTTGAGCAGTCCCAGACATCCCGATATTGTCAAACATTAGATTTGTTTTAATCGCCAGTGGGATCTAAAGACCCCAATGGCGCCTGTTTTTATAAAATGTTTAAGTTCAGTTAATTGTGTAAGCAACAGCAACTAGTCTGTATGCACCAGTCCAATAATGTCCAAGCATTTCTCTTCTTATTGGTGTCCTTTAGTAAGTTTCTTTGCAGCAATTCGCCCATGAAGTTGATGTTGAGATGTGTCTGTTACTTGAACTCTGAAGCATTTATTTGGGATGCAATCTGAGGTGCAGTTAACTAATGAATTTATCCCCTGCAGTAGAGGCATCTCTGGGTCTTCCTTTCTTGTGGCGGTCCTCATGTGAGCCAGTTGCGACTGCACTTGAAGAAACTTTCAAAGTTCTTGACATTTTCCAGATTGACTGACCTTCATGTCTTAAAGTAATGGACTGTCTTTTCTCTTTGTTTATTTGAGCTGTTCTTGCCATAATGTGGACTTGGTATTTTACCAAATAGGGTAATCTTCTGAATACCACCCCTACCTTGTCAACACAACTGATTGGCTCAAAAGCATTAAGGAAAGAAATTCCACAAATTAACTTAAAGCACACCTGTTGATTGAAATGCATTCCAGCTGACTACCTCACGAAGCTGGTTGAGAGAATGCCAAGAGTGTGCAAAGCTGTCATCAAGACAAAGGGTGCCTACTTTGAAGAATCTCAAACACTTTTTTGGTTACTACATGATTCCATGTGTTATTTCATAGTTGATGTCTTCACTATTATTCTACAATGTAGAAATAGTAAAAATAAAAGAAAAACCCTAGAATGAGTAGGTGTCCAAACTTTTGACTGGTACTGTATAATTGTCTGTCAGACTAGAGATTAGGAGTCGTGTCAGCTCTATTCGTTCCATTTCTATCAGTTTCTTGAATGTTCAGAACGTTTCAAACCACTGAGTAGGGAATTCACCAGGTAGTAGTTGGTTAATCTTACATGTTGTTCCTGCTACAGCTTTGTCCTTCCCCTCCAACAGATCCATGAGGTGTTGAGAAGCCTCTTCGTACTGGTCAGACAACCTGCAACAGGAGAGGTACAGTGGTAACTTGGGAAAGAAAGATACCTGCACACTGTTGATTGCTCCTGCAGTTTTACTGAGTGCAAAACTTGACCCAGAAGTCTGTGTCACGCTCGAGTTACAACTCCCATCTCAAGCTCTCTTGTCCATCAAGTCAATGCGAAACAGTGAAACCCCCACTTCTAAACATCCCAGTTGAACATCATGTTTATGCATGTATTTGACAGATGGTGTCATGGTCTAGTTCTCACCTGAGACCAAGTAATTAACCAAGTTAATTAACAAACTAATTTAGCATCTCCTGGCTTCCACGCATAGCCTACAAGCCACTGACAACAACATTTGGAACATCTACAAGTCTAATAAATCCATGTAATGTAGCCAACACCTTCACAATAAATCCAGCACTTATTTAGACAGACTACATGTTTCTTGTGACCCATTTCAGAAGAACAGAATAGCATACTCTGAGTCTGGCTATGCCATATGGCTGTGGTCTACACTAGTTCATTTAGCAGACACGATTTGCTTAGAATTCCATGACTTTATTTTATAGTTGGAAGAATACAATATATAGCTGAATAAAATAGAAAGGATATTTCCTCCAAGTGATTTGAGTGAGTGCGCACATGCGGCTATTCTGTGTTGAGCGGTTAACAAAGTAACAGGTCCTCCTACAGTATATGCTTCATTTAGAGTTATTTATGTAACTTTAGTTGTGATACAAACCTTGGGCTATATGTTTTGATTTTTAATACATTCTAAGGCTCCATGATGCAACAAAAAAAGTTGCATGAAAAAGGCATGACAAGAATCCATGCCTTTCGCGGCCAGTGTGCCATTGTGTTGAATATAATAATTAGAATTTCCTTCTACCGGCTGTGCTCCCCGAAGCACCTCTCACTCTCACGGCTCTCTAAGATATTGCAATTCTTATTAGCCAATGACCGTCACATGATCGGGTCCTTCTCAGTCTATAAGTGAAGACACATCGGGGACGTAACTGCGCGCGTCCTTTTTGAATTCTGAGGTGCATATTGATGATGTTGGAAAAACGGTCCACCTTCACCTTTCGTCAGCCAACAAGATGAGTAGGCCTAACAAACAATAGCCTATGTCAAAGCACTAGCCTATGTCAATCTACTATCCCCCATAGTACAAAAATTGGCCTATTCTATGCGAGAAATAAATATTCCATACATAGTCTGGGACAGTTGTGGGATGCGATAGATCACAATTAAGTGATAATGCCCAAGAAGCCGGTGTTGAGGATATTTTGGCACAACACCAGGGCTGGCAAACAGTGCCAATAAATACTCCAAACGGCTTCGTGGCCATTATCACTTTTATACAACGGGTTACCAACATATTCAAATAATGATTGACATATTTTCTACAAGTGTGCCTGACAGCTAGAGAGTTAAAGCTGCAATGTAACTTTTTTGGCGACCCAACCAAATTCACATAGAAATGTGTCAATCTCACTGAAAGCAAGTCTAAAAAGCGGTAGATCTTTTCTATGTGCGCCATTTCTATGCTACACACAATACCCCCATAATAAAAGCAAAAACAGATTCGATTTTTTTCATTAAAACTAAAAAACAGAAATACCTTATTTCTGGGGAGGTGACTGAGAACCCAATAGTCACTGAAAGTGCTCTAGAGTTCCTCTGTGGAGATGGGAGAACCTTCCAGAAGGACAACCATCTCTACAGCACTCAAACAATCAAACCATTATAGTAGAGCGCCAAGACGGAATCCACTCATCAGTAAAAGGCACATGACAGCCCGCTTAGAGTTCAGGCCATGAGAAACAAGATTCTCTGGGTCTGATGAAACCAAGATTAAACTCTTTGGCCTGAATGCCATCTCTGGACAGACCTGAAAAAAGGTAGTGTGTAGATTGTATTTTTTTCAATCATCCATTTTAGATTATTATTTTTATTTTTTTTCACCTTTATTTAACCAGGTAGGCCAGTTGAGAACAAGTTCTCATGTTCAACTCTGACCTGGCCAAGATAAAGCAAAGCAGTGCGACAAAAACAACAGAGTTACACATGGGATAAACAAATGTACAGTCATTAACAATAGAAAAGTCTATATACAGTCTGTGCAAATGAAGTAAGATTAGAGAGGTGAGGCAATAAATAGGACATAGCTAAATTGTAAATATTTCGCACAAAAACACTGGTGTGATAGATGTGAAGATTATGTGCAAGTAGAGATACTGGTGGGCTATTTACAGATGGGCTGTGTACAGGTGCAATGATCGGTAAGCTGCTCTGACAGCTGATGCTTATAGTTAGAGGGAGCTATAAGTCTCCAGCTTCAATGACTTTTGCAATTTGTTCCAGTCATTGGCAGCAGAGAGCTGGAAGGAAAGGCAGCCAAAGGTGTTGGCTTTGGGGATGACCAGTGCAAATATACCTGTTGGAGCACGTGCTACGGGTGGGTGTTGAGATAAGGCTGGGCTTTACCAAGCAAAGACCTACAGATGACCTGGAGCCAGTGAGTTTGGCGATGGATATGTAGCGAGGGACAGCCAACGAGAGCATACAGATCGCACTGATGGGTCGTATATGGGGCTTTAGTGACAAAATGGATAGCACTGTGATAGACTACGTCCAATTTGCTGAGTAGAGTGTTGGAGGCTATTTTGTAAAGGACATCGCCGAAGTCAAGGATCGGTAGGACAGTCAGTTTTATGAGGGTATGTTTGGCAGCACGAGTGAAGGAGGCTTTGTTGCGAAATAGGAAGCCGATTCTAGATTTAATTTTGGATTGAAGATGTTTAATGTGAGTCTGGAAGGAGAATTTACCATCTAACCAGACACCTAGGTATTTGTAGTTGTCCACATATTCTAAGTCAGAACTGTCCAGGGTAGTGATGCTGGTCGGGCGGGCAGCGATCGGTTGAAGAGCATGCATTTAGTTTTACTAGCATTTAAGAGCAGTTGGAGGGCACGGAATGAGTGTTGTATGACATTGTAGCTCGTTTAGAGGTTTGTTAACAATGTGTCCAAAGAAGTGCCAGATATATACAGAATGGTGTCGTCTGCATAGGAGGTGGATCAGAGAATCACCAGCAGCATGAGTGACATTGATATATACAGAGAAAAGAGTCGGCCCAAGAATTGAACCCTGTGGCACCCCCATAGAGACAGCCAGGTAAAGACAACATGTCCTCCGATTTGACACACTGAACTGTCTGAGAAGTCCCATAGAGTCTGCCGATAAGAATGTGGTGACAGAGTCGAAAGCCTTGGCCAGGTCGATGAAGACGGATGCACAGTACGGTCTTTTATTGATGGCGGTTATGAAAACGTTTAGGACCTTGAGCGTGGCTGAGGTGCACCCAAGACCAGCTTGGAAACCAGATTGCATAGCGGAGAAGGTAAGGTGGGATTCAAAATGGTCGGTGATCTGTTTGTTAACTTGGCTTTCGAAGACTTTAGAACTGTAACAGTTTGGCTCTAGAGTGTCTCCCCCCTTTGAAGAAGGGGATGACCGCGGCAGCTTTCCAATCTTTAGGGATCTCAGACGATACGAAAGAGGTTGAACAGGATAGTAATAGGGGTTGCATTAATTGCGGCAGATAATTTTAGAAAGAGGGGGTCCAGATTGTCTAGCCCAGCTGATTTGTAGGGGTCCAGATTTTGTAGCCCTTTCAGAACATCAGCTGTCTGGATTTGGGTGAAGGAGAAGCGGGGGGTGCAGAGCTGTTGGCCAGGGTAAGGGTAGCCAGATGGAAAGCATGGCCTAGCCTCAGTGCCGTGGCAGCTGGGAGGAGGTGCTCTTATTCTCCATGGACTTTACAGTGTCCCAAAGGTTTTTGGAATTAATGCTACAGAAAAAAGCTATCCTTGCTTTCCTGACTGTGTATATTGGTTCCTGACTTCCTTGAAAAGGTGCATATCACTGGGGATATTCGATGCTAATGCAGTACGCCACAGGATGTTTTTGTGCTGGTCAAGAGCAGTCAAGTCAGGAGTGAACCAGGAGCTACATCTGTTCTTTGAATGGGGCATGCTTATTTAAGAATATGAGGAAAGCACTTTTAAAAGAACAACCAGACATCCTCTACTGACGGGATGAGGTCAATATCTTTCCAGGATACCTGGGCCAGGTCGATTAGAAAGGCCTGCTTGCTGAAGTATTTAAGGGAGCGTTTGACAGTAATGAGGTGTGGTCATTTGACCGCGGACCCATTACGGACACAGGCAATGAGACAGGGATCGCTGAGATGCTGTTTGAAGACGGCAGAGGTGTATTTGGAGGGCAAGTTGGTCAGGATGATATCTATGAGGGTGGCCATGTTTCCAGATTTAGGGTTGTACCTGGTATGCTCCTTGATAATTTGTGTGAGATTGAGGGCATCTAGCTTAGATTGTAGGACGGCAGGGGTGTTAAGCATATCCCAGTTTAGGTCACCTAACAGTAAGAACTCTGAAGATAGATGGGGAGCAATTAACCCCCATGTGGTGTCCAGGGCACAGCTGGGGGCTGAGAGGGGTCTATAACAAGTGGCAACAGTGAGAGACATATCTGGAAAGGTGGATTTTTAAAGTAGAAGCTCAAACTGTTTGGGCATAAACCTGGATAGTAAGACAAAACTCTGCAGGCTCTCTCTGCAGTAGATTGCAACTCTTCCCCCTTTGGCAGTTCTATCATGACCGAAAATGTTGTAGTTGGGGATAAGAATAAGGCTGTAACATAACAAAATGTGAAAAAGTCAAGGGGTCTGAATACTTTCTGAATGTACTGTAAAAAGCAAATGAGGACACTTTTCCCATGGTTTATTTTCATGCTAGCCAGGTAGGCTATACTCCTGTTTTAAAGATAAGCATGTGATTAATATTAGGAAAGTAAAGAAATAAATAAATATAGTAAGCCTAGCCTATAGAAAGCTGATGGGTTCCTCTTTTTAACTTCTTAGGGAGAAGTAAAAGTAGAATGCCTGCCACTCAGGCCCAGAAAATAGGATATGCACATAATTAGTACTATTGGATAGGAAACAATGTATGTGAGTATAACAGAACTGATATAGCAGGCGAAAACCCGAGGAATTTGCAGTTTTTTTTGTAAATGACCATCTTCTCCATTGTGCCTATTGCATACAATGTTATGTAAGACTGAGACTGCAGTACCTATGGCTTCCACTAGATGTCAGTCTCTATACAAAGACTGGGAATTATAGGAGTAACCAGAACGAATATGAACAGGTAATGGTCAGGGGACCACTTTTGTGAACAAGGATTGACACGCGCGAGATTATGAACGCGCACCACTTTATTTTTCTTTCCCATCGTTCACGTTATTGTCCGGTTGAAATATTACAGTAAATATACACAAAAAGGATACATTAAAAATGATGTTTGATTTGTTTGTAGAAAGTGTATAGGTATAATTTTAACGTGTTCTCTTCACGGTTCAACGGGCGACTCAACGGTGGATTTTATGATCATAACGCGCCAACCAAACAGAGATTTATGGATATAATAAATGACTTTTTCTAACAAAAGAACCATTGGATGTCTTTGTTGGACACTTGGGAAGCCCTCAACAGAAGTTCTTTGAAAAAGGTAAGGGATTTTATATTAGCGATTTTATGCGTTGAGACCCACGTTGGTTATGGATTTATGCTAATGCATAAAATATGGAGGGGCTATCCTCAAACAATCAAATGTTGTGCTTTCGCAGTAAAGCCTTTTTGAAATCTGACAACGCTGTGATATTGCCAAGAAGCAGAGCTTTTGATGAATGTTTAATAATTCAACTTTTGGATTTTGAATTTGGCGCCTCACATTTCACCGGGTAGTGACGGGAGGGCCCCACTGCTCCCTAAGTAGTTAGAGGCCATCAAAACTATTTTCTCAAGCAATTGCATAGCCTATAGAAATGTTGCGCATGATTGATTAGATTTTCGATGACATTTGCAATGATGTCAGAGTGATTAGAGGGACAATAGAGTGCCGAGTACCAGGCACTTAGCAAGTTTGGTAGGCTAGTAATGACCATCAGCAGCATCAGAGCTTGGAGAAGCCTAATTACAGTGACAAATTCATGTGGGATTTGACTTCCGTCATGACATGTGACTGCCCGTGTGGCGGTAATACTGTCCCCATAACAGCTCTAAAACCAAGGCACGTTTTCTTGAGACAGGCTGAAAGCCAATGTTTTATACCGCTCCTGAACATATTCTGTTGATTCTTCATCACTTACAGTATTACACTTACTATGTAAAAATACATATATACATTTAGCTCAAAATCTGAATATTGTGTGTGTGTGTACATGCGTTTTACTAACCTGGTGTTTTGGTCTCGTTCTGGCCCCACTAGTTTGAAAAGCTCATCCAGGGTGGTGAGCTCGGATTCTGTTAGGAGTGAGGGTGTGCCTCCCCCGGGGGCCCCCTGTCTCAGCTCCTGCCTTACACTGTCCTCTCCCAGCCTGTCCAGGAGGAACTGGAGCTCCAGCACAGTCTTCAGTCTCTTCTGCTCAGCCTCCTCTCTCTGGAGCTGCTCCCGCCGCACTGCCTTCTTCACTACCTTCTGGATCTACAGAAACAGAAGAGATGAGACCAGGGAGTCAGAATCAAACACTGCAGGACCTCTCGGTTGTGTTTCATGCCAGGTCACCAGGAAGCAGTTTCCTCCCATCCGCCCTTGTTCACCCACATTCACAGATTTGATAGGACTAGATATGTGAAAGCAATATGGGAGAAACTAGGTGGAGCTATACTGCTTACACCTATTTGTTTCACATCCATGAAAGGAGGAGAAAGCATCCTCCCGGAACAAAACGCAACCCAGGCATTGGCCACTTTAATGCAAACAGGGATGACACCAGAGAGGGGGACTGAAATCAGTCACATCCCTACAGACAAGGACACATTGCATTAGATACTCTTACATCTTGCCCCAGTGCGAGGAAGCTCTTCTGTAGCTCTCTGGCAAACTCCAGATTATTAGTCACTTCCTGATACTTGGTCAGGGCATCCTGCAGAGATAACAGAGGAAGAGGAAACTGGTTTACATTCGAGTCATTTAGCAGACTTATCCAGAGCAACTAACAGTTAGTGCATTAATCTTAAGATATCTAAGCACATTTTTTGCCAATGAAAATAATATCAAATTGATCAGAAATATAGTGCAGATTGTATTTCGGGACGATTTTTTATGGAATATCTACATAGGCCTACAGAGGCCCATTATCAGCAACCATCACTCCTGTGTTCCAATGGCATGTTGTGTTACCTAATCCAAGTTTATCATTTTAAAAGGCTAATTGATCATTAGAAAACCCTTTTGCAATTATGTTCGCACAGCTGTTCTGATTAAAGCAATAAAACTGGCCTTCTTTAGGCTAGTTGAGTATCTGGATCGTCAGCATTTGTGGGTTCGATTACAGGCTCAAAATGGCCAGAAACAAAGACCTTTCTTCTGAAACTCGTCAGTCTATTCTTGTTCTGAGAAATTAAGGCTTTTCCATACGAGAAATTGCTAAGAAACTGAAGATTTCGTACAACGCTGTGTACTACTCCCTTCACAGAACAGTGCAAACTGTCTCTAACCAGAATAGAAAGAGGAGTGGGAGGCCCCGGTGCATAACTGAGCAAGAGGACAAGTACATTAGAGTGTCTAGTTTGAGAAACAGACGCCTCACAAGTCCTCAACTGGCAGCTTCATTAAACAGTACCCGCAAAACACCAGTCTCAACGTCAACAGTGAAGAGGAGACTCTGGGATGCTGGCCTTCTAGGTTGCTGATAATGGGCCTCTGTACGCCTATGCAAATATTCCATTAAAAAAGAAATTCTGCTGTTTCAAGCTACAATAGTCATTTACAACATTAACCATGTCTACACTATTTCTGATCAATTTGATGTTATTTTAAATGGACAACATTTTGCCTTTCTTTCAAAAACAAAGACATTTCTAAGTGACCCCAAACCTTTGAACGTTAGTGTAGGTTTCAGATGTTTTCGGAAGATGGGCAGGGACTGGGTAACACAAAAAGCCTAACATACACTGCTCAAAAAAATAAAGGGAACACTTAAACAACACAATGTAACTCCAAGTCAATCACACTTCTGTGAAATCAAACTGTCCACTTAGGAAGCAACACTGATTGACAATAAATGTCACATGCTGTTGTGCAAATGGAATAGACAACAGGTGTAAATTATAGGCAATTAGCAAGACACCCCCAATAAAGGAGTGGTTCTGAAGGTGGTGACCACAGACCACTTCTTAGTTCCTATGCTTCCTGGCTGATGTTTTTTTGGTCACTTTTGAATGCTGGCGGTGCTTTCACTCTAGTGGTAGCATGAGACGGAGTCTACAACCCACACAAGTGGCTCAGGTAGTGCAGCTCATCCAGGATGGCACATCAATGCGAGCTGTGGCACGAAGGTTTGCTGTGTCTGTCAGCGTAGTGTCCAGAGCATGGAGGCGCTACCAGGAGACAGGCCAGTACATCAGGAGACGTGGAGGAGGCCGTAGGAGGGCAACAACCCAGCAGCAGGACCGCTACCTCCGCCTTTGTGCAAGGAGGGGCAGGAGGAGCACTGCCAGAGCCCTGCAAAATGACCTCCAGCAGGCCACAAATATGCATGTGTCTGCTCAAACGGTCAGAAACAGACTCCATGAGGGTGGTATGAGGGCCCGACGTCCACAGGTGGGGGTTGTGCTTACAGCCCAACACCGTGCAGGACGTTTGGCATTTGCCAGAGAACACCAAGATTGGCAAATTCGCCATTGGCGCCCTGTGCTCTTCACAGATGAAAGCAGGTTCACACTGAGCACATGTGACAGACGTGACAGAGGCCACACACACTACTGAGCCTCATTTTGACTTGTTTTAAGGACATTACATCAAAGTTGGATCAGCCTGTAGTGTGGTTTTCCACTTTAATTTTGAGTGTGACTCCAAATCCAGACCTCCATGGGTTGATACATTTGATTTCCATTGATAATTTGTGTGTAATTTTGTTGTCAGCACATTCAACTATGTAAAGAAAAAAGTATTGAATAAGATTATTTCATTCATTCAGATCTAGGATGTGTTATTTTAGTGTTCCCTTTATTTTTTTGAGCAGTATATAATGATCAAAGTCTTAAAATGCAATGCATCCTTCCTGCTCCCTTAAAGCGTTCACTGAACTGACGACATAGGCTAACCGATGAGAGCAATGTAAAGGAAAGCTTGCTTCCACAACCCAATAATGACAGATCAGTGACTACTTCAAGGAAGTAGTCGGATCAGACCATAAATCGGACTCAAATACAGTGTACATTGTTGACCCACCAGCTGGTCCTGGTTGAGACTTTCCCCTTTATTCTTCTTGGCTTGATAATCGTCCAGCTTGCCCTGTGAGACAGAGGTCAGGATTTACATGCATTCATCAGGGGTGAAAATGATCCAAAAAGGGGTTGATAGCATAATAACAATGAACAGATTCTCTATAGCAAAACCTATCCTGTGGTGATCCAGAGTAAAGCAGATGCAGTCACCTGACCAGTGAGATGTGTAATTGAAATATGATTGTGTCAAAAATACATAAAAACCTGCAACATATATTCTACGGTAACCTTGTGCCTAGGCTAAAATGACTAATTATATGGGATCTCTCTACACTAACAAAAAATGACAGGTTTACTGCAAGTGCTGACCACATATCAATGTGGTTGTCGATACCTCGGAGCAATGGCAAAAACATCTCAACATACACAAGTGTGCCTGAGAGCTAAAGCTGCAATGTGTAACTTTTTGGGCGACCCAACCAAATTCACATAGACATCTGTACATGTCATAGAACAGATCTAGCGCTTTCAATCTGCTTCCTTTTTTTGAAGTCTTTTACTTTTGGTTTTGTACACCAGTTTCAAACAGCTGAAGATGCTATATTTTTAATTGGCACAGTTTAGATTGCACAATGATTCTCTACACATTGCTTGTTTTGTCGAACTGAAATTAGGCGAACTATTCGAATTTTAGCAACCAGCAAATGGCAGTGATTTATGCATAGTGCAACTAATGAGATGGACCGATGGGCAGTTCCTTCAGAGAAACTTTGGCAAACATCACAAGTGTGTAACACTCTAGTCAGGGCTTACCAATATGAGTAAACACCATAGACTTATAAGGTGAACACTTGCTAGCTTAAATCAAGACTTGCATCTTGCAAAGTGTATTTTAACTCATGCAAAATTGCCTTCTGCTTTGAACTTATGCTGTGCCCAAAAAGCTTTGTCCTAGAAATGCTGAATCAAGCCATCTTTGCACCTGCCTAGCAACTCAACCTTTGTATTTGGCGCATGTGACAACAAGTGTAGACCTTACCATGAAATGCTTATTTACAAGCCCTTAACCAACAATGCAGTTAAGAAAAAGTATATAATTGGGCTGTTAGCTAGCATAGCCATTTTTTCATGTGCTTGAAAAAACACAATGCTCATTGAACAAAATATTTGACTAAAACATTTGTTTAATACAGTGCATTCGGAAAGTATTCAGACCCCTTGACTTTTTCCACATTGTTACATTACATCCTTATTCTAAAAAACATTAAATTGGGGGGGATTTTTTTTTTTATCTACACACAATACCCCATTAAGCAAAAACTGTTTTTTTTTTATTTTTGCAAATGTATAAAAAAAATATCACATAAGTATTCAGACCATTTACTCGGTACTTTGTTAAAAGCACCTTTGGCAGTGATTGCAGCCTCGAGACTTCTTGGTATGATGCTACAAGCCTTGCACACCTGTATTTGGGGAGTTTCTCCCATTCTTCTCTGCAGATCCTCTCAAGTTGGATGGGGAGCGTCGATGCACAGCTTTTTTTCAGGTCTCTCCAGAGATGCTCCATCGGGTTCAAGTCCAGGCTCTGGCTGGGCCACTCTAGGACATTCAGAGTCCCGAAGCCACTCCGGCGTTGTTTTGGCTGAGTGCTTAAGGTTGAGCACTCTGGAGCAGGTTACTATGAAATATCTCTTTACCTTGCTCCATTCATCTTTGCTTCGATCTTGACTTTAAATAATAGAACATTGGATGTAACAAATGTATCACTAGCCACTTTAAACAATTTTGTATATAATGTTTACGTATCCGACACTCTCATTTCAAATGTATACACTGTACTCTAAACCATCTACTGAATCTTGCCTATGCCGTTCGGCCATCGCTCCAAATCTCTAGCCACTTCAATAATTATAATTGGATGAAATAATGTATCACTAGCCACTTTAAACAATGCCATTTATATAATGTGTGTGTGTATATATATATATATATATATATATACACACACACACACACACACACACACACACACACACACACACACACACACACACACACACACACACACACACATACACCATCTACTGCATCTTGCCTATGCCGGTCAGCCATCACTCATCCATATATTTATATGTACATACTCGTATTCATTCCTTTACTCTTGTGTGTGTATATAAGGTAGTTGTTGTGAATTTGTTAGATTACTTGTTAGATACTACTGCATGGTCGGAACTAGAAGCACAAGCATTTCGCTACACTCGCATTAACATCTGCTAACCATGTGTATGTGACAAATAAAATTTGATTTATCTGACTAGTGTCGCAGTCCCTGCCGCTGAAAAACATCCCCACAGCATGAAGCTGCCACCCACATGCTTCACCGTAGGGATGGTGCCAGGTTTCCTCCAGACGTGACGCATGGCATTCAGGCCAAAGATTTCCATCTGGTTTCATTAGACCAGAAAATCTTGTTTTTCATGGTCTGAAAGTCCTTTAGGTGCCTTTTGGCAAACTCCAAGTGGGCTGTCATGAGCCTTTTATTGAGGAGTGGCTTCCATCTGGCCACTCTCCAATAAAGTCCTAATTGATAGAGTGCTGCAGAGATGGTTGTCCTTCTGGAAGTTTCTCCCGTCTCCACAGAGGAACTCTGGAGCTCTGTCAGAATGACAATCGGTCACCTCCCTGACCAAGGCCCTTCTACACTAATTGCTCAGTTGGGCCGGGCGGCCAGCTCTAAGAAGAGTCTTGGTGGTTCCAAACTGATGGAGGCCACTGTGTTCTTGGGGACCTTCAATGCTGCAGAAATGTTTTGGCACCCTTCCCCAGATCTGTGCCTCGACACAATCCTGTCTCGGAGCTCGACGGACAATTCCTTCGAGCTCATGGCCTGTTTTTTTCCTCTGACCTGCCCTGTCAACTGTTGGACTTATATAGACCGGTGCGAGCACCTTTTCAAATAATGTCCAATCAATTCAATTTACCACAGGTGGACTCCAAATCAAGTCGTGGAAACATCAAGGATGATCAATGGAAACAGAATGCACCGGAGACAAATTTGCAAAGGGTCTGAATACTTATGTAAACAAGGTATCTTTAAAAAAAATGTATATACATTTGCAAACATTTCTAACAAACTGTCTTTACAGGGTATTGTGTGTAGATTGATGAGGGAAAAAAACATTTTAGAATAAAGCTACACCCATCCAAATAAGGCACTGTATAAATGGACCATCTGCCTAATGTGCTTGCTAGCTAATTTTGAGGAAGATGAGCTGATGGTGCAACTAAGCAGTGAAAGCAAAAGCAAGATGCAGTGTCTGCAGTTCTGGTTGACTTTAGACAGCAGTGTGTCCATTTTAGAGCCATCTCCTCCTCCCTCAAGTATCCTCTTCTCTTTCCTCCGCCATACAAAGTTTGAAAAAATTGCATTGATCGATCTTCTAAGTCAGAGGAGACAGATCTGTCATTATCATGACAGGACAATGACGTTGGCACTGAAACAGCGCAGCACAAGCACACACTATTGATCAATTGAATACAGTACAATAGATCTTAAAATTGTCCATCAGAAATATACTGTATTTTTTTTGCGGTCTGTTCTGCCTTTTTAACTTCCGAGCTCAGGGTTAGTCGCAGCACCACTGAAGTAGGTTAGGTGCGTTGCTCAAAGGCACAATGGCAGTAAGATGCACCTGAGAGGGAGGTATCAAGAGGCAAACTAACTATTACACCAATACCCCCAGGAGTCACTTTTACACCAAACATTTGTGAAGGTTTCCTTCCACAAACATAAAAGGAGACACACCTTTTTCTTCTCCATGTTGCGGACCTTCTTATCGATGACGCCAAGGACCTGCTTCATGGCCTCGGTCTGGGCCCCAGAGGACTGCCCTCCACCCAGGGTGACCTGTCCTGGAGTGGATCCCACGTCCGGGCTGGCCGACTGCACTGTCCTGTTGCCGTTCATCGCTGCGGGCATCTGAATGAAAAGAGAGACGAATATCATAAAGTTAGTTATGGAGGTAACGACAAGGAACAATTTCTGGCTATATCACCAAGGGGCAGTTTCCTGGATACTCCATGGAGCTTGCTTTTTGGTCCAGGACGTCACCCCCAAGTGCATCATCTCATCTAACTAAATAATTGCTGGTGTAGCTAGCCAACTTTCAATTGTGGTTGAGCGAAAGGAAGCCCATCTGTGTGACAAAAACTGTAACATGACTGGTAACGCAACGCACTTCCACGTTGTTTCCGTACTTCTGTACAGTTTGTTAGCTACTATCAACTCTTAATATACAGGAGAACTATCGTCTTATGGTGAGGATAGCCGAGTTGCAAGCTCAGCTTCAGACATTAGGCAAGGGCAATTTAAGTGTAGGAAAGGATGATACAGCATCTATGCCACCAGTGAATACAGGTAGTATTGTTAATCCCCCTGCACAGTCCCTGCAGCCAAATATTTTTCTCATGGCTTCTGGAAAGAAAGGCTTTCGGCATGCTCAACTGGTGTCGCTCATTCAGCCGACAGAAACGTTCAACCGGTTTTCCCCACTAAGCATTAGCTCTGACAAATTGAAAACCCTAGTCATTGGTGACTCCATTACCCGCAATATTAGACTTAAAAATAATCATCCAGCGATCATACACTGTTTACCAGGGGGCAGGGCTACCGACGTTAAGACTAATCTGAAGATGGTGCTGGCCAAGGCTAAATCTGGCGAGTGTAGATACTATATAAGGATATTGTTATCCACATCAGCACCAACGATGATGGGACAAAATAGTCAGAAGTCCCCAAGCGCAACATAACTTCAGCGTGTAACTTAGCTTGAAAAATGTGTTGGCATTGAGTAATTGTCTCTGGCCACCTCCCAGTTAGGGGGAGTGATAAGCTCTACAGCAGACTCGCACAACTCAATCACTGGTTGAAAACAGTTTACCCCTCCCAAAATATTGAATTTGTAGGCAACCGGTCCTCTTTCTGGGACTCCCCCCACAAACAGGACCAAGCCTGGTCTGCTGAGGAGTTCTCTCATCTTATGAACATAGACAGGGCTCTAACTCCTCTAGCTCCACAATGACATAGGCCAGGCAGCAGGATGTTAGCCAACCTGCCTGGTTAGTGGAGTCTGCCACTAGCATAGTCAGTGTAGTCCGCTAGCTTTCCCCATCGAGAGCGTATCTGTGGCTCAATCTCGGTCGGGCAAATCTAAACATGGTAGTGTTCGCCATAGCAATATCACTGAAATAAATACCTACTCTATTCCTGTCATTATTGAAAGAGATTGTGATAATATCTCACATCTCAAAATAGGACTACTTAATGTTAGAACCCTCACTTCTAAGGCAGTCATAGTCAAACTAAATCACCAATCATAACCTCGACGTGATCGGTCTGACTGAAACACGGCTCAAGCCTGAGGAATTTACTGTTTTAAATTATGCTTCTCCTCCTGGTTACACTAGTGCCAATATCCCCCGCGCATCCCGCAAAGGATAACATTTTTACCTTTTGAGCTTCTAGTCATGAATCCTATGCAGCCTACTCAATCCCTTTTTATAGCTACTGTTTACAGGCCTCCTGGGCCGTACACAGCGTTCCTCACTGAGTTCCTATCGTACCTTGTAGTCATGGCAAATAACATTCACATTTTGGGCTTTTGGAGCCATCGTTGACTTGGTGGGTTTTGTCAAACACGTCCCTGAACCTACGCACTGCCACAGTTATACCCTGCATCTAGTTTTGTCCTGTAGAATAAATATTGTGGATCTAAATGTTTTTCTTTATAATCCTGCACTAAATCGTACCACCATTTTATTACATTTGCAATCTCAACAAATAAACTGCTCAGACCCCAACTAAGGACTATCAAAAGACAAGCTATAAATTCTCAGACAAACCAAAGAGTCCTAGATGCCCGTCCAGACTCCCTGCACCTACCCAAGGACATCGGAGTAACCTTGCGCAATACCCTAGATGCAGTAGCACCACTAAAAACATTTGTCACAAGAAATTAGCTCCCTGGTACACAGAAAATAACCGAGCCCTGAAGCAAGCTTCCAGAAAATTGGAATGGAAATGGCGAAAAGCCCTCACTGCTGCTTAATCAGCCTACTTTCCAACCGAATTGAGAATAAAAACTGTCCAAAATGTATTTGATACTGTCGCAAAGCTAACTAAAAAGCAGCATTCCCCAAGAGAGGATGGCCTTTTTAAATCCTGTATTTCGACACATTCACGAAAATAATCATGGCCTCTAAACCGTCAAGCGGCCTACTGGACCCTATTCCAACTAAACTACTGAAAGAGCTACTTCCTGTTCTTGGCCCTCATATGTTGAACATAATAAAACGTCTCCATATCCTCCAGATGTGTACTAAAAGCACTAAAAGTGGCAGTAATAAAAAACCTCCTGAAAAAGCCAACGACCTAGAAAATTTTACAATTTTTTAAATACAATTTGCATCTCTCAAATCTCCCATTCCTCTCAAACATTTTAGAAAAAGCAATTGGGCAGCAACTCAATACCTTCCTGAAAACAAATATTATATACAAAATGCAGCAGTCTGGTTTTAAACCCCATCATAGTACTGAGACGGCATTCGTGCAGGTGGTAAATGACCATTTAATGGCATCAGACCAAGGCTCTGCATCTGTCCTCGTGCTCCTAGACCTTAGTGCCGCTTTGACACCATCGATCACCACATTCTTTTGGAGAGATAGGAAACCCTAATTGGTCTACATGGACAAGTTATTGCCTGCTTTGGATCTTATCTTTCAGAAAGATATCGGGTTTGTCTCTGTGGAGGGTTTGTCCTCTGACAAATCAAATGGTAAGTTCGGTGTTCCTCAAGGTCCCATTTTAGGACTACAATTGTTTTCCCTACATATTCTACCTCTTGGTAATGTCATTCAGAAAAATAATGTCAACTTTCACAGCTATGCGGACGACACACAACTGTACATTTTGATGAAACATAGTGAAGCCCCAAAATTGCTTACCTTGGAAGCCTGCGTTTCAGAAATATGGAAGTTGATGGCGGAAATGTTTACTTTTAAACTGACAAAACAGAGATCCTTCTTCTAGATCCCAAGAAACAACGAGATCTGCCGTTTGATCTTACAATTAATATTGACGGTTGCACAGTCATCTCAAATAAAACTGGAGGACCTCAGCGTTACTGTGGACACTGATTTCTCTTGACGAACATATCAAGAGTATATCAAGGGCAGCTTTTTTTCATCTTTGTAACAATGCAAAAATCAGACACGGTATGTCCAAAAACGTGGCAGAAAAGCTCATCCATGCTTTTGTCACTTCTAGATTAGACAACTGCAATGCTCTACTCTCAAGCTACCCGGATAAAGTACTAAATAAACTTCAGTTAGTGCTAAATCTTGACTAGAACCTCACGACACTGGCTTCCATTTAATGCTACGGCTGATTTCAAGGTTTTACTACTATCCTACCGCTCTCCGATTTGGTCCTACCGAACATACCTATACGTACACTATGATCACAAGACATAGGCCCCCTTATTGTCCCTAGAATTTCTAAGCAAACAGCTGGGGGCAGGGCTTTCTCCTATAGAGCAGCATTTTTATGAAATGGTCTGCCTATCCATGTGAGAGACGCAGAGTCGGTCTCGACCTTGAGTCTAGAGTCTTTACTCTAGACTCATCTCTTCACGAGGTCCTATGATTGCGTGTAGCCTGGCCCATGGGTGCAAAGGTGAACAACAAAGCACCGGAGTGACAAACCGCCCTCTCTCCACTGGGATTCTCTGCCTCTGACGAGTGCCAGGCTTTTTTTCCCCGCTATAAATCGACTTGAGTCACTGACGTGATCTTCCTGTTCGGTCTTGCACCACCTCGGGCTCTTGCGGTGGAGATCTTTGTGGGCTATACTCAGCTGTGTCTAAGGGTAATAAGTTGGTGGTCTGTTCATATCCCTCTAGTGGTGTGGGAGCTTTGCTTTGTTCAAGTGAGTGGGATTATATCCTGCCTGGTTGGCCCTGTCCGGGGTACCCTCTCTCTCTCTCACCTGCTGTCTTGATATCTGAATGCTCAGCTATGAAAACCAACTGACATTTGTTCCTGAGATGCTGACCTGCTGCACCCTCTACAACCATTGATTATTATTTGACCCTGATGGTCATCTATGAACGTTTAAACATCTTGAAGAACGATCTGGCCTTAATGGCAATATAGTCCTCTCCACCCAACACAGCCAGAAGAGCACTGGCCACCCCTCAGAGCCTGGTTCCTCTATAGGTTCCTGCCATTCTAAGGAGTTTTTCCTAGCCACCGTACATCTGCATTGCTTGCTGTTTTAGGCAGAGTTTCTGTATAAACACTTTATGACATCTGCTAATGTCAAAAGGGCTTTCTAAATGTATTTGATTTGATTTAATGTGGTGCACATTTTATCTAGCCTTTGAGCACAACGTGGTGGAATATTAGTCTTGAGGGCCTACGAAGGGCACCAAGTGAAGTGCGCAATGTTTTGTGTCAGGCTCGGTTGTTAGCTAGCGAGGGTAGTTAGCTATCTTCATCAATACACCATGAATAATCGAACCAAGTTAGTTACATGGTCCACGCTTGATTAAACAGATCACGTGTTGCCAGCCGCACCCGCCGAACTATTTAAATAGCTCATGAATTTACAAACCAGGTTCAAGAACATTCGTTAACCTAGCTAAGTTAGCGAACTAACTAAGTATCACGGGGCAGCTGGATCTTACCGAGATGCCAGGTAACGTTAATTCGCCTATCATCGCATAAAGCCCGCAACGTTACCTGCCAGTAGTTAGCAACCAGGCAGCATACCGCAGATGGCCCAGATAGCTAAGTAACATTTGCGAAATCAAATGACCAAATAGGTTCAATTGTTTAGATTATTCAATGTAGATATAGCTAGCTGCCAGAGACCGTAACTCGGACACTGGCCAATGAGAACTCACTCAGCTAGCTAAAGTTAGCTTAGCATAGTTGTGCCCCCTTGTCTACCCAATGTGTTCATTTAGCTAGCTATACATTTACTTACCTTGATGGTCTATCTATCCACAAGAAAGCTTGTTCACCAGAGAAATGGAATATCCAAAGTGCTTTTATCGTGTTGCTTTAATTTCTCTTTCAATACCGTGGGATCCGCCCAGCCGGCCTCACCGACAACTGAGACGGTTTGATCAATCTGTTTAGAACGAACCCAAGATAGACCACAGCCTGTCGTTTCCAGCGGAGCAAATGAATCCTAGTGGGCAGAACAAGCAAGGAGGTGGGAGGAGCCAAGCACCAGCTACTGACATCCTATTGGTGCGTTCTAGCATTTATCTGCATATTCTCATTAGGGAAGGCTTACTTTGTGCAGTAAATCCATTTTGAGACTTTTGCAAAGGGTAAGGTCTACAAAACGCAGTCCACTCTGTTTATTACAGAATTTAGTTTTGTAAAAAATAAACTGGTTGGAGATCAAATGTTTCATCGATGAGAAAATTTGCTGAATGTCTTTCAAAATCCATCTCGCTCCATCTTCTCCGACTGCCGGCCACTGGGCTTACTCTCATCACCATATTTGGTAGGGAGTGGAAACGCCACCGGATGCGTCACATTAACACATCCGGGGAAATATCTGACTCATTATGGTTTGATTGGTGAAGGAACTCTTTATAAAGGTCCTTTTTCGGCTGTCCAAAATATGCCAGACTGAAAAAAACAAACAAACACACACGGGATGAAATACAATTTTGATTCGCCTTTTCTAAGAGTTTATAGTAAAATACCAACTGTAGACTCGTATGTTGATGAAATATTAACATTTACAAAACAGATATTTATTGGACGGGCATAAATACGCATAGCCAATCTTTGCAAAATCGCTTGTATTGATTTGTTCAAGTCAAGTGGTGTGGGCGCTGTAGATTTCTTGCTCTCGTGCATTCATTTTGTGTTTAATCAATGCATTCATTTAAGTTCAAATTTTGTCAGATTGAACAGGAGGGCAGTGATGAGGAGCTCTATCAATGTATTTACTGTACATCAGCAGGGGGCAGTAAAGCGCCATGTAAAGTAACGGTACTGTATGCATAATTATTAGATTTTTAATTTAACCTTTATTTAACTAGGCAAGCCAGTTAAGAACAAATTCTTATTTACAATGATGGCCTACCCCAGCCGAACCCTCCCCTAACCCAGACGATGCTGGGCCAATTGTGTGCCGCCCTATGGGACTCCCGATCACGGCCGGTTGTGATACAGCCCAGAATCTAACCCGGGTCTGTAAAGAGCCTCTAGCACTGTGATGCAGTGCCTTAGGCCGCTTTGCCACTCTGTCCCATAAATAGATAGATTGGTGACTAGGCACTCAACATCAATTCTTTATCAGTTGACATGATCCTTTTTCATTGTGCACTTTGATGGCAGACTAAAGGAACCTCAAGCTCATATATACACCTCCTGCATAGATAGACAGTCTATGTACTTGTCCACCTGACAAGGAAACAAATGAGGGATGAGAATATATAGGCCTACTACTAGGGCTTGCCTACTTTTCTAATAATCCACCAGATATTAAATGTTACATTTGTTCATATTTGGCTATTCCTTTGATAATCAGGCCTTTCCTCCATTGGTTTGTTGATTCAACATCAGATGATGGATGATTTGGATATAATTCCTCACCTTTTTCATGTCCCCAATGTAGATCTACCAGAGAACCTTCTTCAAATCTATACATCATTCACTTGAGTACGTAAACTATTCCTCTCTATTCTGTCTCTTCTCCATTATTCCTATGAGAAACACCTCTCTCCATAAATCCATCCTGATTGTTGTTATTTTAGATTAGAGAGTAAGCTAACAGAGCAAACTAACTAGGTTTCTTAAAAATGTTGAAATCAGTCTGCATTATGTTTTGTTTGGCATCTTAAATGCTAGTAAAACAAAATGCATGCTCTTCAACTGATCGCTGCCTGCACCTGCAAGCCCGTCTAGCATCACTACTCTGGACGGTTCTGACTTAGAATAAGTGGACAACTACAAATACCTAGGTGTCTGGTTAGACTGTAAACTCTTCTTCCAGACTCACATTAAACATCTCCAATCCAAAATTAAATCTAGAATTGGCTTCCAATTTCGCAACAAAGCATCCTTCACTCACGCTGCCGAACTTACCCTCGTAAAACTGACTATCCTACCGATCCTTGACTTCGCCCGATGTCATTTCCAAAATAGCCTCCAACACTCTACTCAGCAAATTGGATGCATTCTATCACAGTGCCATCCATTTTGTCACTAAAGCCCCATATACTACCCATCACTGCGACCTGTATGCTCTCGTTGGCTGGTCCTCGCTACATATTAGTCGCCAAACCCACTGGCTCCAGGTCATCTATAGGTCTTTGCTAGGTAAAGCACCGCCTTATCTCAGCTCACTGGTCACCATAGCAGCACCCACCCGTAGCACGCGCTTAGCAAGGATATTTCACTGGTCACCCCCAAAGCCAATTCCTCCTTTGGCCGCCTTTCCTTCCAGTTCTCTGCTGCCAATGACTGGAACGAATTGCAAAAATCACTGAAGCTGGAGACTCGTATCTCCCTCACCAACTTTAAGCATCAGCTGTCAGAGCAGCTTACAGATCATTGCACCATACAGCCCATCTGTAAATAGCCCATCCAACTACCTCATCCCCATATTGTTATTATTATTTTTTGCTCCATTGCACCCCAGTATCTCTACTTGCACATTCATCTTCTGCACATCTGTCACTCCAGTGTTTAACTGCTAAATTGTAATTACTTCGCCAGTACGGCCTATTTATTGCCTTACCTCCCTAATCTTACCTCATTTGCACACACTGTATATAGACTTTTCTATTGTGTTATTGACAGTACGTTTGTTCATTCCATGTGTAACTCTGTGTTGTTGTTTGTGTCTCTCTTATAAATGAGAACTTGTTCTCAACTGGCCTACCTGGTTAAATAAAGGTGAAAAAAGATATATATACAGTTAACAGTTATCATGCTCTTTGATTGCACTGGCCCATTGAAAGGCTTTCTTTTAGGGATAATATTGATTATGGGAGGATCCCTAAGGGAAGCAAAACCCTTTGAATGAGTGACTTATTTCCATTCTGCACCCTGCTGTGTTTCAGTTAGACAGCAGGGCTGTCTTGTTCGTCCTCCATTTTCAAAATTACCCTAGACAGGCCTGGGTAATGCTCATTAAGGCAAGCAATAAGGACAATTTGTGGTTTTTATTGGACAAGTTCAGGTAGTCCCTTCCTGTTTCATACCGATTTCTTCCTTTTCATGCCTAATGAACACGACCCATGCTAAAGCTTTGACCTTTGTGGCATTTGTGAAGCCATCAACTCGATTCTTCTCTCTCCAGTCTCTTCTCTAAAAGTTCACCATAGTAGCCTGACAATGCATTATGAATCATATTGATGTCAATTTAAGAGAGGTGAACTGAACTTCAGAAGGGTTCAGGCTTTGAATAAGGAGCCAATAATGATTTTGCATCCGATTATAGACAGAAAGCAGTAGCCTGGCTATTGCTGTTCCAGAGTTTGCAGATATCACAGAGTCAACAGTGAACAGAGCACTCTGCCTTGTTACAGGAAATAGGCCTCTCACTCTGTGCGTGTGCGTGCGTGTTTAGACAGTCTGGGATCGATTACTACTTTGTCTTGCCAGTAGATTCATTGTTAAATTCGAAGAAAACAAGACATACTGGGCAACAAACATCTCTAGGGGTGTTACAAAGTGCTGTATAAACATATTGTTACCAGAGACGAGTGCTGACAGTCAAGTCAACTTTAACCTAATTCTCAATATTAGAATATTTGACCAGTTTCTTACAGCATGAGTGGATTATAATTATTAGACATGTTTTTAAGGGTTGACAGATTTTTTGTTAGGGCAAATAAAGTCTGACATTTGAAAGTGAATACACTACAAGTTTCCTTCTGTCTTTGGACTAGCTAAGTGTCTTGCGTAGAGAAATGTGTGTTATTCTGACAAAGGTTGGACAATTTGACAGTAAAGCACCATATGACTGCACACAGCATGACAATGATGTCGTTACACTATTTGTCATGGCAGTCGCTAGTGTGCGTTGTGAGTGTGACACTGCTGTGGTGTGCCCACTGTGACAAACAATAGTTTCCCAGGCAGCTCTGCAGCAGGGCAGGGGTCCATATGAGAGCACACATCATGACACTGGTAGCTTTACCTGGTCTGACATGACAGTGGTGTGGTATGTCATCGGTGTGCCCACTGTGACAGTACTATCTGCAGGATTATCTCAGCAGTGAAAGATGAAACCAGGATAAATCAGGTCACACAACAGTGACCCAGAGTTATACCATTCCCCTTTTACTTAAAGATACTTGTTCACCCACCAGAGAGAGAGAAAGAGAGAGAGGATATCCAGGTTGCACTCCCTCCAATCTCTTGGTTTACTCTAAGAGCCTCTTCACACTTAAAAAGTTCTGTCTGTCAAATGGAAAAATTAGTAGTATTGCATGAAATTTGTTATAAAATGTTTAAAAAAAAGTTTTGCTTTTACTTGGCCTTGTCTCAGGATGGTAAGTTGGTGGTTGGAGATATCCCTCTAGTGGTGTGGGGGCTGTGCTTCGGCAGAGTGGGTAGGGTTATATCCTGCGTGTTTGGCCCTGTCCGGGGGTATCGTCGGACGGGGCCACAGTGTCTCCCGACCCCCCCGTCTCAGCCTCCAGTATTTATGCTGCAGTAGTTTGTGTCGGGGGGCTAGGGTCCGTCTGTTATATCTGGAGTATTTCTCCTCTCTTATCCGGTATCCTGTGTGAATTTAAGTATGGTCTCTCTAAATATCTCTCTCATTCTTTCTCTCTCTCTCTCAGAGGACCTGAGCATTGGGACCATTCCTCAAGGCCTACCTGGCCTGATGACTCCTTGATGTCCCCAGTCCACCTGGCCGTGCTGCTTCTCCAGTTTCAACTGTCCTGCCTGTTCTATGAACATTTTAAAATCTTTTCCATGTTCTGTTATAATCTGCACCCAGCACAGCCAGAAGAGGACTGGCCACCCCTCAAAGCCTGGTTCCTCTCTAGGTTTCTTCCTAGGTTCTACACCTGCATTGCTTGCTGTTTGGGGTTTTAGGATGGGTTTCTGTACAGCACTCTGTGACATCAGCTGATGTAAGAAGGGCTTCATAAATACATTTGATTGATTTGATTGAAGGGAGTGGCTCCTAATCCGTAACCGGATCTTTTATTTCAGAGGCTCTGTATCCGTGAGTGTGCAAATTCTCTAGGGAATTTGAGACTTGGGATCGGATTACATACATACCGGTAGTTAAATCAGAGTTAATGCCAAAAATATGATATTCACAATGTCAATAAGCAAAAAACAAACAACCAAAACATCAATAACCACTACAATGTCGAAACATGATTTTGGCATGCGTACCATTTGCTTGATTTTGCGGACCCACGACTATGGTGTATCGAAATTAGTTGTCCTTGATGATCTTTTTGGCCTTCCTGTGACATCGGGTAGTGTAGGTGTCCTGGGGGCAGGTAGTTTACCCCCGGTGATGCAGACCTCACTACCGTCTGGAGAGCCTTACGGTTGTGGGTTTCCGTACCAGGCGGTGATACAGCCCGACAGGATGCTCTCGACTGCATCTGTAAAAGTTTGTGAGTGTTTTTGGTGACAAGCTGAATTTCTTCAGCCTCCTGAGGTTGAAGAGGCGCTGTTGTGCCTTCTTCACCATGCTGTCTGTGTGGGTGGAACATTTCAGTTTGTCCGTGATGTGTACGCCGAGGAACTTAAACCTTTCCACCTTCTCCACTACTGTCCCGTCGATGTGGATAGGGGGGGTGCTCCCTCTGCTGTTTCCTGAAGTTCACTATCATCTCCTTAGTTTTGTTGACATTGAGTGAGAGGTTATTGGGATAACTGACTGGGATAAGTATTGATTGAATATGTCTGTAAACACACCAGCCAGCTGGTCTGCGCATGCTCTGAGGACACGGCCAGGGATGCCATCTGGGCTGGCAGCCTTGCGAGGGTTAACACATTTAAATGTTTTACTCACGTTGGCTGCGGTGAAGGAGAGCTCACAGGTTTTGGTAGCGGGCCGTGTCGGTGGCCCTGTATTGTCCTCAAAGCGAGCAAAGAAGTTGTTTAGTTTGTCTGGGAGCAAGACATCGTGGTCCGTGATGGGGCTGGTTTTCTTTTTGTAGTCCGTGATTGACTGTAGACCCTGCCATATACCTCTCGTTTCTGAGCCGTTGTATTGCGACTCTACTTTGTATCTATACTGACGCTTAGCTTGTTTGAATGGCTTGCGGAGGGAATAGCTAAACTGTTTGTATTCAGTCATGTTTCCGGTTGCCTTACCCTGATTAAAAGCAATGGTTCGCGCTTTCAGTTTTGTGCGAATGCTGCCATCAATCCACGGTTTCTGGTTGGGGAAGGTTTTAAAAGTCGCTGTGGGTACAACATCACCGATGCACTTGCTAATAAACTCGCTCACCGAATCAGCATATTCATCAATGTTATTGTCCGACGCTATGTGGAACATATACCAGTCCACGAAGCATGGAATCAGATTGGTCGTACCAGCGAAGAGACCTGAGCACGGGCGTTTCCTGTTTTAGTTTCTGTCTATAGGCTGGGAGCAACAAAATAGAGTCGCATATTTGGCGAAAGGGGGGCGGGGAATGGCTTTGTATTCGTCGTGGAAGTTAGAATAACAATGATCCAGTATTTTGCCGGCCCGGGTCGCACTTTCGATATGCTGATAAAATTTAGGGAGCCTTGTTTTCAGATTAGCCTTGTTAAAATCCCCAGCCACAATAAATGCAGCCTCAGTATATGTGGTTTCCAGTTTACATAGAATCCAATTAAGTTCTTTCAGGGCCTTCGATGTGTCAGCTTGGGGGGGGATATACGCGACTGTCACGATCTTCGTACGGTACGGACCAAGATGCAGCGAGGTTTCCAGTGTACATACTTTTATTTAACGTAACGTAACGTAACTGGCAAAACAATAAACATCGGAACTCCGGTGTGGCTCAAACCAGGCACACACATAATACATACAATATAACCAAAAACATGTAAACAATGACCCACAACCCGTGTCGAAAAGAACAAACATATATATGGTTCCCAATTAGAGGTAACGACAGTCAGCTGCCATTAATTGGGAACCATCAACCCAACATAGAAATATATCACCTAGAACAAAAAAACCTCCTAAACAAAACACAAACTAAACACGCCAGCCTGCTAACCCAGGCCTGGACGTGACAGCGACTGTGATTATAATCGAAGATAATTATATCAGTAGATAATGCGGTCGGCATTTGATTGTAAGGAATTCTAGGTCAGGTGAACAAAAGGACTTGAGTTCCTGTATGTTGTTATGATCACACCACGTCTCGTTAATCATAAGGCATACACCCCCGCCCTTCTTACCAGTGGAAAACGGCAGTGGAAAACGGCATTAAATTGTAAAAAAAAAAGAAAGAAGGAATTTCTGTGTTTGTGGACTAGGTCTATTGATGTCCTGTTCAGTTTGAGAGGGAGAGTGTGGAGATGAGGAGGGTAGATTGCAGACAGACCTTGCAATGCTTCCTTGTGCTTTTTCCTTGCAGGGTTGTCTGAGGGACATCACTTGGTGTCAGAATGGCTTGGTGTAGTAGTGCAAAAGAGTCAGGCGCAGGACAGCAGAGATGAGCAACACAACGTAGTTTACTCAAAATATTTACAAAGTAGAAACAAATACCAAGCCCACCAAATGGACTGACATAAATTGGAACAATAACACTCACAAACATGGGGAAAAGGGTTAAATAATGAACATGTCATTGGGGAATTGAAACCAGGTGTGTAAAACAATAATTTACAAAACAAATGGAAAATTAAAAGTGGATTGGCAATGGCTAGAAGGACGGTGACGTCAACCGCTGAACGGCGCCCGAACAAGGAGAGTGACCGACGGCGAATGTTGTGACACTTGGAAAGTGGTGTTCAGTGAGGCATAGAGGATTGTCAGAGGCAGGCTGGCCCCCAGGAAACGGATGATGAGGAGTGTAGTGGTCTTCAGGGAGCTGCTGCATCAGGTTTATCCTGTACTGCTGGTAGGAGATCACCTGTCCTTTTGACCTGCCGATGGACAATGTGATTGTTGAGGAGAACTATATCTATTAGGTAGAAAAATAGCTTGTACCATTTAAGTGACTTTGTGGCACACTCAACAAAACTGTTCTGCATGTCTACGTTCTCAACTGCTCCCATCTTCTTTTTGTACTCCAAGACACAGTCTGCCTTCATTTTCCTCTCTCCGGTGACATAGTCCAGTTTTCCTGTGTCCAACGTTTTGGAGGTGTGGACAGAACATGGACATTGCGCTTGTCGTGCCATTTCACCGCCGTTATCTCCCCATTTGTTTGGAACTCCACCTCGCCCTTGCTCATTTTTAAATATTGGCATCCCCTTCCTGTTGGATGAGCCACAGGCCCCTGTGTTCTCCCTCAAAGGGTAGGACTACTGTACCAGTTGTCCACAAATACAGTGAGCCCCTTTCTGAGGTAAGGCTGCAGCATGGTGATCACCACTGATCCAGATATGCCAAGGCCCTCAGAATGCCTTATATCTGTGGTGGCGCCGGTGTAGATAACCTGTCCTGTATATATCCTGTCACATAAAACAAAGAACTTGACTTCAAATCTCTGGCGCTTTGATGGGATGTATTGGCAGAATGCAAGCCTTCCTTTCCAAGCCATGAGAGACCCATCAATGTACCTTGTGAGGAACAAACACTCTTCCAAATGCCCTGGTGAAGCTGCCCAGGACATTCCTAATTTTGTGAAGGGGGTCGGCTAGGTTGGCATTGACAATGTTCACAAAGTGGAGCGCTCAAGGAAGCGGTCCTGGGAGAAAAGGGTCTGCATCATGGGGTCAGGGGTCCAGTAGTACCACACAGAGCCCTTCTTCACTAGCCCCAACAGCAGCACCATGACCAGTAAGGTATACATTTTACTGATGGTATGTGTTCACCCATTTTGAGAGCTTCCTTTTTTGCCAGGGGCAGTCTTCTCTTTCAGTTCATGAGAGGAATTATGAATTTTGATACATTTGAAAAGAGCCTTGGGTTTTTCTGTAATATGATAATGGGCATAATGGTTGGTTTCCTGCACCACACTCTCCACTAGTTCCTCATCAAGGAACAGTTTAAAACATTCTGACTGAGGGGTTAGGCAGGGTGCTTTTTACGCCAGACAGGGCGTCATTGCAGTCTATCTCTGATTGTGTGAAGTGACAGAATCCTCAGCAGCAGGGACCATCCTCCTCAACATCAACCTCTTCTCCCTCACAACCTACAAGATTGACAGCAGCACCAGTATCTTGGGGAGGTGAGGGATATTGCCTGCAAGGTTGTGGTGGGCACCATTTTCCTCACGCTCACAGTCTAGAAGGTTTAGGGGCAGATATTCCTTGTCACTATCGGATTGATTCGACTCACTCTGTCACGACTTCCGCCGAAGTCGGTCCCTCTCCTTGCTAGGGCGGTTTTCGACGGTCGACGTCACCGGCCTTCTAGCCATCGTCGATCCATTTTTCATGTTCCATTTGTTTTGTCTTTTTGTCAGTGCAAACACACCTGTTTTCAATTCCATAATTACATGTTCATTATTTACACACCCCAAATGGAGTCAGCAGGAGCAGTTACCCCGATACCAGGGGTTGAGGAGAGCGTCCGGCAGCATGAGGAGATTCTGCAACATCTAGGCACCACAATAGATCGCGTCCTACAGAATATGGAGCGCTGGGAGAGAGGAGGAGTTCCTCCAGCGTATCCACCAGCACCTACAAGGACTCTGCTGATCACCTCTCCTTCACCCGGTCCCAGCGGGATTCGGGGCACGCTCCCGAGGGAGTATGATGGGAAGGCTGCCGGGTGCCAGGGGTTCCTACTTCAGCTGGAACTTTACCTGGGGACCGTCCACCCGGCTCCTTCGGGACGTAAGAGCGTGTCCCCCCTCGTCTCCAGCCTCTCAGGCAAAGTCTGCGTGAGGACGTCTGTCGGGAGTTGGCCTGCCGAGACACCACCCTCACACTGGACCACCTGGTGGACCTGTCCATCCGGCTGGACAACCTGCTGGCCACCCGCGGACGTCCGGATCGGGGCCTCTCAGTTCCATCCCCCAGCACCTCCGCTTCAACGCCCATGGAGTTGGGAGGTGCCACCCTTAGGGCGACCGGAGGAAGGGCCATTTCCTGCACCATCTGTGGCCGCAGAGGGCACACTGCTGGTCGGTGCTGGAGAGGCTCCTCAGGGAGTCGAGGCAGCAGGCAGGGCACTGTTGTGTCACCCCCGGTGAGTAGGCACCAGGCTCACCCAGAGCCCCCTGTTGCTCACATGTATGTGTTTATTGAATTTCCTGAGTTTTCCCCACATTCCCAGCATAAGGCGCTCGTAGATTCAGGCGCAGCTGGGAATTTTATTGACTGTTCTTTTGCCCATAGTTTAGGGATCCCCATTGTTCCTGTTGATATGCCCTTCCCTGTGCACGCCTTAGATAGTCGACCATTAGGGTCAGGGCTGATTAGGGAGGCCACCGCTCCACTAGACATGGTTACGCAGGAGGGTCACAAGGAGAAAATCAGTCTCTTCCTTATTGATTCTCCTGCGTTTCCCATGGTAATGGGCCTACCCTGGTTGGTCTGTCATAACTCCACTATTTAGTGGCAACAGAGGGCTCTCAAGGGGTGGTCACGAGAGTGCTCAGGGAGGTGTAGGGGTTTCCATCAGTGCGACTACGGTGGAATGTCCAGACCAGGTCTCCACCGTGCGCATCCCCTCGGAATATGTCGATTTGGCTCTCGCCTTCTGTAAGAAGAAGGCGACTAAATTACCACCCCATCGACGGGGGGATTGTGCAATAAATCTCCTGGTAGACTCAGTACTTCCCAGGAGTCACGTGTATCCTCTGGCCCAGGAGGAGACGGCGGCTATGGAAACATATGTCTCCAAATCCCTGGGGCAGGAATACATTCGGCCCTCCACTTCACCTGCCTCCTCGAGTTTCTTTTTTGTGAAGAAGAAGGATGGAGGTCTGCGCCTGTATTGACTATCGGGGTATCAATCAGATTACTGTGAGATACAGCTATCCGCTGCCTCTCATAGCAAGTGCGATCGAGTCAATGCACGGGGCGCGCTTCTTCACAAAATTGGACCTCAGGAGCGCTTACAACCTTGTGCGTATCCGGGAGGGGGACGAGTGGAAGACGGCATTTAGTACGACCTCAGGGCACTATGAATACCTTGTCATGCCGTACGGGTTGATGAATGCTCCATCAGTTTTCCAGGCTTTTGTAGACGAGATTTTAAGGGATCTGCACGGGCAGGGTGTAGTGGTGTATATTGATGACATTCTGATATACTCCGCTACACGCGGTTAGCATGTGTCCCTGTTGCACAGGGTGCTTAGTCGACTGTTGGAGTATGCTCTCTCAGTGCTCAGGTATGCCACCGAAGCTCCGCCCCTGTGCCTTCTTTTCGAAGAAGCTCAGCCCGGTGGAGCGAAACTAAGATGTGGGGGACCGGGAGCTGTTGGCTGTCGTCAAGGCTCTGAACACGTGGAGACATTGGCTTGAGGGGGCTAAACACCCTTTTCTCATCTGGACTGACCACCGCAATCTGGAGTACATCCGGGCAGCGAGGAGACTGAACCCTCGTCAGGCAAGGTGGGCCATGCTCTTTACCCGTTTTGTTTTCACCCTTTTCCTACCGACCAGGTTCCCAGAACGCTAAGGCAGACGCACTGTCCCGGATGTATGACACAGAGGAGCGGTCCATGGATCACACTCCCATACTCCCGGCCTCTTGCCTGGTGGCACCGGTAGTATGGGAGCTGGACGTGGACATCGAGCGGGCGTTACGTACAGAGCCCACTCCCTCTCAGTGTCCAGCTGGGCGTCTGTATGTCCTGTCTGCTGTCCGCGACCGGTTGATCTATTGGGCCCACACGTCACCCTCCTCTGGTCATCCTGGCATCGGTCGGACGATGTGCTGTCTTAGTGGGAAGTACTGGTGGCCCACTTTAGCTAAGGACATTAGGGTTTATGTTTCCTCCTGTGCGCCCAGTGCAAGGCTCCTAGACACCTGCCCAGAGGGAAGTTACAACCCCTACCCGGACATCGAGGGGGCCCCGGCGTATGCTGTTTGAGCCATCATGGACTCGAGGCGTCGGAGGGGGGGCCTTCAGTACCTCGTAGAGTGGGAGGGGTATGGTCCGGAGGAGAGATGCTGGGTACCGGTGGAGGACGTGTTGGACCCTTCGATGCTGCAGGAGTTCCACCGTCTCCATCCTGATCGCCCTGCGCCTCGACCTCCGGGTCGTCCCCGAGGTCGGTGTCGGCGCACTGCTGGAGCCGCGCGTCAGGGGGGGGATACTGTCACGACTTCCACCGAAGTCGGTCCCTCTCCTTCTTTGGGCGGTTTTCGGTGGTCGATGTCACCGGCCTTCTAGCCATCATCGATCCATTTTTCATGTTCCATTTGTTTTGTCTTTGTTTCACACACCTGTTTTCAATTTCATAATTACATGTTCATTATTTAACCCTCTGTTTTCCCCATGTTTGGTGTGCGTGATTGTTTGTTGTACTTTGTTGGTTTATTACGGCAGGTTATGTTCGCCCGTTTGTTTTTGGGCGCGTTGGATTTGTTATCCTGTTTTTCCCGTATTTTATTAAATACGTTGTTCACTCATCTCTGCTTTCCTGCGCCTGCCTTTTTCACCAGCTACACACACCGGCATTGACACACTCTCAAACACAGATTCTTCATCAGAATTACTAAATATTTATCCTATCTCCTCATCAGTGAGGTGTTTGCTTTTGAAATTGGACATTATCTCTATACTCAATGGCTATCAGTGTCTGTCAAAATCCAAGCCATGAGGTAGAGGGAATTGTCCATAGAGCTCCACGACAGGATTGTGTCGAGGCACAGATCTGGGGAAGGGTACCAAACATTTCTGCAGCATTGAAGGTCCCCAAAAACACAGCGACAATTCTTAAATGGAGGAAGTTTGGAACCACCAAGACTCTTCCTAGAGCTGGCTACCCGGCCAAACTGAGCAATTGGGAGAGAAGGGCCTTGGTCAGGGAGGTGACCAAGAATCCGATGGTCACTCTGACAGAGCTCCAGAGTTCCTCTGTGAAGTTGGGAGAACCTTCCAGAAGGACAACTATCTCTGCAGCACTTCACCAATCAGGCATTTTTGGTAGAGTGGCCAGAAAGAAGCCACTCCTCAGTAAAACGCACATGACAGTCCGCTTGGAGTTTGCCAAAAGACACCTAAAGGACTCTCAGACCATGGGAGACAGGATTCTCTGGTCTGTTGAAACCAAGATTGAACTCTTTGGCCTTAATGCCAAGCGTCACGTCTGAAGGAATCCTGGCATCATCCCTATGGTGAAGCATGGTGGTGGCAGAATCATGCTGTGGGGATGTTTTTCAACGGCAGAGACTGGAGACAAGTAAAGATCGAGGGAAAGATAAATGGAGCAAAGTACAGAGAGATCCTTGATGAAAACCTGCTCCATAGCACTCTGGACCTCAGACTGGGGTGAAGGTTGGGAGAACCTTCCAACAGGACAACGACCCTAAGCACACAGCCAAGACAAAGCAGGGGTAGCTTCAGGACAAGTCTCTGTGTGTCCTTGAGTGGCCCAGCCAGAGCCCAGACTTGAACCCTGGCCCAGCGAGAGCCCGAACATCTCTGGAGAGACCTGAAAATAGCTGTGCAGTGATGCTCCCCATCCAACCTGACAGACTTTGAGAAGATCTGCAGAGAAGAATGGGACAAAACCCAGGTGTGCCAAGCTTGTATCGTCATACCCAAGAAGACTCTAGGCTGTAACTGCCAAAAGTGCTTCAACACAGTACAAAGTAAATGGTCTGAAAACTTATGTAAATGTGATATTTCAGTTTTTATGCTTTGCCATTATGGGTATTGTGTGTAGAATAATGAGGGGAAAAAACAATTTAATCCATTTTAGAATAAGCCTGTAACGTAACAACATGTGGAAAAAGTCAAGGGATCTGAATACTGGGGTCACTTAGAAATGTCCCTGTTTTTGATAGAAAAGCTAAAATTGTTGTCCATTTACCATGTTTGACAGAGGAAGAGCAATGGTTCCAAGCACCACCCTCCTTTTGAAGCTTCCAGTCTGTTATTCGAACTCAATCAGCATGACAGAGTGATCTCCAGCCTTGTCCTCGTTAAGGAGAGAATTACTGACATGATGTCAGCTGGTCCTTTTGTGGCAGGGCTGAAATGCAGTGGACATTCTTTTGGGATTCAGTTCATTTGCATGGCAAAGAAGGACTTTGCAATTAATTGCAATTGATCTGATCACTCTTCATGACATTCTGGAGTATATGCAGATTGCCATCATGCAAACTGATGCAGCAGACTTTGAGAAAATGTATATTTGTGTCATTCTCAAATCTTTTTAGGATATGCACATATCTAGTACCATTGGATAGGAAACACTCCGAAGTTTCTAAGAGTGTTAAAGTTTTGTCTGTGAGTATAACAGAACGGATATGGCAGGCGAAAACCCGAGGAATTTCTGTCCTGGAAAAAGTGATTTTGATACATTGCCTCATTTGAACCCCGCCCTTATGAAAATGCCCATATAAGGGAGTATGAATGCAGTACCCATTGCTTCCTCTGGATGTCAACAGTCTCTAGACAGTGTTTTGATTCTGTTTAGTTGCTTTAGATGGCAGAAGAAGAAGAATTAGGAAGTGGCAACACAGAAGTCAACAGAAGAGAATGAGCGTTCCCGGCTTGCACGCTCTGTGTTTTTTTTCCTTTCCTATCGCCCAGTTTATAATCTGGTTGAAATATTATACTAAATATACATAAAAGTGTTCCTAAGGATACATTATCAATGATGTTTTATTGTTCTTGGACAAGTGTATAGGTATAGGTTGAACGAGTTCTCTTCACGGTTCAATGGGCGAGTGGACGCTGTATTTTCTGATCATAACCAAACGGAGATTTATGGATATAATAAATGACTTTTTCTAACAAAAGAACCATGGATTGTCTTCGTTGGACACTTGGGAAGCCCTCAGCAGAAGTTCTTCAAAAGGTAATTGATTTGTTTTCGCTGTGAAATGTGTTTTGTGTGAACCGCGATCGTTTATGAATTTATGCTAATATAAATATATTGGAGGTGCTACCCTCAAACAATCAAATGTAGTGCTTTCGCCGTAAAGCCTTTTTGAAATCTGACAACGCTGTGATATTGCCAAGAAGCAGATCTTTTGATGACTATGCAACACTTGTATATTGATGAATGTTTAATAATTCAACTTTTCTTCCTAAGTGTCCAATGAAGACAATCCATGGTTCTTTTGTTAGAAAAAGTAATGTATTATATCCATAAATCTCAGTTTGGTTCGCGCGTTATAATCAGAAACTACAGCCTCCGCTCCTCCATTGAAACGTGAATAGAACTCGTTCAACTTATACCTATAAACTTGTCCAAGAACAATCAAACATCATTTTAAATGTATCCTTAGGAGCACTTTTACATATATTTACTATAATAATTCAACCGGAATATAAACTGGGCTATAAGAACGGAAAAAAACACAGAGCGTGCCTTCTCGGGAGCGCGCGTTCTCTTCTATTGACATCTAAGGGGACACTTCCTGTTTTCTCTTCTTCTCTGCTCTCATAGCATCCAAAACAAATCTGAATACTGTCTCGAGACTGTTGACATCCAGAGGAAGCAATCGGTACTGCATTCATATGCCCTTATATGGGCATTTTCATAAGGGAGGGGTTCCAAATGAGGCACTCTGTCAAAACCACTTTTTCCAGGACAGAAATCCCTCGGGGTTTCGCCTGCCATATCCATTCTGTTATACTCACAGACAAATGGTTAACACTTTTAGAACATTCAGAGTGTTTCCTATCCAATGGTACCAAATATGTGTATATCCTATTTTCTGGGCCTGAATGGGAGGCATTTTACTTTGGGCACACCAGGCTCTCCAAAACGGTCACCTCATGCGCTGCACCCTAAGAAGTTAAGTTTGCCAACGGCACGACGGTGGTAAGCCTGATCACAGATGACGATGTGACAGCCTCTAGGGAGTTCAGAGACCTAGCAGTGTGGTGACAGGACAACAACCTCTCCCTCAGCGTGAACAAGACAAAGGAGCTGATTGTGGACTACAGGAAAAGGAGGGCTGAGCACACCCCCATTCACATCGACAGGGCTGTGGTGGAGCGGGCCAAGAGCTTCAAGTTCCTTGGTGTCCACATCACCAAGGACCTATCATGGTCCAAACACACCAAGAGAGTCTTGAAAAGGGCATGACAATGTCTATTCCCACTCAGGAGGCTGGAAAGATTTGGCATTGACCTCAGATCCTCAAAACTTTCTACAGGTGCATCATCGAGAGCATCCTGACTGGTTGCATCACCGCTTTGTATGGCAACTGCTCGGCATCCGGCCGCAAGGTGCTACAGAGGATAATGCATACGGCCCAGTACTTCACTGGGGCAGAGCTTCCTGCCACCCAGGACCTCTATACCAGGCGGTGTCAAAGACTCCAGCCACCCAAGTCATAGACTGTTCTCTTCTACTGAGCGACAAGCGGTACCAGAGCGCCAAGTCTGGGAACAAAAGGCTCCTTAACAGCTTCTATCCCCAAGCCATATGACTGCTAAACAGTTAATCAAATGGCTACCCAGACTATTTGCATTGACTCCATTATTTTATTCTTATTTTTTTGCACTGACTCTCTTGCACAGGCTCAATGTACACTCACTGGACTCTAACCACACACTCATACATACTACACTGACACTCCAACACACACACACTTTTTACATTTCATGTTTTTGTCATTTAGCATTTAGTGCATTCATCTTAAGATAGCTAGGCCGGACAACCACATCACAGGCATATTAAGTACACTTTTCCTCAATAACGTAGTTATCAGCAAAGTCAGATCTGGAAAGGGGGAGGGGGGAATCTAGTGCAAGTGCATGTTCAGGAAAGTTTTTATTATTTATGATTTTCTTTGGCGGGGGGTCGAGGTGAGGATGGGGGTTATTTAAGATACTTTTTGAAGGTTTCAGGTGCTTGAGATTTCAGGTGCTTTCAGAAGATGGGCAGGGACTCTGCTGTCCTAGCTTCAGGGGGGAAGCTGGTTCCACCATTGGGTTGCCACTGTCAGGACAGAGAAGAGCTTGGACTGGTCTGAGCAGGAGCTGCCCTCCCATAGGGGTGGGAGGGCCAAGAGACCAGAGGTGGCAGAACGGAGTGCTTGGGTAGGGGTGTAGGGTTTGAGCATAGCATAAAGGTAAAGAGGGAAGGTTCCTCTTGCTGCTCTGTAGACATGCACCATGGTCTTGTAGTGGATGCAAGCTTTGACTGGAAGCCAGTGGAGTGTGCGGAGGAGCAGAGTGACATGGGAGAACTTGGGAAGATTGAAAACCAGGCAGGCTGCAGTGTTCTGGAAAAGTTGCAGGGGTTTGATGGGATGGAAGATGACAAGTGCCTGGATTAGGACCTGCACCGCTTCCGATTAGGACCTGCACCGGTCGTACTCTACGGATGTTGTAGAGCATGAACCTGCAGGAGCGAGTCACTGCTTTGATGTTTTCAAAGAATTACAGCGTGTTATCCAGGGTCACGCCAAGGTTCTTTGCACTCTAGGAGGGCATTACGGTTAACAACTGTGGAGTTGTTAACCGTAATGGAGAGGTCTTTGAGCGGGGCAGGCCTTTTCTGGGAGGAAGAGCAGCTCTGTCTTGTCGTGGTTGAGCTTAAGGTGGTAGGCCAACATCCAAGCTGAGATATCTGGCAGGCACGCAGAGATGCGTGACACCACCTGGTTGTCAGAAGGGGGGAAGAAGAAAAGTAGTTGAGTGTCATCCGCATAGCAATTATAGGAGAGACTATGTGAGGATATGACAGAGCCGAGTGACTTGGTGTATAGAGAGAAGAGGAAAGGGCCTAGAACCGAGCCCTGGAGGACACCAGTAGTGAGAGTACGTGGTGCAGACACAGATCCTGTTTCAAGTCACCTGGTAGGAGGACAGCCTGCCAGGTAGGATGCAATCCAAGAGTGTCCATAGTCTGAGACAACCAGCCCTGAGAGGGTGGAGAGGAAGATATGATGGTCCACGATGTTGAAGGCGGCGGATAGATCTAGGAGGATGAGAACAGAGGAGAGAGAGTCAGCTTTGGCAGTGCGGAGAGCCTCCGTGACATAGAGAAGAGCAGTCTTGGTTGAGTGACCCGTCTTGAAGCCTGACTGGTTAGGATCAATAAGATTGTTCTGAGAGAGATAATGAGAGAGTTGATCAGAGAGAGCACTCTCAAGTGTTTTGGAAAGAAAAGAAAGAAGGGATACAGGTCTATAGTTTTGGTTTCCTGAGGAGGGGAGCAACTCGGGCCCTTTTGAAGTCAGAGGGGACACAGCCAGTGGTCAGGGATGAGTTGATGAGGGAAGTGAAAAATGGGAGAAGGTTTCCAGAGATGTTCTGGAGAAGGGAGGAGGGGATGGGGTCGAGCGAATAGGTTGTCGGGCAGCCAGACATCACTAGTTGCAGGATTTCATGTGGAGAGAGATGGGAGAAAGAGGTCAAGGCGTAGGGTAGTTCTTTGTGAGCTGGACCAGTGGACTCAATAGGCTGAGTGAATGAGGAGCGGATGTCTTCAACCTTCTTTTCAAAGTGGTTGACAAAGTCGTCCGGCAGAGAGGGAGGAGGGAGGGGGTGGAGAATTAAGGAGGGAGGAGAAGGTGGGAAAGAGGTTTGTAGGGTTAGAGGCAGAAGCTTGAAATTGAAAGTGATAGAAAGTGGCTTTAGCAGGGGATACAGAGGAAGAAAAGGTAGAGAATAGGGAATGAAAGGATGATAGATCCTTTGGAAAGTTTTCTCTCAGCTACCCACAGCCCTGTTCTGTAAGCTTGGAATGAGTCACAGAGCAGGAGGGGCGGGCTGAGCCAGCCGTGAGGAAAGGGTATAGTGCCATTCATGGGATGCGGAAAGGGAGGAGAGTAGGATAGAAGAGGCAGAATCAGGAGACAAGAGGGAGAAGGATTTTGCATAAGGGAGAGATGATAGGATAGATGAGAAGAAAATAGTGGGCGAGAGAGAGTGAAGATTGTGACAGCTCATGACTATCTGGGTAGGGGCTGAGTGGCTAGGGTTTGGAGGAAAGGGAGACAGAAAAGGAAACAAAGTAATGATCAGAGACCTGCAGCATTACCAAACAGTAACAGTAAGTGGTTGTTGAAAAATACAAAAATAAAACTATTTGGTTCGTAGGGGGAGGATGAGGGAAAAGGGGAATACAAAAGGACGAAAGTAGATAGACGAACACAATTAACTTCTTAGGGAGCGGCAGCATAGGTGACGGTTTTGGAGAGTCTGGCGTGCCCAAAGTAAAATGCCTGCCACTCAGGCCGAGAAAATAGGATACGCACATAATTATTACTATTGTATAGGAAACACTCTGAAGTTTCTAAAAGTGTTAAAATAATGTATGTGAGTATAACAGAACTGATATAGAAGGCGAAAACCAGAGGAAAATCCATACGGATTTGCATTTTCTTTTGTAAATGACCTTCTCCAGGGTGCCTATTCATTTGTATTTTACCTAGGTCTGAGACTGCAGTACCTCTGGCTTCCACTAGATGTCAACAGTCTTTATACAAAGTCTGGAAGCTATAGCACTAAGCAGAACTGATAGGAAGAGGAAGTAGTCAGGGGACCACTTTTGTCAACAACGTTTGACGGGCACGCTTACAATCTGGTGGACCTGTCCATTCGGTTGGATAACCTGCTGGCTACCCGCGGACGTCCAGAGCGGCCGCTGTCGGTTCCATCCCCCAGCACCACCGGAGCTGGGAGGTGCTGTGCGTAGGGAGACTGGAGGAGGTTCCGTTTCGTGCACCATCTGTGGCCGCAGAGGTCACACTGCCGGTCGGTGCCGGGTCGGTTTCTCTGGGGATCGAGGCAGCAGGCAGGGTACTTTGGCGTCATCCCAGGTGAGCCGGCACCATTCTCACCCAGAGCCCTCTGTTGCACACTTGTTTTTGTATGTTACTTTTTTTGAGTTTTCCCCACATTCCCATTATAAGGCGCTCGGCGATTCAGGCGCGGCTGGGAATTTTATAGACAGATCGTTCGCCCTTAGTTTAGGGATTCCTATTGTTCCCGTGGCTGTGCCCTTCCCCGTTCATGCCTTAGACAGTGGACCATTAGGGTCAGGGTTGATCAGGGAATGGTAATGCAGGGGGGTCACAAGGAGAAGATCAGTCTCTTCCTCATTGACTCTCCTGCATTTCCCGTGGTGCTAGGTCTACCCTGGTTACCTCGCCATGACCCCACTGTTTCTTGGCAACAGAGGGTTCTCACGGGGTGGTCGCGAGAGTGCTCGGGGAGGCGTTTATGGGTTTCCGTGGGTGCTACTACGGTGGAAAGCCAGACCAGGCCTCCACCATGCGCATTCCCCCTGAATATGCCGATTTGGCTCTCGCCTTCTCCAAGAAGAAGGCGACTCAATTACCACCCCATTGTGATTGTGCGATAGATCTCCTGGTAGACGCTGCACTTCCCAGGAGTCACGTGTATCCCCTGTCACAGGCGGAGACGGCGGCTATGGAAACATCTGAATCCCTGCGTCAGGGGTACATTTGGCCTTCCACTTCACCCGCCTCCTCGAGTTTCTTTTTTGTGAAGAAGGAGGGAGGTCTGTGTATTGAATATCGAGGTCTAAACCAGATCATAGTTACCCGCTACCGCTCATCGCCACAGCGATTGAGTCAATGCATGTGGCGTGCTTCTTCACCAAACTAGATCTCGGGAGCGCTTACAATCTGGTGCATATCCGGGAGGGAGACGAGTGGAAGACGGCGTTCAGTACGACCTCAGGGCATTTTGAGTACCTCGTCATGCCGTACGGGTTGATGAATGCTCCATCAGTCTTCCAAGCCTTTGTAGATAAGATTTTCAGGGACCTGCACGGGCAGGGTGTAGTGGTGTATATTGATGACATTCTGATATACTCCGCTACACGCGCCGAGCATGTGTCTCTGGTGCGCAGGGTGCTTGTTCGATTGTTGGCGCATGACCTGTACGTCAAGGCTGAGAAATGCCTGTTTTTCTTGCAGTCCATCTCCTTCCTAGGGTATCGCATTTCAGCCGTGCGTAATTGGCTGACTCCCACCATGGTAAAGGAGGTGCATCAGTTTCTAGGGTTTGCCAACTACTACCAGAGGTTTATCCGGGGTTTTGGTCAGGTAGTGGCTCCCATTACCTCACTGATGAAGGGGGGTGCGGTGCGTTTGCAGTGGTCGGCTGAGGCGGACAGGACTTTTGGTCACCTGAGGGCTCTGTTTACCTCGGCCCCCGTGCTGGCCCATCCGGATCCCTCTTTGGCGTTGATAGTGGAGGTGGATGCGTTCGAGGCTGGGATAGGAGCCGTGCTCTCACAGCGCTCGGCTACGCCATCGAAGTTATGCCCCTGTGCTTTCTTCTCAAATAAGCTCAGCCCGGCGGAGCAAAACTATGACGTGGGGGGCCGGGAGCTGTTGGCTGTTGTCAAGGCTCTAAAGGCGTGGAGACATTGGCTTGAGGGGGCTAAACACCATTTTCTCATCTGGACTGACCACCGCAATCTGGAGTACATCCAGGAAGCAAGGAGACTGAACCCTCGCCAGGCAAGGTGGGCCATGTTTTTCACCCATTTTGTTTTCACCCTTTCCTACAGACCAGGTTCCCAGAACGTCAAGGCAGACGCACTGTCCCAGCTGTATGACACAGAGGACCAGTCCATGGATCCTACCCCCATACTCCTGGCCTCCTGCCTAGTGGCGCCGGTAGTATGGGAGCTGGACGCGGACATTGAGCAGGCATTACGTGCAGAGCCCGCTCCGCCACAGTGTCCCGCTGGTCGTCTGTACGTTCCGTCTGCTGTCCGTGATCAGTTGAATTATTGGGCCTACACTTCATCCTCCTCTGGTCATCCTGGGATTGGTCGGACGGTGCGCTGTTTGGTTGGGAAGTACTGGTGGCCTACCTTGGTGGCCTACCAAGAACGTGAGGGTTTATGTTTCCTCCTGCTCGGTGTGCGCTCAGTGCAAGGCTCCTAGGCACCTGCCCAGAGGGAAGCTTCACCCCTTACCCGTTCCACAGCGACCTCGGTCACACCTGTCGGTGGATTTCCTGACTGATCTTCCCCCCTCACAGGGAAACACCATGATCCTGGTCGTTGTGGATCTGTTCTCTAAGTCCTGCCTTCTCCTCCCTCTGCCCGGTCTCCCTACGGCCCTACAGACTGTGGAGGCCTTGTTTACGCACGTCTTCCGGCACTACGGGGTGCCTGAAGTGTCTGATCGGGGTTCCCAGTTTACTTCGAGGGTCTGGAAGGCATTCATGGAACGTCTGGGGGTCTCGATCAGCCTTTCCTCTGGGTTTCACCCTGAGAGTAACGGGCAGGTGGAGAGAGTGAACCAGGATGTGGGAAGGTTTTTGAGGTCGTATTGCCAGGACCGGCCAGGGGAGAGGGTGGCGTTCGTGCCCTGGGAAGAGATGGCTCAGAACTCGATTTGCCACTCCTCCACTAACCTCTCAATTTTCCAGTGTGTATTGGGGTACCAACCAGTTTTGGCGCTGTGGCATCAGAGTCAGACCGAGGCTCCTGTGGTGGATGACTGGTTCAGGCGCGCGGAGGAGACATGCGAAGCTGCCCATGTTCATCTCCAGCCGGCCGTGCTGCGCCTGAAAGCCAGCGCAGACCGTAACCGCAGTGAGACCCGGGTCTGGCTCTCGACCCGAAACCTGCCCCTCCGCCTGCCCTGCCGGAAGCTGGGTCCGCGGTTTGTGGGGCCATTTTAAAGTCCTGAGGAGAGTGAACGAGGTTTGTTATAGGTTACAGCTTCCCCCCGATTACCGTATTAACACCTCGTTCCATGTGTCTCCCCTCAGGCCAGTGGTGGCTGGTCCGCTCCAGGAGTCTGAGGTGCAGGAGGTCTCTGCGCCCCCTCTAGACATCGAGGGGGCCCCGGCGTATTCAGTCCGCTCCATACTAGATTCGAGGCGTCTGAAGAGGGGCCTTTAGTACCTTGTGGAGTGGGAGGGGTACGGTCCGGAGGAGAGATGTTTTGGATCCATCTATGCTGCGGGAGTTCCACCGTCTCCGTCCGGATCGCCCTGCGCCTCGCCCTCCGGGTCAGCCCCGAGGCCGGTGTCGGCGCGCTGCTGGAGCCGCGCATCAAGGGGGGTTCTGTCACGACTTCCGCCGAAGTTGGTGCCTCTCCTTGTTCGGGTGGTGTTCGGCTGTCGACGTCACCGGTCTTCTAGCCATCACCGATCCTCTTTTCATTTTCCATTTGTTTTGTCTGTGTTTTCCACACCTGGTTTCAATTCCCTCATTACATGTTTTGTATTTAACCTCTGTTCCCCCCCATGTCTTGTGTGGGATTGTTTATTGTTAAGTGCTTGTGCACATCTATTTGAGTGTTACGCACCGGCTTGACATACAGTACATAGAAACTCAATCATCATGTTACTTTTTAATGGTAGGTTTACAAACATATGATCAATTGAATTGAAACTTGTCTAATTTATGGTTAGTGGTGAAATAAGTATAGCTAGTTATAACTGTAATGGCTTAACAGATAATAAGAAAAGACGATCAGTATTTACCTGGCTGAAAGAGAAGGATTATAATATCTATTGTTTACAGGAAACTCATTCAACAATTTTAGATGTGGAAAAAGGATCAAAGGCGAAATATATTTCTCCCATGGGCAAAGAAATTCAAAAGGGGTGATGGTGTTAATTAACAGTAATTTTGATCCAAATGTGCAAATTGTCCAAACAGATCATCAAGGTAGATGGATTATTTTAAATGTGTTATTGGACAATAAACAGATATGGCTTATTAACCTATATGGACCAAATAATAAAGGTCCAAGCTTCTTTGAAAATATATATAATAATTTATCAACTTTACAAGCAACACTGTACTCTATTATTATTATGGTGGGAGATTTTAATATGGTCTTAAATACCTCTATGGAAAGGAAATCACATTACAAACTATCACCCTCAGGCACTTAAGGAAATCATGAATGTCATGGATATATTGGAATTAGTGGATATATGGAGGATTAAATACCCTGACCTACTGAGATATACATGCCGGAGGCTTAGTCAAGCTAGTCGTCTTGACTACTTTCTTATGTCATTCTCTCTGGCACCAAAAGTTTTAAAAGTGTTGATAGGGGACAGAATGCGGTCGGATCATCACATAATTGGCATATCTATTACTCTTACAGAATTTCCACGTGGGCGAGGATATTGGAAATGTAATCAAAGCCTACTAGATGATAAATTGTTTAGAACTAGGACAGAATAATTTATAACAGAATTCTTCAGACATAACATAGGTACAGCAGATCCGGCTATTATATGGGACACTTTTAAATGTGTCATTAGAGGCCATGCAATTCAGTACTCATCTATAAAACAAAAGCAATTTAGAGTCCATATTAACAAATGAAAATGGAAGGACTAACAGTACAGTTAGATGGCAATAAAAACTGTACCATAGAGGCACAGCATAAGTTAGAGGAAAAACAAAAAGAAATGGAGGAACTTATTCAAGAAAATAAAGCGAACTGGATGAAATATGGGGGAAAATGCACCAAATTCTTTTTCAATCTTCAAAATAGAAATGCTACCAATTTTTTCATACATGATTCACCAAATGATATTTTGAAAGAGGAAGTAAAGTACTTTAAGAATATTTTTTTGTTTAAGTCTCTTCCATCTCCGCTAACCGAAGCTAATTGTATGCATTTTTATAAAGATCCAGTCCATTTAAAAAATTGGAGGCCTCTTAAACTTCAGTGTTGTGATGCAAAAATCCTAGCAAAATTCATGGTGCATAGAATAAAAAAAGTATTGTCAGATATTATTCATCCTAATCAATCAGGTTTTTTACATGGATGATACATTGGAGATAATATAAGACAAGTACTGGAAACAATAGAATACTATGAAATATCGGGGACACTAGGCCTGGTTTTAAGATCAAAGACCTGCCCCCTGACATTGGGGAACTATTGCAGGCCGGTGTATATCTAAGAACGACAGAGACGATGACGAGATCCAACCGACATTGCTTTTCCCAGTCTACAAGACAGGTCAGTAAAGTCTTTATTCACGGATTTGGAGGGAATGATTTGAGATATTTTTATTTTGGTTCTAAAGTGTTTAGAATTTTGCAAAAATAATTGTTTATTTTGGTTCTAAAGTGTTTAGAATTTAGCAAAAATAAGAGTTTATTTTGGTTCTTAAGTGTTTAGAATTTAGCAAAAATAGAAGCTTATTCATTCTTAACAGATTTACTAGTTTCTACTTTGAAAGTAGCAGAAAGTTAACTATAAACGATCCAGAGAGGCAGGTCCGAAATGACCTGAGGTAAGGCGCTGCCATAAATAAAACTATCTTAATAGATCCGGACTTTGCACACACGGGTTATTAAGCAGGGATATTAAATAGGTGCTCTGTGAAAAGATGGTGATTTTGTGAATAGGATAACTTAAATGGTAAATTTGCCTAGGTCGATAATTCAAAAGACATACCTAAATAAAGTCCTTATGTAAGACCTAACAGTTAAAGTGGTTGATACACGTGAGGATATAAACTAGGCTTTGTGAGATAGACGGTAATTCTATGTGAACACGATAACCCCATCAATTCTACAGACCGGTCACTGAAATAAAGTCCAAAACAGGAGGAGAGGGAAACCTAATTTAGCGGTGTGAGATATGAGATATTAACTTAAAGTCCCAAGGAACAACAGAAAAATAGTTGGTTAACTAGGGCTTTACGACCCCTGGAAAATAGCTTATAGTTGTATACGGGTGAGATCTAATGTCCGATTGAAAGTCATCTCTATAGATAAACTTTCCAAAAAGGAGAAATACACATAACAAACCCAATAAAGTTACACGCAGGTTAAAGAGATACACATAGATTGTGAGCATATAGGGTAAGCACACACATAGGGAGTTGTGAAAAATACCTCAAGGGAGAGACACATAGAAAGGTTTTTAAGGTTTTATTAACAATGGGTAGTAATTCCTCAAAAGAGGTTCCGGAATTTACAGGAGATGGAAGATATATTATGGTCCAAAATGAAGAAGAAAAAAAGGTGTGAATTTGATGGACGTCTAGATGTAGAAAAGCTAGAATTAAGTTTAAAACAGATAGAACTACAAAGGAAAAAATATGAAATAATATAGTTCAAACTAAGAAGCAAAGAATGATTATGAATATCATAGTATAATGATATGGTTTGGAAATAGTTATTGTAAAACCATGGAGTTGCTAAAAGAAGTGCACGTAAATTCTACCAATTCGTCTTGAATATGAAAGAGTAAACTAGATATGGTAAGGCAAAGTTACCCTATTAACAGGAGCATTCAAATTAAATAAAGAATTCAGGGAGGTTTTTATGAATTGGAACAAGAACATAGAACCAGAATAAGAAGCTCAGTAAGTGTATTGAATTTAGCAATTCTATTAGCGTTATTACGCTCATGGGACTATTTTGAGAATGGATAGTGTAAAAAGGGATGCTTAGTAACGTCGTTAAGGTTATTTTGGTTGGAGTTCGAAAGCACTAGAATGGATATACCAGAGTGCAGAATAATTATAGAGTTCACGAATGCTATTTGGTTTGAATATTGTTGGGGTAAGTAAATTTAAGGGAAATAACATAATTTGATGTGTTTAAATGATAAGTGAGGAGCATAACTAGCTTTGCGAGGTGAGTAGGTTGAAGATGTATTTACTTGTATCTGGAAATAACGTTAGCTAAATGAGTTAGTCATGATTAGTTTAGGTGTTTGACTGCCGTGTGGGAAAAATAGTAGGAATTATGATTTAGAAAGTTTGAATCCACTCTGTTCATTAGTGGATTTTCGGGTTGAATTATCCTTGTCAGAAACAAGGACAGTGGATATTAGGTTTAAAATGAAATTTTAACATTAAAATGGGCGAGAGCACGACTAAGTAATGTTTTACGGAGTCTAACGTTGCATCTCGCCACATTCAAACCATCGCTAAAAGTTTAGATTTGAGGTTCAATGTTGATAAAATATGTATGCTATGTGGTAGAGCCGAAACACGAGGAGTTATAGCTATGGTAAAGTACTAAGAACCATGCGACTCAAGAAAAACTTCAGTCTCTGTTTTTCTTATTCGAAATAAATGCATAGAATTGACACATGGGAGGAGGATATAATAAGTAATTAAAGTGGCCTCCCTCTAAAAAGCAGAAATAGGTTTGTTTTAACTATATTAAAAAAATGTACCTGGTAACAAACGTTAGCAAAAAGAGAGGTGGTTGGAAGCAAGTAATTAGTCGGATGTTTAAAAAGTAAAGGTATGAATAAAACATTACTATTGCTTGGCTTCATAGTTGGAAAACACTAGTAAATTTGTGCAGAATTGTTATGTATTCTAGACATGATAATCTGTTTCCAGTACGTGGTACAGTGACTAGTAGCAAGAATATAATGAATTAAGTATTGACAATCAAGCTGATAAGGCAGCACCAACTTTTTGAAGGTTCAACATTTGTTAAATAATAGTTTTGTATTTGACTAAACTAATGCAAAGGTTAAACTGATAGAATTACTGGAAAGGGGCTCTGGGATTGGTTAGTTTAAAGTAAGGTAAATTCCACTTAATGGAAAACTATATTATATGATGAGGTTTGAATATAGTGCTTGCTTTCAGGAAAAATGGAAGTCAAATACGTGTGTATGTATGTTAATTAAGGGAGACATAGATAATGGTTAACAGAAATAATCTACTGTACAATAGCTATCAAATGTACGAATTGGAAATTGGTCTATTAACGATAACAGAGTGTTTGTACATGATTATGGCAGTGAGAGACCAACCATATAATACTGTGTGTGTGTGTTTGTGATGTGAATGAATGTAGGAATGTCTAACTGGAGCATGGAAGGGCCTGGACATTTCTGTTTGATTTTACCATATGGTTTAACACACACCCCCAAGTACACACAGACAATCAATGCGATTGCGGAGGTCTCACTGAAGTGTGGGATTTAATTTGTATAGAAATGTTTTGAAAAGCTCTGAATAGTTGAACAATTTCTGGTGAAGACTGATCACCTTCACTACGAATTGAAAAAAACAGGAGAATTTCATTTAACAATTGTGAGAAACACCGTTTTCTATCCAAATTGTACTATTACTATAGGAGATTATTATTATCTCCTTAGGAAATTATATGGATAGTTTTTGGGAATTAGAGCCTTGTTCAGTCTGCATATAGAAAGCAGAGACAGTACCCTGCTATAGGTGATTATGCTTGGGCAGATAACCAATATGATTAAGTAGTAAAAGTCAGACAGAGAAAGGCCCCCCCGCCTTATGAGTAAAAAGAGGAGGGGGGAGGCCAGGAAGAGTAGAGAGAGAGTTTTGGGCTGAACACACGTGAGCTAGAACGTGCAGTTAGACAACCATCAGGATTGTTCTAAGGCAGTAGGGAGTAGAGGGGTGAAAAGGGTAGGCGCCCATCGCCAGACAGTGTAGATGAGGAGGACAAGATAGATACTGAATGTGAGGTATTTGAGTTAGCTACAGTAGATTTGGCCGTAGCACAGGAACAGAAACCATTTTTAACATTGTTCTGACTCAGGAGGCTTCAGGGGGAAGCAATGGTACTGGTGCTAATTTCTAATTTGTGTCCCGTTAACCTGCAGGGAAGGGATGTGATGACACTTTGAATATAGCTGTACCACCCACTGAAAGGGGCATGAAGGCCCACATAGTTAAGAACAACATGGTCATCTGTGGGGACAGCGAACCTTGTTGCTGGTATAGTCAGGAATTAGTCAGAACGGTGGGAGAGTATGGGTTATTGGGTATCAAAGGGAAAGAAGATTAATGACTGGGTATCCGTGGAGTGAGGGGTTGAGCACAGCCCATCCGCAGACAGATACCGTAGGAAGTTTTGTTTGGCATTCCCTAGATATGACCGTCCGTTTATTCAGACTGTGGACTGTAGGGAGGGGGTCATGACGTCAGCTTTGACCTAGAAACAGGGGGGAAGAAGGATAAGCCAGTGGCTTGTCACTCCTCTCCTTTGGATAGGGTGGATTCTTTTGTGTCTTGTATGATTATATTGTTAGACATGCCAAATTTAACTATTGAGAGATGTGCTACTCTGAACACCTCCACCCTTATTCTAATAGCTACTGACGGGAGTCCACATTTATTGTGTAACTGAGAAAGTTGTGTTGCATAGGCCTGATTTGACAGATTTGCCATTAACAGATAGAGAAATTACTATGTTTATAGATGAGTCTTCAAGGTAGAACTCAGATGGTTCGAATGCAACTGGGTATGATGTTGTTACTCTTACTAAAAAACTTAGAGGCTGAATCACGACCTAGTCACTATTCTGTGCAGCAGGCAGAAATTGATTTATTTGTTATGATTTCTCCATTTTTAGATATGGTAGTGTTTTGATACAGGGGCAAAGCCTTGTATCAACAGGAGGGATATGGTAGAGATGATTGTTAGAGATGATTGTTAGATATTATAGAGATTGTTAGATATGGTAGAGATTGTTAGACAACACTTATTACTTAATACATTTTTTTGTTGGAAATTGATTTTATAGAGCTCACCAGGAGCGAAGGAAAGAAACAGTGTTTAATTATTATTATATTATAGAATGCATGAATTCTATGATTAAAAGTAGGTTAAGATAGACACACCTGAGTACAGGATGAAATTGGGTAAAATGTCTACCAATAGTATTAATGATTATTCGGATAACCCCAGACGAGGGATTATCTCCATTTGAGAAAGTATTTGGTAGACCTTTTAGAATGAGAGTTAGGAAGATACAGTAGCAGATCACATGAGAAGTTGTTTGCTAACCACATCCGTATGTCAGAGATTTTATGCCCAACAGAAGAACTACAAAAGGAGGTGAGCCATACGATCCAGCCAGGTGACTGGGTGTGGGTCCAGTCTCTGAAGAAAAAGGACTGGAAGCAGCCCCGTTGGGAAGGTCCCTACCAGGTTATGTTGGTCACAGTAGAATAGCAGAAAGAGCAACCCGGGTCCACGTTACCCACTGCAAAAAGGTAGGAACACATACAAACACAGTGGAACACACGCAGAGTTAGAGAGCAGAACTGGACCGATAGGGTCTGGGGGTCGCTTCTGTTAACGAAGATTTCCTACCCCGACCTATCATCACTGTAGTGTGTTCCCTAGAGGTGTGAGTATGGGGTGGTACCTAGCAGACTGGCTAAGGGCAGGAGAGGGTTGGCGGTTTTTGGGAATATGGGGAACCTTGAGCTGCATCATAGTTTTGATTATCTTTTTTATACATCCTGATTCAACACCTCCAGTATAAATTATATGATGTCGTTGACAGGTTTAAGAAGTAAAAGACAAGTTATATAATACCCGACCCCTCATGAATAAGGAGGATATAAAAAAGGAGTCCAAATAGGTGATGATGTAAGATTTAAGGTAAATATTAAATAGAGCAGGAAAATGGGTGCATAATAAATTATATAAGATTATTCAGGACTGTGATACCTTTATATTTCTGTTTGGGACTCACTTCATCTTGTTCCTGGCCTAGGTAATTAAACATACTTGGGGACCGGGGTATGTGAACGGAAAGTGTCGATCTCGATGGGGTTTTAAACAAAGTTTGGATATTAATGAGTAGATGTAGTAGTAACCCTCCAAAGAGTCACAGAAATAGACACGGAATGAAAGTATTGGGCTTACGCTGATGATTATGGACACGATTTTTCATGTTCACTAATCCAGTCGATAGAGACCAACTTCACAAAAGACCCAGGTCTTGTAGTGGATCTCAATAGATGTAAGGCTGTTGTTAATGTGACTGATTCGGGTTCAGAAGTATAGGAGAACATTCTCAACCTTAAAGCTCCTATAACTGATGTGTGGTGGGCTTGTACCAATAAAGGAGGCCTACGAAAGGCATTACCTAAAGGGTGGAGGGGCACTTGTGTTCCGGTATTATTGGTCCAACCAGTTAGGATTAGACATCAGAGGCCAGTTCTGGATGGGATAACTAGGAAAAGGAGAAATCTAGGTTCTAATGAAGGCAGTTCTATTTGGATGGATGCCATAGGCATCGCCAGAGAAGTCCCAGACGAGTACAAAGCTATGAATCAGATTGGGGAGGGTTTTATCACTACGTTCTTCTGGTGGGTAACGATAAATAAACATGTTGATCAATTATATATATTATAATCAACAAGGATTTGTGAATAAGACTAGAGATGCAGTGATGGGAATCTCTGAACAATTATCCGCCACCTCCCTCATGACCTGGCAAAATAGGTTGGCTCTAGATATGTTATTGGCTGAAAAGGTGGCGTCTGCAGAATGGTGGGGGAATAATGTGCTGTACCTTCATCCCAAATAACACAGCTCCAGACGAATCAGTGACCAAGGCCTTGGCTGGTTTAACCACACTAGCCCACGAATTAGCGGAGAACTCTGGGGTAGATACTTCTCTGACGAGTTGGTTTGAAAATATGTTTGGACAATGGAAAAATGTCATGATCACTGTGTTGTGGGCAACTTTCATCTGTATGACTGTGTTGGTGTTGTGTGGGTGCTGTTTGATTCCATGTGTGAGAGATCTCATTTCCAGGACTCTGGAGAAATCAATGAGACAACAGATGGTGAGATACGGACCGATTCCGAGCCCTGACCAGTGGACATGCCTCCTGACCTAGTAGATGGCTCCAGTTCCTTTACTTATGAGGAACCCATGTTCGATGAGACAATTTTCAATGTTTAGATTAGACCTTAAATGTTATGCTGTTTCTTTTCATGAAGATCATAATGAAAATCCTACCTAGAAGAGTTATGATTGGATATAGGCCTAGAACAGTAATTGATGAGGATCAGATGTAAATACATGTATTGATTTTGTGTAATCGTTTTGGGTGGGAATGATAATTCTAATCAAAATAGATGTGGTGTTATTTCTTTATAGGTTTTGTTTTTGTTTGGTGTGGTGTCATTGTTAATTCTAATCAATATAGATGGGTGATTGTGTGTAAAAGATTTAGTCAAATGGTGGATTGTTATGGATTATATGTTTAATGACTAAATGTTTGTACATTTAAGAAAATACTAAGAATATTCCATTCTGAAAATGTATGCAATAGAGATAGGGTTATAAGACAAATGGTAATTCAATTGATGTGTGTGTGTCTAGAAATGAATATTGTGTGGAGAGTGGAACAGGATTGTACGACTTGCCAGAAGGAGTCTGTGAGAACAAAGAATTCTTTGTGAAACTAGACTGTAGGAGAAGAGGCCTTCTCGACCTTGGTAAGGGAGGAACTGATAAGATGTCTGGGATTGATTTATGTTGCAAGATGGTGTTAGGCTGAGGGAGGTACTGTGGGAAAATATTATTTCCTAGAGAGGGTGGGGCATTTGTATCTTTTGTATTCAACTTGTACAATATAAAAAGACTGTGTTCACCTTTGAAAGGCAGAGCTCGCGTGAATAAACATTTTTGACATTTGACTATTGTAGACTGGGCATTTCGTCTGTCTTATTTCAACCAGTATCTTACAAATTCTGGGTTACAGACGGAGTTGTTGAATTAAAGTTCAGTTTATGAACATTGAGTACAAAATTATCATGACAGTGTACTATAGTACGTATTGGATCACAAAAAAATGAACATTTTACATTACCGTGTAGATTACCAATTAAATGGTCTGACGGAGATGTGGACATATTCGGAATACAAATCCCAAAAGAAAGAAATGATCTCTTTCCAATAGATTTTTATAGAAAGTTTGGCAAAAATAGATAAGATCTTGCTACCATGGAAAGGAAAATACCTGTCTATTTGTGGAAAAATCCCCCTGATTAACTCTTTAGTCAAATCACAGTTTACCTATTTGCTTATGGTTTTGCCTACAGCTAGTGACCTGCTTTTTAAATTAATTGAACAAAAAAGATTCAATTTTATTTGGAATGGCAAGCCAGACAAAATTAAAAGGGGTGAGAGGGGTTGAATGGAGCTGAAGGGTGGGACTAATAATAAGATAGGTTGTATATAGGTTCAGACATTTTGTGAAATAGCACAGTTACAAATAGAAATCAAACTGGATGGACATCAGAAATAGAGGAAGGACTAAAAACAAACAAAATATAACTATTGTAAAATAGATTGTGTCTGTAAAATGTGTATAGAATGTATAAACTGAAGGTAGAAGCATAAGTGTTATTGTTTATTAGTTTACTCCAATTGAGGGAAGGGTGGTAGGGTTTGCAGGGAATAATACAGGTATATTAAAAAAAAGTATATATATCTATATAGGTATGTGTATGTGTATGTACGTGAATGTATATGGAGATATATTTGATTTCTATTTGTATATATAAAAACCTACTATTTGGTTTAAAACGGACTTAACTTTCAAAAGTAAATGTAATCGCTAAAATATACTTAAGTACCAAAAGTAAAAGTATAAATCATTTAAAATTCCTTATACACTGCTCAAAAAAATAAAGGGAACACTTAAACAACACAATGTAACTCCAAGTCAATCACACTTCTGTGAAATCAAACTGTCCACTTAGGAAGCAACACTGATTGACAATAAATGTCACATGCTGTTGTGCAAATGGAATAGACAACAGGTGTAAATTATAGGCAATTAGCAAGACACCCCCAATAAAGGAGTGGTTCTGAAGGTGGTGACCACAGACCACTTCTTAGTTCCTATGCTTCCTGGCTGATGTTTTGGTCACTTTTGAATGCTGGCGGTGCTTTCACTCTAGTGGTAGCATGAGACGGAGTCTACAACCCACACAAGTGGCTCAGGTAGTGCAGCTCATCCAGGATGGCACATCAATGCGAGCTGTGGCAAGAAGGTTTGCTGTGTCTGTCAGCGTAGTGTCCAGAGCATGGAGGCGCTACCAGGAGACAGGCCAGTACATCAGGAGACGTGGAGGAGGCCGAGAGGGCAACAACCCAGCAGCAGGACCACTACCTCCGCCTTTGTGCAAGGAGGAGCACTGCCAGAGCTCCTGCAAAATGACCTCCAGCAGGCCACAAATGTGCATGTGTCTGCTCAAACGGTCAGAAACAGACTCCATGAGGGTGGTATGAGGGCCCAACGTCCACAGGTGGGGGTTGTGCTTACAGCCCAACACCGTGCAGGACGTTTGGCATTTGCCAGAGAACACCAAGATTGGCAAATTCGCCACTGGCGCCTGTGCTCTTCACAGATGAAAGCAGGTTCACACTGAGCACGTGACAGACGTGACAGAGTCTGGAGACGCCGTGGAGAACGTTCTGCTGCCTGCAACATCCTCCAGCATGACTGGTTTGGCGGTGGGTCAGTCATGGTGTGGGGTGGCATTTCTTTGGGGGGCCGCACAGCCCTCCATGTGCTCGCCAGAGGTAGCCTGACTGCCATTAGGTACCGAGATGAGATCCTCAGACCCCTTGTGAGACCATATGCTGGTGCGGTTGGCCCTGGGTTCCTCCTAATGCAAGACAATGCTAGACCTCATGTGGCTGGAGTGTGTCAGCAGTTCCTGCAAGAGGAAGGCATTGATGCTAAGGACTGGCCCGCCCGTTCCCCAGACCTGAATCCAATTGAGCACATCTGGGACATCATGTCTCGCTCCATCCACCAACGCCACGTTGCACCACAGACTGTCCAGGATTTGGCGGATGCTTTAGTCCAGGTCTTGGAGGAGATCCCTCAGGAGACCACCCGCCACCTCATCAGGAGCATGCCCAGGCATTGTAGGGAGGTCATTCAGGCACATGGAGGCCACACACACTACTGAGCCTCATTTTGACTTGTTTTAAGGACATTACATCAAAGTTGGATCAGCCTGTAGTGTGGTTTTCCACTTTCATTTTGAGTGTGACTCCAAATCCAGACCTCCATGGGTTGATAAATTTGATTTCCATTGATAATTTTTGTGTGATTTTGTTGTCAGCACATTCAACTATGTAAAGAAAAAAGTATTTAATAAGATTATTTCATTCATTCAGATCTATGATGTGTTATTTTAGTGTTCCCTTTATTTTTTTGAGCAGTGTATTATGCAAACCAGATGGATTTTCTAGTTTTTTTTATTTACGGATAGCCAGGGGCACACTTCAAAACTCAGACATAATTTACAAAGCGTTTGTGTTTAGTGAATCTGCCAAATCAGAGGCAGTATGGACGACCAGGGATGTTCTCTTGATAAGTGTGTGATTTAGATAAGTGTGTGAATTTTCCTGCTCTGCTAAGCATTCAAAATGTAACTAGTACTTTTGGGAGTCAGAGAAAATGTAAGGAGTAAAAAGTACATTATTTTCATTAGGAATGTAGTGAAGTAGAAGTTGTCAAAAATAGAATTAGTAAAGTACAGATACCCCCAAAGACTGCTTAAGTAGTACTTTAAAGTATTTTTACTTAAGTACTTTACACCACTGTCTCACAGCCCTCTGTCTCCTTGGAGCCTGCCTGCCCTTCTGTACCTTTCTGACTCTGCCCTGGATTGCCGACCTCTGCCTGCCCTTGACCTGTTGTCTGCCTAACCCGTTTTGTTAGTAAACATATGTTATTCGAAATGTCTGCATCTGGGTCTTATGCTGAGGTCTGATTGTGGGACAAACTCTATAACAGTGAAAGCCAGGAAGTTCATCTGTACTTTCTTAGGCAAACGTTCTGAAACATTAATAGTACTGAACAGCCTTTTGGCTTCAACCACTACATCCCCTTCTGCATTAACTTTTTAATTTAATCTGGGCACAGATAGTGGAACCCCAGAAATGACACCACTCAGCTAGGCCGAAGCTCCAGGGACATGACTTGTGATTTTCTTCCCATTGAGAGTTTTCATTTTCATAATCTTCCCTTATTTTCATAATCTTCCCTCATTTTCATAATATTCCATTTCTCTTTGCTTATTTCAGCTGTTCTTGCCATAATATGGACTTGGTCTTTTACCAAATAGGGCTATCTTCTGTATACCACCCTTACCTTGTCACAACACAACTGGCTCAAACGCATTAACTTTTAACAAGGCACACCTGTTAATTGCATTCCAGGTGATTACCTCATGACGCTGGTTGAGAGAATGCCAAAAGTGTGCAAAGCTGTCATCAAGGCATAGGGTGGCTACATTGAAGTATTTAAAATATATTTGGATTTGTTTAACACTTTTTTGGGTTACTACATGATTCCATATGTGTTATTTCATAGTTTTGATGTCTTCACTATTATTCTACAATGTAGAATATAGTAAAAATAAAGAAACCCTGGAATGAGTAGGTGTGTCCAAACTTTTGACTGGTACTGTATATTGGGGGGGGGACAATTTTACCTGCTTCAAACATTGGGGACCCCTCCTACGCCCTTGCCAAAGAGCATCTGACTAGGCCTTCTATCCTGCTTTACTGGGTACATACAGTATATCACAAAAGTGAGTACACCCCTCACATTTTTGTAAATATTTGAGTATATCTTTTCATGTGACAACACTGAAGAAATGACACTTTGCTACAATGTAAAGTAGTGAGTGTACAGCTTGTATAACAGTGTAAATTTGCTGTCCCCTCAAAATAACTCAACACACAGCCATTAATGTCTAAACCGCTGGCAACAAAAGTGAGTACACCCCTAAGTGAAAATGTCCAAATTGGGCCCAAAGTGTCAATATTTTGTGTGGCCACCATCATTTTCCAGGACTGCCTTAACCCTCTTGGGCATGGAGTTCACCAGAGCTTCACAGGTTGCCTGGAGTCCTCTTCCACTCCTCCATGACAACATCACGGAGCTGGTGGATGTTAGAGACCTTGCACTCCTCTAGCTTCCATTTGAGGATGCCCCACAGATGCTCAATAGGGTTTAGGTCTGGAGACATGCTTGGCCAGTCCATCACCTTTACCCTCAGCTTCTTTAGCAAGGCAGTGGTCGTCTTGGAGGTGTGTTTGGGGTCGTTATCATGTTGGAATACTGCCCTGCGGCCCAGTCTCCGAAGGGAGGGGATCATGCTCTGCTTCAGTATGTCACAGTACATGTTGGCATTCATGGTTCCCTCAATGAACTGTAGCTCCCCAGTGCCGGCAGCACTCATGCAGCCCCAGACCATGACAATCCCACCACCATGCTTGACTGTAGGCAAGACACACTTGTCTTTGTACTCCTCACCTGGTTGCCGCCACAAACGCTTGACACCATCTGAACCAAATAAGTTTATCTTGGTCTCATCAGGACCACAGGACATGGTTCCAGTAATCCATGTCCTTAGTCTGCTTGTCTTCAGCAAACTGTTTGCGGGCTTTCTTGTGCATCATCTTTAGAAGAGGCTTCCTTCTGGGACGACAGCCATGCAGACCAATTTGATGCAGTGTACGGCGTATGGTCTGAGCTGACAGGCAGACCCCCCACCCCTTCAACCTCTGCAGCAATGCTGGCAGCACTCATACGTCTATTTCCCAAAGACAACCTCTGGATATAACACTGAGCACGTGCACTCAACTTCTTTGGTCGACCATGGCGAGGCCTGTTCTGAGTGGAACCTGTCCAGTTAAACCGCTGTATGGTCTTGGCCACCGTGCTGCAGCTCAGTTTCAGGATCTTGGCAATCTTCTTATAGCCCAGGCCATCTTTATGTAGAGCAACAATTCTTTTTTTCAGATCCTCAGAGAGTTCTTTGCCATGAGGTGCCATGTTGAACTTCCAGTGACCAGTCAGTATGAGGAAGTGTGAGAGCGATGACACCAAATTTAACACACCTGCTCCCCATTCACACCTGAGACCTTGTAACACTAACGAGTCACATGACACCGGGAAGGGAAAATGGCTAATTGGGCCCAATTTGGACATTTTCACTTAAGGGTGTACTCACTTTTGTTGCCAGCGGTTTAGACATTAATGGCTGTGTGTTGAGTTATTTTGAGGGGACAGCAAATGTACACTGTTATACAAGCTGTACACTCACTACTTTACATTGTAGCAAAGTGTCATTTCTTGAGTGTTGTCACATGAAAAGATATACTCAAATATTTACAAAAATGTGAGGGGTGTACTCACTTTTGTGATATACTGTACTTTTAAAAGCATCAGAAAGGAATTCACCACAAGGACAACATTTTAGAATGCCATTTTAATGTCATTGTCTTTTCAAGAATCTAATACAAATGCATACAAATACATTTATTTTCACCTAAGCCACATGTAACCACTATTTCAATGAACATCACAATACAAATACAATATTTTATCAGAAGTTGGCTTTCAAGCTCGGATGGTCAAAAAAGGGGCATCATGCACACATGCACTCATTCATACAAGGACAGACACACACACACACACAGTATAGATGGGACTTTTTACAACATTAAAGAGGTGCGGCACTAACAATAGTATGTGGAGGGAGGGAGTGTGAAAGAGAGGGGGAGTGTGGTAGCAGTTGATGGAAGGGCGGGGGGATCAGGGGAGGGAGAACTGGTAATAGGAAGGAACAACTAAAGTGTACATAACACATATTTCTATATTACAGTCAAGCTAACTTTTTACTCCTTAAGTATAAATATTCTTCATCCAAAAGTCAGTGCAGTGCCTTCTGCTCTAGCCTGAGTCCCGGTTAGCTAGCAAGACAGCACAAACAGATCTGGGTCTCAAGCTACTACTGCTGCAGGGCAGGCTTCAACCGGGTCCTCTTATTCACCACGCCTGGTTTCACCCAGGTCCTCTTTGCGTTCCACTACTATACACCCGGTCCGTGTTAGACCTGGTCCATGAAACATCTGTTTCACTTTACACACAAATCAATTTACATACGTTTTCTTGTCGTTTTCTTGTCGTTCTAGTCTTTTTCTCTTTCTATCCTTTCTTTTTTTTTGTCACCAAGTACCTCAAAGGTCCAGCTGAGAAGTACTAGTTTTTTTTCTGAGTGTTGTTTTGTTTGTTTTCCAACCAATCAATTTTGCAGATATAAAAGAGAACAATACATTTACAAGTGTACATTTTTCTTTCCCTTCTCCTGATGTCCCTTTTCTAGCTCCAAAAAGTCCTCCTGTCCGGCGTGCGGTGCAGTAATCCTACTGGATACCTCTGAAGAGACACATGGCAAAGACCATGGCAAACAGCTGTGGAGAAGAACAGAGGAGTGTCAGAACAGCAGTCGGGACAGAGAACAAGACACAAGTAAGTGTTTCAATTCTGCTAGCCTAAACTGGTTGACTGTTCTGCAGCCAAACGATGATGATGAAACTAAACAAAATAAACCAAACTATCTACATTAGACAATTCAGCTCTGGCTTGATCTAATAAATTGAATAGATTGCCATATCCATAATTATGACTTCCGAGATGCCTCCTCAGTAAATTATCCTATGTAATGTATGGTGTGTAACAGTCCTGCAACACCAATATTCTCCACTAAATGGGGCAATCGTACTATAAACGGGGAAGTGACCAGCACTTGCTTCAAATGATATATTCTCCAGTATTTCAGATTCCGTTGCTGTGTACTGTGTGGGGGGGAGATAAGCTACATGGATTTTTCTAAACAACTTACATTACCAATCACACCAACTGATAAGGAAAACATGTGTTGATTTGGAGCCTACTCACAAAGCGTTTATTATAAGAAACAAAATATTGAATCCTACCTCAATGGTGAGCACCACGATGGCCAACGCTCCAGCCACATAGATGTACAGCTCAAAGTAGTCCACCACCGCTGAGTAGCAGCCCTGAAAACACACAGGGAGGAGAGTCTCAGTCACAGTTCAATAGTATGAGTCAATATGAGAGAGTATTGAAATGTGTGTGTGTGTGTGTGCACGCATGTGCATTAATGCATGCGTGTGTGTGTGCTGAAATGCATGGACAATATAAATAGCATCAGAGCCATAACTGAATGCGTCAGTGAACAATAGACTAGATGAATTGGCTGAGAGACTGAGACAGGGCCCCTGGCCTCATTGGCTTTTAATGAGGCTCTGTGTGTGAATGGGAGAGAGACAGCGAGAGACAGACGCCTTCCAGAGATACTGCATTGTTCCACAGGCCTTAACAACAACAGTTGGAGCCTCTCCTTCCTATCAGTGTTCACTGTAATTACATTTCACTCTCAAGACAGTCATTAAAACAGGCAAGCACACACAGAGATAAATATAGACCCGCACACACAAGCGCACAAACGTGTGCATTCCGTTTGTCAATTCCGTTTCACTAATATAGCTAAATCCGTTTGTCAATATGGCTAAATCTATTTGTCAATATGGCTAAATCCTGTATGTTTCTCCCTCCACACACACCTGCACGCCCACTTCCCTACCCTACCCCACGCCCACACTACCCTACCCTACTCTAATCTACATAGTCAAACACAAGCATGCATAAGTGTACACACACTGCACTACTCTACACTACACAGTAAAACATACTTCCTTGACACCCAGAACATAGAAAAGCACTAATGAGTCTACCGGTATGAGGACAGTGCCAGTAGAGAAGCAGTCCCGTTATATCATCACTCCAACACACACTGTTCTGCTCTAGTTTATCTGATAGGCCAGTGGAGGGTTTTGTCTCCCAGTGTGGCAGGGAGAGGGGGCAGTGGTAGCCTCGAGGTTAGAGTGGCGAACCAGCAACTGGAAGGTAGCCAGTTCAAATCCTAGGGTAGGAATGTGGAGGGCTGCCAGATATCTCAGGTGCCACCTACTGCTGATGTGCTGTGCCACCTGATGTACTACCTGTTCGGTGGGAACTGCTCTAGGGGCCCTGCTCTGGAGGTCCTGCTCCAGGGGCAACATTTTTATTTCCATTCTCTTTGTTGAATGGGTCAATAAAGATTATTACATTGTCCAAAAGGGTTCATAGTAGTATTTTGTAGTAGTCTAGTACAAGTACTCACCTTGTTGTTTCTGAACAGCATGTTCCCCATCAGACACTCCTCCTGGGAGATGTAGGCTGAGTCTCCGGGGTGACTACCCCTCCTGCAGCAGGCCGCAGGGACCTTCTCATTAGGGTTGACCAGTCTGAACAGGCTCTCCTCAAAGTCCTCCGGGCTGTTTACTCCACAGCAGTCAAACTGGGGAAGAGAGTAGAGGAGAGGTGGGTAAATTACACTGAGTATACAAAACATTAAGAACACATGCTCTTTCCATGACATAGACTGGCCAGGTGAATCCAGGTGAAAGCTATGGTCCCTTATTGATGTCACTTGTTAGATCCACTTCAATCAGTGTAGATGAAAGAGAGGAGACTGGTTAAAGAAATATGTTTAAGCCTTGAGAACATTGAGACACGGATTGTGTATGTGTGCCATTCAGAGGGTGAATGGGCAAGACAAAATATTTTAAGTGCTTTTGAACGGGGTATGGTAGTAGGTGCCAGGCGCACTTGTTTGTGTCAAGAACTGCAGCGCTCCTGGGTTTTTCAGGCTCAACAGTTTCCCATGGGTATCAAGAATGGTCCACCACCCATAGGACATCCTGCCAACTTGACACAACAGTTTTTTTAGTCGTATGTACAGCATACACATGGTATACACCGTCCAACGAAATGCGAACATAAAGTAAATGGCTCAGTAATATATAATAAACATGTTAGTATAAGCATAATACAGAAAGTGTCAGGCGTCTCAGTGTAGCATGTAGGCAGAGTCAGGCGCAGGACAACGGAGATGAGAATACAATATTATTTACTCATAAAACAAACTACCAAAACAGTAGTAAAATGTACATGCTCACAAACATGAAAGAACATCTAACAATAAACAAACACGCACAAAACCATGAGGGAAACAGAGGGTTTAAATAAGGAACATATAATTATGGGATAGAAACCAGGTGTGTATAATGAAGACAAAAAACATAGAAAATGAAAAGTAGATCGCTAGAAAACCGTTGACGTTGGCCGCTGCCCGAACAAGGAGAGGGACCAACTTCGGCTGAAGTCGTGAAAGGAAGGCACAATTTAAAGTCCAATATTTACATGTGTTTTGGGGAAGGGGGAATTGGGGGCAAGTGTTTAACTTATGCAGAATTTAGTAATACTAATAAGAGTTTGGTAGCAGTAGTTGTGATGTGTGTATCATGAATATATGCGTGTGTGAGCGAGTGCATGTGTGCTAAGGTGCAGAGAGTCAGCACAGGTGGTCAGTCCTGTTCGAAGTGTTCACCAGTATGATGGCTTGTAGAAACTGTCAATGAGCACATTTACATACACAGCAATAATTCAATATTAAACTAACCATGTCAGTAGGCAGTTTATGCAATAGTCATGTAAACACCTTACTCTGCTTATCTTAATCGGCCTACGGTCAAAATTGAAGTAAACATACGCTGATTAAAACACCTGGTTTTCTGAGCAGTCTTTAGAATTATTAGGACATTTAAACACCTTAATTGGTGTTCCAGCAGTGTATTTGATCTGCGCATGTGCTAGCACCAGCCAAGCAAGTCTTCATTTTTAGCGCGAGGGAAGTGAGTTCGGAACAACTGAACGTATGCGACTTAGAAGTAGTTTTCACATTCAAACTTTATACAGTGCATTCGGAAAGTAATCAGAACCCTTGACTTTTTCCACATTTTGTTACATTACAGCCATATTCTAAAATTGATTAAATTGTATTTTTTTCCCCTCAATCTACACACAATACCCCATAATGACAAAGAAAAACAGTTACTTTTTTTTTTATTGTAAAAAAATATATTTTAAAATCACATTTACTCAGTACTGGTTGAAGCACCTTTGGCAGCGATTACAGGCTTGAGTCTTCTTGGGTATGACGCTACAAGCTTGGCACACCTGTATTTTGGGAGTTTCTCCCATTCTTCTCTACAGATCCCCCCCCAAGCTCTGTCAGGTTGGATGGGAAGCGTCGCTGCACAGCTATTTTAATAATCCAAGATGGCGTAGCAGGGGGAATGTCTGTTTTGATTGTCTTGTCCTGACCCTTGTATATATCGTTTTTTTCTTAGTATATATTTCGTATGTATTTGTATTATTTTTAATCTCATTTTCCATCTACGGACTGAACATACTCTCCTGCAACCCGCCTCACCCAATGGATCTGCTATTTTTACACTTTTGAACCGGAACCCCCTTCAGAAGCTAGCCAGCTAACTAGCTAGTAGTCAGTTAGCCACTGCTAGCGGTCTGCCAGCCTCAGCCTGGGCAACTCCTGCTAGCCTGCACAGCGCGATATCTACCTAGAGCATATTGGACTGCTTTTTTCTACCACATCTCCGAATTCCTACTACAAGCTCTGAACCTTTACTCCGGATCATCGCAGCTAGCTAGCTGCTATCCGAGTGGCTACTCCTGTCTAACGTCTCTGTCCCGAAGCTAGCACCAGTTAGCCTGGAGCTATCCTTGAACTAGGCCCATCTCCCGGCTAGCCGAAAAGATCTATCAAGCAATTCCTGGGCTTCAATTACCTCTTTTGCCAATTGGTCTGGACCCTTTGCTTCTGACACGGAGCCTTGCCGATCCATCACGACTGGTCTACCGACGTAACCGTCCTAGGGTTTCTGTCCCGAAGCAAGCACCAGTTAGCCTGGAGCTAGCCTGGGCCGGCTAGCCAAAGAAATTCATCAGATAGTTCCTGGGCTTCAATACCTCTTCTGCCAATTGGGTGGCAGGTAGCCTAGTGGTTAGAGCGTTGGACTAACCGGAAGGCACTAGACGACCAGTTCTTTTAGCCTTTAGCCGTACTCCTATCCTTCTCCTCCTTTGTTCCACTAGTGATGTAGAGGTTAACCCAGGCCCTGCAGCCCCCAGCATCACTCCCATTCCCCAGGTGCTCTCATTTGTTGACTTCTGTAACCGTAAAATAATTGGTTTCATGCATGTTAACATTAGAAGCCTCCTCCCTAAGTTTGTTTTATTCACTGCTTTAGCACACTCCGCCAACCCGGATGTCCTAGCCGTGTCTGAATCCTGGCTTAGGAAGGCCACCAAAAATCCTGAAATTTCCATCCCTAACTATAACATTTTCCGACAAGATAGAACTGCCAAAACGGTGGAGTTGCAATCTATTGCAGAGATCGCCTGCAGAGTTCTGTCATACTATCCAGGTCTGTGCCTAAACAATTCGCGCTTCTACTTTTTAAAAGCCTCCTTCCCAGAAACAAGTCTCTCACCGTTGCCGTTTGTTATAGACCCCCCTCGGCCCCCAGTTGTGCCCTGGACACCATATGTGAATTGATCGCCCCCCATCCATCTTCAGAGTTCGTACTGTTAGGTGACCTAAACTGGGACATGCTTAACTACTTAGGGAGTGGTGGGGCGCTAGCGGCTGCATAGGTGATGGTTTTGGAGAGTCTGGCATGCCCAAAGTAAAATTCCTGCCACTCAGGCCCAGAAAATGCACATAATTAGTACTATTGGATAGGAAACACTCTGACGTTTCTAAGAGTGTTAAAATAATGTATGTGAGTATAACAGAACTGATATAGCAGGCGAAAACCCAAGGAAAATCCATCCGGATTTGCAGTTCTTTTTGTAAATGAGCATCTTCTCCATTGTGCCTATTGCATACAACTTTATGTAGGACTGAGACTGCAGTACCTATGGCTTCCACTAGATGTCAACAGTCTATATACAAAGTCTGGGAATTCTAGGAGTGACCAGAACAGATAGGAACAGGAAATTGTCAAGGGACCACTTTTGTAAACAAGGTTTGATGCGTGCGAGATTGTGAACGCGCACCACTTTATTTTTCTTTCCTATCGTTCACGTTATTGTCCGGTTGAAATATTACAGCAAATATACCCAAAAGGATACCTAAGGATACATAAAAAATGATGTTTGATTTGTTTGTAGAAAGTGTATAGGTATAATTTGAACGTGTTCTCTTCACGGTTCAATGGGCATCTCAACGGTGGATTTTATGATCATAACGCGCCAACCAAACGGAGATTTATGGATATAATAAATGACTTTTTCTAACAAAAGAACCATTGGATGTCTTCGTTGGACACTTGGCAAGCCCTCAGCAGAAGTTCTTCGAAAGGTAAGGGATTTTATATTAGCGATTTTATGCGTTTTTTGAGACCTGCGTTGGTTATGGATTTATGCTAATGCATAAAATATGAGAGGGGCTATCCTCAAACAATCAAATGTTGTGCTTTCGCCGTAAAGCATTTTTGAAATCTGACAACGCTGTGATATTGCCAAGAATCAGAGCATTTGATAACTATGCAACACTTGTATATTGATGAATGTTTAATAATTCAACTAGCGCCACACCACTCCGTAAGTAGTTAAATAAGCATGCCATTTTCAAAAAATGTAGAACTAAGAACAGATATAACCTTTGGTTCACCCCAGACTTGACTGCCCTTGACCAGCACAAAAACATCCTGTGGCGTTCTGCATTAGCATCGAATAGCCCCCGCGATATGCAACTTTTCAGGGAAGTCAGGAACCAATACACTCAGTCAGTTAGGAAAGCTAAGGCTAGCTATTTGAAACAGAAATTTGCTTCCTGTAGCACTAATTCCAAAAGGTTTTGGGACACTGTAAAGTCCATGGAGAATAAGAGCACCTCCTCCCAGCTGCCCACTGCACTGAGGATAGGAAACACGGTCACCACCGATAAATCAACGATAATATAATTTCAATAAGCATTTTTCCACGGCTGGCCATGCTTTCCACCTGGCTACCCCCTGCTTCTTCTTCTTTGAATGCCAAGTTAATAAACAGATTACCGACCATTTCAAATCCCACCGTACCTTCTCCACTATGCAATCTGGTTTCCGAGCTGGTCATGGGTGCACCTCAGCTACGCTCAAGGTCCTAAACGATATCATAACCGCTATCGATAAAAGACTGTACTGTGCAGCCGTCTTCATCGACCTGGCCAAGGCTTTCGACTCTGTCAATCACCGCATTCTTATCGGCAGACTCAATAGTCTTGGCTTCTCAAATGACTGCCTCACCTGGTTCACCAACTACTTCTCAGATAGAGTTCAGTGTGTCAGATCGGAGGGCCTGTTGTCCGGACATCTGGCAGTCTCTGGGGGTGCCACAGGGTTTAAGTCTCGGGCCGACTCTTTTCTCTGTATATATCAATGATGTTGCTCTTGCTGCTGGTGATTCTCTGATCCACCTCTACGCAGACGACACCATTCTGTATCCTTCTGGCCCTTCATTGGATACTGTGCTAACAAACCCCCAAACAAGCTTCAACGCCATATAACACTCATTCAACTGCTTTTAAAAGCTAGTAAACCTAGTGCATGCTCTTCAACAGATTTTTGCCTGCACCCTCCTGCCCGCCTAGCATCACTACTCTGGACGGTTCTGACCTAGAATATGTGGATAACTACAAATACCTAGGTGTCTGGTTAGACTGTAAAATCTCCTTCCAGACTCACATTAAGCATCTCCAATCCAAAATTAAATCTAGAATCGGCTTCCTATTGCGCATCAAAGCCTCCTTCACTAATGCTGCCAAACATACTCTCGTAAAACTGACTATCTTACCGATCCTTGACTTCGGCGATGTCATTTACAAAATAGCCCCCAACACTCTACTCAGCAAACTGGATGTAGTATATCAATCAGAGTGCCATCCGTTTTATCAGCAAAGCCCCATATACTACCCACCACTGCGACCTGTATGCTCTCGTTGGCTGGCCCTCACTACATATCCGTCGCCAAACCCACTGGCTCTAGATCATCTATAAGTCTTTGCTAGGTAAATCCCCGCCTTTTCTCAGCTCACTGATCACCATAGCAACACCCACCCGTAGCATGCTTTCCAGCAGGTTTATTGCACTGGTCATCCCCAAAGCAAACACTTCCTTTGGCCGCCTTTCCTCCCAGTTCTCTGCTGCCAATGACTGGAACGAATTGCAACAATCTCTGAAGCTGGAGTCTTATATCTCCCTCTCTAACTTTAAGCATCAGCTGTCAGAGCAGCTTACCGATCACTGTACCTGTACACAGTCATCTGTAAATAGCACACCCGACTACCTCATCCCATATTATTACTTACCCTCTTGCTTTTTTGCACCCCAGTATCTCTACCTGCACATATAGCACTCCAGTATTAATGCTAAATTGTAATTATTTTCACCTCTAGGGCCTATTTATTGCCTACCTCCCCTACTCTTCTACATTTGCACACACTGTACATAGATTTTTCTATTTTTCTTTTCTTTTGCGTTATTGACTGTACGTTTGTTTGTGTAACTCTGTTGATTTTGTCGCACTTCTTTGCTTAATCTTGGCCAGGTTGCAGTTGTAAATGAGAACTTGTTCTCAACTGGCCTACCTGGTTAAATAAAGGTGAAATATTTTTTTTTTTTTAAATGTTCTGGTCTTTCCAGAGATGTTCGATCGGGTTCAAGTCCGGGCTCTGGCTGTGCCACTCGACATTCAGAGACTTGTCCCGAAGCTACTCTTGCGTTGTCTTGGCTGTGTGCTTAGTGTCGTTGTCCTGTTGGAAAGTGAATCTTCGCCCCAGTCTGAGCTCCTGAGCGCTCTGGAGCAGGTTTTCATCAAGGATCTCTCTGTACTTTGCTGCATTCCTCTTTCCCTTGATCCTGACTATTCTCCCAGTTCCTGCCACTGAAAAACATCCCCACAGCATGATGCTGCCACCACCATGCTCCACCGTAGGGATAGTGCCAGGTTTCCTTCAGATGTGACGCTTGGCATTCAGGCCAAAGAGTTCAATCTTGGTTTCGTCAGACCAGAGAATCTTGTCCTTTAGGTGCCTTTTGACAGAATACTGAGGTGTGGCTTCTGTCAGGCCACTCTACCATAAAAGCCTGATTGGTGAAGTCCTGTCAGAGTGACCATCGGGTTCTTGGTCGCCTCGATAACCAAGCACCTTCTCCCTCGATTGCTCAGTTTGGCCGGGTGGCCAACTCTAGGAAGAGTCTTGGTGGTTCCAAACTTCTTCCATTTAAGAATGACAGAGGCCACTGTGTTCTTGGGGACCTTCAATGCTGCAGAATTGTACCCTTCCATAGATCTGTGCCTTGACACAATCCTGTCTCGGAGCTCTACGGACTGTCAATTGTGGAACTTTATATAGACGGGTGTGTGCCTTTCCAAATCGTGTCCAATCAATTGAATTTACCACAGTTTTAGAAACATCTCAAGAATTATCAATGGAAACAGGATGCCCCTGAGCACAATTTCAAGTCTCATTGCAAAGGGTCTGAATACTTATATAAATAAGGTATTTCTGTTTTTTATACATTTGCAAACATTTCTAAAATCCTGTTCTCTCTGTCATTATGGGGTATTAATGAGAAAAAAAATATTTTATCAATTTTATAATAAGGCTGTAACGTAACAAAATGTGGAAGAAGTTGAGGGTTCTGAATACTTTCCGAATGCACTGTATTGGTGGGAGCACGTTCCCAGTGATGTACTAGGCCATCTTCACCACCGGCTGGAGGGCATTGTGGTCATAGAAGGAGCAATTCCCATACCAGGCCGTGACTCAACCGGTCAGGACTCTCTCGATGGTGCAGCTGTGGTATTTGGAGAGGGCCTGGGGTGGCATGCCAAATTTCTTCAGCCGCCTTAGGAAGTAGAGGTGTTGTTGGTCCATGTCAAGTCCTAAGTGATGTGGACACCGATGAATTTAAAACTCCTGACTCTTTCTACTGCAGTCCCGTTGATGTGGATCGGGGCATGTTCCCTCATCTGCTTCCTGAAGTCAACAATAAATTCCTTTGTTTTGCTGAGGTTGAGGTTGTTCTCCTGGCACCACAATGCCAGTTCACTTACCTCCTTCCTCTAGGCTGACTCGTCATTGTTGGTTATCAGGTCTACAACCGTGGTATCCTCAGCAAACTTGATGATGGAGTTATTGTCGTGCAAAGCCACGCAGTCGTGGGTGAACAGGGAGTACAAAGTGCTGAGGACACTCTCCTGGCGGGCCCATGTGTTCAGTGTGGAGAGTCAGTGTGGAGGAGGTGTTGTTGCCAATCCTCACAGCCTGTGGTTTGCCCGTCAGGAAATCCAGGATCCAGTTGCAGAGGGTGGTGTCCAGACCCTGAGCTCTGAGCTTGGTGTCGAGCTTGGAGGGAACAATAGTGTTGAATACTGAATTGTAGTCAATGCACATGGGTGTTCCTTTTGTCCAGATGTGTTACGACCATATGAATAGCGATGGAAATCTTCCGTGGATCTGTTGGAGCAGTAGGCAAATTTGAGTGGGTCCAGTGTGCCTGGCATGCTGGCCTTGATGTGGGACATGACCAGCCTCACGAAGCACTTCATGATGACCTGGGTGAGTGCAATGTGGCGATAGTCATTTGGACTAGAGGTCGACCGATTAATCGGCATGGGCGATTAATTAGGGCCGATTTCAAGTTTTCATAACAATCGGTAATCTGCATTTTTGGACGCCGTTTATGGACGATTACATTACATTCCACGAGGAAACTGCGTGGCAGGCTGACCACCTGTTATGCAAGTGCAGCAAGGAGCCAAGGTAAGTTGCTAGCTAGCATTAAACTTATCTTATAAAAAACTATCAATCTTCACATAATCACTAGTTAACTACACATAGTTGATGATATTACTAGGTTAACTAGCTTGTCCTGCATTGCATATAATCAATGCGGTGCCTGTTAATTTATCGAATCACAGCCTACTTCGCCAAACGGGTGAAGAGTTAACTTCTTAGGCAGAAGCGCACGAGGTGACCGTTTTGGAGACCCTGGCATGCCCAAAGTAAAATGCCTCCCATTCAGGCCCAGAAAATAGGATATGCACATATTTAGTACCATCGGATAGGAAACACTCTGAAGTTTCTAAAAGTGTTAACCATTTGTCTGTGAGTAAAACAGAACGGATATGGCAGGCGAAACCCCGAGGAATTTCTGTCCTGGAAAAAGTGGTTTTGACAGAGTGCCTCATTTGGAACCCCTCCCTTATGAAAATGCCCATATAAGGGCATATGAATGCAGTACCTATCGCTTCCTCTGGATGTCAACAGTCTCGAGACAGTGTTCAGATTTTTTTGGGATGCTATTAGTGCAGAGAAGAAGAGAAATCAGGAAGTGTCCCCTTGGAAGTCAACAGAAGAGAACGCGCGCTCCCGAGAAGGCACGCTCTGTGTTTTTTTCCGTTCTTATAGCCCAGTTTATATTCTGGTTGATTTATTATAGTAAATATACGTAAAAGTGTTCCTAAGGATACATTTAAAATGATTTTTGATTGTTCTTGGACAAGTTTATAGGTATAAGTTGAACGAGTTCTCTTCACGTTTCAATGGAGGAGTGGAGGCTGTAGTTTCTGATTATAACGCGCGAACCAAACAGAGATTTATGGATATAATACATTACTTTTTCTAACTAAAGAACCATGGATTGTCTTCGTTGGACACTTTGGAAGCCATCAGCAGAAGTTCTTCAACAGGTAATTGATTTGTTTTCGCTGTGAAATGTGTTTTGTGTGAACCGTGAAGGCTAATGAATTCATGGTAATGAGAAAATAGTGAAGGTGCTGCCCTCAAATAATCAAATGTGGTGCTTTCGCCGTAAAGCCTTTTTGAAATCTGACAACGCTGTGATATTGCCAAGAAACAGAGCTTTTGATGAGTATGAAACACTTGTATAATGGTGCATGTTTAATAATTCAACTTTGGGATTTTGAATTTGGCGCCTTGCATTTCACCTGGTAGTGTCGGGAGTAGTGCCCCACCACTCCCTAAGAAGTTAACAAAGGCGCATTTGAGAAAAAAGCACAATCGTTGCACGAATGTACATAACCATAAATATATTTTGCCTTTCTTAAAATCAATACACAGAAGTATATTTTTTTAAACCTGCATATTTAGTTAAAAGAAATTCATGTTAGCAGGCAATATTAAGTAGGGAAATTGTGTCACTTCTCTTGCGTTCATTGCACGCAGAGTCAGGGTATATGCAGCAGTTAGGGCCGCCTGGCTCGTTGCAAACTAATTTGCCAGAATTTTACATAAGTATGACATAACATTGAAGGTTGTGCAATGTAACGGCCATATTTAGACTTAGGGTTCCGTATTTCACTGAAAGAATAAACATTTTGTTTTCGAAATGCTAGTTTCCAGATTTGACCATATTAACTTCTTGCCGCACGGATCCCGTGAGCGGGATTATTTTCGGAAAAAAACAAAGCGCGCCAAATTCAAAATAAGAATTCGTAATATTTAACATTCATTGAAATTCAAGTGTTGCACATGGTTTACAAAGCTTAGAGTCTTGGTAATCTAAATCTGTTGTCAGATTTCAAAAAGGCTTATCTGAGGTCAGCACCTTCACAAAAATAGCTTTTTCAACCAGCACTGGCGACACAAAATCACAAATTAAAGATTTAAAAACTCACTTACTTTTTAAGATCTTCTGATGTTTTCAACCAGGAGGGTCCCAGCTACAAAACCGCTGTTTGTTTTGTTTGATAAAGTACATATTTATCCTAAAAACACAGTTTAGACGGCGCCATTGAATTCAGAAATCCACAGGAAACACCTCCGTCAAAACGACGACAGAAAAGTCCAAATTGCTCCCGGTAAACTTAGTCTATTTTTGTCAAACAAAGACTATATAATCCTTAGGTTGTCTAAGATGTTAATAAACGATAAAACTTCACGTGGAAACAACTACGTTCAATAGACAAGGCAAATTCCCACGTGAGTGCTCTCCCCAGAACGCACCCAAACAATGTTTTTCTTCCGGCGCACTCTTTCCTCCAAGTGAAAAAACGTATTCATTTTTCAAAATACAAGCCCAAAGCCATAAATAGTAGACTGTTACCATATAAGGGAAGCCATAGGAATAGGAAAATGGTGGACAATGCTTTTCAATAGCTTTTCAAAATAAGAGCATGGGAGCAGATTTGCTTTTTTTTCTGGTCGGATTTCCTTCGGGTTTTTGCCTGCCAAATCAGTTCTGTTATAGCCACAGACATAATTTTAACGGTTTTGGAAACTTAAGAGTCTTTTCTATCCAAATACTAATTATATGTATATCCTAGCTTCTGGGCCTGAGTGACAGCCCGTTTACTTTGGGCATGTCAGACAGGCGGAAACTAGGAATTCTGCCCCCCAGCTGTAAGAGGATGATTTGATATTTGATAGAGCAGTCTGACTGAGGGGTGGTAGGCAGCAGCAGGCTTGTAAGCATTCACTCAAACTTTACTGCGTTTGCCAACAGGTCTTAGCAATGCTTGAATCACAGCGCTGTTTATGACTTCAAGCCTATCAACTCCTGAGATTAGGCTGGCAATACTAAAGTGCCAATACTAAATATCCAATAGTCAAAGGTATATGAAATACAAATGGTATAGAGAGAAATAGTAGACGCGTCATAATTCCTATAATTGCAACCTAATATTTCCTTACTGGGAATATTGAAGAACTGGGAATATTGAACCGCCAGCTTTCATATGTTCTGAGCAAGGAACTTAAACGTTTTTTTTTTTACATGGGACATTGCACTTTTACTTTCTTCTCCAACACTGTGTTTTTGCATTATTTAAACCAAATTGAGCATGTTTTATTTATTTGAGACTAAATAGATTTTATTTATGTATTATATTAAGTTAAAATAAGTGTTCATTGTTCATTCAGTATTGTTGTAATTGTCATTATTTGAAATATATATATATATTTATAAACATTGGCCGATTAATCGGCTTTTTTTGGTCCTCCAATAAATCGGTATCGGCGTTGAAAAATCATAATCGGCCGACCTCTAATTTGGATATGTCACCTTGTTTTTCTTGGGCACTGGGACGATGGTGGTCTCCTTGAAGCAAGTGGGGACTACAGCCTGAGACAGGGACAGGTTGAAGATGTCCGAGAAGACGCCTTCTAAGTAGATTATTGTATTACAGCAGTTATCAGGGTTGGGGTCAATTCCCTTTCAAATCAGTCAATTCTGTAAGTGAACAGTATTTTAGCCTTACAGTGTTCATGATAGCGTTCCACGTTCCAGTGAAGACATCAGTGTTATTGTAGCCCTGGTAGTGCCTCTTCAGCTCCTTAGTGAAGTACTCTCTGGTCAGCTATACAGGAACATGGAAAATGTTAGTATTAGTTCTGTGTGGTCAGAGGTTTTACTGTATCACCATGATGAAGGGGGCAGTTTTTGCACACTACAGTGGATGGTCATAGGATCTATAAGGACAGAATTTACTCACATGCTCCCGGAATATGAAGGCCAGGATGGCTGCAGCTAGTTCCGCCAGGAAGATGACCAGGATGAGCATGAAGAACTGCAAGGACACAGGAGAGAGCACAGGAGGGAGAGAGAGGGAGGTGGGTGGACAATAAATTTAGTGAGAGGAGGGACGGAGAGAGATAAAGGGAGAGAGAGAGTAACAGAGTTAGTGTCAGCAAAAGTGAGTGCGAGTCACAAAAAATTCAACATTAACTATGCATGAGGCCTGGTGCACCGAAGGCAAATTATTGGAAGCACGAAATATACTCTGTTTTATTATGGCTTATTTATTTTCCATCCATCTCAGGCCAGCATGACTCTCTCTCTCTCTCTTATAACACTTATAACGCTGTGACCTACTGTACTATCACAATTACTCTATAATATAACACAGTGTAGGCCTACTTACAAACATCAGCAGACACTTGTTCTCCCGGATGGCTCCACAGCAGCCCAGGAAGCCCAATAGGAAAAGCATTCCCCCCATGGCCAGGATGATGTAGACTCCTGTGAAGAGCAGAGGGTTGGCTGCTACGATCTCCTTGAAGCCTGTAGGGTCCACCAGCACCCACACACCCACACCCAGGAGGAAGGAGCCTCCCAGCTGGGAAAAAGAGAGAGGGGAGAGGGGGGGAAGTAGGAGAGAGAGGGTTAAGTTTAGTTTATCTGCATATAATAATTACAATGAATGAAAGAAACAGAACACGTGCAGTAGAGGTAGGAAACCTAACAGGGACAGAGGGAGGGAGAGCAAAATTACTGTCACAACCTCTACTTTTGAATACGGTACTGAACTCCTTGTACGTGACTCCATCTTGGCTCCATGTCCATCCTATCAGCTATAAAAGTAATATTTACATGATGACTGTAAGTCAGAGTGTCACTGGCTCTGTAGTAGATCCTAAGGAAGTCTGTGGGAGGAGGGACTTGGGTCAGCACTCCCTAAAATGGTGTCTCTGGCTCTGGTCTAGTCTCCCTATCTTTGCAACTGTTCCCCCAAGAGATCATCTCAGCTCTTTCAGATTACCGATCTGTTACGTTTGTATACCCCTTGCAGGGGAGTAACATGTAAAATGTTGTGTGTTCCTTATGTGGTAGTATGGCAAAGTAACTGAATGTTGAAGGCTTCAATGAAAAGTCCTAGCAAGCCAAGAGCAGTCTCTGGGAGATATTCCCACCTCTGAGAGGAGTCGCTGGTGTAGAGCCGGCTGCTTCCTCCAGCCAATCTTCCAGCTTTCCATCAGCCCTGAGTGCCCTGCCCACCTCTCTGCCATAGAAACCTCTCCACTTTCTTTGCCAGGTATCTGACAAACAGGGATCTCTGTCGTCTGTAACTACGGAGACGGCGACTCCTAGCATCGTTCACCCACTTCCACGAGAGAGTCCCCACCAATAAATAGGGAGATAGGGAAGAGTAGCTCTAAAGAAAGGGGTGATAAAACAAATATACAGTATATATAGTCACATACACCGAATAGGTGCAGTGACATGTTTATTTCTATTACACATTCTCATTTACAGCAACAACCTGGTGAAATACATTGGCCAATTGGACACTGGGGATGACTAGGTGCCCATGACGTGACTGCAGTTTGGCGTCATAACCAACTTCAGTAGGCAAACGCTCAACTTCGATGGCCACTGGCACACTGAAGAAGTGGGTTCTTCAAGGAAGAATCCCGGTTTCAACTTCACCGGGCAAGAGAACGAACACAATTGCATTTTATCGATGGCAATTTGAATGCACAGAGATACTGTGATGAGATCCTGAGGCCCATTGTCTTGCCATTCATCAGCAGCCATCACCTCATGTTTCAGCATGATAATGCACGGCCAAACCCATGACACAAGGTTCTGTACACAATTCCTGGAAGCTGAAAATGTCCCAGTTCTTCCATGGCCTGCATACTCACCAGACATGTCTGGGGCGACGTGTATGACAACATGTTCCAGTTCCTGCCAATATCCAGCGGAGTGGGACAACATTCCACAGACCGCAATCAACAGCCTGATCAACTCTATGCAAAGGAGACGTGTCACGCTGCATGAGGCAAGTGGTGGTCACACCAGATACTGAGAAAACCTTCTGATCCACGCCCCTACATTATTTTAAGGTATCTGTGACCAACAGAATCATATCTCTATTCCCAGTCATGTGAAATCCATAGATTAGGTCCTAATTAATTGATTTCAATTCCTATTTTGATTTCCTTATATGAACTGTAACTTATATGAACTGCCTGTTGCGATTATATTTTTTTTCAGTGTAGATAACTCGTGAGGATGAAAGGGAGTAGAGATCTGAGGACATAAGGAAAGGAGGGGTGAAGGAGAGGCAAAAGAGAGATATAACCAATGACTGTTTTGACATTGACGATAGCAAAGTAGTTCTCGAGAAACAATACTGTTGGGTAAAACTTGCGAAATTCTCAAACGCTACCTCCGGAGGTTGCGCACGACACTCGCCCGACAGTTGCCACCCTCCAAGCAGTGCAGTGTAAACAGAACTGTCTCATTGAGCTCAGCACTCCTACAGTATAAATGGTAATAGCAGAGCAATGTTTTGAAACAGCTGTACAGACATTTTCCGTATATTTGAGACTTGTTTTAACTGAAATAGGAGTAAACCGCCTATCGCGGTAGCTGCCACCTCCCGGCTGCACTGGGCCACGTAAAACTATGGAATCCCATTCCCGCCACTAACATGTTTATTTACATTTTGAGATAAGTTTGTCAAACTACGTAAGTAAAACATTTTAGATAGTAGATCAGGCCAGGGCAATTATTTTCCATGGATGGCCTCATTAGAATATATATTTTTGCCCTCGCGGGCCAGAATCATATTACATAATGTGTATGACTGTGTTGACAGATATATCTACTGTAAATCACGTTTAGATGCTACTTATTTAACTTTTTTAACATGCACAGAAATAAACATTATTATTTTTTATTTCCATGTTTTCCTTTTGGTAGGTATTTACATGCAATGAAATGCGCAGAGAGAAAATTACACTGTGCATTCAGCACCACGGACAGAACTCTTGTTAACGGGTATGCACAAAAACACAAGAAAGAGAGAGAGAGCTCATTACATTACATTTAAACAACTCAATCAGTGTGAGGAGTGAAGTCTCTGGTGGGCATTGACTAGAGCAGTGAAGTCAGGTATAGTTTCTGACGTCACTATGCTGAGTCAGTAAGAGATGATCTGTGCCTTGACTTGTTATATTTCATCACTGAAAATGTCTGTTCACATACATAGGTTGACCCAAACAGTACAAACATCTTCTGAGCATGAATCCTAATCTTTGAAAAGTTTTGTTCATCGTGAGATGCATAGAACCTCGTCAGTGACATTGTTTTGAATAGTTCTCCAATCACTGCATCAGACGGAAGATGGATAAGCTCAAGTTGCAGGTCAGTGGGAGTCTTATCCACATTGTAGGTGAAAGGAAAAGAAACCAACATCAATTGGTAGAAACTGATTAAATTGAGAATTTTTGTCACACAATATCCCATTAAGTCAAAGTGGAATTGTGTTTTTAGAATTTTTACAACTTAATTAAAAATGAAAAGCTCACGTCTTGAGTCAATAAGTATTTAATCCCTTTGTTATGGCAAGCCTAAATAAGGTCAGGATTAAAAATGTGCTTAACAATTCACATTATAAATTGCATGGACTCACTCCGTGTGAAATAATTGTCATGGTTCCACCTGTCACCAGAAGGCGACAGAGACAGTCCTAGTGACATTAACGACACTCAGGTGTGTCCAATTTACTCGTTATGATTTCCCTGTGAAAAGAGGTGTGTTGTACTGTTTTCCTTTGCAGAAGCTTGAATTGTTTACCATGTACGTTTGTTTCCTAATTGAGCTTTTGAGACTTAGTGTTTTTGATCTTTTCAAGTGTACTGTGATCCTGCAGCTACTGTTTCTCAGTAAAGTATTATGTTTATCCTTAGCCACTGATTCCTTGTCTGGTCTCTTCTCTGCACCTGGGTCCAACCTTACCTCACAATAATAGTGAATTTCGAGCAGTGAATTTCAACCACAGATTCAACCACAAAGAGCAGGGATAATTTCCAACGCCTCACAAAGAAGGGTAGATGGGTAAAAATAAAAAAGCAGTCATGGTAACTTTAAAACTGTTCCAGAGTTTAATGGCTGTGATAGGAGAACTGAGGCTGGATCAACAACACTGTAGTTACTCCACAATACTAACCTAATTGACAGAGTGAAAAGAAGGAAGCCTGTATTGAATAAAAACATTCTAAAACATGTATCATGTTTGCAACAAGGCACTAAAGCAAGACTGCAAAGCAATTAACTTTTTGTCCTGAATAAAACGTATTGGATTTGCCCCAAACATAACACATTACTAAGTACCATTCTCCATATTTTCAACCATAGTGGTGGCTGTATTATGTATGGGTATGTGTGTAATCGTTAAGGACAGGATAAAGAAACAGAATGGAGCTAAGCACAGAAAAAATCCTAGAGCAAAACCAGGTTCAGTCTGCTTTTCACCAGAAACTGAAAGATGAATTCACCTTTCAGCAGGTCAATAACCTAAAACACAAGGCCCAAATCTACACTGGAGTTGCTTACCAAGAAGACAGTGAATGTTTGAGTGGCCGAGTTACAGTTTTGACTTAAATCTGCTTGAACATCTATGGCAAGACTTGAAAATAGTTCTCTAGCAATGATCAACAATCAATTTGACAGAGCTTGAAGAATTTTGAAAAGAATAATGGGCAAATATTATACAATGCAAGTGTGCAAAGAACTTAAGGACTTACCCAGACTCACAACTCTAATTGCTGCCAAAGTTGATTCTAACACCTATTAACTCAGGGGTGTGAAAACTTATGTAAATTAGATTATTTTTTAAAATTTTCTAAATAAAAATGTTATACATTTGCAAAAATGTCTAAATATGTTTTCCCTTTGTCATTATGGGGTATTGTGTTACAACCTGAATTTAAAATGGATGACATATTTGTTTCTTGCACATCTACACACGACAAAATGTGGAATAAGTCCAGCGGTATGAATACTTTTTCAAGGCACTGTAAGGTAGGTCAGTGGGGGGGCTTCAGCTAACTGCCTTTGCCCCCTTTCCTCTACTTCTCAATGTGAATCCACCCTTCCCTCCATTCCTCCCCCCTGAACATGCTCTTATCTCCATCCTCCCTCTTTCACTAAACCCTATCTGCAGCACCAGTGGGTGACTCTATAGTGATTAGGAAAAGGGGGATAGGAAGAAAAGGAGAGGGGGTAGAGATATGAGCATCACACACTCCTCCTCACACCATTCCCTTCCTCCTGGGGAAAAAAACCTGTCTTCTTTCAATAAATGTCCAAGAAAACGTTCTGTCAAAGGCTCAAAGGCAGAGCTTAGAGCTAAAGAGGCAACCATTGTCTCATGGGAAGGTGGGAGGGTGGGATTGTCTGAGAGTATAAACAAAGGAATGGACATGGTAACAGTTACTGGTTGCTACTGAGAAGTTATTCAACCCTCCCCACTAAATTTAATTATGATCCTCCTCACCCCCAGTTATTGGCTCTCTCTGGAGTTACCTTTGATTGACTGATCAAAACTGAACAAGCAAAACGTCAATTGCAAGCTGCATACCAAGTGGAACTGTAAATATGTGTCATCACCAAAATCGCTTCAACAAAGATTTTAATAGAATAAAAAATGCCTCCCTGTATCTTATTAAATACATGTGAGACCACGATAGAGATGGAAAGAGTACTGTTATATACCATTGTAGGATATATAGGAGTATATCTGTATATACTGTATATAGGAGGACAGCTTATAATATAGGGCATAAGAGAATACTTACGAAGATGAGAAAGTTGAAGACAAACATTAGGTATTTGATGCAGCTGAGACAGTCTCTGTCCATGGCTGTCCCTCTCGCTGAAGCCTCTCCCAGCCCCTGAGAGAGAGAGAGAACACACAGAGACAGAGCAGTCATTTAAACTGATTTTGTTCTGCAAGAATACACACAACACAAAACCCAGCACTCACTTTTTAGTTCAGCCCATCAAATATACAGTACCAGTCAAGTTTGGACACAGCTACTAAGTTTTTTTAAAAAATTATTTTACTATTTTCTACATTGTAGAATAATAGTGAAGACATCAAAACTATGAAATAACACATATGTAATCATATAGTAACCAAAAAAGTGTTAAACAAATCAAAATATATTTGAGATTCTTCAAAGTAGCCACCCGTTGCCTTGATGACAGCTTTGCACACACATCTGGGTTTAGTCGTTTAAGTTTACACTGAAATATTCGGACATTGCTCGTTCTGATATTTCTTAATTTCTTTATTTTTATTTTGGGGGATTTGTGTGTATTATTTTGTATTGTTAGGTATACTGCACTTTTGGAGCTACAAACATAAGCATTTTGCTGTACCTGCGATATCTGCAAAATATGTGTACGCGACCAATAAATCTTGATTTGATTCTATTTTTACTGTATGGACACAGACTTTGAACGTCACAGCAGAGGGGATCAGACATTCAGGCCCAAACACAGTTGAGGCTTCAAGCTTTTCCCCTGATAGCTTAAAACCATCAAGCCCTGGATTGGTAGATATTGCCCTGGTTTTAACCACTGACTCAGAGTTGCTGAGAGAGATGAAGATAGCCCAGAGGAGTTTTCACAGCAGATAAGGCTAGAGGAAAAGGCAGCTAGAAGATTAGGAGTCTGAAGCTAGAAAGGAAGACAGGGAAAATGGAAGCCATTTCAACAGTTTTTTTTTACAGATTGGCAGTGTCTGTGAGGAGTTGTCTGGTTGTCCAAACCAGGTCTATTCATAACTCCTACACCCCTTAAAGGTAGATTTACTTCTAGCCGTCTCAGAAGGGTTAAGTACCGTTGCTTATATGTGAAATAAATACAGGCATGTCGAGAAATCTTTTTTGTTGGTTTTACCTCTGACACCAGTGGCGATTGGTGCCATTTAAGATGAGGGAGGGTGCACATTTTTTTCTTGAGCATGGACTTATTTATATTACAGCATATTGAATGACTGTCATTCAGATTACGTTCACCCGGCTCAATGTAAAATCAATAGGTTTAGGCTACTACATGAAACCAAAATGTTGCCTATACCCATCATGAGGTTGCTACAACCTAATCTATGAGTGAAAATTTACAACGTAGGTGCACAGATCGAGAGAAATTTGTATAATCAAGGTGACAGACAGTGACACATTCAATACCGCCTTGCACACTCTTGCCTGCATCTAGCTTATCTAGGGTATAATCATTAGTCTAACAGTTGCAAACAAGAGTTTCTATTGGACAAATTCAGGTATGTTAATCCCCGTTTCGTTCCGTTTGCTTCCATTTAAGAAAGCAAAATTGGCTGAATGAATACACTCCTGATCACACGCAAACACAGTTCACCTACATAGCAGCCACATACAAACAGCATGATCACTTTGATCGTTGTAGCTAGAATTCCTTCTCGCATCTACGTGCTCTCCTCCTCTCACATTTTCCCTTTGCTTGTGGACTTCAGTGCACAACACATCACCAAACCTTCATATTATAATTGCTAACCACTACACACAGCCTACATCGTTGTCACCATTATTAGCTAACATCAAAGTCAACATACACTACATGACCAAAAGTATGTGGACACCTGCTCGTCGAACATCTCATTCTAAAATCATCGGCATTAATATGCAGTAGGTCCCCCTTTTGCTGCTATAACAGCCTCCACTCTTCTGGGAAGGCTTTCCACTAAATGTTGGAACATTTCTGCGGGGACTTGCATCCATTCAGCCACATTAGTGAGGTCGGGCACTGATGTTGGGCGATTAGGCCTGGCTCGCAGTTGGCGTTCCAATTCATCCCATAGGTGTTCGATGGAGTTGATGTGAAGGCTCTGTGCAGGCCACTCAAGTTCTTTCACACCGATCTCGACAAACCATTTCTGTATGGACCTCGCTTTGTGCACGGGGGAATTCTCATGCTGAAACAGGAAAGGTTCTTTCCCAAACTGTTGCCACAAAGTTGGAAGCACAGAATCGTCTAGAATGTCATTGTATGCTGTAGCGTTAAGATTTTCCCTTCACTGGAACTAAGGGGGTCTAGCCCAAACCATGAAAAACATCCCCAGACCATTATTCCTCATCCACCAAACTTTACAGTTGGCACTATGCATTCGGGCAGGCAGCGTTCTCCTGGCATCCGCCAAACCCAGATTCGTCCTTACCACTTTGTGGCTGAGCCGTTGTTGCTTCTAGACGTTTCCACTTCACAATAACAGCACTTACAGTTGACCGGGGAAGCTCTTGCAGGGCAGAAATTTGACGAACTGACTTGTTGGAAAGGTGGCATCCTATGATGGTGCCACGTTGAAAGTCACTGAGCTCTTCAGTAAGGCCATTCTACTGCCAATGTTTGGCTACGGAGATTGCATGGCTGTGTGCTCGACTGTATACACTTGTCAGCAACGGGCGTGGTTGAAAAGCCAAATCCACTGATTTGAAGAGGTGTCCACATACTTTTGTATATATATAGTGTAGCTGTTCTTATGTCCAGAAGCTCTTTTACTGTCATAGTAAATTATGGCAGAAACATTATATACAAAAAAAGTTCAGATCAGCAAAAAAAAAAACACAACCTAATAGAATTGGTGAGCCTGTACAACAGAAGCTATCCATTGTAGTGCCATTCTATTTTTTATAACCTTTATTTAACTAGGCAAGTCAGTTAAGAACAAATCCTTATTTACAATGATGGCCTCGGAACAGTGGGTTAACTGCCTTGTTCAGGGGCAGAATGACAGATTTTTACCTTGTCAGCCCCGGGGATTCCATCTAGCAACTTTTCGGCTACCGATCCAACGCTCTGACCACTAGGCTACCTGCCGCCCCATACCATGACTTACATTATATACCATGACTTACATTATATTTCTCCTTGTAAAACTGGGGACATCTCTGTCATCCCTGTTTAAAAGTAGTGTACAGTCGTGGCCAAAAGTTTTGAGAATGACACAAATATACATTTTCACAAAGTCTGCTGCCTCAGTTTGTATGATGGCAATTTGCATATACTCCAGAATGTCATGAAGAGTGATCAGATGAATTGCAATTCATTGCAAAGTCCCTCTTTGCCATGCAAAAACAAAATCCACTGCATTTCAGCCCACCCACAAAAGGACCAGCTGACATCATGTCAGTGATTCTCTCGTTAACACAGGTGTGAGTGTTGGCGAGGACAAGGCTAGAGATAACTCTGTCATGCTGATTGAGTTTGAATAACAGACTGGAAGCTTCAAAAGGAGGGTGGTGCTTGGAATCGTTGTTCTTCCTCTGTCAAGCATGCTTACCTGCAAGGAAACATGTGCCGTCATCATTCCTTTGCACAAAATGGCCTTCACAGGCAAGGATATTGCTGACAGTAAGATTGCACCTAAATCAACCATTTATCGGATCATCAAGAACTTCAAGGAGAGCGGTTCAATTGTTGTGAAGAAGGCTTCAGGGCGCCCAAGAAAGTCAAGCAAGCGGCAGGACCTTCTCCTAAAGTTGATTCAGCTGTGGGATTGGGGCACCACCAGTACAGAGCTTGCTCAGCCAAGGGAGTGGGCTCACTCACAATTTTGCCTAAGAACACAGCCATGAATAAAGAATAGTACAAACACATCCTCTGAGAGCAACTTCTCCCAACCATCCAGGAACAGTTTGGTGACGAACAATGCCTTTTCCAGCATGATGGAGCACCTTGCCAAAAGTGATAACTAAGTGGATCGGGGAACAAAACATCGATATTTTGGGTCCATGGCCAGGAAACTCCCCAGACTTTAATCCCATTGAGAACTTGTGGTCAATCCTCCAGAGACGGGTGGACAAACAAAAACCCACAAATTCTGACAAACTCCCAGCATTGATTATGCAAGAATGGGCTGCCATTAGTCAGGATGTGGCCCAGAAGTTAATTGACAGCATGCCAGGGTGGATTGCAGATGTCTTGACTCTTTGCATCAACTTCATGTAATTGTCAATAAAAGCCTTTGACACTTATGAAATGCTTGTAATTATACTTCAGTATTCCATAGTAACATCTGACAAAAATATCTAAAGACACTGAAGCAGCAAACTCCGTGGAAATTTTGGCCATGTCTGTACTATATAGGGAATAGTGCACCATTTGGGAAGCCATGGCTGGGCACATGGCTTCAAACCATCTGCTCCACATTCTCCATACGATCGATCTGCTCTACAGGCAACACTCTCTGCACTCTACACAGACCAAGCCAGTGATCGTCTCTCAACCCGCTCCCCATCTTTATGAAAAAGGTAAGAGACACTAACACACAAACTGGCCTCTCTTGCAAAATAGAATAACCTGCAAAAGGTTACATTTAAGGCGAATGGGGGAGATGGTGAAGAGGAGAGATGGGGAGGGGGAGTTAATGGTAGTGGTTGGGTTCTCTTTCGAAACTGAACACCCTTGGCTACATGGTGGTTTCTCCTTGAGTGACACTTTCAGCTCAATTAATGAAGTGACTCTATTGCCCCCTCCCCATCTCTCCTCTCCACCATCTCCCCCATCCTCCCATCTCTCCTCCCATCATCCCTCTCTCCTAACCAAGGAGAGTAATGAAGTGACTATTATTCCCATCTCCTCCGTCTCTCCCCCTCCCTCCCTCATCTCACCCATCATCTCTCCCCTACCCCCCCATTCAGGACAGATGTACCAGCAGGACAAGGACACTGTGTCTGCTCTGAGCCAAATGGCACTCTATTCCCTATTTAGTGCACTACTTTTGACCAGGGCCCAGTCAAAAGTAGTGCACTATATAGGGATTAGGGTGCCATTTGGGAGGTAGCTGTGTCTGATGATCTGAGCCAAACTCCCCCAGCCACCTTCACCCTCCCTCAACCCCGACCATGAGCCTGCATACCAAATCCTCACCCTCCCTCCCTCACCTTCCCCCACCCTGCCGCTCACCCTCCCTACCCTCCCTCCTCAAACCCCAACCCAGACCATGAGCCATGAGGCTGCAAAGCAAGTCATCATTAACCCATCAGACACTGCTGGGATCATGACGATGGAACTTGACCCCTCTCAAATGCCATTGACCTCTTAAATGATAACCTATAATTGACCCCTAGGGACCAGGCTGATTGTCCCCTCTCCACCGTGCAGGGGGAGCAGGTATGTGTGTGTGCGTGTGTAGTACATTGTTTGCATCAGTCTGGATACAGAAGGTGAGAGAGGAGAGGAGATAGGGAGAGAGAAAGAACAAACATATGAAAGAAACGGAGAGAGAAAAATAGAGAAAGAAACAGACACTGAGAAAGAGAGCGGTTGAGAGAAAGAGAGGGAGGGAGATAGTTCTCCCTTGAGGCGCAGAATGTCCCTTAATGAATGTCCAATTAAGAGAATGCTGCTGTGCTACTGTGGTAAAGTGGTGGTGCATGCTAAACTGCTAACTAGCTACTTGATATACACTCCTATAGAGGGCATACAGCTCACTGACAGACAGAGAAGGAGTGTACTATGTAACTACTGCACACACCTATACACACTACTATAGAGGGCATACAGCTCACTGACAGACAGAGAAGGAGTGTACTATGTAACTACTGCACACACCTATACACACTACTATAGAGGGCATACAGCTCACTGACAGACAGCTTTGACTTAACACTCAGGGAACGAGAAGTTCTACAAGCAGATCTCACATGAAGAAAGTGTGAAGCTTCAAGCTTCACAGCATGGGACTCACAGAGAGGATACAGTGTTCTCACAGTCAAACAGTAACTCATTTGGATCTGGTTGTTAGGGAAACTGTCTGTGGCTGGCTGGCCAGAGCCCAAATGCTGGTTAAAAGCCTAGGTTGAAACATACAATTCTGCTACTCCTCTGCCCTCAGGCAAGGTACTTTAATTGGTTCAGAGAAGGCGATGCAATATAGCTCTTATAGATTTAAGATGAGATCTTACAGATTACCTCTGCAGGCGCTGTACTGTACACCAAGACAAGTAGGTAAGATTGGTCTCAGTTATCCTCGCTCATTTCTATTCATTGTACTAAAAATCTTTGTTAAGACTAGAAGAAAAATCAGTAAAGGCATTTGGAGCCAAAACAGCTATTGGGAAAAGGCATTATGTGTATTACAATTTCAGAAACTGCAGCATGCCAGTGTACAGAGAACAGTAAATCCCCTGTATTGCCTCTAGGGAGCACTCTTCATTCTGGTACAGTCCCAATGAGTAAGTCTGAGGCCCAAGGATAAAGGTTGTCCTCTGACCAAGCAGCTGACACAGTCCTGAACAATAGTCTGATTAACTAACACACACACAGACAGAGACAGAGACAGATATATATATATGTGTGTGTGTGTCCAGACCATGTGCTGCAGGCCAAGGTCTCTGCCATCTAGCATTGTTCAATTCAATACAGCCTCAGGAGGAATGGGAAAGATCCTGGCTGATATCCAGGCTCGGTGGGGTGGTGATCCTTGTCCTCCTTCGTCTTCTCCCACCTCCTCCCTCACCCTACTCCACCTCCTAGTCCCCAGTCTTTCCCTCCCATCCTCTGGCACCCCCTCAGTCTTTTCCCTCCTCTTCCTCCATCCCACCCTCTTCCATCTCCTCCTCCACATTCTCCTTCATACAGCAGATACATAGACTTTGCTCCAGTTCACACTTAATAGTGTCAACACCTGTATCAGACAGAGTGGAGATAGTAACATGCTCAGGGAGGATGGATCGATTCATAGCCCAGGGATGGCAGACGGTCAATGGGCATTGATCCACTGAAGCACCCCCTCTCCTCCTTAGTCCTGGCTCTCCCTTTCTTTCTCTCTTTCTCTCTCTTTCTCTGTGTATGCGGTAGTGGTGAACAATGAACACAAACACATTTGTGGTCTGCTGTGTGGCTCAGTTGGTAACAGGATGTCTCTAGCAACAAACGACTAGGTTGTGGGTTTAATTCCCGCAGGGATCACAAACACTTCAACACAGAGGCCTGTGAGGGCGCAACCAGGGTGTTCCCAAGGGGGCTGTAGACACACACGCGCACACACTGGGGCTTTCCATGAGAATGAGCTCTAAGTCAATGTAAATCATGTGTGAAATGATAATGAGTTGATGACAATTGGGTATATTATTAGACTGACTGCGTTCCTGTTGGGTTCAGACCATTTGAACCGGAATGCTCTGGGAATGGACGTATGGAATGGATTGTCTGTCTAGGCATGTGTTGATAGAATCAATGATTATCAAAGCACACACATCATTCACTGCATTACAAACTCTTAAATATCGTCCAAATCGAAGAACACACATCATTACATTGGAACCTTCTCAGAATAACCCACAGCATCTACTATCACAAAACAGTCTTCTGCTACTTTCAAAATCTAGATACTACTGTAATAGCAACCAAGCTAGTCCAGTAAACCTGTCACGCCTGCTCCCGCTCTCCCTCTCTGGCGCTCGAGGGCGCCAGGCTGCCCTTCATTACACACACCTGTCACCATCATTACGCGCAACAGCGCTCATTGGACTCATCTGGACTCCTTCCCTTTGTTAAATGGCCGGTCTATAATTGTCTGCTCCCCCGGTTGTTCCCTGTGTCTGCATTAATGTCGTTATGTGTTTATGTCCAAACGCTATCCTGTCCTGTTCCATGTCCGTGCTAATTAAATGTTCACTCTCTGTACTTGCTTCTCGTCTCCAGCGTCGACCAGTTTTGCCTTAAACCTCCATTGACAAAAAGCAGATTGATTGAGAGGAGAGAGAAAGTTGAGAAGAGCGTGATGTGGAGATGCTGCTATCCCAGGCTATTGTTTTCAATACAATCAGAGTTTACATCACTGTTGTCTTTGTCAGCGCACCACATAAACACTGGTGACAATGACATCACAGATGGCCTTATGGAAGTAAACAGCGGCAGAAACAGGTCCTTATAGGGACGGACAACCCCCTCTGTCCAAGAGTAGTAAACGCTAGTATGCACACACACACACACACACACGCAGGCACGCACGCACACTTCTGGCAGGGTTATAATAAGAGTGCAAAAGAGAAACTGAGACAGAGATCTTGTGCTATATAGCATAAGACTCCTGGCTGAGTAGTCAGCCCAGAGTGGGCAAACATGTAAACATGTTTTTAGGGGTAAGAATCTATAGTGTTGCTGATGGACTGTGCATACCTTTTAGTTCAAGACAAGGCTTAATCTGTCTGGGAAACTGTTCCTTTATGTCTGCTTTATAATTCATAAAAAACAAATACAGAGTGAACATATAAAAAGGGGTGAAAATGTAACATGGGACTCTTTTTTTTATCGTAACATCCCCCTGGGATTTTCAACAACACTTCACTTTCCAAGACTACGAGCTCTGCATAAAAGACTGAGCATGAGGTGTTGTGTGCTGTGGGGAGGGGGTGAGAGTGTATTTTGTCTTTGCAGACTAGTGTTTGGCATCTCCACTTAACACTACCCACTGGGCACACACATGTTCGAAATCAAAGTTGTTTCCACGCCATTTAATTAAATTATTTCGAACCAACGTGGAATTGACATCTGGGCCCAGGGGTTAGTTCCTGTTACTGCAAACAAAGCACTCCAGAGTGAAGTTTCCCCTAGGTACAGATCTAGGATCAGCTTCCCCTGCCCCAATCCTAACCTTAACCATTAGGAAAATGCTAAACTGACCCAAGATCAGCGTCTAGGGGTAAATTCACCCTACACCAACAAAGCACAGCACATCAGAGCTGCGGGAGAACTTTAGGGTTAGGAACAGCTTGGATGGCCATTTGTCTAATGAGTGATTACTCACGCGGCTCTGCTCCCTATTACCAGGCCATATGTTAGTTAGATAGAGGACCAGAACCACAGGCCAAACCATGCCTGAAACCTGTTACTGTTTACTTTGCTGGTGTGTTAGCTAAGCCTCTCACCGTGAAGCTGTTTTTGAAGGCACACATTAATATTCAAGATAGTCTGATCCCTCTGCATTATAGCCTGAGTGCATGGAAAGAGAAAAGGTAAAAACAACAGCAGGACCTAGTTGTGTTACAGGTTGTACCTTTGAGGGGGTCAAAACCAAAGCCTGGAGAAAGTGTGTGTGGTGGGGAAGTCTGTGTGTAGGTGTGTGTTTGTGTCTCAAAAGAAAAAGGAAGATGGCCATCTGCTACACACATGTAAATACACCACTTATTAAATAAAACAAGTACAAATCCACGTGCATTCCACAGGTCACGTTTATAAGTCCGTGTTAAAAAAAATGATCAAATTAGGAAAGGTTTTATGGCACACCTGAGAGTTGGGAACCACTGCTCTAGGCTACCATCTGGAAATGGAAATACATTATTTCATCCATAAAAGTGATCAAGCAAAAACACACACACACACTTGTTTGCTAGCTTTAAAGGGAAAGCTGAATGGTGAAAGGTTTACATGTTGTGGCTTTGTCTGAAGTCCACTTTAACCTCTCGATCTATGCAAGTCTGCTGCCGAGGCGTGCTTTGAATGCTAATGCTATAGATCTCTATGTTAGTAAGGGGTCTCACAAAGACCCGACCACAGCACCACTGCGACAGGCTGAGGGGTCAAAGCCCACCGGTGGTGTCTTAGCCATCCTTCTCTGAGCTCTGGTGGTGTACGTAAGACCCATCTATCCCTTGCCATTCCCTTGGTTCATATCAAGGGACGGATGTACAGTATGTTGAAATGGAATACAGACTCTCGGTAATCTCTGTGGCAAGCATGAGACTCAGATCATTCACCAGAATCCTTCTCCAAGTCTATAAGACCCAGCCATCCTTCTCCAGCCTATAAGACCCAGCCATCCTTCTCCAAGCCTATAAGACCCAGACATCCTTCTCCAAGCCTATAAGACCCAGCCATCCTTCTCCAAGCCTATAAGACCCAGCCATCCTTCTCCAAGCCTATAAGACCCAGCCATCCTTCGCCAAGCCTATAAGACCCAGCCATCCTTCTCCAAGCCTATAAGACCCAGCCATCCTTCTCCAAGCCTATAAGACCCAGCCATCCTTCTCCAAGCCTATAAGACCCAGCCATCCTTCTCCAAGCCTATAAGACCCAGCCATCCTTCTCCAAGCCTATAAGACTCAGCCATCCTTCTCCAAGCCTATAAGACCCAGCCATCCTTCTCCAAGCCTATAAGACCCAGCCATCCTTCTCCAAGCCTATAAGGCCCAGCCATCGTTCTCCAAGCCTATAAGACCCAGCCATCCTTATCCAAGCCAACTTGTGTTGTGTATAAGATCCTTGGTCAAACCTCCATGCCTCCTGTTGACGCAAGCGCACACACACACACACACACACACACACACACACACACACACACACACACACACACACACACACACACACACACACACACACACACACACACACACACACACACACACACACACCTCAGTGTGCTTGGATAAACTGGGGCTGGAAGAAGAGGATAGCAGTTTGGGCCTAAACACCTCCACAGTTCTCTAGCCTAAGATAGACATGCACAAGGAAAGAACTGATGTGAGAAAAACAGATGGAGAGGAGGCTTTGAGAAATGGGCAATTGAGAAATTATGAGTTGAGATTTGGATGGAAGTGACAGTAACATACCATGAGTTTCTGTTTCTGCGTCTTCGTTCAGATGAAGCAGATGAGTTCTCTCTGTTTCCCCTACTCTCCTGTTTTCATTTAGCTGTGGACAAAAAGACAGGCACAGGTCAGAGGTCAGGGGTCATAGATCACGTGCAGAACCTTAATGGTTACAGTTCCTCTATTTTTACTAACTCACAGAGAAACTGTCTACAGAACAGGCATGAAGAACATGTGCTGAACCACAATGATGACAGTCAGTTTCTCTGTGCTGAACCTGTAGGACCCAGGTTTTAAGAACATGTACACTCAACAAAAATATAAATGTAACATGTCAAGCGTGCACAAAGTTAGTGAGCATTTCTCCTTTGCCAAGATAATCCATGCACCTGACAGATGTGGCATATCAAGAAGCTGATTATACAGCATGATCATTACACAGGTGCACCTTGTGCTGGGGACAATAAAAGGAGCGTGCAATTGGCATGCTGACTGCAGGACTGTCCACAAAAGCTGTTTCCAGATAATTGAATGTTAATTTCTCTACCATAAGCTCCTCAACATCGTTTTAGAGAATTTGGCAGTTCATCCAACTGGCCTCACAACCACAGACCACGTGTAACCACGCCAGCCCAGTACCTCCACATCTGTCTTCTTCACCTGCGGGATCGTCTGAGACCAGCCACCCGGACAGCTGATGAAACTGTGAGATTGCTCAACTGAATAATTTCTGCAAAAACTGTCAAACTGTCTCAGGGAAGTTCATATGAGTGCTCATTGTCCTCACCAGGGACTTGACCTGACTGTAGCTTGGCGTCGTAACCAACTTCAGTGGGCAAATGCTCACCTTTGATGGCCACTGGAGAAGTGTGCTCTTCATGGTATGGGCAGGCATAAGCTACGGACAACGAACACAATTGCATTTTATCAATGGCAATTTGAATGCACAGAGATACCGTGACGAGATCCTGAGGCCCATTGTCGTGCCATTGATCAGCTGCCATCACTTCATGTTTCAGAATGATACTGCACGGCCCCATGTCGCAAGGATTTGTACACAATTCCTGGAAGCTGAAAATGTCCCAGTTCTTCCATGGCCTGCGTACTCACCAGACATATCACCCATTGAGCATATTTGGGATGCTCTGGATCGTGGTGTACGACAGCATGTTCCAGTTCCCGCCAATATCCAGCAACTTCACACAGCCATTGAAGAGGAGTGGGACAACATTCCACAGGCCACAATCAACTCTATGTGAAGGAGATGTGTCGTGCTGCATGAGGCAAATGGTGGTCACACCAGATACTGACTGTTTTACCGATCTACGCCCCTACTTTTTTTTCCTAAGGTACTTTATCTGTGACCAACGGATGCATATCTGCCTTATCAGTCATGTGAAATCCATAGATTAGGGCCTAATGAATTTATTTCAATTGATTGATTTCCTTATATGAACTATAACTCAATGAAATGTTAGAAATGATTGCATGTTGCGTTTATATTTGAGTTCAGTGTATAAAATAAGCCTCTATAAGACATTTCAAATGGTGAGATTTGGCGAGCCAATCACAGAGACTGTTCCAGCGTTTTATCCATGGGAATATTACACTGATGCTCAGCTGGAGGGAGAAATAAAAAGGAAAGAGAAAAAGAAAATGCAGCAACTGCCGCCTCTAATAATAGTTCCAATCATGGTGTGTGTGTGTGTGTGTGTGTGTGTGTGTGTGTGTGTGTGTGTGTGTGTGTGTGTGTGTTACCTGTCAAGTAAAATTGCCAAGGTAGCCTGGAGGGTAGGAGTGTTGGGTCAGTAACCAAAAGGTTGCTGGATTGACACCCAGAGCTGATAAGGGGAAAGGTATCCCCCTTGAACCATACGGTTCAGTTAATTGGCCCTTTATTTGTGTGTACCACACACTCTCTCTCTCCTCATACCGGTTCTATCTGATGCTAACCTTGATTAGCATCTCATGCATTATACATAGGTAAACTAGCATACATTGCTAAATACACGTTGCTAGCACTAACTGACTGTCAAAATGGATATTCAACTTAGTGTGGCTAACGAGCCTAAATGCTTTTAACTTTTCTTACTTCGCTCTTCTGTTCTTTTCAGTTTGCTTTCTTTGCCACAAGTGTCTAAGTGAGTCCCAGCTGAAAATAATTATATGGCAGTGCAATGGAGAGCCAATTACATTACTGCTAGTAGCTTTTCCTGCCTGCTTGAACGTAATGCAAAAATAGTCAGAGGAGCTATTCTGATGGAATGACAATATTTTGGAGTAGATTTCAAAGTGATTGGCAGTGGCTTTGACAACTAACATCAAATATCTATGGATAGAAGCGTTAGCTGTCTGTGGAGACATTCTCCTCCATTAGATGCACAATTCCAGGCTGTGTGTATTCTACCTCTTATAGACGCTGGGATAGAATGGAGAATCATAATGTCCCGTGAGTATTCTGGAACCAGAGCCTAAGCCATCACTGTCATCATCATCCTTCTATCGTTCCACACCATATTGCAAGCAGTATCCTACAGAATCAACAAGACACCAAACTGACACTTGCAGCTCACCAACCACCCATAGATCAAAAACAAGAACACACTCACACCAGCCCCCATATAGCATATGCACACGCGCACACGCGCACACACACACACACACACACAGACACACACATTTTGTGATTACATCTACACACTACCCAATGCAATCACAGCCTGAGTCGGTAACTAGCGAGGAAGAGCGATGCTCCCGAAATTATACACTGTTATCACAGGGTTTAGCACTGTGAGACTCTTCACAGTAAACACCCAGGGAAACAATAAACCTCCACAGTGGTACAGAGGATATAGAGGCACACATCTATAGTATGTGGAACCAAAATCCATCTTTAGGAGAGCAACAGAGGTGTTTTAAACCAATTTTACAGCCTACTTGTTTACAAACAATCCAATATTGGACAGACAGACAATAGATCTGTCTCTCTATCAGGCAAGTCTATCAATACCTAACCCCCCCTCCCATATATAAATAGCAGCCATACTTAGAAGTGTGTACTGAAACAAAAGGGGTCAAAGTCTATCTATCCCACCCAGCTGGTAGCAAAAAAGCCTCTCCAATGCCCTGTGCTTAGTGCTATTGTGGTTGGCAGGTAGCCTAGCGGTTAAGGGCATTGGGCCAGTTACCAAAAGGTCGCTGGTTTGAATCCCCGGGCTGACTTGGTGAAAAATTGGCCGATGTTCCCTTGAGCAAGGCACTTGACCCTAATTGCTCCAAGGTTGCTGTCAGTAATGACCGATCCCTAGCTGTGACCCCACTCTTTGAGGATGTCTCAGGAGGAGTGGGATAGGCAAAAAAAACACACATGTATAATACACACATGAAACAGGTCACATGTAATCACCCACCTAATTATTATCTGCTAGAGTAGCTGGTGGAGAGAAAGCAACAGTAGAGAGGGTCTGCATTATTTTCAGATCTCCATGGTAACCTTGCACAGGGGGAAGGTTGGAGCACCAATAGGATCAGAGAGAGACTCAGCATGTCAGCGGTATCGGGTGTATGTTATGTGGGGTGAGGGGGAGATCGGCAACATTTGCACACACACACAGCAACAACGAAAGGGCGGCGGTATAGTATAGATCCTTGCCTCGTGGGAGACTAGAAAGGCCAGGCCATTGAGGGTCCGAGTAACAGAAAGAAAATAGAGAATGAAAGACTTCTACCACCAAGCAATAGGTTTCATCTACAGCCACTCAAAATAAACCCTTTCAAGTAGGGCTTCTAAATCCCTTTTACTTTCCAATCGTTGACATTTAAGCATCGACCGCTGTGTGGGAGATTTACACATCAAGCCTGTAGGTAATTGAATATTGTCTGTTGATATTCAGGCTCTGAGTGAGTTTATTATTGCATCTACTGTCAGACTTGAAAATCGGTGGTGGAGTTCCACAAGGATGTGTTCTAATGCCCACCTTGTTCAGGTTCTAATGTCATCTTAGACACTTTGATCAACCCTACCTCATTTATTTCAGGGCACTCCTATGCAGAGGGCCTTGCAATGTGACAATACTTATATCTCACAAATGGCTAAGTGCTCTTCAATAACAGGTTTCACTTGTCTTTTTTGTCATTCTATGAAAAGTACCAGATGACTTAAATTAAGATAGACGAGGAGTTAAAACCAATAAATGATTTCCATGTTTGTGTGGGATCACTTCCTCTGACTCTGAGCATTACTTTTAATAACCAGCTCCACAGCCTCCAAACAACCTTAAGATTCTGACAGATCGTAGGGCTCTGGTTAAAAGTAGTGCACTATAGGGAATAGGGTGCTATTTTGGACACAGCCCAAAGAGCAAAAGAGCATAGCAATAGAGCAAGAGCTTTTTCAGCTATATTTCTCCTGGATGTCACAGGTTTTAATGAGCAGAGTGCTGAGACAGACTTATGGCTCTTCTAGCAAATCCAGATTTATTGATCTACAGTGTATAAATCAACCGACAGGGATAGACGGACAGGGATAAACTGCTGAGGTTCAATCCCCACACTGATCTGATTGAATCAGAAAACTCATAATTAATTTACTTTCCCGTCTCTTTGGTCATAGCTCTCAACAGTGAGCACCTTGGGTAAACACTAACTCAACAAACACGCATCTAGAATAATAGGTGGGTAAACCATATTCACAAAATAAAAAGGTGTGTTTCCGCAACATCGCTGTCTTCTCAGGCTTTCATTCCAGTTACATATTGAACTCAATCACCCATCTTAAATTATTCTGATTGAACTCATTACACTGTCCTCTGTCTTCTCAGTGTTAATGTCTTGAAGGGCGATGGGAAACCAGAGATTGCAGCAGCAGCCCCTTGAATACGTGTTTAGGGGGACTTACTGTGATATTTGTTGAAGCAGACGGACATGTAAAATATTTAAAATATATATAAATATACGTTCCACCGTATATTACCGAATTTATTTAAAATGTGTATATATAAATGTATCACAATATATGTTAAATGCATCGGAAAATGTATTTATTGTAATTCAAAATACGTTCTGAATTAAAGAATGTATGTTAGAATATATTTTAACATGTATTTATCAATATAATTTAGTAAATATACACTACCGTTCAAAGGTTTGGGGTCACTTAAAAATGTCCTTGTTTTTTTAAAGAAAAGCAAATTTTTTTGTCCATTGAAATAACATCAAATTGATCAGAAATACAGTTTAGACATGGTTAATGTTGTAAATGACTACTTAAGCTGGAAACGGCTGATTTAAAAAAAAAATGTTTATGGAATATCTACATAGGCGTACAGAGGCCCATTATCAGCAACCATCACTCCTGTGTTCCAATGGCACATTGTGTTAGCTAATCCAAGTTGATCATTTTAAAAGGCTAATTGATTATTAGAAAACCCTTTTGCAATTATTTTAGCACAGCTGAAAACTGTTGTTCTGATTAAAGAAGCAATAAAACTGGCCTTCTTTAGACTAGTTGAGAATCTGGAGCATCAGCATTTGTGGGTTCGATTACAGGCTCAAAATGGCCTGAAACAAATAACTTTCTTCTGAAACTCGTCAGTCTATTCTTGTTCTGAGAAATTAAGGCTATTCCATGCGAGATATTTACAAGAAACTGAAGATCTCGTACAACGCTGTGTACTACTCCCTTCACAGAACAGCGCAAACGGGCTCTAACCAGAATAGAAAGAAAAGTGGGAGGCCCCGGTGCAAGAGGACAAGTACATTAGAGTGTCTAGTTTGATAAACAGACGCCTCACAAGTCCTCAACTGGTAGCTTCATTAAATAGTGCCCGCAAAACACCAGTCTCAACGGCAACAGTGGAGGCAACTCCGAGACGCTGGCCTTCTAGGCAGAGTTGCAAAGAAAAAGCCATATCTCAGACTGGCCAATAAAAAGAAAATATTATGATGGGCAAAAGAACAGACACTGGACAGAGGAACTCTGGAGCAGTGGAAACGCGTTCTCTGGAGTGATGAATCACGCTTCACCATCTGGCAGTCCAACGGACGAATCTGGATTTGGGGGATGCCTGGAGAACGCTACGTGCCCAAATGCATAGTGCCAACTGTAAAGTTTGGTGAATACTTATGTAAATTAGATATTTCTGTATTTTATTTTAGATACATTTGGAAACATTTCAAAAAATATGTTTTTGCTTTCTAATTATGGGTTATTGTGTATAGATGAATAAAAAAATATATATTTAATCAATTTGTTATTCAGGCTGTAACACAAACAAATGTGGTATAAGTCAAGGGGTATAAATACTTTCTGAAGACACTATGTCATTATCATTAAGACTGCAGAACAAGAACAAGCTTAACCTTCAATCACAGAACTCAACATAACACATTAACTGGCATGACAATCCGTCTCATGCATTTAAATGACTACAAACATGATACATTATCGGTCATGTAGTGACTCCATGTCTTTCATGTGCATATGTAATAAATACACATTTAAAAAGTATTTATCTGTACTTCCCTCTGTGATTATGAAGTTGAACATGTGCTATTTATGACAGAATGTTACAATTAGGTGAAATCAATTACTCCCCATCACAATTTAAATGATATCACTGCCCAAGTCTAAATATATCTTCCTCTGGCTCTGAGGTTCACCCCTAGAACATGTCGTCATTAAAGATGCCGACCAGATCCTTTCAGATCTCCACAAGGGCAGAGGTCAATTTGGGATTGGGCCAAAGGCTGGTGAAGTGTGTCCTGATTTACTGAGACCTCACCTCTCTAACATCTGAATGTCTTCTATAATTACAGCAGGCACACGTAGTCTGACATGACGATCACTTTGACTAACTAACTGCCATGCCGCCAGCAACCCGTTGATGTAATATCAGACTCCACAACTTCAATCAGTATCAAAATAACTCCTTCATGGAGCTGCAGTCTCACAGGTTTCCATTGCCCCTTAAACCATTTAGAAGGTGAGGGGTGTCCTTTTTATCCACGTCAAACTTGGTCCACGAGTAACGTAGCAACATTCAAAGCCGTGCTGATTGAGTTTGGACATTCCCTGTGACAAAGTAAATGCGCGTTATATAGGAAGAACGTTAGAGAGGGAATCCCCGGGAACGGAGAGTTCGGAGTTCACTCGTGCCTGCCGCGAACCGAGGGAGATGCGCAGTTTCGCAGCCTCGTTTGAAATGAGCTGATGAGAGAACCTGACTTAAGTGAGACTTTTTCACAGAGCTCCTTGAAATCTCTTCTCTTGTTGCTAGTTATTTAAGAAATGAAAAAGGAAAATCAACATGACAAGGTAAACACAATTGATAACTATTTAAAAATGGTGTTGAACACAAAGTCAATGAAGTAGGAAATGTGGGATTTTTAGATCATCAATCATTTATCGATCATGATGAATGATTGACGTTTGTGATCATGAGCTAACACCTAACGTTAGCCAACTAGGTAGCTAAAGTTCTAAGTAAAAAAGCATGATAAAGAGTTACATTTATGTGTCTTGGATGGTAAGCAAAATGAAGAGAGTATGGATAGATGAATGAAGAGAGTATGGATAACACTAAGAGGAAAGGAGGGGCATTGGAAATTACTTCTGTTTGTCTGTCCCTTCTTTATTTACATCTCAATCTCTCTTAAGCCCCATCTCCCTGTCTGTCTATCTCCCTCTCTCTCCCCCCCTTGTTCCTGCTCTCTCTTCATCTATCCATACTCTCTTCATTCATCGTCCATCAGACAAACAGACAGAAGTAATTTCCTATGCCCCTCCTCCTTTCCTCTTAATGTTAATCAGAAATGTGGGGGCATTCCAAAAAGATGATATTATAATATTTTGTCATTATATGGAAGTGGGTAATGCTCTACTATTTCAGTGAAGGTGCCAGGAAAGGGATCAACACTTGACACCTTGCATTCCCAACAAGTAACAGTTCAAGTCTGTGAACCCACCCATCATCCATATGTGACTATCCTCACTTGAAGATAGGCTACATTGTCCAAATGATCCTTTATTGTAGCCTATAACCTACAGATGTAGGACCATTACATTATGCACTGTAAGTTTGTGATGAAGTAACCGACGTGCGAATGTTGTCCATCCTTTCTAGGATAAAAAACACAATGTATGTAATATGTCAAAATTCAACAAACTCCTCACAAACCCTTATAGACTTCTACCATAGGGCTGCTTGGCTGATGGTTTTGACTACCATTTTTGCTCTTATGAGAACACACATTAAACTGAAGACCACCAAGACTGAGGCCATTCTCAGAATATCCATCTGTGGAGGAGGTACATCAGTGTGTGAAGAGAACCAAGGATCGACATGTGACATGGAGGGTGGAGAGGACCAGACTGAGGAAGGGGCATCGGATCATTTTTAAGGTACAGTAAGTCCACAACTTCAGCAGCCCTGGTATTGTTCCTTTCCAATTCTATTTGTTTTTCTGAGTGTAGTGAAATGACATGATCAACGGAATGGAATGCGCTCAGAACGGTTTTTAAACTCAATAAATGCATGCAACAGCAATAAATTCAAGTCTTAAATGGTCATTTATTTGTCATTCTTCTGTACTTTTCAGATGGATTACAGGTGCCAACACAACACCAGATGGTGCTCCTCAGAAGCATCAAAACATTGACTGAAAAACACAGACTGTCCTGCTAAAATGTCATTTTGTTGAGGACTGAGATTAGTCATGGCAGAATTAGCAGGTCAATAATTTACATATACACTACATGACCAAAAGTATGTGGACACCTGTTCGTCGAACATCTCATTCCAAAATCATGGGGATTAATATGGAGGTGGTCTCTATAACAGCCTCTACTCTTCTGGGAAGCTTTTCACTAGATGTTGTAACATTGCAGGGAGGACTTGCTTCCATTCAGCCACAAGAGCTATTAGTGAGGTCAGGCACTGATGTTGGGTGATTAGGCCTGGCTCACAGTCAGCGTTCCAATTCATCCCAAAGGTGTTCGATGGGGTTGAGGTCAGAGCTCTGTGCAGGCCAGTCAAGTTCTTCCACACCGATCTCGACAAACCATTTCTGTACGGACATCGCTTTTTGCACGGGGTCGTTGCCATGCGGAAACCAGAAAGGGCCTTCCCAAAACTGTCGCCACAAAGTTGGAAGCACAGAATGTCATTGTATGCTGTAGTGTTGATTTTCCTTCACTGGAACTAAGGGGCCAAACCATGAAAAACAGCCCCAGACCATTATTCCTCCTCTACCAAACGTTATAGTCGGCACTTTTCAGTCGGGCAGGTAGCGTTCTCCAGGCTTCCGCCAAACCCAGATTAGTCAGTCTAATTGCCAGATGGTAAAGTTTGATTCATCACTCCAGAGAACGCGTTTCCACTGCTCCAGAGTCCAATGGCGGAAAGCTTTACACCACTCCAACCGATGCTTGGCATTGCGCATGGTGAACTTAGGCTTGTATGCGGCTGCTCGGCCATGGAAATCCATTTCATGAAGCTCCCGACGAACAGTTATTGTGCTAACATTGCTTCCAGAGGCAGTTTGGAACTCTGTAGTGAGTGTTGCAACCAAGGAAAGACAATTTTTACGGGCTACACACTTCAGCACTCGGTGGTCCTGTTCTGTGAGCTTGTGTAGCCTACCACTTGGCGGCTGAGCCGTTGTTGCTCCTAGATATTTCCACTTCACAATAACAGCACTTACAGTTGACAGGGGCAGATCTAGCAGTGCAGAAATCTGATGAACTGACTTGTTGGAAAGGTGGCATCCTATGACGGTGCCACGTTGAAAGTCACTGAGCTCTTCAGTAAGGCCATTAAAGTGCCAATGTTTGTCTATGGAGATTGCATGGCTGTGTGCTCAATTTGATACACCTGTCAGCAACAGGTGTGGCTGAAATAGCTGAATCCACTAATTTGAAGGGTGTCCACATACTTTTGTATAGATAGTGTATCTGTTCAAATAAAAAAACATTTTAAATCCGATTTAGGTCAACACTGTAACTAGGCCACTCAGGGTCATTCAATGTCGTCTTGAGAAGCAACTTCAGTGAATATTTGGCCATGTCTCGGCCGACTAACAGCCTATCCACCAAACAATCGACCAGACGACTAAATGGGGTCAGCCCTACTGTACATCTTCTGTAAATGTTGATATTTGCTTGCGTTGGACACCAAACACAATTCAATATTACATTTGTAATACAGTAAATAGCCTAAAGTTTCATGTAACAACATAAACAACCTAAACATTCATGTAACAACATAAAATTAGTAAGACATCCATGGCCACATTTTGTGCTTACTGTAACTATAAATGTCTTCATATGTAATCATATAAAGTATGCATGTTCAAGATAGCATGCATAGGTTGTCGCAGGTCTGTGGAGATCTTGACAATTGCTGTAATAATCTGTAATAATCAACATGTAACTTTTTGGGCAACGTGACCAAATGCACATAGAAATGTGAGTTATAGATCTGTCATTCTCATTGAAAGCAAGTCTAGGAAGCAGTACATATGTTCTATGTGCTTTATTTCTCTGCTTCCCGTTCTTAAGTTTTGTTTTTGCGTGTTTTACTTTCGGTGTTGTACACCAGCATCAAACAGCTGAAAAAATACAATATATTTCACAGCAGTTTAGATGGTACCATGATTCTCTGGCAGAGCAATTTCTGCATTTGCACCTTTAATGTAATCTCAAATGCAATCTAGGTCATTGAATTCTGCTATTAGATGAAGCACAGTGATAACACAATCTGTTGTATAAATTAACAAAACATCTGACATTGTATTACCAATTGAACTTTGCTGTGCTTTTAAATTGTTGAAAACACAGTGATAGACATTTGGGTGACAATTAAACCAAAAATCAGACATTGTTTTCCATTGGAATTTGGTTGTGCTTGTAGATGGTTGAAAGCGTAGTGATAACACATTGGAAATTCAACTAACTTTTTTAGTGGGTGAATATAGGTTGTAATCTCATTGATCAATGTTTCAACCAAATATTACCCAATTATCCAGGTTGAAATTATGTGGTGTGCCCAGGGGAAGGCCTGGGGGGCATCACAACAGTGAAGCTTTGCAGGGGAAAGACCTGTCGGAGCAGGAGGCTGAAGGGTGAGGTTGGATGGGGGTGAGGTTGGAGGGGGTGAGGCAAGGGCAGAAGAGGGAGAGGAAAGAAGAGGGTGAGGATCACTGAGGGAATAGGCTGAATGAATGTTGGACGGGGGGAGGGGGAGGGTGAAGAAGGAGAGGGGGGAAGCAGATTGCTGCGAGGGACAGGAAAGGCTGTGAAGAGTGAGAAATCGGGCCCGTAGGACACAATTAGGAGTTGGAACTCTCAGAGAGAGGGTTACAAAAACATAGCAAGCAAGGTTGCCGGGAGCTAGATACAGCCTCACTCCACCCAACTTTCCCTCCCTACCTCTCCCTCCCTCTCTCCCCACCCCAAAGTAAGAGCTCATTACCACAGACTGAGAGGGGGCTGGGGAAGTTAAAACTCTCCCCCATTCCTTCATTCACTCTTTCCCCACCCACAGCCCTGGAAAATGATTTTGAACAGGAGCACCTTAACCATTTCCATCACAGCTATAGCCTTAAGCCCTAGCTATAAAGCTTCAGAGGTACAGAGCTTAAAACATCACAGAGACTATGACATAATGACTGACTGAGTCCTTCTCGAAGAGCTGAGGGCTGAGGCAGGCTGTCAGTAGCAAGAGGGAGGTATGTGGTACGCCATCGTGTGCATGTTGATTTTGTCTATCCCCGCCAGACGCAATCACGACACGCAGGTTAAAATACCCAAATCGACTGTGAATCAATTATATACATTTTGGGCAGGTTGAAACATTCATGGACATTTAGCTAGCTAGCTGATGCTAGCTAATTTGTTCTGGGTGATAAACGTTGTTGTTTTACCTGACATGCATATGTGACCAACCACCTCGATTAGTTTTTTTGCTAAATGTTAAATGGTGTTTTTTTACATTGCATAAAAGTAAAGACTCAGAGCTACAAAATGGTATATCACAATCTGCAGTTGAGGAACAATGGGAAAAAGTCATTCTGCTTTGAAAGTTGATACATTTGTAACCCCACGTTTGAGAAAATGAATGTTTTGGTAAAACTACTGGAGAACGAATCTTTGTCTACACCCATTCAGCATCGTTCACACCCTCTTAAGCCATAGCCCCACTCATCTATTTAAGGATTCACATGTGAGGCCATGTGCTAAACAGAGTGAATAAGGTAGTGTAGTAAACAACCAAAGTTTTCAAAACTAAAAGTGGTGAAAGTAGTAGCCTACAATAAGGAAAAACTCCAGGCAAAAATACACTTTTCTTGGCCTATATCCTAATTTGACTTTGGTGCAGGTCATGTTGTTCTTCACATTACCGTCTCTGGTGAACACACACTATATAAAATGTAATCTAAGTGTATTTGTCACATGCACAGGATACAGAAGGTGTAAACGGTACAGTGAAATGGGTTCTTGCATATTTGCATAGTAGCAATATCAGAAATGTCCATAAAAATATTGTATAATTATTAGATGATGTTTACCCAGACACACTTGTCTAAATTGATGGGTCATGCGAAAGAAAGCTATAACCACCCCCCAGCCACATCTAGCTAAGTGGATAGATCAAAATTGTCAAGACATGTTCATGAAATACAATAGATAGCCATAATCACCCCCAGACACACCTGGCTAACATGATGGGTCATGTAATCATCTGGCAAAGTGGAGTCTTTTGTTTAGACATGTGCAGTTGAAGTCGGAAGTTTACATACACAACATGAGAGTAGGGAAAGGTTATAGATGGCTACTAGGGACCTTGTTAAACATCTCTGTGGGACACTGTCATCATGGTCAAAATGTGTTGGAGACCGTGTCAACGTTTAATCTTATCAGTAGATAGATATTAATGATGGGTCCCAATCCCAATTTAGAATTGCCCACTTAACAGGTTATTTGGTAAAGATCTGTTGATGCAGTGTTTGGTAATTGTGTTACTGAGACACATTGTATTCTTGTATAGATAAATGAGCCCCTAGTTAAGAAGACTAGACACTACTACAGTTGAAGTCGGAAGTTTACAAACTTAGGTTGGAGTCATTAAAACTTGTTTTTCAACCACTCCACAAATGTCTTGTTAACAAACTATAGTTTTGGCCAGTCGGTTAGGACATCTACTTTGTGCATGACACAAGTAATTTTCCCAACAATTGTTTACAGACAGATTATTTCACTTATTTCACTTTGTTTACATACACTTAGTTGACTGTGCCGTTAAACAGCTTGGAAAATTCTAGAAAATTATGTCATGGCTTTAGAAGCTTCTGATAGGATAATTGACATCATTTGAGTCAATTGGAGGTGTACCTGTGGGTGTATTTCAAGGCCTTCCTTCAAACTCCCTGCCTCTTTGCTTGACATCATGGGAAAATCAAAAGAAACACCTCAGAAAAAAATGTAGACCTCCACAAGTCTGGTTCAGGCTTGGATGCAATTTCCAAACGACTGAAGGTACCAAGTTCATCTGTACAAACAATAGTACGCAAGTATAAACACCATGGGACCACGCAGCCGTCATGCCGCTCAGGAAGGAGGAAACAGGTACAAAAGTATCTATATCCGCAGTAAAACGAGTCCTATATCGACATTACCTGAAAGGCCGCTCAGCAAGGAAGAAGCCACTACTCTAAAACCGTCATAAAAAAACCAGACTACGGTTTGCAACTGCACATGGGGACAAATATCCTACTTTTTGGAGAAATGTCCTCTGGTCTGATGAAACAAAAATAGAACTGCTTGGCCATAATGACCATTGTTATGTTTGGAGGATAAAGGGGGCGGCTTGCAAGCCGAAGAACACCATCCCAACCGTGAAGCACGGGGGTGGCAGCATCATGTTGTGGGGGTGCTTTTGCTGCAGGAGGGACTGGTGATCTTCACAAAATAGATGGCATCATGAGGGAGGAAAATTATGTGGATATATTGAAGCAACATCTCAAGACATCAGTCAGGAAGTTAAAGTTGGTCGCAAATGGGTCTTCCAAATGGACAATGACCCCAAGCATACTTCCAAAGTTGTGGCAAAATGGCTTAAGGACAACAAAGTCAAGGTATTGGAGTGGCCTGACCTCAATCCTATTGAAAATTTGTGGGCAGAACTGAAAAAGCTTGTGCGAGCAAGGAGGCCTGCAAACCTGACTCAATTACACCAGCTCTGTCAAGAGGAATGGGCCAAAATTCACCCAACTTATTGTGGGAAGCTTGTAGAAGGCTACCCGAAACGTTTGACCCAAGTTAAACAATTTAAAGGCAATGCTACCAAATACTAATTGAGTGTATGTAAACTTCTGACCCACTGGGAATGTGATGAAAGAAATAAAAGCTGAAATAAATCATTCTCTCTACTATTATTCTGAAAATTCACATTCTTAAAATAAAGTGGTGATCCTAACTGACCTAAGACAGAGAATTTTTACTAGGATTAAATGTCAGGAATTGTGAAAAAACGAGTTTAAATGTATTTGGCTAAGGTGTATGTAAACTTCCGACTTCAACTGTAGCTAGCTAGCTAGCTAAACAATTAACCACACCCCAACCAACACAGTGCAAACGGATTGTCATAGCTAGTCACCATGCATGAAATGCTGTAGTATGAACTAGGTTCAAAGTTAGCTAGCTAGCTAGCTAGCATTAGTCTATAACTAGCAAAGCAAATGGCTCTGAGATACAAATAATATTACTACACAGATCATACACGTAACATTAGCTAGCGAGCCACCAAGCTAATGTTAGCTAGCTAGCTGCATTTGAAAACGACTTTGACAAAATTAGAAACGTATAATATCTGAAACTGTAGCTAGACTCTTACCCGTATACATGGATGAACGCTTCACGACAGACTGGAACCACTTTAACTAAGTAAGACGTCCTATGTCGTTTCCGTTTTGTTTGTAACTACAGCTTGTTTGTGTCGTTGTGTCAAGTCACTCTGGTTCACACTGACCGTGTGCAGAAAGTAGTCCATCACAACTTTCTGCCACTGATCTTTGTTGATAGTGCCTGCTAAATTCAGGGCAGCAATGTTGTTGAGAGCAGTAGCAACACATTTGCAGTTCTTCATGGATAACATATCTTTAAAAAAAATCCACGATTTCAAGGATTATCCACACATACTGAGCAGCTCATGTATAGACAGAAGCACACTATATGGCAGACCAATCCGAACTCTTTTCTCGGCACGTCCAGCCCATCCATTATGTCGGCCAATTATGGCTAGCAGGAATGTTCCTGTCTTTTTCCATGGCTAAACCAACCAGGCTCGTAATTTAACAATTTTATTTGTATTTACAGATGTCATACAAGTTATTAAGTTATTAAGGCACATGAAAGCTCACATGTTTCAGAGGCATTTCTGCCAGAAAATACCACATTTTGATAAAGTAATAACAATTCTAATGCCTCTGGAACATGTGAAGTAGTGGCGTGGGACATATGCTTAGCTCCCTGAAATGGGTCACTTATGGTCCTCTTTTTAGCTTTATCTTTGTTTCACCCGGAGCCATATAAAATCATGTCTCTACCCCAACGATTAATCCACAGATAAAAAAGGTAACCTATTGAGTTTTTAGTTAGTAATCGTTCATTAATCTCTCCTCGTTTGTCTTTCAAGCATCCATGTGGATTTGTATCTTCCTGATAACCAATAAGGAGGGGACTTGCAGCGTGTGGAGCGTCTCAAATAGAACTAAGTTCTGTTTCAGCGCTTGGCTACTCAGGCGCTTGTTCAAGCGGGCAAACAGTGTGGGTGAAATTATTGAATAACTTCTGTGTACATTTATTTTGAAACGCGCACGCAACGTGGCCAGTGTGGTTTGCGTATTACAGTCTCATCCTAGTCAATCCTGGAATATCATCTATGCCCTCAGCTGAGAGTCTGTGAAATGCCCTCCTATGGCCTCCACATTCCTCTCTATCCAGCTCACTGAGGAACATTTCTGATCGTTGTAAATTTAGGACACATGAGATTGATTTTAGTCTCTAATAGGTCTTTGCTACCTACTGTTGTTTACACTGCATTCTTCTTTTTTATTCCCTCTTGCAAGTCATGCTCCGTCTAGAAAGCTTGCTCAGCTGCAACTCTTAAAAGAGGGAGTGGAAATGGAAAGAGAGAAGAGGAGAAAAGAAGAGGAGAGATGATGGGGGCTGGTTTCATGGTGCACACACTGAGGTATGCAGAGAAAACCATGAACAATGACAACCAGACACACAGGGCCTTGTGTAGTGGGCTGGTACTAGGCCTAATGCACTAGCTAGCTTTCAATACATACAGCTGGGTTTCCACATGATCGATTACTATTATACATGATTGATTATTGGCTAAATGCTCTTGGTGACATTTCCTTTACATATGTTAGGGTGTGTGGTAAATAGGTGATTTATTACTCCACTGTACTGGTCAATGAAGTGTATCCTGTCATTACTGTTCTGTATGCACAGTATTCCTGTAGTCTTTACTATGTAGATGCAGTATTGGGATAGATCAGTAGTCTGTCATCTCTTATTATCCCAGTTTAAAGAGGACAATGGGTTTGTGTGTGCTGTGACATTTCAGGCCAGATGGCTATAGATCTGGATGGAGATAGCTATAGGTCTGTAATGACCATAGCATTTCCAGTCTGCTAACTGTTTGTTGCAGTCTGTGATACATATGGGCTGCCAAGAAGGACTTTAAGAAAATTAAGCCTGTTTGTAAAAGAACGAAAACACAAAGGTCTTCTACTGGTTTTAATTATGAGAGTGAGTGGCAGATGGTCCCTCAGAGCCAGAAAGTGTGTTTCCCCTTTAGTGCTCCCTCAGTCCTGGTCTGTTCTGGTCTTTGAGGTTTTCAGATGTTTACCACACTGTTAGTCAGCACAGCTAAACAAACGCCATGTGAGCCCCCGATGGACCGGAGAGAAAAGTGGAGAGGAATAAGGTCATCCTAGAGACAGGTCGGTCTGTCCAGAAAACAACAACAATAGTAGCATACTATTTGCCCCCCCCACAAAACAAACAAAACATTTGAAATAGGAGAATAATGCAAATGGTTTGCAAGGCTTCAAAACATCTATAGTCTCCCTACAACAAAATTATTGCGATAAGGACTGTTACACTTCTCTTGGTATTAGTTCTGGTGAACCTTTATGGTCTTCTCAGTCCCAACATGTTCTAACATCACCCACTGATGTGTTATGTTAAGACCAGATTTAAATGAGACCCTGGTTTAAATGGAGAACAGATGTGGTTTAACATGTGCTTAAGAGACTGCTTTGACATCAGGGATCAGGGAAAACTAACAGAGGCCTGAGGATTCCTGCACTCTCCTTCTTTAAGTGGAAACTAGAATGGAAGAAACCATATGTACAATTGTTCAATAACTTTCATTATCTCTTTAGAATGAAAGAAAAACATGTTCCAGGAGTTATACAATCTCACTCTTTGGACTGGCTATGATTCTAATCTAGACCCCTCCTCCTTCTGGTTTTGGACTAGCTAAGTGTCTTGTGTACAGAACAGTGTGTTCTTCTGACAAAGGGTTGACAATGTAACAGCAAAGCACCATATGAGAGAGCACAGCATGCCAGTGATGTCGTTACACTGTCTGACATGACAGTCGCTAGAGTGCAGTGTGACACAGTTGTCGAGTACCCACTATGGCAGACAATAGTACAGGATTCTGGACACACACAGAGAGACAGAGAGAGACAGAGAGAGACAGACTCCCTACAATCTCTTGGTTTCCTCTAAGAGCCTCTTTACACTTTTCGTAAAAATACCGTCAGCTACACATATTACTCAAATGTAAACTTGCGAACTTGCTACGTCTCGACCACTATCTCCGGAGGTAGCGCACGACTCTCGCCCGACAGTTGCGCCCCTTAAAGCATGGCAGTGTGAACAGAATTGTCTTGCTGAGCCAACACTTCGTAAAATGATGTAACGTTGACAGAATCTACCTGAGAATGTGTGTATTTTCGTTAGCTTGGTTAAGATATGCTTGCTAACTATAGTTGCTATCTAAAAATAATTGTTAGTCATGTCTTCTACACAGTATCTAACAAAGAAACATGGACTGGGGAGATCACCGTGAGGGCTGCCTGTCACAGGTCCATGAGGAAGAGGGAAAAGCCACACATGAGAGTAGGGAAAGGTTATAGATGGCTACTAGGGACCTTGTTAAACATCTCTGTGGGACACTGTCATCTTGGTCAAAATGTGTTGGAGACAGTGTCAACGTTTAATCTTATCAGTAGATAGATATTAATGATGGGTCCCAATCCCAATTTAGAATTGCCCACTTAACAGGTTATTTGGTAAAGATCTGTTGATGCAGTGTTTGGTAATTGTGTTACTGAGACACATTGTATTCCTGTATAGATAAATGAGCCCCTAGTTAAGAAGACTAGACACTACTACAGTTGAAGTCGGAAGTTTACAAACTTAGGTTGGAGTCATTAAAACTTGTTTTTCAACCACTCCACAAATGTCTTGTTAACAAACTATAGTTTTAGCAAGTCGTTTAAGACATCTACTTTGTGCATGACACAAGTCATTATTCCAACAATTATTTACAGACTTATAATTCACTGTATCACAATTCCAGTGGGTCAGAAGTTAACATACACTAAGTTGATTGTGCCTTTAAACAGCTTGGAAAATTCCAGAAAATTATGTCATGGCTTTAGAAGCTTCTGATAGGCTAATTGACATAATTTGAGGTAATTGGAGGTGTACCTGTGAAAGTATTTCAAGGCCTACCTTCAAACTCTGTGCCTCTTTGCTTGGCATCATGGGAAAATCAAAAGAAATCAGCCAAGACCTCAGAAAAAAAAGTCTGGTTCATCCTTGGTAGCCATTTCCAAAGACCTGAAGGTACCACATTCATCTGTACAAACAATAGTACGCAAGTATAAACACCATGGGACCATGCAGCCATCATACCACTCAGGAAGGAGATGCGTTCGGTCTCCTAGAGATTAACGTACTTTGGGCGAAAAGTGCAAATCAATCCCAGAACAACAGCAAAGGACCTTGTGAAGATGCTGGAGGAAACAGGTACAAAAGTATCTATGTCTACAGTAAAACGAAACAAAAATAGAACTGTTTGGCCATAATGACCATTGTTATGTTTGGAGGAAAAAGGGTTGTAGATAAACAAATTATTATTTTGCTGCTAGCAAATAAACACATGTTCATTTACACTGGCTTGGCCCATGCTCTGACCAATGGTCCGTTTTGATAGTTGACCAACAGGCACGCCACTGCAAATAATTGGTTGATGCTGCCTGAGATGGTCAGGGGGACGACTGTCAAACAGCTTTTGCTCCTTTACTCTGCAGATCATTCTTCCAAAATGCACTCTTATCCTGGCAATGGATTGGGTCTCCCTAACCTCATGCACTGGCATTTGTGTGCGTCTTGACAGAAAGGCTGGCCGGTAGACCTTGCACGGAACAATGTTATCTACGAGAAAGCCCTTATCCACCATAATGGCCATGTCAGGGGTGAGTAAGGAAATAATTCCAGACTGCTTGAAGATCTCCTTGTCACTCACAGATCCAGCAACGATGACACAAAAGTGACAGCTCCATGTGATGCCAGTGCCCTTAAAGGTACAGTGTGACTTGTAGGAAGAAAACACCTCACTCTGCAGTAGTAGTGAAGATGGTGTCTGGCAACGGAGTTCAGTACAGTCGATCACTACCTGGGTGTCTGAATAGTCCTTGAACTCAGGTGGCAGGTGGACTTTGATGGTTTCCTTGGGGATCCATATCAGTGCTGATCCAAGCAGACAGTAGAGGAAGTTGGCCCAAGAGATGATAATCCGGCTCCCTGTCGATTGGTGGATGCTGAACCGATGGGCCAAATCCTTCTGCTTCAGACCCAGTCAAAAACAAGAAGAACTTGTCGATTGATGGCAGTGTCTGAACGTAAAGAAAACCGTTTTAGTACATAATACTCCTTATATTCGGTCCATAACAAAAAGGAAATATTGTTTAACAATAATAGTAAGATCAAATAGTATTCTCTTAAGTATTTAATGAAGTTGTCCCTTACCGGTTTTCTTAGAGTAACACTTGTTTCAGATGGATTGGTGCTTGTGACTCTTATAAACTTGGGTCTCTGCTGCCCACTCAATCAAGTGCCAGAAGGCCATCAGGTGGGTGTAGTTTGCAAATCTAAAGACGGACCCAGAGTATTTGAATACCAAAAAAGCTCATTACTATTGCTGCCCATATTCTCTAAGCATCAAGTGGCACTAGACATGACCTAGCTGCTGTTGTAGCCTGTTTTTCTTGTTACTGCAATTCGTACTGTAATTCACAGCAGCTATCATCACAGCAGTGACTTTGTTTTAAATGTTCTGTTATTTAACCTGGGAAGTGGACTAAGAACCAAATCTTATTTGCAGACCTGGGAGCATTTTTGGGGGTTAACTGAAAACTAATGTAAAGACAATATACATTCAATATGCCTAATTATGCTAATATATGCTAGCCTAGTTTTAAATAACAATGAACAAGTTCTTATAGGTAAGATGGACTTTGGGATAATAATAATATTTAATAGTAAATAATAAACAATAGTAATGCTGGATAATAATAAATCACTACTGTACCTTGTGTAAAAACGTATATCCTCGTCAGAACCAGCAAATCGCTGTAGACCAAAGCCGTGTTGGGCGGTCAGTTTCTCCAGCTTGCCTCGAAGCTCGTCAATTTCTCTTACATGCTCATGGTTTGCCATTAGGGCCATGTCCAGGGCTGTGGGTTCAGGGACTGCACAGTAATCATGTGTCTGGACCGGATCAGAGACGGCACAGTCCATAGGCAGCGCACCTTGTTCTTCATCCTCCTCAGTCGGAGCAGTAGGTTTCAGTATTTTTTCCCAAACACCAGGTCTCTTTGTGCCAGTTCCAAAGTCACTCTCGAATAAATGTGTTGTCATGACGTACTGCCACCAACCACCTTTTTCTGAGCTCTACATCGACCGGGAAACTATGGAAGCTCACAATACCATTACATTTGGAAGAAACTGAACACAGAGGTACTGAACAATGCTCATTAGAACCTCCTTCGCGGGGCTGTCATTTAAACGTAGTCATTGCGAACTACTTCAGTCAGAAATGCATCAACGACAGTTCTGGAAGTCATCAACCCGGTAGGAAGTAAATTAGACAGTTGGAGATGGTATAATGCATAGAGCCTATAGCAGAGCAATGTTTTTGAAAACAGCTGAAATGTATATAGACGTTTTCCTAATATTTGAGGCTTGATTTATTGAGTTTTTACCTGAAATTGCAGTAACAGCCTGTTACATCCCCCACCACCAAAAACATGTAAAATGTAGATCAAACAAATAGGATATGCTTGTGTAGTCCTAGAGTGGTGGTGGGGGGTTGTTTTCCTGGGGCCTGAACTGGTATTAGGCTAACCTAATCAACTCCAGACCATAGTTGTAACGTATGACATAGTAATAAATTAGCTGTAAAAAATATTTTTATATCTGTTATGATGGGACCAGATACTTTTTCTAATCAGGTCATATGACATTTTTTTTTTTATCCTGGAAAAAATCCTGGCCCTAGGGAGGATGAAAACATTAAAACCCTTTACACAGACAAATAAACAACAACTGTGGACGGACTAAAACTAACAGGGCTGAACTCGCTGTATGCAGGGTTGCATCATGTAGGCCTTTGCATCTATAATTAGAAAGATACTCAAACAGTTGATTGATTAATTCCAGTCAATCATTTTGGATTAAACAGGCCTCGATAGCCTAGCCACCCGAAGTGTGAATATAAACCAAATTTGATCACGTTCACATTTTCTCAGAAGAAAAATAAAATGGGCCTATTTGAAATACATAGCTTAGGCTGTAGAAACATGACATTACATTTCCTCTGGACAGGCCCAGACAGGATCAGGCTTCTCTAGGCTACCTGCAGCTGTGGTTGTTCTCAGTAGGCTATAGGTGATCAAACTGAAGCACAGACAAATTGTGCATGTTGACAAATCATGAGGCATTTCATTTTATACATTTTTCTTGGTGGAGGGTATAGACTTCCATATAAAACAGCTCATCGTGGTTAATTCCCTTATGTTAACAATTGTGTGCTTTTGTCTTGAAGCTAAAATGTAATGACTGTAGCCTACAGATGAGAAAATAAACCCTTTAATTGTCTGCACATACTGTACATTCTTGTGAATTGTTGCATTATTCAAGAGTGTAATATGGTTTGGTTGCATTATTCAATAGTGTAATATGTTTTAGAAGAAAAGTATCTGTCATTGTTGAATAGGTTGGTTACTGGCTAGTAGTGGCTACTGTGATATTTACAGTCAATTTGAGCTGCTGATCAAGAATGTTGCGTTGCCATCCACAATGAAAGACAAGGATGAAATATGAATTGAAAATTCTCTTTCTCTACCCGCTAGTCAGACTTTCCATCATATCTCGCAGTGGGAATAGGGCCTAAGCTCAATCCTTCATGGACAAGGAGTTGAAAGATATCCTTAAGGACATACTGTACGTATCCTGCTTCTCTTACTGAGTCTGGAGAGGAAACAAGCTGAAGCTAAGAGGAGGTGGAGGAATGGAAAAAGGGGTCGGACTCGGAACCTTTTCCACAGCCGTGAGGCTACAATTTTTTTTCCACAGCCGTGAGGCAACAAAATTTTAAAAAGCGAGGAGCGGCTTTTAAGAGCATTCCACCGCCAGCCTTGAGAAAGCCACAAGATGAGAGACGGAGAATCAGAAATCACACTCGGCTTTGACACAGAGCACTCAGAGAAATTAGATTTAATCTTACGGTCCGAGCAGCTAAAGAGAAACAGGGCACCTGACATCAACACTAAGAGCCAACTGTGAGAAAGAAAGAAAGTTCACTTCCCCTCCCAGCCTGGAAAAACCAAACATAAAAAACACACAACACAAAACCGCTGCATGTTTCTGCACTGCAACAACAGCTCAAAAGCACATAAAACGTAAGGACTGTGCCTTTTAATATAGTTTGATTTTCATTCACAAGGCAGGCCGGGGACATCAGAATGATCAAACCTTCTCTCCCAGCCTGGGAAAACATAACAAAACTTATCACGAATGGAGGGGAAAGGGACACAAACAGAAGTCTTTAAAAGGCATAAATAGTTTGGGTTTTTATTCACAAGGCAGTCCGGGGAAGTAGGAGTGATCTGACATGCCCTCACCAGACCCAGAGGGACTGTTTTTGGGACATGGGGTTGAGTTTAACTAGCCCACTCTGAGACAACTTCACTGTGAGAATGTGTAAACACAAACACACTGTGAGAATGCACTGCCTCAGACTGTGGGAAAGGGAGTTTATACAATTACATCACATTGATGTATGGGAGTGAGGAAGGGAGGCAGGGAGAGGGGGAGGGAGGGAACTGAGACATTTGGATGAGGTCCAAGATTAGGTCCCTAAAGGAACACAAGTCAATAGGTTTCCACCACAAAACATGATTGATAGGATGGGATAGCAGAAGGGCAGACAACATTTATTGAAAGGCTCACATGGGAGAGTAAATAATATACAATTAATTCATAACTTCATGGTTTAGCCTGATCTTAAACCTTTGGAAGGAATTTATTTGAGGAAATTTAAATTAAATAGCTGAAGTGCTTGAATGCTTAGTTTGAGGCAAATGGGGATCAACAGTGTTCATATTTCAGTGTGCATGCATAATGAGCTTAAAATTAAACTACACTACATGGCCAAAAGTATAAAGACACCCCTTCAAATGAGTGGATTAGGCTATTTCAGCCACACTTGTTGCTGACAGGTGTATAAAATTGAGCACACAGCCATGCAATCTCCATAGACAAACATTGGCAGTTTAATGGCCTTACTGAAAAGCTCAGTGACTTTCAACATGGCACCGTCATAGGATGCCACCTTTACAACAAGTCAGTTTGGCGGAAGCCAGGAGAATGCTACCTGCCCGAATGCATAGTGCCAACTGTAACAATTGGTAGAGGAGGAATAATGGTCTGGGGCTGTTTTTCATGGTTTGGGCTAGGCCCTTTAGTTCCAGTAAAGGGAAATCAATGCTACAGCATACAATGACATTCTGCGCTTCCAACTTTGTGGCAACAGTTTGGGCAAGGTCCTTTCCAGTTTCAGCATGGCAATGACACCGTGGGGGCGGCAGGTAGCCTAGTGGTTAGAGCGTTGGACTTGTAACCGGAGGGTTGCAAGTTCGAATCCCTGAGCTGACAAGGAAAAAATCTGTCATTCTGCCCCTGAACAAGGCAGTTAACCCACTGTTCCCCGGGCGCCGAAGACGTGGATGTCGATTAAGGCAGCCCCCCGCACCTCTCTGATTCAGAGGGGTTGGGTTAAATGCAGAAGAAACATTTCGGTTGAAGGTATTCGGTTGTACAACTGACTAATAATGGTGACTTTGACTTTTGAAAAAAGCGATGTTCATACAGAAATGGTTTGTCGAGATCGGTGTGGAAGAACTTGACTGGCCTGCACAGAGCCCTGAACTAAATCCCATTAAACACCAATGGGATGAACTGGAACGCCGACTGCGAACCAGGCCTAATCACCCAGCATCTGTGCCCGACCTCACTAATGTTCTTGTGGCTGAATGGAAGCAAGTCAACGCGGCAATGTTCCAACATCTCGTGGAAAGCCTTCCCAGAAGAGTGGAGTCTGTTAAAGCAGCAAAGGGGGACCAACTCCATATTAATGCCCATTTCTTTGGAATGAAATGTTTGACGAACAGGTGTCCACATACTATTTACACCATGTAGTCTATCTCTGATTAACAGACTCTCTTGTTCAGTAAACAGTACACTGTATACATAACTATGACAACGGTCTTTCTAGTGCCGACGCAGCCTGATGATTTGTGAGTGAGTATTTATTAGGACTCAATGGTGATGAAACAGTAAGTACAGTTGAAGTTGGAAGTTTACATTCACTTAGGTTGGAGTCATTAAAACTTGTTTTCAACCACTCCACAAATGTCTTGTTAACAAACTACAGTTTTGGCAAGTCGGTTAGGACATCTACTTTGTGCGTGACACAAGTAATCTTTCCAAATATTGTTTACAGACAGATTATTTCACTTATAACTCACTGTATCACAATTCCAGTGGGTCAGAAGTTTAAAAACACTAAGTTGACTGTGCTTTTAAACAGCTTGGAAAATTCCAGAAGATTATATCATGGCTTTAGAAGCTTCTGGTAGGCTAATTGACATAATTTTAGTCAATTGGAGGTGTAACCTTCGTTGCACGCTGCTTGGTCCTGGACTGGTGGGATATTCTGTTACAATCGTCATTAAGAATGGACCAAGGCGCAGCGTGCATGGAGTTCCACATAATTTATATTTAATGGAGCGTACAAGACAACAAAAGAAATGACTGATCGCACAAATGCGTAGCGCACACAGGCACTAACAAAAAACAATATCCCACAAACACAGGTGGGAAACAGAACACTTAAGTATTCTTATCCCCAATTAGAGGCAACGAAAAACAGCTGCCTCTAATTGGGAACCATACACAAAACCAACTAAAACAACTAGAACACCCCCCTAGTCACGTCCTGACCTAAAACACCATAGAGAACCCAGAAGGCTCTCTATGACCAGGACGTGACACGTACTTTGGTGCGAAAAGTGAAAATCAATCCCAGAACAACAGAAAAGGACCTTGTGAAGACGCTGGAGGAAACAGGTACAAAAGTATCTATATCCGCAGTAAAACAAGTCCTATATTCGACATAACCTGAAAGGCCGCTCAGCAAGGAAGAAGCCACTACTCCAAAACTGTCATAAAAAAAACAGACTACGGTTTGCAACTGCACATGGGGACAAAGATCGTACTTTTTGGAGAAATGTCCTCTGGTCTGATGAAACAAAAATAGAACCGTTTGGCCATAATGACCATCGTTATGTTTGGAGGATAAAGGGGGGGGGCTTGCAAGCCGAAAAACACAATCCCAACCGTGAAGCACGGGGGTGGCAGCATCATGTTGTGGGGGTGCTTTGCTGCAGGAGGGACTGGTGAACTTCACAAAATAGATGGCATCACGAGGGAGGAAAATTATGTGGATATATTGGAGCAACATCTCAAGACATCAGTCAGGAAGTTAAAGCTTGGTCGCAAATGGGTCTTCCAAATGGACAATGACCCCAAGCATACTTCCAAAGTTGTGGCAAAATGGCTTAAGGACAACAAAGCCAAGGTATTGGAGTGGCCATCACAAAGCCCTGACCTCAATCCTATAGAAGATTTGTGGGCATAATTGAAAAAGCGTGTGCGAGCAAGGAGGCCTACAAACCTGACTCAGTTACACCAGCTCTGTCAGGAGGAATGGGCCAAAATTCACCCAACTTATTGTGGGAAGCCTGTGGAAGGCTACCCGAAATGTTTGACCCAACTTAAACAATTTAAAGACAATGCTACCAAATACTAATTGAGTGTATGTAAACTTCTGACCCACTGGGAACGTGATGAAAGAAATAAAAGCTGAAATAAATAATTCTCTCTACTATTATTCTGACATTTCACATTCTTAAAATAAAGTGGTCATCCTAAGACAGGGAATTTTTACAAGGATTTTAATGTGAGGAATTGTGAAAAACTGTACTTGGCTAAGGTGTATGTAAACTTCCGACTTCAACTGTATGTGTGTCTGTGAGTGTGCAGTAGTTTTTTCAAGCTAGCCTAGCGCTGTGCATGTATCAACCCACCACAGTGGAACTATGTTATACTGTATATAAACACTGCACTTAGTGCTATAAAACAAGACCACACAGACAATGAGTAGCCTGACAACTGCTGGGATGTCTATGAATCTGTGTTCTAGTGTGTTCTAATGTGTATTGCCAGTATTGTGGGATTCTGATAGATAGGTTTAGCTACTAATCACCTGTAGCCCGGCACTTCAGACTAGAAATAAACAGCTTGTTGGAGATGAGAATAATGTTGCAAGAATTGTCTCTTCATTTCAGGCCGATACAAAGCAGCCAATGGCTACGTCCCAAATGGCAACCTATTCCTTATAGAGTGCACTACTTTTGACCAGTTTCCGTCTATAGATAAAATGGTGCCATTTGGGATGCTGTGTCATGCTGAAGCACTGTTTGCAGGATTCTGCGGTATGGTACAGCATGTTACAGTGCATGACATAATAGTATTTTACTGTCAGCCATTGTTGCCGTTAATGCCGCTAATGCTCATTGAAACCACCAGAGGGCATCTTTGAAGGCATCTTAATCAAGCTTGCTTACTTTCCAAAATAATCCTACAGAGGTCCATGCAGGCCAGCCGATTTGATTACAATACCCTATCTGAAAGAGCATAACAAGTTAATTAATTTTGTCTTCAAATCTTAAAACAAGCTACTCTGTTCTTTTGAAATAAATTGTCTTAGTATCATGTTTTTTTTATGACCTTCCTACACAAAATATTAATGGATTTCTTTGTGATTGTGTATATTAACCTTTTCATACGTGAGTTCCAAATATCTCTAGCAGTCGCCCCAGCATGAGTTCTTTTATGCACGTGATGTCAGAACGCACTCACTGTTCCAAAAGGTGATTATTACGCAACAGGACAGTTAACACGCGCTGCCTGCTAATTATCTATAGACTGTTTCAACATGTCAATTTCAAATTATTTTCTAACAAGTTGTATTTTCTAACAACAGGTTGAATTGAGATGTGTTCTGCCTCATTAATTGACAAAGAAGTTGCCCATTCTAGCATTGCGGACAATTTATGTTTGAGGCTTTACTGAGCAGGACAAACTTCTCTCTTTGATGGAGAGCCTAAGCTCTTCACCAATGTTTGCGCAGATCAAGTATTGCCTTCCTTGTTGTTTTCCTTACAAATAATAACTTTGGACATGTGTGCGTTCCTATCAAAGTAAGTTCCATATTTTCTGTATATCGTGTTGTCATTTCTACTGTAGGAGCATACAGTATGTATGTATGAATGTATGGAACATAATTAATTTACAGTTGTATTCACATGTTTGCAAGTACTGGTGACAAATAATGCATTTCGATTATTGCATAGATAGTAATGGACACCTATGATGTGTGTAAAAAAGGTTTTTTGAAGGTTGTCCTGATTATAACGCTAAGCTGTTTGCCAGCTATGTGTGGCGCCATGTTTTCTGACATTATACAATCTATTCTGGGTGTCACGTAAACGTCTGTCAGACCAAAGATGTTATAATGAGGTGAAGGAATGGTTCACTCATCTTTCGGGTAAACTTCCGGAAGTGAATGAAGGGAAGTGAATGGTCGTAGACGACACACCTTCTTCAACATGCATACTATAAACAGAACAAACTCATCTTGTCTATTCCTATTATCTTTGGTTGCTGCGAAAAAAACAAACACGGCGATGCGCACAAACTACTACTTACTTTCGGTTTCTAGAAAGTGTTTTACTCAATTATTTAGATCAATGGTGAGCTCACCCGTGATGTGACTATTCATAAATAGTAATTGCTATTAGCTAATTCAGATTGTAGTTTCTTACAGCCGAGAGTTATAAAAATATGATGCTTGTGTTACGTCAATCTTTCCTCAGTTAGCGCTAGGACAAATGTAGCCTACATTTTCCGGTTTGGATGATTGTGTTATGCTGTAGCTACTTCTATTGCCTTCAAAAATAAACTGTCCACATTCTGGACAACTTTGTAAGGACTGTGTTGTGCAAAATGTTTCTGTGAAAAAACAGTGTGGCCAGCTCAAATGCTGATTGTTGCATCAATCGAAACTGGATGTTCTCAATAAGTGTTCTAATCACACCAGTTTGAGCGTATGCTCCAGGGACCACTGTAGAATGATCACACTGGTTTGTTGGTATGTGTGAAAAGGTTAAATAGATTTTTTTAGACTGGCGGATATTGGTAGGCTACTCGTTGAGTCCCAGCTATTCTACTGTTAATATGTATACTGCGCAGCAGACCTTCATGGCGCTTTGTGGATGAAATGCTCAGTACGTTTTTGTCTTTTATGATTTTTATCTTAATGTAGGCCTACTGCGTACTAGTCAAAAGTTTGGACACACCTACTCATTCCAGGGTTTTTCTTTATTTTTACTGTTTTCTAAATTGTAGAATAATAGTGAAGACATCAACATACGAAATAATACATATGGCATCATGTAGTAACCAAAAAAGTGTTAAACAAATAAACATTTATTTTATATTTGAGATTCTTCAAAGTAGCCACCCTTTGCCTTGATGACAACTTTGCACACTCTTGGCATTCTCTCAACCAGCTTCATGGGGAATTATTTTCCAACAGTCTTGAAAGAGTTCCCATATATGCTGAGCATATGTTGGCTGCTTTTCATTCACTCTGTGGTTCAAATCATCACAAACCATCTCAATTGGGTTGAGGTCGGGTGATTGTGGAGACCAGGTCATCTGATGCAGCACTCCATCACTCTCCTAGGTCAAATAGCCCTTATATAGCCTAGAGGTGTGTTTTGGATCATTGTCCTGTTGAAAAACAAATGATAGTCCCACTAAGCACAAACCAGATGGGATGGCGCATCACTGCAGAATGCTGTGGTAGCCATGCTGGTTAACTTCTTAGGGAGCGGCTCCCGAGGTGACGGTTTTGGCGTGCCCAAAGTAAAACGCCTCCCACTCAGGCCCAGAAAATAGGATATGCACATAATTAGTACTATTGGATAGGAAACACTCTGAAGTTTCTAAGAGTGTTAAAATATTGTCTGTGAGTATAACAGAACGGATATAGCAGGCGCAAACCCAAGGAATTTCTGTCCTGGAAAAAGTGTTTTTGACACATTGCCTCATTTTGAACCCCTCCCTATTGAAAACAGCAGCTATATATAGGAGTAAGATTGCAGTACCTATTGCTTCCACTGGATGTCAACAGTCTCTAAACAGTGTTTGATGATGTTAGAATGCTCTGGATGGTAATAGAAGAAGAATTTCGAACTGGTCACCAGATGTAAACAGAAGAGGATGCGCGTTCACGGGCTCATGGCATCTGTGGTTTTTTCCTTTCCTATCGTCCAGTTTATAATCCGGTTGAAATATTATAGTAAATATACATAAAAGTGTTCCTAAGGATACATTATCAATGATGTTTGATTGTTCTTGGACAAGTGTATGGGTATAGGTTGAACGAGTTCTCTTCACGGTTCAATGGGCGAGTGGACGCTGTATTTTATGAACATAATGCGCCAACCAAACTGAGATTTATGGATATAATAAATGACTTTTTCTAACAAAATAACCATTGGATGTCTTCGTTGGACACTTGGGAAGCCCTCAGCAGTAGTTCTTCAAAAGGTAAGGGATTTGTTTTCGCTGTGAAATGTGTTTTGTGTGAACCGTGATGGTTTATGAATTTATGCTAATGGTTAAAATATTGGAGGTGCTACCCACAAACAAACAAATGTTGTGCTTTCGCCATGAAGCCTTTTTGAAATCTGACAACGCTGTGATATTGCCAACAATCAGCGCTTTTGATGACTATGCAACACTTGTATATTGATGAATGTTTAATAATTCAACTTTTGGATTTTGAATTTGGCGCCTTACATTTCACCGGGTAGTGTCGGGAGTGGGGTAGCGCCCCACTGCTCCCTAAGTAGTTAATTCTAAGCAATGTTGTGCTGCTATTTTTATTGACTTGGCCAAAGGTTTTGATACTGTAGACCATTCCATTCTTGTGGGCCGGCTAAGGAGTATTGGTGTTTCTGAGGGGTCTTTGGCCTGGTTTGCTAACTACCTCTGTCAAAGAGTGCAATGTATAACGTCAGCACATCTGCTGTCTCAGCCACTGCCTATCACCAAGGGTGTACCCCAAGGCTCGATCCTAGGCCCCACGCTCTTCTCAATTTACATCAACAACATAGCTCAGGCAGTAGGAATCTCTCTCATACATTTATATGCAGAGGATACAGTTTTATACTCAACTGGCCCCTCCCCGGATTTTGTGTTAAAAGCTCTACAACAAAGCTTTCTTGGTGTCCAACAAGCTTTCTCTGCCCTTAAACTTGTTCTGAACACCTCCAAAACAAAGGTTGGGTTTTGGTAAGAAGAATGCCCCTCTCCCCACAGGTGTGATTACTACCTGATGATCGTGGACTTCAGGAAACGGGAGAGGGAGCACCCCCCTATCCACATCGAGGGGACAGTAGTGGAGAAGGTGGAAAGTTTAAGTTCCTCGGCGTACACATCACGGACAAACTGAATTGGTCCACCCACACAGACAGCGTGGTGAAGAAGGCGCAACAGCGCCTCTTCAACCTCAGGAGGCTGAAGAAATTCGTCTTGTCACCAAAATCACTCACAAACTTCTACAGATGCACAATCGAGAGCATCCTGTCGGGCTGTATCACCGCCTGGTACGGCAACTGCTCCGCCCACAACCGTAAGGCTCTCCAGAGGGTAGTGAGTACTGCACAACGCATCACCGGGGGTAAACTACCTGCCCTTCAGGACACCTACACCACCCGATGTCACAGGAAGGCCAAAAAGTTCATCAAGGACAACAACCACCCGAGCCACTGCCTGTTCACCCCGCTATCATCCAGAAGGCGAGGTCAGTACAGGTGCATCAAAGCTGGGACCGAGAGACTGAAAAACAGCTTCTACCTCAAGGCCATCAGACTGTTAAACAGCCATCACTAACATTGAGTGGCTGCTGCCAACATACTGACTTAAATCTCTAGCCACTTTAAACATATGAATTGGATGTAACAATGTATCACTAGTCACTTTAAACAATTTTGTATATAATGTTTACGTATCCGACATACTCATATCAAATGTATAAACTGTACTCTAAACCATCTACTGAATCTTGCCTATGCCGTTCGGCCATCGACCCAAATCTCTAGCCACTTTAATAATTATAATTGGATGAAATAATGTATCACTAGCCACTTTAAACAATGCCATTTATATAATGTTTACATATCCTACATTACTCATCTCATATATTTATGTGTATATACTGTACTCCATACCATCTACTGCATCTTGCCTATGCCGGTCAGCCATCGCTCATCCATATATTTATATGTACATACTCGTATTCATTCCTGTACTCTTGTGTGTATAAGGTAGTTGTTGTGAAATTGTTAGATTACTTGTTAGATACTACTGCATGGTCGGAACTAGAAGCACAAGCATTTCGCTACACTCGCATTAACATCTGCTAACCATGTGTATGTGACAAATAAAATTTGATTTACCTCTGAGGGTTTAGAGCTTGAGGTAGTCACCTCATACAAGTACTTGGGTGTATAGCTAGACGGTACACTGTCCTTCTCTCAGCACATATCAAAGCTGCAGGCTAAAGTTAAATCTAGACTTGGTTTCCTCTATCTCTATCGTAATCGCTCCTCTTTCACCCCAGCTGCCAACTAACCCTGATTCAGATGACCATCTTACCCATGCTAGATTATGGAGACGTAATTTATAGATCAGTAGGTAAGGGTGGCTCTCGAGCGGCTATATGTTCTTTACCATTCGGCCATCAGATTTGCCACCAATGCTCCTTATAGGACACATCACTGCACTCTATACTCTTCTGTAGACTGGTCATCTCTGTATACCCATCGCAAGACCCACTGGTTGTTGCTTATTTATAAAACCCTCTTAGGCCTCACTCCCCTTCTGTCTGAGATATATACTGCAGCCCTCATCCTCCACATACAACACCCGTTCTGCCAGTCACATTCTGTTAAAGGTCCCCAAAGCACACACATCCCTGGGTCACTTCAGTTCACTGCAGCTAGTTCACTGTTCACTGCAGCTCAATCTCTTAATTCAAAAACTCAATCATGGACACTCTTACTGACAGCTGTGGCTGCTTTGCGTGATGTTTTGTTGTCTCTACCTTCTTGCCCTTTGTGCTGTTGTCTGTGCCCAACAATGTTTGTACCCTGTTTTGTGCTGCTACCATGTTGTGCTGCTGCCATGTTGTGTTGCTACCATGTTGTTGTCATGTTGTGTTGCTGCCATGCTATGTTGTCGTCTTAGATCTCTTTATGTAGTGTTGTGTTGTCTCTCTTGTCGTGATGTGTGTTTTATCCTCTATTTTATTTTTATTTTTCATCTCAGCCCCAATCCCAGCAGGAGGCCTTTTGCCTTTTGGTAGGCCGTCAATGTAAATAAGAATTTGTTCTTATCTGACTTGCCTAGTTAAATAAAGGTTATAGTAGTAAATAGTAGTGGTTTCTTTGCAGGAATTCGACCATGAAAGCCTGATTCACACAGTCTCTTCTGAACAATTGATTTTGAGATGTGTCTGCTACTTTGAAGAATCTCAAATGTAGTATGTAGTATGGAGAGCGTTTGCACGTTGGCAAGATGTCGGAGAGACGTCGGCATTAGATCTCATTTGCCCTTCAGCGGTTGTTTGAATGATGCATGTCAAAGCTGCTAAATTATACTGGCAATAATAATATAATATGATTAACATTTTAGCAGACGCTAGTGAGTGCATCCATTTCTGTACTTTTATTTTCTTCATAATTGACCACCGTGGGAATCAAACCCACAACCATGGCAAGTGCCATGGTCTACCAACTGAGCTACATTGGACTATGCTAAAATATGAGTGATTTTGTTCATGGTTAAAATGAAGAGAGAAGATTCAAGTTAATATCAAGTTTATTAAGCTATTGCTATACCATGTTCTTAAAAGAACTCCAGCACAGAGAAGAGAAAGGAGCCTTGAATAATTAAACTATAAATAAACCGCAACATGTCACCTAAACCAATTGAATTCAGGAATTAATTCATCAGTTTTTTTATCTTGGATGTACTAAAGACTTTAAAACCTTGTTTGTTAGAACATACTATATGGTATTGATTATAATTTGTTTGTAAATTATTATTGTATTTGTTGTGTTTACACTGTTCGAGATGGTCAGAAAACCGATTAATCACACATACTGTAATAAGTACGCAGAACTTGCTCGTCCTAGCCTTCTTGAGCTCCTTCTTCGTGTCATTATCATTAGTAGGCAAACATCCATTAAACATCCATTAATACATTTCAAGTCCCACATTTTTTTAATTAACTTGGTAAGAGTCTATTGTCCCACTAATAGCCCATCATGGGTGAATGGCTTCTTTTGTATTCCAATGTATTGCATTAATGAATTAATTACAGTCATTTACCATTCTCATTCTCGGAGTGGAAACGTTGTTTGTAGAGTTACAACCTGCTACACTTGTGAAAAACAAGTGTTTGAAAACATGTTTTTAAAATGACTCCAGCTCACATTGTAAAGTGGTGGGTGATGTGCTGATAACCTGTTGCCTGCACTTGAGTGGTGAATGGGAGGCACGCTTCAATAACCAGTTGAGAAATAAAAAGACACACAGGCCAATTTAATTCCACTAAATTATGCAAATAGTTCTATAGACCGATAAGCATGACGGTCAAATGTATTTACACCCAGAAATTAGAGCCAGAAAATGAGGGATTTTTGTAGGGTGAATTATTATGTGGATTATAATAATTATGGACATGTTTATAGATGTTGTTGCATTTGTCATTGAATCTGGAGGACCAAATAAGTTTAGATCACCAATTAGCTATTATGAGGGTTTCTGCTGGATTGGGACTCAATCTCATTCCTAGCCCTCTTTAGCACATCATTCTCTGCCTGACTCTCCACCAATGCCATCTGACTTTCTTGGGAACCATGCAGACAATGACCCAAAACACACCGCCGCCCGGGTTTGCATTGCAAATGAGGGCATAAACTGAGTCAAGACACCAGCAGAGTAAGTAGACCTGCTACATTTTTCACAGCACATCACTCAACACTAGTGAGACTCACCTCGACGACGGTAAGCCTCAGATCCTCAAAAGGTTCTACAGCTGCACCATAGAGAGCATCCTGACGGTTTGCATCACTGCCTGATATGACAACTGATCGGCCTCCGACTGCAAGGCACTACAGAGGCTTCTAAACAGCTTCTACCCCAAGCCATAAGACTCCTGAACATCTAATCAAATGGCTACACAGACTATTTGCATTGCCCCCTATTCTACGCTGCTGCTACTCTCTGTTATTATCTATGCATAGTCACTTTAATAACTCTACCTACATGTACATATTACCTCAATTACCTTGACTAACCGGTGCCCCCTGCACATTGACTCTGTTTCGGTACCCCCTGTATATACAGTTGAAGTCGGAGGTTTACATACACTTAGGTTGGAATCTTTAAAACTCGTTTTTCAACCACTCCACAAACATCTTGTTAACAAACTGTAGTGTTGGCAAGTCGGTTAGGACATCTACTTTGTGCATGACACAAGTAATTTTTCCAACAATTGTTTACAGACAGATTATTTCACTTATAATTCACTGTATCGCAATTCCAGTGGGTAAGACGTTTACATACACTAAGTTGACTGTGCCTTTAGACAGCTTGGAAAAATCCAGGAAGTTATGTCATGGCTTTAGAAGCTTCTGATAGACTAATTCAATCAGCCAAGACCTCAGAATTTTTTTGGGACCTCCACAAGCAATTTCTAAATAACTAAGGCACCACGTTCATCTGTACAAACAATAGTACGCAAGTATAAATACCATGGGACCACGCAGCCATCAAAATGCACAGGAAGGAGACGCGTTCTGTCTCCTAGAGATGAACGTACTTTGGTACGAAAAGTGCAAATCAATCCCAGAACAACAGCAAAGGACCTTGTGAAGATGCCGAAGGAAACAGGTACAAAAGTATCTATATCCACAGTAAAACGAGTCCTATATCGACATAACCTGAAAGGCCACTCAGCAAGGAAGAAGCCACTGCTCCAAAACCACCATAAAAAAGCCAGACTATGGTTTGCAACTGCACATGGGGACAAAGATCGTACTTTTTGGAGAAATGTCCTCTGGTCTGATGAAAAGAAAATAGAACTGTTAGGCCATAATGACCATCGTTATGTTTGGAGGAAAAAGGGGGAGGCTTGCAAGCCGAAGAACACCATCCCAACCGTGAAACACGGGGGTGGCAACATCATGCTGTGGGGGTGCTTTGCTGCAGGAGGGACTGGTGCACTTTACAAAATAGATGGCATCATGAGGGAGGAACATCTTAAGACATCAGTCAGGAAGTTAAAGCTTGGTCGCAAATGGGTCTTCCAAATGGACAATGACCCCAAGCATACTTTCAAAGTTGTGGCAAAATGGCTTAAGGAAACCAAGTCAAGGTATTGGAGTGGCCATCACCTCAATCCTATAGAAAACCTGTGGGCAGAACTGAAAAAGCGTGTGCGAGCAAGGAGGCCTACAAACCTGACTCAGTTACATCAGCTCTGTCAGGAGGAATGGGACAAAATTCACCCAACCTATTGTGAGAAGCTTGTGGAAGGCTACCCGAAACGTTTGACCCAAGTTAAATAATTTAAAGGCAATGCTACCAAATACTAATTGAGTGTATGCAAACTTCTGACCCACTGGGATTTTTTTTAATAAAAGCTGAAATAAATAATTCTCTCTACTATTATTCTGACATTAAAATAAAGTGGTGTTCCTAACTGACCTAAGACAGGGATTTCTACTAGGATTAAATGTAATTAATTGTGAAAAACTAAGGTGTATGTAAACTGTAGCCCCGCTATTGTTATTTTACTGCTGCTCTTTAATTATCTTACTTTTATTTCTTACTTATGTTTTGTATTTTCTTAAAAATGCATTGTTGGTTAAGGGCTTGTAAGTAAGAATTTCCCTGTAAGGTCTACACCTGTTGTATTCGGCTCATGTGACAAATACAATTTGATTTGATTTGATAACATAAGGCCAGCTATTGTGAAAGAATACTTGTGGATCTTGTTGATTTCCTCTATCGCTTCAAGAGGCCATACTGTCCACCTGGTAATTTTGTGGTTCCAAAGGATAAAGTGTCACCTATAAATGGATGTGTGGTTTTAGAGAGAAGCTAGGTAGCTAACGTTAGCTGGCTGGCTCGCTAGCTAACATTACGTGTATGATCTGTGTAGTAATATGATTCGTATCTCAGAGCCATTTGCATTGCTAACTAACATTGAACCTAGTTGGTTAGTTTTAGATTCCAGCAGATTCATACAGGGTAGTAACGTTATGAGTTGGGATTATGGTTCATTGTTTAGCGAGCTAGCTACATGTCTAAACAAAAAGACTCCACTATGCAAGTAACCATTTCACTGTACCGTTTACACATTCTGTATCCCGTGCATGTGACAAAGAAACGTTGATTTTATTTGATGTAGTATGTGTTTACCAGACACGGTAATATGAAGAACAACATGACCTGCACCAAAGTTAAATTAGGATATAACGTTAGGCTGGACAATAGAACGAGTCAAAATTCACCCAAGGCTGAAAAATGGCAAAAGACTGTTGGTTAAGCTGGAACACTAGCGCGAGCCTATAGCAAATGAATGGAATCGAACGTTCGCAGAGCCTCTTCTGACTGGAGTGACGCTTAGAATTCCATTTCCCCTAATTGGCACAATAAAATGTATCCCTTTTTATTTTACCACTACAATCTGTTCTTAGGACAAAACTGAAAAACAACAACTTGTGTAGAAAGTAAACATCCTCACCTCAATGGTGTGCTTATGTCTGCATAACGAGAAAGTAGGAAAAAATGGCCAAGCGATTTCTGGTCTAGCAATTGATGACAGCAGAGTACGCTGCCGAATCTTATGTAATTAGAAAGAGGAGATTACCCTGATTAAAATGTCCGACTTGAAAAAATCTAAATATACACATTGCGAGATATTTGGCGAAATATACCAGCATGCCTCTCCATAGGAAATCCATGGGTGGAGCTCAGCGTTCGAAGGGCAAAAGGTATTCGGGGCTAGCGTTTGATGACAACGGAGTACGCTTCCCAGCCTTACATAATTAGAAAGAGGAGATTCCCATGATTAAAATGTTGTTCAATTTTAAAAAATCAAAATATACACATTGCGATATTTTTGGCAAAATAGACAGACATACCTATATTTCCCTATAGGAAACAATGGGACGCCCTCATATATTTTTTGTTGTTGTTGTTTACATTTGAACTACCAGCAACGTGGGCAGGTCTCATTGCCAACAATAGCAAAGAAGGCATTGTGACGTAGAACAATAGGCTGGGAATAGAACGTCCAGAAGGCAAGTTGGTGCCAGAGTGCTCAGTAGAACTAATAGGAGCTGGCAGGGTGAAAAATCCCCTAAAATAAGGCTTGTTTTTTTCGTGATTACTTCAAAACTATGGCAAGCAGCTGGTACATATGGTAATATTATGAAACTGGGCTCCACACCGGATGCAATTAAAAAACAATTATCAGAAAAAAGCATTGTTAAAAATGTCATGTGTCCAGCCTAATAACGTTAGGCCAACAAGACAGTGTCCAAGTTCTAATATTCTCCGGTAGAATGCCCTGCTTTAATTTTGCCACACTCACAACTGTAAGCTATTTTCTGTAATTAGCTCGCCATTAACTTGTTGTGAGTTTATTTTCCTGTAATAATGAATACTAATTAGCTGTCAGCTATATGATATGGTCATTATTTGAACTACCTAGCTAGCTAACAAGCTAGAAACCAACCAAAACATTGTTTATTAAGTTGACATATACTCAATAAATTTTTAAACGGATGGGTTTATTGGTTTTAAAATACACCAGTTATGCTATTTTTGACCATAACGCAGCCTGCCATTTTTGTGTTTATTCTTTTTCATAACGACAACAAGTTTGATATCGGATATCGGTGGGGCTGGCTTAAAAGGGTGTGAACGATGTTGAATGGGTGTAGACAAAGAAGAGCTCTCCAGTAGGCGCATCAAATTATTCAAGGGCCATTTTCTCAAAAGTGGGGTTACAAGTTTATCAACTTTCAATGCAGAATTACTTTCCCATTTTTCCTCAACTGTAGTGTATGATATCTACTTTTCTAGCTCTGGGTCTTTAGTTTAAACCAATGTAATTAAAAAAAATATATTATAATAATTTTGATACATAAGACCGAATCGAGCCGGTCAGTCACAAATGGTAAAGATATGGACGAGGCAGAGAGAAAAGGGCGATAGGTATAGCTTTAGTATAATAATGAGGTAGAAAGATACAAAATTGTGGTTTTGTCTCTGTCAAACTCCTTGGTGTCTCAGGTTCCTCAAAAGCATGACAAAATAAACTTTGGGGTCAGGCTAAAAGGTGGTGGCATAAATATCTAGGCATGTGTAAGGTCCAAGCAATTTTGGTGGGGGAGTTTGTAAATCCTGAAATTACACTTGGTTGTGTTCACTAGGAACAAAATGGTATTGAACTGAGTGTAACATTTGGCAAAAGTGTCCTTAAATGAACACGGTCCTGGATTATAAGGAATGGTGGGCTCCTCTAGTTGAGGCTGCAAGCTCCCCTTTCACCTGGAGATGTTTTGAGCAGGAAAGACTTTCAACATCTGCTTTCTGTTAGGAGTAGACAAAGAGTGATGTGCTAGCTACTCCAAACTGCCTAAAGTGATAAGGGAAAGTATCTTTCTTTCTCTTTTTCATTCACAACTGAGAACAGTCTGAGATCATCTGTACTTTTTTTGGAGTGTGGACTTCATTTGCTAGTTTCTCATGTCTATGTCAACATTACATGAGCATGTATTTGGTTTGGAGAAACAGGCTTTTCTATGGCTACAACGCAACCACCATCTCAAACAACATCGGCAACCATATCCAGGTAGAATGTTTTGTTGGCAGACAGATGGATCAATGATGCTGATCTTTCCAAAAAAAGGAAAATTACAGCATGATGACAGCAAAAGAAGACAGTAATTTTTGGATTTGGATATCATTTTTACTTTTTTGGAAGGTTGAGAATCTATAATATTTCCACAGGCAAGCACCTTATTCTGATAGAAACCTTAAGTAGTGCCGACAAATCTACATACTACTCAACGTCAATGAGTTGGCAGATAAAGCTAACTGAATCTCTGGGCACCCAGAGGCTTAGGAGACACCCCCAAATTGCTTTGGCTAGCTTTATTAAGCATCAAGGCCTATTCCTTTGGGGTCGCCTGTCTCTTCTCCGCCAACAGTTATCATTAGAGATCCTCATGAGGCCTTAACAAAGTGTATACTGCTGGACAGTGGTGTAAAAATACTTTAAAGTACTACTTAATCAGTTCTTTGGGATATCTGGACTTTACTATTTATATTTTTGACAACATTTCCTTTTACTTCACTACATTCCTAAAGAAAATAAAGTACTTTTTACTCCATACATTTTCCCAGACACCCAAAAGTACTCATTACATTTTGAATGCTTAGCAGGACAGGAAAATTGGCAAATTCATGCGCGTATCAAGAGAACATCCCTGGTCATGCCTACTACCTCTGATCTGGCGGACTCACTAAACACAAATGCTTTGCTTGTAAATTATGTCTGTGTTGGAGTGTTCCCCTGTCTTTCCATAAATAATAATACATTTAAAAAGAAAACTGTGCCGTATCGTTTGCTAAAAAATAAAGACTTTGAAATGATTTATACTTTTACTTTCGATACTAGTATATTTAAAACCAAATACTTTTACTCAAGTAATATTTTAGTGGGTGACTTTCACTTTTACTTGAGTAATCTTCTAAGTATGACAATTGGGTACTTTTTCCACCACTGCTGCTGGAGCACTGCCTAAAACTGTCTGTTTTCTCTTGGCCCTATTGCCTTCCCTTTCTGATTAGCGAAGGATACACACACACACACACACACACACACACACACACACACACACACACACACACACGCACGCACGCACGCACGCACGCACGCACGCACGCACACACACACACACACAGGTGGTGATGAATAGGTTAGACCGCTTTCACTTTCTACTCTCTAGAAGAGGGACAGGTCATGAGTAATCATTGGGAACGCATCCAAGGCATCCTCTCTCCCTGACAATCCAGTTCAAAATAAAACCTTTAAAAGCGAGAGAGTGTGTGTGCGTGTCTATGTGTACGTATGTGTGTGTATATGTGTGTAAGAGCTCAATCTTGCTTTAATTACTCTGCTTAAATCGATGAAGAGAAGACTGCAGTCAATTTCAACTCTCATCCTCCTCGGCATCAGAGGAAGGACACCTGCAATGCTTTTGTTATGTCTGGCGAACACAGCTAGCGATGGTGGAGGACAGATGCTGCTGTCAGAAACATTAGTTGGTTGGATGATGAAATACATTTCCATGACAATATCAAACACCTTCCAAATGTCTCAAATGGTTACATTAAACAGTCTGATGGCTTCTCTTTTTCTCTCTCGCTCTTCTCTCTCTTGCTCTCCTTCTCTCTCTCTCTCTCTCTCTCTCTCTCTCTCTCTCTCTCTCTCTCTCTCTCTCTCTACCTCTCTCGCCGTTCTACTATGGCTGACCCTTCAAAACAATAACTATCTGGTGTATGTGACAAATTCTTTCTTCTGAAAGTGGAGAGAAATGGCACACTACTAAATAACAGAGCCACTGACAGTAGTATTTGTAGGGCTATACCACAGAATTAACTGGAACACATTGCATCTCTATTAACTGTACATTGAAATCATGGTCTTTCTCTGTAGTAGAACTACGCAGACACATACGGACTTGTTATTCCTCTGAAGAAGGCTGTACAGACACACATTGACCTGCTCAGTATTCAGAGGACAGAGAAGGCTGTACTCTAAGACTATTTTAGCTCAGTGACCCACAAACACTAAAGCCTGGAGCAGCGCACTTTTAAAGTGGCGGCGGGCTAAATCTTTTATAAAGCGACATAAAACAATCATGAGGCAACTTTCTCTTTACTTCTTGCTCTGTAACCGTCTGTCGCTGGGAGCATAGTAAATATAACCGTCTACATCATGTAGATCTAATCTGCTGTTTAAACATCGGGCCTATTAGGCAGTCTGACATGACATCGCATTTAGAAGTAGTGAAGTGAAGAGTCAAATGTGCAGACGACGGTGGAGCGTGTGCAGACAAGGTTACCCGCAGAGACCTAGACTGGAGTGGTCTAACAGGTACATAAGTTCTCAAGACACACAACAACAACCATCTTTTTTTTAACGGGTGGGAAGCGAAGGAATTTACTTCGGACACCCGACAAGGCTCAAACCCCTGTCATTCGCATGTAGAAGAGACAGAGATATTGGGGACGTAGGTTGGGGTGCCTTGTAAGAATCCGATGGCGAGCCTCTACCATCCGTCCTATTAGCCAACGTGCAATCATTGGATAATAAACTGGATGAGCTCCGATCAAGACTATCCTACCGGAAGGACGTAGAATATCTTATGTAATATCTTATGTTTCACCGAGTCGTGGCTGAACGACGACATGAATAACATACAGTTGGTGGGGTTTACACTGCATCGGCAAGATAGAACAGCTGCCTCCGGTAAGACAAGCGGTGGCGGCCTTTGTCTATTTGTCATTAACAGCTGGTGCACGGAATCTAATATTAAGGAAGTCTCGAGGTTTTGCTCGCCTGAGGTAGAGTATCTCATGATAAGCTGGAGAACACACTATTTTTCGTAGCTGTCTATTTACCACCACTAACTGATGCTGGCACTAGGACCGCACTCAACGAGCTATATAAGGCTATAAGATAACAAGAAAATGCTCATCCAGAGGCGGCGCTCCTAGTGGCCGGGGACTTCAATGCGGGGAAATTTCAATCCGTTTTACCTAATTTCTACCAATATGTTACCAGAGGAAAAAAAACTCTAGACCACCTTTACTCCACACACAGAGATGCGTACAAAGCTCTCCCTCGCCCTCTATTTGGCAAATCTGACCAGAACTCTATTCTCCTGATTCCTGCTTACAAGCAAAAACTAAAAGTACCAGATGACGCAGATGTTAAGCTACAGGACTGTTTTTCTAGCACAGACTGGAATATGTTCAGAGATTCTTACGATGGCATTGAGGAGAACAACACATCAGTCACTGGCTTCATCAATAAGTGCATTGATGATGTCGTCCCCACAGTGACCGTACGTACATACCCCAACCAGAAGCCATGGATTACAGGCAGCATCCGCACTGAGTTAAAGGATAGAGCTGCCGCTTCCAAAGAGCGGAACTCTAACCCGGACGCTAATAAGAAATCTAAGACTGAATTGGCTCCGACGGCTCCGACACCGGCTCCGACATGTGTTGGATGTGGCAGGGCTTGCAAACTATTATGGACTACAAAGGGAAGCACAGCCGCAAGCTGCCCAGTGACATGAGCCTACCAGACAAGCTAAATGAGTTCTATGCGTGCTTCGAGGCAAGCAATACTGAAGCATCCATGAGAGCTGTTCCGGAGGACTGTGTGATCACGCTCTCCGTAGCCAATGTGAGTAAAACCTTTAAACAGGTCAACATTCACAAGGCCCCAGAGCCAGACGGATTACCAGTACGTGTACTCCGAGCATGTGCTGACCAACTGGCAAGTGTCTTCACTGATATTTTCAACCTGTCCCTGATCTAGTCTGTAATACCAACATGTTTCAAGCAGACCACCATAGTCCCTGTGCCCAAGAACACCAAGGTAACCTGCCTTAAACATAAATACACAACGCAGGGAATTAACGATCAATGGAAATAGTTGTTTTTCTGTAGTAGGGAACTGAAGATTAATGGCCAGGGACATGGGTTGTTATTCAGTTCAACATCCGTTTAGAATCTGTGTACCGGTTCCAGTCCGGGACTCATAGCTACATGTGGCAACTTGTCATTGGTCTAAATTGTCTATACATTGAGCCTGAAACGGGATACTTGGTATTTGGCCAAATTTTATTTCAAGGAATTCCAATTGTTCAACCACATGCTAGGCTTGAGTATAAACTACATCCTGTCTCTTTGTTCAGTGGAGAAAACACTGAGAACAGGGAAGAATGAACATCTACCAGCCACTTTCCAGCATAACAACTATGATTTGTTCTCTTTGAATAAATATATTTTTCTCCCCCTGATTTGCTTCGGGGTCTGTGTTATTAAAGAATAACATCATCTGCTAACACTATCATAGTCCAAACACACCAAGACAGTCGTGAAGAGGGCACGACAACTCCTAGATCCTCAGATCCTCAAAAAGTACTACAGCTACACTATCGAGAGCATCCTGACAGGTTGCATCACTGCCTGGTATGTCAACTGCTCTGCCTCCGACCGCAAGGCATTACAGATGGTAGTCCGTACGGCCCAGTACATCACTGGAGCCAAGCTTTCTGCCACCCATACCAGGCAATGTCAGAGGAAGGCCCTAAAAATTTCCAAAGACTCCAGTCATAGACTCTTCTCTCTGCTACTGTACGGCAAGTGGTCCCGGAGTGACAAGTCTAGGTCCAAAAGGCTTCTTAACAGTTCTAGCCCCAAGTCATAAGACTCCTGAACAGCTAATCAAATGGCTAACTGGACTATTTGCATTAACCAATCCATTTCTACGCTGTTGTTACTCTGTTTATTATCTAAGCATAGTCACTTTACCTCTACCTACATGTATATATTACCTCAATTACATCGACTAACCTGTGCCCCCGCACATTGACTCTGTACAGGTACCTACCCACTGTATATAGCCTTGTTACTGTTATTTTATTGTTGCTCTTTAATTATCTGTTATTTTTCTATTTTCCTTTTTTATATATATATATATATTTTTTATATTCAGTTTATTTTGTAAATACTCTCTTAACACTTTTTCTTAAAACTGCATTGTTGGTTAAGAGCTTGCAAGAAAGCATTTCACTGTAATGTGACAAATACCATTTGATTTGATTTGATCGCTGTCATCTTACTATTAGGCAGTATGACATGACAGTTCGAAATAATAAGTAAAGATGTACAGACAAGTGGAGGAACAGGCACTACATAACATACTGGAATAATCAAACATTGGGAACACCCCCCCTCCTCCCCCTTGCCCTCAGAAGAGCCTCAATTTGTCGGGGCATGGTGTCGAAAGCACCCTCTGAATGGCATACATATACAATCCATGTCTCAATTGTTCTCAAGACTTAAACATGCTTCTTTAACCTGTCTCCCCCTTTTCATCTACACTGATTGAAGTGACATCAATAAGGGATCACAGCTTCACCTGGATTCACCTGATCAGTCCATGTCATAGAAAGAGCAGGTGTTCATGTTTTGTATACTCAGTGTATGTTCTCAAGTATAAGTAGTACAAAAAGAACCATCACCACAGTCATCTTCACATGACATTAAAAAGCAATGCATCGAAATTACGCTTTTTGCAGTATACCATATCCCCTATACCGGGGTATTTGAAAATAGCCACGGGATCGTTTTTCAATACCGTCAATACCGTTTAAACTATTTCTTAAAGTTTTCTAATAAATTGTAATATTTGTAAATACCTGTAGTCAACTTGTGCAATATGTTAGGAGATAAAGCAGATCGCGTTCTTCATTTTACCTGTCACATTATTTTACATTATGAAGCTTACCGTAGTTCCCAAGAACAGTTGAGCCAGTCACGTGTTTGTTTGTAAATAGCACAATGGGAGAAGACGGGAGCAGGTGAGTCCAGCTGTGAATTGAAAGGGGTTGCATTTTATACTGAAAGTCAAGTGTTTTATTGCTTCAATAGAGCGATGAGGGGCGTGCAATTACAGTGGCCTGCGAAAGTATTCACCCCCTTGGCATTTTTCCTATTTTGTTGCTTTACAACCTGGAATAAAAATTTATTTTGGGGGGGTTTGTATCATTTGATTTACACAACATGCCTACCACTTTGAAGATGCAAAATATTTTTAGTTGTGAAACAGACAAGAAATAACACAAAAAAACAGAAGACTTGAGCGTGCATAACTATTCACCCCCCCATAGTCAATACTTTGTAGAGGCACCTTTTGCAGCAATTACAGCTGAAAGTCTCTTGGGGGATGTCTATTAGCTTGGCACATCTAGCCACTGGGATTTTTGCCCATTCTTCAAGGCAAAACTGCTCCAGCTCCTTCTCAGTTGGATGGGTTCCGCTGGTGTACAGTAATCTTTAAGTCATACCACAGATTCTCAATTGGATTGAGGTCTGGGCTTTGAGTAGGCCATTCCAAGACATTTAAATGTTTCCCCTTAAATCACTTGAGTGTTGCTTTAGCAGTATGCTTAGGGTCATTGTCCTGCTGGAAGGTGAACCTCCGTCCCGGTCTCATCTCTGGAAGACTGAAACCGGTTTCCCTCAAGAAATTCCCTGTATTTAGCTTCATCCATCATTCCTTAAATTCTGACCAGTTTCCAAGTCCCTATCGATGTAAAACACCCCCACAGCATGATGCTGCCACCACTATGCTTCACTGTGGGGATGGTGTTCTCGGGGTTATGAGAGGTGCTGGGTTTGCGCCAGACATAGAGTTTTCCTTGATGGCCAAAAAGCAAAATTTTTGTCTCATCTGACCAGAGTACCTTCTTCCAAATGTTTGAGGAGTCTCCCACATGCCTTTTGGTGAACACCAAACGTGTTTGCTTATTTCTTTTCTTTAACTTGTTAGGGAGTGGCAGCTGAGGGGTCGGTTTTGGAGAGCCTGGCGTGCTCAAAGTAAAATGCCTCCCATTCAGGCCCAGAAAATAGGATATGCACATATTTAGTACCATTGGATAGGAAACACTCTGAATTTTCCAAAGGTGTTAACCATTTGTCTGTGAGTGAAACAGAACACATATGGCAGGAGGAGGAGGAGGAGTGGAGGCTGTCGTTTCTGATTATAACGCGCGAACCAAATGGAGATTTATGGATAAAATACATTACTTTTTCCAACAAAAGAACCATGGATTGTCTTCGTTGGACCTCAGCAGAAGTTCTTCAACAGGTAATTGATTTGTTTTCGCTGTGAAATGTGTTATGTGTGTGCCGTGATGGCTAATCGATTCATGGCTATGGGAAAAATATGTGAGGTGCTACCCTCAAACAATCAAATGTGCTGCTTTCGCCGTAAAGCCTTTTTGAAATCTGACAACGCTGTGATATTGCCAAGAAACAGAGCTTACTTTTTAAACTCACTTACTTGTTTTCAACCAGGAGGGTCCCAGCTACAAAACCGCTGTTCGTTTTGTTTGATAAAGTACAGTGGGGCAAAAAAGTATTTAGTCAGCCACCAATTGTGCAAGTTCTCTCACTTAAAAAGATGAGAGAGGCCTGTAATTTTCATCATAGGTACACTTCAACTAAAACAGACAAAATGAGGGAAAAAAATCCAGAAAATCACATTGTAGGATTTTTAATGAATTTATTTGCAAATTATGGTGGAAAATAAGTATTTGGTCACATACAAACAAGCAAGATTTCTGGCTCTCACAGACCTGTAACTTCTTCTTTAAGAGGCTCCTCTGTCCTCCACTCGTTACCTGTATTAATGGCACCTGTTTGAACTTGTTATCAGTATAAAAGACACCTGTCCACAACCTCAAACAGTCACACTCCAAACTCCACTATGGCCAAGACCAAAGAGCTGTCAAAGGACACCAGAAACAAAATTGTAGACCTGCACCAGGTTGGGAAGACTGAATCTGCAATAGGTAAGCAGCTTGGTTTGAAGAAATCAACTGTGGGAGCAATTATTAGGAAATGGAAGACATACAAGACCACTGATAATCTTCCTCGATCTGGGGCTCCACGCAAGATCTCACCCGTGGGGTCAAAATGATCACAAGAACGGTGAGCAAAAATCCCAGAACCACACGGGGGACCTAGTGAATGACCTGCAGAGAGCTGGGACCAAAGTAACAAAGCCTACCATCAGTAACACACTACGCCGCCAGGGACTCAAATCCTGCAGTGCCAGACGTGTCCCCCTGCTTAAGCCAGTACATGTTCAGGCCCGTCTGAAGTTTGCTAGAGAGCATTTGGATGATCCAGATGAGGATTGGGAGAATGTCATATGGTCAGATGAAACCAAAATAGAACTTTTTGGTAAAAACTCAACTCGTCGTGTTTGGAGGACAAAGAATGCTGAGTTGCATCCAAAGCACACCATACCTACTGTGAAGCATTGGGGTGGAAACATCATGCTTTGGGGCTGTTTTTCTGCAAAGGGACCAGGACGACTGATCCGTGTAAAGGAAAGAATGAATGGGGCCATGTATCGTGAGATTTTGAGTGAAAACCTCCTTCCATCAGCAAGGGCATTGAAGATGAAACGTGGCTGGGTCTTTCAGCATGACAATGATCCCAAACACACCGCCGAACGAAGGAGTGGCTTCAGAAGAAGCATTTCAAGGTCCTGGAGTGGCCTAGCCAGTCTCCAGATCTCAACCCCATAGAAAATCTTTGGAGGGAGTTGAAAGTCCGTGTTGCCCAGCGACAGCCCCAAAACATCACTGCTCTAGAGGAGATCTGCATGGAGGAATGGGCCAAAATACCAGCAACAGTGTGTGAAAACCTTGTGAAGACTTACAGAAAACGTTTGACCTCTGTCATTGCCAACAAAGGGTATATAACAAAGTATTGAGATAAACTTTTGTTATTGACCAAATACTTATTTTCCACCATAATTTGCAAATAAATAAATTAAAAATCCTACAATGTGATTTTCTGGATTTCTTTTTCTCATTTCGTCTGTCATAGTTAAAGTGTCCCTGAAAATTACAGGCCTCTCTCATCTTTTTAAGTTGGAGAACTTGCACAATTGGTGGCTGACTAAATACTTTTTTGCCCCACTGTACATATTTATATCCTTAGGTTGTCTAAAATGTTATAAAACGATAAAACTTCACGTGGAAACAACTATGTTTAATAGACAAGGCAAATTCCCACGTGAGTGCTCTCCCCAGAACTCTCCCAAACACTGTTTTTCTTCCGGCGCACTCTTTCCTCCAAGTGAAAAAACATATTCATTTTTCAAAATACAAGCCCAGTAGACTGTTACCATATAGGGGACGCCATAGGAATAGGGAAATGGTGGCGGGTTTCAATGCTTTTCAATAGCTTTTCAAAATAAGAGCATGGGAGCAGAATTCTTTATTTTTTCTGGTCGGATTTCCTTCGGGTTTTCGCCTGCCAAATCAGTTCTGTTATAGCCACAGACATAATTTTAACGGTTTTGGAAAATTCAGAGTCTTTTCTATCCACAGCTACTAATTATATGCATATCTAGCTTCTGGGCCTGAGTGACAGCCCGTTTACTTTGGGCACGTCAGACAGGCGGAAACTAGGAATTCTGCCCCCTAGCTGTAAGAGGTTAAAGTGGTCCTACGGACAGATACTCCAATCTCCACTGTGGAGCTTTGCAGCTCCTTCAGGGTTATCTTTGTTCTCTTTGTTGTCTCTCTGATTAATGCCCTCCTTGCCTGGTCCGTGAGTTTAGATGCGGGGGCCTCTCTTGGCAGGTTTGTTGTGGTGCAATATTCTTTACAGTTTTTAATAATGGATATAATGGTGCTCCGTGGGATGTTTCTGATATTTTTTGGTGCTCATGTGATTGTGCTCCGTGGGATGTTTCTGATATTTTTTGGTGCTCGTGGGATGGTGCTCCGTGGGATGTTTCTGATATTTTTTGGTGCTCGTGGGATGGTGCTCCGTGGGATGTTAATGGTGCTCCGTGGGATGTTCAAAGTTTCAGATATTTTTTTATAACCCAACCCTGATCTGTACATCTCCACAACTTTGTCCCTGACCTTTTTAGAAAGCTCCTTGGTCTTCATTGTGCCGCTTGCTTGGTGGTGCCCCTTGCTTAGTGGTGTGGTTGACTCTGGGACCTTTCAGAAAAGGTGTATATAGAGAGAATGTAGCCAGCTACATTTCCTAATGTTTTTCAAGTTATCTTGCATTTTCCCAGAGAAAAGCATCTTGCATTCTCCCAGAGAAAAGCAGGCTACACTGAAAAGTACTGGAGAAAAGTAGCTACACATCAATCAGAATGCTGTCTACTGATAGAATGCACGTTCGTGAATTCTCAGAGATATTTTGTATGCGTATATATAAAAAAAATTCTGCGTGACACAATGTAGAATTCTGCATTAACGCAAACCCTAAGTTTAACTTGCTAGTTATCTAAGTAAGTGGCTGAATGAATAAGGAGACAGGGCATCATATAATGTTAGCTTTCTGCTGTGTTTGAGAAATCTGTACAGCTGCTGCTATCTTTATTTCCTTGTGTTTTTTTCTACTCTCCGTTCTCGGCCCATCTGCCCCCTCTTCTTCGAGCAGAGTAGAGTAGGCAGGTCCGCTGCCCTAGTGACACAGCTTGTACACAGTTGCTCCAGAGCCAGTATTGTTCTTCCTTCAGACAAGCATGCGTCAAAACTTTGTTCATTTGCACAATGTCTCTTGTTCACATTCTCTTGTAAATGTCCAAACTCACCAAAACTGACATTCGGTAGCTACTACCTATACAGTGCATTCGGAAAACATTCAGACCCCTTGACTTTTTCCACATTTTGTTATGTTACAGCCTTATTCTAAAATTAATTAAATTAAAAAAAATTGAAAACAGGTGTTGAAATTCTTTTGCTAATTTATGAAGAAAAATAAATACCTTATTTACATAAGTATTCAGACACTTTGATAGGAGATGCAAAATTGAGCTCAGGTGCATCCTGTTTCCATGGATCATCCTTGAGATGAGTCCACCTGCGGTAAATTTGTTTGATTGGATATGATTTGGAAAGGCACACACCTGTCAATATAAGTTCCCACAGTTGACAGTGCATGTCCGAGAAAAAAACAAAGCCATGAGGTTGAAGGAATTGTCCGTAGAGCTCCGAGACAGCATTGTGTTGAGGCGCAGATCTGGGGAAGGGTACCAAAAAAACTTCTGCAGCATTGAAAGTCCCCACGAACACAGTGGCCTCCATTATTCTTAAATGGAAGAAGTTTGGAACCATCAAGACTCTTCCTACAACTGTCTGTTCGGCCAAACTGAGCAATTGGAGGAGAAGGGCCTTGATCAGGGAGGTGGAGAAGGGCCTTGGTCAGGGAGGTGACCAAGAACCCGATGGTCCCTCTGACAGAGCTCCAGAGTTCCTCTGTGGAGATGGGAGAACCTTCCAGAAGGACAACCTTCTCTGCAGCACAGGCCTTAATGGTAGAGTGGCCAGACGGAAGCCACTCCTCAGTAAAAGGCCCGCTTGGAGTTTGCCAAAAGGCACCTAAAGGAAGCAAGGTTCTCTGGCCTGATGAAACAAAGATTTAAATATTATGCCTGAATGCCAAGCATCACGTTTGGAAGGAAACCTGGCACCATTCCTACGGTGAAGCATGTTGGTGGCAGAATCATGCTGTGGGGATGTTTTTCAGTAGCAGGGACTGGGAGACAAGTCAAGATCGAGGGAAAGATGAACGGAGTAAAATACAGAGAGATCCTTGATCTCCAGAGCGCCAGAGTGCTCAGGACCGCAGACTGGGGTGAAGGTTCACCTTCCAACAGAACAACGACCCTAATCACACCGCCAAGACAATGCAGGAGTGGCCTGAAAATAGCTGTGCAGCCATCCAACCTGACAGAGCTTGAGAGGATCTGCAGAAAAGAATGGGAGAAACTCCCAAGAATCAAGCTTGTCAAGTGCACTTCACTACCCTTTGAATTTCATCACAATTTATTTAATCTGTAGCCTAATAAACTGTATGGTTTCCTGACTCGTATCGGGAGGACCACACAACATGTCATCGCGTGACTCCAAGTTTACTTCGATATGATGGTTATTCCATCAATATTTGCAAAGCGTTTCCACTGCCATTTCCCGCATAATACATTTTACCCACACGAAAAGATCTCACCATGTCGAACGAACAAATCGTCTGTTGGCATTTATAAAATTGTACCGGCATATTCTGTTTCCATCAGCCCTGTCGTAATTAATCTGCATGAAATGGTTGGATGGAAATCTACTAGCGTGGCCAAAAGTTTTAAAAATGACACAAATATTAATTTCCACAAAGTTTGCTGCTTCAGTGTCTTTAGATATTTTTGTCAGGCATTTCATAAGTGTCAAAGGCTTTTATTGACAATTACATGAAGTTGATGCAAAAAATCTATATTCGCAGTGTTGACCCTTCTTTTTAAAGACCTCTGCAATCAGCCCTGGCATGCTGTCAATTAACTCCTGGGCCACATCCTGACTGATGGCAGCCCATTCTTAAATAATCAATGCTTGGAGTTTGTCAGAATTTGTGGGGTTTTGTTTGTCCACCAGTCTCTTGAGGATTGAACACAAGTTCTCAATGGGATTAAGGTCTGGGGAGTTTCCTGGCCATGGACCCAAAATATCGATGTTTTGTTCCCCGAGCCACTTTGTTATCACTTTTGCCTTATGGCAAGGTGCTCCATCATGCTGGAAAAGGCATTGTTCATCACCAAACTGTTCCTGGATGGTTGGGAGAAGTTGCTCTCAGAGGATGTGTTTGTACCATTATTTTTTCATGGCTGTGTTCTTAGGCAAAATTGTGAGTGAGCCCACTCCCTTGGCTGAGAAGCAACCCCACACATGAATGGTCTCAGGATGCTTTACTGTTGGCATGACACAGGACTGATGGTAGCGCTCACCTTGTCTTCTCCAGACAAGCTTTTTTCCAGATGCCCCAAACAATTGGAAAGGGGATTCATCAGAGAAAATGACTTCCCCCAGTCCTCAGCAGTCCAATCCCTGTACCTTTTGCAGAATATCAGTCTGTCCCTGATGTTTTTCTTGGAGAGAAGTGGCTTCTTTGCTGCCCTTCTTGATACCAGGCCATCCTCCAAAAGTCTTTACCTCACTGTGCGTGCAGATGTACTCACACCTGCCTGCTGCCATTCCTGAGAAAGCTCTGTACTGGTGGTGCCCCGATCCCGCAGCTGAATCAACTTTAGGAGACGGTCCTGGCGCTTGCTGGACTTTCTTGGGCGCCCTGAAGCCTTCTTCACAACAATTTAACCGCTCTCCTTGAAGTTCTTGATGATCCGATAAATGGTTGATTTAGGTGCAATCTTACTGGCAGCAATATCCTTGCCTGTGAAGCCCTTTTTGTGCAAAGCAATGACGAAAGCACGTGTTTCCTTGCAGGTAACCATGGTTGTAAGAGGAAGAACAATGATTCCAAGCACCACCCTCCTTTTGAAGCTTCCAGTCTGTTATTCGAACTTAATCAGCTTGACAGAGTGATCTCCAGCCTTGTCCTCGTCAACACTCACAGCTGTGTTAACGAGAGAATCACTGACATGATGTCAGCTGGTCCTTTTGTGGCAGGGCTGAAATGCGGTGGAAATGTTTTTTGGGGATTCAGTTCATTTGCATGGCAAAGAGGGACTTTGCAATAACTGCAATTGATCTGATCACTCTTCATGACATTCTGGAGTATATGCAAATTGCCATCATACAAACTGAGGCAGCAGACTTTGTGAAAATTAATATTTGTGTCATTCTCAAAACTTTTGGCCACGACTGTAGTTAGTGATAAAAAATATATATTTTACAAGAGAAGCAAAAATAGGACCACACAACATTTCAGACACATTTACAACATAAAACACAAAGTGCTACAGTTTAAAAACATAGTGGATGTAGTGGAGTAGTCTGTACGTCATGAAGGAAGTAGTTTGAGCGTTCAGACATGCTAACCCGTACAGACCTAGACTAGAAGAACATGTAATGGAGTAGCCTACAGGTACTGATTCCGAACGCTCTCATGAATTACAAGAATCGTGTCAGAGTCTGGTTGAGTGGCAACGCTCTAGACCAGGCCTGGGCAAAGGCCGGCCCGGGGGCTGATTCAATACGGCCCGCGGAATCATGCTCAGATCACATAAAGAATTATCGATTTTTGAAAAACGTATTTGTTATTCAAATTAAAAGCCCAATGAATACTCTCCTTTGTGTAATGATTTAACTCCCACCGCTTGTGGGACATTTATTTTGAAGGCACGTATAAATAATTGCACGAGGACAGACAGTGACTCAATACGGCCCGCGGAATCATGCTCAAGATCACATAAAGAATTTGCGATAGTAAAGTTTTGAAAAATGTATTTGTTATTCAAATTAAAAGCCCAATGAATACTCGCCTTTGTGTAATGATCTAACTCCCACCGCTTGTGGGACATTTATTTTGAAAGGCACGTATAAATAACTGCACGAGGACAGACAGTGACTGACACACATGTCAAAGTTACAAATAGTAGCTAGCTAGAAACTGCGCAAAAATTTGAAAAGGAAAGGAAAGTAGACAATGAATGTAGGATGTTCCAGCAAGAGTGTATCAGGGAATGCTGTGTGCTTAGTGTGCAAAGAGAGCATCGCTGTCTTGAAAGACTACAACTTGTCCCGACACTTCCAGATGAAGCATTTCACCTATTTCTCCTTGGCCATTGATGAGAGCAGTCATGCACTTGACACAGCACAGTTGTTGATATTCTTACGAGGCATAACCCCAGACTTTGAAATTACAGAGGACCTTTCTTCAGTGCAGTCAATGAAGAGCAAAACCACAGGGACATATTTGTTGGAGGAGGTTAATAAGTGTGTGGCAAAGCTGGGACTGAGTTTTGAAAAGTTATCCAGTGTAACCAAACTTGACAGGAAAAAACATTGGCCTTTTGAAAAGGATACAAAATCAAGTAGCTGAAATTATTTTCCTGCATTGCATTATTCATCAGGAGGTGCTCTGAAAATGAACCATGTTGTGGATACAGTCACTAACGTGGTAAACTTCATAAGAGCAACATCTTTAACCCACAGGGAGTTTGTCTCACTGTTGGAAGAGACAGAGTCGGGTCATGCAGATCTCCCCTACCACACAAACGTGAGATGGCTGAGTTTGGGGAAGGTGCATAGAAGGGTTTGGGACCTGAAGTCGGAGATTGTTTTTGCAAATGAAAGGAAAATATGGGGATTTCCCTCAACTGCAAGATAAAGAATGGTTGGCTGATTTTGCCTTCCCCATGGACATCATGGCACTCATGAACGAACTGAATTCCAAACTACAAGGGAAGGGCCTTTTTGCACATCAGATGTACAGCCTTGTCAAAGCCTTCAAGGGAAAATCACTCCTCCTGACCCGCCAAGTAGAAGCCAACAATCTACCGACACTACTATTCTGTTCCCTATTAGATGACCAGCAGGAGAAGTATACATGACAGCTGCGTGCTTTGAACTGTGAGTTTTCTCGTCATTTTGAGGATTTTAAATTGTTGGAAAATGACATGCTGTTGGTTTCCTCTCCTTTCACCTTCAATGTGGATAACGCTCCCACTGACCTGCAACTTGAGCTTATCCATCTTCAGTCTGATGCAGTGATTGGAGAACTATTCAAAACATTGTCACTGGCGAGAATCTATGCATCTCTCAATGAACAAAACTTTCCAAAGATTAGGAGTCATGCTCAGAAGATGTTTGTACTGTTTGGGTCAACCTGTGTATGTGAACAGACATTTTCAGCAATGACATATAACAAGTCAAGGCACAGATAATATCTTACTGACTCTCAACTCATAGCATAGCGATGTCAGAAACTATACCTGACTTCACTGCTCTAGTCAATGCCCATGAGAGACTTCACTCCTCACAATGATTGAGTTGTTTAAATGTAATGTTGAGCTCTCTCTCCTTCTTGTGTTTTTGTGCATACCGGGTTCTGTCTGTGGTGCTGAATGCACAGTGTAATTTTCCCCCCGTTGCATGTTTAATAATGAAAATACCTACTAAAAGGAGAACATGGATGTGGTTTATTTCTGTGCATGTTAAAAAAGTAAAATAAGTAGCATATCTGGACTTGATTTACAGTAGATATATCTGTCAACACAGTCATAAACATGATGTACAATCCTGTAATATGATTCTGGCCCGCAATGACAAAAATATATTCTAATGTGGCCCTCCATGGAAAATAATTGCCCAGGCCTGCTCTAGACTCTGGACCACATAGACCTATGGTCCCATGGCAGCAGTGGTTAGAGCCCTGTAGAGCCCCATCTCAGACAATATGTTAAGCTCTTACTTACTGTATCATTCTCTACATTTTCTGTCTTAAATAAATACTAAAGGGATGAGAGAAAAAAAAGAAAGATGTACAAGAACCATCGTCACTGGACCGTCTTCACACTGAGTGAGTGACCTGGATCGCTCAAGGATGTAACTAAGAGCGCTTCAGTGGCTTCAATTGCATGTAATGGTTCAGAAAGAACAATTCTGTAAAACCTATGCTGTCTAATAGTTTGAGTGGGAAGGTGTCAAAGGTAAATGCTCTGTACCAGAACACTACAGTCCTGAAGCAATGTGACAGAAATCCACTGTTGTACCAATAATCTAGTGAGTTCTGTGTGCCTTCAAGAAGAAGTAGAAGAAGAACACAAGACTACCTCCCGGGTCCTACTGATACAGCAGGGGAGGGCTCATTAGCTGATCCAGCTCCCCAGGTAGAGTCTATGAACCACTAGGGGATATTTCAATCAAACAATCAAACATTTATCAGACCCAGGATGCACTGTGATGCCATGGAGGCAGGAAGAGACAGAGCTGGGGAGATTGGTGGGAAGGCTGGAGGGAAACCTGTGAATCTAATAGACCAGTGATGAAGGTCAACCTGTGGGAGGTAGTGTGATATTATTGTTACTACAGAAGACCGACAGGGAACTAAGGCAGTGTGTGGGCTTCAGAGAGAAAGAGACAGATGAAAGAAGAAGTAGAAGAAGATTGGGAGGGAGTGAGTGAGAGATACAAAAATGGAGAGAAAGAGAAAGAAAGAAAACCAGCCTAGAGTTAAAAATAAAAAATCCCTCCAATAATTATGAGAATCTTTACCTTGATATTAGCATGATATTTGCATAGGATTGTATAAGACTTACATTGAAAACTGGAGTTAGAATCAAACTAGCCTACTTATGTCTTCTGTAGTTGACCCAGTTCACCTCCAAATCAAAGGCCTTTGTTTACCTCAGCCATTTTCTACACCACGTTCTTTGAATCTCAAACATTTAGCATACATTTCACTAACATTCAAATACAAAGACATATGTAAAAAAAAAAAAAAAATGGATACAAAGGAAAAACAGCCTATGCCTAGCCCCAGGGAGAGAGACATAGAGATATGCCGGTGGCATGCTACGACACCGAAATGCATTTCTTTATCCTTGTCAGATAGGCTACAACATCTGCTATACAGATATAGGCGTACAGCACGAGGCTAATTCATTAACTTTAGAACAGAATATTTTTTATAAAGATAAACATTATATTGTTCAATTATAGGACTAAAACAAGTTCAACTGTCGGAGTCAGCTGGTGTGCAATGCCTTTCATATCTTAGGTCTGCAGTATAATAGGCCACACAAAACTAAACCTTCACAAAAGTTTCTAAAGATCATCAGGGACCTCAGCCACCCGAGCCACGGCCTGTTGTCACTACTTCCATCACTCATACGCAGGCAGTACAAGAGCATCATGGCTAAAACGAACAGATAATCAGGCTGCTGTATAACCACCACCAGTCAGCTACAATTTTGGTGGGAATAAGTCAATGGGTATGAATACTTTCTTAAGGCACTGTACATTAACGTAAACCAAAGTTTCGAAATACATAACGCCATCTAACCAAAAATCTAAGAATGTTAGTCAGCCAACTAAAATGAGCTATTTAGCCAACAAGCTTTTAGGCTAGCTAGCCTAGCCAACCACCACTGTTATGGTTGGCAAGCTAGAGCCCAACTACTGGAGACCAGCTAGAACACAACTAACACAACTAAAACATAACCGCAGATCAAAAGCAAAGAGAGAGCAGAGACTTACAGATTGATGGCTGGGGCCCATCCAATGGTAAAACTTTTAAAAGAGTGCAGGCTGAGTAAGCTACCAAAGCAAGGAGGATGTGGGTGGTTCTCCAGGCCAAGGGAGAGTCAAATAAATCCAATAGCTGTATTGCGAGAAAAATCCAAAATAGATAGATTCCAGATGTCAGTCAGCTAGCGCGCTAGCACTTAGCCAAGGTGGAAAAGGTTTACAAAACTCCCACAGCCTTCCTCACATAGAATATGCTGAAAAGTTGACAAGGCCAAAAGTTGACAAAACAAAAAGGAGAACCGACGAGGTAATAAACAATTAGAGCAAGCAGGTATGATTTTCTCTTTCGTTTTGAGCTCATGGCAAGAAGGCACCAAAGTCTGCCATACTAACGAGTTCCCACTAGATAACACAGCCACAAAGTCTGTGAAGAGCATGATGTGTGGCTAATCTTAGCCAGATTACGCTAGCTACCGAGCTAGCATACAAACGCTTACGGCCGTTGTCCTGTTGGAACATGAACCTTCACCTCAGTCTGAGGTGCTGAGCGCTCTGGAGCAGGTTTTCATCAAGGATCTGTCTGTACTTTGCTCCATTCATCTTTCCCTCGATCCTGACTAGTCTCCCAGTCCCTAGCATTGAAAAACATCCCCACAGCATGATGCTGTCACCATGTCTGGTTTCCTCCAGACATGACGCTTGGCATTCAGGCCAAGGAGTTCAATCTTGGTTTCATCAGACCAGAGAATCTTGTTTCTCATGGTTTGAGAGTCCTTTAAGTGCTTTTTGACAAACTCCAAGTGGGCTGTCGTGCCTTTTACTGAGGAGTGGCTTCTGTCTTGCCACTCTGCAGCACTGCACCAATCAGGCCTTTATGGTGGAGATGGTTGTCCTTCTGGAAGTTTCTCCCATCTCCACAGAAGAACTCTACAGCTCGGTCAGAGTGACCATCGGGTTCTTGGTCACCTCCCTGACCAAGGCTCTTCTCCCCCGATTGCTCAGTTTGGCCAGGCGGCCAGCTCTAGGAAGAGTCTGTGGTCCCAAAGTTGCACCTCAGCAGCACTCAATGAATGAGAATTGGGACGTATAAGAGGCAGCCCCGGACAATTTGGCCTGCTACAATTTATTTTATCGCCTCGAAGCCAGCAATTACCGGCTAACTGAAACCCTGGTGTGTGTTTGTGTGTGTGTTCTATGGAGAACACTTGGCAGACCCAAATCAGTCTCTGTATAAATCTTGGAAAAGCCACTCTATAACTCACTGAAAAAGGCAGAAACAGCAAATAGGGAATAACGTCATCCACATCCATCCACCAAGTCACCAAGTGTGAGTCCAAATGGCACTCTATTCCCTTCATAGCGCACTAGTTTTGACCAGGGCCTACAGTATAGGGCTCTGGTCAACAGTAGTGCACTATATAGGGAATAGTGTGCCATTTGGAAGCAAACCAAATCTCCAGTTGTCTTCAGGTCTATAAATCTGTTTTAACTGCACCCTCTCAGTATAATACGTTGACTTCCATTCATAAACCCCAATCCTGAGGTAACGACCATGGCAATCCTCAACACCAAACGTGTTTAAATTAAATAGTTTGAATGAATATTAGGCTAATTGGCAGGGTCATCACTTACAACATGCTGACCACACCGGCCGCGATGCATGCGCGAGTGTTGCAAAATAAATGTGCACATACAAGTTATTCAATCATTTCATCCAAACTGCTTGTGCGCGTTTGCGTAGCCAGGCGCAAAAATAGAAATTGGCTCTATTTTAGATGCTTGACGCACTTCAAGTCCCACCTCTCCCATCTCCTCATTGGTTTTTAGGAGCATATACCCATGTGGGCGATTGAAAGACGAATGAGGTCCTCACTCCAGTCCAGTTGGTTGCGGTAATGCACCTTAAAGTTGGTTGCCAACCACCATGTAAAATCCACAGAAGAAGAAGAAGACTGAACAAGGAGAGATTTCTTATCGGTGGATTAATTGTTGGAGTAGAGAACACATGATTTTGTGTGACTCAATATTCTACGAAGATCCAGCAAAAAAAGGACCTTGTACATTTCCGGTAAAATAACAACCCAATGTTTATATCCCAGGACAATTTAGCTAGCAACAGCAAGCTAGCTAGATAAATGTCCATGAATATTTAATGTGTTCTGTCCCCAAATTAATATAGTTGGTTCAGAGTTTGTTTTGATATTTCAACCTGGGTGTCCTGATCGCGTCTGGTGTGGCGCACATGGACGCACGAGTGTGGCCGGTGTAGTCCGCATGTAAGACAACTGTTTGGTGTCTGGTGAAATCAGCATACTAATACATGTGTGTGTTTGTGTGTGACTGAGTATTTCAAGTTGAAGCCCTAGTGTGTGATTTGAAATAAGCAGCTACATAGACGCAGGAGTCTTGATAGAAGTTATCTTAATGAAAATGATACTAGTACATACAAGGAACAATAGTATAAAGTGGAGTGCTACAATGCCAAAACAATAGCATCCCATTTCAGAGCAACCACTATGAGCTACAAAACACACAAAGCCCACAATGACTGAGCTACAGTAGGTCTGTCTGCACTGCAACACTCTTCTTGCACTCAACTACAGATTGAAAGAGCACCAGAAGGAGCATTCCAAAAGCACTTTTTCAGAACCCAGAGATAGAAAGAGAGGAAAGACTGAAAGCGAAAGGGGGAAAGACTTGAGACACAGTTGTGGCTGGGGAAATAGAAAAAAGACCAGAAGCTGGAAGAGAAGAGTCCCATTTCATCAGAAGAATGCCAGAGTCAGGGAATATGTATGTGTGTGTGTGGGCGCGGGTGCATGTGTGTGGGCACGCGTGTGTGTGTGTCAGGAGAAGGCGAAAGGAGCCATTAGGGCCCAGTGAGTCACAGTCACATAACAGGGAGAGGCAGTAAAAACAGGACTGGGCTCTGATCACAGTCACAGCATCGGCCCAGAAGACCAGAGGAAAGGAGAGGCCTAGAGGCACATACATTTGCATTGCATATTAGTCATTCAGCAGATGAGTCTTCTCCAGAGTGGCATACAATCAATGCATTGAACAAAAGTAGGTAAAACAAGCACATATCACGACCATTGCAAGTTATTCAAAATAGCCGCTAAATCAAATAAAATCAGATGTTATTGGTTACATACACATGGTTAGCAGATGTTAATGCGAGTGTAGCGAAATGCTTGTGCTTCTAGTTCCGACCATGCAGTTGTATCTAACAAGTAACCTAACAATTTCACAACAACTACCTTATACACACAAGTGTAAAGGAATGAATAAGAATATGTACATAGAAATATATGGATGAGCGATGGCCGAACTGCACAGGCAAGATGCAGTAGAGTACAGTATATACATATGAGATGAGTAATGTAGGGTATGTAAACATTATTTAAAGTTGCATTGTTTAAAGTGACTAGCGATACATTTGTTACATCCAATTTTTTATTATTAAAGTGGCTAGAGATTTGAGTCAGTATGTTGGCAGCAGCCACTCAATGTTACTGATGGCTGTTTAACAGTCTGATGGCCTTGAGATAGAAGCTGTTTTTCAGTCTCTCAGTCCCAGCTTTGATGCACCTGTACTGACCTCACCTTCTGGATGATAGCGGGGTGAACAGGCAGTGGCTTGGGTGGTTGTTGTCCTTGATGATCTTTTTGGCCTTCCTGTGACATCGGGTGGTGTAGGTGTCCTGGAGGGCAGATAGTTTGCCCCCGGTGATGCTTTGTGCAGACCTCACTACCCTCTGGAGAGCCTTACGGTTGTGGGTTGAGCAGTTGCCGTACCAGGCAGTGATACAGCCCGACATGATGCTCTCGATTGTGCATCTGTAAAAGTTTGTGAGTGTTTTTGGTGACAAGCCAAATTTCTTTAGCCTCCTGAGGTTAAAGAGGCGCTATTGCGCCTTCTTCACCACGCTGTCTGTGTGGGTGGACCATTTCAGTTTGTCTGTGATGTGTACCCCGAGGAACTTAAAACTTTCCACCTTCTCCACTGCTGTCCCTTCGATGTGGATAGGGGGGGTGCTCCCTCTGCTGTTTCCTGAAGTCCACGATCATCTCCTTTGTTTTGTTGACGTTGAGTGACAGGTTATTTTACTGACACCACACTCCGAGGGCCCTCACCTCCTCCCTGTAGGCCGTCTCTCCGGGGGCCCTATCTGCAAAAGTACAGTCAACTACAGTGCTGTTATGGTATCCTCTCTAGAATCTAAAGATCAGGGCAGGAGTCGTCGTAGTGAGCAGTGGGGTTTTACCATTACGTGTTAATGTCATAATTCCACTGTCCTGCAGCCCAGGCAGGAAATTCCTCAACTTCATCTCCCTCTGTAAAAATGTATAAACCTACCTGTCTGCCTCTACGACCTGTGCAACAATGTATCATTTTACAAATGTGATCTCTCCCGTGCCAGTAGGGTAGCTAGCCCAAGAATGAAGGTGAAAATAACAATTCACCACTGAAACCGTAAAAACACTAGGCCTATTGGATATTTACTATCATTATTTATTGAATTTCTTGTCTCTCATCATCATTGAATCTCTGCTAGCTAGCTACATGCCAATGATTTGTTTAGCATAGCAACGTGAATAGATTCATATTCAAATGAATAGAATGATTACGACCAGCCTGCTTGGGTAGCAACTTCAGAATGCAAAAGTTATCCGAAGCAGGCCTGGAGGCACGGGAAATAAGGGCTGTGAGTCGCCATCGGTGTGAGAGCTCACTCAAGAGTTAATGGCAGCCCCTACCATGGATAATAGTAAGCGCTAAAGTGCCATTTTAGCCTGCAACGATGTGAGTAGGATGTCCGATTCTCCACCAAATAAGAAGCAAGCACTGTCTGTTCTTCCACTCGTGTGCCATCAACGGAAACGTCACTGTTAACATCCCCAACTAGCTTGGTTAGCTCGGACTCGCCAACCATAATAGTTGTTGCCTACTGAATGTAGGTCTATTGGATATTTATTAAATCAATATTTATTGAGGTTCTTGTCTCTCGTCATCATTGAATCTCTGCTAGCTAAGTACATGCCAATGATTGTTTAGCATAGCAACTATTAGAATTATTAGAATTATTAATTAATGACTGGGTCAAAACATGAGAAAATAACTAATAACCAGCCAACTTGGGTAGCAACTTCAGAGTGCAAAAACAAATTTAATATTTTTTATGAGAAATTCATATTTTTATAAATGACTTGCTAATTGTTTTATAAAAGCAATAATGCCCTCAAACCAGGGAATTTTGGTGTGATAAAGGCTGTATCCCGGCCCTTGGTTTCGCCTCGGGCCTCAGGACGGCCCTTCGAGAGTTCTCAGACATTAATGGTTAATTATTGACTGTGCTTAAGCCTGCCGTATTCCACTAAACCTCCTCTTCTTCACTATATTAATTCAGTGATACACATTTTAAACGTCTACACAATCCACCAATTATGATGACACACAGGTTCCGGTGGAAAAGATGTTGCCTTCTGTGACTTTGAAGATTGGTCGACCGTCTTCATCTTGGTGTTGATTTGTAGATTGGAAGGTGCAGATTTGTAGGAGGTATCCTTCCTGACCAGACGGTGTGTGCAAGGGCAGTGGGAGGTGACTCTGCTATTAAACTCAGTGTCGAAGCGTGGCATCACTACACTGCTTATCTTAAACTTTTTTTCAATTGGCAATTTTGGCATGACAGGACATTGAATGAAACGCTACGGTGTTAAAGGGAGCGGGTGGAAAACAATCAGATATCATATGGATTAATAGGAGCTCCCACTCAGACAGTGCTGTAGGATTAACACAGTTGGGATTCCCCTTGTTTTCAACACTGAACATCTACTCACTACAAGCCACTGTGTCCTGTTGGAGAATGGTACTGACTAGAACATTACGATATACAGGGCTTTAAATGAAAACGTTTCATTTGTTGCACTGGTACTCCTAACTTAGAAAAGTTAGAAGCACCAAATCAAATTTAGGAGTACCAGAAAAATTTATGTTTTAATTGATTGAGATATAGCCTACATTGGGCCTATATAAATCCTACTTACTTTTGAAGCATATCTCCTAAAAAAGATATTTCCTTTCTTTCTGTGCCACCAAATGTTTGCATATACCAGGTTGTTAGTAGAGTTGCCCATGTGGGCCAAAATCTAATTGAGATTAAACAAAAAAAAGGTTTGACTTGGGTAAACACTTGGGTAAACTGTTGGAATCACAGAAATATGATGATTATTCTAATTCTACGGTTGGTGTTGTTTGGCATGACAACAAATGAAAAAGCCAGGTAGGAGTTATGACAGGGTTGGAACCAAAGTGTTGGTCAGTGTTTCCCAGGGGACCCTAATCACATTTGAATAGATGTTGCATTTAGAAAAAGAGCATGCCGTTGCACAAACAACATGCTGATCTACACCACCACTGATAGCAACCTGTATTAGAACCAACGTCTGCTTTGCCCTAACTAGTGCATTTAGGTAAATGGCTTTTAGCTAGCGAGATAGCTAGTTAGCTAGTTAGCTATTGGCATTAGCGATTAGCATGATCATGGGCCGGCTTTTGCAGCAGACAATCCCCATGTCTGCCTTATTGTATTAAAATCTTGATTTCCCTTTTCCTCCCTAATCCCCATTTGATTTGAATGTGACCTGTTGACCTAGGCCTAGTCTACTTTTTCATGATCAACCATTGAATGACTCTATTGACCTAACAGAGTTCAATCTCAGAAAGTTGTTTGTGAATAGCCTGAATAAAAACGTAGTGTTTTAATAATGAGAGAAATAACAAACAATTGCAAGATAGACTAGACTTCCGGCGCCGACAGAGATGGCAGCCTCGCTTCACGTTCTCAGGAAACCATGCATACTACTGCATGGTCGGAACTAGAAGCGCAAGCATTTCGCTACACTCGCATTAACATCTGCTAACCATGTGTATGTGACAAATAAAATTTGATTTGATTTGATTTGAAATAGGAAGTTTAAACAAACCTGATTTGTTACAACTTTACTTGACAAATTGTAGGCAAAATTGTGCTATCGGAAAATCCCTCCATGCAAACCAAACAGCCAATAATATAGGCCTACACATAGGCTACTGTCAATAAAAGTTGCAGTAAATGTTACACTTATAAACTAATATTTATAATATTGTCAAAGTGTTTATTAATGTCCTTGAATTGCACAACGGGCAATCGGGCATATGCTCCTTCAGAAGCACTTTCAATTATTTTGAATAGCTTACAAATCGTGCATTTATATAAAAGTCAACAACAATGAGATAAAACAAATTATTATTTAGCCTATAACATTCTTTATAACGCTTGAATGGACATTGGCTTAGCCTAAAAACAAATAAAGGCTTTGCCTTTTGCCTATCGACCTGTAAAAATCCTAACTATACAATCAGATAAAGCACATCATTATTTATAACATTCTTTATAACATGGAACACCAGCATGTTCACCCCCATATTAGCAAACTCAGCAGGATGATGGAGGTCTGTAGTTTGTCCGTCCTTTGCCCTGATAAATCTTTTAGCATATTCTGCAAGTAACTTGGTTCAGGTCTTCTGGCTCACCTTTATCATTCGGCCTGAAAACGAAGAACTGCTAAACAGGCAAAGACCTGCTTTTCTTTCCCAACAGCCATCGTTTTTTTCTGATTTAGCTAAGGCAGGTTATACTATAGTTACTAAGTGAAATGTTTTTACAGTCTGAAACTGTCGTTAAAAGTAGCCTAATGGAATAAGGAATGCCGCAAATGCGCTTACCCGGAGAATCAAGATGAAATAACAATAGCCCTACCAATTTGAAAATCATTCTGCAGCCTAAACTAGATAAAACATACGGAATTAGGCCTAACAATGATGTAATGCTATTGTTTGTGGCTTTTGTAACAATTTAAATTAAGAAGACATTTAAATTAACATGACATTGTGCACCAAATCAATGTTCTGTTATATCCAATGTGTCCTTCCAGACATCACCCAACCCTAATCTTCAGCATCACACAGGATCATTTCCACAGTCATTTAGGTAATCTCCCACAGTCAACCAATCCCATCTAACCCCCAGACAGACACATGCCCATCAGACGGCTGACACCCTGCTCTCTTTAAGCCTCTCTCTGGACACAGACTGGCTCTCTGACTGAGCCCTGAGCCTAGGGGATGAATAAACTAGTGGGAGACATGAGAGATAAAGCCTAGCAAGGATTTACTCTGTGTGCTCAGTCTCTATAATGACCACCGGCTCCCTTCTCATCTCCTCTGTCTGCTTGGCCGTAGGCTTTAATAGACACATGAGTGGCACGGCTTATTAGGACTGAAAAACATTGTGGACATGTTGTTTTTCAACATCCTAAGACAAATGACTCCTCTCCCTCCTTGCTCCACAAACCATCTGACTCGCATGTCAGAATCCAATCTCCCATTGCTCCCAGTTTCGGCTGCTATCTGTCCGGTCCAGCTTGTCAGTAAGATACCTTTCACCTAATTACCTGCTCTCCGCAAGTCTCCGCCAGGCTATTATTGAAGGGAAATAGGGAGTGTGAGATAAGCACCAAGAATCCTTAGACAGAGTGGCCGAGGCAAGGAGCAAGGCGGAGGACAAACAACTAGCCTGTTTCCACTAGATAAAGAGGGAGTCTGGACAGACAAACTTCCTTTGTGTGTGTGTCTTTCCTCCCATTCTCAATGAACTCTGGGGTCTCCAGCTGCGCCCAATCTGAGATCCCTCACAGTTGCCTGACAAGCCAACTCAGGGAAAGTGTTTGTGTGTGTATGAATGTCAAATCGCCAGTTGGCAACCCATCTCTTACGGGATAAATGGACACATAAACAAACATTAGGCTACAGAAAACCGTCCTCTGCAAAATATGCGCAGGCCGGTCCCAACAACAGGCTCAAACACCACTAACCTCTATTACCACCTACGTAAGAATCCTGTGACACAGTACGGAGAGAGTCTACGGATGAGACCCAAAAAAGTACAGTTGAGTGCTCAAAACAAACCCCCCAACTCAGACGTTGCAAGAGGCCTTTGCCCGCGGCACACCATATGGCAAAGAATCACGAAGATGGAAGGAGATAACAGCTGCCGTTACAACTTACTTCTGCAAAGACAAGGCCCCAATTTACACGGTCGAGAAACAGTAAGTACCTTTTATTTGTTGAGTATAATTCAAAATGTAATAAGAAATAGGCCTTTACATGTGGTGATTTTATATAAACTATTTAAATGTGCTATATCATGATATGTATCGTTATTGGGATATGAAATGACCTATATCGGAATATGAGATTTTGGCCATATCGCCCAGCCCTACAAGCAATAATAATAATCCTAGAGCAATAGAAATAATACCAGTACATACAGAAATAAATACAGAAAAATTTAACAGAAAGCATTTCAACCCTGAGACAGACTGAAACATAACAACATGTGGAAAAAGTCACGGGTTCTGAATACTTTCCGAGTCATTAAAACTCGTTTTTCAACCACTTCACAAATGTCTTGTTAACAAACTAGAGTTTTGGCAAGTCGGTTAGGACATCTACTTTGTGCATGACACAAGTCATTTTTCCAACAATTGTTTACAGACAGATTATTTCACTTATAATTCACTGTATCACAATTCCAGTGGGTCAGAATTTTACAAACACTAAGTTGACTGTGCCTTTAAACAGCTTGGAAAATTCCAGAAAATTATGTCATGGCTTTAGAAGCTTCTGATAGGCTAATTGACATCATTTGAATCAATTGGAGGTGTATCTGTGGATGTATTTCAAGGCCTACCTTCAAACTCAGTGCCTCTTTGCTTGACATCATGGGAAAATCTAAAGAAATCAGCCAAGACCTCAGAAGAAAGTTGTAGACCTAAACGAGTCTGGTTCATCCTTGGGAGCAATTTCTGGACAGCTGATCGGACAGCTGATCAAGCTGTAGGTTTGCACAACTGAAGAATTTCTGTACAAACTCTATGAAAACGTCTCAGGGAAGCTCATCTGTGTGCTCGTCGTCCTCACCAGGGTCTTGACCTGACTGCAGTTCGACATCGTAACCAACTCCAGTGGGCAAATGCTCACCTTTGATGGATATGGAGAAGTGTGCACCCTGGAGAAGTGTGCTCTTCACGGATGAATCCCGGTTTCAACTGTACCGGGCAGATGGCAGACAGCATGTGTAGTGTCATATGGGCGAGCGGTTTGCTGATGTCAATGTTGTGAACTGAGTGCTCCATGGTGGTGGTGAGGTTATTGTATGGGCAGGCATAAGCTACGGACAATGAACACAATTGCATTTTATCGATGGCAATTTGAATGCACAGAGATACCATGACGAGATCCTGAGACCCATTGTCGTGCCATTCATCTGCATGATTATGCACAGCCCCATGTCGCAAGGATCTGTACACAATTCCTGGAAGCTGAAACTGTCCCAGTTTTTTCATGGCCTGCATACTCACCAGACATGGGATGCTCTGGATCGACGTGTACGACAGCGTGTTCCAGTTCCCGCCAATATCCAGCGGAGTGGGACAACATTCCACAGACCACAATCAACAGCCTGATCAACTCTATGCAAAGGAGATGTGTCACGCAGCATGAGGCAAATGGTGGTCACCAGATACTTACTGGTTTTCTGATCCACGCCCCTACCGTTTTTTTAAGGTACTGTATACTACATATCTGTATTCCCAGTCATGTGATATCGAAAGATTAGGGCGTAATGAATGTATTTCCATTGACTGATTTCCTTATATGAACTGTAACTCAGTAAAATATTTGAAAATGTTGTATGTTACGTTTATATTTTTGTTCATTGTAGTTGATGATCCCTGCTGTACAGTATGTGCATGTCCTCGACTTCCTCCATATTTTTTATCATGCTCATGGAAGTCATATTCATAGCGAACCTCACACATTTAAAAAACATAAACATCCTTTGTTCTAGGCTGTTCTAAGAACTGGTTATTGTTTTTAGAACTGGGCAGCGTTATTGGTTTTAGAACTGAGAACTGGGCAGCGTTATTGTTTTTAGAACTGAGAACTGGGCAGCGTTATTGTTTTTAGAACTGGGCAGCAATGAAAGGAATTGCAGCATAACGTGACCTTTAGCTTAAAGAAATAGCAAGACTACAAAATCCCACTATGTCTTTGAACATCAATTGCAAGAACACAGATGCAATTCCAATGCACGCACCTTTCCTCTCCTTTCCTCACCTCGACTGTGTAAATTATTTCTCCTACAACACTGGAAAGCAAATGTCATTTTCCTGGTGTCTCTCGACAACAAAGATATGGAACCCATTACAGGCTACTCTGCTCTCCTACATCACACACATTAAATGAAGGGTCCTCCAGCGATCGAAAAAAGCAATTTTCCCATTGAGCCAATATATAGATACACCATTTAGTTCCGAGCTCTCAAAGGACCGGTGTGTGTGTGTGTGTGTGTGTGTGTGTGTGTGCTCGTGCGTGTGTGGTGCGCGTGCGTGTGTGAACTGCAGCATGGTGGATGGTGCCGGAGTGAAGAGCAGTGGGACTGATACAAAGCAAAGTGCACAGAGATGACCCACCTGGCCTGATTTTCCCCTTCCTGCCTTCCTTCCTGCCCCCTCGATACTGATACAGACGTGCCCTCAGGCTGGATGAGAGCATGGGAGAGAGAGAGAAAGAGAGGGGGAGAGAGAGAGAGAGAGAGGGGGAGAGAGAGTGAAAAGGGGTAAGGAAGAAGAGAGAGATATGGATAAGGAAGGAAGAAAAGAGATGGAGAGATGTTAAAGGATTGAGAAAGAAGGAGAAAGGTTAGTGGGAAAGGGGATGGTGCATTCGTATGAATCATTTGGTCTGATTAGGGCCATGCAGCAATCAAACGACCGGCCAGAGAGAGAGGAGGGGGAGAGATAGAAGTGTGAGAAAGAGAGAGGGAGGGAGGGAGGGAGGGAAAGAAAGAGAATGAAAGAGAGAGAGAGAAAGAAAGAAGGAGAAAGGTAGTGGGTATGGTGAGTTAGTATGAATCATGTGGTGTGATTAGGACTGTGAAAACGGGGCAATGCAGCGATCAGACACCCGGCCAAGCGGATAGCCACATCAGCAGTTATTAGCGAGAGAGAGAGAGAGAGAGAGAGAGAGAGAGAGAGAGAGAGAGAGAGAGAGAGAGAGAGAGAGAGGCTCTTAGCCCCGCCATGTGGAACCTTGATTAAAGCTACAATGTGTAACTTTTTGAGCCACCCAACAATATGTGTAGATGTGTTATAGCTCTGTCATTCTCATTGAAAGTAAATTTAAGAAGCAGTAGATCTGTTTTAGGTCAACTATTTATATTATTCCCATTTTTAAGTTTCGTTTTTGCTTCTGTACTTTCGGTTTTGTAGTTCGTTTTGTACACCTGCTTCAAACAGCTAAAAATACAATATTTTTGGTTATGTAAAATATATTTCACAGCGGTTAGGTGGTACAATGATTCTCTACACTATACTTGCTAGCTTTGTCATTTCAGTTAAATTAGTCTAACTATTAGAATTTTAGCGATTACTGCAGAGTGCATCTTTTAATTGTAGCTCTTTTATGAGTGATACTAAGCCAGGCCAGCTAGCGCAGCACACCACTGTCACCCCTTCCCTCATCAGCTGCAACAGGAAGGGATCGGTGGCAGGTTGCCTATCGGTTAGAGGGTTCGCCCAGTAACTGAGAATTTCCTAGTTTGAAATCTTCGAGCCCAGAAAGTGAACAATAGGTCGATGTGCCCTAATTGCTCCAGGACAAAAATAAGCATCCACCAAATTACTATTATAATTGCCATGGGCATTTCACACGTTAAAATCTCTTACCCATACCTGGATTGGTCTAGATTGGATAGGGACAAAGAACACACATCGGCACAGTCCCTTTTCCCAGTCTGTCTCTGTCTGGCTGATTGTGTGTTTCACAAGGATAATGGTATCCCTGATGGCAAAAATCCAGTTAATCCCTGTAGTGCAGGCAAAATCAATGCAGGCTAGTTAGGTGGAGATTAAACTTGTTCTAACATTTCTCTCTCCTGCTATCTTACAGGGTCCACTGCTATATTTGGTAGGCCGTCATTGTAAATAAGAATTTGTTCTTAACTGACTTGCCTAGTTAAATAAATATAAATAAAATAAATAAAATTTGAAGGTCCGCTGAGGAAACTGAATGCATTTTTGCTACTCTCTGACGCATATGACTGTGTAATACTGTGTAAATTGTAGGGTTTGTGAACTGTGTTGGCATTATCATTTTTATATCCTGTGGACATAACTTCTGTATCTGGGCAGCAAAACAATTTTCCAACAACACTCATGTGAAGAAAGTTAAGAGAAGAAAAGCTTTAGGCGGTGGTAAGAGTGTGTGTGTTTGTTTGTTTAGTCATCCGTGTTGGCAGCTGTTCTACCATCATCACACTACTATTTTTTAGGCAAATGCTCTCCCACCCAGCCGCAACACACACAGGGAACAAAACACTCCTCTGTTTACACTTTGCTGTGTGTGTGTGTGTGTGTGTGTCTCACCCCTCAAAAATCCCCCAGACATTTGGGAAAGAAAGAGGGAGAAAGAAAAAGAGGGAAAGAGATAACAAACGTGGGTATGTACATGATCCTAGCCCAACACATGAATCATCATAGGGGATGTGATCTGAGTCACTCACAGCTATTCAGAGCCAGTGAACTGTTGAATACTACTTTGTTTTCTTTCCTTGTTTTGTTCTCACCCTACAATGTGGATGGAGCGCTACACTCATAGAAATAGAAGTAATAGAATATATTTTATTTCTATCGCTACACTGACCCCATGATAGGCACGCGCTGAATAAATGAACATTATAGCCACACCACTGACTTAGCCTGAGTTTTGTTTGCCATGTACTGTTGTATTTACTGCTGGTGTATGTTTTTGTGTTGTCCATTAATCATGATGTGAGAGGATTCCAATCCTCAGTCAGTCTTTCAGAGCCAGCTATCTATAATCTAGTCTATTGTCTGCCTTCTAACCTCATTTGGTCTCACCCTGCGGTCTGGAGAGTATTGCTAGCTAGACTGGCCTCAGAGAGACAGAGAACCTGAGTAAGTGAATCTGATTTACAAGAGGCTGAGCAGTCCAGCCTTGTCACACACACACACACACCTGACCAGAGAGCTGTGTTACTGTAATGAATCCCCTGGAGCCAATCTCTTTACACAATCTCTTTTTTGTGTGTGTGTGTGTGTGTGTGTGTGTGTGTGTGTGTGTGTGTGTGTGTGTGTGTGTGTGTGTGTGTGTGTGTGTGTGTGTGTGTGTGTGTGTGTGTGTGTGTGTGTGTGTGTGTGTGTGTTAGAGGTCGACCGATTATGATATTTCAACGCCGATACCGATTACCAGAGTACCCAAAAAAGCCCAAACTGATTAATCGATTTATATATATATATTTGTAATAATGATAATTACAACAATACTGAATGAACACTTTTATTTTAACTTAATATAATACATAAATAAAATCTATTTAGTCTCAAATAAATAATGAAACATGTTCAATTTGGTTTAAATAATGCAAAAACAGTGTTGGAGAAGAAAGTAAAAGTGCAATATGTGCCATGTAAAACAGCTAACGTTTAAGTTCCTTGCGCAGAACATGAGAACATTTGAAAGCTGGTGGTTCCTTTTAACATGAGTCTTCAATATTCCCAGTTAATAAGTTTTAGGTTGTAGTTATTATAGGAATGTTAGGACTATGTCTCTCTTTACCATTTGTATAGATATGTGTTGCGTAGAAACCCGAAGTGGGTTTAGATGGGATGGGGTGAGGGAAGCTGAGGTTTGGGATGTGGAATTGGAAACAAGTGGGAGTTGAGTTGCTGTGTGAGAGATAGTTAAAAAAATTAAAAAATAAAACATAATAAAAAGTACAATTGAATGACACTAAGTGGCATTGTTTTCACAACTAATGCCGGTTTGCCTGAGGCTGATGCCGTGCAGGTGTTTGTACACATGCATATACACACACTCTCATTGAAATAAACGCATACAAGAACACACACATACATGTAATAGTGCCAGACATGCACACAAACATATACAGTTGCCATTGCTATTATGATTTTAGTTGTCCATGATGTCCTTTGCTTTAAATGTATTATTATTATTATAAAAGTGGCTGTCCCTCAACCATTCGAGACCCCTCCCACAGACGGGTCTCGAATGGTTGAGGGACAGCTATTGGGGAACTGTGGGGGGATCTTGGAGGCTTCGGGTTCACGTTTTTTGGCCTGGTGGTAGATCGGTCAACATGCCCTTGAGCAGGGCATTGACCCTGGATGCTTCTGTGTGTCGCTCTGAATGTGAGTCTGTTGGATGACTGGTATGATGTGGTTATTGAGCGGCTTCACGGCAAGTATATTGTATGTTTCGAATATTCAATAAATAAATAAAAACATTAAAAATGAATTGTCAGTAAACTCCTGCCCTCAAGCCAAGGTGCCACCAACTGATACAGCTCGAGACGTTCCCATCTGTTACATTATGACTGAACCCCCTGGGCCGCCGCGGTACGCTGTCACTTCGCGTGGGAAAGATGCCATCTTGAGGACTAATGTACTGATCGACTTGCAAACATCGGCTTTCCCTCTCAACTCTCCAAAATCGGCCGGCTGCCTGCTCTCTCAAATGCAAGCTAATTGGTAAATATGTCAACGGTGTCCATCATGCAGGGATTAAATGTGAATTTAGTCTTGCAAGGTAAATGGTAGCATCATACATGCATTGGTCATACAAAATGAAGTTATCATATCATTAGGTTATTCTACAGTGTTAAAGTAGGCTATATTATGTTCAATATAATTTATGCACTCCACTGGCAATAAGCTTTATTTCTTGAAAAATGTAATAGGTAATATGTAAAGGTAATAGGCTAAAGTGAAATCGATTGTTAAAAGTTCAACAGGCATTTTCATAATTCCGTTTTCGACTCCACGTCCACACCTAACGTTAATGATGTCCACTCATCGGAGTTAATACTGACACAGTCTTGAACAATGCACGCTGCTCGACGCTGGAGAAATCGGATACATTTATGAATCCAACGTTCCAATGTGTAGCAAAGATTTCCTTTGCGCAATAGTGACATTTCATTCAGCAGATAGCCTTTAACTTGTGTAAATGATTGACCACATGTTGTGGTGGTGTAATAAAGAGTGTATACGACGGTCAGAAAAACAACCTATTCTTGAGTAAACTAGAACAATAGTCGACAGCTGCATTAGTCCATTAGGCTAATCCAAACCATTTCCCAAACAAAACATTGCGCACAACATAGACAGTTAGTAAGACATTCATAGAATAGTACAATTTTTATCATTATTGCAAAATTATACCACAGAACCCCGTAGCAAGATTTGAAGAGATGGGACAACATAGTTTACATAACAGTTTTCTCCATCACTACATGTTGCTCTCTATAATTGCTTTTCAAGTAACAAATTCGGATTCGGTTCAAATTGCACAGGTCACAATAGTTTTGTTCTATTGAGATCGACTAATGAGAGAGACTAGATTGACTGTTCTTACCTCAAAACTGCAGCTTAGTCCAACACCTCTGCGCGAGCTTTCTGGTGTTCTCTCCACAAAATATGTCAGATCATATAATTATGCGCTAAAATCAGAGCAGAAAAACAAAATAATATTCTAAGAAAATAGCCAAGTAGGAGATGTGTCCAAGAAAAGAACAACAAGCCTTTAGACTTCAGTCTTCAACACATAAATTCCAGAGCCGAAGATAACTATAGCCCCAATTTGGTCATGCTGTCTTCTAGACGAGAGAGAGATTGGTATGCAAACAGTTTTCTCCCGAACTCACTGAACGAACCACACGCTGTAAAGCTCTGGAGTCCTCCACACGTTATTCAGCCCCAGGGGCGGGCACTCAGCCTGTAAGACACGCCCCTTTTAACTCCTTTATTTGAGCTTGAATTAGATTGTATCTTCTAAACACAATGCTCATGAATAAGGTAATGATAACTTTACTCACAGGTGAAAGGGTTAGGGTTATGATAAATTAAATGCCATTTGGGTCCCTGATTATTTAGAGAGCGCTGGGGTGATGGAAGTGCTTTCTTTTCCGGCGTGCCCCTCATGTCACAAAATCTACTACAGATGGGAGAGCAAGGTAAGCAGGTATCCAGACTGATCTTTTTCCTTCTCTCAGAAGTCGTGACACTGACATTCCCTGTGGCATAGGTGATACCCCCAACTTCACTCCCTTGTGTTTTACTAGTGTGTTTTCCTTATCCCTTTCCCCTCTACTTGCCTAACCCTAACAAGAACATTTCAACACAGAGAGAAAGTGTCAGGATCTTTAGTGGAAGAAACTACTTGTTAAATGACCATCAAAATGGAAGTGTGTGTGTTGTGTGTGCATGTGGGTATGTGTGTGTGATAGAAGCTACATGATAGCAGCTGTCTGGTGTTTTAGGCACAGGGCTCAGAGAAGACAGAGGTCCACATTTGTCACACACAAAGAGGTCAAAATACTGTTGCTGGGGAAGTCCACCAGATCAGTTAGGTCAGTTGGGTTTTCCTCCACTCTCCAGTCATCAGAACCTGGGGTGAGTTGACTGTTTCAGACAATATTGATTGATTACATTAACCCTGAGAGGAAACAAAGAAGTGAGTAGGGCTTGGCCCAAATGGGCTCTGGTCAAAAGTAGTACGCAACATAGGGAATAGGGTGGTATCAGGGATGCAGACTCCATGGTCCTTGAGTTGTATGGCTCTGTGCAATAGAGGTGTAAACTCTGTGATTACTCTGTCACAGTGAGGGACCACACTCTCAGTAACAGGCTGGGTCACTCTTTAACTTCACTGTGTTTGAAGTGAATGGCAAAAGGGCATAGATAGGCTATTGTGAGCTTTGGTTATGCAGAATGACATATATATAGTGGTACATTAACTAGCACAGAGGAAAACCTAAAGATCCTGACTAAATACTATTAAAACCTACCCAAACCAGAAACTGTGGATAGATCGCAGTATTTGCGTAAAACTGAAAGCGCCTACCACCGCATTTAACCATGGCAAGGTGACTGCGAACATGGTAGAATACAAACAGTGTACTTATTCACTCCTTAAGGCAATTAAACAAGCAAAACATCAGTACAGAGACAAAGTGGAGTCGCAATTCAATGGCTCAGACACAAGACGTATGTGGCCGGGTCTACAGATAATCATGGACTACAAAGGGAAAACCAGCCAAGTCGCGGACACCGATGTCTTGCTCTCAGACAAGCTAAACACCTTCTTTGCCCGCTTTGAGGATAACACAGTGCCACCGACGCGGCCCACTCCCAAGGACTGTGGGCTCTCGTTCTCCGTGGCCGACATGAGTAAGACATTTAAGCGTGTTAACCCTCGCAAGGCTGCCGGCCCAGATGGCATCCCTAGCCGCATCCTCAGAGCATGCACAGACCAACTGGCTGGAGTGTTTACGAACATATTCAATCTCTCTCTATCCTAGTCTGCTGTCCCCACTTGCTTCAAAATGTCTACCATTGTTCCTGTACCCAAGAAAGCAAAGATAACTGAACTAAATGACTATCGTCCTGTAGCACTCACTTCTGTCATCATGAGGTGCTTTGAGAGGCTAGTTAAGGATCATATCACCTCTACCTTACCTGACACCCGAGATCCACTTCAGTTTGATTACCACCCCAATAGATCCACAGACGATGCAATAGCCATCGCACTGCACACTGGCCTATCCCATCTGGACAAGAGGAATACCTCTGTCAGAATGCTGTTCATTGACTATAGCTCAGCCTTCAACACCATAGTACCCTCCAAGCTCATCATTAAGCTCAGGGCCTTGGGTCTGAACCCCTCCCTTTGCAACTGGGTCCTGGACTTCCTGACGGGCCATCCCCAGGTGGTGAAGGTAGGAAACAACAACTCCACCCCGCTGATCATCAAAACAGCAGCCCCTCAAAGGTGCGTGCCCCCCTCGTACTCCCTGTTCACTCATGACTGCATGGCCACGCACGCCTCCAACTCAATCATCAAGTTTGCTGATGACACAAAAGTAGTAGGCCTGATTATCAACAAAGATGAGACAGCCAACAGGAGGGAGGTGAGGGTCCTGGCGGAGTGGTGCCAGGAAAATAACCTCTCCCTCAACGTCAACAAAATGAAGGAGCTGATCGTGGACTTCAGAAAACTGCGTAGGGAGCACACCCCTATCCACATCAACAAGACTGCAGTGGAGAAGGTGGAAAGCTTTAAGTTCCTCGTGTACACATCACTGACAATCTGAAATGGTCCACCCACACAAACAGTGTGATGAAGAATGTGCAACAGCGCCTCTTCAACATCAGGATGCTGAAGAAATCGACTTGGCCCCTAAGACCCTCACAAACCTTTACAGATGCACAATTGAGAAAATCCTGTCGGGCTGTATCACCGCCTGTTACGGCAACTGCCCGCAACCACAAGGCTCTCCAGAGGGTGGTGCGGTCTGCCCAACGCATCACCATCAAACTGCCTGCCCTCCAGGACACCTACAGCACCCAATGTCACAGTAAGGCCAAAAACATCATCAATCAATCAATCAAATATATTTATAAAGCCCTTTTGTACATCAGCCGATGTTACAAAGTGCTATACAGAAACCCAGCCTAAAACCCCAAACAGCAAGCAATGCAGATGTAGAAGCACGATCAAACACCCGAGCCACGGCCTGTTCACCCCGCTATCATCCAGAAGGCGAGGTCAGTACAGGTGCATCAAAGCTGGGACCGAGAGACTGAAAAACAGCTTCTATCTCAAGGCCATCAGACTATTAAATAGCCATCACTAGCTGGCTACCACCTGGTTACTCAACCCTGCACCTTAGAGGCTGCTGCCCTATGTACATAGACATGGAATCACTGGTCACTTTAATAATGGAACACTAGTCACTTTAATAATGTTTACATACTGCTTTACACATCTCATATTTATATACTGTATTCTATTCTACTGTATTTTAGTCAATGCCACTCCGACATTGCTCGTCCTAATATCTAAACTACCGTTCAAAAGTTTGGGGTTACTTAGAAATGCAAACTGTCTCTAACCAGAATAGAAAGAGGATGGGGAGGCCCCGGTGCACAACTGAGCAAGAGGACAAGTACATTAGAGTGTCTAGTTTGAGAAACAGACGCCTCACAAGTCCTCAACTGGCAGCTTCATTAAATAGTACCCACAAAACACCAGTCTCAACGTCGACAATGAACAGGCGACTCCGGGATGCTGGCCTTCTAGGTAGAGTTCCAGTGTCTGTGTTCTTTTTCTCATCTTAATCTTTTATTTTTATTGGCCAGTCTGAGATGTGGCTTTTTCTTGAGAAAAAGAACACAGACACTGGTACTCTACCTAGAAAGCCAGCATCCCGGAGTCGCCTCTTCACTGTTGACTTTAAGACTGGTGTTTTGCGAGTACTATTTAATGAAGCTGCCAGTTGAGGACTTGTGAGGCGTCTGTTTCTTAAAACTAAAGTTCCACAGACATGTGACTAACAGAAATTGAATAATGTGTCCCTGAACAAAGGGGAAAAGGGGGTTAAAATCAAAAGTAACTGTCAGTATCTGGACTTGCCACCAGCTGCATTAAGTACTGCAGTGCATCTCCTCCTCATGGGCTGCACCAGATTTGCCAGTTCTTGCTGTGAGATGTTACCCCACTCTTCCACCAAGGCACCTGCAAGTTCCCTTAGATCCGGACTCTTCGCTGGCCATGGCAGAACACTGACATTCCTGTCTTGCAGGAAATCACGCACAGAACGAGCAGTATGGCTGGTGGCATTGTCATGCTGGAGGGTCTTGTCAAGATGAGTCTGCAGGAAGGGTTCCACATGAGGGAGGAGGATGTCTTCCCTGTAACGCACAGTGTTGAGATGATGCAATCTCAGTCCGATGATGCTGTGACACACCGCCCCAGACCATGACGGACCCACCACCTCCAAATCGATCCCACTCCAGAGTACAGGCCTCAGTGTAACGCTCATTCCTTCGATGATAATACTGCACTGTGGGAGCTAGGAAATTAAGCCTTTTGCTACACCTGCAATAACATTCGCTAAATATCTGTATGTGATCAATAAAATGTGATTTGATTTTTTTGAATGGTGAATTGAACCAGGTTTTCCTCTAGGAGTTTGCCTGTCCTTAGTTGCAATCCGTTTCTTGTTTATATGAAATACTCCCCAGCCCTTAACGATTACAAGCAACAGGAGGTTGTTGGCACCTTAATTTGGGAGAACGGGCTCGTGGTAGCGGAATCAGTGGAATGGTATCAAATAAATCAAACGCATGGTTTCCAGGTGTTTGATGCCATTCCATTTGCTCTGTTCTGGCCATCAGCAGCCTCCACTGTTACAAGCATACCCATAACATGATGCAGCCACCACTATGCTTAAACATATGGAGAGTAGTACTCAGTACACTTTGTATTCAGAACAAAAAGTTAACTTGCTTTGTCACATTTTTGGGAATAAAACTTTCGTGCCTGGTTGCAAATAGGATGGATGTTTTGGAATATTGTTATTCTGTACAGGCTTCCTTCATTTCACTCTGTCAATTCATATTAATATTGTGGAGTAACTACAATGTTGTTGATCCATCCTCAGTTTTCTACTATCACAGCCATTGCACTCTGTAACTGTTTTTAAGTCACCATTGGCCTCATGGTGAAATCCCTGAGCGGTTTCCTTCCTCTCCGGCAGCTGAGTTAGGTAGGATACCTGTATCTTTGTAGTGACTGGGTGTATTGATACACCATCCAAAGTGTAATTAATAACTTCCCCATGCCTAAAGTGATATTCAATGTCTGCTTTTTTACATTTTTACCCATCTACCAATAGGTGCCCTTATTTGCAGGCATTGGAAAACCTCTCTGGTCTTTGTGGTTGAATCTGTGTTTGAAATGCCCTGCTCAACTGAGGGACCTTAAAAATATTTGAAACACTATTATTGCACATCGAGTGGGTCCATGCAACTTAATATGTGCCTTATTAAGCACATTGTTACTCCTGAACTTATGCAGGCTTGCCATAACAAAGGGGTTGAATATTTATTGACTGAAGACATTTCAGATTTTCATTTTTTATTAATTTAAACCACTGATAGTTGGGTTGCTGCTATGAGTTTAATAGCGGGAAGTGGGTTACCGAGCCCAAACCCACTCCCTTTTCCCGGGATAAATGTGAGAAACCAGTAAATTATTATAAATTATTTATATGAACAGCATGACGTAAAATGGAACTATTAAGTTAGAGGGTCTTCACACTTACTAGACTTTTCGGCTACACATATTACTACAATGTAAACTTGCGAACTTGTCATGTCTCCACTGCTACCTCTAGAGGTAGGGCACGACATTCGCCCGACAGTTGCCCCCCTCTAAACAAGGCACTGTAAACAGAACTGTCTTGTTGAGCCAACACTCTTACAGTATAATGTTTAGTAGCAGGGCAATGTTTTTGAAATAGCTGAAATGTACAGACATCTTACTTTTTTTTTTTACTCGTTTTATGTATACTGAACAAAAATATAAATGCAAAATGCAACAATTTCAACAATTTTACTGAGTTACAGTTCATATAAGGAAATCAGTCAATTGAAATAATTTCACATGATTGGGCAGGGGTGCAGCCGTGGGTGGGCTTGGGAGGGCATAGGCCACCCAATTGGGAGCCAGGCCCACCCATTGGGGAGACAGGCCAGAAATACTCCTCAGTCTCAGACGATCCCGCAGGTGAAGAAGCCGGATGTGAAAGTCCTGGGCTGGCGTGGTTACACGTGGTCAGCCATTGACATAGCCTAGGACCATAGGGTTAAATCTAGGTCTGGGAAACTGACCGTTAGAGCATGAGAGTTAGAGAGAGCAGTATGGTATGGTAGGCTTGCTGAGCTATGTGGCATCTCGTAGTGACAGGCCAAGCGTGGCAGAAGAGCCTCCCTCCATCCTCCCTCCATCCGCTCCTCTTTTCCCAGGAGAAGCTGGTGAATGGAGGAAAGTAGGGCAGGGGAATCACCACCACTCTGTCCCCTCCTCATCCCTCATCCTCCCTCCCTCTTCCTCTCTCCTCCAGTCCCAGAATTCGGATTCAGTGCTGGGGAATGATTCATTTCTGTGTCATATGGAATTTTAATTTGGGGTTTTCATTTTCCACAGCGAGGACATACCATATATAATTTTTGTGTTATGTTTGCCGACTTCGCTGTGTGTGTGTGTGTGTGCGCGCGTGCCTGCCTACCTACCTGCCTGCCTATGTGTGTGTGTTTGTTTGTGCAATGTGTGCGTGCAAGCATGTGTGTAGGCTTTGTCAACTTCATTTTTTTCAAGCTTAATTCAAATTGGCAAGCAGCTCTATTAGGGCCACACACCACCGGTCTAGCCCTAATGTCCATGGACCTAATGATGTTCCCAGAGTTTGTTTGGGATGCGTTACAGTAATAGTTTACCCTCAGTCCTTTCACAGATGCCCATTCTCCCCCCATTCTACTGTATTCTCCCTCATCAATCTACACACAATACCCCATAATGACAAAGAATCAACAGGTTTTTAGAAATGTTTTCAACAGAAATATCACATTTACATAAGTATTCAGACCCTTTACTGGCTGGGCCTCTCAAGGACATTCAGAGACTTGTCCCAAAGCCATTCCTGCATTGTCTTGGATGTGTGCTTAGGGTCGTTGTCCTGTTGGAAGGTGAACTTTTGCCCCAGTCTGAGGTCCTGAGGGCTCTGGAGCAGGTTTTCATCAAGGATCTCTCTGTACTGTGCTACATTCAACATTCCCTTGAACCTGACTAGTCTCCCAGTCCCTGCTGCTGGATAAAATCCCCATAGTATGATGCTGCCACCACCATGCTGGATGGTGCCAGGTTTCCTCCAGACGTGGACGCTTGGCATTCATTAGACCAGAGAATCTTGTTTCTCGTAGTCTGAGAGTCCTTTTGGTGCCTTTTGGCAAACTCCAAGCGGGCTGTCATGTGCCTTTTACTGAGGAGTGGCATCTGTCTGACCATAAAGGCCTGATTGGTGGAGTGCTGCAGAGATGGTTGTCCTTCTGGAAGGTTCTCCCATCTCCACAGAGGAACTCTGGAGCTCTGTCAGAGTGACCATTGGGTTCTTGGTCACATCCCTGACTAAGGCCCTTTTCTTCCAATTGCTCAGTTTGGCCGGGCGGCCAGCTCTAGGAAGAGTCTTGGTGGTTCTAAACTTATTCAATTTAAGAATGATGGAGGCCACTGTGTTCTTGGGGACCTTCAATGCTGCAGAAATGTTTTGGTACCCTTCCCCAGATCTGTGCCTCGACACAATCCTGTCTCGGAGCCCTACGGACAATTCCTTCGACCTCATGGCTTGGTTTTTGCTCTGACATGCACTTTCAATTGTGGGCCCTTATATAGACAGGTGTGTGCCTTCCCAAATCATGTCCGATTGTTACGTTCCCCAGTTTCTGTGTTGTGCTTTTGCTTGTATGTGTGTGTTTCAGGATGGCTTCCTGAATTCCCCCCATTACTAATTGAAGCTGACCCGGCCCCCCTCGTCAGGATACAGCTGTATCCCATTAGACTCCTTCTCCAGCTATATAAGCCAGTGTTGTGTTGCTCAGGAGAAGACAGAGAGAGAGAGAGAGGAGGCGGATTGATGAGGTTTATGGCTGAAGATGAAGTGTTTGGTTATACCCGAGTGTTGATAGTTGTTTCTCAGACAGGTTCTTTTTGTAGTATATTGTAACCGGTCCTGCTGGTGTCTATCAAAAGGTCCGTATTGATTATTTGAAATTGTTAGTATTTTTCTGTGTTTGTTCCCAGGGGGGAAGGGGAAGGCACCTAGGGAGTGCTTAGGCAAGAGGCCTGCGGGCATACATAACCCGTAGTATTTTACTGTCTATGCACACTAGGTAAGACCTGGACGGACCACCCCCTGTATTTTGGTTAGTGCACCAGGTGGTGCTAAGTTAGGTAAGTTGTGGGTAGGCAGGTAAGGTAGGAGAGGGGGCTTTGATTTTTACTTTCTCTGCTTTGGTTCCGTTCAGCCCCTTTTCCCCAAAATTACCGTGTGACGGAATAAATTCCTTGTTAACGGTACCGCTTACTGCTTTTGTCATCCTTACTCGCACCTACAGTCCCATACCTCTTTCACTCTGCAGGGAATTTAGAGCAGCAGGGAGTTGCGTTCCCTCCTCCAAGAGGCGTACGTAACACCGATCAATTGAATTTACTCCAATTAAGTTGTAGAAACATCTCAAGGATGATCAATGGAAACAGGATGCACAAGTCCGTTTCATTGTTTTTGTGAGCACCGAGGAAAGCATAAATCAAACTTCTCAGGACCTTTTGAAACGTCCGAAATTGAAGTCTATTTCTAGTGATCAGACTGCACACACAGAGGGTCTGAAGTCATCAGGGACCACCAACGTGTGTGCACAGTAAGTGCAAAAAGGAGAGGTTGCCTGTCTAATATGCCTGATAAAACACTACAGTTTACTAAATGACTTACTATAGAATTCTGTAGTAAACTGTAGTATACTGTAGTATCACTTGATCGTGTAGTGTTTACTATAGACTTTTGTAGTATACTGTATAATACGATACTACACAGTGTAGTATCCCCTTGATCATGCAGTGCTTACTTTAGAATGTTTAGATTGATTGGACTGCTAGCTAGCTTTACTGCTAGCTTGGCCAATGCTGTTTTGATTTGAATGTGCTCTCTTTGGGAAGCTTATGCAGGGTATTTCCTCTGAGGTTCCCCCCTCGATCGTGTAGTTCTTACTATATAATTTTGTAGTATATTGTAGAATACTATACTCCACACTGTAGTATCCCCTTGTTTGATTTTATTTGACTATTTAAAAACACAATACAATCACAATGCACATGTACAGTTGAAGTCGGAACTACATTTAAACTCAGTTTATCAGAATTCCTGACATTTAATCCTAGTTAAAATTCCCTGTCTTAGGTCAGTTAGGAGAAGATATGTGCTGATGGGGAGATGCTGAAAGTCTTAGAAAAAAACACACAACCTTTTAACCAATCTTAACTTCTTAACTTTTACCCACCCTACATAGTTTATTCCCTTTTTTTAATTAGATGGCTTCTCCAACCACCTTTTAACATGCATACATCAGAGGCATAAGGGGGCTACTCGAAGAAAAAAAAAAAGTGAAGATCTCCTCCATCGATGAGACCAAACAAATATACAGTTGAAGTCGGAAGTTTACATACACCTTAGCCAAATACATTTAAACTCAGTTTTTCACAATTCCTGACATTTAATCCTAGTAAAAATTCCCTGTCATAGGTCAGTTAGGATCACCACTTTATTTTAAGAATGTGAAAGGTCAGAATAATAGTAGAGAGAATGATTTATTTCAGCTTTTATTTATTTCATCACATTCCTAGTGGGTCAGAAGTTTAGATGCACTCAATTAGTATTTGGTAGCATTGCCTTTAAATTGTTTAACATGGGTAAAACATTTCGGGTAGCCTTCCACAATAAGTTGGGTGATTTTTGGCCCATTCCTCCTGACAGAGATGGTGTAACTAAGTCAGGTTTGTAGGCCTCCTTGCTCCACATGCTTTCTCAGTTCTGCCCACACATTTTCTACGGGATTGAGGTCAGGGCTTTGTGATGGCTACTCCAATACCTTGACTTTGTTGTCCTTAAGCCATTTTCCACAACTTTGGAAGTATGCTTGGGGTCATTGTCCATTTGGAAGACCCATTTGCGACCAAGCTTTAACTTCCTGACTGATGTCTTGAGATGTTGCTTCAATGTATCCACATCATTTCCCTCCCCCATCTATTTTGTGAAATGCACCAGTCCCTCCGGCAGCAAAGCACCCCCACAACATTATTTGGAAATTGCTCCCAAGGATGAACCAGATTTGTGAAGGGCTACAATTTTTTTTCTGAGGTCTTGGCTGATTTCTTTTGATTTTCCAATTATGTCAAGCAAAGAGGCACTGAGTTTGAAGGTAGGCCTTGAAATACATCCACAGGTACCCCTCCAATTGACTCAGATGATGTCAATTAGCCTATCAGAAGCTTCTAAAGCCATGACATCATTTTCTGGACATTTCCAAGCTGTTTAAAGGCACAGTCAACTTAGTGCATGTAAACTTCTGATCCACTGGAATTGTGGTACAGTGAGTTATAAGTGAAATAATCTGTCTTTAAACAATTGTTGAAAAAAATACTGTGTCATGCCCAAAGTAGATGTCCTAACCGACTTGCCAAAACTATAGTTTGTTGACAAGATATTTGTGGAGTGGTTGAAAAACGAGTTTTAATGACTCCCACTTACGACTTCAACTGTATGTGGCTATGTGCATTTAGACATTTGTAGAGAATACATTTTATTTCCATTGTGGTCCTAGTTCAAACATCAAACGTTACACATTTACAGCTAACCCAGTTGAAAAAAGACTAGTATACCATGATCTAAATACTGTAGTAATACTATATTTATATACTATAGTATTTGCTGTAGTGTCTTTGCAGACTTTACCGTAGTATTTACTAGTGTTTTTGTAATGTTTTTGCGTACAGGACTGTATTAAACTTAGTATTCACTGTAGTGTTTTTGCGGACATTACTGTAGTATGCTATAGTATTCACTGTAGTGTTTTTGCGGACATTACTGTAGTATACTATAGTATTCACTGTAGTGTTTTTGGCACAACCACCAGATTACGCCAGTTACTGATTAATGAGGGGAACACCTCAACCAGAACATAAGGCACAGGTTCGTGACAGGCCAACTGTTGAGTTCGGTCAACAGTTCAGAGCAATGCAACGGAACAGACAACACCTTAGTGTGGCAACCCGGTGGCCAGCAGGGAGCTACAAAGGAAGGAGCAGGACCTTGGTCAGCTTCAGAAGGCTAGAGAGGCCAAGGTGATTCATCACCGTGGACAGCTCTACAGGCACCAACTGGGGCCGGTGATTCAACACCAATACTACCCAGTGCAGGTGCTACAACCAATTGTCAGCTGGAATTGGTCCCACCTGTCCCCTCATTACCCAAACTGAATATAAGTAGAGATCCAGTCACTCGGCGGTTGGGCAGACAGGCAGAGGGTACGCCTAGACCTAGAAGAACCGGAGTGAGTGTTATAAGCACCTCGATCAGACACCAAAGAAGATACTAGGCCATGTTTGACTCACCTGTCTCTCTCTCTCTCTCTTTCCTTTCTTTGCCCCAAAGGAAGAGGACCCTTTCCCGGGCAGCACGCCACCCGGCACAAGTTGAGAACAAGCATTGAAACTCGCTCTCTCTCTCTCTCTTTTGTTGTTCATTACCACAGGCGGTCCGACCATTTCTCAATCTCTGCAATAGACTGGTGTTGCTTCTTTTCTGCTAGCTGGGGACATTTAGAGCTGGGCCAATAGCAAAGGTCATACGCAAGTTGGGAGACTTGATCGATGATAGGTTGGGGTGTAATAAATGTCAGATGTACAGTAGAGGAGGCAGAGTAATGAACTAAGGACCGCCCCCTGCGGGGACACCTGCTTGGGGGTGAATAATGGGGAGATTGTGGAGGAAGCTGGTGATAATGTTTCTGGTGGGAGTTTGAGGCTGGAGTCAGAGCCTGTAGCACAGCCCACTGTGCTGCAAACACTTTCTCTATGTAAAAGAAGACAGCCAGGGTGAATTCAATATTTTTACAGTTACTCAGAATATCTTCAGAAAGTCTTAATATATTGCCTGTTGTCCTTTTCTTTCTGAAGCCAGCCTGGTGGGTTCCAAGGAGGCCCATGACTTCTATATGATTGCTGAGTCTTTCGGTGAGTATTCATTCAAAGAATTTTCGGACGTGGCTGGGGAGGCTGATTGGTCTATAGCTTGTGACGTTGCCATGCTGAAAGAAAATTATAGACCAGCATGGTCTGGAGACCAGCCTTTGTTGTGGTTTCTCTGGATACCACCTTTCGTTGTGTTTTTACTGGTGACCAGCCTTCGTTGTATTTTCTCTGGTGAGCAGCCTTCATTGTGTTTTGGACACATAAACTGGTCACCAGCATACCAGCATATGCTGGTCACCCTCAAAACCAGCATCACATTATGCTGGTGTGTAAGTAATATCTAATTCCTATTGGAATCCAGGCTGACTGGGGATATCAAAAACATTTGAACTTGTCTTCACCCACAATCTGCATTCAGAATGATTGCCAGGGTTATAAAGATTCGTAAATTAGACTACCTAAACCATCTAAACTGGAACAGCCATTTCACTAATGGGTACAAAAAGTCCAACTAACAGATTGTATTAGTTTAGAAAAATGTGTGCTATTTATCTTTGTGTAGCATGAAAGGTACAATAAAAACAGTTATGGACATGTATAGTAGATATGTCTAGAATTTTATTTTAAGCCCTGGATATCCTACAGACACTATAAACAGGGCCCCTTGTTAGAACACAATTGCTTTGCAGAATGTTCAGGATTTATTTCAAAAGCGAGTGAGTATACCGAATAAACGAAATATCCTGAATAGTGTTGTGTTTGCATTTTATCAAATATACACCACTAATTCAGCCAGCCAGGAGTATCCTTAGGTGAGGATGGGGGATGAGTAACTGATCAATTGTTTCATCCAGGAGAGAGGTTTCATCTGAGCAGGAGTTCAAAATCATCAATAAAATATAAAAAAGGTATTATTCAAAAAGCTCAAAAAATGTCATAAATCTAGCACAGGTCTACACAATATCTGCAGGGTAATGTTCATGAATGTGTGGTAGCGTTAGCCAGATAACATAACAACAACATGTTATGGGGCAAATTTCCTGGAAAAAGCTAAATTATGAGACAAGAGAAAGTTGTCTTGTTTCAGAAAATATCTCCCAATAGAATTGAGTAAACATAGTCATCCGGAGCTTAAAAGTATTCATAACATCGAAGAGTCCATGACACCATTTTGTTAGGTTCACCTCCATGTTAAATCCTATAATGGGGACAGCATTTTCTAGCTTGGACAAAAACAAAAAAAATGCACCCTTAAACATCACACGACCCATGAAATAGTTAGCGAAATATAGATTTTGTGTAGTTATACATTACACACCTGTAAAACAGTGTCTGCTGGCAATGCAGGTTGCAAAATACATGGGAAGAGATTTCCGATGTACCGATTCCATGGCACATGGTTTATAAACTAATATAAAAAAACAACACGATTCAACACTTCCAGTTTTTCAATTTAAATTATAAAAAATTATTGCCACCAACAGAATGCTATATATATGGGACATACAACAATCTCAGCTCTGTAGATCTTGCTACGAAGAGACAGAATCACTAGATCATTTATTCTGGTATTGCCCCCATGTAGCTGGTTTCTGGTCACAGGTTCAGGAATGGTTAAAAAAAATCACAACATTCACTTAAAATTAACCTTACAAATAGCAGTGTTTGGCGATCTGGAAAGACATAGTCAGTCAATAAATAATATAATAATACTGGTAGGAAAGGTTTTCATATTTAGCTCACAATCTGTGGATACTATACGATTAGAAAGGTTCAAAATGTATGTTAAACATAACAGCACAAATGAAAATGCAAAATGTATGTATATGTAGCAGAAAAGGTGTGGTGGTGGATCAGCTAATAATAAAAACTAAAACAGATCTGCTGACTCAACTTTTGCTATCAGAATACAAAGATCGCATTGAAAAGACGGGTCTAGACGCACAAAAGCCTCTTTGTGGTCTGATTGTGTTCAGATCTGGCTGACCACTTCAAGAGGTGGTCAGGGATGCATTGTGTGTGGATTTCTCCTCAGCCTGGTTGGAACCGAGAAGCACCTTTTCGTTATAGTGTTGGAGGAAATACGTTCCTAGCATCTGAGGAACGTGTTTGCTGGATTCAAATGCTAGCTAGCTAGAGTTATGCTAACCCATTTCCTATCCCTTTAGTATTGCTTGCTAGCTTGCTGGCTAGCTACAGAGGTTAGATGGATAGTTAGCTACAGTAGTTAGCTACTGCCATCAGTTGTGTTATCATATTTAGCCTTTTCCAATGTTTTTAGAATGCATACAATTTTACCTTGTCAGCTCAGGGATTTATGTAAATAAGGTATCTTTTTCTTATTTTTTAAAGTTGCAAACATTTCTAAAAACCTGTTTTCGCTTTATCATTATGGGCTATTGTGTAGATTGATGAGGAACATTTTTATTTAATCAATTTTAGAATAAGGCTGTAATGTAACAAAATGTGTGGAAAAAGGGAACGGGTCTGAATACTTTATTTTACCAGGAATCACCCCTACTCTTACGATAAGTTCCATGGGATCTTTAGTGACCTCAGGACACCCGTTTAGTGTCCCATCTGAAAGACGGCACCCTACACAGGGACATGTCCCCAATCACTGCCCTGGAGCATTGGGATATTTTTTTAGACCACAGGAAATAGTGCCTCCTACTGGCCCTCCAACACCACTTACTTTGGTCACCAGTGTCCAAAACACAGCCAAGGCTGGTCACCAGCAAAAACACAGTGAAGGCTAGTCACCAGCAAAACACAGTGAAAGCTGATCACCAGCAAAAACACAAGGAAGGTTGCCAGCATAACCAGCTAGACCATGCTGGTCTGCCAGCATAACTAGCTAGCCCATGCTGGTCAGACAAGCTTGACCAGCATCAGACCAGTACTGACCAACATAACTCAGCATGGACCAGTTTTAAATCTATGCAATTTTTTCAGCAGGGTGTATGGGTCTTTACTTGGTTTGTGGATCATATTTTTTGTTGTTGTTGACAGGTGCAGATTTCCGGGGTTGGGGTAAGTGGCTGTGGGTGAGACATGAGGTGAAGAGGTTGGAGAAGAGGTGTAGATATTCATCGGGTGCTTGTTTTATGTGTGCTATCAATATGGTTTTGCCTATATGCTTTGCTGAAAATATATTCAGGTGGATCTTTGTTTCTTCGACAGTGACGGATAGGATGGTCAGCTGGTTCCAGGATAGAGGTAAGTGACAGCTGTGAGGTAAGTGTAATGTTCTCTATTTCTCTGTCAATGTTTTTCCAGTCTTGGTCAAAGTGTGGCTCACTGGGGCAAGGGTGGACATTTTGTAGCTGGTTTCTGAATAGTATTGCTTTATCTTTGTTGTTTTTTTATGAGTTGACGATGGGATTTAAGTACAGGTATGATGTTGTTGGCCTTGTCTTCGGTAAACGCTTTAGATTTTTTGCCAGAAGGTCCGGGTGTTGGTGTCAGTGTCTAGCTTGTGGTAGAAGGCAGTCCAATGTTTCTGTTTATGAAGGGTGAGTTGGTGTCTGATATTGTTCTGTAGCTGGCTGGGGTGCTCTTGTTCCGATGAAACCTCGCTGTATCTTTTTATTCTGCTTGATAAGGCTGAGGATGTGTGGTGGGGGTTGTTGTGGTTGTGGTAAGGGGAATAGTCCCTTGTCGGGCCTGAATGAGGACACTTCCCAGCCTCTCTGCCAGCTGGTCCAGCTCCTGGGGGTCCTGTGTTGTTGCTGTAATGTTAGTTATCTTTTTTGAATTCATCCCAGTTTGCTTTTTGTAGTTGTACTTTAGTTTGGTGGGTGCTTGTTGTAGTTGAAGGGAAAAGTAGGCAAGGAGGGGAAGGTGGTCACTTCATAGCTGATGGAGAAGCTCAGGAGTTTGGCATCCAGGTCCGGAGAGCAGAGGACAAGGTCGAGGATGTCTGCAGTGGAGGTGGAGGAGTGTGTGTGTGTGGGAGTGGATGTGTATTGGTGTTGTGGATGGTGAGGTTTGTGTTGTTGAGAATGTCCCTTAATGTTCTTCTCGAGCGGTTTGTAGTGTTGCAGTTAAAATTGGTGTGATTGGCATTAAAATCACCCATCATGAAAGTATGGCAGTGATCAGCTTTTCTGAGGGTTTTATTGAAGTTAGACAGGAGAGGGGTGTATGCTTTTAAATCGACTCTGTCTCATTCTTATCGCGATTTTGTTCTGTGGGGTTGAAAACTGTTTCTGAGTACTCAATGAGTACTTCTGAATCCCCCTGGCCGTTCATTTCTTAAAATTGAATGACTCCAACACTTAGGTTGGAGTCACTAAAACTAGTTTTTCACCCACTCCACAAATTTCTTGTTAACAAACTACAGCATTCATCTGTACAAACAATAGTACGCAAGTATAAACACCATGGGACCAGGCAGCTGTCATACCGCTCAGGAAGGAGACGCGTTCTGTCTCCTAGAGATGAACGTACTTTGCTGCGGAAAAGTGCAAGTCAATCCCAGAACAACAGCAAAGGACCTTGTGAAGATGCTGGAGGAAACAGGTACAAAGTATCTATTTCCACAGTAAAACGAGTCCTATATTGACATAACCTGAAAGGTGGCTCAGCAAGGAAGAAGCCACTGCTCCAAAAAATGCCATAGAAAAGCCAGACTACGGTTTGCAACTGCACATGGGGACTAAGATCGTACTTTTTGGAGAAATGTCCTCTGGTCTGATGAAACAAAAATAGAACTGTTTGGCCATAATGACCATCGTTATGTTTGGAGGAAAAGGGGGAGGCTTGCAAGCCGAAGAACACCATCCCAACCGTGAAGCACGGGGGTGTCAGCATCATGTTGTGGGGGTGCTTTGCTTCAGGAGGGACTGGTGCACTTCACAAAATAGATGGCATCATGAGGGAGGAAAATCAGTCAGGAAGTTAAAGCTTGGTCGCAAAATGGGTCTTCCAAATGGACAATGACCCCAAGCCTACTTCCAAAGTTGTGGCAAAATGGCTTAAGGACAACAAAGTCAAGGTATTGGAGTGGCCATCACAAAGCCCTGACCTCAATCCTATAGAAAATGTGTGGGCAGAACTTAAAAAGCCTGACTCAGTTACACCAGCTCTGTCAGGAGGATTGGGCCGAAATTCACCCAACTTATTGTGGGAAGCTTGTGGAAGGCTACCCGAAACGTTTGTCCCAAGTTGAACAATTTAAAGGCAATGCTACCAAATACTAATTGATTGTATGTACACTTCTGACCCACTGGGAATGTGATGAAATAAATAAAAGCTGAAATGAATCATTCTCTCTACTATTATTCTGACATTTCACATGGATTTGTGGTTGAATTCTTGCCATTTGTGGCACTGTTTGATGGTGGTGGTTGTGCTCTTTCCACCCTGAAGTGGAAATTATCCATGTAGAACCCCGCCAGTGGTAAGCCAGCTTCTTCACCCTAAGGTGAATGCAGATGAAGGCAGTGGGTTGCTGTGTGGCTAGGCTGATGATCCTATGTGCTTTGGTATTTGTAACTCACAACCTGGATTCGGTCTTATGTAGCAACATTTGAAATTGGGTTTTTTACATTGGTAAAAAGTTGAGACTCAGAGCTACAAAATGGTATATCATACACTGTGTTTTTGAGGAACAATGGGAAAGTAGTTCTGCTTTGAAAGTTGATACACTTGTAAACTCACTTTTGAGAAAAGGGTCTTAGAATGTTTTGGTACCTACTGGAAAGCTTTCCTTTGTCTACACCCATTCAGCATTGTTCACACCCTCTTAAGCCAGCCCCACCCATCTCTTTAAGGATTCATATGTGAGGCCATGTACTAAACAGTGAGTAGTGTAGTAAAGATTATGACTAAAAGTGGTAGTATCAAAAGTAAATGGAATTGCTAAAATGTACTTAAGTATCAAAATTAAAAGTATAAATCATTTCAAATTCCTTAAACCAGACAGACCAATTTATTTTTATTGACAATAGCCAGGGGCACACTCCAACACTCAGACATAATTTACAAACAAAGCATTTGTGTTTAGTGAGTCTGTGTGGTATGTAACAAAATCATGTTACGAACATACATATCAATATTCATTTTATATATCAATATTTTGCTAAGCCTTGCCAAGTGGATGGGTCTCTACAGAAGGTGTACAGCCACTGTACAGCCAATGGGTTATTGCATAGTAGAAATATCTGAAATAGTAGATAGTCTCAATATAAATAAAATAATATACAGTATGTACATAAACAATAATGATAGTGAGACAAGGTAGTTGTATGCATACAATCAGGGGTAAAGTGGCTGAGCAGCAGGATAAAAAAAATGTAGGAGAGGAATGTGAATAGAGGCATTGCATATAGTGTTGATGACTGGTCCGTCCAAACCACGCATGAACAAGGGAATCTATATTCGGAGAGCCTGTTTCTGTCCTGCCCTTGACTTTGGTGCAGGGCATGTGATGTCCATAGCCTCTTCGTTGCAAACCCTGATCAAACCCTGATCTTCTCAAAAAGACAAGTTTGTCTAGCTGTGTCCAGTCCAGGTGGTGCTTGTACAAGCAGACAATCTATGGGAGGAAGGATGTCAGCGTTGCGCAGCAGAATTTAAGAAAATACTCTATTACAACGGGGCTAAAACTCTACTCTATAAAACCAAGCTATAGAGAGCAGGTTAGATGGAGCAGTATAAAACCAGTAATTAGTTATAAATCCTGCAGGGAAATGTATTTTAAACGGCGCGGTTAAAATAAAACCTTATGTGATTCAATAGCCTATGTAGGCTGGTCAGAGGGTAAGCTACGGCGTGAATATGCTATTGATTTAGTGCTGGGACGAGGTGCTAATGGCTGTGCTAAATGGCAGGGTGACAATAATGTTCTTAGGAACGTGACAATAGGGACGTTATCGCAGCAGTTAACAATGAATGGCCAGAAAGGGGGTGAAATAGCGTGTTGTCATTAACACTACGAGTACCAAAGAGAACAGATCAATAGACTCAAAATGGCTGTTTGACTGAGTCATTAGCATTTCACAGTCATTAGTGGCCAATATCAACTATACAAAACAAACAATGGTGAGGGAATCCTTTTCTTATCCTCTTCTATTAAATAAAAGGCTTGTACTCATATTTCAATGACCCATTCTGGTTGTTGTTTGTGAAAGTTGTTTGTCGTGCACAACTACTCAGCTCCGTCTGGGTGAAGGACACGGATTGAAAGGGGGTACTCTCGAACCTACCCATATAAATACATTGCCATGAAGTTACGAGTGCCCTCCGTCCTCACCTGACCATAGAGATGGGTAGAGTGCACACCTGTCACGAATGCCCTCCCCAGCATCCACGTCACCGAGCAGAGAATTCTGCACAAAGATTAAAAACCAACTGGCAGTTATTTTTGGCTGTACCAGTATAAATAATCTACAATCATCGGACAATTAATAATACACACCTAGATAGTGGATTGCTCTACTCAGACAATCATAAATACTTAGGACTTCAAGTCACATTTATACAGTCAAAGAGGATCATTTCAAATACCTAGCGTATTTATGATTGTCTGAGTAGAGCAAGCCACTATATGGGTATTTATTATTGGTTGTCTGATGATTGTTGATGATTTATACTGTTGAAGATGTTGTCTAACTAACTGTCTCTGCTACGGTGTTGTCTTGTCCATTGCATTGCTCAGAACTGCTGACCCAAGTCAATAGGTGGCCTGTCAAGAATCTGTGTGTCTAATGTTCTGGTTTAGGTGTTATGGTTGATTGAAAAAGCATGGGAAACAGTGTTTAAACCTTTTACAATGAAGATCTGCAAAGTTATTTGGATTTTTACAAATTAACTTTGAAAGACAGGGTCCTGAAAAAGGGATGTTTCTTTTATATCACTAGTTTATATCACTAGAAAAAACATCAGAGCAAGTGAAACAGCAACCCTCTATACTGTATGTAGCTCTGGACAGAAATAATATGACATGCCATACTCTTTTGGTCAAGGCAGCATCAAATACGTCGTCTGCACCTGCTGAGACAGAGGCTCTGTTTCTGTCGGCGTGCATCTCGGTCAAATAAATGATCAATATTTAAATATTTTATTTGGATTGGCAAGGAGGTACAGTAGGGGTACAGTAGGGCGGGCCAGGCCCCCCTAAGGCCCGCCCATAACGCCAGCCCTGGTGGGATGTCCTTCGACCTGGAATAAGCAGAAACAAGGGGGGATAAATTTATCTTACTGCTAAATATATATCTTTTTTTATTTTAGTGTTGATTCAACCACAACTACCTTTATTAATGTGCAATCGTTTTGTTAACATTTTTAGGCTTGGTTAAGTTGTTTACAGTAAGACTAGAATAACTTAGTGTAACAGTTTCACTTCCGTCCCTCTCCTCGCCCCGAACCAGGGACCCTCTGCACACATCAACAACTGCTTCCCAACGAAGCATCGTTACCCATCGCTCCACAGAGCAAGGGGAACAACTACTTCAAGGTCTCAGAGCGAGTGCCGTCACCGATTGAAACACTGTTAGCGTGCACCGCGCTAGCTAACTAGCCATTTCACACCGGTTACACTAGACTCTAATATTTTTACTAGCAACACCAACCCCAATAGTGCAACACAATAAGGAAGGGAAAGTGGCAAGGGAAAGTTAGCTAACGTTAGCTAGGTAAACAAACACTGACTCTCTCCAAACAACTGATGAACAGGATGAGATCGCCTGCATAATTTGGTGAATTTTTAATTTTTTTAAATCTTTATTTTAACAGGGAAAACAGACTGAGACCTGGATCTCTTTTACGGCTGTGCCCTGTGTAAACATGTTGACATGTACAGTTCTAGGCATACAGACAAGAACATTTCAAAACATACAAAACAAAGACACATTCATCAGAAACAATCACAGACAACATCATATTGATCCTCCATCATATTTTTAAAATGGGCAAGGGACACCAGAGTGGCTAGCTTAAGTTTGATCTGCAGTTTGTTCCATAAATAAGGTGCAAAGGAACTGAAGGCAGTCCTTCCCAACTCTGTGGAGACCGCAGGAGTTTGTAATGTAATCCACATCTGTGATCTGGTCATAAAATTTGTATATCTAATTAAAATTAATGATGATATATATGGAGGTAGTTTTAAAAGAAGTGCTTTATAAATAAACAAAAGAGCATGTTGCTCTCGCCTCACAGATAGAGAGGCCCAACCCACATGTTGATATAGGATACAGTGATGAGTTTTGTAACTATCACCGGTGATAATCCTGAGTGCACAATGGTAAATAGCATCCAGTGGTTTTAATATATTTGCCGATGCATGCATATAAATAATATCACCATAATCTAAAACGGACATAAAAGTAGCCTGCACAATTTGTTTCCTATTTACGGAGGACAGACAAGCCCTGTTTCTGTAAAGGAACCCTATCTTGAATTTGAGCTTTTTCCCAATTCAGTAACATGTTTTTTAAAAGAGAGCCTATCATCTAACCATACCCCTAAATATTTATATGCAGAGACCTGTTTGATTTGAGTACCATCCAAGCTAGTGATTACAAAAGTGTTTCTAACTGAGAGGTTAGACCTAGAAAAAAGAATGACATTTGTTTTCTTAGCGTTTAAAACAAGTTTAAGCTGTAAAAGAGACTCCTGTAATATCCTAAAATCAGACTCCAACTGCATTAAAGCTTGGTCCGCTGTTGGAGCAATAGAGTACATCACTGTGTCATCTGCATGTAAGGGGTCAGACTTGACCCCGTCGACCATGACGGCCTGAGTTCTATCTTTAAGATAGTCATAAAACCATCGGCAGGCATCAGTGCCCAGTCCTATAGATGACAGAATAAATAAACATACTTCTATTTTGCAAAGTTATTCCTTATTGTTTTGGATTTTTTTTTATCCCAAGTGAGAACTTCTGTCCGACATTAATTCAGAATTTTATTTTATATTTTTGCTCTGCCGCAAGGTGTTATGGAATAGCCTTCCCGGCGAACGATACATGAGATTGGGACATGCCGATTTTGACGTCCTGCCTAGAAATTCTGATTCCAAAGGCAGCATCCTTATTATCGCCAGCTCATGTCTCGTTAAACCATCGATACGCTCTAAATTCACCCACATAGCTGATCTCAATTGCAAACATTATTGGTCACTTCATTACCATTCCCTAAAAGATGCTTACAACCAGTCTTTCAAGATATGTTCAATGCCCTTTGGTTGGTATTGTAATCGCAACAACTTAGTCCTTTTTGAACAGACTAAGCGTGTTTTATCTTATTGACAAGCATTCTGTACAATAGAAATCAAGTGTTTCCTGGTTTACCATGACAAAAGACTTTGTATGAATGGAAACTAATGTTGGTGTAGTCTACTGAAATATAATTTTTTTTTTTTCAATAGTGTCTGGTGTGGTCATTTCTTATTAAGATCAGGGGTGAAATAACCCTGTGTAGTTACATCAGGTCAGACCGGGGGATTGAGTTATTGGTGTTAGAAGGGTGTGGGCTGGAATTGAACCCCATGCTGACACAGTAGGATTATATGTGTGTGCTGAAGGTAGCAGTCATAACCACTAGACCACCCCAGGCCACAATTGATGTCTCATTAAACCAATATTCCAGTAATAGAACCTAGGCCTAGCGAGAAATTACATAATTTTGATAGCAAGCCCTGATCCAAATTGTATCTTTATTTAACTTGGCAAGTCAGTTAAAAACAAATTCTTATTTTCAATGACAGCCTAGGAACAGTGGGTTAACTGCCTTATTCAGGGGAAGGATGACAGATTTGACCTTGTCAGCTCAGGGATTCAATCTTGCAACCTTACGGTTACAAGTCCAACGCTCCAACCAATAGGCTACCTGCCATCCCAATGACTCAAGAGACTCCACATGGAGAGAAAGGGAACTGCTCATTTTCAGCCACTCACGAGGCTCTCGTTTTCAGCCACTTCAGCCACTCGCGATGCATCAGGAAAATTCTCTGCGACAAAAGAGTGATGAAATTATGAGCCGACATCTGTACAGTCATGTCTGCAAAAAAATAAAAAATTAATACTATACTACAGTCATGTCCGCAAAAACACTACAGTGAATACTACAGTAAAGTCTGCAAATACACTACAGTGAATGCTATAATACTACAGTCATGTCCACAAAAACACTGCAAATACACTACAGTGAATGCTAGAATACTACAGTCATGTCCACAAAAACACTGCAAATACACTACAGTGAATGCTATAATACTACAGTCATGTCCACAAAAACACCTCAAATACACTACAGTGAATACTGTAATACAACAGTCATGTCTGCAAAAACACTAAGTGAATACATTTATATAGTATACTACAGTCATGTCTGCAAAAAACACTACAGTGAAAACTATATTATACTACCGTCACATCCACAAAACACTACAGTGAATACTATAGGATACAACAGTCATGTCTGCAAAAGCACTAAGTGAATACAATTATATAGTATACTACAGTCATGTCTGCAAAAAACACTACAGTGAAAACTATATTATACTACCGTCACATCCACAAAACACTACAGTGAATACTATAGGATACTACAGTCATGTCTGCAAAAACACTACAGTAAATACAACACTATACTACAGTCATGTTCGCAAAAACACTACTGTGAATACTATAGTATACTACAGTCATGTCCGCAAAATCACTACCATGAATACTACAGTAAAGTCTGCAAAAGAACTACAGTGAATACTACAGTAAAGTCTGCAAATACACTACAGTGAATGCTATAATACTACAGTCATGTCCACAAAAACACTGCAAATACACTACAGTGAATGCTAGAATACTCCAGTCATGTCCACAAAAACAATGCAAATACACTACAGTGAATGCTATAATACTACAGTCATCTCCACAAAAACACCTCAAATACACTACAGTGAATACTATAATACAACAGTCATGTCTGCAAGTGAATACATTTATATAGTATACTACAGTCATGTCTGCAAAAAACACTACAGTGAAAACTACAGTAAAGTCTGCAAATACACTACAGTGAATGCTATAATACTACAGTCATGTCCACAAAAACACTACAAATACACTACAGTGAATGCTATAATACTACAGTCATGTCCACAAAAACACTGCAAATACACTACAGTGAATGCTAGAATACTCCAGTCATGTCCACAAAAACACTGCAAATACACTACAGTGAATGCTATAATACTACAGTCATGTCCACAAAAACAATGCAAATACACTACAGTGAATGCTATAATACAACAGTCATGTCCACAAAAACACCTCAAATACACTACAGTGAATACTATAGTACAACAGTCATGTCTGCAAAAACACTAAGTGAATACATTTATATAGTATACTCAAAGTCACCATTATTAGTCAGTTGTACAACCAAATGCCTTCAACCAAAATGTGTCTTCCGCATTTAACCCAACCCTTCTGAATCAGAGACGTGCGGGGGGCTGCCTTAATCGACATCCACGTCTTCGGCGCCTGGGGAACAGTGGGTTAACTGCCTTGTTCAGGGGCAGAATGACAGATTTTTTTCCTTGTCAGCTCGGGGATTCGAACTTGCAACCCTCCGGTTACAAGTCCAACACTCTAACCACTAGGCTACCTGCCGCTACAGTCATGGCTGCAAAAAACACTACAGTGAAAACTATATTATACTACCGTGACATCCACAAAACACTACAGTGAATACTATATGATACTACAGTCATGTCTGCAAAAACACTACAGTAAATACAACACTATACTACAGTCATGTCCGCAAAAACACTACAGTGAATACTATAGTATACTACAGTCATGTCCGCAAAAGCACTACCGTGAATACTACAGTAAAGTCTGCAAAAAAACTACAGTGAATACTATAGTATACTACAGTCATGTCCGCAAAAACACTTCAGTAAATACTACAGTATACTACAGTAATGTCCACATTGACACTACAGTGAATACTATAATATATAAATATAGTAATATTACAGTATTTAGACCATAGTAAACTATTGTATTTTTTTCATGTGGATGTGTGGTGCAGCAGGTAGCCTAGTGGTTACAGTGTTGGGCCAGTAACTGAGCCGACAAGGTGAAAGTCTGTCGATGTGCCCTTGAGCAAGGCACTTAGCCATAACTTGTTCCAGGGGTGCCGTTCTACTATGGCTGACCTTGTTAAACAACACATTTCAATAAACCTATCCGGTGTACGTGACAATAAAACATTATAATTGTTTGTACATGCGTTTGTGTGTGTTTGGGCTCGTTTGAGTGGTAAGGCTGAAGCAACCGTAAAGTTGGGGAGGTGCATCGAAAGTTGGACACCAATGTGGTTTTTCCAACAAGCTCAGATTAACATGGCAGTGTGGACATTGTTTATAAAAGATTTTCTTTATGATATCTAAATAAAGATGCCTCCAGCCCCCATATCACACACTCACAAATTGAAATCAAATGTGTGTACATTATACAGTCGTGGCCAAAAGTTTTGAGAATGACACAAATATTAATTTTCACAATGTCTGCTGCCGCAGTTTGTATGATGGCAATTTGCATATACTCCAGAATGTCATGAAAAGTGATCAGATGAATTGCAATTAATTGCAAAGTCCCTCTTTGCCATGCAAATGAACTGAATCCCCCCAAAACATTTCCACTGCATTTCAGCTCTGCCACAAAAGGACCAGCTGACATCATGTCAGTGATTTTCTCGTTAACGCAGGTGTGAGTGTTTACGAGTACAAGGCTGGAGATCACTCTGTCATGCTGATTGAGTTCGAAAAACAGACTGGAAGCTTCAAAAGGAGGGTGGTGCTTGGAATAATTGTTCTTCCTCTGTCAAACATGGTTACCTGCAAGGAAACACGTGCCGTCATCATTGCTTTGCACAAAAAGGGCTTCACAGGCAAGGATATTGCTGCCAGTAAGATTGCACCTAAATCAACCATTTATCGGATCATCAAGAACTTCAAGGGGAGTGATTAAATTGTTGTGAAGCCACTTCTCTCCAGGAAAAACATCAGGGACAGACTGATATTCTGAAAAAGGTACAGGGATTGGACTGCTGAGGACTGGGGGAAGTCATTTTCTCTGATGAATCCACTTTCCGATTATTTGGGGCATCCGGAAAAAAGCTTGTCCGGAGAAGACAAGGTGAGCGCTACCATCAGTCCTGTGTCATGCCAACAGCTTCTCAGCCAAGGGAGTGGGCTCACTCACAATTTTGCCTAAGAACACAGCCATGAATAAAGAATGGTACCAACACACCCTCTCCCAACCATCCAGGAACAGTTTGGTGACGAACAATGCCTTTTCCAGTATGATGGAGCACCTTGCCATAAGGCAAAAGTGATAACTAAGTGGCTCGGGGAACAAAACATCTATATTTTGGGTCCATGGCCAGGATACTCCCCAGACCTTAATCACATTGAGAACTTGTGGTCAATCCTCAAGAGTTGGGTGTACAAACAAAACCCCACAAATTCTGACAAACTCCAAGCATTGATTATGCAAGAATGGGCTGCCATCAGTCAGGATGTGACAGCATGCCAGGGCGGATTGCAGAGGTCTTGAAAAAGAAGGGTCAACACTGCAAATATTGACTCTTTGCATTAACTTCATGTAATTGTCACTAAAAGCCTTTGACACTTATGAAATTCTTGTAATTATACTTCAGTATTCCATAGTAACATCTGGCAAAAATATCTAAAGGCACTGAAGCAGCAAACTTTGTGGAAATTAATATTTGTGTCATTCTCAAAACTTTTGGCCACAACTGTACACTCAATTAGTGATACAGAGTTTAAAATATCCCATTCATTTGTATATATTCACTGTATACATTAATGGCAGAAAAGTTGGTTCCAGTTTTAGTCACGTCCTTGGTCACATTCGTGTAGGTCAAACAAAAACACCCTAATGATTGGTTGACGACAGAGCCTCCAACAATACAGCCGAATACAGGATGAAGTTGTTGAAGAGCAACTGCAGAAACTTACAGTCGACTGCAGTCAAAATGTCATGACCTTTGATCACATGATTTATGTAAAGTTCACGCAGTCGACATGTAGGCGCAAGTCGGATCATTTTTGTCCCCATAGTGCAACACACCTTTGAAAGGTGGTGACCAAAGATGGTCACTGACTTGACAAAAGTGATCCGCTCGAACGCGACCATTGTGTGTGGCCAAGAACAACACAGACAAAAGCTCTGCTCATCAAACTAAACCACAGCTGTCTTCTCATGAACATAAACACTTTAATGAAAATAATCTCCAGCACACCAGTGATATTGAAGCTCTACATATTAAATGGAACTTTATACCGACGCCTTGAACTCAATAGACCATCCGGGTGTAAATACCTTACCACAGACAAAGGATACACCACAAACATCCCTAGAGAACATACATGGATATAGTCATCTGATTGCAATGACAAAACAAAGTTTAATTGCATATCAAATTGAACTCATAAACTCACTGCATGCTCCTCTTGTGTGATGAATGTATATAAAATCACTGGATTATAAAGTTGAATTGCACATGACTGAAATAATGACTCTATTGTGTTATAGTTGAGATACAGTGGTGCTATTGGAAGAAGAAAAATAATAACAAAATAGAAGAAGAAGAAGAAGAAGAAGAAGAATGTTAACTTGTCTATACATTGGAAAGGAAAGGGATGGTGATGTCATACCTTAAGTCAGTGACCATGAAATAACTCTAGGACAGAGCGGCTTCCCTTAAGGGTATGAAGCATTACTAATGATGATCATGTTGATGTTTTTTAATTTTTATTTCACCTTTATTTAACCAGGTTGACAACTGCGAACTGGCCAAGATCAAGCAAAGCAGTTCGACACATACAACAACACAGAGTTACACATGGAGTTAATAAACATACAGTCAATAATACAGTAGAAAAACAAATATATATACAATGTGTGCAAATGAGGTAAGATAAGGAACGTAAGGCAATAAATAGGCCATGGTGGCGAGGTAATTACAATATAGCAATTTAACACTGGAATGGTAGATGTGCAGTAGATTAATGTGCAAAGTAGAAATACTGGGGTGCAAAGGAGCAAGATAAATAAATGAATACGGTAGGGGATGAGGTAGTTGATTGGGCTATTAACAGATGGGCTATGTACAGTACAGGTGCAGTGATCTGTGAGCTGCTCTGACAGCTGGTGCTTAAAGCTAGTGAGGGAGATAAGTGTCTCCAGTTTTAGTGATTTTTGTAGTTCGTTCCAGTCATTGGCAGCAGAGAACTGTAAGGAAAGGCGGCCAAAGGAGGAATTGGCTTTGGGGGTGACCAGTGAGATATACCTGCTGGAGCGCGTGCTACGGGTGGGTGCTGCTATGGTTAACAGCGAGCTGAGATAAGGCGGGGCTTTACCTAGCAGGGACTTAGATGAACTGGAACAAGTGAGTCTGGCGACGAGTATGTAGCGAGGGCCAGCCGACTAGAGCATACAGGTCGCAGTGGTGGGTGGTATAAGGGGCTTTGGTGACAAAGCGGATGGCACTGTGATAGACTGCATCCAGTTTGCCGAGTAGAGTATTGGAAGCTGTTTTGTAGATGACATCTCCGAAGTCGAGGATCGGTAGGATAGTCAGTTTTACTAGGGCAAGTTTGCGGCGAGAGTGAAGGAGGCTTTGTTGCGAAATAGAAAGCCTATTCTAGATTTGCTTTTGGATTGGAGATGTTTAATGTGAGTCTGAAAGGAGAGTTTACAGTCTAGCCAGACACCTAGGTGTAGTTGTCCACATATTCTAGGTCAGATCCGTCTAGGGTAGTGATACTAGTCGGGCGGGCAGGTGCAGACAGCGAACGGTTGAAAAGCATGCATTTGGTTTTACTAGCGTTTAAGAGCAGTTGGAGGCCACGGAAGGAGTGTTGTATGGCATTGAAGCTCGTTTGGAGGTTAGTTAACACAGTGTCCAAAGAAGGGCCAGAAGTATACAGAATGGTGTCGTCTGCATAGAGGTGGATCAGGGAATCACCCGCAGCAAGAGCGACATCATTGATATATACAGAGAAGAGAGTCGGCCCGAGAATTGAACCCTGTTGAACCCCCATAGAGACTGCCAGAGGTCCGGACAACAGGCCCTCCGATTTAAAACACTGAACTCTGTCTGCAAAGTAGTTGGTGAACCAGGTGAGGCAATCATCTGAGAAACCAAGGCTATTGAGTCTGCCGATAAGAATACGGTGATTGACAGAGTCGAAAGCCTTGGCCAGGTCGATGAAGATGGCTGCACAGTACTGTCTTTTATCGATGGTGGTTATGATATGGTTTAGTACCTTGAGCGTGGCCGAGGTGCACCCGTGAACAGCTCGGAAACCGGATTGCACAGCGGAGAAGGTACGGTGGGATTCGAAGTGGTCAATGATCTGTTTATTAACTAGGCTTTCGAATACTTTAGAGAGGCAGGGAAGGATGGATATAGGTCTATAGCAATTTGGGTCTAGAGTGTCAACCCCTTTGAAGAGGGGCATGACCGCGGCAGCTTTCCCAATCTTTAGGGATCTAGGACGACAAGAAAGAGAGGTTGAGCAGACTGGGAATAGGAGTTGCAACAATGGCGGTGGATAGTTTTAGAAAGAGAGGGTCCAGATTGTCTAGCCCAGCTGTTTTGTACGGGTCCAGGTTTTGCAGGTCTTTCAGCTCTTGATTTGGGTGAAGGAAAAGCTGGGCAGGCTCGGACAAGTAGCTGCGGGGGGGGGGGGGCGGAGCTGTTGGCCGGTAGCCTGTTGGGGTAGCCAGGAGGAAAGCATGGCCAGCCGTAGAGAAATGCTTGTTGAAATTTTCGATTATCATGGATTTATCGGTGGTGACCGTGTTACCTAGCCTCAGTGCAGTGGGCAGCTGGGAGGAGGGTGCTATTGTTCTCCATGGGCTTGACAGTATCCCAAAACCTTTTGGAGTTAGAGCTACAGGATGCAAATTTCTGTTTGAAAAAGCTAGCCTTAGCTTTCCTGACTGACTGCGTGTATTGGTTCCTGACTTCCCTGTGGGGATAATGGATCATGACTACCAGCTCCAGGTGAGCTGTTGACTGTTTCTTCAAGGTTATGACTCCTTCTCTTCCTATCATTGAGTGACAGGATGAACAGGACCTCCACACTATTGGCGACTACGTGTCCACCAGAACACAGATGACTCCCTATGTCGGATGTGTCTGTGACACATTCATTAACAACTGGATCTGTGGCCAGCCTATACACACATTGTGTGTAGACATTCCAATTTCCAAGATAACGTCCTTGATTGATTAAAAGGACGTCACGGGCTGCGAGAGTTTGTCATTGTAATGAGATAGGTAGAGGAAATATGCAACAGCACAAAGGACTAATTATAAACAGGACAGAGACAGGCAAGGTGAAGGTGTGAGAGTCTGAAATGAGCAGTTATCCTTCAGTTGGATCAGTGGTGTCAACGTTGGAGTCCTTAATGTTGAAACTGCCATGCCAGCTCGTGAAATTAACAAAGAAGTGACTGCAAACAACAAACACAGGTTTTTTCCCTTGGACGTCATTGCACGTGCATAAGAACAGAGATAACAATATAATATGTACTGCACGTTACACGACACTCCTCACTTCCGCAACGCCAGCAAAACCAAAACAATAACTAAGGTAATGGGGCGGACAATGGCGCTGTTTTCACTACTGCGGATTCCATCTTTAAGACACGCTTTCACACACTAGTATGAATCATAGTATTGTTGACTATGCAAGCTTCAAAATTATTTTCCTATAAAGGTTCTGACAAATCCACGAAAAAAGGAGGAGGAAAAAGTGTAAAGCTTTCATTTACTATGTCTCTGTGTTGGAACCATTCGAACCCAGTAGGGTAGTTTCACGGGAATCACCTGACTGGATCAGTTTAAGTTAAATCCCAGAGCTCATCATCAAGTCATAGATTTTGGCACAAGCGCAGAAAAACCTTTCTGAACTGAAACGATCTTTCTTTCTATCTTTCTTTCTTTTCAGTTTTACCAGGAAGACATGTTTTCGTGAATCCTAGCCCACCTTACAGTTTCTTACCGTCTTGTTGCTGTTTCTATTACCGTCTCCTGTTTCCTTCCTCCTATTAAACCGTTTACCCTCAAGGAACACTGCATTGTTAATTACTGCTAAACAACACACACACACAGTCACACAGTCAGACAGACAAACACACACACAGACACACTGCTGTGTCGCCCGAGGGGTTTGTTTAATAATGGAAACCGGTTGGTTTCCCTTCCTCTCCTGGAGGGTTTGTGACAGACTGCACAACACTGGGCAAGCAGGCAAACTGGAACACCTACAGTGCTGAACACAAGACCACCCAGGAGTCTACATCAGCTACCAGATTTAACTTGAGATACAGACTTATAGAGGCTTTTATCATGACCCTAAAAAAACACAGGACGTGTTTTAGCCTGGTCCCAGTTTAGGTTGTATAGCCAACAGTTGGCTAGAAAACACAAACTGATCTAAATCAAGGATAGATGCCTTTTATTATGCCCTTAATTGTTTAGTTTCACAGGCCTCTATGCTAAATCACTCACCTCAAGTCATTGACATTCAGGGTATAGACACAGAGGATACCTTTAAGCCTTGTCCCAGATCTGTGACTCCTATGTTCGGCTTGTAGAGCGTCAAACAGTTCTTGAACCAGGCTATAAATGCCTTTTATCGTGCCCTCAAATGTTGAATTTCACAGGCATTTGGTTCTCTAGCCTCTCTCATCCCAGAGATCATTAACATTCACGGCTTGTGACCGTGAACCTTACATTGTAGAAAGTAGCATTGAACCAAAGTGAAATCCAATGGCATTGTTATAGAGATCTTTTGTTTTACAGATGAAAAATGGAACAGAATAGGACATTGATCTCTTTGTGGATAGAGAGAGAGAGATGGTGGGAAGAGAGAGAAAGAAAGAACCGAGAGAGTGATATGGAGAGAGAGAAAGCAAAAGAGAGGGGGAGAGAGACCACACTATTCAGTCTCATGCCACATCCTCCTTCCTCCACTTCTCTCTCTCAGTGAAATTTGACTAATGTCTATTTAATTCATAACACTAACGGATTATCGAAGACATTTAAATTAGTCATTACGGAAAGGATGTATTGTCAAAATGCCGTAGGAGGCGGGTCATGTTGAAGAAAAAGAGAAAAGAGAGGACCGGGAGGAGAGATGAGAAAAACATGCAAATGAAATAAGCCTCTTTTTTTTCTTTTTCGTACAGAGAGAGGGAGCAGACTCCACAGGCTCTGCTTATGATTTAATCTGCCTGAGAAGTGAACACAGCATGAGAGTCTTTAAGAGGTGACTCGCTTTCTGAACTCTCCTCTCAAATAATGGAACAGATTTAACTGAGTCCAACAGGGACAGATGAGACAAAATAGAATGTGTGTGAGAGGGCGAAAAAGGGAAAGTGAGCGAGGAGGAGATGGAAAGAGTGCGAGATAGAGAGAGAGATGAGAAAGGGAAAAGGAAAGAGAGAGAGAGAAGGTAGAGGGGAGAGAGAAAAAGAGAGGGAGAATAAATCGGTAAGAGAGAGGTAAAAAAACACTTTCAATTAAGTGTGCAACACATTAAATATAGAACAGTTCACCTAGCTAAGCTTGAATGCCCGATATTGGGAGAGGGCACTCTAAATGTGGACTTTATCTGTGTACAAAATAAATGTGGACAGTTTTTTGTTTGTTATTATGCATCGTAAATACAGAGACAAAGAAACAGTGGGGGAGTGAAGTTAGGGGAGCTTAGATCTGTATTTACTTATAATGTGATAAGAATTTTTAAAATCTCTTTCAACCCTTTTTTACTATTGAACTCTGATCACAGATACATTCCAATGTTTGCACTTGCACTTACAAATGGCAATGCAAACACTGAAATGTTGTGCAGCCCTTGTGACTGTGCAATGATTCCCCATTATAACTGTAAGGACACAGTAATGGATCCAAATACATCAGTGATGGGCATTAATTTCAACCCGAGGGCCACAGCGCCGCACAGATTTTTATCCAGACTGATTTGTTCATCAAAAGCAATCTGCAGGCCAGGAAAAGGGCAGCAATTTGAAAATGTAGGTCCATTGTATATTCAACATACTTTCTATCTAGTTTTAGACGTTCAAGAGTGGTCTGGAGTTTTTGTTTAACCTACAATAAAATTTCCTTCCAAAGAAACAAAAAACATTCGTATTTATACATTTTTTACTCAAACGTCCCCCGGGCCGGATTACATGGGCTGTATGTTTCCCACCCCTGAAATAGATACACATGTGCTGCTCTTATACCGCATATCTCTTCAGTACTCTGAGAGAGGCAGGGGGGAGGGCAATCTAAAACATGCACGTACGTACGAACGCACGCATACACTCACACACACACACACAGACACTTAATTAACTCATCCAAACCAAATAAATATTTATCGACTTGAATAGTAACAAATATGGGGCAAGTATATGCATAATACTGCTGCTATGGCGATGATGATGGGTCTTCATTTTTTCTTCATGAGGAGGAGATGCACTCCAAGTCAGTGCCACGACAACTGTCTCTGTCGCCATGACAACAGAGTTCACTCAGCGAGCGATGGAGCGAGCCAGGCAGGAAGGGGGAGTTGGCCCTGTCACCGTAGAGAGCGACGCCTTGCTCTGATAAAGGATGTGTGAGTGATATAGTGTGTGTGTGTGTGTGTGTGTGTGAGACAAAGGATGTGTGATCCTGTCCGAGAAAGAGAGAGAAAAAGTAACAACATGTACACATCACAAGCAAAATAAGAGTGCAGCATTTGATGTACTTTCAATGTATTTATGTGTTATAAATGATTTCATATGATTTAAATGTTTAATGATGACTAAATGAATTATACTTTTAAGGTAATGATATAAACAATAACTAACAGTATTTTTATAAATGGCTTGAATGTGTGTGCATAAGAAAGTAGGAACCAGTGACAGACAACTTGTGACCACTGTGAAACTGATGACAGGAAGGAGGTCTCTCCACCCAGGGAGGGGAAAAACCATTGGGCTTGCAATAAGATTGTGAAACATGTTGTAGGACAAGATAAGAAATGTATGTTTTGGAGTAGACGAAGGGGGACATATGTGACGCTATGTGTGTGGACATTTATGACGCTATGTGTGACTATATAAACGAATGTGCATTGGATCATCCAGAGCTCGCGTGAATAAACATTTGACATTTGACTATTGTAGACTGGGCCTCTGTTTGTCTCATTTCAACCAGTATCTTACAAATTCTGGGTTACAGACGGAGTTGTTTAATTGAAGTTCAGTTTATGAACATTGAGTACAAAATTCTCATAACATTATGTCAAAAACATATACTTTTAATACATGGAGACAAGAGGAAAGCACATCAAAGAAATCCATTCTTTCTTATACTGTCTGTTATCTTACTTACTTAGTCCTCTTTGTCCTGATACATAAGGCTGTCCCACGTCATGGGAAGATGGAAAGATAATGCTGCAGTGGAAAGCTGCTCTTGACCAATTATTAAGCTATTTTGTGTTTTTTAACGCTGATTTAAAAAAATGTTGTACGTAATGTCTCCGCCATCATTTCCTATGACCGAAAACAGCTTCTGGACATCAGAACAGTGATCACTAATCTCAATTTGGATGAAGATTTTGATTTCAACAACTCAGCAGCCCTGGACATTCTGCTTACCCCCGGACCAGGCCCTGATCCCCAGGACTCAAAAGAGGAAGCAGCGGCGAAAGAGAGGCAAGCGAGGCGGTGTCATGACGAAACTACGTCGGCAAGCATGTAGACCACTATTGCCCTCTGTTTTGTTGGCGAACGTGCAGTCACCGGTGAATAAACTGGATTACTTTGAAAGTAATGGCTCACATCAACACCATCATCCCAGACACCCTGGACACACTCCAATTTGCATACCGCCCCAACAGATCCACAGATGAGGCAATCTCTATTGCACTCCACATTGCCCTCACCCACCTAGGCAAAAGGAATAACTATGTAAAAATGCTTTTCATTGACTACAGCTCAATATTCAACGCCATAGTGCCTTCCAAGTGCAAATCCAAGCTCAAAACCTCGGGACTGAACACCTCCTTCCGCAACTGGATCCTTGACTTCCTGATGGGCTGCCCCCAGGTGGTGAGGATAGGCAACAACACATCCGCCACGCTGACCATCAACACGGAGGCCCCCTAGGGGTACATGCTTAGTCTTCTCCTGTAGTCCCTGTTCATCCACAACTGCATGGCCATGCACGACTCCAACACCATCATTAAGTTTGCTGATGACACAACAGTGGTAGGCCTGATCACCGACAACGATGATACAGCCTATTGAGATGGTTTGGGATGAGTTGGACCGCAGAGTGATGGAAAAGCAGCCAACGAGTGCTCAGCATATGTGGGAACTCCTTGTTGGAAAAGCATTCCTCATGAATCTGGTAGGGAGAATGCCAAGAGTGTGCAAAGCTGTCATCTGAGCACAAAGGGTGGCTACTTTGAAGAATCTCTAATATAAAATATATTTTGGTTACTACATGATTCCATATGTGTTATTTCATAGTTGTGATGTGTTCACTACTATTCTACATAGTAGAAAATAGTACAAATAAAGAAAAACCCTTGAATGAGTAGGTGTGTCCAAACTTTTGACTGGTAATGTAAGTATTCAGACCCTTTTCTCAGCATCTTTGGCAGCAATTACAGCCTTGAGACTTCTTGGGTATGATGCTACAAGCTTGGCACATCTGTATTTGGGGAGTTGCTCCCATTCTTCTCTGCAGATCCTATCAAGCTCTGTCAGGTTGGATGGAGAGCTGCTCAGAGACTCGAAGCCACTCCTGCGTTTTCTTGGCTGTGTGCTAAGGGTCGTTGTCCTGTTGGAAGGTGAACCTTTGCCCCAGTTCGAGGTCCTGAGCACCCTGGGGCAGGTTGTCATCAAGGACCTCTATGTACTTTTCTACATCTTTCCCTCGATCCCAACCTCATGGCTTGGTTTTTGCTCTGACATGCTCCATCAACTGTGGGACATTATATTGAGAGGTGAGTGCCTTTCCAAATCGTGTCCAAACAACTGAATTTACCACAGGTGGACTTTAATCAAGTTGTAGAAACATCTCAAAGATGATCAATGGAAACATGATGCACCTGACCTCAATTTTGAGTCTCATAACAAAGGGTCTAAATACTTGTGTAAATAAGATATCTATTTAAAAAAATATATACATTTGCAAAAAGTTCTAAATACCTGTTTTCGGTTTGTCATTATTGGGTATTGTGTGAAGATTAAAGAGGAAATAATGTAATTTAATCAATTAATCAAAGTCTCTGTAACGTAACAAAATGTGGAAAAGGTCAAGGGGTCTGAATACTTTCTGAATGCACTGTATATGTAAATAGCTACCTCAATTACCTCATACTCTTGCAGATCGGCTCGGCACTGGTACTCCCTGTATATTACTTTTACTCGTTATTGTTTTTCATATTCACTGTGTATTTATGTCACTATTTCAATTTTTATTTAATTTGTTATCTTTATCTTAACTCTGTATTGTTGGAAAAGGAGCCGTAAGCAACCATTTCACTGTTAGTCTACACCTGTTGTTTTGTACCAAAATAATTTTTACAATTGTTCCTTTCTGATCAGAACATTCTCATGTTCCGACCAAGAAATATAGTTATGAACCGGTTCAAACAAAAAAAAGTAATGGTTCATATAGTTCAATCTCATCATTTGTTTTCATATGAAATCAACATACCTTTTACATTTAGTTTATGAATTTAGCACTGGCAGAGCAACTTGCTGTGGGACGGGCAAGATAGTTGCTTATGCGTTTGATTGGTCAGATATACATAATATAGACTCTCATGAGCTTAGTTCAACTGTCACACTCCATGAGATCCCAAAATATAAGCTTGTTTTCCTCCAATGTTTGCAAAGTAAATGTGAACATACACTATATAGCCTCAAAACTATTATTTTGATATCATGGATGGTCAGTGATAGATAGTTCTGTCAATGAATTTGACAATGAATTTGTCAATGAATTTGTCAATGAATTTGACATTTCTCCATCCCTCAGCTTTTCCTAAAACGGGGAAAAAGCTTTGTAAATGTTTCAGATGCAGATTACACTCCAGATTACACTCCAAATACAAAGATATTCTGTCAGTGTTTTCAGTGTATAGCAGATGTAAAGGATTACCAGATATCACCATTACAGTCCACAGCCTAAAGTCTCTCTGTCTGAGTCACAACTCCTAAACATCCTCTTTACAAGGTGTGGGAGATTTACTGCTGTTCGCCTTTCAGAATATGTAGGGGGGGAATTCGGCCCAAACACGTGAACGCACAGCACACACACAGCTCAGTCGGGGTTCCGGAGTGAGCCTGTCAGTCCTGAAGTTTTGTGAACACAGACAAGATTTCTCTTTGCTTTTATATCTCCTCTGGGAGAGAACAGGGATGGGGTTCACTATGTGAGTTGTGTGTGTTATCAGTGTGTGTGTGTATGTTTCTGATAGAACAGTACAGCACCGCTAGGACTAGGATGCTGAGCAGCGGGAGGGGAGGAGAGAAGCGAGGTCTTGAAAGAAAGGCTTACTGATTCCAACTTCCAATTTCACTCGCAAAACTCTCAAAGCGTCGCTTCCTGCACGCCGCACAGAGCCACACACCGTCTGCCTGCCGGAGGATTATGGGACAATTTCCTGTCTGTGTGGAGAAGGAGAACGTCAGAAATCTGCTGTTCTGAAATAGGATACAAAAATAAAAAGTTAATCTTATTACATAAAATGCATTCCAAATCAAATCCTCCTCAGAGCTACTCGCCCACTCTTCCTCCACAACTGACAGCTGACAGAATACAGTAGCAGCAGTGGGGGTTATTGATTTATTCTTTCATTGTTGTATTTGACAGACTGCATCCTTTGTTTCCATCATTCACCTAGACTTGGTGTGTGTGGGAGTGGGACTATATGGAGAAGCCATGCTGCTTTGACCCCCCGCACACACACACACACACACTCAGACAGGGCCTCAGACAGGGTCTCACGCGCCGCTCCAGCCGACGCTTGGCATTGTGCATGGGGATCTTAGGCTTGTGTGCGGCTGCTCGGCCATGGAAACCCATTTCATGAAGCTCCCGACGAACAGATATTGTGCTGACGTTGCTACCAGAGGCAGTTTGACTTGGTAGTGAGTGTTGCAACCGAGGACAGAGAATTTTTACACGCTTCAGCACTCGGTGGTTCCGTTCTGTGAGCTTGTGTGGTTTACCACTTCGTGGCTGAGCCGTTGTTGCTCCTAGATGTTTCCACTTCACAATAACAGCACTTACAGTTGACTGAGGTAGCACTAGCAGGGCAGAAATTTGACAAACTGACTTATTGGAAAGGTGGCATCCTATGGCGGTGCCACGTTGAAAGTCACTGAGCTCTTCAGTAAGGCCATTCTACTGCCAATGTTTGTCTATGGAGATTGCATGGCTGTGTGCTCGATTTTATGCACCTGTCAGCAACGGGTGTGGCTGCAATAGCCAAATCCACTAATTTGAAGGGGTATCCTATATACATACACAATATATATATATATATATATATATATATATATATATATATATATATATATAAGTATGTGGACACACACATCCAGACGAGTGTCGACGGCAAAATTAGGCAACTAAATTAATGCCTTTGAATTCTCTTTCAATGCATTTGTCAGCAAAACGACAGTGAATTTTGCTTATTGCACTGCAAGGTAAGCTGTGACATTTCTGAGACTGAACAGCAACCTGGGTTCAAATAGTATTTGTTTTCTCTTATATACTTAGAGAGTTTTATTGAGCCCCTTTGGATTGCCAGATTGCACTTTTGGCATTATTCGATTGGTTCCATCAGGCACTGGCAAGCTCAATCGAGAAAGTATGGAAAGGAAGTCTTTACACTAACCAGAAGTGAGTGATTGAGCAGTGATGGAACTATTTTGTGTGGTTGTGGATGTCCTCAAAACTTGTGTGTCCGTCATTATTTTCTCCCTTAGCCCTTTTTTCCTCATTTGGATAGGATCAGGTTGGAGAGGATCCGGTTAGAGAGGATCAGGTTGGAGAGGATCCGGTTGGAGAGGATCAGGTTGGAGAGGATCAGGTTGGAGAGGATCCGGTTAGAGAGGATCAGGTTAGAGAGGATCAGGTTGGAGAGGATCAGGTTGGAGAGGATCCGGTTGGAGAGGATCAGGTTGGAGAGGATCAGGTTGGAGAGGATCCGGTTGGAGAGGATCCGGTTGGAGAGGATCCGGTTGGAGAGGATCCGGTTAGAGAGGATCCGGTTGAGAGGATCCGGTTAGAGAGGATCAGGTTGGAGAGGATCCGGTTGGAGAGGATCAGGTTGGAGAGGATCAGGTTGGAGAGGATCCGGTTAGAGAGGATCAGGTTGGAGAGGATCAGGTTGGAGAGGATCAGGTTGGAGAGGATCCGGTTGGAGAGGATCAGGTTGGAGAGGATCAGGTTGGAGAGGATCCGGTTGGAGAGGATCCGGTTGGAGAGGATCCGGTTAGAGAGGATCCGGTTGGAGAGGATCCGGTTAGAGAGGATCCGGTTGGAGAGGATCCGGTTAGAGAGGATCAGGTTGGAGAGGATCCGGTTGGAGAGGATCAGGTTGGAGAGGATCAGGTTGGAGAGGATCCGGTTAGAGAGGATCAGGTTAGAGAGGATCAGGTTGGAGAGGATCCGGTTGGAGAGGATCCGGTTGGAGAGGATCCGGTTGGAGAGGATCAGGTTGGAGAGGATCCGGTTGGAGAGGATCAGGTTGGAGAGGATCCGGTTGGAGAGGATCCGGTTGGAGAGGATCAGGTTGGAGAGGATCAGGTTGGAGAGGATCAGAGAGCTAGCTTATGGTGTCAGAGGCAATCTGGAACAGTGTGTAACAATCTTGAGACCATTAGCAAAATAGTAAAGAGGGGGAGAGAAAGGGAGGGGGAGAGGGGCTGGAGAAAGAGAGAAAGGAGGAGAGCAGTACAGAAAGAGTCAGTAGAGGGAGAAGGGGAAATTAGCAGAGGGAGAGAAGAGTCTGAATCAAGGAGTATGACAGAGGCGAGTGGTACAAAGAGAGAAAGTAGGAGAAGGAGAGAATGTGGAGGTGGGATGTTCTGAAGGTAAAAGTAAGGTTTACCTACATGGCTTCTGTGCCAGCCCAGGCATGTGTACTCAGTTAGTGTGCATGAAGATGGAAAGTGCCAGGGGGCACACAATCATACAATCCTATTTAGTCCTATAAACCATGTGCCAAACTCTGTGCTGTTGTGCTGTCTCGTGTAAGTTCTGTGCCAAACCCTGTGCTGTGTTGATGTCCTTTGTGTTCTAATCTTAGACAGTTCTCTCTTCTCATTGTATCTCAAGGCCGTCTAAAGGGTTTATTCCTGTGGCTTCCTCTAATCACTGTTTGACAGCGCCAACTCTTGTCACAAAGTCTTCACCCCTGCACAAACCTCTTTCTCCATTTCCCTTTTCTCACTCTGCTCTCGTCCTGTATCAATGTTTTTCCATACACTCTCTCTCTCTCTGGTCTCTTTCTCAGGTCTCGTCCCCTCTCTCTGTTTTGCCTCTCTCATCTCCTCCCCCTCCCTTTCCCCATCTCTCTCTCTCCCTTACTTATCTGTCTTCCTCTCCTTTCTCAGTGAGACAGTGGAGAGAGAGCAGGCTGGTCCTAATCTAAGCCAGATGAGTTAGAAAAACACAGGCGTCCTCCACAGAGGTTTCTCTCCCCATTAACCACACACATACACATATGCACACACACCAGTGGAGGCTGGTGCGGTGAGCTATAATAGGACGTGCTCATTGTAATGGCTGGAATGGTATAAATGGAAAGTCAAACATACGGTTTTATATGATTGATTTATAATGGACCCCAATTGAGGACACTGACATCTTCTAGTCTAGCCTGTCTCTAGCCTGTCACTGTGGCCTAGCTTTTGGCAGGGCTATGGCTACTGATCAAGCACTGAACTGCAGTTCCTTCATCCCAAAAGGCACCTCAGGGCTCTGGTCAAAAGTTGTGCACCAGGGAATAGGGAGCCATTTGGGTCGTACTCCTAGTCCAGCCTGTCACTGTGCCCTAGCTATGGAATCTGGTCACAAGTAGTGTACTGATCTATAAAAAGGGAATAAGGGGCCATTTGGGACGCAGACCTAGTCCAGCCTGTCACTGTGGCCCAGCTATGGGATCTGGTCAAAAGTAGTGTACTACAAAGGGAATAGGGGGGCATTTGGGACACACTGCTAGTCTAGCCTGTCACTGTGGCCTAGCTATGGGATCTGGTCAAAAGTAGTGTACTATAAAGGAAATAGGGGGTCATTTGGGACACACTGCTAGTCTAGCCTGTCACTGTGGCTTAGTTATGGAATCTGGTCCAAAGTAGTGTACTATAAAGGGAATAGGGTGCCATCAGACACCCGACAAGGCCCAAATCCCAGTGATTTGCATGAGAAAGTGACAGAGATATCGAGGACGTAGGTCAGGGTGCCTTGTAAGGATCCGACGGCGAGTGGGTAATCTGCCTCTAGCGTCAGTCCTATTAGCCAACGTACAGTCATTGGATAACAAAATAGATGAGCTATGATGACAAATATCCTACCAACGGGACATTAAAAACTGTAATATCTTGTTGTGGCTGAACGACGACATGAATAACATACAGCTAGTGGGGTTTACGTTGCATCGGCAAGATAGAACAGCTGCCTCCGGTAAGACAAGCGGTGGAGGCCTTTGTATATTTGTAAACAACAGCTGGTGCACAAAATCTAATATTAAGGAAGTCTCAAGGTATCTCATGATAAGCTGTAGACCATACTATTTACAAAAAGAGTTTTCATCCACATTTTTCGTAGCTGTCTATTTACCACCACAAACCGATGCCGGCACTGAAACCGAATTCAATGAGCTGTAAAACACTCATCCGGAGGCAGCGCTCCTAGTGGCCGGGACTTTAATGCAGAGAAACTTAAATCTGTTTTACCTCACTTCTACCAGCATGTTAAATGTGCAACCAGAGGAAAAAAAACTCTAGACCACCTTTACTCCACACACAGAGACGCATACAAAGCTCTCCCTCGCCCTCCATTTGGCAAATCTGACCATAATTATATCCTCCTGATTCCTACTTACAAGCAAAAACTAAAGCATGAAGCACCAGTGAATCGGTCAATAAAGAAGTGGTCAGATGATAAGATGCTAAGCTACAGGACTGTTTTTCTAGCACAGACTGGAATATGTTCCGGGATTCTTCCAATGGCATTGAGGAGTACACCACATCAGTCACTGGCTTCATCAATAAGTGCATCAATGACGTCGTCCCCACAGTGACCGTACGTACATACGCCAACTAGAAGCCATGGATTACAGGCAACATCTGCACTGAGCTAAAGGGTAGAGCTGCCGCTTTCAAGGAGCGGGACACTAACCTGGATGCCATCCGACGAACCATTAAACAGGCAAAGAGTCAATACAGGACTAAGATTGAATCGTGCTACACCGGCTCTGACGCTCGTCGGATGTGGCAGGGCTTGCAAACTATTACAGACTACAAAGGGAAACACAGCCGCGAGCTGCCCAGTGACATGAGCCTACCAGACGAGGTAAATTACTTCTACGCTCGCTTCAAGGTAGGCAACACTGAGGCATGCATGAGAGCATCAGCTGTTCCGGACGACTGTGTGATCACGCTCTCCATTGCCAATGTGAGTAAGGCCTTTAAACAGGTCAACATTCACAAGCCTGCAGGGCCAGATGGATTACCAGGACGTGTACTCCGAGCATGCGCTGACCAACTGGAAAATGTCTTCACTGACATTTTCAACCTGTCCCTGACTGAGTCTGTAATACCAACATGTTTCAAGCAGACCACCATAGTCCCTGTGCCCAAGAACACTAAGGTAACCTGACTAAATGACCACCGAAACGTAGCACTCACGTCTATAGCCATGAAGTGCTTTGAAAGGCAGAGTTGGGATGTTGGCCACAGACACTGGACAGATGAACTCTGCCTAGAAGGCCAGCATCCCGGAGTCGCCTCTTCACTATTGACGTTGAGACTGGTGTTTTGCGGGTACTATTTAATGAAGCTGCCAGTTGAGGACTTGTGAGGCGTCTGTTTCTCAAACTAGACACTCTAATGTACTTGTCCTCTTGCTCAGTTATGCACCAGGGCCTCCCACTCCTCTTTCTATTCTGGTTAGAGACAGTTTGCACTGTTCTGTGAAGGGAGTAGTACACAGCGTTGTACGAGATCTTCAGTTTCTTGGCAATTTCTCGCATGGAATAGCCTTAATTTCTCAGAACAAGAATAGACTGATGAGTTTCAGAAGAAAGTTATTTGTTTCTGGCCATTTTGAGCCTGTAATCGAACCCACAAATGCTGATGCTCCAGATACTCAACTAGTCTAAAGAAGGACAGTTTTATTGCTTCTTTAATCAGAACAACAGTTTTCAGCTGTGCTAACATTATTGCAAAAGGGTTTTCTAATGATTAGCCTTTTAAAATCATAAACTTGGATTAGCTAACACAACGTGCCATTGGGACACAGGAGCGATGGTTGCTGATAATTGGCGCCTATGTAGATATTCCATAAAAAATCTGCCGGCTACAACAGTCATTTACAACATTAACAATGTCTACACTGTATTTCTGATCAAGAAATGTAATTTTCTTTCAAAAACAAGGACATTTCTAAGTGACCCCAAACTTTTGAACGGTAGTGTATATATAAAAACAATTTAAAAAATTATAAAATTAACATATATAGAAAAATATTTTTAAAAAGTTATTTTGTTCATCAATCAAATTCAATCAAATGTATTTATAAAGCCCTTTTCACATCAGCCGATGTCACAAAGTGTTGTACAGAAACCCAGCCTAAAACCCCAAAACAGCAAGCAGTGCAGGTGTAGAAGCACACCTTCCATGCCCCTGATTGCGCTAAAGAATCCACCAGAAAAACTAAAGAAAGACATTCCCCTGTTAGAACAAATGCAACAACACCTGAGGATTGTAACATCAGTGCATCAGCAAGTCTGTCACATTGGTTTACCCTCATGATACAGCCAGCCTGAGGAATGGAGGAGGGGAGGCATCTGACCTGACTTGGTGTGAACTCCTCCTGAGGTGAGAAACCCCCCACCATAGCTGTGAAACACACACACATAAACACACACACAAACAGAGGCTGATGAGAACCGCCTGCTGAGGCTGTGAAACAAACACATTGACGCGAAAAGGTGAAAAAGAGGCTGTAATGTCTGGCATCATTTACCCTACTGTAGCCTACAATCTGCAACGAAAAGCTCAGCGACCTCTCTAGTTCTCGCTCTCTCTCTCCTTCCTTCCATCTCTTACTCCCTCCCTCTCTCCCTCTTCTTTCTGTCTGCGATACACCACAGCAGTAAAGACAGTGACATTTCAATCAGCCGCCTGCAGATTCGAAAGCGAGAAAAAAAAAATGAAATAAAACGTTGCTCGCAGTTCATAATTTCCATTGTACCCACTCCCCCAGACCCCCACATGAAGTGACAAGGCCAATCAAGTGGAACATTCTACTTCTTACTCCCTGGGCAGGAGACTGGGTCCTTGATGTGTGTAGTCAGGGGCAGGTATATGAAGGAGTGTGTGGTTTGGCTTTAAAAGGAAAGAGGGGGGAGAAGAATTGAAGGGGGTTGGGGGTTGGGGAGGGGGGGCTCTTGGCTAGGTAGCCAAGGGCAGGTTTGAATACGACAAAGAAGAATCGCTATATAGAGAAATAATAGCTGTCAAAATTAATTTAGTTTTAAAAGGTAAGAACCCAGTCAGGTGTACAACAGCCAGGCAAAACTTTCCAAAACTTTCTAATCTCTTATTCCCTGTTAGAGGATTAGAGTTGATCAAGTCTATGAGGTTTAACTGGACCATGTGTTCCTTCAGAGGAAACAGACTTAACCTTTTATGGGCACACGTGTGTCACATAAAACCCAGTTAGTGGAAAGAGAGGAGGTGGAGGTCGGGAGGTTCAGTAAGATCAGCTGTGCTTACTTATCATCTCCACTCACTGTGACCACAAGGCAACCTCAAGCCAACTAACCACTAGTTGGCTTGAGGTTTAAACCAACTCATTACCACAAACTCCAGATTAAAGAGTGGTGGCCATTCATTGGCCACAATAGCCACACGGAGAGGGGACAGGGGGGATGGGATGGGACAGAAGAGAGAAGGGGTAAGTCAATTTCTCAGTCAGAGGGCCAGAGAGCCAGACCCCAGGTACAGTGTTGTCCAGACCGAGGCCAACCACTAACCAACTAAGGGGCTCTTTACCCTACACTACGTTTACGACACATACTAGTTCCTGCACAAAATAATTTTAGAGTGTAAAGAGACGGATCTACTGGAGTTTCAAATTTCTCTTTTCCAGGCCACCTTCAAGGTTAGTATGGGACAGTTACCAACACATCACCATAATAGTGATGGCCAGAAAAGGAGAGAAAGGGTTAAGTCCAGTCTCAGAGAGTCAGACCCCAGGTGCAGTGTGGCCCAACCCAGGCCTTGAGAGCCTGCCTGGGGAAGATTTTAATAAGGTTGGGATGGAACACCACTATCTTCCACACTATCCCCCAAAAGTCTATAAAAGCCTGTCTGCCTTGGTTCCATTCTCCCTGTCTGTTTGGTCTGCACTCATTAAAACAGTTAACAAGCCTTACATGATAGGCTGGCCTCCAGAAGTCCTCCAGGCCAGCGATTGGGCAGATTTCAGAGGAACTGGCTTCTGATTGCATGGCTTTCAGAGGAACTAGTTTGTGATTGGATGGCTTTGAAAGGAAAGTGTTTGTGATTGGATGTCTTCAGTGCTCCAGCAGACTGTGAAGGACATACATGGTAAAGAAGGGAAAGGGTGACTGGTGACCTAAGAGATGAGCTTATCGTTTCCTCTCCTGTCATTCAGAGGAGAGGCCCACACCACACCTATCCTAAAACAGATCACCACCTTGCCTATAACCTTGCCGTTATAATAGACCATCTGGGATGGGAATAAGGTTCATTAGGGCAAATGTTAAGGTATAGTAGTTCATTCGGGTTTCAGTCCATTTTCTTCCCCTTTGTGCCTATGACCCAAGCCAGGAGATATCTGAGCTGCATTCAGTTATTTTTGGTGTTATGCAGTTGTATAATATAGTGTAGCAGAATGTATAATATAGTGTAGTAGAATAGAATTGCCACTAAATGCCTAACCTGGTCTCTTAGCAAAGCACATTATATTTGACTAAAATCTGTGCCACTCCATTTAGTATGATATGTTACTTTAAGTTAGGTTACATTACATTGGCCTATCGAGGTATACTGAACAGAAATATGAACGCAACATGTAAAGTGTTGGTCCCATGTTTCATGAGCTGAAATAAAAGATCCCAGAAATGTTCCATGTGCACAAAAAGCTTATTTATCTCAAATGTTGTGCACAAATGTGTTTACATCCATATTAGTGAGCATTTCTCCTTTGCCAAGATAATCCATCCACCTGACACATGTGGCATATCAAGACGCATGATCATTAAAGAGGTGCAGCTTGTGCTGGGGACAATAAAAGTCCACTCTAAAATGTGCAGTTTTGTCACACAACGCCATGCCACATATTCCTCAAGTTTTGAGGGAGCATGCAATTGGCATGCTGACTGCAGGAATGTCCAACAGAGCTATTGCCAGAGAATTTAATGTTAATTTATCTACCATAAGCCGCCTCTAATGTTGTTTTAGAGAATTTGGCAGTACGTCCAACCGGCCTCACAACCGCAGACCATGTGTAACCACATCCGGCTTCTTCACCTGCGGGATTGTCTGAGACCAGCCATCCAGCCAGCTGATGAAACTGAGGAGTTTTTCTGTCTGAAATCAATCCCTTTTGTAGGGAAAAACTCATCCAGATGGGCTGGGCCTGCCTCCCATGTGGGTAAGCCTATGCCCTCACAGGCCCACCCAATTCATTTATTTCAATTGTCGGATTTCCTTATAATTGTAACTCAGTTACATTTCTGAAATTGTTGCACGATACTTTTATATTTTTGTTCAGTACAATAACGGTTGTACAATATAATACAAATTGTAGGACGCTTTACTTTAACAAACCTTACAATGGTAAATGTAAGTGCTGGCGGTAGCACTATTGGTTCGGGGGTGTCAGATATATTTTAGCTATTTTCACAACCAGAATTATAGGTGCAGTAGCTGATGGTGGCGTGAAAGGGATGGGTTTTGATGAATAAATAAGTTGAAGGTGTGGCGAGGATTGACCCCTCGCTGGCCAATCAGAATGTGCTCCATTGCTAAAAGTTGTGTATTTACAGTCTTTTATGTATTGCATTGTCGTCAACTCCAATTTGAATGTCAGTCCATTACAGCCTAGCTTGTTAAATGCCTACAGAAAGAAAATAACAAAATGTAGTCCTATCCCATCTTTGCTTAATATTTTGAACATGTTTTTGAACAGTAGTTGCATGGCTTCAATATGTAAGATATTGTTAACATAGCATTCACACTGATTTAGGCCTATTGTAAAATGCATTATGTCTGAGCCATGGACATGCCCTTTGTCTATGAGCAACATTAAATTCACAGTTGATAAGACCTAAAAGGACAGTGAATAATTATAATGAAATTCTAATAAAATGAAACAATAACTTGTTTTAAATAGGCTATGTCTGCATTTGTATGTATTTATCCTTTATTTAACTAAGGCAAGTCAATTAAGAACAAATTCTTATTTACAATGACGGCCTAAATACATTTACAGAGGCACCATCATTTCTCCCCGTGGGTGTATAATATTAGGCCTCAGACTACATAGACTATGGAGGGTTTTATGCACGTCCAAACTTTTCAACGGAGCTGGAAAAAGAGCTAAAGAAAAAGTGGGAATAATAATAATTTTGGGGGTTCTTATATTTGTCCTGTTACACACAAGTGTGCTATGGAAATGTTTTTTTTTTTTTCAGAGGCCCGCAAGGTCACAGCCAGGGTCACCATTGTACAGCACCACTGGAGCAATTAGGGTTAAGGGCCATGCTCAATGGCACAGCACTGGTGTTTGAAACAGAAACCTTACGGTTACTGGCCCAACGCTGTAACCGAGGCTACCTGGTTGTAATGTTAATCATCTGGTTGTTATTCCGTTGGTTACCTCTAGGCAAATGCCACAGGGGCAGAGTGGCCCACACTCATTGAATATGGCACTTTTAAAATTTAAGAGCAATCACTACTAAAACCTTTCTCATGAATAACCTCATTACTGAGTGCAGTTGATTGCATGTTTCTCATTGAAACATGGCTGTCATCAGACTGTAGTGCCACTCTTATAGAAGCCTCCCCCCGGACTGTCTTTTTATGCTCAGAAATAGGAAAAAGGGTGGGGGGAGATCCTCTATTTTTACTAATTCTCTCAGATGTAAGGACATTTCATTTGGCAACTTTGCGTCTTTTGATCATTGTGCTATACTGTTGCAATGTCAGCCACCAGTGCTGGCCATAACCCTGTATAGGCCACCAAACCACTGCATCACTTTCTTTACTGATTTCTCTGAACTATTGTCTATTGTCCTTGAGAATTATGATAAAATCATTGTGTTGGGTGATTTTAATATTGTTGACAAAGAGACTGACTCCAAGGCCATTGAATTTCGGAATCTTTTGAGCTCTATGGACTTTATTCAACATGTTACTGTGGCCCACCCATAACCACGGCCATACTCAACCCTCAATAACTGAAGCGAAGACTGGGGGTCAGCCTGAAGAACAAAACTACTCAGTAATCTCCTCCATATAGCCTAACTCTCACACACTCACATGCACACACATATTTAAACAAAACAAATATATATTTTCATGATAACTTATCAATTAATTTATACATTTATAATGAAAAAATTTGTTATCTGTTTTAACAAGCATTTAGTAAAACAATTTGTACTTATCTATTGTATATAGTTTTTATGTGGTGTGGTTTTCATATAAACCTTCCAACCACACCTGCACACCATTTTTTTGTTATTTGTTTTTATCTGTATTGTTGTTTATCACTTGTTTTCTTTAGTGCATAAATTAAACTTAAACTGAACAGCAAATTAAGGGCAACCATTGATGCTATTGCTCCAGTGAAGTTGAAAAAGGTCACATCCAAACGGATGAGTGAGGAAACTAGTCAATTAAAGAGAAATCCCAGAAAGGCAGAGCGGAAGTTGAGAAAGTCAAAGTTTCTGGTCCATTATGATATTCTGAGAGAGTAACTTGGCATATACAGTATAACAAGGCAATTAGAAATGGGCTCATTTTTCTAACTTGATCTCTAATAATCAGAATAATTAGACAGTACTCTTCTCGACCATTGATGGCCTGATAAATCCTACCCCCGCAAACCAATGTGAACTTTCCTCCACATCTAAATGTGATGTGTTTGCGACATATTTCAGAGATAAGATAACACACATTAGGCTGGGTATCAGTCAAGCAAGAGCTGATGAGAAGGTTGATGATATGTGCTAAATTAAGTGCTGAATTTGGATAAAATATTTTTTTGTAAAAATTACAATTAGTTTCCAGGCCCACCACAGCACAGAAACAGACTTAGTTAAAGTGGTAAGTGATCTTAGAGCCAACACAGGTGCCAAACAGCTCTCTAAGTGTTGCATTCAACACTGTTGACCATTATATCTTTCTGGAGAGACTGGTGGGTTGGTTGGCCATTCGGGTCCGGTCCAGTTCTAAATTGGTTTAGGACCTATTTAACCAGTTGGTGAACATACAGTTGAAGTCGGAAGATTACATACACTTAGGTTGGAGTCATTAAAACTCGTTTTTCAACCACTCCACAAATGTCTTGTTAACAAACTATAGTTTTGGCAAGTCGGTTAGGACATCTACTTTGTGCATGACACATGTAATTTTTCCAACAATTGTTTACAGACAGCTTATTTTACGCATAATTCACTGTATCACAATTCCAGCGGGTCAGAAGTTTACACTAAGTTGACTGTGCCTTTAAACAGCTTGGAAAATTCCAGAAAATGATGTCATGGCTTTAAAAGTTAATAGGCTAATTGACATAATTTGAGTCAATTGGAGGTGTACCTGTGGATGTATTTCAAGGCCTACCTTCAAACTCAGTGCCTCTTTGCTTGACATCACGGGAAAATCTAAAGAAATCAGCCAAGACCTCAGAAAAAAAATTGTAGACCTCCACAAGTCTGGTTCAACCTTGGGAGCAATTTCCAAACACCTGAAGGTGCCACGTTCATCTGTACAAACAATAGTACGCAAGTATAAACACCCTGGGACCACGCAGGCGTCATACCGCTCAGGAATGAGACGCGTTCTGTCTCCTAGAGATTAACGTATTTTGGTGCGAAAAGTGCAAATCAAGAACAACAGCAAAGGACCTTGTGAAGATGCTGGAGGAAACAGGCACCAAAGTATCTATATCCACAGTAAAACGAGTCCTATATCGACATAACCTAAAAGGCTGCTCAGCAAGGAAGAAGCCACTGCTCCAAAAATGCCATAAAAAAGCCAGACTACGGTTTGCAACTGCACATGGGGACAAAGATCGTACTTTGTCCCCATGGGGTCTGATGAAACAAAAATAGAACTGTTTGGCCATAATGACCATCGTTATGTTTGGAGGAAAAAGGTTGAGGCTTGCAAGCCGAAGAACACCATCCCAACCATGAAGCACGGGGGTGGCAGAATCATGTTGTGGGGGTGCTTTGCTGCAGGAAGGACTGGTGCACTTCACAAAATAGATGGCATCATGAGAGAGGAAAATTACATGGATATATTGAAGCAACATCTCAAGACATCAGTCAGGAAGTTAAAGCTTGGTCGCAAATGGGTCTTCCAAATGGACAATGACCCCAAGCATACTTCCAAAGTTGTTGCAAAATGGCTTAAGGACAACAAAGTCAAGGTATTGAAGTGGCCATCATAAAGCCCTGACCTCAATACTATAGAAGATTTGTGGGCAGAACTGAAAAAGTGTGTGCGAGCAAGGAGGCCTACATCAGTTACACCAGCTCTGTCAGGAGGAATGGGCCAAAATTCACCCAACTTATTGTGGGAAGCTTGTGGAAGGCTACCCGAAATGTTTGACCCAAGTTAAACAATTTAAAGACGTTGCTACCAAATACTAATTGAGTGTATGTAAACTTCTGACCCACTGGGAATGTGATGAAATAAATAAAAGCTGAAATAAATCATTCTCTCTACTATTATTCTGACATTTCACTAACTGACCTAAGACAGGGAATTTTTACTAGGATTAAATGTCAGGAATTGTGAAAAACAGAGTTTAAATGTATTTGGCTGAGGTGTGTGTAAACGTCCTACTTCAACTGTAACTTCAACTGTAATACAGTTTCGATTTTGGGTCCGGTACTGTTCAGTTAATATACAGTATGTTACCCATTGACAGCGTTATCAGAAAGCACAGCATTGATTTTCACTGCTACACAGACAATACACAACTTAAAATGTTTGTGTCACCAGAGGATTTTAGCTCCACGGATGAATTATCAGACTGTATTAGTGATTTAAATAATTGGATGGAGACAAGACCAAGGTACTTATTGTTTGTTTCTTAAATGGCAGGCTATAGCCTTTAAAAAATAATAATATAGCTTAAATAATACATTTCCGTTGTTCATAGGCTACCTGGATTGCTCCTGACTAATTAGAGTTTGTATGTTGTTTAATAGCCTTTTGAAATGTCGATAGTGACAGAATCACACATTACTTCCCAAGCAAAGTCAATTTTTGTCCCCCCGGCTATAGAAGCTTGTAGGGCAGCATCTGAATGTCGTAGAGACAAACCAAAGATTTTGCATATGCCTAGGAGTTACGTCTTTTCCCAGCATTTGCCAGCTTGTTTCCAGCTTAAGAATTGCGAACTGAAGCGTTGTTATAGATCGCTTTATACAATCAGGTTAATTTCCAATCCAAATCTTAAGCTAACAAGGGGTATGCATTTTCTTTAACAAAAGCAACAATACCCTCACGTACCCCCTCATTTCGAGCCCTAGTTTTAGGAGTGCATGGCGACTGAAGGAATGGGCTGACAAAATCTAAGGATAGTACTGTAGACTATAACTTAGTCTGTCAAACAGGTAGGCTTACCTCTTATTTCTTGAATAGGAAAGAAATAGGCTCCTACACAAAGCCCTCTTGTCGTTAGTAGCCCAAAGTCAAATTAAAATGAAGACTGTTTAAATTAATTAGGCCTTCTCGAATTAGCCTAGTTTCCATCTCTGCGGCTGCCACTTCATTGTAAGTTATGTAACCTACTCAAATATGGCTTATGGTAAGGTCAAATACTCTGATAAATAGCTTCATTATGGGCAATGAAACATATTGTTTTTATTCATATCAATTATAGCAGTAGCAAGCTTACCTCCTGTATTCCTCATCTCCGCGCTCTCCCTCTCAAACGGAATAGGACATCAGTAGGCCTAGTCCACACACACAGATATTGTTTTTAAAAAAAGAAGCCAAAGAAGCCTTTGACTCGCCTCTTGTGCCACCGTACACAGCACAGCCATTGGTTAGGCAGCACAAAATGGTTTACATCAGCAAGAGCAAGGGAGGCCAGGGATCATGATTGGGATAGCCTTTGTGTAGGAGCCTATTCTTTAATAAACTCACCTTCTGCACCTGTTTCCTGACTCCCGGCGTATACGTTACAGAATAACACCTCAACAATATGGAAGGAGCAGAGGATAAAATCATCTTCCAGATGGTCAACGAACAGGGTCATCTACTCCACAAACACAACGACCAGCTGGCGCAACTGGGTACGGCCACGGAGGAGGTCCTTCGCATTCTCCACCGCCTCAACACCACCAGCGAGGTTCTCCATAACCCTATCAGAAGGCCTCCTACCACGGGTCGTCATTGTGAGCCAATCCCCCAGCCTACCCTGCCATCCGTCCAGGTCAGCGATGTGCGACTATCCCTTCAGGAAATCTATGAAAATGCCGTGATTTCCTAATCCAGTGCTCCCTCTATTTCACCTATCAGGGGAGCCCCCACCACCGAGAGGCCCAAGGTTGCCACGGTAATTTCCCTGCTGGCCGTGAGTTACGGCCGTCTGGGAGAGAGGAGAGGAGGCTCCTATGAGAGGTTCATAGCTCTGTTCAGAGCGGTCTTCGACCATCCACCAGAGGGCAGAGAGGGAGGTGAGCGACTTTTCCAGCTCTGGCAGGGCGCCCAGACCGCTGCGGAGTACGCCCTCACCTTTCGGACTGTGCCAGCTTCCAGTGGATGGAATGAGCCGGCGCTCCGCACTCTATTCCGCAGTGGACTGCATGAGGAGGTCCAGACGGAGATGACATGTCGGGACGACAATATTTCCTTGGACGCTCTCATCTCAATGGTCATCCGTCTGGATAACCTTCTGCGGGAGCACTGGTGTCCACCTCGCCACTCGCCTCACTCTTTTGGCTGTCCTGAGACAGAGCCTAAACCCATGGAGATAGGGCCACATACCACTCTGCAGCAGACAGCTGGGGCTTTGTCATTATTGTGGCCAGGAGGGGCACCAGCTTCAGTGGTGTCCGGTGCGCCCTAACCTGGGGTCCACTAGAGCAGAGAGGCGGCCTCATGACCTTCCATCTCCCAGGGTAGGCGTGAGTATCCCATTTTCATAGTTTTCCGCCAAACCCTTCATGATTCCTATTTCACTGGCTGGCTGTCCCTAAAGTGTTGTCTCTACTGCTCTAGTGGACTCAGGTGCCACTGGGAACTTCATCGACCAGGCCCTCGCCTCCTCCCCTGAACTTAACCTCATACCCACTCTCCTCTCCTTTTCCTATCCAAGCTCTGGACACACAACCATTGGAATCCGGTACAGTTACGCACATCATCGCACCACTCACCCTCACCCATGCACAAGGAAGGCCTTCCCTTCTTCATCACCTCCACACCTGTACACAAGGTAATCCTCTGCCTCCCGTGGCTCCAACGTCACAATCCCACCATCACAAGGTTGAGTATGACAACTTCCGCCTGGAGACCAGGATAGCCGAGGACCTGCTTTGCAGTACCCTGTGGTTCCACGCCAGTTGAGGGTCCTGTGAGTGTCCACCAGCCCATCAATTGGTCCTGCCGTATCATTGGCCCCCGTGAAATGGGATGTAGATGTGTACATCCGCCAGGCTCTGGAGCGGGAACACACTCCTGCCACCTGCCCTCCGGAGTGCATCTACGTTCCCACAGGAGTAAGAGATCGGCTGTTGACCTAGCCACACAGGACACCCAGGTATCACCAGCATTATCCAATCCCTCTCCGAAAAGTACTGGTGCCCCACCTTGGCGCAGGACGTCACCTACAATGTCAACTCATTTGTTCATAGACTTTGTAACTGATCACCCCCTTTCTGATAGTTGTACCACTATGGTTATTATTGACATATTCTCTAAATCCTGCCATTTATCCCTCTCTCTGGTCTACCTATCACTCTCCAGGTTGCTGAGGCCCTATTCCAGCAGGTCTTCAGGTACTACGGCCTTCCGGAGGACATCGTTTCCGACCATGGTCCCCAGTTCACATCGTGGGTCTGGAAAGCCTTTATGGAGAAGCTGGGGTCACGGTCAGCCTCACATCCGGGTACTGGCCTCAGTCCAACGGGCAGCTGGAGAGGACCAACCAGGAGCTGGGGAGGTTCCTAAGGAGTCACTGCCAGGATCGGCAAGTTGAGTGGACCCCTGTTCCTTCCCTGGGCGGATTACACCCAGAAATCACTTCGTCACTCCTCCACCGGACTTCCAGTGCGTCCTAGGATATCAGCCGGCCCTGGCTCCATGGACTCCGAGCCAGACTGACGCCCCTGCAGTGGATGAGTGGTTCCGCCATCAGAAGGATCAGGTGGACCACCACCGCAATGAGGCTCCGGTGTTCCATCCTGTATGGCTCTCCACCAGGAACCTACCTTTCTGCCTGCCCTGCCGGAAGCTGAGCCCCCCGGTTTGTGGGGCCCTTCAAGGTAACCTATCGTCTCAATCTCCCCACCAACTACCGGATCTAACCTTCCTTTCATGTTTCCTTCCTCAGACCGGTGGTTCCAGGTCCCCTGGTTGATGCCATCCCCCACGACACCCCGCCGCCTCCCATGGACATCGAGAGGACCCCTGCCTATGCTGTTATGTCCCTCTTGGACTCTCAACGTCGTAGGGGTTGGCTCCAGTACCTAGTAGACTGGGAGGGGTACGGTCCTGAGAAGTGCTCCTGGGTCCCGGTGGCGGACATCCCCAACATCACCCGGGATTTCCAACTCTGCGTCTGGACTGGCCCGCTACTCGCCCTACTAGGAGAGAGATAACATCTGGGTTGTCCCCTCTTCATTTCCCCCTGCATTTCACTCCTCTACTCTCACCTATCTTACAGGACTTTACCCATCAAACAACTGGGTTCTCCTCCCTCTCTTTTCCCCCCTGTCCCATTTCCATGCAGTTTTCCTCCCAGGCAGAAGTGTCACAGGTGTGACAATGGCTGCATTTAGACAGGCACTCCAATTCTGATGTTTTTTCCCACTAATTGGTATTTTGACATATCCCAAAAAAGCATGTACGTACAGTGCATAAGTATTCCCTTCACTTTTCCCATTTTTTTTACATTACAGCCTAATTCTAAAATTTATAAAATATTTTTTTCCCTCATCAATCTAGATACAATAGCCCATAATGACAGATTTTGCACATGTATAATATCACATTTGCATAAGTATTCAGACCCTTTGCTCAGTACTTTGTTGAAGCACCTTTGGCAGCAATTACAGCCTTGAGTCTTCTTGGGTATGTCGCTACAAGCTTGGCACACCTGTACAGTAGCTTGTGAAAATATTCACCCGCTTGGCATTTTTCCTATTTTGTTGCATTACAACCTGGAATTAAAATGTATTTATTGGGGGTTTGTATCATTTGATTTACACAACATGCATACCACTTTTTTGAAGATGCACATTTCTTTTTATTGTGAAACAAACTTGAGCGTGCATAACTATTCACCCCCCCTCCCCCCTCTTGGGGTATGTCTCTATAAGCTTGGCACATCTAGCCACTAGGATTTTTGCCCTTTCTTCAAGGCAAAACTGCTCCAGCTCCTTCAAGTTCGATGGGTTCCGCTGGTGTACAGCAATCTTTAAGTCATAGCACAGATTCTCAATTGGATTGAGGTCTGGCCTTTGACTAAGCCATTCCAAGACATTTAAATGTTTCCCCTTAAACCACTCAAGTGTTGCTTTAGCAGTATGCTTAGGGTCATTTTCCTGCTGGAAGGTGAACCTCCATCCCAGTCTCAAATCTCTGAAAGACTGAAACAGGTTTCCCTCAAGAATGTCCCTGTATCCATCATTCCTTCAATTCTGACCAGTTTCCCAGTACCTGCCGATGAAAAACATCCCCACAGCATGATGCTGCCACCACTATGCTTTACTGTGGGGATGGTGTTCACAGGGTGATGAGAGGTGTTGGTACCTTCTTCCATATATTTGGGGAGCAACCCACATGCCTTTTCGCGAACACCAAACGTGTTTGCTTATTTTTTTCTTTAAGCAATGACTTTTTTTCTGGCCACTCTTCCGTAAAGCCTTAAAGTGGTCCTATGGACAGATTGTAATGGCTCTGTGATGCAGGTCTTGCGGAATCAAGCTCAGGAAACGGAGATGCGACAAAACTTCTTTACTCGAAGAAAACAAACTACTAACAGCAGTAGTGAACACACTGCTCACGACAGAGCCACACGTACACATAACTAATCACGGACAAAACCCAGGGGGGAACAGAGGGATTAAATAAGGACACATGTAATTAGGGAAATGGGAATGGATGAGAAAAGACAAACAGAAAATGAGAAATGGATCGGTGGTGGCTAGAACTCCGGTGACGTCGACCTCCGCCCGAACTAGGAGAGGGACCGACTTCAGCGGAAGTCGTGACACAGATACTCCAATCTCCGCTGTGAAGCTTTGCAGCTCCTTCAGGGTTATCTTTGGTATCTTTGTTGTCTCTCTGATTAATGCCCTCCTTGCCTGGTCTGTGAGTGTTGGTGGGCGGCCCTCTCTTGGCAGGTTTGTTGTGTTGCTATATTATTTCCATTCTTTAATAATGGATTTAATGGTGCTCAGTGGGATGTTCAAAGTTTCTGATATTTTTTTACAACCCTACCCTGATCTGTACTTCTCCACAACTTTGTCCCTGACCTGTTTGGAGAGCTCCTTGGTCTTCATGGCGTCGCTTGCTTGGTGGTGCCCCTTGTTTACTGGTATTGCAGAATGTGGGGCCTTTCAGAACAGCTGTATATATACTGAGATCATGTGACACTTAAATAAAGTCCACCTGTGTGCAATCTAACTAATTATGTGACTTCTGAAGGTAATTGGTTGCACCAGATCTTATTTAGGGGCACACACCACTTTTTTTTCTATTTTAAGTATTTTTTTTTATTTCACTTCACCAATTTGGACTATTTTGTGTATGTCCGTTACATGAAATCCAAATAAAAATCTATTTAAATTACAGGTTGTAATGCAACAAAATAGGGGATGAATACTTTTGCAAGGCACTGTATTTAGAGAGTTTCTCCCATTCTTCTCTGCAGATCCTCTCAAGCTCTGTCAGGTTGGATGGGGAGTATCGTTGCACAGGTATTTTCAGGTCTCTCCAGAGATGTTTGATTGGGTTCAAGTCTGGGCTATGGCTGGGCCACTCAAGGACATTCAGAGACTTTTCCCGAAGCCAATCCTGCATTGTCTTGGCTGTGCGCTTAGGGTTGTTGTCCTGTTGGAAGACTAACATTCACCCCAGTCTGAGGTCCTAAGCTCTCTGGAGCATGTTTTCATCAAGGGTCTCGCTGTACTTTGCTCCATTCAACATTCCCTCGATCCTGACTAGTCCCTGCAGAAAAACATCCCCACAGCAGGATGCTGCTACCACCATGCTTCACCATAGGGATGGTGCAAGGTTTCCTCCAGACTTGACACTTGGCATTCAGGCCAGAGAGTTCAATCTTGGTTCCATCAGACCAGAGAACCTTGTTTCTCATGGTCTGAGAGTCTTTAGGTGCCTTTTGGCAAACTCCAACTGGGCTGTCATTTGCCTTTTACTGAGGAGTGGCTTCCGTCTGGCCAATCTACCATAAAGGTCTGATTGGAGTAGTGCTTCGAGATGGTTGTCTCTCTGGAAGGTTATCCCATCTCCACAGAGTAACTCTGGAGCTCTGTCAGAGTGACCATTGGGTTCTTGGTCACCTCCCTGACCATGGCCCTTTTTCCCCGATTGCTCAGTTTGCCCAGGCAGCCAGCTCTAGGAAGAGTCTTGATGGTTCCAAACCTTTTCCATTTAATAATTATGGAGGTCACTGTGTTCTTGGGGACCTCCAATGCTGCAGAAATGTTTTGGTACCCTTCCCCAGATCTGTGCCTCCACACAATCCTGTCTCGGAGCTCTACGGACAATTCCTTCGACCTCATGGCTTGGTCTTTTACTGTGGGACCTTATATAGACAGGTGTGTGCCTTTCTAAATCATGTCCAATCAATAGAAATTTCCACAGATGGACGGACTCCAATCAAGTTGTAGAAACATCTCAACGATGATCAATGGAAACAGGATGCATCTTTTGAAATTTCGAGTCTCATAGCAAAGGGTCTGAATACTTATGTAATTAAGGGATTGCTGTTTTGTTTTTTTATTAATGTGCAAATTTTCTAAAAAACAATTTTTGCTTTGTCATTATGGGGTATTGTGTGTAAATTGATGAGGGGAAATCAATTTAATCCATTTTAGAATAAGGCTAACATAACAAAATGTAGAAAAAGTCAAGTGGTCTGAATACTTTCCGAATGCACTGTATGTTTGGCAGAGCTCTCAATGCTCTTATTTAGACCTGGGGTGGCGTAGGATCGGCTACACTTTTCTACTGCCTCACAGAAGTACATTATCCTTCAGTATTTTTACAAAGCATTCCTTTGGTAAAATTCCTGTAGCTCAGAGCACACTACTCCGCTCTGTCGACAGTCAGTACTTGGGTGTACCATAATGCATTGCAGCATTAGAGAGAACCAACATGGTGACACGTTTGTCATTCCATTTAATGTGGCCCAGCTGTCTGCCTATCACATGGCCCTGCTCCAAAATACCCAGGGTACAGTGCTGCTGGTTGTGTCTGGCTGCAACCCAAATGGCACCCTATTGCCTATTTAGTGCACTACTTTTGATCAGGGCCATTTAAAAGTAGAGCACTATATAGGGAATAGGGTGCCATTTATAAAGCATCCTCTGTTCCTCACTCCCCTGCTGGGAGAAGTAAAGACGGGGGCTCAGTGTAGCGTGGGGGACTAAAGGTGACATCGCTGTGAACCAGGGACGGGAACACAGAGGACAAACACACACCAAGACAGATGAACGCACATGCAGATGAACACACATGCAAACGCCTCCGCTGAGAGGACGGGGATGTGGCAGCAAGGATCCCCTGGTGGTTTAGTCAGCTGTAAACATGATACACCACTGAGAAAGGGAGAAGTGAGGGAGAGAGAGAAAGAGAGATTAGAGAGAGCCATGAAGGGGGGGGTCTCTTTCTCTTTCTGTCTCATGCTTTTGGATAGAACAAAAGCATGAGACAGAAAGAGAAAGAGACAGATAAAGAGGGATCGAGGGAAGAGAAGGGGGAAGAACAGATGGAACAAACAGTCACAGCAGGGGCCATTCTGTTCATATTAGATTGTGCCAATGAATATCATTAACATCTTCTCTAATCAGTCTCCAGGAATATTCTACAAACTCATGGCTGCTCCTCCACAACCGCTCCAACACCCTTTCTATTCCTCTGTCTTCCCCTTTTCATTTAGAAGTCACTAATGCATACATTCATAAAATGCAAAGGCAGCTGCTTTGATGTCCTGCCTAATACAAATCAAATCAAATTGTATTTGTCACATTTGCCAAATACAACAGGTGTAGATAAAAAAATGTCCCCTGAAGAAAACTGCTGTTTTGAATGGCATCTGTTACATACTGTTGCATACTGTTGTCAGTCACAATAACCTGTCCTTATCTTACTATAAAACACCCATATACCTCCATTATAAACACTTGGTTGATAATTGAGGGGAATTGTTTTCCACCATTTTAGGCCTGCAAATGAGCATTTGAAATCGTTACGCAGTCAAGCTCAAAGCTGTGCTTTCCAAATGACAGTTTATGAGATTAAGGGAACCAAACCACTCACAAACATTATTATCTGTGACACTCAAATGTGGCAGTACAGTCAGAAATCCAGGATGTGTGCACTCAGAAACACAGCCTTCACAGAAGAGAGTAACCTTGATTAGCCCAAGCCAGGACAAGAAGACAGGTTTATTTCTCTAAAACATCGAGGACAAAGGAGGGTTAATAGGTTGTCTGTCAGATGTGTCACATTATAGGGGACAACAGGAAGTGAAGCGTGGGTTAAGGCAGGAAGCTCTGTCTCTGTGAAACAAGGATGTCATTTTCTTTATACAATGAGGGAAAAAAGTATTTGATCCCCTGCTGATTTTATACGTTTGCCCACTGACAAAGAAATGATCAGTCTATAATTTTAATGGTAGGTTTATTTGAACAGTGAGAGACAGAATAACAACAAATAAATCCAGAAAAACGTATGTGAAAAATGTTATAAAATGATTTGCATTTTAATGAGGGAAATAAGTATTTGACCCAGAAAGATTTCTGGCTCCCAGGTGTCTTTTATACAGGTAACGAGCTGAGATTAGGAGCACACTTAAAGGGAGTGCTCCTAATCTCAGTTTGTTACCTGTATAAAAGACACCTGTCCACAGAAGCAATCAATGAATCAGATTCCAAACTCTCCACCATGGCCAAGACCAAAGAGCTCTCCAAGGATGTCAGGGACAAGATTGTAGACCTACACAAGGCTGGAATGGGCTACAAGACCATCGCCAAGCAGCTTGGTGAGAAGGTGACAACAGTTGGTGTGATTATTCGCAAATGGAAGAAACAGAAAAGAACTGTCAATCTCCCTCGGCCTGGGGCTCCATGCAAGATCTCACCTCGTGGAGTTGCAATGATCATGAGAATGATGAAGAATCAGCCCAGAACTACACGGGAGGATCTTGTCAAGGCAGCTGGGACCATAGTCACCAAGAAAACAATTGGTAACACACTACGCCGTGAAGGACTGAAATCCTGCAGCGCCCGCAAAGTCCCCCTGCTCAAGAAAGCACATATACATGCCCGTCTGAAGTTTGCCAATGAACATCTGAATGATTCAGAGGACATCTGAGTGAAAGTGTTGTGGTCAGATGATACCAAAATGGAGCTCTTTGGCATCAACTCAACTCGCCGTGTTTGGAGGAGGAGGAATGTTGCCTATGACCCCAAGAACACCATCTCCACCGTCAAACATGGAGGTGGAAACATTATGCTTTGGGGGTGTTTTTCTGCTAAGGGGACAGGACAACTTCACCGCATCAAAGGGACGATGGACGGTGCCATGTACCATCAAATCTTGGGTGAGAACCTCTTTCCCTCAGCCAGGGCATTGAAAATGGGTCGTGGATGGGTATTCCAGCATGACAATGACCCAAAACACACGACCAAGGCAACAAAGGAGTGGCTCAAGAAGAAGCACATTAAGTTCCTGGAGTGGCCTAGCCAGTCTCCAGACCTTAATCCCATAGATAATCTGTGGAGGGAGCTGAAGGTTTGAGTTGCCAAACGTCAGCCTCGAAACCTTAATGACTTGGAGAATATCTGCAAAGAGGAGTGGGACAAAATCCCTCCTGAGATGTGTGCAAACCTGGTGGCCAACTACAAGAAACGTCTGACCTCTGTGATTGCCAACAAGGGTTTTGCCACCAAGTACTAAGTCATGTTTTGCAGAGGGGTCAAATACTTATTTCCCTCATTAAAATGCAAATCAATTTATAACATTTTTCACATGTGTTTTTCTGGATTTCTTTGTTGTTATTCTGTCTCTCACTGTTCAAATAAAACTACCATTAAAAGTATAGACTGATCATTTCTTCTGTGATATGACAAGCTGTTGGATGACAAGGAGGATATGGCTCAATATCCTCAGTGATGTACCATAGAGATACATACCTACAGTATGTGTCCTATTTAATTCTGTGTGATGTACTGAATCTCTGATAGGCACTGCACCCGGTCCCTGTCCCCACCATTTCCCATGGAATTCCCATGGTCTTGTCTGCTCCCAGGCTGGGTGTGTTCCTGGCACTGTGCGGATGGGATAAATAAATCACACAGTCCCGCTGGAGAAGAGAGAAGAGGGAAATGGAAGACATCTGGTGATGGCGATGAGGCTGGAGCTTCTCTATTAGAGCTTGTTGGCCAGTCACAAATTGTTTCAACTGCAGTCAAATATTGGTCAAAGGGTCTTTGTCTCTTCTAGGTATTTTATTTTTACAGGACAGTCTATGTTCAGAGGTATTACTCCTTCCAACCATCCCACCAACACCGAGCACCCTCTCCTCAGTGTTGAGATGTCACTGTATGTGGTGTAGTCTCCTGTGACAGACTGTTAACGTAATGTCAGAGGATGTCGGGAGATGACGTGGAAACTGACCACTAGGGGCAACAGTGAATGCTGTTACCTTCAAGTAGGTTTTGGTTTTGCTGTACAGGGATGGTGGATGGGCGTAAGCATCTGCCTCTGGTGTCAAATGTTGCATGTTCGAATTCAGCGATTGAAAGTCGTTTTTGATTTTTGTTTTAAGGCTATCCCAAACTTTAACCTTAACCATTTGGAGCATCTGCCTCTGCTGCCAAACATTGCATGTTCGAATCCAGCGATAGAAAGTTTTAGAAATGTTTTGTTTTAAGCCTATTCCAAACCTTAACCCTTACCTCAACCATTTGGAGTTAATATCTAACCTTAACATTTTGGAGTTAATGCCCAGACGGCCTACTTCAGTGCTCCCTCTACTTTACACATCAGATGGGAGCTCCCACCACCGAGAGGTCCAAGGTTGCCACGGTTATTTCTCTGCTTACTGAGCGGGTGTTGGAATGGGCCATCTGGGAGAGAGGAGAGGAGGAGATCGATTCCTATGAGGGGTTCATGGCTCTGTTTAAATGATCTTCGATCGTCCCCCGGAGGGCAGAGAGGGAGGTGAGCGGCTACTGCAAATATGGCAAGGGGACCAGACGGCTGCCGAGTACTCGCTCACCTTTCGGACAGTAGCATCATCCAGTGGATGGAATCAGCCGGCGCTTCTTACACTATTCATAAGAGGACTGTGCGAGGAGGTCCAGACGGAACTGGCCTGTCGAGACGACCTTGGACACACTCATTGCGATGGCCATCCATCTGGATAACCTACTTCGGGAGCGTCGGTACTCTCATCGGTTCACTTTAATCACTAGTCACTTTAGTCACTAGTCACTTTAATAATGTCACTTCAATAATGTTTACATATCTTGGTTCCAGTGGAGGACATTCTGGATTACAACATCATCGGTGATTTCCACCTTCGCCACCCATACCGGCCTGCTCCTCGTTCTCGGTGTCGACCCTTCTGTTGGTGTCGACCTGCGGAGGGAGCCGCGTGTCAGAGGTGGGGTACTGTCACGTCTACTCCCGCTCCTCCCCTCCAGCGTTCGACATCGCCGGTATATTAACCACCGGTCATGGGATCATTACGCACACCTGGCATCCATCATTACGCGCACCGGCAGATCATCATGATACTCACCTGGACTCCATTACCTTCCTGATTACCTCCCCTATATCTGTCACTCCCTTGGGTTCCATCCTCAGTCAGTATTGTTCCTGTGTTCATGCGTAAACACGACTGTTACGGTGTCTTGTTTCATGTTTGTTGTTTTATTAAATGTTTCACCTGCACCTGCTTCTCGACTCACAGCGCCTCCGTTACATAAACTTTAACAATCTTTGGAACAACTTCAGAATTTGACGTTTAAGAAACACGGATGAATGTCTCATTCTGACGCAAGACTGTGAGAGCTAGTTGTAATATACATTTTAGCTAGCTAGTACATGCAATATTTGGATCTGGGATCTAAGCTAATACTGTATGTGGTGTAAAGGCATGTAAGCCACTTTGGTGAGGCCCCGGTGTAACTTAAGTCCATGAGCAAACAGGGCCATGTGTTCATGTGGACTGCTATCTACAGGTTCTAGTTGGTCTGGCACCATGCAGCCGTGCTTTTCTCTCATTGGGTTACTGTGTTGGGACCATGCTAGGATCTCATTGGGTTACTGAGCACAGATTACATTAGAATCTGTAGCTGCTGCTGTGTTGAGGTGACCTGGGAATATATGGGATACACACACATGGATGCATGCACATGCAGGCACACGCAGGCACACACACACACACACACACACACACACACACACACACACACACACACACACACACACACACACACACACACACACACACACACACACACACACACACACACACACACACACACTGCTCGGAGAAGAACTGGGGATATAGGGATTTGTGTGTATGCGTATGCAACAGAGTGAGAAAGACACACACACAAAGAGAGAGAGAGACAACTGAAGCGTAGATAGCTGAGCGTGAATAGCCATCCCCAACAACTGTGCTGTGAGGCTCGATCAGATCAGTGTGACAGATGCATTACCATAGGTTAATGAGAATCCTAACACTGCTGCCTGTAGCGGCAATCAACTCTACTCTCACAAGATACTCTCTACTCTTTCTACACCCACCTCCATCAATCAGTCATGTGGTTGGAGTTGTACAGAAGAGATAGACACACACACACTCCCTCACTGCGAGCTATCACATCACATTACAGTTTAAATGAACTTTTATGAAGTTTTAATACATCTAGAGTGTAATCTGAGCCATACAAATGAATCGACTTCTTTAGCGTTGGTGAGATAAGCAGGAATAACAACGCCCAACTGCTATGTCAATCCATCAAAAGCCAAGTCAAATGTAAATCATGCACATGTGTCACTATGTATGGGATCTTTAGGAGAGGAGGAGTGTTCATTTGGACCTGGCTCCAATTCTCTCTCACCCTCTCTACAGCGCGAGGCCGGAAACATCATGTTTCCACAGACTCATATACCTGATGTTCCCTGATCTCTGGCATGGCTGGAGCTGCACCATATTCATTTCACACACACACACACACACACACACACACACACACACACACACACACACACACACACACACACACACACACACACACACACACACACACACACACACACACACACACACACACACACACACACACACACACACACACACACACACACACACACACACACACACACACACACACACAGGGAGGCTGCATGTTGAGGAAGGATGGCTGCTATCTTGCTTTCAATCCCTGTGCAGCTCAGTTGGTAAGAGACTGGCACTAGCTAGCAATGCTAAGGTTGTGCATTCAATTCCTGCAGGGATCACATACACATATTAAAATGTATGCACTCACTATACTGTAAGTCACTTTGGACAGACTGTAGCCCTGTGAGAAAGAAAGGAGCTGTGGGGATTGGGGAGGGTGTTGTGAGTCATTTTGAGCTCCGTGCTAGGTGATGGTGGACTGCTGAGCAGGAAATGAGGCTTATGGAGCAACCACTAATCTGGGACCCGAGACACGATGCCTCACTGCCTATCAGAAGAACAATTTAAACAGCTAATGGAATGAGACTGATCCCTCTCTCTGTTCCTCTCTCCCTTTTTCTTTCACTCTCTCTCTCCTCCCTCTTGTTCCCTCCTCAGACTCCTCTTCTCTCTCCCTCTTTCTCTCCCTGGTATGTCAGACAGTGACTCAGAGCACATCTCTGTTACCTCCAGGCTTAAGGCAATCTAAATCTGTCAAGGGAGTGATTCTTGGACAACTAGAGTATATGTGTGTGTGTGTGTGTATGTACAGTGAGGGAAACATGTATTTGATCCCCTGCTGATTTTGTACGTTTGCCCACTGACAAAGAAATGATCAGTCTATAATATTAATGGTAGGTTTATTTGAACAGTGAGAGACAGAATAACAACAAAAAATCCAGAAAGCATGTGAAAAATGTTATAAATTGATTTGCATTTTAATGAGGGAAATAAGTATTTGACCCCTCTGCAAAACATGACTTAGTACTTGGTGGCAAAACTCTTGTTGGCAATCACAGAGGTCAGACGTTTCTTGTAGTTGGCCACCAGGTTTGCACACATCTCAGGAGGGATTTTGTCCCACTCCTCTTTGCAGATCTTCTCCAAGTCATTAAGGTTTCGAGGTTGACGTTTGGCAACTCGAACCTTCAGCTCCCTCCACAGATTTTCTATGGGATTAAGGTCTGGAGACTGGCTAGGCCACTCCAGGACCTTAATGTGCTTCTTCTTGAGCCACTCCTTTGTTGCCTTGGTCGTGTGTTTTGGGTCATTGTCATGCTGGAATACCCATCCACGACCCATTTTCAATGCCCTGGCTGAGGGAAGGAGGTTCTCACCCAAGATTTGATGGTACATGGCCTCGTCCATCGTCCCTTTGATGCGGTGAAGTTGTCCTGTCCCCTTAGCAGAAAAACACCCCCAAAGCATGTTTCCACCTCCATGTTTGACGGTGGGGATGATGTTCTTGGGGTCATAGGCAGCACTCCTCCTCCTCCAAACACGGCGAGTTGAGTTGATGCCAAAGAGCTCCATTTTGGTCTCATCTGACCACAACACTTTCACCCAGTTGTTCTCTGAATCATTCAGATGTTCATTGGCAAACTTCAGACGGGCATGTATATGTGCTTTCTTGAGGAGGGGGACCTTACGGGTGCTGCAGGATTTCAGTCCTTCACGGCGTAGTGTGTTACCAATTGTTTTCTTGGTGACTATGGTCCCAGCTGCCTTGAGATCATTGACAAGATCCTCCTGTGTAGTTCTGGGCTTATTCCTCACCATTATCATGATCATTGCAACTCCACGAGGTGAGATCTTGCATGGAGCCCCAGGCTGAGGGACACGTTGTAAGGAAATAGCAAGCGGTAAAAATGACCCAACATGTTTCTGATAAGATTTCCGTTTGTCTTGGATGCATATTTTATGTGGTTGAAATACTATCAGCTTTTATGATGGGGATAAAGATAGTTAATATTAAAGCTATGTGCGAGGTTATAGACCTACAGTCAGTGTCCAGATTTCAGCTTCCATTTTACCCATATGAACAGTAGGCTACAGTTCGCTTGACGTGCCATAGGCCTATTTGAAGTCCCCATCTTGTGACTGTCGAATTTGTATGAAAAATGTAAGAAATGGCAGTGGAAACTACGACCCTGGAAAGCATGCAGTTTATTAGGCTACTGATGAAATAAATGATGATGATCTTCACAGGGTGGTGAATGTGCAAGGTGATGAGCTTGATGCTCCTTGAGGGTCATTGAGTGTCTTATTCTGGTGACATGATGATCGATGCTTCCCGAGTCATAGTGGGAGGACCACACACCATATCATCGAGTGACTCCAAGTTTACTTCGATATGATGGTTATTATATCAATATTTGATATAAAAGCATTTCGCTACACTCGCATTAACATCTGCAAACCATGTGTATGTGACCAATAAAATGTGATTTGATTTATTTGCACATGAAGGCGTTTCCAACACCATTAGTCACATGTATTTTATCGACACAAAACGATCCCACCAAATGATCCCGTCAAACGAACAAATGATTTGTCTGCATTTATAAACTTGTACCCAAAACTTCCTGTAGTGATTTTTTTTTACTCGCATAAAAACTGTAGATGGAAAAGTGGTTAGTGCTCATACTCGTTCTGCCCGTTTCCAAAAGCATTTAGCCATTGGTGTGTAGGCTATTTGTTGCTTGTACAGTTAGGCCCTAAAGCTTAGGTTTACACACTAATGACAGAAAAAACTCAATGTAGCCTATAGATATAAATTGCACAAGAATTATACATTTATGGATTTCTTAATGTATTGTTTTGTCTTTATTCAGCCTTTCATCCAGACAATATTGCATTCCCCCCTATGTGTGTGCATGCATTGATGCTATTGTATTAGGCCATACTCCCAGTCGGTATTAGATAGCCCCGCCCGCTTTTTCAAACAAAATTGTCTTGTTGTCTGCTTGATTTAGTCAATTACAAAACTACATTTAAGAAAACTACAACATGTCTAAAGATGACTTTTCAACATTGCCTGCTCCCGAGCGTTCTCACTACTTAGAAACATATAATATTGCAGGGCTTCCCTCATGTCCCTTTTCATGATGGTGCTAGCTAGCTACCGACCAGACCAAGAACACAAACAAACAGACTATGCAGCTACAAGTTACAAACAGACTATACTGAACAAGTTAAATGTCTTCCCTGTGATGAAAAGCTACACACATAGCTAGCTGCGTGTAGCCTACCTACGTGGACAACGGCTCCCCACAATTTCCCACTCTCCCACACCGAATAACCTGAAGGCACAGGGCTCTTCTCACATGCTCTATTTCCAAATGTGGGTTGGGATTTTTGACCTGGTTACATATACATTGATCAACACAGCAGCTTTTCGGCATGTTTAGTTCTTTCTGTATAACAAAAATCTACTACAAAGTTGTATCCTTTACACTGTGTCAATAGGAAGAATATTTTTTTTATCCAATTTGTGGGCGTGGTCGAGGGGAATTCCTTATTATTATGTGAATGTTGCCTTGGAGAATAGAACCCCACAGTATTTGAAAACAGGATGAGGATTCCCAGTGAGGGGCAGCAGTGCAGGGTACAGGCAGGGCCGGATAGTAACAGCTAGTCTCCAATGGTAACAGCTAGTCTTACTGGGGTCCGACACATAACGAAAAATACAGTACAGACAAAAGACTAAACAATTGACATACATATAGAACATTAAAAAGTAGTGTGCGTGTGTATCTAACAGTTTCACATACATGCAGTACACACAATCAAAAAGTAGGTCACATGGGGGAGAGGGGTTGTGCTGTGAGGTGTTGCTTTATTTGTTTTTTAACTTTTATTTAACTAGGCAAGTCAATAAAGAACAAATTCTTATTTACAATGACAGCCGACCCCAGCCAAACCTGGACGACACTGGGCCAATTGTGCACCGCCCTATGGAACTCCCAATCATGGCCAGATGTGATGCAGCCTGGATTACAAACCAGGTACTGCAGTTACCCTCTTGAACTGAGATGCAGTGTCTTAGACCACTGCACCACTCGGGAGCCCTACTTTTGCTATATGAGTTCCACGCAATCATGGCTCTGTATAATACTATATGCTTTCTTGATTTTGTTCTGGAACTGGGGACTGTGAAAAGACCTCTGGTCGTATGTAACTACGCAAACAATTTGGAATTTCCAACACGTTTCTTATAAAAACAAGAAGCAATGCAGTCAGTCTTTCCTCAACCCAAAAGACACTGGCATGCATAGTATTGATATTAGCCCTCTGATTACAATGAAGAGCAAAACATTCCACTCTGTTCTGAGCCAGACGTGTTCTGTGTTCTATTAGATAGATAGATGTTTGTGTAACAGTATAGCTTCCGTCCCTCTCCTCACCCCTACCTGGGCTCAAACCAGGGACCCTCTGCACACATCAACAACTGCCTCCCACGAAGCATTGTTACCCATCGCTCCACAAAAGCCCCTGCCCTTGCAGAGCAAGGGGAACAACTACCTCAAGGTCTCAGAGCGAGTGACGTCACCGATTGAAACGCTGTTAGCGCGCACCCCGCTAACTAGCCAGCCATTTCACACCGGTTACATCTGTACCATATCATGGATTCTGAGCTACACTAACAGTACACCTCCCACAATATTATTTTTTATGAATTTCTTTCAACCAATCATCAGTCATTTGTGACTCATTTCAGGAAACTAGGCGTATGTCACACATCACTACTTCACAGGAGAAGGATTTGAACGTAAACATTTATTTTTTATCAAAATGCGTTTTTTAGCAGAAATGCCTTCTGAAACATGAACTTTCATGTGCCTGTATAACAAACTTGTATTCCACCCGTAAATACAAATAAAATTGTTAAATTACAAGCCTAGTTGGTGTAGCCACGGAAAAAGTCAGGAACCTTCCCACTAGCCATGATTGGCTGAGATAACGGTGGGCTGGACATGCTGGGAGATGAGATTGGATTAATCTGCCATGTAGCATGCTTCTGTCTGTAACGTGAGCATTATGTGTGGATAGTCCTTTTTTTGGGGGGGTCACAGCCGGACTCCTGGTCACGACCGGTTGTGACACAGCCCAGGGTCAAACCCGGGTCTGTAGTGAATCTTCAGTCACAGTGCCTTAGACCGCTGCACCACTCGCGAGGCCTTGATAGTGCTTTCTACCGCGCCGTTTTTGAAAGATATAACGTTAGTCAAGAACTACAAAAGTTTTGCGACTTTTCTCAACAACATTGATGCTCTGAATTTAGCAGGCGCTATCGACAGATCAGTAGGAAAAAGTGATGGGCTACTTTCTGTACAAGCCACAGTCAGTATGCACCGGAGTGACTTAACACACTGCTTTGCAAAGTAAAGTGTACTCTTAGTTAGCTAGAGAACGTTAGCTTGCTGGCTCGCTTGTGGTAATATTACTACAAGCTTGTAGTAATATTACTTGAATCAGAAATGTATTTGTATTGCTAGTTATAGCCTAATGTTAGCTAGCTAACATTGAACCTAGTTGGTTAGCTTTAGCTAACTGCAGATTCATACTACAGCCATTACAATGTTTGTATTGGTAGTAGTACGAGTTGGGGTTACGCTAGTTACATGTCTAAACATGACCCATCAAATTAGCAGGTGTGTCTGGGGGTGATTACGGCCATCGATTGTATTTCATGAACACGTGTACGTCTAGACAATAGTGACCCATCCACTTAGCTAGATGTGGGTGAGGGGTGATTATAGCATTTCCTTCACATGACCCATCAATTTAAGTGGGTCAGGTAAGAGACATCTAATAATTATAAAATATTAGTAAAATATTTTTATCTGGACACTTTCTGTTTTTGATATTGCTACTATGCATGATTACGATGTCTCAATGTTCATGTTGGAATTTCCTGCCTAGGTTTACCCACTTTGCCAAAAATAATTGTGTCAACATCAAATGTTTTTGTAACGATTAAGCCATCTGATTCAATGAAAGATGGAGTTGAATTTGTCTTTCTGCCCATAATTTCATTTAAAGTGCTCTTAAAGTTGTTTTTCCCCCATCATTCTTTATATCATTGATCTTGGCTTCAATATACTCAGGCCACCGGTGACCACTGTAGCGTGAGGGGGGTCCAGCCTGAGGATGCACACTATAGTGAGCACTATAGTAAGGGACACTGCTGTGGGAGTGGAAGTGTGTGTGTGTGAGAGAGGAAGAGGGGCAGTGGGCAGCAGCACTAACCCTATACCTACATGGATTATCACCCACAGCCATGGGACCGCCGGCCAGAAGTGAGTGAATGTTAGACATGTTCAATCAACCAGTCAGTTGTGACAGTGGTATGGTAGTCCTGGGGTACAGGCTTGGTGGGTCCATAGCTTGCATTCCCAGCACTCCACCCATACCTCCTTAGGCTTTTTACAACTAACCCTGACCATTGGCTAGATTCAATTTTAGCTACATGTTAGAACTTTAGCATTGCTAACTTACATAAAATATATCTACACACTGGTTATAAACCTGATATAACCTGCTACATTCACACCTCTACCATATCAGTGTTCCTACATGCTCAAAAGAGTAAATTATACACTGTTCATAGGCTTCTAGCCTTCACCACTCTATAACCTTCCCATTATCTCATGCTCTGTCTGAAGACTCATTTAGAGCCAATACCTATGTCCCACCTCCTGGCCCTAGTGACAGAAACAGAGCAGAGGAGACCTTCCTTCTTCCTCTGAGAGTATGTGTTTGTGTTGCGTGTGAGTGTTGTGCTGAGAGTGGGCTCGTGGCCATGGCCGAGTGCTGCTGAATCCATCCAGAACCCCTCAGACACACACATACACACAAACCAGACACAGGACTAACCAAAGTTCCATCAAAAAGACAAATGAAAGAGTAACACAAAACAGAGATGGACTCAAAATAAAAACAGTCAGCATTTCTCATTCTGTTTTCTCCCTCAAGGCTCTTGCTTTAAAAGAGGAGCAGGGTCTTTATCACTGACAAAGATTACATCAGTAAGAAGTCCTTTGAAACATTGTTGAGTGATGAATGAGATCTTAATAGCCTACTTCAGTCAGTTCAATCATGGGTTAACACCTACCATATGCAGGTTATCATAGTGAACAGGGTGGGCACAGGTTGAAGATGAGGGCACCTGCATATGTTTCAACAAAGAGAACTGTATATCTGCACACCTTACAAATAGGCTACAGGCATATCCTCTGCTAGGTTTGAAATGAATGCAAGTTATGATGATCTATGGTCTATTATATTACTGTACATGGGCAACAATTAAACAAAGCAAACCAGGATCCTTCCTCTGATTCTTTCCTGTACTCTTGCTCCACCAGAGCCCGTATCCACAAAGCGTTTCAGAGTAGCAGTGCTGATCTAGGATCAGACTACTCGGTCCATGTAATCTTATTCCATTATTATCTAATAGACAAAACTGGTCCTATATCAGCATTTCTACTCTGAGACGCTTTATGAATATAGGCCCAGGCTTTCAACATTACTCTCTGCTCAGCTGGGGCAGACAGACATTAACTGTGTGCCTATGCTGCTGTCTTCTGGCTGTGTTCAGTATTGCAGCTGTCTGATCCTGCCTTGGCCACATTCCAGCCTGCTCTCCATTTACAGTGCCTTCGGAAAGTATTCAGACCCCTTGACTTGTTCCACATTTTCTTACATTACAGCCTTATTCTAAAATGGATTAAATAAATAAAAATCCTCATCAATCTACACACAATATCCCACACTGACAAATCAAAAAAGGTTTAGAAATGTTTGCAAATATATCACAAATAAAAATTCAGCACCTAAAGACTCAGACCATGAGAAACAAGATTATCTGGTATGATGAAACCAAGATTGAACTCTTTGGCCTGAATGCCAAGCGCCACATCTGGAAGAACCCTGGTACCATTCCTACGGTGAAGCATGGTGGTAGCAGCATCATGCTGTGGGGATGTTTTCAACGGCAGGGACTGGGAGACTAGTCAGGATCGAGGCAAAGATGAACGGAGCAAAGTACAGATGAAAACCTGCTCCAGAGCGCTCAAACCCTCAGAGTGGGGCGAAGGTTCACCTTCCAATAGGAAAACGACCCTAAGCACACAGCAAAGACAACGCAGGTGTGGCTTCGGGACAAGTCTCTGAATTTTCTTGAGTGGCCCAGCCAGAGCCCGGACTTGAACCCAATCGAACATCTCTGGAGAGACCTGAAAATAGCTGTTCAGCGACGCTCCCCATCCAACCTGACAGAGATTGAGAGTATCTGCAGAGAATAATAGGAGAAACTCCCCAAATACAGATGTGCCAAGCTTTAGCGTCATACCCAAGAAGACTCGATGCTGTAATCACTACCAAAGGTGCTTCAACAAAGTACTGAGTAAAGGGTCTGAATTCTTACGTAAATGTGATATTTCCTTTTTTTATTTTGAAAGAATTAGAAAATATTTCTAAACACCTGTTTTTGCTTTGTCATTATAAGGCATTGTGTGTAGATTGATTATATATATATTTTTTAAATACATTTTAGAATAAGGCTGTAACATAACAACATGTGGTAAATGTCAAGGGGTCTGAATACTACAAAGGCACTGTAAATCTGCAGATTGTGAGTCTTCTTCCTATATCAACAAGACAGTCCATAAAAATCCACAAAAAAATAAATATAAAACTCACAAATACAGTATAAATCCTTGTCCTTATAATTTCTTTAAAAAATGTAATACTGCTAACGCTTTGTGATGGATTCAGTTTATTAACAATTCTTGATACTGAATAAAAAATCCCAATAGTTATAAAAGTTTCAATTTGGCAGTACAAAAAGGATTTCACAGGGATTTTCATTTTTATACCTCCACTGATTTTCTAATAACGCCTCATCTTATTATTCAAAACTCTCCTCTTCGTGTCACAAATGGCCAACTTAACAAAATAAAAAAACATCTGTTTTTGAAAGTGTAGTTATATAAGTAATGCTGAAATGAGAAATGTAGCAACATCTTAAAGGGCAGACAGTCATGGTGGTGGAATTCTTGGGCTGAAGACCAGAGACCTAAGGGGACCAACAGTCTCATTCTGGCTACAATAGCTACTTAGTCAGGACCCAATTTCTCTGCCTATTCCACAGAAAATAGTGCTGATAATAGCAGTGATGCTACTACATCAGCCAGCCAGACTCTGTAGTTTATAAGACACAATGTCTGCATGCCAAATGATGCCTTTTTTCCTATAAAGTATACCACTTTTGACCAGGGCTCATAGGGAATACATAGGGCTTTGGTCAAAAGTAGAGTGCACTATATAGAGAATAGGTTGCAATTTGGGGCGCACACAAAAAGAGTGGAAACAAAGAATAGCATTCTGAAAATAAATCTAAAACAGAGCAGGCGGGCAACCGCTTTCTCCAACATAAAATGCTGACCAAGCTCTGAGTGACTCAAACCATCACTCATTTGTCCCTTACTAAAGTCATATGACCAACTGTTTTTAAAAATCCCATGAAAAAGTGACAAAGAAATTAGGAAAATAAAACAATAAAAGAAAGTAAAACACAAGCATAATATATCATACACACATATACACTGAGTGTACAAAACATTAGGAACACCTGCTCTAAATCCATTTCAAGCAGTGTAGATGAAGGGGAGGAGGAGACGGGTCAAAGGATGTTTAAGCCTTGAGACAATTGAGACATGGATTGTGTATGTGTGCCATTCAGAGGGTGAATGGGCAAGACACAATATTTGCCTTTGAAGGGGGTATGGTGGTAGGTGTCAGGCGCACCGATTTTAGTGTCTCAAAAACTGCAACGCTGCTGGTTTTTCATGCTCAGTTTCCTGTGTGCATCCAGAATGGTCCACCACCCAAAGGACATGCAGCCAACTTGACACAACTGTGGAAAGCATTGGAGTCAACATGGACCAGCATCCTTGTGGAACGCTTTCGACACCTTGTAGAGTCCATGCCCCGACTAATTGAGACTGTTCTGAGGGCAAAAAAGGGGTGCAACTCAATATTAGGAAAGTGTTCCTAATGGTTTGTACACTCAGTGCATAATATACTTCATGAAATCTATGAATTCATCTTGGTAGCTCCTCGTTTTACGGAGACCAGTCAGACCAGACACACCCATAAGAAAGAGGGAGGGCAGATGAAGGCAGGAGATACTAAGGCCTCAGTGGAGAGACTGATGAAAGAGTGGAGTAAAAAGTAAAAACCCACCAGCCTTTCCCACCCCAGCACCACAAATAGCAGCTGTGGGATACCCCTCCTGCTGTACCCCCTCCACAGTGTTCCATCTCAAGCTCCTCCCCAAAGCCCATATTCATAAAGTAGGAGTGCTGATCTAGTATCAGTTGCCTTTCAGATAATAATGAATAGACAAGAACGGAAAGGGGATAACTGATCCTAGATCAGCACAGGTCCAGGTCCTCTCTCTGTCTCACTGATCAACAGCACCACAAAATGTCGCTAAAGTGCTCACAAACAAAGCTATCTTACTAACTAATTTCCTAACAGCCCCGATAAGCACTTCAGGAAGAGATAGAAAATAATAGATGAGAACTGAGGAACATCCTGGGTTCATACGGGTGTTTGTTCACACTCACTCCATCAGATACGTTATAACCAAGCGTTGAATTCACTAATATCTAAAGATGAGTGTCTTCTAAAACCAAGTCATTTGATAAAAGATAAGACAAAGTGTGTGTGTCCAAAAAGATGCAGGTCCATGTTGTGCTTGATGTGTGTCCGGACTTCAGGAAGGAGTAACAAGAGATACAGGAGAGTCAGGACAGCTGCGTCTGTGTTTCACTGTGAGAGTGTGTGTCTGCGTGTGTGTCGCTGCATGTCCGTGTTTCACTGTGAGCGTGTGTGTCTGCGTGTGTGTCGCTGCATGTCTGTGTTTCACTGTGAGAGTGTGTGTCTGCGTGTGTGTCGCTGCATGTCTGTGTTTCTTAGCTGTGAGAGTGTGTGGCTGCGTGTGTTTCGCTGCATGTCTGTGTTTCTATGCTGTGAGAGTGTGTAGTGTATAGCGTTTCCTGTCTTCAGGTCTTCATAGTTTGTACTGGGGTACTTTGGTGTAGTCCTCCTGGACAACACTCTTACACAGGCACATAGACAGGATCATTCCCAGAAGCTGGAGGACGAAACAACTGGGTTAGTTATGCTAAAAGCACACGCACACACGTGTGCTCAAAAGCACCAACGCATGCACACGCAGACAGACAGCAAGCACACACACATGCATGAAAACCAAAAGTAGCATACACAAAGACAACCACAGCAGGCGCAGAAATAGGGCAGGGCACAGTAGACCTCCTATTATTAACCTTGAAGGTGCAGGATGCACACACATTCCTCACATGATGAGGGACTGTGTGTGAGTGTGGGCATGTATGTAATGTGTGTGTGAGGGCCTATGTGTGTGTGCGATACCTCAATGACTGCCACTCCGACACAGATTCCAAGAATAACTCCACAGTTCTCCAGGAGCCAGCCCTCCACACTATGCATGCAGCCCTGTAGAGAGAGGGGGGAGGGAGAGAGAAAGAGAGACAGATTTATCATTAAAAAAAAAATGTAATGGCACAATCCAGGTAATGTACATACTGTACACAGTGGCGACCCGTCATTCAGGGCAGTTTTAAACCCCCACGTTTAAAAAAATATAAATGCATTAGATATACATACAATACCGTTCAAAAGTTTGGGCTCCATGTTTTTGAAAGAAAAGAAAAACCTTTTGCAAGTATGTTAGCACAGCTGAAAACTGTTGTTCTGATTAAAGAAGCAATACAACTGGCCTTCTTTAGGCTAGTTGAGTATCTGGATCGTCAGCATTTGTGGGTTTGATTACAGGCTCAAAATGGCCAGAAACAAAGACCTTTCTTCTGAAACTCGGCAGGCTATTCCATGTGAGAAATTGCCAAGACACAGAAGATCTCGTATAACGCTGTGTACTACTCCCTTCACAGAACAGCGCAAACTGGCTCTAACCAGAATAGATAAAAGGAGTGGGAGGCCCCAGTGCACAACCGAGCAAGAGGACGAGTACATTAGAGTGTCTAGTTTGAATAACAGACACATCACAAGTCCTCAACTGGCAGCTTCATTAAATAGAACTCGCAAAACACCAGTCTCAACGTCAACAGTGAAGAGGCGACTCCGGGATGCTGGCCTTCTAGGCAGAGTTCCTCTGATCAATGTCTGTGTTCTTTTGGCCATCTTAATCTTTTATTTTTACTGGCCAGTCTGAGATATGGCTTTTTCTTTGCAACTCTGCCTAGAAACCCAGCATCCAGGTGTCGCCAATTCTGATAAATTTTATGTTATTTTAATGGACAGAAAATTTGCTTTTCTTTCAAAAACAAGGAAATGCCTAAATGACCCCAAACTTTGGAATGGTAGTGTATGTATAATTTTTTCTTTTTGGGGGCCTTGCCTGTTTTGCATGTTATTTTGCAAACACATATCAGTTTGCAAACAATGTAAAAAAAATATATATCACTGAGTTAATACATTTGCATACAAATATGGTCTCTTTTTTTGGTTTCTTGAGTAAGGCAGCTCCAAAATGCAGGTGTTTCAGCCTAGCTCAGTGCTTTCTGTGATTGGCTCAGTGTTCTGTCATTCACGGGGACAGTACGTCATCGCCAAGTTTAAGTCCTTAGTTAGGGTTGATATCCAACATTTCAGCTCTTTGGGTCCTGCCATTGAGTTATATTACAAGTGCCCTCCCAACAAGGCTCAAGGTCATTGGCCACAGATAAAATGACTACAAATCACAATATATGTACAGTAGCTTTGATTGGACTGATCATGTCAACATCTTACTTTCAAAGTCTCAGCTAGCAGTCAACAACATGAATCAAGTTGACAATCTACTGGCAAATCCTTTTTAATCCTTGTCATATGAAGAAAAATACTTAAGAGAAATGATAGATAAAACGTATCGGTGCTTATGGGCCATTGGACATAAAGATTACACAACAAGTTTGAAATCCCAAATTCAACAATGAGTGGTTTGGAAGGAATCAGAGGCTAACTGCAAGCACTGCAAAGCAACCACTAACGTTAGCCTGCTATTCAATGGAGTGGCTGTGTGTTTTTTTCTCAGAGTTTCCACCATAAATCCAGAGAATGCCAGACTTTGATGACAAAATTTGCCCACAAAGGACCGCCACGCAACCTTCACAAGGTGAGTCCAAAAATGTATTGTATGCTGCTGCATAAATGATGTAATATGCAAGGGATATGTATACTGTAGCTATGAAAGCAATACTAAGTGTATGTTGTGTAGTAAGCTGTTAGTAGCCCGTGTCTCACCCTAATTTTCACCAACGTGGTATCGTTTGTGGCCAGTGTGCGCTTGTTTGCCAACTATTTTTGTACAGATTTGACAGTGGTGGCGCTTGGCTTGCACGTGCAAACTCAGCACACACAACATTCTATAATAGAATTGTGTTATTTGGCATTCAAATGGCGTTCAATGTGCCTCACCCTAATAATTTGTTCTATTTTAACCTCTTAATTTCACCTACTGTTCTAACTTGGTGGTGCACATGTAACCTGTTTTAGAGAAAACAATCATCAAATATTGTAAGAGCTTTCACTGTCTGTTTATATGCCCCCTTTATTTATCCTACGGTTCTGACTTGCTGTACAGGGAGAACACTGTAAGAACGGCCCATGTTCTGAATTCTGTCGATGTACATTTCAAAAGGGATGAACAAATAGTTATATTGACTATGACCGTTGTCGCTCGCTCATTAATGTCTTAATCGGTGTTGTGTAGTGGCTTTGCTGGCATGCATCCCACATTTTCATTTTTTTCCCCACCAAGATTTACAAGCTAAAATCGCCACTGAATGTACATAGCGAAATCAAAGTAAAAACACATTAGAATTCTCCTGAAGAGAGAGAGAGATTGAGAGAAAGAGAGAGGGGGAGAGAAAGAGATGAAGGGAGAGAGAGGGAGAGAGCGAGAGGAGTGCAGAAAGAGGTATGAATAAAGGGATGATCCAAACACAGAGCGCTCTCCAAACACCACTGTTGTCTTTGGACAAGGCTCAGCGGAGCAGCATGCATACCGGTGTGTGTGTGTGTGTTCTCTTTGGCGGGGCCTGTAGAGCGGTAGAATAACAACCAGAGGCTGGCTGGAAAGAGAGAACATAAAAAGGATCCCTCTATAATAACAGTCCTACAGCCTTATGGGAAACCATTGGAAACATTCATTGGCCCTCTGCTGTGTGTGTGTGTGTCTCTGCTGTGTGAATAGAGGCCTTTACTCAACACAAACAACAGGGATTGCTGCTGTCAACATACAGTAGTAGGGTGATTAAGTACTACTGTAGTCCTGCCTTACTGAATTACCATCTGGGACATGACTAGGTTAGATTCAAATAGGAATACAACTTTGTAATGAGATGAGACAGACTTTTGCTAAACAGAAATTTGCTGTTCAAATAAAATGTAAAGAGAAAGGTTTTGCTACAGCCCAATCTCCTTGACATCTGTCCCCCTCCCTCCATACCGTTTTGTATAAAGGCAGGTCAGCAGACAGGTGTTCACAGAGCCCAGTCTCCTTGACATCTGTCCCCCTCCCTCCATACCGTTTCGTTTACAGGCAGGTCAGCAGACAGATGTTCACAGAGCCCAGTCTCCTTGACATCTGTACCCCTCCCTCCATACCGTTTCGTAAACAGGCAGGTCAGCAGACAGGTGTTCACAGAGTCCAGTCTCCTTGACATCTGTCCCCCTCCCTCCCTCCATACCGTTTTGTATACAGGCAGGTCAGCAGACAGGTGTTCACAGAGCCCAGTCTCCTTGACCTCTGTCCCCCTCCCTCCATACCGTTTCGTATACAGGCAGGCCAGAAGACAGGTGTTCACAGAGCCCTGGCTCCTTGACATGTGTCCCCCCCTCTCTCTATCTTCCCCCTTCAACATACCGTTTCGTAGACCGGCAGGTCGTTGGACAGGTGTTCACAGAGCCCTGTCTCCTTGACGTCTGTCCCGGGCAGGGTTTCGTTCCGACAGGAGCAGGGGTACATGGAGACAGAACTGTTCCTGATTGATACATTCTCCGACCAGTTGCCTGGGCCAGTCCAACCACAGCATTTCATCTGGAGGGTGGGAGGGGGGTGGAGGCAGGAGAGGGAGGAGGGAGAGAGGATGGGGGAGAGAGAGAGGGGGGATTGGCAGAAAGAAAGATCAAAAGAAAGAGAAATATGGAGAGAAAGCATGATTCATATGTTCCAGTTAAATTCTTTGCTGAAACAGACAGTGTTCAAACAGCAACAGAAACCCAACACTCCTTGCCTGATGCTCGCATGAGCACTATGGGGTGAGAGGCTTGGCAGGAGAGCCAGATGAGCAAGAATGAAGAGAGGAGGGGAATGTTAAAGTGGAAACCTTTTGGATAAACAGTGCTGTGAGAGTGCTTGTGCTTTTGAAAGCACAGTATCACATTCAGTTGACAACTGAACTATACTGAACAAAAATATAAACGCAACATGAAACAATTTCAAAGATGTTGCTGAGTTACAGTTCATATAAGGAAATCAGTCAATTTAAATAAATTCATTAGGCACTAATCTATGGATTTCACAAGACTGGGCAGGGGCGCAAAAGGGGTGTATTTCAGACAGAAATACTCCTCCGCACCCCCTCTGACGATCCTGCAGGTGAAGAAGCCAGATGTGGGTGTCCTGGGTTGGCGTGATTACACTAGGTGTGCGATTGTGATGCAAATTCTCTAAAACGACGCTGAATGTGGCTTATGGTAGAGAAATTAACATTCAATTCTCTGGCAAGTGCTCTGGTGGACATTACTGCAGTCAGCATGCCAATTGCTTGCTCCCTCAAAACTTGAGACATCCGTGGCATTGTGTTGTTTGACAAAACTGCACATTTTAGAGTGGCCTTTTATTGTCCCCAGCACAAGGTGCACCTGTGTAATGATCATGCTGTTTAATCAGCTTCTTGATATGCCACACCTATCAGGTGGATGGATTATCTTGACAAAGGATAAAATGCTCACTAACAGGGATGTAAACAAATTTGTGCACAACATTTGAGAGAAATAAGCTTTTTCTGAGCATGGAACATTTCAGGGATCTTTTATTTCAGCTCATGAAACATGGGACCAGCATTTCACATTTTCTTTTTTAATATGAACACAACAAATACAAAAAACTGAAATATACAAGCAAGAGTACATAAACCTAACAGACAGGGGTATTACATATCAAGATACATTTTCAATTTGTTAAATACTTTTATGGTGCGTATTGCTTTGTTGTTTTTACATTTACTGATCATTTCAAAATAATATTTCAATTCTATCTTAAATAATGTGAAGAGGGGTTTGCTCTCTGCCCACTTCATTTTATGGATAAAGAATCTTCCATGAAAGATAAACAAATTAATAATGAAAGTTAAATCAGGGTCCATATCATTTGGATCAAAATAAAACATAACATCAGAGTCTCAAATTAACATTAATTGTAGTTTCTTTTAAAATAAAATCTTCTAACTCACTCCAAAATCTTCTGACATAAGAACAGTCCCACAATAAATGTTCAAGAGTTTCTGGGTCACAACCACAAAATACACATTTGTTATCAATAGCTATTTTAAATCTGTGTATAATAAAGGTCTTTACAGGGTAGCTCCAAGTCTGTGTACTCGGTGGAAAGCCACCTTGTTTACAGTCTCTATAGGAAGTTTCAAGGCGGATTGCATGAATTCTCTGATCGCGCCCTCTGTATAATTGGATGCGTCCTCAGGAATCCCAGAAAACAAAATATTTTCACGCATGCTACGACTTTCTATGTCTAGTAGCGACTCCTTCATCACCCTGTTTTCCCTGAGTAGACAATCCATGTTGGAATTGTGGATTTCTACCTTGGCTGTGAGTGTCTTGTTTTCTCTTTGGAGCATGAGAATTTCACTCTGGCTGAACTCCAAACTCCCCCTCAGCCTTGCTACCTCCTCACACAACTTTTCCAGTGTTGCATGGATTCCAGCCAGAGCACTAGCCTCTACCTCAATGGTAAGTAAATCGTCCGTGTCCGTAGATGAATCTGTTTTTCTGATTTTTGTAGGGTTAAAGTTATTTTGTGTGGTGTTCGGATCTTTCCATGATGGAGTATGTTGTTCAACCATAGCGTAAAGCTGTTGGTACTCGTCGATTTCTCTCAGGAGCTCCTTAGTATCCAGATTGGCTCTTTACTGCAACCAGTTGTTTTACCAAAAGATAACAATGAGTCTTTCCCACGACAACGACAGGTGTCTGTAGTACATCCAGCTCGCGGAATCCACGCAAAAAAAGGAACACAAACTTGCAGTCCCAGCTGTAAAGGCTAACCGCGTCGTGGAATCCTTAGCAAAACCAAGACTAAATTCAGGATTAACAATGCTGGATCTGTTAGGGGAATATCTGATAGATACAGAATTAAAATCTCCACCTAAGATAATTTTGATATCCTGAAATATACCTATAACTCTATTAATCTCTTCTTCAAAGCCGTATTCATTGACCTGGCCAAGGCTTTCGACTGTCAATCACCACATTCTGATCGCCAGACTCAACAGCCTTGGTTTCTCAAATGATTGCCTTGCCTGGTTCACCAATTACTTTGCAGACAGAGTTCAGTGTGTTAAATTTGGTGGGCCTGTTGTCCGGGCCTCTGGCAGTCTCTATGGGGGTGCCACAGGGTTCAATTCTTGGGCCAACTCTCTTCTCTTGCTGCCGGTGATTCTCTGATACACCTCTATGCAGACGACACCATTCTGTATACATCTGGCCCTTCTTTGGACACTGTGTTAACTAACCTCCAAACGAGCTTCAATGCCATACAACACTCCTTCCCTGGCCTCCAACTGCTCTTAAACGCTAGTAAAACCAAATGCATGCTTTTCAACCATTCGCTGCCTGCACCCGCCCGCCCGACTAGCATCACTACCCTGTACGGTTCTGACCTAGAATATGTGGACAACTACAAATACCTAGGTGTCTGGCTAGACTGCAAACTATCCTTCCAGACTCACACTAAACATCTCCAAATCAAAACCAAATCTAGAATCGGCTTTCTATTTCGCAACAAAGCCTCCCTCACTCATGCTGCCAAACTTGCACTAGTATAACTGACTATCCTACCGATCCTCGACTTCGGCGATGTCATCTACAAAACAGCTTCCAATACTCTACTCAGCAAATTGGATGCAGTCTATCACAGTGCCATCCGCTTTGTCACCAAAGCCCCTTATACCACCTACCACTGCGACCTGTACGCTAGAGTCGGCTGGCCCTCGCTACATACTCGTCGCCAGACCCACTGGCTCCAGGTCATCTACAAGTCACTGCTAGGTAAAGCCCCGCCTTATCTCAGATCGCTGGTAACCATAGCAGCACCCACCCGTAGCACGCGCTCCAGCAGGTACAGTGGGGCAAAAAAGTATTTAGTCAGCCACCAATTGTGCAAGTTCTCTCACTTAAAAAGATGAGAGAGGCCTGTAATTTTCATCATAGGTACACTTCAACTATGACAGACAAAATGAGGAAAAAAAATCCAGAAAATCACATTGTAGGATTTTTAATGAATTTATTTGCAAATTATGGTGGAAAATAAGTATTTGGTCACATACAAACAAGCAAGATTTCTGGCTCTCACAGACCTGTAACTTCTTCTTTAAGAGGCTCCTCTGTCCTCCACTCGTTACCTGTATTAATGGCACCTGTTTGAACTTGTTATCAGTATAAAGACACCTGTCCACAACCTCAAACAGTCACACTCCAAACTCCACTATGGCCAAGACCAAAGAGCTGTCAAAGGACACCAGAAACAAAATTGTAGACCTGCACCAGGTTGGGAAGACTGAATCTGCAATAGGTAAGCAGCTTGGTTTGAAGAAATCAACTGTGGGAGCAATTATTAGGAAATTGAAGACATACAAGACCACTGATAATCTTCCTCGATCTGGGGCTCCACGCAAGATCTCACCCGTGGGGTCAAAATGATCACAAGAACGGTGAGCAAAAATCCCAGAACCACACGGGGACCTAGTGAATGACCTGCAGAGAGCTGGGACCAAAGTAACAAAGCGTACCATCAGTAACACACTACGTCGGCCAGGGACTCAAATCCTGCAGTGCCAGACGTGTCCCCTGCTTAAGCCAGTACATGTTCAGGCCCGTCTGAAGTTTGCTAGAGAGCATTTGGATGATCCAGATGAGGATTGGGAGAATGTCAGATGAAACCAAAATAGAACTTTTTGGTAAAAACTCAACTCGTCGTGTTTGGAGGACAAAGAATGCTGAGTTGCATCCAAAGAACACCATACCTACTGTGAAGCATGGTGGTGGAAACATCATGCTTTGGGGCTGTTTTTCTGCAAAGGGACCACTACGACTGATCCGTGTAAAGGAAAGAATGAATGGGGCCATGTATCGTGAGATTTTGAGTGAAAACCTCCTTCCATCAGCAAGGGCATTGAAGATGAAACGTGGCTGGGTCTTTCAGCATGACAATGATCCCAAACACACCGCCGGCAATCGAAGGAGTGGCTTCGTAAGAAGCATTTCAAGGTCCTGGAGTGGCCTAGCCAGTCTCCAGATCTCAACCCCATAGAAAATCTTTGGAGGGAGTTGAAAGTCCGTGTTGCCCAGCGACAGCCCCAAAACATCACTGCTCTAGAGGAGATCTGCATGGAGGAATGGGCCAAAATACCAGCAACAGTGTGTGAAAACCTTGTGAAGACTTACAGAAAACATTTGACCTCTGTCATTGCCAACAAAGGGTATATAACAAAGTATTGAGATAAACTTTTGTTATTGACCAAATACTTATTTTCCACCATAATTTGCAAATAAATTCATAAAAAATCCTACAATGTGATTTTCTGGATTTTTTTTCCTCATTTTGTCTGTCATAGTTGAAGTGTACCTATGATGAAAACTACAGGCCTCTCTCATCTTTTTAAGTTGGAGAACTTGCACAATTGGTGGCTGACTAAATACTTTTTTGCCCCACTGTATATCTCACTGGTCACCCCCAAAGCCAATTCCTCCTTTGGCCGCCTTTCCTTCCAGTTTTCTGCTGCCAATGACTGGAACGAACTACAAAAATCACTGAAACTGGAGACACTTATCTCCCTCACTAGCTTTAAGCACCAGCTATCAGAGCAGCTCACAGATCACTGCACCTGTAAATGTCTACATTTTCCTGAAGTTTAGCTTTTGATTCAGGAATGACAGGTCCACAGATGTCAACAACTCTGCATTTGATGTCCTCACCCGCCTGCTCTGGAATTCCATGGAGCCTCAGGTTTCACCTGCGCTGGTATCTCTCCGCCTCGTTCACCTTTTGCTCGAGTTCAGCCAACTTCTTTTCATTTTCCTGGCAGATAACTTCCACTTTCTTCATGTTACTTTTGAGGGTTTTCACTTCTCCAAAAAATAAAGTCAACAGATTTTCTCATGGCCTCAATTTTCATCGTATTCTCCCTAACCATGTCCTCCAAGCCACATCTATCTTTGCTGTCAACAGCATTACAATATTGTTTTGCATCTGAAGAAGTGACATACCCTCTTGGCCTCTCATCTTTTTCCCCTGGGGCTTGACTGGAGTGCCGGGGTCATAAGGTAACGGCCTGAACTGGGGACTGGAGGGGCGCAAGTTGTGAGCATTGTTGTCCGTGCTCACCACATTTTCATCACCCATTGCAGTATTTCCCCCCACAGTTACATTCTGAAGAGGAGTACCCAAAATCACACCATCTTTTGTGGTTAATTGTCCATCTGACGATCTCTCCATTTCTTTCGTTTTGGTTCTGGTCGTGGAAGTTTCCATGTACTGTACGTTCGACAAGCTAGTTTTTGAGCCAGCTAGCTTATCTGGCTATCTAGTGTTGTCGCAAACTTAGTTTTAGCGGTGAATAACTTGCATAAAGTAATCAATTACTTTGGTAAACAAACTAAATCGTTTTCATATGGGGTTTTATGACCATAGAAAAAAATATTCAGCTACCAAAACAAATGATCTGCACTGACCGCCATCTTGCGTGCGACCTCTCCAAAACTTTACATGTTGCGTTTCTATTTTTGTTCAGTGTAAATTTCAATGTTGATAAAGTGGAAACTAAGGCAAGTCCAGTTACTCACCGTCCTCTGTACATAGTCCCAGGTGTGTTCTGTGGTCCTGTTCTGACCAGTGTAGTTGACCAACATCCCCTTGACGATGTTGGACATCTCATGCTTCAGCTGCATAGGGAGATAAAGGAAATAATACACGCATGAGCTAATTTAACTTTCAAAGTTAGGACAAGAAAAGGTACTATATTATCTAGGACTGACACACTAATATTATGAGACCTGAATATAGCACAGAGCAGGGTAATAACGCACACATAAACAGCACAATGTTATGTTTCAATTGCCTTTCTATATACAAATAATGACAACAAGCTTCTTACATCAGCTGATGTCACAGAGTGCTGTACAGAAACCTAGCCTAAAACCCCAAACAGCAAGCAATGCAGGTGTAAAAGCAAGGAAAAACTCCCTAGAAAGCTATACACTAAGTGTACAAAACATTAGGAACACCTGCTTTTTTCATGACATAGACTGACCAGGTGAATCCAGGTGAAAGCTATTGATATCACTTGTTTACTCCACTTCAATCAGTGTAGATGAAGGGGAGGAGACAGGTTAAATAAGTATTTTAAAAGCCTTGAGACATTTTAGACATGGATTGTGTATGTGTGCCATTAAGGGTGAATGGGCAAGACAAAATATTGAAGTGCCTTTGAACAAGGAATGGTATTAGGTGCCAGGCTGGGTTTTTCACGCTCAACAGTTTCCTGTGTGTATCAAGAATGGTCCATCACCCAAAGGCCATCCAGCCAACTTGACACAACTGTGGGAAGCATTTGTGTCACCATGGGCCAGCATCCCTGTGGAAAGCTTTCAACACCTTGTAGAGTCCATGCCCCGACAAATTGAGGCTGTTCTGAGGGCAAAAGGGGTGCAACTCAATATTAGGAAGGTGTTCCTAATGTTTTGTACACTTTTTGCCACATGCTAGGGAGGTAGAGAGATGTGCCTAGCCTACATGGGAGGTGTCTACAGGACTTAATAGGGGAGGAGAGGGGAGGGAGCCCAACCCTGTTCTGGGAAAGTGTGCCACCCTGCCCTAGCCTGTGGTAAACCCTAAACACAGAGAGCAAGCACGCACACACACACGCACTCGCACGAACAGCCACAGCAACCCCCACCTATCGTGAGTCATCAAGTTGATCATGGGAACGGCTGAGCTAACAGAACTCAAACCGGTCAGATCGGCTCAAACAAAACACTCCCGTTTGTTCACACACACATCCAATTTCACCCATTAGCCTACATTTCTTTCAAGAATCACAGGTCCAAACAAGTTGATATGAAATCTTGAATATCATTATTCTACCTCGACTTGGAGTTAAACAATTAAATAAAAGCTTCCCTCTTGAGCTTGAGCAATTTGAGTCTGGTAAAAACTCAAATAGCTCAAACTTAAGTTTGTATCTATGGTGTTTTAATGTTAGAGTTATAGTAGATTTACAGTTGACCAACACTTGTGGTGCTGCTAGTGCACCTCTCCTACCTATAGGGGGGCGATGTGCTATCATACATCGTGACGACACGTCTCCATCCCCGTGCTGTCATTTCACCAGCCGCTCCGAGTTGGCAAGCGTCACGACAGAGCAGGAAACACATTTCACCCCCACATCAATCCCCAGCCTGCCCCCCCCCAGTAGAAGTGGAACTACTTGTATGAAGTGCTCCCAATGAAAGCATACAACACTACAGTACAGCATTACACGCTTCCTCTGCAGATTCCACACATCTCTCCCTCAACCCCACCTGCTCTCAGTCTCCCACAGTCTTTCACTTTCCACTGGTGTCACTGATGGGTTGTGGCCCAATTCTCTACTCTTCACCCAGTAGTGTCTACTTGTTCAATCCACCCTACCAACACTGCATTGGAGCAAGCATGGCTAGAAGAAGTTTCCACCATATTTCTTAAATAACTTAAATCCTTTAAAATCCATAAGTGGAAGTACACGAGTGTACACTTCCGGAGAAGGGTCGAGAATCGGAACGCAACCGTTGATTCATCACAGAACAATGCTTCACTCCTGGCACACCCTGTTCCTGTTACACCAACACTAAGTGTCCAATCCATCACAGTCAGGGGTCAGAGGGGGATTCTGAGAAGGCCTTCCCAGCAGTCAGGACTAGAAGGCAGGTACAGCTGTGTAGGGGGGAGTGGGAATGCAAGGTATGTTCCAGCTGCGAGGCCAAGAGAGGGAAGGAGAAGGGGGGAGAGCGGGACTCGGGAGATGGGGTGGGAGAGGGGCAGGGATTGGGAAAGGGAGAGGGGGGCAAGGAAGGCAAAGAGGGAGAAGGATAAAGGGGGTGGGAGAGGGATGAAGAGAGAGGGGGTAGAAGAGTGAAGCAGAGGGAGATGAAGATGGAGAGAGTGTGGGGTAGAAAGAACAGGGAAGGACATGGGGAGGAAGGTATAACTCACCCTGTCTCTCTGGAAGTAGATGAGCACCCCTGCGGTTACCTGGGCGATGAGGATGAGCAGGAGGCAGGTGAAGTACTGGGGAGAGACAGACAGAGAGCATCATGGGAAAGTGAGTTTGACAGGTTCAAAACAACAATGGTCTAGTTTGCATGACACAGGCCAAACCAAGTTTTACAGAGAATGTTAATCAATGTTATTGACTTGAAATGTTAGTCAGTTTAAAAAAAATCTATGTTCATGTTCAAGTTAGAGTATAGTAGTAGTCAATCTCAAATGGTATCTCAGAAGTTGAATGGACACTGAAATAATGTAGGTCATTTGAAAAAATTTAACAGAAGCAGAGCATGGCTCCCCTCACTACACCCCTGAAGCTCCCAGGTTTATCTCCCTGTAAACCCCTCCTCACCCCCCTTTAACCCTCTCATCATAGTAAATCCACACATACTGCTGACCTAGGACAGTATTTAACTAACAATCCTCCATAGACCAAACAAGACTGCGTCTATACTAGAGGTCGCCCGATTAATCGACATGGCCGATTAATTAGGGCCGATATCAAGTTTTCATAACAAGCGGTAATCGGCATTTTTGGACGCCGATTACATAGCAGTCCACGAGGAGACTGCGTGGCAGGCTGACCACCTGTTACGCGAGTGCAGCAAGGAGCCAAGGTAAGTTGCTAGCTAGCATTAAACTTATCTTATAAAAAACAATCAATCTTCACATAATCACTAGTTAACTACACATAGTTGATGATATTACTAGGTTAACTAGCTTGTCCTGCGTTGCATATAATCAATGCGGTGCCTGTTAATTTATCATCGAATCACAGCCTACTTCGCCAAACGGGTGATGATTTAACAAGCGCATTTGCGAAAAAAGCACTGTCGTTGACCAATGTACCTAACCATAAACATCAATGCCTTTCTTAAAATCAATACACAAGTATATATTTTTAAACCTGCATATTTAGTTAAAAGAAATTCATGTTAGCAGGCAATATTAACTTGTTAGGGATTGGCTCATGGAGGTGACCGTTTTGGAGAGCCTGGCGTGCCCAAAGTAAAATGCCTCCCATTCAGGCCCAGAAAATAGGATATGCACATATTTAGTACCATTGGATAGGAAACACTGAATTTTCCAAAGGTGTTAACCATTTGTCTGTGAGTAAAACAGAACGCATATGGCAGGCGAAACCCCGAGGAATTTCTGTCCTGGAAAAAGTGATTTTGACACATTGCTCATTTGGAACCCCTCCTCATGAAAATGACCATATAAGGGCATATGAATGCAGTACCCATCGCTTCCTCTGGATGTCAACAGTCTCGAGACAGTGTAAATTTTCAATTTGGATGCTTTAGACCAGAGAAGAAGAGCAAACCAGGAAGTGTACTTTTTATGTCAACAGTACCCAGTGCGCGCTCCCGACAAGGCGCGCAGTGTCTTTTTTTTTACCGTCTTTATCGATGAGTTTATATTCCGGTTGATTTATAATAGTAAATATACGTAAAAGTGTTCCTAAGGATACATTTAAAACTATGTTTGATTGTTCTTGGACAACTTTATAGGTATAAGATGAACGAGTTCTCGTCACGTTTCAATGGAGGAGTGGAGGCTGTCGTTTCTGATTATAACGCGCGAACCAAATGGAGATTTATGGATAAAATACATTACTTTTTCTAACAAAAGAACCATGGATTGTCTTCGTTGGACACTTAGGATGACCTCAGCAGAAGTTCTTCAACAGGTAATTGATTTGTTTTCGCTGTGAAATGTGTTATGTGTGTGCCATGATGGATTCATGGCTATGGGAAAAATATGTGAGGTGCTACCCTCAAACAATCAAATGTGCTGCTTTCGCCGTGAAGCCTTTTTTGAAATCTGACAACGCTGTGATATTGCCAAGAAACAGAGCTGGAACACTTGTATATTGGTGGATGTTTAATAATTCAACTTTTGGATTTTGAATTTGGCGCCTTGCATTTCACCTGGTAGTGTCGGGATTGGGGCGCTAGCGCCCCAGCAATCCGAGAGGTTAACTAGGGAAATTGTGTCACTACTCTTGCGTTCTGTGCAAGCAGAGTCGGGGTATATGCAGCAGTTTGGGCCGCCTGGCTCATTGCGAACTGTGTGAAGACCATTTCTTCCTAACAAAGACCGTAATTAATTTGCCAGAATTTGACATAATTATGACATAACATTGAAGGTTGTGCAATGTAACAGCAATATTTAGACTTATGGATGCCACCCATTCGATAAAATACGGAAAGGTTCCGTAATTCACTGAAAGAATAAACGTTTTGTTTTCTAAATGATAGTTTCCGGATTTTACCATATTAATGACCTAAGGCTCGTATTTCTGTGTGTTTATTACATTATAATTTAGGCTATGATTTTATATTTGATAGAGCAGTCTGACTGAGCGGTGGTAGGCAGCAGCAGGCTCGTAAGCATTCATTCAATCAGCATTTTCCTGCGTTTGGCAGCAGCTCTTAGCAATGCTTGAAGCACAGCGCTGTTTATGACTTCAAGCCTATCAACTCCCGAGACTAGGCTGGCAATACTAAAGTGCCTATAAGAACATCCAATAGTTAAAGGTTTATGAAATACAAATGGTATAGAGAGAAATAGTCCTATAATTCCTATAATAACTACAACCTAAAACTTATTAACTGGTAATATTGAAGACTCATGTTAAAAGGAACCACCAGCATTCATAAGTTCTCATGTTCTGAGCAAGGATCTTAAACGTTAGCTTTTTTACATGGCACATATTGCACTTTTACTTTCTTCTCCAACACTGTGTTTTTGTATTATTTAAACCAAATTGAAAAAACACAATTGTTTCATTATTTATTAGAGACCAAATTGATTTTATTTAGGTATTATATTAAGTTAAAATAAAAGTGTTCATTCAGTATTGTTGTAATTGTCATTACATTTACATATATATATATATAAAAATCGCCCGATTAATCGGTATCGGCTTTTTGTGGTCCTCGAATAATCTGTATCGGCCAATAAAAGTTGAGTCACAACAACAGACAAACACAGTCTGCTTAAACTAATAACACACACATTATTGTATTTTTCTTGTCTATAATGAGTAGATAATTTTAACATTCACAGTGTAGGTTGGAAAAAGTATGTGAACCCCTAGGCTAATGACTTCTCCAAAAGCTAATTGGAGTCAGGAGTCAGCTAACCTGGAGTCCAATCAATGAGACGAGATTGGAGATGTTGGTTAGAGATGCCCTGCCCTGCCCTATAAAAAACACTCACAAAATTTGAGTTTGCTATTCACAAGAAGCATTGCCTGGTTTGAACCATGCATCGAACAAAAGAGATCTCAGAAGACCTAAGATTAAGAATCGTTGACTTGCATAAAGCTGGAAAGGGTTACAAAAGTATATCTAAAAGCCTTGATTTACATCAGTCCACGGTAAGACAAATTGTCTATAAATGGAGAAAGTTCAGCACTGTTGCTACTCTCCCTAGGAGTGGTCGTTCTGCAAAGATGACTGTAAGAGCACAGCGCAGAATGCTCAATGAGGTTAAGAAGAATCCTAGTGTAAGCTAAAGACTTACAGAAATCTCTGGAACATGCTAACAAGCCGAGAATACGTAAAACACTAAACAAGAATGATGTTCATGGGAAGACACCACGGAAGAACCCATTACTGTCCAAAGGTTCGCAAAAGAGCACCTGGATGTTCCACAGCGCTACTGACAAAATATTCTGTGGACAGATGAAACTAAAGTTGAGTTGTTTTGGAAGGAACACACAACACTGTGGAGAAAAAATGGCACAGCACACCAATATCAAAACCTCATCCCAACTGTAAATTATGGTGGAGGAAGCATCATGGTTTGGGGCTGCTTTGCTGCCTCAGGGCCTGGACAGCTTGCTATCATCGACAGAAAAATGCATTCCCAAGTTTATCAAGAAATCTTGCAGGAGAATGTAAGGCCGCCAATTGAAGCTCAACAGAAGTTGGGTGATGCAACAGGACAATGACCCAAAACACAGAAGTATATCAACAACAGAATGGCTTCAACTGAAGAAAATACGCCTTCTGGAGTGGTCCAGTCAGAGTCCTGACCTCAACCCGATTGAGATGCTGTGGCATGACCTCAAAAGAACGGTTCACACCAGACATCCTAAGAATATTGCAGTTTTGAAACAGTTTTGTAAAGAGGAATGGTCCAAAATTCCACCTGACTGTGCATGTCTGATCCTACAGAAACGTTTGGTTATTGCTGCCAAAGTAGGGTCAACCAGTTATTAAATCCAAGGGATCACATACTTTTTCCACCATGCACTGTGAATGTTTATACGGTGTGTTCAATAAAGACATGAAAAAGTATAATTGTTTGTGTGTTATTAGTTTAAGCAGACTGTTTGTCTATTGTTGTGACTTAGATGAAGATCACATTTGATGACCAATTTATGCAGAAATCCAGGCAATTCCACATGCTTTTTCTTACCACTTTATATTACTCGGTGTGTGTGTGTGTTTACTCACCAGGCCCAGCAGGCAGCGTATCTCATAGATGGCTCCTATACAGCCCAGGAAGCCCATGGCCATGGAGAGAGACCCCACACTGATGAAAATGTAGGACACTACCTTCAGGGTGGTAGATGATTCCTCTGTAGGGAAGACATTCAGGAAAAGGTAAACACTCAGCCTACAACAGACCATACACTGAACCAGAATCCATATCACCCACTAGCTAAAATCAGGCCTACTCCTGGACTAAAAGGTATGCTCAACTAAAAAGGTATGCACATGTGGCAGGTGACGTACCATGCAACCTGTGCATTCAGTAGCACCATAGTCAAGCAAAGCAATGCGGTCTGCCACAGACCAGGGCTCAAATGAGGCATTCTAAACATTCAAGCAATTCTCTGTACTACAAAAGTTTGAATGGCCCACCAGAGCAGAGGAGGATATACATCGCATTCCCTAAGTACTGAGAGCCCTTGTTGTTTTCCACATTTTGTTACGTTACAGCATTATTTTAAAATGAATTAAATATTTTTTTCTTTCATCAGTTTACACACAATACCCCAAAATGACAAAGCAAAAATATATATATATATTATTTGTTTTTTGCAAATTTATATAAAATAAAAAAAAACGGAAATGTCACATTCACATAAGTATACAGAACCTTTACTCAATACTTTGTTGAAGCAAATACCGGTGTGCCACGCTACACGCTTGGCACACCTGTATTTGGGGAGTTTCTCCCATTCTCTCTGCAGATCCTCTCAAGGTCTTTCAGCGTCTCTGCACAGTAATTTTCAGGTCCCTCCAGAGATGTTAGACCGGGTTCAAGTCCGAGCTCTGGCTGGGCCACTTAAGGACATTCAGAGACTTTTCGCGAAGCAACTCCTGCATTGTCTTGGCTGTGTGCTTAGGGTCGTTGTCCTGTTGGAAGGTGAACCATCGCCCCAGTCTGAGGTCCTGAGCGTTCTGGAGTAGGGTTTCATCAAGGATCTCTCTGTACTTTGCTTTGTTCATTTTTCCCTTGATCCTAACTAGTCTCCCAGTCCATGCCACTGAAAAACATCCCGGCAGCATGATGCTGCCACCACCATGCTTCAACGTAGAAATGGTATTGGCCAGGTGATGAGCAGTGCCTGGTTTCCTCCAGACGTGATACTTGGCATTTAGACCAAAGGGTTCAATCTTGGTTTCATTAGATCAGAGAATCTATTTTCCCATGGTCTGAGAGTCCTTTAGGTGCCTTTTGGCAAACTCCAAGTGGGCTGTCATGTGCCTTTTACTGAGGAGTGGCTTCCGTCTGGCCACTCTACCATAAACGTCTGATTGGTGGAGTGCTGCAGAGATGATTGTTCTTCTGGAAGGTTCTCTTATCTCCACAAAGAAACTCTGGAGCTCTGTCAGGTTCTTGGTCACCTCCCTGACCATGGCCCTTCTCCCTTGATTGCTCAGTTTGGCCAGGCGGCCAGCTCTAGGAAGAGTGTCTTGGTGGTTCCAAACTTATTCCATTTAAGAATGGAGGTCACTGTGTTCTTGGGGACCTTCAATGCTGCAGAAATCTTTTGGTCCCCTTCCCCAGATCTGTGCCTCGACACAATCCTGTCTCGGAGCTGGCGAGTGCCTTTCCAAATCATGTCCAATCAATTGAATTGACCATAGGTGGACTCCAATCAAGTTGTTTAAACATCTCAAGGATGATCAATGGAAACAGGATGCACCTGAGCTCAATTTCGAGTCTCATAGCAAAGGGTCTGAATACTTATATAAATATTCTATAAACCTGTTTTTGCTTTGTCATTTTTTATCAATTTTAGAATAAGGCTGAATACTTTCCGAATGCGCTGTAGTTCAGTTCTCTTTAGACATTGTGCATGGCTGACTGGCTGTGTGAGAGATAGAAGACCTCTTGTCTTTTATCTCTTTCTCTCTCTTGGAGGAGGTCCAGAGAAGCTCCAGAGGCCCAATATCTGTCTGAAATTAAGCCTGGCTCATAGCTCTGGATCTGGGACACGGCTCCAAATCAGTGGGGCCATGGCCAGAAGAACCAGAGAGTCCTATATACTGCATAATAACCCTGTTCCATGAATACTCAACCCTGTTCCATGAATAATACAATCACAATATAGTCACATCAAACCAGCCAAAACGCTCTGAAGATAAAACACAATAAGTGAGAATATATTACATTTCAGAACCTGCCTTTGTTAAATCTATACTGTGGCAATGCCAGCCACCTTGTATGAATGGTAAACTACTGTTTGTGTAGCCTATTGTTATTTTATTATTCATTTTAAAAGAAAGTTGTCTTTAAAAATGATGGTAATTTCTTATCAAGATTGGGGGGGAAATATCCCTGGACTATCCATATTTGAAATGTGTATTAAATGAAGTCAATCATGATGCGTTAGGCCTATATAATTAGGTTTTTTATCAAGTGAAAATGTAGTGTAATAAAGTTATTTCAAATAGCACACATATTCTTTTTCCATTTAAGGTGAAACAGCCCACCACCTCTATATACATAAACTCTAAAAAGTATTTTTTTATTCCTAAGTCTTACTGTTTCCTCGGGAGTCGAGAACGTAGACGCAGCTGTCTAGTATCTTAATCACGTGGCAAGGTAACACGAGAGATCAACTGATCTGTTGGAATTTTTTGTTGCAAACAACTTTGTTTTAACACGCAGGTGCATGTTATCTCCCGTTAGTATCGTTTTAAGAAATACAGCGTTAACCTGCAGGAGCACATTAAGTTCTGCCTCTTCGTTGCAATTGACCCTACATGTCCATGAAGGATAAACAATGCCTGTCTAATCATATATATATTCTACAGTATAGCTATAGTGAAAGTAAACCAAGTCAGTGTAGTACAGTACATCACTGTGTGTATGTACTGTGTACAGACAGACATATATAGGCTATCCCACTTCAGACAGGCAAAAACACATACATCTATACTGTATACACACACTCATAACCTACATGCATGCATATATCAGTGGCAGTGGTTATGGGATAATGAAAAGGCCTGGGTTTCTCAGGGTGGGTCTACTACTAAGTACAGAGCAGGACACCCCATATAGACATACTGTATGTGGCTCAGGACTATAATTTATGGGGATGTAACACACACACTGATCTATATCCAGTAAAGCCCTCTCCAATGTGCGTGTGTGTGTTATACACATACGGCACTACAGAGCCATACTGAAAGAAGCTAGTTAAAGGGCTCACACACAGAAAACACAGATCTAAGATCCACCTGTCTTACAGCACTTGGCATCCGCTGACAGGAGCCTCTCACTACAAAACACAGATTCCCTGCGGAAATAGAGGAGAGAGGAGCTGTTGCACTGAGCACCAGTGTACAATACTGTAAGACTCAAAGCACGTGAAGTAAGGAACACAGTGGACTGACAGAGATCGGCCCAATACTTCCTAACTCGGACCAAGGTCGTTGGTGACAGAAAAGTAGGCAAACAAAACATTTCTCATATTCTCATTTTAAACACAGTGATTCCACATCGAACTCAAATTCAACCTGTAAGACGGATATAATATATCACGTTTTTACCTCAACAAGATTCGGTGTAGGATACATGTAAACTGAAATCAACTTTCCCTGAGCTAAACGGATAAATGCAGCAATTTGAGATTGAACCCAGATTCAACATGTACAATGGATATAATACATCATATTTTTACCTCATAAAGTGTGTGTGTGTGTACAATGAAAAAATCTTTCTATGAGCTATAATCTTTCTCTCATCTTAACTGAAGTATAGCCTAGCAGATCATACTTTCACACTGAGTTTTGGCACAAATCATCTCTAATAGATCTCCCTCACCACGGCCAAGGTCTTTTGTTTAAATATATGGCAAGCAGTGTTTTCGTGAGTACTCCAATGATGAACTAAGTGTGTGTCGCGTCACTATGGTGAACTACTAAGAGTGGCACTGATAGAGAACAGTAGTCTAGTAGCTACTCCCATGGTGGAACAGTCGCTCCCCATGGAAGATAAAGAGGAGGAAGGGGGAGAAAAAGGAGAATGAGGATAGTGAGCCCCTCGAGAAGGAAGAGGGGATATCCTAGGGTTCCCAACCTTCTTGATTTGAGGGATAGATCTAAAACGACGCATAAATCCATGATGCTTTAGGCTAGAAGCAAGCGGTAAAATCCTAGAGGATTTTGACATTCAGAAGCTCAGCTACAACCCTTCAAAGTTGAGAAGTCAAACAAATTGACTTGGCTTGGGAAGTAATCTTATACAATGTGTGACTGTCGCTATCAATTGATCATTTAACTTTCTGTAAAAAATTATATGTATAATTAAATTGAGGGTTCATATAGATTATAATAATAAAACATTTGGCAGTGGAATAATATTTGGCGAAATCGGGTCTAGATTTTATTTTCCTTATCAATTATTATCATTATTGTTATTATTATTATTATTGTCTTGAGTCTTGTTGAACTACGTAGAATTGCAGGTAATGAGGGGGTCCTGGAGGAAAAAGGTAAGGATATGGTCAGAGGGAATTAGGGGGAGCATTCAGGGTCTCAGCTATCAGTAGAGGAACAGCTGGATAATAAAAACAATGCATGATAAAGAGACTGGGGTCAGGGCTGTTCTTTGTGTTATGTCCCGGACACCAGACCTTGGTCAGAACAGATCCAGGGTGATTCAATATCCCATATTCACAATGAGTGTCAGAGTAGGAGAGGTGCTGATTTAGGATTGGGTATGCCTTTTAGATTATAATGAATAAGATTATATGGCAGGGGGGCATAGATCCTAGATCAGCAGAGAGGGATGCTCGCCTAGATTAAGCAGCAGGCATCAATCAATATTCAGTGACCTTGGAAAACATCAAGAGGGAAATCCCGATTCCAGAATCTCCATCCCTCAGTGATATATTTAATTTAGCCTTTATTTAGCCAAGAAGTCCCATGAGATGAGTCATCTTTTTTTTTAAAGGAGACCCAGTGGAAAATGATGACCACAGGGAAGAGAGGAGGGAGGACCCAGGCCTGAGAGGTCCGGGAAACATGTCAAGTTTCTGTGTGTGTGTGTGTGTGTGAGTATACGTGTCACAGGGAAGAGCGGTCCGGGAAACACTTCCAGTTCTGGCCAGTTAATACTCTCTCCAGACTAAATATAGACTATCTACTACTCCACCTAATCTTCTGCGAGAGACCTCACTGGTCGCTCCAGCAATACAACTCGTTGAGTTCAGAGTTATGCAGGAAAAAATCCTACAGTTGAAGTTGGAAGTTTACATACACTTAGGTTGGAGGCATTAAATCTTGTTTTTCAACCACTCCACAGATTTCTTGTTAACAAACTATAGTTTTGGCGAGTTGGTTAGGACAAACAGATTATTTCACTTATAATTCACTGTATCACAATTCCAGTGGGTCAGAAGTTTACATACACTAAGTTGACTGTGCCTTTAAACAGCTTGGAAAATTCCATAAAATTATGTCATGGCTTTAGAAGCTTCTGATAAGCTAATTGACATCATTTGACTCAATCGGAGGTGTACCTGTAGATGTATTTCTAGGCCTACCTTCAAACTCAGTGCCTCTTCGCTTGACATCATGGGAAAATCAAAAATTGTAGACCTCCACAAGTCTGGTTCATCCTTGGGAGCAATTTCCAAACGCCTGAAGGTACCACGTTCATCTGTACAAACAATAGTATGCAAGTAGAAACACCATGGGACCACGCAGCCGTCATACCGCTCAGGAAGGAGACGTACTTTGGAGAACGTACTTTGGTGCGAAAGGTGCAAATCAATCCCAGAACAACAGCAAAGGACCTGGTGAAGATGCTGGAGGAAACAGGTACAAAAGTATCTATATCCACAGTAAAACGAGTCCTATATCGACATAACCTGAAAGGTCGCTCAGCAAGGAAGAAGACACTGCTCCAAAACCGCCATGAAAAAGCCAGACTACGGTTTGCAACTGCACATGGGGACATAGATCGTATTTTTTGGAGAAATGTCCTCTGGTCTGATGAAACAAAAATAGAACTGTTTGGCCATAATGACCATCGTTATGTTTGGAGGAAAAGGGGGAGGCTTGCAAGCCGAAGAACACCATCTCAACCGTGAAGCACGGGGGTGGCAGCATCATGTTGTGGGGGTGCTTTGCTGCAGGAGGGATTGGTGCACTTCACATAATCGATGGCATCATGAGGAACGAAATTACGTGGATATATAGAAGCAACATCTCAAGACATCAGTCAGGAAGTTAAAGCTTGATCGCAAATGGGGTCTCCCAAATGGACAATGACCCCAAGCATACTTCCAAAGGACAACAAAGTCAAGCTATTGGAGTGGCCATCACAAAGCCCTGACCTCAATCCCATAGATAATTTGTGGGCAGAACTGAAAAAGCGTGTGCGAGCAAGAAGGCCAACAAACCTGACTCAGTTACACCAGCTCTGTCAGGAGGAATGGGCCAAAATTCACCCAATTTGGGAGTTTGTGGAAGGCTACCACGGAAAGTTTGACCCAAGTTAAACAATGTAAAGGCAATGCTACCAAATACTAATTGAGTGTATGTAAACTTCTGACCCACTGGGAATGTGATGAAAGAAATAAAAGCTGAAATAAATCATTCTCTCTACTATTATTCTGACATTTCACATTCTTAAAATAAAGTGGCGATCCTAACTGACCTAAAACAGGGAATTGTTACTAGGATTAAATGTCAGGAATTGTGAAAAACTGAGTTTAAATGTATTTGGCTAAGGTGTATGTAAACTTCCGACTTCAACTGTACATGCCAAGAGAAGTACATTTCCAAGAGCAGTTCAAATAGAAAGTTGGATATGTATGACTTCCAGATGAAAATCAAAAGAAGAATCATTGAAGGGAGAGGATCAACTTTATGCTCTTCTGTAGCTCCATCTGTTGCTGAAGCTGAACACATTGACAGGATGTATAATGGATAAGGTAGGCAACAGAGTGAGACTGGGCTTCCTACTGACTTGTAGTGTATAAGAAACCAATATAACTAAAGCAGGTGGGGATCTCTGCTACCTCTTCACACGGCATGTAAGGTATGGAAACAGATCTAACGATATGTGTCTGCGCGCCTGCCTCTGTGAATGCGTGCTAAGTGTTTGTACCAGCATATGTGACTCGTTTCAGGAAACTAGGCGTATGTCGCAAGTCACGACTTCACAGGAGAGGCGTTTGAAGGCAGAAATGCCTTCTTGAACATTTGAAATTCATGTGCCTTAACAAAAAACGTGAATGCCATCTGTAAATACGAATAAAGTTGTTAAATTACGAACCTAGTTGGTTTAGCCACAGAAAAAGTCAGGAACCTTCCCGCTAGCCATGATTGGCTGAGATAATGAATGGGCTGGACATGCCGAGAGATGAGATTCGGATTGGTCTGCCGTGTAGCATCTTCTGTCTATAAAATGAGCTACTCGTTATGAGTAGATAATCCTTTCTACTGCAGTTTTTTCTAAAGACAAAATGTTAGTGATATAGGAATTTATATGTTAATGACTAAGATATTCCACCCTGGGAACCATGTACTTGTGTAACAAATAGAGAAACTATAATCAGAGAAACTATAATCCTCTAATTGTGTTTATATCACAAACTAAGTTTCAGTAGGGCTTGCCACTAACAGACAGCAATACCATTCGTAGGGAGTAGTCTAGGTTATTAAGACAACTGTAACTGTGGAACCAATACCAGGAAAGGGGCCCCAGACAGGGGAACTGCTTAGGCTTACAAGATAGTCAGCATGTTTAAGAAATGTGTGATAAACATGTGTGTTGTGTAGCAGGGCCTCAAGGGAAGAAGTAAGTCACGTAGCCAAATAGAGATGTGTTTTGTACTTGTCAACATCTTATTGGTGTACCCCAGGGTGGTTCCGGGATATAAAAAGCTCTGTACATTGTGTGATATTCAGAGCTCTCTAAGTAAAGTACCGATCCGACTGCAGACTGGGATTTTGTCTAATTCTTTATTGACCAGTGCCTTACAACCTCTGGGAATTATTCAAAACTTGAGTGATAGTTTATGTCAATAATTGAGATGGCAAAATTCTCTTGACAGTTAGCCATGGAGAACTACAAATGTGTTGCTACTTCTCTCAATAACATTGCTGTCCTCAATTTATCAGGCGCTATCGACAAAGGTCAGTGGGAAAAATTTGTGATGGACTACTTTCAGGAGGACGATTGTACCATGCTCACTCTCTCTGACTCTGAAAATAAATCAGACGATGTGATCCAGAGTGACTTGACACAACGGGCCAAGCAAGCTGTACAAAAAAAACCGGAAACAACATAGGACGTGTTATTTAATAAAGGGGTTGCAGTCTGCCGTGAAGCGTTCATCCATGTATACGGGTAAGAGTCTAGCTACAGTTTCAGATATTATACGTTTCTAATTTTGGCAGAATTGTTTTCATTGCAAGTTAAGCTTACTGTTAGCTAGATAGCTGATGTTAGATGGCTGGCTCGCTAGCTAACATTATGTGTATGATCTGTGTAGTAATATTATCTCAGAAATCCATTTGCATTGCTAGTTATAGCCTAATGTTAGCTAGCTAACTAGCTAACATTGAACCTATATGGTTAACTTTAGTTAGCTTTGATAATCGGTTAGTATTGCTAGTACTCTATGGATTGGGATTATGGTTCATTGTTTAGCTATCATGTCTAAACAAAAGATCAGATGATTACATGACCCATCAAGTTAGAGAGATGTGACTGATGATGATTACGGCGATCTATTGTATTATAATGCCAAAATATTTGTATCTGGAATTTGTCTTTCAGCATCAGTAGAACACGCCTGACTCTCCTCCACCAGTCATACAAGGAGAATGATCTAATGGTCTCAATGCTCTGGAGCCTGGTGTTGAGCGTTTGGACTCAGTCGAGACCAGGTTTCAGCTGCTGCGCAATGCTGGCATCCATCCTCCCATAGATGGTCTGCCTGTACAAGCACCACCTGGACTGGACACAGCTAGACAAACTTATTTTTTGACAAGATCAGGGAGTTTTGCGACGAAGAGGCTATGGCAGCACAGAAACAGGCTCTCCGAATATAGATTCCCTTGTTCATGCGTGGTTTGGACTGGGGGCGAGTTCCCAGTCATCAACACTATCTGCAGTGCCTCTATTCACATGACTCTCTCCTAACACACACGCCATACGTTGCACACAGGCCAATTTTTTTTTTATCCTGCTGCTCAGCCACTATACCCTTGATTGTATGGCATATAACTACCTCATATATCACTGATATCGTTATTGATATTGTTCTTATACATACTGTATATTATTTAGTTTTTCCTCTACTGGCATTGACACTTGTTATTTTTTTCTTTATATTGACACTATCTATTTTTGAAATTGCTACTATGCAAGTAACCATTTCGCTTTACTGTTTACACCTTCTGTAGAGACCCATCCACTTAGCAAGATGTGGCTGTGGGATTATAGCATTTCTTTCACATGACCCATCAATTTAGACAAGTGTCATCTAATATTTATCAAATATTTGTATCTGTTTACCTGGAATGCTTCCTTATTGTAGGCTACTACCACTTTTAGTCTTAATCTTTACTACACTACTCACTGTTTAGCGCATGACCTCACATGTGAATCCTTAAAGAGATGGGTGGGTCTGGCTTAAGAGGGTGTGAACAATGCTGAATGGGTGTAGACAAAGAAGAGCTCTCCAGTAGGTGTACCAAAACATTCAAGGGACATTTTCTCAAAAGTGAGGTTACACAATTATCAACTTTCAAAGCAGAATTACTTTCCCATTGTTCCTCAAATACAGTGCACGATATACCATTTTGCTTTTATCCAATGTAAAAAACACAGTTTCAAATTTTGCTACATAACACCAAATTAAGGTGGTCGGTCACATATGGAGACAATCTAGGAAATAAGGTGACATGCTGTGTGTGAACGGCAAAGTTAGTTGGGTTGAAGTAAGCTGGCATCCTTTAAAACAGTATGAAACTACTTCAGATGTTAATCACTAACCTATCACTAGTGATCTGTCACTTCCGCCTGTATGTGTTTGCGCTTGCGCATGTATGTGTGTGTGCATGCGTGCCTGCCGAACCAGATAGCTGTTTCTTGTGGTTGAGAGTACCATACGCTGTCTATCAGTTGTGGATCACATTTTTGTTTTAGTGCTTACATCCCTTTGCTCTTAATTTATGGCCCTCTTCCCTTGGGTTGGTGTTTGTGGGAATGAGACAAGTAAGATGAGAGCCACATAAACTGCACAGACTGGGCTAAGGGTTTAGGATTGGACATGGATTGGGGTAGTAACAGTAGTAACACCTAAGGATCTGACAAGCACAATTTCCAATCTCTACTTTTGGCTTCCCCTGTGCAGAGAACACTTGAGCTAAGATAGACAGTATCAACAACTATCAGGCAAGATCACAAAGGGTGTGTGTGTGCCTGTGTTCTTACTTACGCAGAACTGCGATGAAGCTCTGGTTATCCAGGAGAACCCACAGTCCAAAGCCCATGATCAATGCTCCAAATATCTACAGACGGAAAAGGAATTGAGTTACAAGGTGGCACTCTTTTTCATGGTCCTTAGAGCCAGATAGCAACAATTGTCCTGGACCAGTACAATACAATACAGGTAGGTAGATTCTTACTGAAAATGATGGGCTCATTGCAAACCAGATCAGTGAGATAACAAATAGAGACAACTGGAAAAGCGGTGTGTCTCTAAAATAAGAAATAGTATGTCTGCTCCCTCTCTTTTCTCTCTTCTTTTTCAAATCTGGTGCACTCAGCCTGTTGTTACATTGGTATCGTTTGTATCATTTTACTTTGCCTGGGAGAACTATTAGCACAGGCAAGTGATTAGGCTTAGCTGTACCACAGGCTGTGACATAGAAACAAACAGGGCATGGCTTTGTGTCCATGGTTGCACCTTTACAATGCAGAAAACCACTTCTCTCTAGGTCAAACCGTTCAAAACTAAAGACCTATTTTACCAGAGCTAAAGAAAATTAGTTCTAGCATGGTTTCGTGGGACGCTCTTAACCTCTCCGAGCTAGGGGGCAGTGTTCGGAAGTTCGGAGAGTCTGGCGTGCCCAAAGTAAAATGCCTGTTACTCAGGCCCAGAAGCTAGGATATGCATAGTTGTATTTGATAGAAAACACTTTGAAGTTTCTAAAACTGTTAAAATAATGTCTGTGAGTATAACACAACTGATATGGCAGGCGAAACCAGAGGAAAATCCATCTGGAGAAATTGCTTTTTTGAGCTCCCATGCAATTGGTATGGTTTCCTATTGCACAATGAAAATAATGGCTTCCACTGGATGTCAACAGTCTTTAGACAAGGTTTCAGGCTTGTTCTTTGAAAAATGAACAAGTAGCTGTAGTTTATCATTGGGTTCCTCCTTGGGTCTGTAGTCCTGTGGCGAGCGTGACTGAGGGCGTGCTCTTTGTTATTTATCTCCGGTATTGAACATACTACATTCCATCTTAAATTTTATTGTTTATTTAAATATTAGGGTACCTGAGGATTGATTAGAAATGTTGTTTGACTTGTTTGGACAAAGTTTATCGGTAACTTTTTGGATTCATGTTGAACGAGTTGAACGGGTGGATTACTGAACAAAATGCGCCAACCAAACTGAGTTTTTGGGATATAAAGAGGGACTTTATCAAACAAAACAACCATTTATTGTGCAGCTGGGACCCTTGGGATTGCAAACAGAGGAAGATCTTCAAAGGTAAGTGATTTATTTTATCGCTATTTTTGATTTTTGTGACGCCTGTGCTGGTTTGAAATATATTTATATGCCGGAAGTATGCGGGGCGCTGTCCTCAGATAATCAAATGCTATGCTTCGCCGTAAAGCCTATTGTAAATCGGACAAAACAGTTCGATTACCAAGATTCTAAGCAAAAGAATGGTGTAATGACACTTGTATTTTCATGAATGTTTAATATTACGAGTTTTGTATTTTGAATTTCGCGCTCTGCAATTTCACCGGATGTTGTCGAGGTGGCACGCTAGCGGGACACTGTTCCGTAAGAAGTTATTAAAGAGGTACACACAAATGAATCATCATGAGTAAGGAAAAATAGTTTAAATAAAACCTATTTAATCTATAAAATACTTCTTAACAGAACATCTATGATTTTGCAGTATGAATTATATGAGATGGAAGTCATTACCACAAAATTAATTAATCAAAAAATGTCAGGTGTGCCGCAGAATTTTTTATTCCATCAAGGTGTGCCACGGTTCAAAAAAGGTTAGGAACCACTAGTCTACACCACACCTTCTCTACTGTAACAGATCCGTGGGAGATCTCCCATTCAGACTCAGACTAACCTAACACATAAAGGGACAGATTGAAAAGTTCTGAAAGGGAACTAGCCAATAGAGGAGCCGACACTCCCCTCCAGCAACGAATGGCTGTGTCAGACAGCCAGATTATCCGCCAATTACCTGGTAACGAGTCTATAAAGTGTAGCCTAGCGGTTAGCGCGTTGGGCCAGTAACCGAAAGGTTGCTGGTTTGAATCTCCGAGCTGACAATGTGAAAAAATGGTCAATGTGCCCTTGAACAAGGCACTTAACCCTAATTGCTCCTGTAAGTCTCTCTGGATATCAGTGTCTGCTAAATAACTAAAATGTAGCCTAAAGTGCAGTGTGGAATTTATAGGGACCATGTCTGGTAGTGGGGGGGTCAACCCAAAAGATGAGAGGTTCCTAATTCACCACTTCCCCTTGGCTCGGAAATGGAAACCTGATTGAGACCTCTTCATTTAGACTAGAGGGTCTGTTTCAACCTCATTAGGTCCATATAAACTAGTACCATGTAGAGCCCACTACTAGCCTCTGTCCACAGATGCTTTCCATTAAGGGTGGTGAGTGTTCACATCAAAAGCCTGAGTCACATTTACTACACACAGACACACAGAGAGTAAATAAGAGAGGAGGTAAAGAGTCAGGTTGGACATCATCAGTGAAGGTTTAATATAGGAGCTGCTGTGTCAGTTTCAGGATAGACTGTCTGGGTTTTGATCAAACACACTTGTAGGTTGTGTTTGAAGAGTGAAGTCTCTGCCAGGTGAAGCCTTTTGACCTCAATGGTATTTCCAACCGTTCTAAATAAAGGTTAGAAGATGAAAACCGCCAGTTCTGAATGTGTGCGCTGACTGTGTTGCTGCAGTACAGTGCTACAACACTTATCAGTTTGGCAAGTAACATGTACTCTGCTAATCTCTGGAATATTTCAATAAACAGCCTACCATATTCAAATGATAATGAAAACAGGAACAACATGGAAAGAACAGCAAACAGAAACTGGGCAGTGGGCACTGGACACACATTTTAATATTCTCTTAAGTCAGATGGATTTGATGCAAATGAAGGCTACAGTGGCTGGGGTTGACATAGATATCCATTGACATAGATAGCAGGCTAGGGCTGAAGGTGGTGACGTCACTTACAAAGAAGAGGAGGTTGAAGAGGAACAGGAAGTACTTAGTTGCCGTGATGCATCCCTTCCCCATGGTTACGACTCTGCAACTGAGAGAAAGAAACAGTTAGGTTAGATGAAGGCTACTTTTTTATTTGTTTTATTTAACCTTCATTTAACTAGGCATGTCAGTTAAGAACAAATTCTTATTTTTACAATGACGGCCTACACCGGCCAAACCCGGACAAGGCTGGGCCAATTGTGCGTCGCCCTATGGGACTCCCAATCACAGCCAGTTGTGATACAGCCTGGATTCAAACCAGGATGTCTGTAGTGACGCCTCAAGCACTGAGATGCAGTGCCTTAGACTGCTGCGCCACTCGGGAGCTACAGTAGTATAATTAGGCTACAACGCAAAGTAGGGCTGCAAACTTCCAGAAACATTCCCAAAGTTCCCAGGTTTTTTCATAAATCCCAGTTGGAGGATTCCCTGAATCAGGAGGGAATAAGCAGGGAGGCAAACCACCAACTGGAATCCTTCAACACAGCAAATTACAGTACGGCACAGCGTGAGACAGTTTCGGGATCCTTTTAAAGTTTTCAACAGATTTGCACTCCAGCCCCTGGCTACTTGCTGGCACTGAAAAACAACAGAGCAAGAGAGAGGGAGAGAGAGAAAGAGAGATGGCGAGGCAGAGAGAGAGAGAGAGAGAGAGAGAGAGAGAGAGAGAGAGAGAGAGAGAGAGAGAGAGAGAGAGAAGAAACCCCTCCAGAACTCTAATCCTATACACAGCAGGGGTCCTGGTTAAAACAGTAATTTGATCTTCACAGCACCGCCATGGTTCATTCTCAACAGACATACAGTGCTGTAGGGCTGGGCGGAATGTCCAAAATATCATACAACAATATTTTTTTTGATACGGTGGTATGCGATGGCATTTTTGAATAATACAAGTTCTAAATATGCTTCATAAGTGGTTCCCTAGGGTGGCAACACAAATTATAGGTAGGGCTTTCTCCATTCTGATTGTTTTATACTGTTCAATCCAACTTCAATCAATAATTTTCAGCATTTTCATACATTTCTGCACTCGTGGCATGCAGGAGGAGAGGAAGAGAGACAACTCATCTAGCAAATGGAGTGAAATATAAAAACAGCGCTGGAGTGGCGTATCACATTTAACAAACCAAACATTGAAACACCATTGTAGAAAGTAAAATAAAAACCCAAACCGGTCCATGCAGCAATACTGGTATATAGTAAAAGAGGGTATACTGCCTATCCCTGTAGTGCTGTTTCACCCTCAGTCCTTAATATCTCCAAGTCCTGTGTTAGGGCCTATATTACAATTCTACTGTCATCTCCACTTCTAGATAACAGCAACAACAACCTCTTTTTACAGTGTGTGTAACTTCTGTGAGCCTGTGGCCCTATTGGTCGCACATGTAAACTCCCTGTCTGTAAGATTGCTTACACACACTTGGTCACAGTTTGTGGTCTATATGTGTGAGAGAGAGCAGCCTCTAAGAGGTTTCTAGGCTAAACTGTTTGCAACAGCGTCATTGCAACAATATGACCATATACAGTGGTTTATAGGGATGTAACGATTCACCCATACTGGTAGCAGATTCCAATGTTTAAGTTCGGACTGCATCGGTGTGCGGACCCCAAACCGACCCAAATGTAGAATGCATTGGTCAGAAAATCAATTCAAACCATTACGCATTGCCGATTCACAAAAATGTTTTGCTCATATTTCTTTCATTCTACCTTCTGAAAATATCTACGACTGATGCGTCCTCTCCTTCAATGTCAAACTAAGCATGTAACTGTGTTGATAGTCATTGATCTACAACCCCATGGAATATCAGTAGCCTAGTCAAACTTGGCACAGTGCCCAGGTTCGCAGGCTGACCAACACCAGGTATGCGGCCTGTTCCAGATCTTGCACATCTGCATGGCACTTTCAGCATTACAATATATTTTATTTCGATTGTTCAGGCTCAACATCAGCAATAGTTTTGATAGTTTGGCTTTAAACAATCACTGTATATGGTCATTTTTAGATATACAGGGTAGTTGATAATTTCATTGCGAGGACAGCAATTACTTTGCCAGGTGCACTGCATGGCCAAAGCTAGAGGAGAAAAGAAACTCACGAAAAAATGTCCAAACGGTCAAAACCATTCCATTTTGAAATGGGGATGAAATCCAAAATGTTGCTATAAATTCATTGGCTACGTCATAGCTCATTTGTAAATAATACATATTGATACATTACTACCTTAAACACTTAATCTACAAAAATGACAAGTTCATTGGTGGGTGATGGATATTTCAGAACAAAAGTGTGGAGAGAAAAACCTACATTGCCCCCCCCCCTAATCTGACAGTGGTGGTGGGGTTGTGGGTACCTAGTCTTCCTTATGGCTCAGATCAGGTGCCTGCATAGTACATACACCATAGGCATACATCATTTACACACACACACACACACACACACACACACACACACACACACACACACACACACACACACACACACACACACACACACACACACACACACACACACACACACACACACACACACACACACACACACGTATCGGAGCCCATGATTCGAGACACATATCAAATCGTCTTGAAAGGGAAAGACGCACATCCCTATTGGTTTAGGCCTACTAGTTCTCCTAACAAACCAGAGGAACACCCTTCCAGAGACAGACTAGAACAAGGACCACCTCAAAGACTAAAATGAGAATTATGATGACTCAACCCATGTGTTCATGCTTGTTATTTTCATCACATGTGAGGGTGGGAGCTATACAGCGTTGTTTACTACTGACACCATACAGCAGTGTAGAAGCCCGAGTCAGGCAGCCACAAAGCACTGTTTAATTACCATGTTTATGAAGAAGGCTAGGTCTATTCTGAAGGAGCAAAACATTAGCAATATTCAAAAAACAGATGATGTCATAGCATATATGACCAAAGAGTACAAAAAGTAGGTTATGAGGTAATTTTGGGTGAAACGGAACAAGCAAGCGACAGATGTCAGAGCAATCTTTTGGTGTAACAACCATAGAATTGAGTTAGATCCTATTAATATGGTAACAACCTCCTACATACACCTCCTACATACAGTTAAATTCGGAAGTTTACATACACATTAGCCAAATACATTTAAACTCAGTTTTTCACAATTCCTGACATTTAATCCTAGTAAAAATTCCCTGTCTTAGGTCAGGTAGGATCACCACATTATTTTAATAGTAGAGAGAATGATTTATTTCAGCTTTTATTTCTTTCATCACATTTCTTTCATCACATTCCCAGTGGGTCAGAAGTTTACATACACTCAATTAGTATTTGGTAGCATTGCCTTTAAATTGTTCAACTTGGGTCAAACGTTTCGGATAGCCTTCCACAAGCTTCCCACAATAAGTTGGGTGAATTTTGGCCCATTCCTCCTGACAGAGCTGGTGTAACTGAGTCAAGTTTGTAGGCCTCCTTGCTTGCATACGCTTTTTCAGTTATGCCCACACATTTTCTATAGGAATTGAGGTCAGGGCTTTGTGATGGCCACTCCAATACCTTGACTTTGTTGTCCTTAAGCCATTTTGCCACCACTTTGGAAGTATGCTTTGGGTCATTGTCCATTTGGAAGACCCATTTGCGACCAAGCTTTAACTTCCTGACTGATGTCTTGAGATGTTGCTTCAATATATCCACATAATTTTACTTCCTCATAATGCCATCTATTTTGTGAAGTGCACCAATCCCTCCTGCAGCAAAGCACCCCCACAACATGATACTGCCACCCCCGTGCTTCACGGTGGGGATGGTGTTCTTTGGCTTGCAAGCATCCCCCTTTTTCCTCCAAACATAACGATGGTCATTATGACCAAACAGTTCTATTTTTGTTTCTTCAGACCAGAGGACATTTCTCCAAAAAGTACAATCTTTGTCCCCATGTGCATTTGCAAACCGTAGTCTGGCTTTTTTTATGGCGGTTTTGGAGCAGTGGTTTCTTCCTTGCTGAGCGGCCTTTCAGGTTATGTCGATATAGGACTCGTTTTACTGTGGATATAGATACTTTTGTACCTGTTTCCTCCAGCATCTTCACAAGGTCCTTTACTGTTGTTCTGGGATTGATTTGCACTTTTCGCACCAAAGTACGTTCATCTCTAGGAGACAGAACGCGTCTCCTTCCTGAGCGGTATGAAGGCTGCGTGGGCCCATGGTGTTTATACTTGCGTACTATTGTTTTTACAGATGAACATGGTACCTTCAGGCGTTTGGAAATTGATCCCAAGGATGAACCAGACTTGTGGAGGTCTAAAAAAAAAAATCTGAGGTCTTGGCTGATTTATTTTGATTTTCCCATGATGTCAAGCAAAGAGGCACTGCGTTTGAAGGTAGGCCTTGAAATACATCCACTGGTACACCAATTGACTCAAATTATGTCAATTAGCCTATCAGAAGCTTCTAAAGCCATGACATAATTTTCTGGAATTTCCCAAGCTGTTTAAAGGCACAGTCAACTTAGTGTATGTAAACTTCTGACCCACTGGAATTGCGATACAGTGAATTATAAGTGAAATAATCTGTCTGTAAACAATTGTTGGAAAAATTACTTGTGTCATGCACAAAGTAGATGTCCTAACCGACTTGCCAAAACTATATTTTGTTAACAAGAAATTTGTGGAGTGGTTGAAAAACTAGTTTAAGTGTATGTAAACTTCCAACTTCAACTGTACATTCATGACTAGTTCCCCTCCAGCTAAGCGCAGACGACAGATGTGTTTCCTAACACACACACACGCAGTATGCAAGCACACACACACATTCTTAGTCTCTAGTCTACAGTGTCCTATAAACAGACATGACTGTGTGAAAGTATTTTTCCTGAGAGAGAGAAACACCTGTATGCTCAACACATTACCAGCCCTGGGTCTACCAGACTATGGAACTGGAAGCAGGCTAGGTTTCAGTCTCTGCTCCAATGGAAAACACAGAAAAGATAGGATATAGGCTAACCTAACATCAGTGATGTGAATTCTCTGACTTCCTGGTATTGAACACTGAGCTGTAGTTGATGAACGGATTACAAAAAGAAAACCAGCCCTGTCGCGGACATCAACGTCTAACATTTAAAGGTGTTAACCCTCGCAAGTCTGCCGGCCCAGACGGCATCCCAAGCCGCGTCCTCAGAGCATGCGCAGACCAGCTGGCTGGTGTGTTTACGGACATATTCAATCAATCCCTATCCCAGTCTGCTGTCCCCACATGCTTCAAGATGGCCACCATTGTTCCTGTTCCCAAGAAAGCTAAAATGCATTGAGTTCATCTGGTAGAGAGTAGGACTGTGGCGGTCATGAAAAGTGGTCAGCTGGTTATTATCATGCAAAAGACTGCCGGTCTCACGGTAATTGACCATTAACTAACATGAACACGCTTAGCATCTTCAGACCTTGCATACAGTGCCTTGCAAAAAGTATTCATCCCCCTTGGCGTGTATCCTATTTTGTTGCATTACAACCTGTAATTTAAATGGATTTTTATTTGGATTTCATGTAATGGACATACACAAAATAGTAGCCTAATGGACATACACAAAATAATAGCCATCAAGGAAAATGCTATGTCTGGCGCAAACCCAACACCTCTCATCACCCCGAGGACACCATCCCCACAGTGAAGCATGGTGGTGGCAGCATCATGCTGTTGGGATGTTCAGTCTTCCAGAGATTTGAGACTGGGACCGAGGTTCACCTTCCAGCAGGACAATGGTTTAAGGGGAAACATTTACATGTCTTGGAATGGCCTAGTCAAAGCCCAGACCTCAATCCAATTCAGAAGCTGTGGTATGACTTAAAGATTGCTGTACACCAGCGGAACCCATCCAACTTGAAGGATCTGGAGCAGTTTTGCCTTGAAGAATGGGCAAAAATCCCAGTGGCTAGATATGCCAAGCTTATAGAGACATACCCCAAGAGACTTGTAGCTGTAATTGCTGCAAAAAAGGTGGCTCTACAAAGTATTTTGCGATTTTAATTCCAGGTTGTTTGGCAACAAAATAGGAAAAATGCCAAGGGGGTGAATATATTCACAAGTCACTGTACCAGCTGCATACAAGCCGCTGATGCACGCCTGTAACTTCTGCTTCCAACTCACACTCTCAAACACGTAGATCCCCTGAACACAGCTCACCTTCCAACTCACACTCTCAAACACATAGATCCCCTGAACGCAGCTCACTCTCCAGATCCCAATCACCTGAATTCTGATCACCTGTTCACACACCTGTATGTCATTATCACACACTATTTAGTTCAGTTCTTTGCACCCCATCATTGTGAGGTATTGTTTCTTTTGTGACACACTTCTATTCGGAGTGCTGTGGTTCCCGTAATTTAATCCTCCTGTGTATGATAGTTTTTGCCTTCCTCACTAACGACGCCTTTGGCCTATTTCCTGCCTGTACTTTAGCCTATCGGATTTCCTGTTATCAACCTATTGCCTGATCTCCTGGATGACGTTACTAGCCTTATCCCTGCCTGTACTGTTGCCTTTTTTTGGAACCCCTGTGTATGACCATCTGCCTACCCCTGGACCCAGCTACCTGCCTCCTCCTGTGGTCCTTTACAATAAACACCTGCTGCGCCCTGCCCAGCTCTGTCTCCCATCGTGTTCATTACAGTGCCTTTTGAAACGTCTACATTTAAAAAAGTCTAAATCAATTTCATACACCATCACAATAAATTCTGGTCAGGTCTAAAGAAACAATATGATATTAAGAGAATGTGTTAAGAAAAACAGAATATGAGTTGGCCTACTGTATTGTATCTGGTTTTGCTGGATATACATTTTGGAGCGTAGCACAAGGTAACCTGTCCATCCAGTATGCATAATAATACAGTCCACACTCAAAGGCCATTACTTGAATTTGTAATGGACTGTAGCCCCTGCCACATGTGTCCAGTTCCGGAGCAGGTGTAATAGGATTCCACCTTGTTGCTATATTGTCCTTTTTCCTGTTTGATGGCTCTGGGGAGGTCATGGCGGGACTTCTTGTACGCGTTTGTGTCCTCAGCCATAGCTGTTGGATGCAATAGCCCTGCGTGCGGTAGATCTGTCCTTTAGCTTAGCGCGTACCTCAGTGTTAATCCAGGGCTTTTGATTGGGGAAGCAGCGAACCTGCACTGTGGGGACAACGTCGGTGATGCATTTCCTGATGAAGCCTGAGACGGAGGTGGTTAGCTCGTCGATGCTATCGGCGGAGTCCCGAAACATATTCCAGTGAGCGCCAGCAAAGCAGTGCTGCAAAATAGCCTCCGATTCAGAAGACCATTTCTCTACGGAGTGCGTCATGGGTACTTCCTGCTTAGCTTCTGTTCGGAAACAAACAGGAAGCAGGAGTATAGAGACATGATCTGATTTGCCGAAGGGGGGATGAGGGAGGGCTTTGTATGCTTGCTTGTGGGTTGAGTAACAGTGGTCTAGGAATTTATCGCCCCTAGTGTCATCTAGGAAGCATTGCAGACATATATTAAATGTTAATATCGTCAGCTGCATATAGCTAGGTTTCCATCCAATTGGCAACAGATTTTCATGTGAATATTCTTAAATCCGCATACAAACAATATGCACATTTTCCCACCAGAGAAATTTCCATCAAATTGACTTGTTGCGGATAAAAGAGTGTGCGCGATGACGTAGTGCACATAACAATTACTTTTGCAGTTAAATTCCCATGTACCAAATAAAAGTCAAGTTAAATGGGTATCCATCACATTTTCAACTGTACTGATGATTTTGTCACAAAAAATGTGCGTCATATAGAGAATGTGCCCACTGGAATTGGCACGTGCACTCTAGCCAACAGCTCGTATATATAGTGTGGGTATAGCCTACATGATGAAATTATCGACAAAAGAGCAAGCTTATTTTTATTTGTCAAAATGCAGCCAAGCATTGATCATCACCAGAAAAAGACCCTTAATATTTTTTGGAAAGGATCATCAAGCTCAACAACTTGCACTTTCACCACCCTGTGAAGTTCATCATAACTTAATTCATCTGTAGCCTAATAAACAGTATGCACCCCAATCGTAGTGGTAGGACCACACAACATGTCATCGGTTGACTCCAAGTTTACTTCCATATAATGGTTATCAAATTATTTTTGCACATAAAAGCATTTCCACCTCCATTTCTTGCATAATACATTTTACAGACAAAAAAAGATCCCACCTAAAAAGACAACAAAAGTGTCTTGTGTGGCTAGCCATAATGTGGTCTTTATACTGAACTCTCTCTGTTGGTTGGATGCCTCGGGATGAGCGCTGTGGAGGCTGGCCTAGTGGGAGAGAGGCTAGCCATGGAGTGAGATGTGAGCGGAGGCAGCACGGAGCGAAAAGTCTCTGTGAGCTGTACTACTCGTTGTAGCTCACGTAGCTAAGTGAGACTGACCTGCATGGCTCGCTGGGACTGCCGCAGCTGGGCTCTCTCTCTCTGGATGTAGTCTCTCACTAGCATGTGGCTCTATAAGTCGCTTCCTTGGCAGCTCCCTCCATACGAGGCTGAAGGTCATCTTGTTGCCTATGTGCATACTGTGCTCTTTCTACTTTCTATCTTCAAGTAAACTGTTCACTGTGTCTTCCCATCAATGCGTTCTGACCGACGCTCGGCGGGGAACACACCCAAACCAAACAAGCAACCTAAGAATAATACAGTCAAGCTCTCCACTACAGGCTGACTCCCGAGACAGACAGACAACAAGTTGTAGTAGGAAAATACAGTCTTTAGAATGTCCACCACATTTCTCCCTCTCTTTGTTCTCTTTCCCATTCAGTTTGAAAGGTTTTGTTAATTTCCTTTGAACTTGAGTGCAGGCTAGGCTAGGCTGCTACAATCCACTGATTGTCAAACTGTGGCTGAACAGTTCTTTCAGACTGTGTAAGGCACACACAGATTAGTCAACTATAAGAGCTGGTCTGACTGCTTAGACCTTAGGCCTATTCTCCATGGCTTTCGGTAGGAAAATAACATCATTATCTATTTAATTTTAATATACTGTTGAATAGACTGTTGAGATCCAGACAAAAGCGGCACAGTTTTTCTGAACTCTGAACCAAACTGGCGTTGTATAATCAGTAGCCTAATATTTAACACTGATTCTTGCTTCAATGAGGATGAGCAAGTATGTGTGTGTGTGAAGATGTTCATCACAGAGGTTTTATTTCCCACAGACAGACACCTGTGTAATGTCTGATTTAAGCACAGATTAGAGAAGTGTGAAAGCCAAGGCCACATAATAAGAGAAGTAGCTAGCTAAATTGGGACACTTCCTCCAAGTCTTCCATTGGCAGGGCAGGATTTGCATAGCACCTTCTATCAAGAAGAACTGGTGGTAAACATGTCACTCATATATAGGTCTGGGTACATGTGCTAATCCAACCCCCCTAATTACCCCATCTCAACACCCAAATATAGGCCTAGCGCACATGTAATAAGAGTCAATGGTAGCAGGACAAAACAAAAGGAAAGACTGGGAAACCACCACTTTTTGTGGTGAGCTCAGCAGCACATCAGCAGTAGGGAATATTCATATTAAACTCTATAAAGACATCTAGGTCTATTGCATTGACATCATGAACACCAGACAGTAAAGTTGGGTTTATTAGAGATTTGATTGGACTCTTAATGAAAGCCTCAACCTCTCTCTCACTTGTCTAAAGCCTGAGTGACACTGTGACATTTATACACGACAGCCAAACACAGAGAGAAACATCATTTATAATGTTCCTGACAACTTATTTTGTCCACTGAACAAGCCAAGGGATGTTCTCATGGTAAACATACATCCGTCGACATACCGTGAATAAGGCCAAGTTTACATTGGATCATCAGGGCTTCTCATGGGTCTTAACACACACAGAGACACACGCACATATGCTTTGCTCCTCTCAGTCCAAACTGCCTGTCTGCCTACACGATCCCTTCCTTCTGTTCACATGGCAGAGCAATCGCTGCAAGGCATTACTGTATCGTAGCTCTTAATATGAGCAGGGTGTACAGTCGTGGCCAAAAGTTTTGAGAATGACACAAATGTAAATCTTTTGTCTTTTACAAAGAGTGATCAGATAAATTGCAATTAATTGCAAAGTCCCTCTTTGCCATGCAAATAAACATTTCCACTGCATTTCAGCCCTGCCACAAAAGGACCGGCTGACATCGTGTCAGTGATTTTCTCGTTAACAAAGGTGTGAGTGTTGACGAGGACAAGGCTGGAGATCACTCTGTCATGCTGATTGAGTTTGAATAACAGACTGAAAGCTTCAAAAGGAGGGTGGTGCTTGGAATCATTGTTCTTCCTCTGTCATTGCTTTGCACAAAAAGGGCTTCACAGGCAAGAATATTGCTGCCAGTAAGATTGCACCTAAATCAACCATTTATCGGATCATCAAGAACTTCAAGGAGAGCAGTTCAATTGTTGTGAAGAAGGCTTCAGGGCGCCCAAGAAAGTCCAGCAAGCGTCAGAACCGTCTCCTAAAGTTGATTCAGCTGCGGGATCCGGGCACCACCAGTACAGAGCTTGCTCAGGAATGGCAGCAGGCAGGTGTGAGTGCATCTGCACGCACAGTGAGGCGAAGACTTTTGGAGGATGGCCTGGTGTCAAGAAGGGCAGCAAAGAAGCCACTTCTCTCCAGGAAAAACATCAGCGACAGACTGATATTCTTCAAAAGGTACAGGGATTGGACTGCTGAGGACTGGGGTAAAGTAATTTTCTCTGATGAATCCCCTTTCCGATTGTTTGGGGCATCCGGAAAAAAGTTTGTCCGGAGAAGACAAGGTGAGCGCTAACATCAGTCCTGTGTCATGCCAACAGTAAAGCATCCTGAGACCATTCATGTGTGGGGTTGCTTCTCAGCCAAGGGAGTGGGCTCACACACAATTTTGCCTAAGAACACAGCCACGAATAAAGAATGGTACCAACACATCCCCCGAGAGCAACTTCTCCCAACCATCCAGGAACAATTTGGTGACAAACAATGTCTTTTCCAGCATGATGGAGCACCTTGCCATAAGGAAAAAGTGATAACTAAGTGGCTCGGGGAACAAAACATCAATATTTTGGGTCCATGGCCAGGAAACTCCCCAGACCTCAATCCTATTGAGAACTTGTGGTCAATCCTCAAGAGGCGGGTGGACAAACAAAAACCAACAAATTCTGACAAACTCCAAGCATTGATTATGCAAGAATGGGCTGCCATCAGTCAGGATGTGGCCCAGAAGTTAATTGACAGCATGCCAGGGCAGATTGCAGAGGTCTTGAAAAAGAAGGGTCAACACTGCAAATATTGACTCTTTGCATCAACTTCATGTAATTGTCAATAAAAGCCTTTGACACTTTTGAAATGCTTGTAATTATACTTCAGTATTCCATAGTAACATCTGACAAAAATATCTAAAGACACTGAAGCAGCAAACTTTGTGAAAATTAATATTTGTGTCTGCCCTCACAGAATGCTGACACCAATATGTGAAGCATCAGGGAGTTTTTGTTTTTTTGTTTTTGTTGGTGACGTCGGGTCCGGGTGCCGTCACCAATGGAAGCGAGGGTGCCTCAGCTGGCTCGTCTGGCTTCCACGCCTTAGCCGGCTTGTCAAGCTCTCACGCCTCAGTGGGATCGTCAGGCTTTCACGCCTCAGCCAGATCGTCAGGCTCCACGCCTCAGCTGGTTCGTCAGGCTCCCACAACCTCTGCAGGCTCGTCGGGCTTCTACACTTCAGCCGGCTTGTCCAGCGCCCATGCCTTGGCCGGCCCGTCAGGCTCGCCCAGGTGGGACGCCGGTTCGCGCCCCTAGATGGGAGGGGGTACTGTCACGCCTGCTCCCGCTCTCCCTTTTTGGCGCTCGAGGGCACCAGTCTGCCCTTCATTACGCACACCTGCCACCATCATTACGCGCATCAGCGCTCATTGGACTCACCTGGACTCCTTCACCTTGTTGATTGCCCCATCTATCTCTGTCTATTGCTCCTTTGGTTCCCCGTGTCAGAATTATTGTTGTTATGTTTTCATTTCCAGATGCTGTTCTGTCCTGTTCCATTCCCATTGCTAATTAAATGTTCACTCCCTGTACTTACTTCTCATCTCCAGCATCTGCCATCACATTATTAACTTGTAAGGACAGGATTGATCAGAACCAGATATCCTAGTCGAGCACATAAAAACAAGTAGGCCTTAAGTACAGTAGCAGCAGATACTATAGTCTACTACACAAAGCACATCATCCTTAACACTAGAATTGCTAAAGCAGTCATTTGGACTGCTCATTAATCACATGATCTTATTACTCTGCCATTTTTAATGTCATGACATCTCTGATGATTATTCTTCTGATTCTGATTCTGAGCCTAAGTGAAAAAAATACAGAATGGTGCACACTGAGCAGTTTCCTGTGCCACCACCAAACTAAACTGGTACGGGCCGATTATCAGCACAAAATGTCATCTCCGAGAGAGCACCCTAGTACATCTCAAGCAAAAAACAACGTCAGCAACGCAATCACCAGCTTCATTGTTTATTTGACCCCGCATCTTGCGTGTGTCTTGGTTGTATATTGCTGTCATGAAATAAGCTGTTACAGCGTTCCAACACATGCTTTCTGTTTCATAGTTGTAAAAGGCACCTTTTTGTTTTTACATAATAGGGATGCACGATATATCGGTGAACATATCGGAATCGGCCGATATTAGCTAAAAATGCCAACATCGGTATTGGCCCGATGTCTAGTTTAACGCTGATGTTAAAATCCGATGTCTAAGCTACCGTGCATACCTATATTACGTAGGTACATGACGTAATGACGCCACGTAAACTTTTGCGCTACACGTGCAACACAGCATTCCTAACCTAGCCCACAATGTCTGCGGTGTGGATCGAGAAGTCAACAAGTTGAGTCATTTGAAACTCAAAGGTGAAATCCTAACACCAAGATAATGGGATTCATTGCCCTTGACAATCAACCGTTCTCTGTCATGGGTGATGTTGGCTTTCGCCGACTGGTCGAGCACCGGTACACACTAACGTTACCAAGTGTGCTATTGTTCAGATGTTGCCCTACCGGAGTTATATAGTAATAGCGTCACTGCTATTAGCTTCACGACATGATCGAGAAGTCAACAAGTTGAGTCATTTGAAACTCAAAGGTGAAATCCTAACACCAAGATAATGGGATTCATTGCCCTTGACAATCAACCGTTCTCTGTCATGGGTGATGTTGGCTTTCGCCGACTGGTCGAGCACCGGTACACACTAACGTTACCAAGTGTGCTATTGTTCAGATGTTGCCCTACCGGAGTTATATAGTAATAGCGTCACTGCTATTAGCTTCACGACATGGAATGGAATACTGTTTGAGTCTTCGCGTGTCAAAAAAGATAGACGTCAAATAACACTATTTTATAATAACACTATTTGATGCGTTAAATAAGCTTTTAATTTGACATGTCAAATAACACCAGTTCTATTATAGAATGTTGTGAGTTCTGAATTTGCACGTGCAAGCCAAGCTCCACCACTACCATCAGTAGCACTGTCAAAGCTGTACAAAGAAGTCTGCAAACAAGCAAACACCTGCCACAAATTATGTGTTTACAATACAGTGTTGGCTAGAAAGCATTATTTATCCGACCGCAACTTCTGGGGCAGCTAGCAATAGCCAGTAGAAACTGCAGTCATATTCACTATTCTTAGCAATGATTTAGGAATCCTTGTGCGTAAGTATTAGCTAGGTTGCCACTTGTTTTTTGCCTATTGAAATTGAACTTCAGTTCATGAAAATGAATCGCTAGCCAGCTACTTAACCCTGTTGCCCAAAGCTAACGTTATAAGCAGCCTGCTAGCTTCACTTGGCTAGTGAGGCTCGACCGGACTGAGTTACGTGTTGTGAAGCTAGCCACCATAAGGATTAGGCACAAAAGTGGAATTCGCGGTTTGCCTTCAAAATAAAAGTACCTCTTTGAAAGTGATGCAGAAGGTTACAATTGGTGGAATCATGCCATATTTAGACTAGATAATGTTAAACAAGGTTGGAATGTGAAGCAATGAAATGGGGTATCAGTCTACTCGGTGACAAACACAGACACAACTGTGAAGAGTTTACGCAAATATTAGCGTTGTAGCTCTTATCGTGGGACTGTGACTGTGTGAAATCACCTCCCCAGTCAGCCTATTGTGTGTATTGACATTCATATTGCACTGTACACCTTTACCTAAGGATTGGGGATCAATGAAATGGGGTAAGTCTTCTCAATACCGAATATATTTTCCCCAACGTCCCCCTGAGAGTTATCAGACTCCAAAACATCCACGCAGTATTGTTTTTCCTCTGGAATAATGTTCAGTACACATATGTTGACAATAAACGTGGCTCAAATCACAGTTGTTTCAGAGTCCCGTAATAAGAGCTACGACGCTAATGTTCTCTGGGTGTCACTGAGTAGACTGATACCTCATGTCATTCATCCACAATCCATAGGTCAGGCTGTACAGTGAAAAAAGTAGTACCCCAATGCAATTCTATAGTATAGTACATCCAGCTCATGAAACATGGGACCAACACTACATGTTCTGTTTATATTTTTGTTCAGTATATATACTGTAGTGCCGTGTTTAAATTGGGAGGTGCCGGAACAGAAAGTGAGTCCGAGAGGGGAGTGACTTGGGGGGCTCTGAGGTACCAGAACACGTGAAAAAAAACCACCTTTATAATAAAGCATTGTATGCATTATTATCGCTTTCATATACAGGCATAGAGTAGTAGAGTAAAGAGAGGCACTTGCAGTAGTTACACATGGGGGAAAAAAAATGTGTAGCCTAAGATCTGGGAAAAATGTGGCCTTTATAAATGCATTTCACGCAATTCTACATCATTTTAGATGACTGGAGACTAGCAGAATCGTTCTTAATACCTCACAAATGACGGAAATGACAACCTACTTTGACACAGACAAACTGAGAATCTGAGATCAATAAAAACAATCGTGGCTTGAATCCATCAATAGCCTGGACCTAGGTGTGTGGAGACACACATATTGTACAATATAAGAAGGAAATTATAGTCCTAACAGACATTTCCAGTTTCACTGACTCACCAGCGCTGGTGCCAAAAGCTTATGTCTCTCTCGTTTTACTTTGTATAACAATGCTGTTCGCTGAATAGGTCTATTTGAAAGTTGATAACTTGGCAGCCTATAGACAGATTCTTCTCTTACAAAACATTTACAACTGATTAATCACTATCATACCTTATAGGGTCCAGAGTTTTCCTAGTTAGGTTAACATAGAAGGAAAAACTCCAGGCCCAAGGAGGTAAAAATTGCCCCACCACTCTGGGACCTATGGTGCAACCAGTCTGCTCACAGTTATCGTCAGGTATGTGGATGATCAGGGCTTTATCCAGGAACATTTAATGTGCTACTTCGATGTGTCAAGTGTGCGAGATGGCAGTCTGTGTTTGACTTTGTGAATTATGAGATGTCTGAGTTTAACTTCATGGAGAAACTTTTATGACCAAACCTATGGTGGCGCTGCTGTAATAGAATGTATATGCTATTTGTATTTACAGTGTGTTGTGTTCGTTTTTTGTCTTCCCAGTCAAATCCTGTCCTGCCCTCAGTGGAAGAGTTGAGCTCTTCCCCAACACCATCCATCCATGATGAGCCTTTCCTGCACTGAAGCCTCTGAACACCTCAACCCGTCCTGCACTGAAGTCAAGCCTCAGAACACTTCAACCCCTGTCCTGCACTGAAGTCAAGCCTCAGAACACCTCAACCCCTGTCCTGCACTGAAGTCAAGCCTCAGAACACCTCAACCCCTGTCCTGCACTGAAGTCAAGCCTCAGAACACCTCAACCCCTGTCCTGCACTGAAGTCAAGCCTCAGAACACCTCAACTCATGCCACATACTCTCATTCAATCACTGCTGTAATCAATTTCCAACACTGTGTAAGTAGCCCTCTCATTTCCATTATCCATAATACTGTACTATAAACGTCTTTATTAAAAACTTCTTCAGGATTGGTGGGTCCCCTGCGGGACAGTTGAGCTAACGTAGGCTAATGCGATTAGCATGAGGTTGTAAGTAACAAGAACATTTCCCAGGACATAGACATATCTGATATTGGCAGAAAGCTTAAATTCTTGTTAGTCTAACTGCACTGTCCAATTTACAGTAGCTATTACAGTGAAAGAATACCATGCTATTGTTTGAGGAGAGTACACAGTTTTGAACATGAAAAGTTATTAATAAACAAATTAGGCTCATTTGGGCAGTCTTGATACAACATTTTGAACAGAAATGCAATGGTTCATTGGATCAGTCCAAAACTTTGCACATGCACTGCTGCCATCTAGTGGCCAAATTCTAAATTGCACCTGGGCTGGAATAATACATTATGGCCTTTCTCTTGATGTCAAAGATGATGGTACAAAACATTTACAAAAGAATGCATGGTTTTGTCTTTGTATTATCTTTTGTGTTATATTCTCCTACATTCCTTTCACATTTCCACAAACTTCAAAGTGTTTCCTTTCAATTGGTACCAAGAATATGCATATCCTTGCTTCAGGCCCTGAGCTACAGGCAGTTAGATTTGGGTATGTCATTTTAGAAGAAATTTGAAAAAAAGGGAGCTATCCCTAAGAAGTCAAATGCTTTATGTTAAAATAATTTGACTTTCACGTTTTTTAAACATACTTTGTCGTCTCCGTGCGGTCCGCGCCTATACCATGGGTCTCCCATCCTCCTCTTTTTTAAAGTCACCAGCCTCCACTGGTGCCTAGCAAATCCTTTGGTACTATCAATAGCATTCTTCCAGTTAGAATACCCAGGTTGGGTGAAGGCCTTGTCTGTGTTAGCATTGGACCCAACACATAACTTTTTACATGGGAAACAAAATGCAGCATCTGCAGTAACTGCCACTCTCTTCCTATGAACCAGTTGCTATTAAATGAACGTTTTTGGACAGAAAACTTGCGGCTAGGGTAGGATTCTAGGCTAACCTGGGCTGGCTCCTGTGTTCCAAGATCATCAGGAACAGGAGGTGGAGGCGGCTGTGGAGCCATTATGGCCGTGCTTGTGGAAGGGTCGGAAGGCTCTGCAGACAGAGCTAGCTGGAGCTCTGGAACATCATCGCTGTTGGATTTGGCGGTAACCTCGGTGGTTTGATGCTGCTGCTCATTGCTCTCCTTCTCCTTTGTTTGGGTACTTTGGTGAATCCAATTTCTGATATATCCATAGTGGCAGATTAGCTGGATCGAGCTAGCTAAATAGGGTAAGGCTAATAACACTAACGCTTTTTACAGCTATAGCGAAGCAGCTTTAATGGTCCCACTTTTTTATGGAAACCCAAAGAAGTCATACCTAACCGCCCAGTAGCTTTCCATAGCCCCCCTGCTGCAACCTGGTCTCAGAGCATTTCGTATTATTCTGTACGTAAATCCAAGGAACTCCATTTGGTATGATATGTTACATTTCGTATTAATTTGAGAATGTACATCATCCATTTTCATATGATATATTACAAATTACAATTCGTATGATACAAGTTTGCTAAATGTTTTTGCCTTAACGATGCAATATGTAACTTTTTGTGTGACCAAATGAATTCACATAGAAATGTTGAGTTATACAGGGCCTTCAGAAAGTATTCACACCCCTTTACTTTTTCCACATTTTGTTGTGTTACAGCCTGAATTTGAAATTGATTAAAGTGAGATGTTTTGTCACTGGCCTACACACATTACCCCATTATGTCAAAGTGGAATTCAGTTTTTCAAAATGTGATACATTTATTAAAAATGAAAATATGAAATGTCTTGATTCAATAAGTATTCTACCCCTTTGTTATGGCAAGCCTAAATTAAGTACAGGACTAAACATTTGCTTAATAAGTTGCATGGCCTCACTCACATAAATAGTTGCATGGCTTCACTCTTTGTGCAATAATAGTGCTTTACATGATTTTTTGATGACTACCTCATCTCTGTACCCCACACATTTAATTATCCGTGGGGGCCCTTAGTCAAGCAGTGAATTTCAAACACAGATTCAACCACAAAGACCAGGCAGGTTTTCCAATGCCTCGCAAAGAAGGCATATATTGGTAGATGGGTAAAACAAAGAAAAGCAGACATTGAATATCCCTTTGAGCATGGTGAAGTTATTAATTACACTTTGGATGGTGTATCAATACACCCAGTCACTACAAAGATATAGTCATCCTTCCTAACTCAGTTGCTGGAGAGGAAGGAAACAGCTCAGGGATTTCACCATGGTGACTTTAAAACAGTTGCAGAGTTTAATGGCTGTGATAGGAGAAAACTGAGGATGGATCAACAACATTGTAGTTACTCCACAATACTAACAAAGACAGAGTAAAAAGAAGTAAACCAGTACAGAATAAAAAATATTCCCGAAACATGCATCCTATTTGCAACAAGGCACTAAAGTAAAACTGCAAAGAATGTAGCAAAGAAATTCCCTTTTTGTCCTGAATATAAAGTGTTACAGTGAGGGAAAAAAGTATTTGATCCCCTGCTGATTTTGTACGTTTGCCCACTGACAAAGAAATGATCAGTCTATAATTTTAATGGTAGGTTTATTTGAACAGTGAGACAGAATAAAATCCAGAAAAACGCATGTGAAAAATGTCATAAATTGATTTGCATTTTAATGAGGGAAATAAGTATTTGACCCCTCTGCAAAACATGACTTAGTACTTGATGGCAAAACCCTTGTTGGCAATCACAGAGGTCAGACGTTTCTTGTAGTTGGCCACCAGGTTTGCACACATCTCAGGAGGGATTTTTCCCACTGCAACTCGAACCTTCAGCTCCCTCCACAGATGTTCTATGGCATTAAGGTCTGGAGACTGGCTAGGCCACTCCCGGACCTTAACTTCTTAGGGAGCAGCGCATGAGGTGACCGTTTTGGAGAGCCTGGCGTGCCCAAAGTAAAATGCCTCCCATTCAGGCCCAGAAAATAGGATATGCACATATTTGGTACCATTGGATAGAAAACATTTTACTTTGGGCATGCCAGGCTCTCCAAAACCATCACCTCTGCTGCCGCTCCCTAAGAAGTTAACCCGGAAGCTTATAAGAAATCCCGCTATGCCCTCCAACGAACTATCAAACAGGCAAAGCGTCAATACAGGACTAAGATCGAATCGTACTACACCAGCTCTGACGGGGCGGCAGTGGAGCAGGTTGAGAGCTTCAAGTTCCTTGGTGTCCACATCACCAACAAACTAACATGGTCCAAGCACACCATGACAGTTGTGAAGAGGGCACGACAAAACCTATTCCCCCTCAGGAGACTAAAAAGATTTGGCATGGGTCCTCAGATCCTCAAAAGGTTATACAGCTGCACCATCGAGAGCATCCTGACTGGTTGCATCACTGCTTGGTATGGCAACTGCTCGGCCACCGAACGCAAGGCACTACAGAGGGTAATGTGAACAGCCCAGTGAACAGCCCAATCACTGGGGCCAAGCCTCCTGCCATCCAGGACCTCTATACCAGGTGGTGTTAGAGGAAGCCCCTAAAAATTGTCAAAGACTCCAGCCACCCAAGTCATAGACTGTTTTCTCTGCTACCGCACGGCAAGCAGTACCGGAGCACCAAGCTTCTACCCCCAAGCCATAGGACTCCTGAACACCTAATCAAATGGCTACCCAGACTATTTGCATTGTCACCCCACTCTCTGTTGTTATCATCTATGCACAGTCACTTTAATAACTCTACCTACATGTACTCAACTAACTGGTGCCACTGCACATTGACTCTGTACCGGTACCCCCCTGTATATAGTCTCACTATTGTCATTTTACTGCTGCTCTTTAATTACTTGTTACTTTTATCCATATTTTTTTGAACTGCATTGTTGGTTAGGGAATCGCAAGTAAGCATTTCACTGTAAGGTCTACACTGTATTCGGTGCATGTGACTAATAACATTTGATTTGAAAGCAAGTCTAAGAAGTGGTAGATCTGTTCTATGTGCACTATTTCCATGGTTTTGTACACCATCTTCAAAACAGCTAAAAATACAATATCTTTGGTTATGGAAAATATATTTCACAGAGGTTTAGATGGTACAAAGATTCTCAACACGACTGCTTGTTTACCAGAATGATACCACTGCAAACAAAGAAGACAATAACCAAAGTCACAGAATGGTACTTTATCCAGACAGATAAACTCAGCTACTGCTCTGTTCAAACGTTGGGCATCTCTAGAGTTCAATATCATTACATTTGACATTTTTTATGTCAAGATTTTTCAGAGACATTAATTTATCAATTATACAATCATACAATCCATGATTATGTTTTTACCAATCTTACTACATAAAAACATAATACTGATTTATTTGAACGGTAAAACTCTATTGATAAACTATTTAAATCAAGATGTAACCTAGGGCTATTCACATGAATACATATTCAATAGGATTGAGTGCATGTATTGAGTTATTGAGCGTGTTTTGGCGGAATTAATGGGGATACAGATGACTACAAATCTGTTTCCCCTTCCATTTGAGCCTTATTTTATTGTACTGCATAGGGTTGCAAAGGGTCATAAACGTTCCGATAAATTTCCTGAATCTTTTCTGAATTTTTCCATGGGAGTTTGGGGAATTTAGCTTAAATATATAAAGAAAATTGCTTATAACAGTGAACCTTTTTTGTGGGATACACATAAGGCAATTCTAGGTCTTGTGGCATAATTTGGTTAAACTATCCACAATTCAATGGAATTGCAACCCTCTGCAAGCACAGTGCATTCTTCCATCACATGTACAGCTGATTCTCAAGATCTTGCACACTTATGAGATTCTATTGAGCCTACACTACTACACTGTCTGAGCCAAGGACTACATGCTTTCTGGTAAATTTTGATTACAATACTGGGTGGGGTGAATATATTTTATATGACATACATAATCTTTTGTTAATAACCTGTTAGGTTATTGGGGGCAGTGTTCGGAGGTTCGGAGAGTCTGGCGTGCCCAAAGTAAAATGTCTGTTACTCAGGCCTAGAAACTAGGATTTGCACATTAGTAGTATTGGATAGAAAACACTCAGAAGTTTCTAAAACTGAAGTTTCTAAAATAATATCTGTGTATAACAGAACTGATTTAACAGGTGAAAACCCGAGGGAAATCCATCCAGAAAATGGGATTTTGTGATGTCATACTTTTTCCTTGGACATGCTATTCATTTCACAGTGATTTAGCTCCCAGATTGCAGTTCCTATGGCTTCCAATAGATGTCAACAGTCTTTAGACAAGGTTTCAGGCTTGTTTTTTGAAAAACCAAGGAGTAAAAGCTGTTTTTCCAAGTGGACTCTGGAGTGAACTATACTGTTTGGCGCGCGTGACAGAGAGCGCCCGCTTTCTATTGAGCAGGTTATTTTCCGTCTGAAATATTATCGTTTATATACATATTAGGGTACCTGAGGATCGATTACAAACGTTGTTTGACCTGTTTGGACAAAGTTTATAGGTATCTTGTTCCGGTTTCATTTGTATGTATGTTGACTGGAGTGGAACGGTGGATTACTGAACAAAATGCGCCAACCAAATAGAGCTTTTTTTATATCGAACAAAAGGACATTTATTGTGTAGCTGGGACCCTTTGGATTGCCATCAGAGGAAGATCTTCAAAGGTAAGTGATTTATTTTATCGCTATTTTTGAGTTTTTGACACCTGTGCTGGTTATGTTATTATGCTAATGATGAGAAAGTATGCGGGGCGCTGTCCTCAGACAAAGCCTTTTTGAAATCTGACAACGCTGTGAGATTGCCAAAATTCTAAGCTTTGAATGGCGTGCAACACTTGTATTTTCATGAATGTTTAATATTACTATTTTTGTAATTTGAATTTGGCGCTCTGCATTTTACCGGATGTTGTCGCAGGTGGGGCGCTCACCTGTTTCCATACATGTTTCATATTAAAACATGTATCTTACAAAGGAGTTGTTTAATCTAACTGCTTAACTATTTATCTGTACATGGAATTGTATTTGTTTTTTTACTCATTTTTTGTAATCTTTACAGGAAAATGCCACGGCACTATCTGATTTGTGGAGACATTTCACTGGAGCTTATGGAAAAGGAAAATCTGTGTACATAATGACATAATTCACAAGGCTAGAGGGAGGCGGCCTGGAGTCAGTTCGCTGATGCAATAGATCATCTTTGGGAGAGACGTGAGACTGATTAAGTGAATTAATAAAGCTTTGAAATCATAATATTTTGCATTATGGTATCACAAACAAAGTACCAGGTTAGTGAATTGATGATAGTTTCAGCTGTAAGCTAGCAAGAAAAGTTAGCCTACAATACAAAACTGGAAGCTATTTGTATCTTTTGCATTGGAAAGTGTTCTAGCCTGTATGGGCATTGTTTTGCGAATAGTTTCAACATTTCTACATGCCGTGTCGCATTATTCTAGTGTGTTAACTTCTGTGCAGAATGACGGACTGGAAGAACATGGCTGACGTTTTACATTCTCCCAACCAATTGTGCTATTTTGTATGTTTTTTTTGTTTTGTGTAACTTATTTTTGAACTTATTGAGTACATAATGCTGCATTTTCATTTACCGGACATTCAAGAAATGTACCTGACCCGTATGCATTGGGTGAGTAACCTAATTAGGGCGTCCACCCACGGTGGTCAGAATGACAGAAATCACATTTATATTATGATCATTAATATTAACAGAACATGCAAGTTGAGGATGCAACGATGTGCGGTCCTTCTTACCCAATTCTGACTGATGCGCACTTTGAAGATGTTAGAATAACTATCCACGTTTACTTTTCCTCAACCACCAAGATGAGTAACAAACAGCAAAATCACTAGCGAATGTCAATCTACTATCCCCCATAGTAGAAAAGTTTACCTATTCTATTGGTCAGCTTGTGGAGAAAGAAATAGTCTATTCCAAACTAACTCTGGGACAGTTGTGGGATGATAGATCACAAATTCAAAATAACCAGTAGGCCTAGGCTACATATTATTATTAATTATTTTAAAACATTGAGTCTGATGCAACAGATCAGAACGTTTAGCTTAGAATGTTGATAAACTGTTATTTCTTCACATTATAAGCACAGCAATGCGCACAAAGCAATAGGCTACACTCGAAGGTTCGTTCCATAATGTAATTAACGGGAAAACACAGTTGTCAAATCACACAGCACATGCAAGCGGGTTTCATGTGACAGAGATGTAAATATCCGTTAGAAACGTATAAAGGGGAAATCTAACATGCAAAAACTAGCATGAGTTGCTAATATAACTAGGATTGTGATTTTGACTACTGGACAATGAAAGAAAGTGTATATAAAACTATTTCCTCCACGGATATGGTCGGATTTTGGCTAGGCTACTTTAAAGCAAGGTATTAAAACGTTCAGGTTTCAAACGATTAAGTATATGTTTGCATACTGCCTCCAGCTCCTTGCAAAGTGGTGTGTGACGTGCCTTCCATTGTCTATGCATTTGCTGTTTGAGATGCTGACATATTTTCCGCTCAAAGGCTCTGTATCTGTATGCTGTACGCATGTGATAAATAAGATACATAACGAATATACTGTACACACACGCGCCAATTTAATTCCACAAAATTATGCTAATTACCCTATAGACTGATAAGCTTGACCTGTCAAATGTATTTCCATCTCCTGGTATTTAAGCCAATTAATAGGCTAAAAAGCATTATTTCGAAATGGTTTTTTTTTCTTCTTAATTGTCAGGCGGCAATTTTACTTATCAGCTTTTCTATTTTTTGGGGGACAAAAACAGGCTATTACCAGCTAACGGAAACCCTGCGTGGAACATCAGTCCTTACATTGATTTGGATACTGTAACAGCAATGGGAAGTGCAATATGTATTTATTGAAGATTTCAAAGTGCCATGTGTTCTTTTCTGAGAAATCCTCTAGAGGGCAGAATTTGAAAAAACGATACTCGACACCAAAACGATACCAAAAATCTAAGTTATTTTTTTATAGAAAAATAACAAAATGGGATGTTCACAACAATGCTTACCCTTTAATTCAGGTGCGCCCAAGCCAGAAAGTTGTGTTTGGCTGGAGGTGTTTCTGTAGTGCACGTGATGGAGTTTTCAAAACAAATGGCCACAGGATTAATGCAAATAATCATGATTCTGCCAGGTAGGCATAAGCTACTGTGTAGTTACCTTCAATTCTACCTGAAAATGGTTAGGCTATCATTAGCATTTCTAACGGCTCCACAAAGTGGTAGACGTGTGACCCGATTCAGGAAACCAGGCGTATATCGCAAGTTACGACTTCCACAGGAGAGCCATTTGATTGTTTATTTGTATCAAAATGCGTTTTTTGGCAGAAATGCCTTCTGAAGCATGTGAACTTTCATGTGCCTTAAAAACAAACTTGTATGCCATCTGTAAATATGAATACAATTGTTAAATTACGAGTCTTGTTGGTTAAGCTACAGAAAAAGTGAACAACCTTCCCACTAGCCATGATTGGCTGAGATAATGAGTGGGCTGGACATGCCGAGAGAGGAATTCGGATTGGTCTGCCATATAGAGGGCTTCTGTCTATTTGAGCTGGTCAGTCTGCGTTGGTAATCCTCTTGAATGCAGATTTTTTTTTTTATGTATCGTGTAGTGGAGCTGCAAAAGTGTTGCTTTCCGTTTTCTGGAGGATCGAGTTTTGAAATCAGTGGAATTAGAGTATGATAGGTAAAGAGATGGAGAAAATACCTGTCTCCGGATTGCATCTTCAAACTAAGGATAACCGTGGCATGGCATCCATGACAGGGAGACGTGTCCATCATGCATGATGATGTATACGAGTAAGATTTTTCAGACATTACACATTTATTTTGACAGAAAGTGGTTTCATTTCAAGCTAGTGTACTTTTAGCTAGCTAGCTAACGTTAGCTGGCTGGCTCCCTAGCGGCAGGGACTGGGAGACTAGTCAGGATTGACTAGTCAGCTTATCGACCTGTCCTCAAATTAATATAGTTGGTTCAGAGTTGGTTTTGATATTTCAACCTGTGTGTCCTGATCGCGTATGGTGTGGGGGGACAAAATCAGCATGGACAGATGCAACAATGCTGTAACGTTAGTAGGAGATATGCATCTTTCAAATTATTTGCCACGGATATAGAGCACTCCGCATATCATTGTCGTTAAGCTGGAAAAAATTATACAGAAAGACAAGCGACAGCAGCGAACAGCCTGCTCTGCCCCTATCGAGTCTGCTGCTACGCTGTGCTTTTAGCTGACTCAACGTTACAATGTAGGAGTTGGTGCTTCGGAAACAAGCTGAAGTCCTGACTGACTGCTGGGAACATGTCCACAACTTCATCAGCAAGCTGTCAAACTATTGTAACAAATGCATCCTTAGCTAGCTAGCTAAAATTCAATCCCTGTGTTTGTCATTGAAGCTAGCTAGCAGCAGGCAGGCAGGCTACAACAAATCAGCTGATGCATCGTTCTGCCCCAGTGCCCGTGTTTCATAGCGAGTGAGTCATGCAGAAGACACAATGCTCGCAAATGGATTGTCTTCCAACTGACACAAATGGAAGTGTCAGTTGGGAGTGGAGTGCGCAACGTCTCAATGCTCGTTTTGGCCAAAACACTTGCAGACTCAAGTGATCACTATCGAACACAATTGTTTGGTTTCAGATCAGATTCAGACTATGACTGTGGTACTCTTAGAAAAGAAAAGCTTCTACCTGGAACCAAAAAGGGTTCTCCTATGGGGACAGCCGAAGAACCCTTTTTTCTAAGTGTCGATAGAACTTAATTGCCCCCTAGCGGTCATACGAAATAGGACCAGATTATGCATGGTGCATGTGGAAGTTTATGAATTTTCGCAACGTTTTAACGGAAAACCAATTAAAAGCGTCTGTTTAAACGTTTTAATACTTGTTTTCTACTTGTCACATCCATAATATTCACATCTGTGAGTCCATTACCCTGGCATGGTATAGCCCTCCCCGCTGGGGTTAAATATTGGAATCTCTAGATATGGGTCCCCAGCGCTCTCCGTCAGCTCACAGGCACATGGACACAGAATCCGTTTACACCGTAACTAACGTTACACATAGTACAGTACAGCCACGGGGGAAATGTTCCCACAACGTTCTTTTTAATCACCAAATTCAACCAGGGCGCATAGCGCTCTCTCATCGTTTCTCTATCTACCCGGTGGCTTGACAGCTGTCCATAACGTCGGAATGTGATGGGGAGCTCCACTTTGCATAGCACATTTCCCTATCAAATGTTATTCACGGTAAATGACTTACGGCTGGCTAACGTCACCTAACGCAAGGCTCAGTTATAAACCCGATAACTTTAGTTCTACTCAGACATGTAAACTAGCTAGCCATACTAAGTTGGTTAGCTATATAACTTAGCGTGCTGACTGTCATTAGAGTTATCAAAATACTTCGTGACTTGTCTAATATTAACTAACATCTAATAGCCCCACAAATAAACAAATCCTTACTTTTTGGTGTAAAATGTGGAGAGAACAGTTGGCTGTAACGGACCTCCGTCTTCTTGTCTGTCCCGTTGTGTGTGTGTGTGAGAGAGAGAGAACGGGATGTGTGTAGGAGTCTGGGAGAGAGAGATATGTGTGTGTGTGTGAGAGAGAGAGAGAGCGAGAGAGAGAGAGAGAGAGAGAGAGAGAGAGAGATGTGTGTGAGTGACGGGCCACGCGGTTAGACTACGGTGGACGAGCTGGGAAAGCGTGGTAGACCCCCACCGTGCGGTAGACATGGGTTACTTCTCCTTTCATGCCTGAAAAGAATTCAAGTCATACTGTACAGTTTTATAATTTATAGGCTCCTGCAACATATGTTTTTCTCTACAATATTTATTGCAATTCATGAACATAATACTTTAAATGTTTAAATTTCATGTTGTTCTTACTGTTCTCTTCAAGAAAACGATTTTTAAAGGCCCTCAACTTAACTACACAAAATTAAGAAAGCAGCCAACTTCGCTCAGTCATTAAAATCAAATAAACAATGAGCTCACCCTTTACATTGAATATAATTACATTAACATAAATCATGTACTTAAGATATGGTAGAAACAGATTTTCTATAGCTGTTATTATGAGGTCTGTAAAAGATTCCACTGTGACAAAAAAAACAAAATCAGGCTTCATGAAGTTGGACAGAAAGTACACACACTTTAAGTGGGATGTAGGAGGTATAATTTACAATCAAATGGCTTTTTTATATTTTTTATATAAATCCATTGAATATATACCATCACAAAGAAATCTACAGGTACTGTAACTGCCAAAATAAAGGAAATACCAACATAAAGTATCTTAATAGGACATTGGGCCACCATGAGCCAGAACCTATTCAATGCTCCTTGGCATAGATTCTGAAAGTGTCTGGAACTCTATTCGAGGGATGCGACACCATTCTTCCATGAGAAATTCCATTATTTGGTGTTTTGTTGATGGTGGTGGAAAACGACGCCACTCCAGAATCTCCCATAAGAGTTTTAATTGGGCTGAGATCTGGTGACTGAGACGGCCATGGCATACATGATTTGCATTGGTTTTCATGCCTTTCAAACCATTCAGTGACCACTCGTGCCCGGGGATGGGGGCATTGTCATCCTATGAGGGCATAGCCATGATAGCCAAAATAATGGGCTGCCCAGCATGTTTATATATGAGCCTAAGCATGATGGGATGTTAATTGCTTAATTAACTCAGGATCCACACCTGTGGGGAAGCACCTGCTTTCAATATACTTTGTATCCCTCAGTAAGTGTTTCCATTATCTGTATTACTAATTCATTTAGTCATGTCATCACAAACAAAAGACTAATAACATGTATTTTCAAAATAAAATAATATTTAGAGTTTAACTATGTCACTGGTCTGTGCAACCTTTAGGTTACAAGGCTGTGCCATGTAAATTAAATCAATAGTTCTTATTTTGTTCATTAAACAGACAAGACACTTAAATTCCCCTGCCTTGATCACAGTCAACACGCATATTTTATATATAACGGAATATAAATTATAAATCATATTTTTCCCATACAACTTGAGTGCCATGGAATATATGGAACTGCTGTCATATAGCCTAGGCTAATTATAGCCTAGGCAAATTTTTATAAAAACACTAAATCTGCTCTTTCCGATCATGTTAAATGAAAAATCTAACCTGGATTTGAGATTTTTTTTTTTGATCCATGTTAGATGTGATTACCCCATCGTGCACGTGCTCTCCCTTCAAATTCCCCAGTCCACATTGGTTATTTTGGCTGAAGACAGATAAACTACACATTGCTAGTAGGCTAAGTTGAAAACGTATGAAAAATACTTTATGGCTACATTCATATTATACTAAGCCGTAGGCAGAACTTTAACGCAATCATGACTAGGTCGGTTGGGGGCAATAAAAGTTTGGCATTTGATACCGGCAACACCTTTCAGATAGATACATAGAAAAGGCGGAAAAAAGTTGCCAGCATGCTAAAGTTGGCAGGTTTTCGTCTTGGTTTGCAAGGGGTATAACTTCTCTTATTCTCTCTCCTGCTCTTCCCTTCAGTGTTAAGTTAGGTAAGCATCAGTGTGGCTTCATAGAAGTGGTGAGGAACTAGGGAGCCTCAGGCCCCATTTGTTTGTGTGTTACTATGTTATTATGCTGCTGTTACCGTATGTCATTGGGCTAAATACTTACAGTAACTATGATTGTTTCAGTAAAAATAGGCAATCCAGCTGTGTAGAAATTCAACATGCCAACTTTGAAGATTCACATGTTTTGAATGAAAGCAGCTTTGATAAGCCTATTATTATCCTGGTAGGAATGTTTATATAGTTTATGTTTTAGAGTTCATGAAAATCAGAGAAGAATCCAGAAACCCATCTGCAGTACTCTATACAGGGGAAGGTCAAGCCTTCACCACAGATAATGTAGGGTGTGTGTGTGTGGTGGCTCATCATCTCGCCTGCGTAAGAAAGATGACCCGGCCCCCGCCCTGCAGTCAATAATAGAACCCCCAATAATAGAAAACCCTTTTTGCATGTGGTTAGGTGTGTGTGTACCACGGCGAGGCTCAAGACAAGTACAGAGTAAAAATTACAGAGTGAATTTAACTATATTTAAAGAAAATGTATCTCTGCCAAAGATAACATTTGGTCCCAGTCCAAAGAGTAAAACTTACTCTGGCAAGTGGTTTCTTCAGAGTTGTATTTGCTCAACTTAGAGTAGAAATTTAACTCTGCGTTATTGTGTTTCACTCCGTACAGTATTAATGTAAAATAACTGTCACTTTTTTTTACTCTGCAGTGTTGTTCAGTATTCTAGAATTAATTGTTGAGAGTAATGTTTACTCCTACCAGTGACATTACACATTGACTCATAATACTAAATAAATGTATCTTGTTCAGGGTAAATGCAGAAAAATGTAATTACTATCATAAATCAGTCAACACAAAATATTGTATAACAGGATTTGTTTATTACATGAGATGCCAAAAACATCCCAAACAGTACTTGCATGGTGTACAATCTTTGAAATAAAATAAAGCAATAGGGACAGTATGAATTGAAAGCCACACACCCGTGCCTCCGTGGGGAAATGTCTTAATTGTTCTGATAGTGTGTACAAGCGTGGAAATGAAATCACATGAAGCAGTACGGGACCACAAACTAACTTGAATCATCACCACCACAGGACATCTGTATGTCGAATGCTTTGTGATACAAAAGATCTTTAACGTCAACAACATGGGGTCCCTTTCTTGTCCGTACAACTTTAAACACATTAAAATGTTCACAAAGAAACAGTGTGTTTAAAGCAAAGATGACAACGTACTGCTGGTTATCTTTTACAAGAATAGACTGGATTGCGTGAAATATTGGCATCTCACAATGAACTTTATTACAAACAACCAAATCTGAACGGTATACATTCCCTTGATGTTTGGCCCATTTTACACTCAAAGTGGAAGGCGGCACCCAGAGTGCATTTGCCACCTAATGAGCTCTTTCCATTAAATTTAACGACACCATTTTCCCTGGGTCAATATCCAATCTACCTAGGTCAAATATTTGGCAGTTACACGCACGAGGTGACCGTTTTGGAGAGCCTGGCGTGCCCAAAGTAAAATGCCTCCCATTCAGGCCCAGAAAATAGGATACGCACATATCTAGTACCATTGGATAGGAAACAATCTGAATTTTCCAAAAGTGTTAACCATTTGTCTGTGAGTAAAACGGAACGCATATGGCAGGCAAAACCCCAAAGAATTTCTGTCCTGGAAAAAGTGGTTTTGACAGAGTGCCTCATTTGGAACCCCTCCCTTATGAAAATGCACATATAAGGTCATATGAATGCGGTACCCATCGCTTCCTCTGGATGTCAACAGTCTCGAGACAGTGTTCATTTTTGTTTTGGATGCTTTAGAGCAGAGAATAAGAGGAAACCAGAAAGTGTCCCATTTATGTCAACAGAAAGGAACGCGCACTCCCGACAAAGCGCGCTTTGTGTTTTTTACCGTCTTTATCGCTCAGTTTATATTCCGGTTTGATTTATAATAGTAAATATACGTAAAAGTGTTCCTAAGGATACATTTAAAACTATGTTTGATTGTTCTTGGACAAGTTTATAGGTATAAGATGAACGAGTTCTCGTCACGTTTCAATGGAGTAGTGGAAGCTGTAGTTTCTGATTATAACGCGCAAACCAAATGGAGATTTATGGATAAAATACATGACTTTTTCTAACAAAAGAACCATGGATTGTCTTCGTTGGACACTTAGGAAGACCTCAGCAGAAGTTCTTCAACAGGTAATTGATTTGTTTTCGCTGTGAAATGTGTTATGTGTGAACCGCGATGGATTATGAATTTATGGTAATGGAAACCAAGCCCAAATCATTGGAACCCTCAAGTAACTTGTTGTTTCTTTCCATATAACCATAGCTGAAGCTCTAAATTCGCATGTCACATGCATCTCTTTAGTTCGCAATAGTACTATCTTGGAACTGTCTTCACTAAACGGCAGCTATGTCTTGCACTAAAAGATTCCACAAAATTAAATAAACCATGAATACCAAGGTTGTCACTTGTTACTTGGACAATAGTTCAATGAATTTGATCGTACAAGGGAACCTTCATTCCATCACTTTCCAAAGTGTTTACATCTCGTACAATTGGGTCAAGTAGTGAGTGAAATCCATAGGTTTTTATATATTGAGTATGAAATAGAGAAACCAGGTGAATATTGAGCAGAGAGGAATTCAACTTTGGAGAGACATTTCTTAAAGTAAAGAGCACCCAATTTATGTATGCCACGCTTCGATCCAAGAGGATTAGCGGTTTCAAAGTCATCACAGAAGAGTTGAATTTGTAACGCATGTTTCTCTTTTGAGAATAGAGCATGATTCTTAAAGAAATATCAACCACAAAAGTCATAAAGTAGACATTCTTTGGGACCATCCTCAGGCTGCAAATTTTTGTTTGTGTGCATTTTTGTAAATAGACTAACGTCTGGAAAATGGGTATGTAGATTAATTTATCTTTAACAATAACCTGGTCATATGTTCCAGTGGTTCTATTGCGTCGTGTGTCAAATCTTGTGCCAAGAACATATTCAACTGGATCTACAGTTCCCCACTTCTCTTGAGAAATATTTAAACCTTTTGGTTTCAGAATTCAATTTGCACAAAACACTGATTTATTTTACACCCAATATCATTGTTGTCAGTTTCCTGTAAAGAAACGTATTCACTGACTCTTAAGCTTGACTGTGAGTATCATCAACTATCTTTTCCATGGAGCTGACTAGTGTTCACTGTTGTTTCACCAACTCCTGCTGCTTTGAGTTGAGCTATTGTTGTGGCACCATTATCCACCACACTCTTATTATACAGAGCTGAATCACAATGTGAGCTTGGTGCTGGCATATCACCAACATCGTTTGCTGCAAAACTGTTAGCAGCGATAGAGGAGCATTCACCATCATTATAAGAAATTGCTTCGCTACGCTCTTCATGTGCCTTGTTAAGACGCTTTCTACATCCAGAAAAAGTGCCAAATACATGTGAACAACCAACCTGACCACACTTTAAATGCAGAAATGTCCCTAGACAAAAACCATGGATTAACTTCAGATGTTTTACAAGGCTATTGGCATTTGACTGGCGGCATTTGCAAGCAAAACAAAACATTTCTGTCTCTCAAACAGATCTGTTAAATGCAACATTCTGGCCCTCAGCTTTGCTACCCTTATATTCGCCTTAGTTGTATCAACGTCAATGTCGTAGATTGTTGTTTGTAGAAAAGTGTACCTGTTTGCCAGACCCTGACTGTATGAGGTACCAAAGACAAAGTGAGCTTTGAAAAGCTCATCAAAACAGCCCAGTGAGCCAGATGCCTTACAAGGTATCGCATTTTTGTCAATCATGATGAAGTAGGCATGAATGGTCGTTCTCTGGGTCCCCTCGGCAAGCAGATAGGGCTATTGATTTCCGGCGATGCCATCAAGATGCTGCTGGATGCTGGTTGCTGCCAATAAGACAATAATATGTCATTAGGACATCTACTATTTATTCTCACAACATCTACTATAAGTCTCACAAGCCAGATAGTAGTGATTATAATATGTATTACAGTTTTATACTGCCAAAGTTGTAGTGTAACTAGTAAGAGGTACTATAGCAGTGGAGCTGATGATAGTGCTCTTTGTTGAGGTAAGTGGTCATACACTTGAGGGAGAGGGGGAAGGAGGGGGAGAGATCAATAACACATTTGTGTTGAATTGTAGCCTGACCCTTAGGATCTTCACAAGAGTTTCAGCTGCTTCACAAGATGTTAATTCTTCCCAGCTTGTTGTGGCATTGAGCAGAGGGAGGCAGAAGATGGACGAGGAGAAGAATGGACGACATGTCACTCTCCCAGCCTAGAAACACACATTTTAATTCTGACAGAAAACTTTCAGAACATGTCTGCCTCCCACATGCTCATCCTAGAACTTCATATTACAGTATAAAGTGGTATGACTGTACCATTTTCCACCTCAGCTGTGAACTCGTTGTGTATAAGGTCCTCAAGCTCGGTTGACCTTATGTTTGAAGACAGTAGGCCATTTCTCCAGGAATTTTGAGGATATTGCGTTACCAAACATCAGTGCTAATTCTTGCTCAATCTACAGACAAGAAACAAAGACAACAATAAAATCTCAGCTACAGGATTTCTAAGACATGATTCTGTGGCATTTTATTTTGGAATTTTGTATTTTAATAGGATCCCCTTTAGCTGTTGCAAAAGCAGAAGCTACTCTTCCTGGGGTCCACACAAAACATGGAACATGACATAATACAGAATATTAATATTAGCAAAAGGCACACGTAGCCTATATATTAATACATGCACACAAACTATCTAGGTCAAATAGGGGAGAGGCGTTGTGCATTGAGGTGTTGCTTTATCTGTTTTTTGAAACCAGATTTGCTGTTCACATGAGCAATATGAAATGGAACCGAGAATCATGCAATGATGGCTCTATAAAATACTGTATGCATTCTTACATTTGTTATGGTTTTGGGGACTGTGAAAATACCCTTGGTGGCATGTCTGGTGGGGTAAGTGTGTGTGTCAGAGCTGTGTGTAAGTTGATTATGCAAAACAATTTGGGATATTCAACACATACATTTTCTTAATAAAAATAAGAAATTATGCAGTCCGTCTCTCCTCAACTCTTAACCAAGAGAGACTGGCATGCATAGTATTTATATCAACCCTCTGATTACAATGAAGAGCAAGACGTGAACACTCTGTTCTGGGCCAGCTGCAGCTTAACTAGTTCTTTCCTTGCAGCACTCGACTGGACAATACTGAAGATAAGACAAAACTAAAGGCTGCAGGACTTGCTTTTTGGAGTGTGGTGTCAAAAAAGCAGAGCATCTCTTTATTACAGAAAGACCTCTCCCAATCTTTACAAACATTGAATCTATATGTTTTGACCATGACAGTTTCCAATCTAAGGTAACGCCAAATAATTTAGTCGCCTCAGCTTGTTCAACAGCAATACCATTCATTACCAGATTCAGCTGACAACTTAGGGAATGATTTGTACCAAATATAATGCTCTTAGTTTTAGAGATGTTCAGGGCCAGTTTATTACTGGCCACCCATTCCAAAATAGACTGCACCTCTTTGTTAACTTCTTAGGGAACGGCAGCAGAGGTGACGGTTTTGGAGTGCCCAAAGTAAAATGCCTGCCACTCAGGCCCAGAAAATAGGATATGCACATAATTAGTACTATTGGATAGGAAACACTCTGAAGTTTCAAAAGTGTTAAAATAATGTATGTGAGTATAACATAACTGATATAGCAGGCGAAAACCAGAGAAATCTCTGGGCAGATTGTTTTTGTTGTTGTGACCTTTGCTCTGTTTGATACTCTCTCTATTGACTTTAATGGAAACCAGCTCCTAGACTGCAGTACCTATGGCTTCCACTAGATGCCAGATGTCAACAAGATTTTACGGGCGCGAGACCGAGTGTGCGCCCAACTGTATTTTCCTTTCATAACGTTTAGGTTACCATCCGAGTGAAATATTATTGCTAATATTCATAAAAGGATGCTAAGGATGCATTATAAATTATCTATAATTTGTTTAGGAAAAGTTGATAGGTATATTTGAACGCATTCTCTTCATGGCTCAATGGGCGATTCGACATTGGATTTTCTGATCATAACGCGCCAACCAAACAGAGATTTATGGATATAATAAATTACTTTTTCTAACAAAAGAACCATTGGATGTCTTCGTTGGACACTTGGGAAGCCCTCAGCAGAAGTTCTTTGAAAGGTAAGAGATTTATTTTAGCTGTGATATGGGTTTTGTGTGACCCGTGCTGGATATGAATTTATGCTAATGTGGAAAATATGTGGGGTGCTATCCTCAAACAATCAAATGTTGTACTTTCGCCGTAAAGCCTTTTTGAAATCTGACAACACTGTGATATTGCCAAGAATCAGAGCTTTTGATGACTATGCAACACTTGTATATTGATGAATGTTTAATAATTCAACTTTTGGATTTTGAATTTGGCGCATTACATTTCACCGGGTAGTGTCGGGAGTGGCCCGCTAGCGCGCCGCTACTCCCTAAGTAGTTAACAAAATATGCTTGTCTTAGTGTGCCAGAGAGCAGATTAACTGATTAATTTGTGAACGCTCAACACCCGTTGAATATGTCCAGTGTCAGTAAACATCGGCAACAAAGCGTAATTCAATTGTTGCCCACTTTGCCAATGAAGTAATCATTAAAATAATTGCCAACATCAAATGGTTTTGTGATGGATAAGCCATCTTATTCGATGAAAGATAGAGTTGGTTTTGTCTTTCTTACCATAATTTCATTTAAAGTACTGAGTTTAGTCACATAATTTCTAAATTTTCAGCAAGTCAGCCAGTCAGATGTGCAGCCAGATTTATTAGTCACTTGTTTTGCCCCTTCTCTTTCAGCCATACAGTTTTTAAATTCCTCATCAATCCATAGAGCCTTAACAGTTGTAACAGTCAGTTTCATAACAGGTGCATGTTGATCAATAATTGGAAGAAGCAATTTCATAAATTCATCAAGTGCAGCATTTGGCAATGGCCACACTGCAACATGGTCATGCTTTGTAAAAACAATACATCAATATATGTCATTCAATACATTCTCACACGTGCATACTATGGATTTGACAGAGTCCACTGGACACGCTCAATACGGAAGTGGTCAGATGACGCGGATGCTACACTACAGGACTGTTTTGCTAGCACAGACTGGAATATGTTCCGGGATTCATCCAATGGCATTGAGGAATACACCACCTCAGTCATCGGCTTCATCAATAAGTGCATCGATGACGTCGTCCCCAAGGTGACTGCACGTACATATCCCAACCAGAAGCCATGGATTACAGGAAACATCCTCATCGAGCTAAAGGCTAGAGCTGCCACTTTCAAGGAGCGGGAGACGAATCTGGACGCTTATAAGAAATCCCGCTATGCCCTCAGATGAACCATCAAACAAGCAAAGCATCAATACAGGATTAAGATTGAACCCGGCTCTGGCTCTGACGCTCGTCGGATGTGGCAGGACTTGAAAACTATTACGGACTATAAAAGGGAAACCCAGACGCAAGTTGCCCAGTAGCGCGAGCCTACCAGGTGAGCTAAATGCCTTTTATGCTCGCTTCGAGGCAAGCAACACTGAAGCATGCACGAGAGCACCAGCTGTTCTGGATGACTGTGTGATAACGCTCTCGGTAGCAAATGTGAACAAAACCTTTAAACAGGTCAACACTCACAAAAACCACTGGGCCAGATGGATTACCAGGACGTATACTCAAAGCCATGAAGTGCTTTGAAAGGCTGGTCATGGCTCACATTAACAGCATCCTCCTGGACACCCTAGACCCACTCCACTTCGCATACCGCCTCGACAGATCCACAGATGACGCAATCTCAATCGCACTCCACACTGCCCCACACTGCCGCAGCACACCGGTTGAAAGCAACTGCACTAAGAGCAGGACTACACCCTTCTCAGACAGGACTCAACATGGTAATTAGCTAACATCATTATCGGAATCATGAGCCTCTCTCACTGTAAGAAATCTGTGTTCTCTATCCCACTCCATTTACAGTACAGTACAACAAGACAGACAATCTGAGCATGTAAACCTACAGACCTACAGTTGAAGTTGGAAACAAACAATAGTACGCAAGTATAAACACCATGGGGCCACGCAGCCGTCATACCGCTGAGGAAGGAGACGCATTCTGTCTCCTAGAGATGAACGTACTTTGGTGCGAAAAGTGCAAATCAATCCCAGAACAACAGCAAAGGACCTTGTGAAGAAACAGGTACAAAAGTATCTATATCCAAAGTAAAATGAGTCCTATATCGATATAACCTGAAAGGCCACTCAGCAAGGAAGAAGCCACTGCTCCAAATCCGCCATAAAAAAGCCAGACTACGGTTTGCAACTGCACATGGGGACAAAGATCGTACTTTTTGGAGAAATATGGTCTGATGAAACAAAAATAGAACCGTTTGGCCATAATGACCATCTATATATTTGGAGGAAAAAGGGGGATGCTTGCAAGCCGAAGAACACCATCACAACCGTGAAGCACGGGGTGGCAGCATCATGCTGTATAAAAATAGATGGCATCATGGGGAGGGAAAATTATGACATCAGTCAGGAAGTAAAAGCTTGGTCGCAAATGGGTCTTCCAAGTGGACCATGACCCCAAGCATACTTCCAAAGTTGTGGCAAAATGACTTAAGAACAACAAAGTCGAGGTATTGGAGTGGCCATCACAAAGCCCTGACCTCAATCCTATAGAAAATGTGTGGGCAGAGCTGAAAAAGCATGTGCGAGCAAGGAGGCCTACAAACCTGACTCAGTTACTCCAGCTCTGTAAGGAGGAATGGGCCAAGATTCACCCAACTTATTGTGGGAAGCTTGTGGAAGGCTACCCAAAACGATTGACCCAAGTTAAACAATTTAAAGGCAATACTACCAAATACTAATTGAGTGTATGTAAACTTCTGACCCACTGGGAATGTGATGAAAGAAATAAAAGTTGAAATAAATCATTCTCTCTAATATTATTCTGACATTTCAAAGACAGGGAATATTTTTACTAGGATTAAATGTCAGGAATTGTGAAAAACTGAGTTTAAATGTATTTGGCTTCTGACTTCAACTGTAGTTAGGACATACAGCCATGCAGATCTGAGCTGTAGGAGAGGAGAGTCGAGTGGTGTTTGGTTGACACATGGGCTGCGTCTAAAGAATCCTTGCTTCCTCTCAAAGCTCATTAGAGGAGAGTATCCAAGGTCCCTACCTCGGACATCCTTGTCAAAATTAACTTTGAAAGGAATTGAGGAAAGATGTAGCAAGCTAGTAACTTTTTCAGACACAGCCAATGTGTTTATGTTGAGAGGAAACTCTCCCTCATGCACAAACATAAATATACTTTTCACCTCTTGTCAAAACTATAATACTTTCATTCTGTTCATGGCTAACAACATCAATTTTTTCATCATTTACTCACCATTTATTACCATGCTTGATCACACCTCTGTGTACTTACTTACTAGCCTTTATTACAGTATAGACATGCTACATTCCTGTACACAAGAGACTATATTGCATGCAATTGTCAACTAACGTATCATCAAAACAAGACACATATCACTTAAATGAAAACAAGTAAATAGGGCTTAGACTCCAGTCACTACTTAGTTAAAAACCATTACAGGATCACTTTAATTCACCTTTGGAAAACATTAAACTAATTATCTATAATATATACGTTCCCTGTTCTGTTCAAAGGAACTACACCACATGGCAGTAATACAGTATATGGCTACTTTATTTACATTTACAAGTATCAAGTGAATTGTGTGTTGGTTGTGATTGTTCTTTTATAGGTTTTAAGGCAAGACTAAAGACAGATATGTTTGCTATCTATTAAAGTGTGCTACATTACTAATACAAAGGTTTCTGACATAACACAGACATGCTCTGCTGGTCACACTAAGCGCACAGTTTTAAAAAAAAAAGTGTACAGTTCAAGATCAAGCAAATGTTATTTATCTTCCTTTAACCATACTGGTATACCATACAAATGTGCATGGTTTGGTTAGTTAACATTTGGACCAATAAAGTTGTATTGTTACCAACAGGAGATATGATAATCAGTAACCAATGATGTGAATGTACACTGTCCAAGCTGCAACGAAGCATCACTATGTATTTCTGTGTAACTATACAGTAGGCCTATAAACATCTTGTAATTAGCTGATTCGTTTTGGGGAATTAAAAAGGTTTTTATCCCATAAAAATGTGTTTGATTCCTTAGGTGCTCCATATTGTAAGCTCACTCTCAATAACATGTTAGCAGATGAGTTCTCTCTATCATATGTGACCTCTATGCCCATTGGACAGAATGAAAAGCTGACCTCTGACCTCCCTCAATGTTCTGATCAAGGAAGCATTGAGAACAGACAATAATACAGACACTGATCCACACTTTATACCAGTCTGTCAGCTGGAATTTGCCTCACCATTTTGGAGAGCATTTCATATCAACTCACAGCTTAGATACAAGGCAGCAGAACTGATCATTGAAATAGAATAACTGACTTGAAGGGGAATGTCTGTTCTAGTGCCTGTATGTCTATGGCTATGATGCTATTACCACCCCCACCCTTAAAACAGAGTGTCGTGTCATTCTGTGTTTAATTTGGAGGACTGATAGAAAGAGATACGAGAGAGAGAGAAAATTAATACAGAATTCACTTCATGCACAGGAGAAGTAAAAACGTCACCAACACCATACAAATTGAGAAAAACAAATGTAAACAAGTAACAAAGTCTTGGTCCTTGAAGTCACAGCATGTTCAAAATGTAACTCTACCCACAGATCAGAACACACTCAATACTGCATTTAAAAAACAAAGCAAAATTACTGGACATTAAAACACAGCCTAGTGTTTCAATTTACTCTGTACATCTCGGGCCTATTACTCTGTACATCTCGGGCACCCTCTTTCCTATAGTGCACTACTTTTGATGAGGGCCCATAGCGTAGTACACTACATAGGAAATAGGGTATTATTTGTGACACACCCACTAAGTCACATGACTGGGAGGCTGGGAGGTACAGTACAAGAACAACCTTACCGCAAATTGCTACCCCTTTTTTACAACGACAACCTTTTTTACTCAGAATCTTGCTCCACACACAAGTAGTGTACAGTATTTGGAGGAGCACGACTTAATCTCTTTGTACATTTTCACAAATCAGACCCTTTCTCATTTCCATATACAGAACAGATTATGACACCACCAGACCACCATGTGTTGACTGCTGTGGTAATAATAAAATCTGGGGTCTAGTATAGCAAGGGGCTGGATGCATATAACAACCCATGCATGCACCAAGCCCCTCCCACATCCCTGTTCAGGTGGACATAACGTCACAGAACGTTCAGATAGAAATATATTGTGTAGACCAGGCATTAGTGTCTGTCATGACTTACGTGAAGCATGTCAGCCCTACACATTACCAGTGGTGTAAAGTACTGAAGTAAAAAATACTTTAAAGTACTACTTAAGTAATTTTCTTTTACTATTTATATTTTGACAACTTTTACTCGACTACATTCCTGAAAAAAATATGTACTTTTTACCCAAATTTCAAAAGCTCAGGCAGGACAGCAATATGTTCCAATTCACACATTTATCAATATAACACGTTGTCATCCCTACTGCCTCTGATCTGCTGGCGGACTCACTAAACACTGTGTTTGTAAATGATGTCTGAGGCCGTGTCTAGACTTGACAACTTCATGCAGCTTTAGTATTCTGATCATGGAATTCTGAACGTGTCATGTGTCTACACTTACAGTGCCTTCGGAAAGTATTCAGACCCCTCCGCCTTTTTCCACATTTTATTTTGTTTTGTTACAGCCTTATTATAAAATGGATTACATTCCCCCTCATCAGTCTACACACAATACCCCATAATGACAAAGCAAACACAGGTTTTTACAAAATTCTTATTTAAATAAGTATTCAGACACTTCGCTATGAGACTCTAAATTGAGCTCAGGTACATCCTGATTCCATTAATCATCCTTAAGATGTTTCTACAACTTGATTGGAGTCCACCTGTGGTAAATTCTATTGATTAGACATCATTTGGAAAGGCACACACCTGTCCATATGAGGTCACACAGTTGACAGTGCATGTCAGAGCAAAAACCAAGCCATTTGGTAGAAGGAATTGTCCGTAGAGCTCCTAGACAGGATTGTGTTGAGGCACAGATCTGGGGAAGGGTACCAAAAAAGTTCTGCAGCATTGAAGATCCCCAAGAACACAATGGCCTCCATCATTCTTAAATGGAATAAGTTTGGAACCATCAAGACTCTTCCTAAAGCTGGCCACCCGGCCAAACTGAGGGGAGAAGGGCCTTGGTCAGGGAGGTTACCAAGAAACCGATGGTCACTCTGACAGAGGTCTAGAGTTCCTCTGTAGAGATGGGAGAACCTTCCAGAAGGACAACCATCTCTGCAGCACTCCACCAATCAGGTCTTTATGGTAGTGGCTAGATGGAATCCACTCCCCAGTAAAAGGCACATGACAGCCTGCTTGGAGTTTGCCAAAACGCACCTAAAGGACTCTCAGACCATGAGAGGTTGAACTCCTTGGCCTGAATACCAAGCATCACAAATGGAGGAAACCTTGCACCATCCTTACAGTGAAGCATGGTGGTGTCAGCATCATGCTGTGGAGATGTTTTTCAGCGGCAGGGACTGGGAGACTAGTCAGGATCAAGAGAAATATGAACGGAGCAAAGTACAGACAGATCCTTGATGAAAACCTGCTCCACAGTGCTAACAGGACAACGACCCTAAGCACAGAGCCAAGACAACGCAGGAGTGGCTTCGGGACAAGTCTCTGAATGTCCTTAAGTGGCCCAGCCAGAGCCTAGACTTGAACCTGCTCAAACATCTCTGGAGAGACCTGAAAATAGCTGTGCAGCGACGCTCCCCATCCAACCTGACAGAGCTTGAGAGGATCTGCAAAGAAGAATGGTAGAATCTCCCCAAATACAGGTGTGCCAAGCTTGTAGCGTCATACCCAATAAGACTCGAGGCTATAATTGCTGCCAAAGGTGCTTCAACAAAGTACTGAGTAAAGGGTCTGAATACATATCTAAATGTAATATGATTTTTTTTTTAATACATATGCAAACATTTCTAAAAACCTGTTTGGGGTTTTGTATGTAGATTGATTAGGATTATTCTTTTTTAACCCATTTTAGAATAAGGCTGTAACGTAACAAAATGTGAAAAAAAGTAAATGGGTCTGAATAATTTCCAAATGCACTGTATATGTAAATGTGTCTACCTTGTCCACAGTGTGTCCAGATTCCCTTTTCCCACGCTATATTCAAATACCAGTATGCATTCTACAAACGGTGGAATAGGCCAAATATGACAATAACACCACAACTGATGACAATAGCTAACTACTGTAGCTAACCTCTGTAACTAGCCAGCAAGCTACTCTAAAGAGATTTTTTCTAATTAGCTAGCTGGCTAGCATTTATGAGGCCTGCAAACACTATACTCACATGCTAGGAGACTTGTGGGAGGAGTGCTGATCACGTCTCTCACTGTATGCGCTTTCAGTAGCCTGATTGTGTCCAGACTGAGGTGAAATCCACACGCAACGCATTCCTGACCACCAGAAGTAGTCAGCCAGAATGAACACAATCAGACCTGTCTTTCAATGCGATCTTCGTATTCTGATAGCAGAAGTCGCATGTAAGTGTCAAGTGTAGACACGACCTGAGTGTTGGAGTCTGCCCATCCGTTTGTAAATAAAAAAAAAACAAGAACATTATGCCATCTGGTTTACTTATTATAAGGAATTTGATGTATAGAATTTACTTCTATTCAATTGAGTAATTTTTCCACCACTGTACTTAAATTACATTTAAAACCATATACTTTTAGATTTACTCAAGTAGTATTTTACTGTGTGACTTTCATTTGAGTCATTTTCTATTAATGTTTCTTTACTTTTACTCAAGTATGTAAATGTAGTAGTTTTTCCACCACTGCACATTACATTTCTACACTTTCACCTCAATTTTTTGTATAATTTTTTATTTTACCTTTATTTTAACTAGGCAAGTCAGTTAAGAACAAATTATTATTTACAATGACGACATAAGAACAGTGGGTTAAATGCCTTGTTCAGGGGCAGAACGACAGATTTTTACCTAGTCAGCTCAGGGATTCGATCTAGCGACCTTTACTGGCCCAACGCTCTAACCACTAGGCTACCAGCCTGCCTCAATACACCCCACCTCCCTCTGAGCCCACATTTGGTAGCAACTGTCCCGTCGCCATCAGATCTTCTTGGGTCGTCCTCTGCCCAGGTGGTAGTAGTAGAGCAGAGTGACCAGGAGGAAGATTACTCGGGTGAGGAGGAGGAGGATTGCAGCGTTGGGCAATGAGCCTATCTCCACTAGAGTGACTGACGTCACTGAAATTACAGAATTGAGACAACAGTTATATCTAAGAATAACAAATATATTGATTGAGTATGTACAACACTCAGTCAGCAGGACATACCCCTTTCATATTTAATGAAATTGAAGTGACTCTTCAACACCTGCAGCTCAATGAGACTCCAAACTGTGCTACTGTGTCTGAACCACTAGAGGACAGTGTTAACTCATACACAATCTGAAGTGCATTGCACAGCAGGAGCAAGGTCCTTGATATCAACAAAAAGTCTAGATAGATGAAAAGAATGCATGAAAATCTATCAAACTATTTCTTATCAGCATTGGAAAGAGTATACGGCCAGAAGGTCTGAGGAGCCTCCCTCAGTCAAATATGTGAATTGTTAGAAATAGGAAAGGTTTCATAATCTTAAGCGCTCACCTAAAAACTGGATGGCAAAGTAGCATGCTTCACTGAGCAGAGTCCACTGGATGATGATCTTCTCTTGTGTATAGACACCATTCCATATGATGAGGGACAGACCTTGAGGGGTCAGAGGTTAGAGCTCAGGGTTAGAGTTAACACATTGAATGATGATCTCATGTGTACACCCCATTCCACAAGAAGGAAAAGACCTGAGGGAGGAAATGCCATGAATCACAAGTCAGAGGTCAGGGGTTAGAGAGGTCATGGGAGAGGGGCCAATGGTATGTAGGCATTCAGTGAACGAGGAAACTGTAAACTCCAAAAACCCTTGGCAAGCTATCTACAGTTTAAGTCGGACGTTTACATACACTTACAGTGAGGGAAAAAAGTATTTTATCCCCTGCTGATTTTGTACGTTTGCCCACTGACAAAGAAATGATCAGTCTATAATTTTAATGGTAGGTTTATTTGAAAAGTGAGAGACAGAATAACAACAAAAAAATCCAGAAAAAAGCATGTGAAAAATGTTATAAATTGATTTGCATTTTAATGAGGGAAATAAGTATTTGACCCCCTCTCAATCAGAAAGATTTCTGGCACCCAGGTGTCTTTAATACAGGTAACGAGCTGAGATTAGGAGCACACTCTTAAAGGGAGTGCTCCTAATCTCAGTTTGTCACCTGTATAAAAGACACCTGTCCACAGAAGCAATCAATCAGATTCCAAACTTTCCACCATGGCCAAGACCAAGAGCTCTCCAAGGATGTCAGGGACAAGATTGGAATGGGCTACAAGACCATCGCCAAGCAGCTTGGTGAGAAGGTGACAACAGTTGGTGCGATTATTCGCAAATGGAAGAAACACAAAAGAACTGTCAATCTCCCTCGGCCTGGGGCTCCATGCAAGATCTCACCTCGTGGAGTTGCAATGATCATGAGAACGGTGAGGAATCAGCCCAGAACTACAGCAGGTCCCCCTGCTCAAGAAAGCACATATACATGCCCGTCTGAAGTTTGCCAATGAACATCTGAATGATTCAGAGGACAACTGGGTGAAAGTGTTGTGGTCAGATGAGACCAAAATGGAGCTCTTTGGCATCAACTCAACTCGCCATGTTTGGAGGAGGAGGAATGCTGCCTATGACCCCAAGAACACCATCCCCATCGTCAAACATGGAGGTGGAAACATTATGCTTTGGGGGTGTTTTTCTGCTAAGGGGACAGGACAACTTCACTGCATCAAAGGGACGATGGACAGGGCCATGTACCGTCAAATCTTGGGTGAGAACCTCCTTCCCTCAGCCTGGGCATTGATAATGGGTCGTGGATGGGTATTCCAGCATGACAATGACCCAAAACACACGGCCAAGGCAACAAAGGAGTGGCTCAAGAAGAAGCACATTAAGGTCCTGGAGTGGCCTAGCCAGTCTCCAGACCTTAATCCCATAGAAAATCTGTGGAGGTAGCTGAAGGTTCGAGTTGGCAAACGTCAACCTCGAAAACCTTAATGACTTGGAGAAGATCTGCAAAGAAGAGTGGGACAAAATCCCTCCTGAGATGTGCGCAAACCTGGTGGCCAACTACAAGAAACGTCTGACCTCTGTGATTGCCAACAAAGGTTTTGCCACCAAGTACTAAGTCATGTTTTGCAGAGGTGTCAAATACTGATTTCCCTCATTAAAATGCAAATCAATTTATAACATTTTTCACATGCGTTTTTCTGGATTTTTTTGTTGTTATTCTGTCTCTCACTGTTCAAATAAACCTACCATTAAAATTATAGACTGATCATTTCTTTGTCAGTGGGCAAACGTACAAAATCAGCAGGGGATCAAATACTTTTTTCCCTCACTGTAGGCTGGAGTCATTAAAACTTGTTTTTCAACCACTCCACAATTTTCTTGTTCACAAACTATAGTTTTGGCAAGTCGGTTAGGACATCTACTTTGTGCATGACACAAGTAATTGTTTACAGAAAGATTATTTCACTTATAATTCAGAAGTTTGCATACACTAAGTTGACTGTACCTATAAACAGCTTGGAAAATTCCAGAAAATTATGTCATGGCTTTAGAAGCTTCTGATAGGCTAATTGACATAATTTGAGTCAAATTGGAGGTGTACATGTGGATGTATTTCAAGGCCTACCTTCAAACAACTCAGTGCCTCTTTGCTGGACATCATGGGAAAATCAAAAGAAATCAGCCAAGATCTCAGAAAAAGAAATGTAGACCTACACAAGTCTTGTTCATCCTTGGGAGCAATTTCCAAACACCTGAAGGTTCCACGTTCATCTGTACAAACAATAGTACGCAAGTATAAACACCATGGGGCCACGCAGCCGTCATACCGCTCAGGAAGGAGACACGTTCTGTCTCCTAGAGACGAACATACTTTGGTGCGAAAAGTGCAAATCAATCCCAGAACAACAGCAAAGGACCTTGTGAAGATGCTGGAGGAAACAGGTACAAAAGTATCTATATCCACAGTAAAACGAGTCCTATATGGACATAACCTGAAAGGTCACTCAGCAAGGAAGAATCCACTGCTCCAAAACGACAATGAAAAAGCCAGACTACGGTTTGCAACTGCACATGGGGACATAAATCGTATTTTTTGGAGAAATGTCCTCTGGTCTGATGAAACAAAAATAGAACTGTTTGGCCATAATGACCATCGTTATGTTTGGAGGAAAAATGGGGAGGCTTGCAAGCCGAAGAACACCATCCCAACCGTGAAACACGGGGGTGGCAGCATCATGTTGTGTTTGTAGGCAGAACTGAAAAAGCGTATGCGAGCAAGGAGGCCTACAAACCTGACTCAGTTACACCAGCTCTGTCAGAAGGAATGGGCCAAAATTCACCCAAGTTATTGTGGGAAGCTTGTGGAAAGCTACCCGAAACGTTTGACCCAAGTTAAGCAATTTAAAGGCAATGCTACCAAATACTAATTGAGTGTATGTAAACTTCTGACCCACTGAGACTGTGATGAAAAAAAATAAAAGCTGAAATAAATCATTCTCTGTACTATTATTCTGACATTTCACATTTTTTAAATAAAGTGGTGATCCTAACTGACCTAAGACAGGGTATTTTTACTAGGATTAAATGTCAGGAATTGTAAAAAACGGAGTTTAAATGTAGTTGACTAAGGTGTATGTAAACGTCCGACTTCAACTGTATATTAAATGCCTAATTTTTGGGCTAAAAAAAAAACTATTATCACCCAGAATGTAGATATTGAAACGCAGTAAAACTTATGCCAATGTAATTATTAGGCCTACTGGCTCAGATTCAAGAATGCAAGTATAGACAAATAAGGATGTGGGCTTTTATTGAATTCTTGGACTTATTTCCAGGTTGATTTTCCTTCTCCAATTACTCTCGTCTGCCCACACACCCCACATGCTAGGACGGGGGAGGGAGGTGAGTGGAGGTGGACATTGAGATGAGCGATGGCGAGGAGGAGGGTGGTTGTGATGAGGAAGCTAGCAGTATATCCCAGTCCTTTCATCCACCCACACATCCACATGGGAAGGGGGAAAGTGGGAGAAGGTGAGGTGCTGAGCTGAGGGATGAGGAGGGTGTGACTGTGGGAGGGATGGAGGGATGGAGGGATGAGGATGGTGTGACGTGGAGTGATGGAGCTATCAGTATGTATGTATATCCCTTCCTGCATGCCAGGATTCATCTGTTCCATCTCCCTCTCGTCCCCTCGTCTCACACTCTTTCCCTCCCTTCTGTGGTGTGTAAAATCACCCTAACCTCCTGCTTAATCTCTTCCGTTCTTCTCTCTTTCCCTCTTCCTTTTCTCTCCCTCTTAATTTTTTCTCCCTCTCTTCTCCTCCCCCTGCTCACTGGTGATGTACAATCACCCTATCCTCCCAATCTCTCCCTCTTCCTGCCCTCACCATCCCTTTCTCCCTCTGCTCATCAGTCCACACAATGCCATTGAAATTCGCAAAAATGGAGCGCGTCCTTGCCTATCTCTGGGTGGCTGTCGGCTTGACTGAGATCTTATATTTATATTCTGCCGTTTAATAAAGCCTATAGTGCTCTGCTATACTGAATACGTTATCTCTCCTTTTGGCAACACAATATTTATTTAACTGTGTCAGTACACATATTTAAATAGAGAGAGGAAGGGAAGAATGAGAGGTCTGACTGACATATGCCCTATCGTAGCCTTTTACAGTATTGTACTGCTCCCGAAATCATCCAAGAAGTCAAACCGGCAGGCAGGCTCTTAGTTATTTTGCATTGTTGGAAACATGCTATTTATTTAGCTGTGGCTATAAGATTAAGATATTTTATTACAGCATTGTTGAATACTTGTTTCTGATTGGTTAGAAGGGCATTCTAGAATGGACATTAAAACCAGATAATGGGACAGTTATCTTTTCTATCAGGACAGTTGGAAAAGATATCGGGACCCCTTGCAATCATGACGCACCTACACATGCAGACTGTACTTGCTAAAGTACAGAAAGCTAAACCAACAACCACACAAACCGAAATTGGGTACATTGTAAATGCAGGTCCAACGAGGAAAAAACGTAGCTAGCTTGCTAGCATTGTTTTTTTTTTTTACAGAGACATATTGTTTAGAAGCATCTGATGACCTAACGTGGTGAGTGAACAACATTAATTTCTCTGGTCCCTACTGTTGCAATCAGACGTAAGTGGCGCTATGCTGTTAAATACTCCCACGTTTCAAGTTCGATTAGCTGTTTTCAGTAACTGATCATTTTTTATTTGCTTGTCATATTGGCAGGTTTTTAGCAACAAACTATTTAGCTAGCTTATAGCCTAGTGTTTGATATGCAATGTGATCTCCTTGTAATGAACAGTGTCGAGTTCTGAAGAGAAGGCAAACTTTTCTAGCTATGCCAGACAAAATCTGGCATTATCAGCTCATTGTTATGGATGTATCCTAATAAATGTCAATAGAATACTGCTACTTTGTTGTTATTCTGACTGCAGAGGTAGTGACTGTGTTAGCCGTAGCTAGCTGGCTAGCTAGCAAGCGAGGGATAAGAAAAGAACAAAGACTAATCGAATTAATGACTGGGTTGCATCTCTAGCAACTAAAAGATGAAAAGGTATGAAGTAGCTTATATAAATGAAAATATCAATGAAACAAATGTGATTTCTAGAAGTAAATGTGTGCTTTCATATTGTTTTCTGTGATATAAGCCGGATAAACGCCTCTGTTACCTTGGAAACATTACTTTGGAAATAATGTACGCGGCAGCGGGACGAGGCGTTTATCCCTTTCTTAAATAGAGAGAGGACGAGAATTACTGAAGTCTTGACATATGCACTATGCACTGACCTTATCTCCAACATGGCGGCTCTGGAGAGGGCGAGCGTCTTGCCGCTTCCTGCTCGACTATTTTTGAATGAATTACTTTGTTTGCTCAGAATGTTTGTGCGATAATGATAATAATAACCTACAACTGACAAACACTTCTGGATCATGAACCCCCTCCCCACCCCCTTTGCTGCTATAACAACCTCCACTATTCTGGGAAGGCTTTCCAATAGATGTTGAAAGATTGCTGCAGGGACTTGCTTCCATTCAGCCACAAGAGCATTAGTGAGGTTGGGCACTGATGTTGGGCGATTAGGCCTGGCTGACAGTCGGCATTCCAATTCATCCAAAAGGTGTTCAATGGGGTTGAGGTCAGGGCTCTGTGCAGGGAAGTCAAGTTCTTCCACACCAATTTTGACAAACCATTTCTGTATGGACCTCACTTTGTACACGGGGGCATTGTCATGCTGAAACAGGAAAGGGCCTTCCCTAAACTGTTGCCACAAAGTTGGAAGCACAGAATTGTCTAGTTTTCCAGATCTGGGAGGCTGAGAGCTCCCAACGAACAGTTCTTGTGCTGCCGTTGCTTCCAGAGGTAGTGAGTGTTGCAACCGAGGACAGACGATTTACGAACTTCAGGACTCAGAGGTCCCGTTCTGTGAGCTTGATTAACACACCACTTCGCGGCTGAGCTTTTGTTGCTCCTAGATGTTTCCACTTCACAATAACAGCACTTACAGTTGACTGGGGCAGCTCTAGCAGGGCAGAAATTTGACGAACTGACTTGTTGGAAAGGTGGCATCCTATGACGGTGCCACTTTGAAAATCACTGAGGTCATCAGTAAGGCCATTCTACTGCCAATGTTTGTCTATGGATATTGCATGGCTGTGTGCTCGCTTTTATACACCTGTCAGCAACGGGGGTGGCTGAAATAGCCAAATTCACTCATTTGAAGGGGTGTCCACATACACTATATACAAAAGAATCTCTCAGCCTCCCAGATCTGGAATACCCCACACAGTGGGCCTACCTGTTTCTGCTGACCAAGATAACCGATGGCAACGAAGAAGGAAGGAAGGAAAGGGGGATTCCAAGCAAGGCTGAAAAAATGGGCTACACAGTTTCGTCTTCCTAGTATCCTGATGGCGAATGTCCAAACGATGGAAATAAACTTTGTGAACTCAGAGCAAGGCTTCAACCGCCGAGGGACTTCAGGGAATGCTGTGTCTCTTATTACAGAGACATGACTTATGGACGATACACTTGACTCTGCGAGTACTATGTCGGACATGACATTTTGTCAGCCGGTGACTGTCAAGGAAATAACTGCCGGTGTCTAATAAATCCATGTAATATAGCATACACAATCAAAATAAATCTATTATTTATTTTAGACAGGTCAGCAGGTAGCCTAGTGGTTAGAGCGTTGGACTTGTAACCGGAGGGTTGCAAGTTCTGCCCCTGAACAAGGCAGTTAACCCACTTAATCGACGTGGATGTCGATTAAGGCAGCCCCCCGCACCTCTCTGATTCAGAGGGGTTGATCAGGGAATTAATTCCCTTCTCCCGGCAGCGTGCTCCGCAGGACCTCTCACTCACATGGTTCTCTCAGATTGCTCAAATCTTATTAGGCAAAGTCGTACAACTGAATGCCTTCAACTGAAATGTGTCTTCCGCATTTAAAGTGCTTTCCTCACCATCTTAAATAAGCATGCCCCATTCAAAAAATGTAGAACCGGAACAGATATAGCCCTTGGTACACTCCAGACCTGACTGCCCTCGACCAGCACAAAAACATCCTGTGGCAGACTGCACTAGCATTGAATAGTCCCCGCAATATGCAACTTTTCAGGGAAGTCAGGAACCAATACACGCAGTCAGTTAGGAAAGCAAAGGCTAGCTTTTTCAAACAGAAATTTGCATCCTGTAGTACAAACTCCAAAAAGTTCTGGGACACTGTAAAGTCCATAGTGAATAAGGGCACCTCCTCCCAGCTGCCCACTGCACTGAGGCTAGGAAACACTGTCACCGCCGATAAATCTATGATAATCGAGAATTTCAATAAGCATTTTTCGACGTCTGGCCATGCTCTACACCTGGCTAGCCCTACCCTGGTCAACAGCTCTGCACCCCCCACAGCAACTTGCCCAAGCCTCCCCCATTTCTCCTTCATCCAAATCCAGATAGCTGATGTTCTGAAAGAGCTGCAACATCTGGACCCTACAAATCAGCTGGGCTAGACAATCTGGACCCTCCCTTTGAAGAGCAGTCATCCCCCTCTTCAAAGGGGGTGACACTCTAGACTCAAACTGTTACAGACCTATATCTATCCTACCCTGCCTTTCTAAGGTCTTAGAAAGCCAAGTTAACAAACAGATCACCAACCATTTCGAATCGCACCGTACCTTTCTCCGCTATGCAATCCGGTTTCCGAACTGGTCATGGGTGCACCTCAGCCACGATCAAGGCCCTAAACGATATCATAACCGCCATCGACAATAAACAATACTGTGCAGCCATCCATCGACCTGGCCAAGGCTTTCGACTCTGTCAATCACCGCATTCTTATCGGCAGACTCAACAGCCTTGGTTTCTCAAATGACTGCCTCGTCTGGTTCACCAACTACTTCTCAGACAGTTCAGTGTGTCAAATCGGAGGGCCTGTTGTCCGGAATTCTGGCAGTCTCTATGGGGGTGCCACAGGGTTCAATTCTACAGCCGACTATTTTCTCTGTATACATCAATGATGTCGCTCTTGCGGCTGGTGATTCTCTGATCCACCTCTACGCAGACGACACTATTCTTTATACTTCTGGCCCTTCTTTGGACACTGTGTTAAGTAACCTCCAGACGAGCTTCAATTCCATACAACTCTCTTTCCGTGGCCTCCAACTGCTCTTAAATGCAAGTAAACCTAAATGCATGCTTTTCAACCGCTCGCTGCACGCACCTGCCTGTCAGCCTAGCATCACTACTCTGGACGGTTCTGACTTAGAATATGTGGACAACTACAAATACCTAGGGGTCTGGTTAGACTGTAACCTCTCTTTCCAGACTCATTGTAGTTGTCACCAATCCAAAAATAAATCTAGAATCGGCTTCCTATTTCGCAACAAAGCATCCTTCACCCATGCTGCCAAACATACCCTCGTAAAACTGACCATCCTACCGATCCTTGACTTCGGCAATGTCATTTACAAAATAGCCTCCAACACTCTATTCAGCAAATTGGATGCAGTCTATCACAGTGCCATTAGTTTCGTCACCAAAGCCCCATTCGTCACCAAAGCCCCACTACCCACCACTGCGACCCGCTGGCTCCAGGTCATCTATAAGTCTTTGCTAGGTAAAGCCCCGCCTTATCTCAGCTCACTGGTCACCATAGCAGCACCCACCCATAGCACGCGCTCCAGCAGGTATATTTCACTGGTCACCCCAAAAGCCAATTCCTCCTTTGGCCGGCTTTCCTTCCAGTTCTCTGCTACCAATGACTGGAACGAATTGCAAACATCTGGAGACTCATATCTCCCTCACTAACTTTAAGCATCAGCTATCAGAGCAGCTTACAGATCATTGCACCATACAGCCCATCTGTAAATTGCCCATCCAACTACCTCATCCCCATTTTGTTATTTATTTTATTTATATTCTTTGCTCATTTGCACCCTAGTATCTGTACTTGCACATTCATCTTCTGCACATCTATCACTCCAGTGTTTATTTGCTAAATTATAATTATTTCGCCACTACGGCCTATTTATTGCCTTACCTCCCTAATCTTACTTAATTTGCACACACGGTATATATACACTTTTCTATTGTGTTATTGACTGTACGTTTGTTTATTCCATGTGTAACTCTGTGTTGTTGTTTGTGTCTCACTGCTTTGCTTTATCTTGGCCAGGTCGCAGTTATAAATGAGAACTTGTTCTGAACTGGCTTACCTGGTTAAATAAAGGTTAAATATTTTTTTAAATAAAAAACCCAACCCCTCTGAATCATTAGCCAATGCCTGTCACGTGATCGTGTTTTTCTCACAGGTTACAAGTGAAGACCGACACATCGGGGACACAACTGCGTGAGTCTTTATCGAATTCCGAGGCGCATGCTGAAGTAATTGGAAGAACTGTCCACATTTACTTTTCATCAGCCAGCAAGATGAGTAGGCCTAATGAACAGCAAAAGCACTAGCTTATGTAAATCTACTATCTCCCATAGTACAAAAGTTTACCTATTCCAAACATAGTCTGGGACAGTTGTGGGATGTGATAGATCCCAAATTAATACAACCATTACCATCCTATCTTTTTTTTAAGCAATGAGGCTTACGCAACAGTTCAGAAAGTTTAGCTTCAAATGTTGATAAACTACTAGGCTATTTCTTCCCATTATAAGTGTAGCAATGCACACGGCAGTAGGATAATCAGCGTGAATGTTCCAAAATACAATCAATTAGCAGGAAAACAGCATTCTCAAAAGTGACAACAAATGCGATTATGCATGTAATGCTTTTATTATAAAGGTGCATTTTTATGGTGAATATTATCTTCACCAAACTTGGAACTCACACCGCTGCATATGTATGCCAGTTAGGCTCTACAGCCGTTGTAAAGCAGATTAATGTGCTTAATTTTAATAAGTTATTTGGCCAGTTTAGTTGTGATACAAACCTTATCAAAACATATAGGCCTATGACTAGGCTACATATGATTAGAAAAAGTAGAAAAAAAGGCATGTGCTGTTTCTTGCTTCACTCACACAAGCTGGGCATTAGGGACGCAAAAAGAAATACAGACTCGAGCTTGAATTGATTGGATATTTCTCACAAAAACAAACATATCTCTGAAATGCGTACAGCAAGCTTTTTATTTTAAAAGCCTTTTACATTTAACTCCGCTCGTGTCATGCTAATTTAGCTTTTTGTGACCCGCAGAAAAAACTTTGAAGACGACCACCACAACGTGTAAAATCATTAAAGGTGTTCCGAGAATGCTGCATCGCTCTGTCAGCAGAGTTACAGTGCCCTCCACTTATATTGGCACCCTAGGTAAATATGAGCAAAACAGGCTGTAAAAAAAAAAATGCCTTTGCTGTTTATCCTCTTGGTCTTTCATTCAAAATATTTACAAAAAAATCTAACCTTTAATTGAAGAAAATTATTGAAAACAATAAATGTGAAATAAATAAATGTTTTATTTTTTCTCCAAAACATGTGTGCCACAATTATTGGCACCCCTAGAAATGATTGTGAAGTACAGTGGGGCAAAAAATTATTTAGTCAGCCACCAATTGTGCAAGTTCTCTCACTTAAAAAGATGAGAGAGGCCTGTAATTTTCATCATAGGTACACTTCAACTATGACAGACAAAATGAGGAAAAAAAATCCCGAAAATCACATTGTAGGATTTTTAATGAATTTATTTGCAAATTATGGTGGAAAATAAGTATTTGGTTACATACAAACAAGCAAGATTTCTGGCTCTCACAGACCTGTAACTTCTTCTTTAAGAGGCTCCTCTGTCCTCCACTCGTTACCTGTATTAATGGCACCTGTTTGAACTTGTTATCAGTATAAAAGACCCTGTCCACAACCTCAAACAGTCACACTCCAAACTCCACTATGGCCAAGACCAAAGAGCTGTCAAAGGACACCAGAAACAAAATTGTAGACCTGCACCAGGTTGGGAAGACTGAATCTGCAATAGGTAAGCAGCTTGGTTTGAAGAAATCAACTGTGGGAGCAATTATTAGGAAATGGAAGACATACAAGACCACTGATAATCTTCCTCGATCTGGGGCTCCACGCAAGATCTCACCCCGTGGGGTCAAAATGATCACAAGAACAGTGAGCAAAAATCCCAGAACCACACGGGGGGACCTAGTGAATGACCTGCAGAGAGCTGGGACCAAAGTAACAAAGCCTACCATCAGTAACACACTACGCCGCCAGGGACTCAAATCCTGCAGTGCCAGACGTGTTCCCCTGCTTAAGCCAGTACATGTTCAGGCCCGTCTGAAGTTTGCTAGAGAGCATTTGGATGATCCAGATGAGGATTGGGAGAATGTCAGATGAAACCAAAATATAACTTTTTGGTAAAAACTCAACTCGTCGTGTTTGGAGGACAAAGTTGCATCCAAAGAACACCATACCTACTGTGAAGCATGGGGGTGGAAACATCATGCTTTGGGGCTGTTTTTCTGCAAAGGGACCAGGACGACTGATCCGTGTAAAGGAAAGAATGAATGGGGCCATGTATCGTGAGATTTTGAGTGAAAACCTCCTTCCATCAGCAAGGGCATTGAAGATGAAACGTGGCTGGGTCTTTCAGCATGACAATGATCCCAAACACACCGCCCGGCAACTAAGGAGTGGCTTCAGAAGAAGCATTTCAAGGTCCTGGAGTGGCCTAGCCAGTCTCCAGATCTCAACCCCATAGAAAATCTTTGGAGGGAGTTGAAAGTCCGTGTTGCCCAGCGACAGCCCCAAAACATCACTGCTCTAGAGGAGATCTGCATGGAGGAATGGGCCAAAATACCAGCAACAGTGTGTGAAAACCTTGTGAAGACTTACAGAAAACGTTTGACCTCTGTCATTGCCAACAAAGGGTATATAACAAAGTATTGAGATAAGTATTTGGTCAATAACAAAAGTTTATTTTCCACCATAATTTGCAAATAAATAAAGATTTTCTGGATTTCTTTTTCTCATTTCGTCTGTCATAGTTGAAGTGTACCTATGATGAAAATTACAGGCCTCTCTCATCTTTTTAAGTTGGAGAACTTGCACAATTGGTGGCTGACTAAATACTTTTTTGCCCCACTGTATATGTATATATATTGTTTTACTCCAATGTTTGTAAACATTGTAAATGTAAACAAACACTGTATAGCCTCATGACATGGTCAAAACAATAATGTTGATATCATGGATGGTCAGTCCTTGCATCCATAAATAGCTGCATATTATCAAGATCACCAACAAAAATGTAAACAATAGGCCTGTAGCAAATGCAGCATATGGCATTCATTTTCCACATGTAAATAGAACTTTCAGTAGTGCTCAAAGCATGCCATTCCATAAGCACAGCATTTATTTTTCAACTCAAATCAATGAGCCCAATCAGTCCTCCATGACAACAAAATAAACAACAGAGTAGGGCTAGATCATAAGTCCTTAGTTTTGGGGTCATGCTCAGGTAAAACAATTTGTCTAATCTATCCTTCCATATTTCCAAGTCCTATTCTTGAAGATCAAGGGGTATAACATTTTATTGGAATGACTGGAATTCTGATAGACTTTGGTTTTTAAATGTAAATATATAATTTAATCGTATTATTATATGTAGTAGAAAGCGGTGGGTTAGTAGAAGCCTACATAACCAACCCATAAAGTAAAATGTAACATCCATATATGGCCAGCTATGAAAACATTAACATTGATTTATCCTGCAATAGATGTCGTTCAATTGGTATACATGTTTGCTTCTTCTAATGCCTCTTAAAGGGAAAGTAATCTAAAAATAACAGAATGTAATCAGATTACGTTACTGAGTTTGGGAAATCCAAAAGTTACGTTACTGATTACAATTTGGGACACGCAGCTAATAACTGTAACGGATTACATTTAGAAAGTAACCTACTCAACCCTGCCAATCAATTGAATTTACCACAAGTGGACTCTAATCAGGTTGTAGAAACATCAAGGAGATCAATGGAAACAGGATGCACCTGAGCTCAATTTTAAGTCTCATAGCAAAGGGGCTGAATACTTATGTAAATAAGGTATTTATTTTTAATACATTTGCAACATTTCTAGAAACCTGTTTTTGCTTTGTCATTATGGGGTATTGTTTGTAGATTGATTATGTTTTATTTATTTAACCCATTTTAGAATAAGGCTGTAACATAACCAAATGTGTAAAGAGGGAAGGGGTCTGAATGATGTCCGAATGCACTGTACAGTGGGGAGAACAAGTATTTGATACACTGCCGATTTTGCAGGTTTTCCTACTTACAAAGCATGTAGAGGTCTGTAATTTTTTATCATAGGTACACTTCAACTGTGAGAGACGGAATCTAAAACAAAAATCCAGAAAATCACATTGTATGATTTTTAAATAATTAATGTGCATTTTATTGCATGACATAAGTATTTGATCACCTACCAACCAGTAAGAATTCCGGCTCTCACAGACCTGTTAGTTTTTCTTTAAGAAGCCCTCCTGTTCTCCACTCATTACCTGTATTAACTGCACCAGTTTGAACTCGTTACCTGTATAAAAGACACCTGTCCACACACTCAATCAAACAGACTCCAACCTCTCCACAATGGCCAAGACCAGAGAGCTGTGTAAGGACATCAGGGATACAATTGTAGACCTGCACAAGGCTGGGATGGGCTACAGGACAATAGGCAAGCAGCTTGGTGAGAAGGCAACAACTGTTGGCGCAATTATTAGAAAATGGAAGAAGTTCAAGATGACGGTCAATCTCCCTCGGTCTGGGGCACCATGCAAGATCTCACTTCGTGGGGCATCAATGATCATGAGGAAGGTGAGGGATCAGCCCAGAACTACACGGCAGGACCTGAAGAGAGCTGGGACCACAGTCTCAAAGAAAACCATTAGTAACACTACGCCGTCATGGATTAAAATACTGCAGCGCACGCAAGTTCCCCCTGCTCAAGCCAGCGCATGTCCAGGCCCGTCTGAAGTTTGCCAATGACCATCTGGATGATCCAGAGGAGGAATGGGAGAATAGAGCTTTTTGGTCTAAACTCCACTCGCCGTGTTTGGAGGAAGAAGAAGGATGAGTACAACCCCAAGAACCCCATCCCAACTGTGAAGCATGGAGGTAGAAACATCATTCTTTGGGGATGCTTTTCTGCAAAGGGGACAGGACGACTGCACCGTATTGAGGGGAGGATGGATGGGGCCATGTATCGCGAGATCTTGGCCAACAACCTCCTTCCCTCAGTAAGAGCATTGAAGATGGATTGTGGCTGGGTCTTCCAGCATGACAACGACCTGAAACACACAGCCAGGGCAACTAAGGAGTGGCTCCGTAAGAAGCATCTCAAGGTCCTGAAGTGGCCTAGCCAGTCTCCAGACCTGAACACAATAGAAAATCTTTGGAGGAAGCTGAAAGTCCGTATTGCCCAGCGACAGCCCCGAAACCTGAAGGATCTGGAGAAGGTCTGTATGGAGGAGTGGGCCAAAATCCCTGCTGCAGTGTGTGCAAACCTGGTCAAGAACTACAGGAAACGTATGATCTCTGTAATTGCAAACAAAGGTTTCTGTACCAAATATTAAGTTCTGCTTTTCTGATGTATCAAATACTTATGTCATGTAACAAAATGCAAATTAATTACTTAAAAATCATACAATGTGATTTTCTGGATTTTTGTTTTAGATTCCGTCACTCACAGTTGAAGAGTACCTATGATAAAAATTAGTGGGAAAACCTGCAAAATCGGCAGTGTATCAAATACTTGTTCTCCCCACTGTATATATACACTGAGTGTACAAAACATTATGACCACCTGATCTCTACATGAAAGACTGATCAGGTGAATCCAGGTGAAAGCTATTATCCCATATTGATGTCACTTGTTAAATTAACTTCAAACAGTGTAGATGAAGGGGAGGGGACCAGTTAAATAAGGATTTTTAAGCCTTCAGACAATTAAGACATGGATTATGTATGTGTGCCATTCAGAGGGTGAATAGGCAAGACAAAAGATTTAAGTGCCTTTAAACGGCGCATGGTAGTAAGTGACATTCAAATCGGTTTGTCTAAAGAACTGCAACGCTGCTGGGTTTTTCACGCTTTTCACATTTCCCGTGTGCATCACGAATGGTCCACCACCAAAAGCACTTCCAGCCAACATCGGAGCATTGAAGTCATCAATGGCCAGCATCCCTGTGGAACGCTTGACACCTTGTAGAGTTCATACCCTGACAAATTGAGGCTGTTCTGAGGGCAAAAACAGGGGTGCAACTCAATATTAGGAATGTTTTCTTCAGTGTATATATGGTTGTATTGTCACATACAACGGATAGTGAAATGTGTTGTTTTACAGGATCAGCCATAGTAGTATGGCTCCCCTGGAGCAAATTAGGGTTAAGTGCCTTGCTCAAGGGCACAGACCGATTTGTCACCTTGTCGGCTTGGGTATTCTAACCAGCAACCTTTCGGTAACCAGTGTCTACAACCTGGGTCTCAATTGATGGTTGTGGGTCTTCCAGCAAGACAACGACCCCAAACACACATCAAAAAGCACCCAGGAATGGTTCAATAAGAGATGTTGAACTGTTCTGGAGTGGCCAGTGAAGAGTCCAGATCTGAATTGCATCCAAAATCTATAGGGACTGCTGAAAACATCAGTTGGAGGGTACCCCTCAGTTTGCTACTGAAAACTGGAAAGAATTGCCAGTAGAAAGTTGCAGCAAGCTCATTCATGACTACAAGAAGAGTTTGTCTGCAGTTATCTTGGCCAAAGGCTGTGCAACAAAATACTAGCTCTGGAGTGCCAATCATTTTGTCCATAACATTTGTCAGTACCAGTCAAAAGTTTGGACAGCTACTCATTCAAGGGTTTTTCTTTATTTTTACTATTTTCTACATTGTAATAATAGTGAAGACATCAAAACTATGAAATAACACATATGGAAATAATGTAGTAACCAAAAACTAAACAAATCAAAATCTATTTTATATTTTTCAAAGTAGCCACCCTTTGCCTTGATGACAGCTTTGCACAGCATTGGCATTCTCTCAACCAGCTTCACTTGGAATGCTTTTCCAACAGTCTTGAAGGAGTTCCCACATATGCTCAGCACATGTTGCCTGATTTTCTTTCACTCTGCGGTCCAACTCATCCCAAACCATCTCAATTGGGTTGAGATCGGGTGATTGTGGAGGCCAGGTCATCTGATGCAGCACTCCATCACTCTCCTTGGTCAAATAGCCCTTACACAGCCTGGAGGTTTCTTGGCACAAGCAAATCTGGAGGTTTCTTGGCACAAGCAAGTCTCTTCTTCTTATTGGTGTCCTTTAGTAGTGGTTTCTTTGCAGCAATTCAACCATGAAAGCCTGATTCACACAGTCTCCTCTGAACAATTGATGTTGAGATGTGTCTTACTTGAACTCTGAAGCATTTATATGGCCTGCAATCTGAGGTGCAGTTACCGCTAACGAATTTATCCTCTGCAGCAGAGGTAACTCTGGGTCTTCCTTTCCTGTGGTGGTCCTCATGAGAGCCAGTTTCATCATAGCGCTTGATGGTTTTTGCGACTGCACTTGAAGAAACATTCAAAGTTCTTGAAATTTTCCAGATTGACTGAACTTCATGTCTTAAAGTAATAATGGACTGTTGTTTCTCTTTGCTTATTTGAGCTGTTCTTTACCAAATAGGGCTATCTTCTGTATACCAACCCTACCTTGTCACAACACAACTGATTGGCTCAAGTGATTGGCACATTAAGAATGAAAGAAATTCAACAAATTAACTTTAACAAAGCACACCTGTCAATTGAAATGCATTCCAGGTGACTACCTCATGAAGCTGGTTGAGAGAATGCCAAGAGTGTGCAAAGCTGTCATCAAGGCAAAGGGTGGCTACTTTGAAGAATCTCAAATATAAATATTTTGATTTGTTTAACACTTTTTTGGTTACTACACTATTTCATAGTTTTGATGTCTTTTAATCTACAATGTAGAAAATAGTCTAAATAAAGAAAAACCCTTGAATGAGTAGGTGTGTTCAAACTTTTGACTGGTACTGTATGCATATACATCCAGAATGTGTGTGCACTCACTGAGCAGTGCTCCCCCATAGAGTCTGATGGAGACACTGGTGTTGTTGATCTCCTCTTCAAACACTACGTCATACAGCTGCTTGGGCAACACCAGGGCCTGCAGAGGGAACACAACACAGCACACTCATCATCTTAATCACAACATGCACCATTGTAGCAATACATCTGGGGGCAGTTTGAGGTTCCGGAGCGTAGCTCAATCAACCACGGGCAGCGGTTTTGTAACTACTGCTCCAAGAAAGCTAGGTCTGTTTGTAACAAAATCACCAGGCAGTTGCTCCTCAAATAGAACATTAGACAGAGGAAAACTGAATTTACTATTAAACAATGTGGCTTCCTGTACCCTCACAGTAAAACTATTCACAGACATAGTAACAGTGTCTAAGGCCATTCAGCTACACAGTAAATTTAGGGGCAGACAAAGGCTGAGCTGTTCCTCCCAGATGTCCCATAGAGATAGTGTAGTGAAGACTAACTGTATGGGACTCTGTTCACTAAAGAGAGGGGAGACTGAAAGAGGAGACAAGCTGCTTCCTAAAATCCTAGTGAAATATTTTGGTACAGTACAGTTCAAAACCACTCGTGAAAGTTCTAAACGGTGAAAGATAACCAAGCCAGAGAATAGAAACACTTCAGCTGAGTAGTGGTTACAGAGGTCTGGATCATGTTTTACTACAGGTAAATGCCAAAATAAAGGAAATACTTGAGTAAATGAGGGATATAAAGTATATTGAAAGCAGGTGCTTCCACACAGGTGTGGTTCTCAGGCTAATTAAGCAATTAACATCCCATCATGCTTAAGGTCATGTATAAAGATACCCAGTTACCCATTATTTTCTACCATGGCTAGAAGAAGAGATCTCAATGACTTTGAAAAACAGGTCTCAAAGGAGCATAGTGGGTTTAAAGGGAGTGTGTTTGTGTGTGTGTGTGTGTGTGTGTGTCTCATTCAGCAGATCTCAACCCAATTGAACACTTATGGGAGATTCTGGAGCGGCGCCTGAGACAGTGCTTTCCACCTAAGGCTGTTACGATGACCGTATTACCGCCACACCGGCAGTCACGAGTCATGACAGCAGTCAAATTCCACGTGACAGTTAAGTCACAGTAACTAGGCTTCTCCAAAACTGCGCTTTAATGTCGCTGATGGTCATTAGTAGCCTACCAAACGTGCTAATGGTCTGGTACTCAGCGCTCTATTGTCCTTCTAATCAATGCAAATGCGATCGAAAATCAAATCAAACACTTCATGAGAGCCCTGGCATTCCGAGTTTGAGCAGAATAGGATAACCTTTTGAGCAGCGAAAGCCAGCTCCTCATAGCTGGTTGATGCATGGAATGAAATAAGTGTTCCTATGAGCCCATGTTACTCAACATTTCATAGGCTATGATATGCAATTGCTTGAGAAAACAGAGTTTTAATGGCCTCTTAAAAAGACGAGGATCCCATCAGCTTTCTATAGGCTAGGCGTACTATATTTACTTCTCAACTTTCCTAATATTAAGCATATTGCTTTGCTTTACAACCGGGGTAGTCTACCTGGCTGGCATAAAAATTAACTGCGGGAAAAGCGTCCTCCATTCACTATTCAAGATCAATATGGATGGCATCTATTTTCCCCTGCCCCTGTTCCGATAGGTGCATGATAATGGCCCATTCTAAATCAACTAATTTCACATACAGTACCAGTCAAAAGTTTGGACACACCTACTCATTCAAGGGTATTTCTTTATTTTTACTAATTTCTACATTGTAGATTAATAGTTAAGACATAAAAAGTATGAAATAACACATATGGAATCCTGTAGTATCCAAATAAGTGTTAAACAAATCAAAATATACAAAATATATTTTATATTTGAGGTTCTTCAAAGTAGCCACCCTTTGCCTTGATGACAGTTTTGCACACTCTTGGCATTCTCTCCATCAGCTTCATGAGGTAGTCACCTGGAATGCATTTCAATTAACAGGTGTGCTTTGTTAAAGTTAATTTGTGGAATTTCATTCCTTCTTAATGCGTTTGAGCCAATCAGTTGTGTTGTGACAAGGTAGGGTTGGTATACAGAAGATAGCCCTATTTGGTAAAATACCAAATCCATATTATGTAAGAACAGCTCAAATAAGCAAAGACAAACTAAAGTCCATCACTAATTCAAGACATGAAGGTCAGTCAATCTGGAAAATTTCAAGAACTTTGAACGTTTCTTCAAGTGCAGTCGCAAAAACCATCAAGTGCTATAATGAAACTGGCTCTCACGAGGACCACCACAGGAAAGGAAGACCCAGAGTTACCTCTGCTGCACAGGATAAGTTCATTAGAGTTAACTGCACCTCAGGTTGCAGCCCAAATAAATTCTTCAGAGTTCAAGTAACAGACATATCAACATCAACTGTTCAGAGGAGACTGTGTGAATCAGGCCTTCATGGTCAAATTGCTGCAAAGAAATCACTACTAAAGGACACCAATAAAAAGAAGAGACTTGCTTGGGCCAAGAAACACGAAATCTGTCCTTTGGTCAGATGAGTCCAAATTTGAGACTTTTGGTTCCAATCGCTGTGTCTTTGTGAGACGCAGAGTAGTTGAACGGATGATCTCCGCATGTGTGGTTCCCACCATGAAGGAAGTGTTATGGTGTGGGGGTGCTTTGCTTGTGACACTGTCTGATTTATTTAGAATTCAAGGCACAATTTACCAGCATGGCTACCACAGCATTCTGCAGCAATATGCCATCCCATCTGGTTTGCACTTAGTGGGACTATCATTTGTTTTTCAACAGGACAATGACCCAAAACGCACCTCTAGGCTGTGTAAGGGCTATTTTACTAAGAAGGAGAGTGATAGAGTGCTGCATCAGATGACTTGGCCTCCACAATCACCCGACCTCAACCCAATTGAGATGGTTTGGAATAAGATGGACCGCAGAGTGAAGTAAAAACCGCCAACAAGTGCTCAGTATATGTGGGAACTCCTTCAAGACTGTTGTAAAAGCATTCCTCATGAAGCTGGTTGAGAGAATACCAAGAGTGTGCAAAGCTGTCATCAAGGCAAAGGGTGGCTACCTTGAAGAATCTCAAATGTAAAATATATTGAGTTGTTTAACACTTTTTTGGTTACTACATGATTCCATATGTGTTCTTTCATAGTTTTGATGTCTTCACTATTACTCTACAATGTAGAAAATAGTAAAAAATAAAGAAAAACCCTTGAATGAGTAGGAGTGTCCAAACTTTTGACCGGTACTGTATATTATTTAGTATATGTAAAGATGTAGCCTAGCCCATAGGCCTATATGTTTTGACAAGGTTTCTATCACAACTAAAGTGGCCAAATAAATCTAAAAGTAGCCTATAGGCCTAGGACCCCTGGAACAGGGTTGGAGAGCCCATAGCCTACACAGCCTAGTTAAACTTATGGGTTTTGGTGAATAAGAGACTGAGGAAGTATGTGCAGCCTGCTCAAAAATCAAAGCTGACTGCATGCTTTTCAAACTACTTTTTTCAAATCATCATTATTATGCAGCCTTAGAATGTATTAGAAATCAAAACATTTAACATAAGGTTTTTTATCACAACAAAAGTAGCATTCATAACTCTAAAATAAGCATATAGGAGGACCGGTTTCAAATTATCACTTTGTTAACTGCTCAACACAGAATAGTGCTCAGAAATTCAGAAACTCTGAAACTGTTTGGGGAAAATATCCTTTCCATTTTATTCAGCTATGTTCAATTTTATTCTTGTTACTTTTAAATAATATAAAATAATGCCACAGGAAGTATTTCATATGCTATTTTGTTGTTCTGAAATAAGCAATATTTTCTTCATATTATAATTTTTCTTTTGATTTCTTTCGACGGTGTAGGCAACCCTGGTCCTAGAGTGCCACAGCCAGTTCATGTTTTTGATTTAAAAACCTCTTACGGATCGGATCCCGTTAACGAGATCAATTTGACAACATCCGGTGAAGCTGGAGAGCGCCAAATGTTAGAAAAAGTCTCTCTTTATGTCCATAAAGCTCTATTTGGTTGGCGCGTTCTGTTCAGAAAATCCACCGTCCACTCGTCCCATTATACAAGACATATAGAGCGTTCAAAGTATACCTATAAACTTTGTCCAAACAAATCAAACCACATTTCTAATCGATCCTTAGGTACACTATTATGTATATTAAGTATTGTATTTCACACGGATAATATCCTGGGCAATAGAAAAGTAAAAAACCGAGGTGCGCGCTCCCGGGTCTCACGTGCCACAGACAGAAATCACTTCATCACTCCACTTGGAAAAACTTCCTGTATTCCTCTAGTTTTCAAGGTAAACTCTTTTTCTTCTAAAGACGGTTGACATCTAGTGGAAGCCATAGGTACTGCAACCTGGGTCCTGGATTAAAGCATGCCCTATAGCAACCCCATTGGAAAAGGAGGCATGTCACAAAATCAGATTTTCTTGGATGGATTTTGCTCAGGTTTTCACCTGCCATATCAGTTCTGTTATACTCACAGACATTATTTTAACAGTTGTAGAAACTTCAGAGTGTTTTCTATCCAATACTACTAATTATGTGCATATCCAAGTTTCTGGGCCTGAGTACCAGGCATTTTACTTTGGGCACACCAGACTCTCCAAAACTCCGTACACTGCCCCCTAGCCCGTAGAGGTTAACCGACCTGAAAGACCAGGTGTGTTGAATTTAGGCAATCACTGAATTGATCAATTATCTCAGTTGGTCAGGTGTGGTGCCTAGTTGGAGCAAAATCTTGCAGTATCTGTGGCACTCCAGGAACAGGGTTGCCTAGCCCTGGTGTGGGCTATATTAAATGGATTTAGACTTTTTAAAATGTTGATGTTCCAAAGGTCAGCATCAGTGGCTTCTATGCTATGTGTGGAAGCCAGGAGATGCTAAATGTGTTCATGTTAATTAATAGTCAATAACCATGAGACCGGAAGTTGTTTGCATGACAGTTACCGGCTGACAACATTTCATGACCGCCACACAGCCCTATTTCCACCAACATCAACAAAACACCAAATTATGGAAATTATTGTGGAAGAATGTTGTTGCATCCCTCCAATAGGGATACAGACACTTGTAGAATATATACCAAGGCAATTTGTCGCTGTTCCAGCAGCTCGTAGTTGCCTAATGCCCTATTAAGACACTATGTTGATGTTTCCTTTATTTTGGCAGTTACCTGTATGTGTGTGTTGTGACTGTGTGTCATTCAGACTGTATCAACTCACCAGCAAGGCCATGACTGTGAAGGCTACTGCAGAGATGAGGATCCAGATCCTCAGTCCAACAGGCTCTCGCACTTGATACTTGATGTCATTCCCCAACATCTGACTGAGCTGTGTGTGTGTGTGTGTGTGTGAGAAAGAGAGACACACAGGGAGAGAGACAGAGAGAGAGAGGATGAGGAAAGAAAGAGCATCATTAAGACATTTTATAATTAGAGCTAGTTAATGTCTATGTCTAATGTATATTGCTGGAGAGTCAGGAAACCGCTCAGGGATTTTACCATGAGGAAATGGTGACTTTAAAAAAGTTAGAGTTTAATTGCTGTAGTTACTCCACAGAGTGAAGCGAAGGAAGAATACAGAATAAAAATATTCCAAAACATGCATCCTGTTTGCAACAAGGCATGAGAGCTTCTTAAATACAATAAATGTTTTTCTAGCTTTCTTAAGAGGCATATTCTTCTCCTCTCCCCTGGGTCCCTATAAGAGAAAGTAGAGCACTTTGTTTTCTGTCAATATACAGTGCCTTTGGAAAAGTATTCAGACCCCTTGACTTGTTCCACATTTTCTTACATTACAGCCTTATTCTAAAATGGATTAAATAAAAGAAAATCCTCAGCAATCTACACACAATACCCCATAATGACAAAGCAAAAACAGATGACATTTTAGCAAATGTATTAAAAATAAAACAGAAATACCTCATTTACATAAATATTCAGACAAGAAATTGAGGTCAGGTGCATCCTGTTTCCATTGATAATCCTTGAGATGTTTCTACAAATTGATTGGACTCCACCTGTGGTAAATTAATTTGATTGGACATGATTTGTAAAGGCACACACCGGTCTATATAAGGTCCCACAGTTGAAAGTGCCTTGTCAGAGCTAAAACCAAGCCATGAGGTTGAAGGAATTATCCATAGAGCTCCCAGACAGGATTGTGTCGAGGCACGGATCTGGGGAAGGGTACCAAAAAACGTCTGCAGCATTGAAGGTCCCCAAGAACACAGTGGCCTCAATCATTCTTAAATGGAAGAAGTTTTGAAACACCAAGACCCCTCCAAGAGCTGGCCGTCCGGCCAAACTGAGCAATTGGGGTCACTCTAACAGAGATCTAGAGTTTCTCTGTGGAGATGGGAGAACCTTCCAGCAGGACAACCATCTCTGCAGCACTCCACCAAATCAGGCCATTATGGTAGAGTGGCCAGACGGAAGCCACTTGTCAGTAAAAGGCACATGACAGCCGGCTTGGAGTTTGCCAAAAGGCACCTAAAGACTCTCAGACCATGAGAAACAAGATTATCTGGTCTGATGAAACCAAGATTGAACTCTTTGACCTGAATGCCAAGCATCACGTCTGGAAGAAACCTGGCACCATCCCTACAGTGAAGCATGGTGGTAGCTGGGTGCTTGTGATACTTGCGAGATTTGTTTATGACAGTTCGCAGTGGAACACGTGAAAATTTCATGTACTTTTTACCTGTTGGAGACCTCTAAACTAAAGTACTACTACAAAAAATGTTAACTTTGTCCTGAGTGTTATGTGTTATGTCTGGGGAAAATCTAATACAACACATTACTGAGTACCACTCTCCATATTGTGCATCATGTTATGTGTATGCTTGTAATCATTAAGGATTGGGGAGTTTTTCTGGATAAAAAAAAGAAACAGAATGGAGCTAAGCACAGGCAAAATCCTAGAGGAAAACCTGTTTCAGTCTGCTTTCCACCAGACACTTCACCTTTCAGCAGGACAATAACCTAAAACACAAGGCCAAATCTACAATAGAGCTGCTTGACAATGAATGGTCCTAAGTGGCCGAGTTACAGTTTTGACTTAAATCTGCTTGACAATCTATGGCAAGACCTGAAAATGGTTGTCTAGCAATGATCAACAACCAATTTGACAGAGCCTGAAGAATTTTGAAAATAATAGTGGGCAAATGTTGTACAATCCAGGTGTGGAAAGCTCTTAGAGACTTACCGAGAAAGTCTCACAGCTGTTATCACTGCCGAAGGTGCTTCTACAAAGTATTGACTCAGTACTTATGAGATATTTCTGTATTTAATTTTCAATAAATTAGAGAACATTTCTAAAAACATGTTTTCACTTTGTTATTATGGGGTATTGTGTGTAGACTGGTGAAATCTTATTTAATACATTTTGAAATCAGGCTGAAACAACTAAATGTGGAATAAGTCAAGGGGTATGAATACTTCCTGATTGTCAACCCCTGATCTGTTTCACTTGTCTTGTCTCCACCCTCCTCCAGGTGTCGCCCATTTCCCCCATTATCCCCTGTGCTTTTATATCTGTGTTTTTCTGTTTGTCTGTTGCCAGTTCGTCTTGTCTCGTCAAGCCTAACAGCGTTTTTCCTGTACTGCTGTTTTGGCCTGACCCTGCCTGCTTTTCTTTACCTTCGTACTCTGCTCTGGATTACTGACCTCTGCCTACCCTTGACCTGTTGTATGCCTGTTTTTGTAATAAACCTGTGTTACTTCGAACTGACTGCATCTGGGTCTTAGTACGAACTGGCCATGACTGACCCAGCAGACTCGGACCAGGTCCGCAACGCCATTTCCTCCCAAGGAGCCACCATTGGGAGACACGAGGAGTTACTCCGAGGTCTTATGGACAGATTTCAGACCGGAAGGACTCTCGCCTGGGCTACCACGGTGTGGGAACAACAATCTGCCGTGCTTCTCAGCCTGGAGGAGTTTGTGGCTGAGGTGAAATAGGTTTTCAATTCTCCATTGTCCAGGAGAGAGGCTGCCTGGAAGTTACTCCAGCTTCGCCAAGACTCCCGCAGTGTGGCGGACTATGCGGTGGCTGCCGAGAGTGCCTGGAACCCGGATTTCCCTGTTTGACACATTCTTTCATGGATTATCGGAGGTGGTTAAGGACGAGCTTGCAGCCCAGGAGCTGCCTACAGATCTCGATTCTCTCATCGCCTTCGATAGGCACAGGAACGTAGGAGGGAGAGGATTCCGGTCCCAATTTCTGATTCTGGTCCCAATTGCTTGCCTCAGAGGAACTCCGGAAGTCCCTGAGAGGATCCGAGCTTACCACAGTTCCCCCGAGAGTCTCCGAGGTCTGCCGACTCGCCTTTTTCGGATAGATAGGCTGTATCCAGCCAAAAGCTTTCGCAGACTTAACATCCAGAGTTGTCTGTATTGCGGAACTGCTGGTCATTATGTGTCTACCTGTCCTTTAAAGAGACCAGGCTCATCATTAGGTACGAGTACACTGGTGGGCCTTACAGAGAGTTTTTATTCTCCCCTTACTCACACCCCTCTCCATGCCATCCTGCTGTGGGGCGACCAGTCTAAATCTCTCCGGGTTCTTATTGACTCTGGGTCGACAAAAGTTTCATGGATGCCACACCCACTCAGCCCCTCTACAGTCCCCTGGACGTTAGAGCACTGGATGGGCGCTCTATAGGCAGGGTTACTCACAATACTACTCCTATCCACCTGCGTGTGTCCGGGAACCACAGTGAGTCTATACAGTTTATGCTCATCAAGTCTCCTCAGGTTTCCATGGTATTGGGGTTTTCTTGGCTCTAGCGCCACAATCCCCTTATCAACAGGACTGCTGGTACTATCGTGGCTGGAGCCCGTTCTGCCATGCCCATTGCCTGAAGTCGGCGCAGCCTGCTGCGGGACGTCTTCCTGTGGGCTCGGAAGAAGCCTCAAACCTCTCCGCCATTCCCGCAGAGTACCAGGATCTCCGGGAGGCTTCCTTCGCATCGACCCTATAACTGCGGATCGACCTTCTCCTGGGCACTACACCACCCCGGGGACAGCTGTATTCACTGTCGGATCCGGAGACCAAGGCTATGCAGACGTACATTGAGGACTCCCCTGGCTGCAGGGGGTATCCTTCCTTCTGCCTCCCCCGCCTCCCGACTACCATGCATCGACTACCGGGGCCTCAATGACATCATGGTTAAGAAACGAGTTTCATCACTCCACCATGTCCTTCCTTGGATACATAATCGCTGCTGGGAATGTGCAGATAGATCCGGGAAAGGTGAGAGCGGTGGTGGATTGGCGCCAACCACGTTCAGAATGCAACGTTTATTAGGATTTGCCCATTTCTATCGCTGTTTAATCCAGAGTTACATCACCCTGGCTTCCCCCGTCAGCACTCACCTCTCTCAAGGTCCTGCTCACGTGGTCCCGAGCTGCTGACCGGGCGTTCCTGGACCTTAAGCACCACTTCACCACAGCTCCCATATTGATCCATCCGGACCCGTCCCGTCAGTTCGTGGTGGAGGTAGACACTTTCGGATGTCGGAGTGGGGGTCGTCCTGTCCCAGCGTTCTGCCCTGGACCTTAAGCTGCATCCCTGCACTGCCTTCTCCTAACGCCTTAACACCACGGAGAGGAATTATGTGGGGAATCGAGAACTACTTGCGGTGAAGATGGCCTTGGAGGAGTGGTTAGAGGGGGCAGAACTTCTATTCATAGTGTGGACGGATCACAAAATCCTGGAATATCTCTACACCGCTAAGCGTCTCAACTCTGTTGTTCACCCGGTTCAACTTCACCATCTCTTACCGCCCGGGGTCTGAGAATGTTAAGTCGGACATGCTTTCACGTCGCTATTGCCCTGCTTCTACTCCCTCAGACCCGAGACCATTCTTCCTACCTCGTGCGTGGCGGCTACCCTCATCTGGAGAATAGAGAACCAGGTCCGTGAGGTGCAGCGTTCCCGGGGAGGGGGCTAACTGGACGTTTGTACCAGACGCTGCCAGCTCCCCGGTCCTGGGATGGGCTCACAGACCTGGTTCTTGCCTGCCACCCTGGCTCCTGTCGGACGCTGGCCTTTGTGCGACAATGCATTTGGTGGCCCACTATGGTTCCGGACGTCTCTGCGTTCGTCACTGCCTGCGCTGTCTTTGATCAGAACAAGACTTCTCTCCCTGCCCTTGACCTGTCGCTTGCCTGCCCCCGATTTTGTACACTTTTGTTACTTTGAACTGTCTGAATCTGGGTCTTATCCTGAGGTCTGATACTGAAGGCACTGTAGGAGGTAAATTAGCTAGCTAGCTAATATTACATAGCTAGTCTGCCAATGAATGAGACATACATTTGATTTTGTTGAGTGTCATTAGCTACAACAGTTAATGCCCTGTAGCTATTTTAGACATCCTGCCCATACTTAAAACGCATCCAGAATGAAATCCTATACTATTCATCTTATAGCTACGATGAAATGGGTAAACCAGCTAGCCAATTCCTACTGTCTGACAGTTGAGTTGGCTAGCTAGCCGACGTTAGCTAGTTTCAGCTACACTGGCTATCATGTCTTGTGGAAAATCTCTGTGGAGCACTCATTATGGTAGTGTGCTCAATGGGATTGAGATCTGGGCTCTTCGCTGGCCATGGCAGAACACTGACATTCCTGTCTTGCAGGAAATCATGCACAGAACAAGCAGTATGGCTGGTGGCATTGTCATGCTGGAGGGTCATGTCAGGATGAGCCTACAAGAAGGGTACCACATGAGGGAGGAGGATGTCTTCCCTGTAACGCACAGCGATGAGATTGCCTGTAATGAACACAAGCTTAGTCTGGGGAGGTGTGCTGTGACACATGACGGACCCTCCACCTCCAAATCAATCCCGCTCCACCTCCAAATCAATCCCGCTCCAGAGTACAGGCCTCGGTGTAACGCCCATTCCTTCAACAATAAACGCGAATCCGACCATCACCCCTAGTGAGACAAAACCGCGACTCGTCAGTAAAGAGCACTTTTTTCCAGTCCTGTCTGGTCCAGCGACGGTGGGTTTGTGCCCATAGGCGATGTTGTTGTTGCTGGTGATGTCTGGTAAGGACCTGCCTTACAACAGGCCTACAAGCCCTCAGTACAGCCTCTCTCAGCCTATTGCGGACAGTCTGAGCACTGATGGAGGGATTGTGCGTTCCTGGTGTTACTCGGGCAGTTGTTGTTGCCATCCTGTGCCTGTCCCGCAGGTGTGATGTTCGGATGTACCGATCCTGTGCAGGTGTTGTTACACGTGGTCTGCCACTGCGAGGACGATCAGCTGTCCATCCTGTCTCCCTGTAGCGCTGTCTTAGGCGTCTCACAGTACGGACATTGCAATTTATTGCCCTGGCCACATCTGCAGTCCTCATGCCTCCTTGCAGCATGCCTAAGGCACATTCGTGCAGATGAGCAGGGACCCTTGGCATCTTTCTTTTGGTGTTTTTCAGAGTCAGTAGAAAGGCCTCTTTAGTGTCCTAAGTTTTCATAACTGTGACCTTAATTGCCTACCGTCTGTAAGCTGTTAGTGTCTTAACAACCGTTCCACAGGTGCATGTTCATTAATTGTTTATGGGTCATTGAACAAGCATGGGAAACAGTGTTAAAAACCCTTTACAATGAAGATCTGTTAAGTTATTTGGATTTTTACGAATTATCTTTGAAAGACAGAGTCCTGAAAAAAAGGACGAATATGTTTATAAATCAAATCAAAAAATGTAATGCAGAGCTGGAATGGTGCCTATAGTCAGACAAAATGTGTAGTCTAATCATTTTTCTTGTGTGCATACGAATCCTACTTACACATTTCTATGAATTACTGTTCCAGACGTTCCAAATGCATTTGGGCAAGACAATGCTGTGGATGACACAGTGGATATTGCTTTGGATGATAATGTGGTTGAGCAAAAACACAGAACCCAAGGGACACAAAATTACCAGTAGTAATACAATCCTGCCAGGCCCCAGGGAGAAGATCTACATATTCTAGGGGAATCCAGGTAGATCTCCAGATCGATACCCCTATAAGGAAACTTCCGGCAGAAGAGTTGGCTGAGTGTTGTGGAGCAGACGAAGATGCAGGTGATGAAGATCCCACCTAGGAGATGACATCAGATGAGGATTCAGAGGAAGATGATCCGGATATCAGAGTTGATGAAGAGCAGAGAGCAGACCACAGCTTAGGAAAACAAAGACCATCCCTGGTCTTTGAGAGCAGCCCATCTTTCCTTCTTCTGAGGTTTGCGGTGCCCTGCCATGTTGCGTCATCCTGTGCCGGTGCATCGGCACCCTCATCGTTTTGAACCAACTTTTCCCTAAGGACACACCAGTACATGGAAAAGCCAGCCAGCCAACCCATGACACTATGACATTAGGTAACCTCATGATCACAAGTTCCATCTTGTTCATTGGAGGGAGTCCAACAAATTTCCTGAATATGGTTGCAATCATGGGAATTCCGACCATACCAACTGAGGTATTCAAAGCACTTTACATAGTAAGGGGGAAACTCACCGCATCTACCACCAATGTGCGGCACCCACCTGGATGATGCACGGCAAAATTAGTGTGAGCTACAGTTTACACACTACGGTGCAATACATCAGATGATTGAATAAACAATGTGTCACTGTTTATAAACCATAAATTAACTTAATTCTGTGCAGCATTCTGGAACCCAGCGTGTCAACACAGATGCAATACAATAAGTAACACCATGTGAGTACAGTTAATATCTAACAACATTTACAGAACTAATGCCATACCACACATACCTTACAGTACCTCAAAACTGAAGACACATGCCGTATAAATCATCATCATTATATTATACAATATCATACAGTGTGGTTCTTTGTAGCTCAGGTGGTAGAGCATGGTGCTTGTAATGCCAGGGTAGTGGGTTCCATTCCCGGGATATATTAATATATTATATTATTATTATATATTAGTATCATCCCTGCAAAAATGTGTCAGTATCTGCAATGCTATGTTTGTGAGTGTCTAATTAAATTCACATGATCTCTTAAAAACATAAAAATAGCATTATTTGTGACTTTACTGTGGAAAAGACATTTGTATTATATTTGTCTGTTTATTAGTCTAGTCTTTATAATATTATGTGTGTACAATCTTGCTTGTTTGTATGTGACCAAATACTTATTTTCCACCATAATTGGCAAATAAATAAATAAAAAATCCTACAATGTGATTTTCTGGATTTCTTTTTCTCATTTCGTCTGTCATAGTTGAAGTGTACCTATGATGAAAATTACAGGCTTCTCTCATCTTTTTAAGTTGGAGAACTTGCACAATTGGTGGCTGACTAAATACTTTTTTGCCCCACTGTATATAACATGATAATTCAGAATGCCATTAATTGGGTGAATCCCAGACTGCTCCCAGCCAGGCTGAAGTACCAAATACCAGCCTCTGGGGCACTTTGAACCCTGGTTAAAAGTTATGTAATTGATAGGGAATAGGGTGCCATTTGAGGCACAGCCCATACCTTTAACTCCCACACTATTATTGAATCACTTGCCTGAGCTACCTGAATAGATGTCATTGTAGCCAGTCAGTGAATTCTTCGTGGCTCACCCCAAGGCCATATCAGACTCATGCAGCCAGGGGAGTCACACACACAAGCACGCACACAGGCGCACACAAATACACACACGCACATACACTGTACTGTAACTGTAAAGACTGCCCTGGGAGTCCTACGTGGCAAGTTAGTTTAGCTGCATTCCAAGGCCAAAAATAATTTAATGTTGTGACTGAATTATCAAGGAGTTGATTCAATGTAGGCCTTTGATATTGGGCTCGATCCCAAATGGCACCCTTTTACCTTTAGTTTATTACTTTTGACGAGGGTCTGGTCAAAATGTGTGCACTACATAGGGAATAGGGTGCCATTTGGAACACACATGGTCTAGCCTCACTGGGCTGTATTGTTCGAGGGCGAGAAGATTTCTGTGATTTATTTATGTGTTCAGTCCTCTGTTCCCTCTGGGTTTGTTTGTGTCGTTTTTTTTACAAACTTTTCCACATCAGTGGAGAGCAAAACAAACAGAAACACAAATTCTGTGCGTGTTTGTACACAATTTGTGGATTTGTTAAAGTGGTCATGGTCCATTCTTTTCTCCTAGGTCTTATTCCTATACGCTTCACAATGCTTCACAACACCCCTCTAGGTCTAGAACACACACACACACACAAATTGTGGGTATCGAGGTGTAACTGAAGGATAGTGGAGCAGAAAGAATCTGCGAGGAAGATTTTATTAATTTTATGGTTGGTAGTGTTGAGAAGTCAGTCACTATCACTCGCAAAGTAGTTTTCTGCATGAGAAGCCCGTGAAATGTCAAAGTGAATGAAACAGAATCATTCATAATTAAATTGGTTTCTGTAACAGTTAAAGCAGAGAGGCTGTCTTCGGCTTAACGTTCATTTTACAACAGGTTATTTAACACAACACTGGTAGCCTGGTCCCAGATGTGTTTGTGCTCTTACCAACTCCATTGCTCATTGTCAAGCTATGCCAATGAGTGACAAGGAGTTGGGATGATAGCACAAACAGACTGGCTAAATACTTGTGATAAATAAAAACATAATAAATAAAAACACTTTCGTATTGTATTCTTGACCCTATAGATCTGCGATTTGAACAATAAACCTGGAATGATTCATTGTGGATAGATTTTTAGGATTCAGAACACAGAGAGCGGATGTTGACTTTAAAAGACAGACCCATGAAAGAGTGAAATTGGGCACCAAGCTTTTTTAGAAATCTTGATGCAGTAAGTCCTATCTTCTTTGACATCAGATCTGCAATTTATAGGCTTACAATATCCTTACATTACCCTGGGTTGGTCACCCTGTGACATTTACACTAAACAAATGTGAAAATCTGCCTTTTCTTCAACATCAGATTTGCTACTTTTTCTGTTTACATTATCCTTACATTAGCCTTGAATGTGTCCTGGCCCAGTCACTATGTCATAACCTAATCTGATACACCTCAAAAGGAAAAACTGAAATCCAGTCTCTCAATTGTTTGTTTAAATGTATCCATGGTCACATAAACAGAAGAGGCACTATACAAGGAGACAGAAAGCATTAGAGAGACTCAGACAAAGATCATCCACACATTGTCCTCACTTGACTTATTGCTTTTAATGCCTAGTGGAGAAAAGGTAGCTTGAGTGCCAGTGCTTTTTTACTATCATGTCAACTTCCTTGTCACTCTGTCATGTTTTGCTTGAAAATTAGCAATGGAGTTGGCAACACTAACCGATCTAGTACCAGGCTAGAAGCAAAGGGCACTTCCAGTGAACCCTTGTCTGTTCCGTGCTGTTTCCTCATTGTACAGACAACCTAGTACCAGGCTAGAAGCAAAGTGCATTTCCAGTGAACCCTTGTCTCACCGTACAGACAACCTAGAACAAGGCTAGAAGGCCATTTCCAGTGAACCCTTGTCTGTTCCGGGCAGTTTCCACACACCTCTCTATATCCTGTTTCTCTTTGGGCATATTGATTCTTCCATGAAATAGCACAAGCCTAATTCCTCACAAGACACTTTCTTCACATGCACTTACCCTTCTGTCTATGGGTGAACCTCAAATGTTTATCCTTGATTAGACTCATACGATCTTCGCATCCTTCTAAAAATCTAATTGGAGGAGAAGATCTCAGGTTCTTCCCCTCGGGCCTTCTCCTCCAATGCGTTAAGAGAAGACTGCAAGGAGAGAGTGTGCCATGCCAAGGAATCAAGGAAATATAATGGCGATGTTCCACCTACTGTATGTAACTGGTTCAAGGCAGAACATCATGAGAGAAGGTCACAGTACACATGCCGACCTTTAACTGTTTGCATGAAATAATGAGATTAACATTTCACATGGCTACCCATGGTTTCTAGAGCCTGGAGATGGCTTCAAGCAGAGGAACGTATCAGAGCACTAGGTACCCAGACTCGCCACCATCAGAACCCCAGTGGGTGCACAACCTAAGGCACATACACACACCACACAATCTAATGAAAAAGAGAAAGGCTGAATTGGCTTTATAGCCATCCAATTTGGGATGTTAAGGATGTCCAACGCACAACGTAATCGAGGGAGAGGATGGAAAAATAAGGAGTCTAAATTGCAGTGGAAAGAAGGAAAAGACACAATGAGCTTGTGTACAGCATGGAGTCTCTAAGCTCCATCTGTTGTGCCAGCCCAGCCCACAGTATTTCACTGTCTAGTAAAACTGAAGCTTTTCCTCTGTCTGTGGCAGCTTTGGGGTATCTGGAATTCACTGGTCTTAACCTGACTGAGCAGGTAAAACTTTAAAGACAGGAACTAGGCTCCACAACAGTATCCCTAACTTGGCAGGAGCCTAAGAATACATGATACATGCCTGTGTTGTTATTTTAACAGTATGACTTGATAACTTGCATGATAAGTATATAACAAGAGTGAAGGCTTAAAGGAGTAGTTCAAGATTTTGTGAATGAGGCCCTTTATCTACTTCCCCAGTCAGATGAACTCGTGGATATCCTTTTTATTTCTCTGCTTACAGCTTGCAGGAAGTAGCTTTCTAGTGTTTTTACACAATCTCTAAATAGCGTTAGCGCAATGTCTGGAAGTCTATGGGATGTTCTTGTAGACTTCCAGCCATTGCTCTAACGGTAGTTAGCATTGGCTCCAATGGCTCACAAAACAACCTCTTATTTCCTTCATACCAGGTGGCAGGTAACATAGCAGTTTGAGCGTTGGGCCAGTAACCGAAAGGTCGCTGGTTCAAATACCCGAGCCGACACGGTAAAAAATCTGTCAATGTACACTTGAGCAAGGCACTTAACCATAATTTGCTCCAGGGGCACCGTACTACTAAGACTGCACCTGTAAAACAACACATTCCACTGCACATATCCAGTGCATGTGACAAAACTTTTTTTTGGAGTGTGCTATAGTAGGGTAGGCTACACGTCTAAAAACCGGGGTACAATATCCTGGTTGGCACACGTCCACCCACCCTCACCCAATACTTCTGGTTGGCACAAGTCTACCTACCCTATGCCCCTGCTTGGCACGTAGCACACAGCACAGGAAAGACTGCTGTCCCTCACCGTTTTTTTCCGACCATAAAAGGGCAGGAGAACAGAACTTCAACCGGATGATTAAACATTGTTTACAGGGACAAAGTACGTCTTTGTGTGTGTCCTGAGACAACACTTCCTTCCACACAAACCTCCAACTCCCACTCTGCTCTCTTTTTGCAGCCTGATTATAATATCCCAGGGGTCTCTTTGTCTGAGTTGGACTAACTGCTGAGGTACTTACGGCAAGAGGACAATTCAAATGAAACAAAAACAACACCATTTAATTTGTATTTGCCATTCAATAAAGCAATTACTTGTAATTGCAATACCATTTTATTTTCTCCTCATGGGAGATGGAATAGTAACGCTGGCAGACAAGCAGAAAATTGCTTTCAGGAACTCATTATTCTTTCTTATAACTCACATTCTTATATAGTAGCTGATAGTCCTGAAAATACATTTCAATCTTTCAAATGGGGTCATAAGAGGTAAAAATGCCAAACAAAGAGAACAAAACATACTGTAGCAGTAGCCTGCTCTACACAGTGTAAGAGACTATCATACTGTGTATGACTATTGAAAAGACTGGAAGTAGGAAGCAGTGCCCTGTGTGCTGCTTGGTCACCAGAAGCATGCATAGTCAAACGCCCAGTAAGACTCAGCCAGAAACACTATTTACAGGAGGGGTGAGAGACTGCATCACTACTGCTTTCCGGAGACCTAGAAGTACTCTGTTGAAAAATGCAGAAGTGCCTTGGCTTTTCTAAGTCAGTGGTATTGGCGAAGGTTCTTGAGTGTGATGAGTTACAGTCAGTGGTGATTTTAGCATGTAAATCTTGGTAGGGCAAAATTGTTTAACATGTTTTGATGCATGACAGCAAACGGTGTCCACAAACTGTTAGGGCCTTCTTTTCAGCACCATAGAGAGCTTTCATTTCAGCACCATGGAGTGAATCCTTACAACCACTACACCTGGCTATCAGCGAAACAGTTCATTCAGCCTCAGCACTTTTGAAATGTACAGCGACAGAATTCAGAACATGGGACGTTCTTACAGTATTCTCCCTATACAACAAGTCAGAACCATGGGATAAATAAAGGGGGCATATAAGAAGACAACGAAAGCTGTTACAATATTTTTTATTTATTTTTTTATTTATTTTACCTTTATTTAACCAGGTAGGCTAGTTGAGAGCAAGTTCTCATTTACAACTGCGACCTGGCCAAGATAAAGCACAGCAGTTTGATACATACAACAACAAAGAGTTACAAATGGAATACACAGACATACAGCCAATAATACAGTAGAAAAATGAAAAAATGAAATAAAATAAATAATAAGTCTATATACAGTGAGTGTAAATGAGGTAAGATTAGGGAGGTAGGGCAACAAATAGGCCATGGTGGCGAGGTAATTACAATGTAGCAATTAAACACTGGGATGGTAGATGTGCAGAAGATAAATGTGCAAAGGAGCAAGATAAACAAATATACAGTATGGGGATGAGGTAGTAGGATGGGCTGTTTACAGATTGGCTATGTGCAGGTTCAGAGATCTATGAGCTGCACTGACAGCTGGTGCTTAAAGCTAGTGAGGGAGATATGAGTCTCCAGCTTCAGTGATTTCTGTAGTTCGTTCCAGTCATTGGCAGCAGAGAACTGGAAGGAAAGGCGGCCAAAGGAGGAATTGGCTTTTGGAGTGACCAGTGAGATATACCGGCTGGAGAGCGTGCTGCAGGTGGGTGCTGCTATGGTGACCAGTGAGCTGAGATAAGGCGGGGCTTTACCGATCAGAGACTTGTAGATGACCTGGAGCAAGTAGGATTGGCGACAAGTATGAAGCGAGGGCCAGCCAACGAGAGTGTACAGGTCGCAGTGGCGAGTAGTATATGGTGATTTGGTGACAAAACGGATGGCACTGTGATAGACTGCATCCAATTTGTTGAGTAGAGTGTTGGAGGCTATTTTATAAATGACATTGCCGAAGTCGAGGATCGGTAGGAAGGTCAGTTTTACGAGGGTATGTTTGGCAGCATGAGTGAAGGATGCTTTGCTGCTGCGAAATAGGAAGCCGATTCTGGATTTCATTTTGGATTGGAGATATTTAATGTGAGTCTGGAAGGAGAGTTTACAGTCTAGCCAGACACCTAGGTATTTGTAGTTGTCCACATATTCTAAGTCAGAGCCGTCCAGAGTAGTGATGCTGGACGGGCGGGCAGGTGCGGGCAGTGATCGGTTGAAAAGCATGCATTTAGTTTTACTTGCATTTAAGAGCAGTTGGAGGCCACAGAAGGAGAGTTGTATGGCATTGAAGCTCGTTTGGAGGTTAGTTAACACAGTGTCCAAAGAAGGGTCAGAGGTATACAGAATGGTGTCGTCTGCGTAGAGGTGGATCAGAGAATCACCGGCAGCAAGAGCGATATCATTGATGTATACAGAAAAGAGAGTCGGCCCGAGAATTGAACCCTGTGGCACCCCCATAGAGACTGCCAGAGGTCCAGACAACAGGCCCTCCGATTTGACACACTGAACTCGATCAGAGAAGTAGTTGGTGAACAAGGCGAGGCAGTCATTTGAGAAACCAAGGCTGTTGAGTCTGCCAATAAGAATGCGGTGAGTGGCAGAGTCGAAAGCCTTGGCCAGTTCAATGAATACGGCTGCACAGTAATGTCTCTTATCGATAGCACTTATGATATCGTTTAGGACCTTGAGTGTGGTTGAGGTGCACCCATGACCAGCTCTGAAACCAGATTGCATAGCGGAGAAGGTATGGTGGGATTCGAAATGGTTGGTAATCTGTTTGTTAACTTGGCTTTCAAAGACCTTTGAAAGGCAGGGTAGGATAGATATGGGTCTGTAGCAGTTTGGGTCTAGAGTGTCACCCCTTTGAAGAGGGGGATGACCGCTGCAGCTTTCCAATCGTTTGGAATCTCAGACGATACAAAAGAGAGGTTAAACAAGCTAGTAACAGGGGTTCCAACAATTTCGGCAGATCATTTTAGAAAGGGAGGGGCCAGATTGTCTAGCCCGGCTGATTTGTAGGGGTCCAGATTTTGCAGCTCTTTCAGAACATCATCTATCTGGATTTGGGTGAATGAGAAATGGGGGAGGCTTGGGCGAGATGCTGTGGGGAGTGCAGGGCTGTTGACCGGGGTAGGGGTAGCCAGGTGGAAAGCATGGCCAGCTGTAGAAAAATGCTTATTGAAATTCTCAATTATAGTGGATTTGTCAGTGGTGACAGTATTTCCTAGCCTCAATGCAGTGGGCAGCTGAGAGGAGGTGCTCTTATTCTCCATAGACTTTACAGTGTCCCAGAACTGTTTTGAGTGTGTGCTACAGGATGCAAATTACAGCTTGAAAAAGCTAGCCTTAGCTTTCCTAACTGCCTGTGTATATTGGTTCCTGACTTCCCTGAAAAGTTGCATATCGCGTGGGCTATTCGATGCTAATGCAGAACGCCACAGGATGTTTTTGTGCTAGTCAAGGGCAGTCAAGTCTGGAGTGAACCAAGGGCTATATCTGTTCCTGGTTCTACATTTTCTGAAAGGGGCATGCTTATTTAAGATGGTGAGGAAGGCACTCTTAAATAATGACCAGTCATCTACTGACGGGATGAGGTCAATATCCTTCCAGGATACCCGGACCAGGTCGATTAGAAAGGCCTGCTCGCTGAAGTGTTTTAGGGAGCGTTTGACAGTGATGAGGGGTGGTCGTTTGACCGCAGACCCATTACGGATGCAGGCAATGAGGCAGTGATCGCTGAGATCTTGGTTTAAAACAAGATCTTGTATTTAGAGGGCAAGTTGGTTAGGATGATCTATGAGGCTGCCTGTGTTTACTGATTTGTGGTTGTACCTGGTGGGTTCATTGATAATTTGTGTGAGAATGAGGGCATCAAGCTTAGATTGTAGGGTGGCCGGGGTGTTAAGCATGTCCCAGTTTAGGTCACCTAGCAGCACGAGCTCTGAAGATAGATGGGGGGGCAATCAGTTCACAAATGGTGTCAAGAGCACAGCTGGGGGCAGAGGGTTGTCTATAGCAAGCGACAGTGAGAGACTTGTTTCTGGAAAGATTTTTAGGAGTAGAAGCTCGAATTGTTTGGGTACAGACCTGGATAGTAAGACAGAACTCTGCAGGATATCACTGCAGTAGATTGCAACACCGCCCCCTTTGGCAAATTCTGTCTTGTCGAAAAAATTTATAGTTATGGATGGAAATTTCAGGGTTTTTGGTGGCCTTCTTAAGCCAGGATACAGACACGGCTAGGACATCCGGGTTAGCAGAGTGTGCTAGGGCAGTGAATTGAACAAACTTAAGGAGGAGGCTTCTAATGTTAACATACATGAAACCAAGGCTTTTACGGTTACAGAAATCAACAAATGATAGTGCCTGGGGAGTGGGAGTGGGGCTAGGCACTGCATTTGATCAAATCAAATTGTATTAGTCACATGCGCCTTCCGAATATAACAGGTGTAGACCTTACAGTGAAATGGTTACTTAAGATCCCCCAACCAACAATGCAGTTAAAAAAAATAGAGTAAGAATAATAGAATAAGAGATAAAAGTAACAAGTAATTAAAGAGCAGCAGTAAAACAACATTAGTGAGACTATATACAGGGGGGTACCGGTACAGAGTTAATGTGCGGGGGCACTGGTTAGTTGAGGTAGTATGTACATGTAGGTAGAGTTATTGACGTGACTATGCATAGATGACAACAACAGAGAGTAGCAGCGATGTAAAGAGGGGGGAAATGCAAATAATCTGGGTAGCTATTTGACTAGATGTTCAGGAGTCTTGTGGTTTGGGGGTAGAAGCTGTTTAGAAGCCTCTTGTTCCTCAGCAATCTACACACAATACCCCATAATGAGCTCAGGTGAATCCTGTTTCTACAACTTGTTTGGGGTCCACCTGTGGTAAATTCAATTGATTGGACATGATTTAGAAAGGCACACACCTGCCTATATAAAGGTCTCACAGTTGACAGTGCAAGTCAGAGCAAAAATCAAGCCATGAGGTCGAAGGAATTGTCTGTAGAGCTCCGAGACAGGATTGTGTCAAGACACAGATCTGGGGAAGGGTACCAAAACATTTCTGCAGAATTGAAGATCCCCAAGAACACAGTGGCCTCCATTATTCTTAAATGGAAGAAGTTTAGAACCATCAAGACTCTTCCTAGAGCTGGCCACCTGGCCAACCTGGCCAAAATGAGCAAAATGGCCTTAATCAGGGAGGTGACCAAAAACCCAATGGTCTCTCTGACAGAGCTCCAGAGTTTATCTGTGGAGATGGGACAACCATCTTTGCAGCACTCTACCAATCTAGCCTTTATTGTAGTGTAGCCAGACGGAAGCCATACCTCAGTAAAAAAGGCACATGACAGCCGGCTTGGAGTTTGCCAAAAGGCACCTAATGCCACTCAGACCATGAGAAACATGAATCTTTGGTCTGATGAAACCAAGTTTGAACTCTTTGGCCTGAATGCCAAGCGTCCCATCTGGAGAAAACCTGGCACCATCCCTATGGTAAAGCATGGTGTTGGAAGCACCATGCTGTGGGGATGTTTTTCAGCGGCTGGGACTGGGAGAAAAGTCAGAATTGAGGCAAAGATGAACGGAGCAAAGTACAAAGAGATTCTTGATGAAAACCTGCTCCAGAGCGCTCAGGACCTCAGACTGGAGCGAAGGTTCACCTTCCAACAGGTCAACGACTCTAAGCACAGGCCAAGACGACGTAGGAGTGGCTTCAGGACAAGTCTCTGAATGTCCTTGAGCGGCCCAGCCAGAGCCCGGACTTTAACCCGATCTAACATCTCTGGAGAGACCTGAAAATAGCTGAGCAGCAATGCTACCCATCCAACCTGACAGAGCTTCAGAGGATCTGCAAAGAGGAATGGGAGAAACTCCACAAATACAGTTGCCAAGCTTGTAGCATCATACCCAAGAAGACTTGAGGCTGTAATCCCTGCTAAAGGTGCCTCAACTAAGGACTGAGTAGGGTCTGAATACTTACGTAAGTGTATTATTCATTTTTTTTATTTAGAATAAATTTGCAACCATTTCATAAAACAGTTTTTACTCTGTCCTTATGGGGTATTGTGTGTAAATTGATGAGGGGGAAAAAAACAATTTCATAAATTTTAGAATAAGGCTGTAACGTAACAAATTGTGGAAAAAGGCAAGGGGTCTGAATACTTTCCAATTGCACTGCATCTCCCTGGCATATTACATAATTTTTGCAGGAGCATACAAGACATTTTTGGACTCACCATTGTGCTGTGCTCATTTGAACAGGAATGTAGCGAGGCGGTCCTTCTTGTGGGCAAACTTTGCCATAATATGGATTTGGTCTTTTACCAAATATGGCTGTCATCTATATTCCACCCCTACCTTGTCACGTCACAAAACAACTGATTGGCTAAAACGCATTAAGGAGGAAATACATTCCACAAATTAACTTTTAACAAGGCACACCTGTTAATTGAAATACACTCCAGGTTACTACCTCATGAAGCTGGTGGAGAGAATGCCACGAGCGCGCAAAGCTGTCATTAAGGCCAAGGGTGGCTACTTGAATAATCACAAATATAACATATATTTTGATTTGTTTAACACTTTTTTAGTTACAACATGATTCCATATGTGTAATTTCATGGTTTTCATGTCTTCAATACTATTCTACAATGTAGACATTTTTTTAAATAAAGAAAAGCCCTGGAATGTGTAGGTGTGTCCAAACTTTTGACTGGTACTTTATCTCCACAATCTGTCTCTTTAACTAAGCCCCGGTGTCAGAGACTAAACAATGAGTTAAGAATATCTGCATTAATCTACAGTATGTCATTGGGGAAAGGGTGAGTGATTATGAATGTATGCGTTTTTCCTTTATCTCCATTATCTCATTGGGCAAGGTTCCCCACTGACCGCGGGTGATTTTATTTGCCCTGCAAAAGTTTGAGAAAAATTACAATAAATTGTTGGAGACTGTAAAAACACAAGCAAATGAGCTCCCAAGTGATTTTAACTCAGGAAATATGTCCCAAAGTATTGCCACGCATAGTAGAGAGATGTACATGATCGTAATTGAAATGTACAGGAAGTGAGGTTTGAATTTATTATGTTTAGTCAAATATTTCGGATTCTTGTGGTCAATTTGTAATCTACAAAATATTAGTAAATATGTTCCGGCCCCCTGACAATCCGCTCATGTGTATATGCTTTCTCACCTGACGTTTTAGCAGAGGCAGCTCCCATCTCTCGCAATCCCTTCCCTCAACTCATCCCTTCCTCCTGAGTGTTAAATAAAACAAATTGTGTATGCTTTAAATGTCAGGATTTCATACTAATTTAGGCTTTCATCTAGTCAAATTTGCTGCACACTATTGTGGAAGAGAATCGTCTTTTCACAACCACCTGTGTTTGGCAACAGCTGACAATCAGAATAATGGACGCGCTCTACAAAAATGAACGAATGGTGGGGAACCAATAATATTACGCATCGACGATGACTCCTCAGTATGGATGAGTAGTATGCTGATTTGTTGCTTACTACATACCTTTTAACTAACCAGTACGTTCTAAATAGTATGTAGTACGATGAGTACATGGTATGCAGTTTAAGAATTAGGCAAGAGATTTCGGAACTGGCCAGAGACTAAACAAATACGGATCAAAGTGGCAGGTTGTCTTCAGCTCCCTCCTTGCCAGAACCACAACACTGAGGATGGAGAGATGAGGGAGAAAGGGATTAGTGAGGCAGAGAGAGATATGGGAGCTGCCTCCCAGGGAAAACACCTAACACTAAGGAGAAAGGGATGAGATGAAGGGAGGGAGAAAGAGAGCGATGAGGGAGAGAAAGAGATCAGAGCTGCCTCTGCTAAAACGTCAGGAGAGAAAACATACACTGGAGGAAGAGAATGATGCGGATGCAGACTGATGTTTCATCACAAGCCAACCTTCACCATATATGCCGGTCTCCTGCGTTCTGATTAATATTTCAGCTCTGAGAAGACTGTGATCTGTGTGTCTAATACTATTTGATGAAATACAAAGACAATCCTGTAGTTATGAGTCCAACAAATGTGTGCATGTCTCTTTATGTGAGGATCTATGTTTCTTTGTATGCGTTTTACATCAGTGCCTTTCTTCATTGGTGCATGTGTGTGTAGTGTCACGTGAGAATGCATGTGTGCATGCATCATATGTGAGGGAACTTGAGGGAAGTGCAGAGTGAGCAGTGAGCGAGGAGAGAGAGAGGATCCCAGAGGAATTATGCAGCGGAGAGTCTCAGCATGCGATACAATATCTATTACGGTATGATTAAGTGATTCATATAAATGCAATAGAACAAATCGAGAGAGATGGGTCAATGGACCCAATACCAAGCCAATATGAAGAAAATGCAATCATTCAGTGCATTGCGCCGCAATAAGCACGTAATTAATAAACCAATATTGACTCAAGGCGTGGAACAGAAATTATTTTCCAATCATTTCGCTCTGAACAGAACCACTTTTTTTGTTTCGTTCCACTGTTCCAACCAGCAAACTAAAGTTCTGAACCGATTCGAACCCAAACAAAATGGCCCATTTATATAGTTATTTTCTGTTCCTTTTTTAACTTGTGAAAAACTGTTTTTTACATTTAGCTCATTAAATTAGGTCACCAATCAGTGCAGATAGAGCAGGCAAGCTGGTTTGTTTTAAATGCGTGATGGACAGACATGTGTAGCCTGGGCATCTTGTTATGACATGCATTATACACTAGGTATACCAAATATTAGGAACAATATTGAGTTGCGCCCCCCACCCCTTTTTGCCCTCAGAACGGCCTCAATTTGTCAGGCATGGACTCTACAAGGTGTCAAAATCTGGCTGGATGTCCTTTGGGTGGTGGACTATTTTTGATACACACGGGAAACTGTTGAACGTGAAAAACCAAGCAGCGTTGCAGTTCTTGACCCAAACTGGTGCGCCTGGCACCTCCTACCATACGCGGCAGGGGCGGCAGGTAGCCTAGTGGTTAGAGCGTTGGACTTGTAACCGGAGGGTTGCAAGTTCGAATCCCCGAGCTGACAAGGAAAAAAAAAATCTGTCGTTCTGCCCCTGAACAAGGCAGTTAACCCACTGTTCCCTGGGCGCCGAAGACGTGGAAGTCGATTAAGGCAGCCCCCCGCACCTCTCTGATTCAGAGGGGTTGGGTTAAATGCGGAAGACACATTTCGGTTGAAGGCATTCGGTTGTACAACTGACTAATAATGGTGACTTTGACTTTGACTTTTGACTTTGACATACCGTTCAAAGGGGCTTAAATATTTTGTCTTGCCCATTCACAAACACAATACATTTCTTAATTGTCTCAAGGCTTAAAAATCCCCTTCTTCTACACTGATTGAAGTGGATTCAACAAGTGACATCAATAAGAGATCATAGCTTTCACCTGGATTCACCTGGTCAGTCCATGTCATGGAAGGAGTAGGTGTTCTTAATGCTTTGTTAAATGTATGAATTAGGTCCATAGAATCATACTTACAGTGGGTCCTCCTTTAAAAGTTGCGAGCTTGCACCGCGGGACTTAGAAGTACCCAGAGTCATGGCTTCATTGCTCCAGACCACCACAAGGGGGGAGTTAGAGCACTCATTATGCATTTGGGTCCCAAAGTTTTTGTATGACCAATCATATTGAGTGGTTCCAATTACGAATTTAACGCGAGCCATCAGTTTCTGGTTGCTTTCTTCAACAAAGATGACTGACAAAACATTACGGTGGAACCAAATGTAAGTAGTTCTAACGTCAGAACGAGTCAAGCCATAAATGTACAATTGAGAGGAATATGTTAGTTAATGTAGACAAACGTTTGTGCATATTTTTTCTTTAAGTTAATTTACGAAAATTGCTATTTAGCAAGTTATCTGACTAGCTAACATTAGCCAGCTAGCTAGCTAGTGTTATGACAGGAGAATGAATTTGTAATTTGTTTGTTTAATGTTTTAGGAGAAGAAGACAGCCTGGTTTGCTGGTTATTTTGTGAAACAGTGGATGTAAAGAATCTAGCTAGCTAAAGCATTTACTGCAAATTGAATGTACAATTGTGTAAGCTTGCCTTGCAATGCAGCTGAAGTAACATAGCTAGCTAACTATTTACTTGTTTATTGTGTAGTGGAGGATAAAAATAACTGTATGCCTATGGATGTGTAGCTAGCTACAGTATGTAGTTGATCTGTGTATGGACCCTAAAACGTTAGATTTTTATGAATGTTAGTTCAGAACCTATGAACCTCAGCTATCATAGTTGTTGTATCAACTTAAAGTCTGAATGGCATTAATGAAGCCTATGGATTGAGTAGAATATAATAACTTTATTGTGCCAAGGATGCAAGTCCTATATACATGTACTGTAGTTATTACCACGCATGAGATTCCCACATTGTAGCCTGTACATTGAATATATTTACAGATCATGTACTCTTCCTTGGCAAATAAAGGTGTGGTTCAGGTATGAATCTCTGAGACATAATTGTTCAGTCATTTCAAACTTCATTCTTTGAATGATGCTGTGTCTGCATGTACAGTATATCACAAAAGTGAGTACACACCTCGCATTTTTTGTAAATGTTTGAGTATATCTTTTCATGTGACAACACTGAAGAAAGGACACTTTGCTACAATGTAAAGTAGTGGGTGTACAGCTTGTTTAGCAGTGTAAATTTGCTGTCCCCTCAAAATAACTCAACACACAGCCATTAATGTTTAAACCGCTGGCAACAAAAGTGAGTACACCCCTAAGTGAAAATGTCCAAATTGGGCCCAATTAGCCATTTTCCCTTCCCGGTGTCATGTGACTCGTTAGTGTTACAAGGTCTCAGGTGTGAATGGGGAGCAGGTGTGTTAAATTTGGTGTCATCGCTCTCACACTTCCTCTTACTGACTGGTCACTGGAAGTTAACATGGCACCTCATGGCAAAGAACTCTCTGAGGATCTGAAAAAAAGAATTGTTGCTCTACATAAAGATGGCCTGGGCTATAAGAAGATTGCCAAGACCCTGAAACTGAGCTGCAGCACGGTGGCTAAGACCATACAGCGGTTTAACTGGACAGGTTCCACTCAGAACAGGCCTCGCCATGGTCGACCAAAGAAGTTGAGTGCACGTGCTCAGCGTCATATCCAGAGGTTGTCTTTGGGAAATAGACGTATGAGTGCTGCCAGCATTGCTGCAGAGGTTGAAGGGGTGGGGGGTCAACCTGTCAGTGTCAGACCATACGCCGTACACTGCATCAAATTGGTCTGCATGGCTGTCGTCCCAGAAGGAAGCCTCTTCTAAAGATGATGCACAAGAAAGACCGCAAACAGTTTGCTGAAGACAAGCAGACTAAGACCAAGATAAACTTATTTGGTTCAGATGGTGTCAAGCGTGTGTGGCGGCAACCAGGTGAGGAGTACAAAGACAAGTGTGTCTTGCCTACAGTCAAGCATGGTGGTGGGAGTGTCATGTTCTGGGGCTGCATGAGTGCTGCCGGCACTGGGGAGCTACAGTTCATTGAGGGAACCATGAATGCCAACATGTACTGTGACATACTGAAGCAGAGCATGATCCCCTCCCTTCGGAGACTGGGCCGCAGGGCAGTATTCCAACATGATAATGACCCCAAACACACCTCCAAGACGACCACTGCCTTGCTAAAGAAGCTGAGGGTAAAGGTGATGGACTGGCCAAGCATGTCTCCAGACCTAAACCCTATTGAGCATCTGTGGGGCATCCTCAAATGGAAGCTAGAGGAGTGCAAGGTCTCTAACATCCACCAGCTCCGTGATGTTGTCATGGAGGAGTGGAAGAGGACTCCAGTGGCAACCTGTGAAGCTCTGGTGAACTCCATGCCCAAGAGGGTTAAGGCAGTCCTGGAAAATGATGGTGGCCACACAAAATATTGACACTTTGGGCCCAATTTGGACATTTTCACTTAGGGGTGTACTCACTTTTGTTGCCAGCGGTTTAGACATTAATGGCTGTGTGTTGAGTTATTTTGAGGGGACAGCAAATTGACACTGTTATACAAGCTGTACACTCACTACTTTACATTGTAGCCAAGTGTCATTTCTTCAGTGTTGTCACATGAAAAGATATACTCAAATATTTACAAAAATGTGAGGGGTGTACTCACTTTTGTGATATACTGTATGTATTACAATTATACACTTCAACAGTGTTTACCACTCCTGCTCCTGGGACATCAATGATTACACATTGTAACTATGCAATAGACTAGAAACATGATTGATTTGTAATTCATATATACAGAAAAAAAACTACGCATATCTAACTCCCTTCATCTGCATTAACTGAGGACACAGGATAGTATTTCAATGAGATATTTAATTTCAACCAGTGGAGAATGTGAAACGCTTTATGGAAAGAAGTTCATTATCCAGGTGTTAAAAATACATAATACATGCATAATAATTATGATAATTGTAATATTATAAATACAAGTTCAATCTGTACTTCAATGCACATATGGTGAGCATTATAAAACGAGCAAGAAAGACGAGGTGGGGAGAGAGGTGAAGAAGACAGAAAGGGAAAGAGGTAAGAACAGCGGCATACAGCATTTGATTAACCTGTTTGGACTAGGGGGGCAGTATTTTGAAGTTCGGATGAAAAACGTGCCCAAAGTAAACTGCCTGTTACTCAGGCCCAGAAGCTAGGATATGCATATAATTAGTAGCTGAAAACACTCTGAAGTTTCTGAAACTGTTAAAATAATGTCTGTGAGTATAACAGAACTGATATGGCAGGCAAAAACCCGAGCAAAATCCATCCAGGAAATCTGAATCGGTCATGTCACCCTGTTTTAAGTTGGCATGCTATTCAAAGCCTTATAGTTTAACCCCCAGATTGCAGTTCCTATGGCTTCCACTAGATGTCAACAGACTTTAGAAAAAGTTTTGAAGCTTTTATCTTGAAAATCAAGGAAGTAAGACAAGTTCTTCCTGAGTTCACGTCAAGTGTACTGTTATGGATTTTGCGCGTAACAGGGAGTGCGCGCTTAGCTCTTTTTCTCTTCTATTCAGCAGGTTATATTCTGTCTGAAATATTATAGTTTATATTCATTTTAGGGTATCCGAGTATTGATTACAAACGCTGTTCGATTTTTTCCGAAGAACTTTACCAGTACTTTCGGGATATTGTTTGTCTGCATGGATGAACGCCTTTGGGCAGGTGGATATCTGAACAAAACGCACCAACCAAACGGAGCTTTATGGATATAAAGAGGGACTTTATCGAACAAAAGGACCTTTTATTGTGTAACCGGGATGCTTGGGTATACCATCATATGAAGATCTTCAAAGGTAAGCGATTTATTTTATGCTATTTTTGAGATTTGTGAAACCTCTGCTGGTTATGTTATTATGCTAATTGCATATTTGAGCAGGGCGCTGTCCTCCTCTGCTTTCGCCATAAAGCTTTTTTGAAATCTGAAAACGCTGTTTGATTAACAAGATTCTAAGCTTTTGAATGGTGTGCAACACTTGTATTTTCTGGAATGTTTAAAATTAGTATATTTGTATTTTGAATTTGCGCTCTGCATTTCACCGGATGTTGGCAAAAATCGATCCCGTTCATGGGTTTGGATCCATAAGAGGTTAATGAATTATGGTGCTACCCTAATATTCTCTCAGTTCATCACAATTGTGGTGTCTCCTAACCAGCTTTGGGCCCCCAGTTGGCCCGAAGGTTATCTTAAGAGCGGGTGAGGTGGCGATGACGGGACTGGCTTCCTCTCTCACATCAAAATATACCTGCAGATGAGAGACCGATGGATAGAGAGAGAGCATGATTAAGCCTTGTTTTTTTTTTATTCTAACACGGCCATCATAATCATCAGGAGGTGACCTTGGATCATTAACTCTGGGACTACTACATCTCGGTCTGTATTTCAATGTAAAGCATCTCTTTAATAATACTTCCTGTTGACCCGACCATGTGACCTCTCACCTATGATCATATTGTGCCCTCTGTGTCTGCCAGTTCAGATGCGGGAGGGGTTCACCAAAACAGCTGATATAACCTAGAGGATTTATAGAGAAGCGGGAAAAGTATAGAACAATAGAAAAGAAAACCAGCCCGTCGCGGACATCGACGTCTTGCAAGAAAACCAGCCCCGTCGGACATTGACGTCTTGCTCCCAGACAAATTAAATAACTTCTTTGCTCGCATTGAGGACAATACAGTGCCACTGACACGGCCCGCTTACCAAAGCCTGTGGGCTCTCCTTCTCCGTGGCCAACGTAAGTAAAACATTTAAACGTGTTAACCCTTGCAAGGCTGCCGGCCCAGACGGCATCCCTACCAGCATCCCCAGAGCACGCACAGACCAGCTGGCTGGTGTGTTTACGGACATATTCAATCAATCCCTATCCCAGTCTGCTGTCCCCACATGCTTCAAGACGGCCAACATTGTTCCTGTTCCCAAGAAAGCTAAGGTAACTGAACTAAATGACTATCGCCCCATTGCACTCATTTCTGTCATCATGAAGCCCTGACCTCAATCCTATAGAACAGTTGTGGGCAGAGCTGAAAAAGCAGGTGCGAGCAAGGAGACTTACAAACCTGACTCAGTTACACCAGCTCTGTCAGGAGGAATGGGCCAAAATTCACCCAACTTATTGTGGGAAGCTTGTGGAAGGCTACCTGAAACGTTTGACCCAAGTTAAACAATTTAAAGGCAATATTACCAAATACTAATTGAGTGCATGTAAACTTCTGACCCACTGGGAATGTGATGAAATTAATAAAACCTGAAATAAATCATTCTCGCTACTATTATTCTGACATTTCACATTCTTAAAATAAAGTGGTGATCCTAACTGGCCTAAGACAGGGAATTTTTACTAGGATTAATTGTCAGGAATTGTGAAACTGAGTTTAAATGTATTTGGATAAGATGTATGTAAACTTACGACTTCAACTGTAAATATATGGATGAGTGATGGCGTGCGGCATAGGCAAGTAGATGCAGTAGATGTTATAGAATACAGTATATACATAAACTCAGAAAAAAAAGAAACATCCTTTTTCAGGACCCGGTCATTCAAAGATAATTAGTAAAAATACAAATAACTTCACAGATCTTCATTGTAAAGGGTTTAAACACTGTTTCCCATGCTTGTTCAGTGAACCATAAACAATTAATGAACTCTGTACCTGTGGAATGGTTGTTAAGACACTAACAGCTGACAGACAGCAGGCAATTAAGGTCACAGTTATGAAAACTTGGGACACTAAAGAGGCCTTTCTACTGACTCTGAAAAACACCAAAGGAAAGATGCCCAGGGTCCAATGCCATTGAGCACGTCTGGAACCTGTTGGATCAGAGGGTGAGGGCTAGGGCCATTCCCCCAGAAATGTCCGGGAACTTGCAGGTGCCTTGGTGGAAGAGTGGGTTAACTACTTACGGAGTGATGAACCCAACACGGGTCTCACAAAACGCATAAATTCGCTAATATAAAATCCCTTACCTTTGATGAACTTCTGCTGAGGGCTTCCCAAGTGTCCAACGAAGACAATCCATGCTTCTTCTGTTAGAAAAAGTAATTTATTATATCCATAAATATAATCTCCGTTTGGTTGGCGCGTTATGATCATAAAATCCACCGTTGAGTCGCCCACTGAACCGTGAAGAGAACACGTTCAAATTATACCTATACACTTTCTACAAACAAATCAAACATTTTTAATGTATCCTTAGGTATCCTTTTGGGTATATTTGCTGTAATATTTCAACCGGACGATAACGTGAACGATAGGAAAGAAAAATAAAGTGGTGCGCGTTCACAATCTCGCGTGCGTCAAACCTTGTTTACAAAAGTGGTCGCCTGACAATTTCCTGTCGCTATCCGTTCTGGTCACTCCTAGAAATCCCAGTCTTTGACTGTTGACATCTAGTGGAAGCCATAGGTACTGCAGTCTCAGTCCTACATAAAGTTGTATGCAATAGGCACAATGGAGAAGATGCTCATTTAAAAAAAAAAAATGCAAATCCGGATGGATTTTCCTCTGGTTTTCGCCTGCTATATCATTTCTGTTATACTCACATACATTATTTTAACACTCTTAAACTTCAGAGTGTTTCCTATCCAATAGTACTAATTATGTGCATATCCTATTTTCTGGGCCTGAGTGGCATGCATTTTACTTTGGGCACGCCAGACTCTCCAAAACCGTCACCTATGCAGCCGCTCCCTAAGAAGTTAACATCTCACAGCAAGAACTGGCAAATCTGGTGCAGTCCATGAGGAGGAGATGCACTGCAGTACTTAATGCAGCTGGTGGCCACACCAGATACTGACTCTTACTTTAGATTTTTACCCCCCCCTTTGTTCAGAGACACATTATTCCTTTTCTGTTAGTCACATGTCTGTGGAACTTGTTCAGTTTGTCTCAGTTGTGGAATCTTATGTTCATACAAATATTTACACATGTTAAGTTTGCTGAATATAAACGCAGTTGACAGTGAGAGTTTATTTTTTTGCTGAGTTCATGAGATGAGTAATGTAGGAAATGTACACATTATTAAATAGATGTTTTTTAAGTTACTAGTGATACCTTTATTAACTCTATTTATTTAAGTGGTCAGAGATTTGAGTCTGTATGTTGGCAGCAGCCTCTCTGTTGGTCATGGCTGCTTAAATGTCTGATGGCCTTGAGATAGCTGTTTTTCAGCCTCTCGGTCCCAGCTTTGATGCACCTGTACTGACCTCGCCTTCTTGATGATAGCAGTGTGAACAGGCAGTGGCTGGGTGGTTGTTGTCCTTGATGATCTTTTTGGCCTTCCTGTGACATCGGGTGGTGTAGGTGTCCTGGTGGGTAGGTAGTTTGCTCCCGTTGATGCGTTGTGCAGACCGCACTACCCTCTGGAGAGCCTTGCGCTTGAGGGCGGTGCAATTGCTGTACCAGGCGGTGATACAGCCCGACAGGATTGAGAGGTTATATTCCTGACACCACACTCCGAGGGCCCTCACCTCCTCCCTGTAGGTCGTCTCGTCGTTGTTGGTAATTTGATGATTGAGTTGTAAGTGTGCATGGCCACACAGTCATGGGTGAACAGGGAGTACAGGAGAGGGCTGAGAATGTACCCTTGTGGGGCCCCAGTGTTGAGGATCAGCGGGGTGGAGATGTTGTTTCCTATGTTCACAACCTGGGGGCGGCTCGTCAGAAAGTCCAGGACCCAGTTGCACAGGGCGGGGTCGAGACCCAGGGTCTCGAGCTTAATGATGAGTTTGGAGGGACCTATGCTGTAAAATGCTGAGCTGTAGTCAATGAACAGCATTCTTACATAGGTATTCCTCTTGTCCAGATGGGATAGGGCAGTGTGCAGTGTGATTGCGATTGCATCGTCTGTGGACCTGTTCGGGCGGTAAGCAAATTGGAGAGGGTCTAGGGTGTCCGGTAGGTTGGAGGTGATATGATCCTTGACTAGTCTCTCAAAGCACTTCATGATGACGGAGGTGAGTGCTACGGGCCGATAGTCGAATCTTGGTAATCGAACTGCGTTGTCCGATTTACAATAGGCTTTACGGCGAAAGCATAGCATTCGATTGTCTGAGGACAGCACCCCACATCTTCATATTTTTCAAACCAACACAGGCGTCAACAAATTCACAAATAGCGATAAAATAAATCACTTACCTTTGAAGATCTTCCTCTGTTTGCAATCCCAAGGGTCCCAGCTACACAATGAATGGTCGTTTTGTTCGATAAAGTCCTTCTTTATATCCCCAAAAGTCAGTTTAGTTGGCGCCATTGATTTCAGTAATCCACTCGTTCAACATGCAGACAAAGGAATTACAAAAAGTTACCGGTAAAGTTCGTCCAAACAAGTTAAACGACGTTTCTAATTAATCCTCATGTACTAAATAAACTACAATATTTAAGACGGAGAATAGTATATTCAATAGGGAAGATAAATAACGAAGAGCGCGCACCTCATTCACGTTCGCCAAAATACTATTGTCCTAATGAGGCACACCCTAGATAAACTACAATTACTTGTTCGTTTTTTCAAAAACAAGCCTGAAATCTTGTATAAGGACTGCATCAAAGCTGGGACCGAGAGACTGAAAAACAGCTTCTAACTCAAGGCCATCAGACTGTTAAACAACCTTTAAACAGCCACTTTATATAATGTTTACATATCCTACATTACTCATCTCATATGTATATGATGTACTCTATACCATCTACTGCATCTTGCCTATTCCGTTCGGCCATCGCTCATCCATATATTTATATGTACATACTTGTATTCAATCCTTTACACTTGTGTGTACAAGGTAGTTTTTGTGAAATTGTTAGATTACTTGTTAGATACTAATGCACGGTTGGAACTAGAAGCACAAGCAATTTCGCTACACTCGCATTAACATCTGCTAACCATGTGTATATGACAAATAAAAATTTGATTTGATTAGATTTTTTGACATCTAGTTGAAGCCATAGGTACTGCAAAGCCTTGGTTTCATGCATGCTAACATTAGAAACCTCCTCCCTAAGTTTGTTTTATTCACTGCTTTAGCACACTCTGCCAACCCGGATGTCCTAGCCGTGTCTGAATCCTGGCTTAGGAAGACCACCAAAAACCCGGAAATCTCCATCCCTAACTACAACATTTTCAGACAAGAGAAAACGGCCAAAGGGGGCGGTGTTGCAATCTACTGCAGAGATCGCCTGTAGAGTTCTGTCTTACTATCCAGGTCTGTACACAAACAATTTGAACTTCTACTTTTAAAAATCCACCTTTCTAGAAACAAGTCTCTCACTGTTGCCACTTGCTATAGACCACCCTCTGCCCCCAGCTGTGCTCTGGACACCATATGTGAACTGATTGCCCCCGAACTATCTTCAGAGCTCGTGCTGCTAGGTGACCTAAACTGGGACATGCTTAACATCCCGGCCATCCTACATGCCCTCAACCTCACACAAATAATCAATGAACCTACCAGGTACAACCCCAAAAGCCGTAAACACGGGCACCCTCATAGATATCATCCTAACCAACTTGCCCTCCAAATACACCTCTGCTGTTTTCAATCTCAGTGATCACTGCATCATTGCCTGCATCCGTAAATGGGTCTGCGATCAAACGACCTCCCCTCATCACTGTCAAACGCTACCTAAAACACTTCAGCGAGCAGGCCTTTCTAATCGACCTGGCCCGGGTATCCTGGAAGGATATTGACCTCATCCCGTCAGTAGAGGATGCCTTGTTATTCTTTAAAAGTGCCTTCCTCACCATCTTAAATAAGCATGCCCAATTCAAGAAATGTAGAACCAGGAACAGATATACAGTGAGCGAAAAAAGTATTTGATCCCCTGCTGATTTTATACGTTTGCCCACTGACAAAGAAATGATTAGTCTATAATTTTAATGGTAGGTTTATTTGAACAGTGAGAGACAGAATAACAACAAAAAAATCCAGAAAAACGCATGTGAAAAATTTTATAAACTGATTTGCATTTTAATGAGGGAAATAAGTATTTGACCCCCTCTCAATCAGAAATATTTCTGCTCCCAGGTGTCTTTTATACAGGTAACGAGCTGAGATTAGGAGCACACTCTTAAAGGGAGTGCTCCTAATCTCAGCTTGTTACCTGTATAAAAGACACCTGTCCACAGAAGCAATCAATCAATCAGATTCTCTCCACCATGGCCAAGACCAAAGAGCTCTCCAAGGATGTCAGGGACAAGATTGGAGACCCACACAAGGCTGGAATGGGCTACAAGACCATCGCCAAGCAGCTTGGTGAGAAGGTGACAACAGTTGGTGCGATTATTTGCATATGGAAGAAACACAAAAGAACTGTCAATCTCCCTCGGCCTGCGGCTCCATGCAAGATCTCACGTCGTAGAGTTGCAATGATCATGAGAACGGTGAGGAATCAGCCCAGAATTACACGGGAAAATCTTGTCAATGATCTCAAGGCAGCTGGGACCATAGTCACCAAGAAAACAATTGGTAACACACTACGCTGTGAAGGACTGAAATCCTGCAGCGCCCGCAAGGTCCCCCAGCTCAAGAAAGCACATATACATGCCCGTCTGAAGTTTGCCAATGAACATCTGAATGATTCAGAGGACAACAGGGTGAAAGTGTTGGGGTCAGATGAGACCAAAATGGAGCTCTTTGGCATCAACTCAACTCGCCGTGTTTGGAGGAGGAGGAATGCTGCCTATGACCCCAAGAACACCATCCCCACCGTCAAACATGGAGGTGGAAACATTATGCTTTGGGGGTGTTTTACTGCTAAGGGGACAGGACAACTTCAACGCATCAAAGGGACAATGGACGGGGCCTTGTACCGTCAAATCTTGGGCGAGAACCTTCCCTCAGCAAGGGCATTGAAAATGGGTCGTGGATGGGTATTCCAGCATGACAATGACCCAAAACACACGACCAAGGCAACAAAGGAGTGGCTCAAGAAGAAGCACATTAAGGTCCTGGAGTGGCCTAGCCAGTCTCCAGACCTTAATCCCATAGAAAATATGTGGAGGGAGCTGAAGGTTTGAGTTGCCAAACGTCAGCCTCGAAACCTTATTGACTTGGAGAAGATCTGCAAAGTGGAGTGGGACAAAATCCCTCCTGAGATGTGTGCAAACCTGGTGACCTCTGTGATTGCCAACAAGAGTTTTGCCACGAAGTACTAAGTCATGTTTTGCAGAGGGGTCAAATTAAAATGCAAATCAATTTATAACATTTTTTACATGCGTTTTTCTGGATTTTTTTGTTGTCATTCTGTCTCTCACTGTTCAAATAAACCTACCATTAAAATGATAGACTGATAATTTTTTGTCAGTGGGCAAACATACAAAATCAGCAGGGGATCAAATACTTTTTTCCCCTCACTGTAGCCCTTGGTTGTCTCCAGACCTGACTGCCCTTGACCAGCACAAAAAACATCCTGTGGCGTTCTGCATTAGCATCGAACAGCCCCGTGATATGCAACTTTTCAGGGAAGTCAGGAACCAATATACACTGGCAGTTAGGAAAGCCAAGGCTAGCTTTTTCAAGCAGAAATTTGCTTCCAGTAACACAAACTCAAAAAAGTTCTGTGACACTGTAAAGTCTATGGAGATTAAGAGCACCTCCTCCCAGCTGCCCACTGCACTGGGGATAGGAAACTCTGTCACCACCGATGAAAATGAGAATTTCAATAAGCATTTTTCTACGGCTGGCCATGCTTTCCACCTGGCTACCCCTACCCCGGTCAACAGCCCTGCACTCCCCACAGTATCTCGCCCAAGCCTCCCCCATTTCTCCTTCACCCAAATCCAGATAGCTGATGTTCTGAAAGAAAAAAATCTGGACCCCTACAAATCAGCCGGGCTAGACAATCTGGACCCTTTCTTTCTAAAATTATCTGCTTAAATTGTAGCAACCCCTTTTACTAGCCTAATCAACCTCTCTTTCGTGTCATCTGAGATTCCCAAAGACTGGAAAGCAGCCGCGGTCATCCCCCTCTTCAAAGAGGAAGACACTCTTGACCCAAACTGCTACAGACCTATATCTATCCTACCCTGCCTTTCTAAGGTCTTCGAAAGCCAAGTTAACAAACAGATTACCGACCATTTCGAATCCCACCGTACCTTCTCCGCTATGCAATCTGGTTTCAGAGCTGGTCATGGGTGCACCTCAGCCACGCTCAATGTCCTAAACGATATCATAACCGCCATTGATAAGAGACATTACTGTGCAGCCGTATTCGTTGACCTGGCCAAGGCTTTCGACTCTGTCAATCACCACATCCTTATCAGCAGACTCAACAGCCTTGGTTTCTCAAATGATTGCCTCGCCTGGTTCACCAACTACTTCTCCGATAGAGAGAAATTGGAGGGCCTGTTGTCCGGGCCTCTGGCAGTTACTCTTCTCTGTATACATCAATGATGTCGCTCTTGCTGCTGGTGAGTCTCTGATCCACCTCTATGCAGACGACACCATTCTGTATACTTCTGGCCCTTCTTTGGACACTGTGTTAACTACCCTCCAGACGAGCTTCAATGCCATACAACTCTCCTTCCGTGGCCTCCAACTGCTCTTAAATGCAAGTAAAACTAAATGCATGCTTTTCAACCGATCACTGCCCGCACCTGCCCGCCCGTCTAGCATCACTACTCTGGACGGTTCTGATTTCGATTATGTGGACGACTACAAATACCTAGGTGTCTGGTTAGACTGTAAACTCTCCTTCCAGACTCACATCAAACATCTCCAATCCAAAATGAAATCTAGAATTGGCTTCCTATTTCGCAACAAAGCATCCTTCACTCATGCTGCCAAACATACCCTCGTAAAACTGACCATCCTACCGATCCTTGACTTCGGCGATGTCATTTATAAAATAGCCTCCAATACTCTACTCAACAAATTGGATGCAGTCTATCACAGGGCCATCCGTTTTGTCACCAAAGCCCAATATACTACCCACCACTGCGACCTGTACGCTCTCGTGGGCTGGCCCTCGCTTCATACTCGTCGCCAAACCCACTGGCTCCTGGTCATCTACAAGTCCCTGCTAGGTAAAGCCCTGCCTTATCTCATCTCGCTGGTCACCATAGCAGCTCCCACCGTGGCACGCGCTCCAGCAGGTATATCTCACTGGTCACCCCCAAAGCCAGTTCCTCCTTTGGCCGCCTTTCTTTCCAGTTCTCTACTGCCAATGACTGGAACAAACTACAAAAATCACTGAAGCTGGAGACACTTATCTCCCTCACTAGCTTTAAGCACCAGCTGTCAGAGAAGCTCACAGATCACTGTACCTGTACATAGCCCATCTGTAAATAGCCCAACCAACTACCTCATCCCCTACCATATTTATTTATTTATCTATCTATTTTGCTCCTTTGCACCCCAGTATTTCTACTTTGCACATTCATCTACTGCACATCTACCATTCCAGTGTTTAATTGCTATACTGTAATGACTTTGCCACCATGGACTATTTATTCTTACCTTCCTTATCTTACCTCATTTCCCCACATTGTATATATTTGTTTTCTACTGTAATATTGACTGTATGTTTGTTTACTCCATGTGTAACTCTGTGTTGTTGTATGTGTGGAACTGCTTTGCATTATCTTGGCCAGGTCGCAGTTGTAAATGAGAACTTGTTCTCAACTTGCCTACCTGGTTAAATAAAGGTGAAATCTGGATGGATTTTTCTCTGGTTTTCGCCTGCCATATCAGTTCTATTATACTCACAGGCATTATTGTAACAGTCTTAGAAACTTCAGAGTGTTTTCTATCCAATGCTACCAATTATATGCATATCCTAGCTTCTGGCAGTTTACTTTGGGCATGTCAGACAGGTGGAAATTCAGGATACTGCCCCCTAGACCTAAGTTAACATCTGCTAACCATGTGTATGTGACCAATAAAATTTGATTTGATAAGATAACGTCAATAGAAGATACTGTACGTGATGCAGACACCTATCGGAGTGTACCTGAAACATTTAAATATAGAGGGCTGTGTGTCTCGCCACCTGGTTATTGCAAGGTTAACCCCCAGGGAAATCATGACTTGGCAGATAGTCCAGTGAAAATGTCTGTGTTTATGTGGTGTAAATCTGAAAATCTGCAGCTGACATCTTAAGGGATTTTTAATTAATGCATGTGAGACAGGTTCCATGTACAACAAGACAGGCAGAGATGGAGAAAAAGAACACAGAACAGTTTAATTACCTCTGGTTATGGACACTTTTGCCAGCAATAAAGCTTCCGCGGCCTGTTCCTTGGAGAGTGAACATCTGGCAATATCTACATTTTCGACCCCTTGATCAGCTCGCTCTCTGAAAGTAAAGAAAATAGCTTATTTTTTGTAGATATGAAAACAATAACTGAGATATGACCGTTCAATCTAAAGCAGCAGATGTAATTTTCAGGATACGTCAATACAGCACAGAAAGCTTAACACCAGACTGGTAATGTGGTTGTTCATTAGGTGATGGGAAATATGCAATGATACCTGCACCATCTACACGCTGCAAAGACTCCCTAACTCTTCGTGACAGACATATTGTGTTCTTTCATCCTTCTGTAAAAAAAAAAAAGCTAACAGTTACACTGTCATGAAATATGATTATATATCGACTATGAAACAAATATGATATGGCCTGCTTATGAGTTTCCATGAAAGAAAGTTAGATTAATTCAACTGAAAATGGCAAGAAATGGCATTCGTAGCTAAATGCTTTGGTTAGCTTGAGAATAATAATTGCATGATTTATCATTCTACGGTATGTATGCATGTAATATAGTAGAATGTTATGAACCGACACTGAATCGCAGGAGCTAACTACTAGCTATACAAAAGTTGGACGGAAGAACGCCCAGTGCTGCTTACCTGAGATGCCATCATCACAGTCCTTCTTTGTAGGTGTCTGCTATGACTTCCTTTGTGTCGAAAAAAAAGTTGCTTCAGAACAATTATTTTTGATTGAAAATTAAAGTTTTGCTCTCGACAAAAAGACACAAATGTACTTCCATAGCATATAACAATTTGCCTGTGAATAACCACACCTTCATACAAACAGAATTCTTGACACACAAACGAAAATGCCATATCCTGCCAGCACACCCACAAGTGAGCCACTCAGGCACAGAATGATGATGCGTGGAAGAGGGAAAGGAATGAGATAGGAACAGCAGCAATTTGTTGCAAGTTGGGGAGGGGGGGTTAATAGCTGAACAACAGACTATTCAACCTTTACTGAAGAATAGTCTAATAGCCTAGCTAGGTGTGAAACCCCTCCCCTCCACCCCGCCCCCCCTCCTATCACAGACCAGATTTAAGGGGTAGCTTGCTACTCAATGTAATAAAGTAATGACCTTTCAAATATGTACCTTACACGTTATGTTGGCTGACAATTTGTTAGCTACGCGGTCCTTACAAACCACATAGAATATCATTACAGCAGTATGCACCGGTATGTTAGCTAGCTACCTAACGTTAGTAGTTATACATCAAACTTGACAGTATATTAACTATAGGCTATCTAACAACCCAACGTTTATCGACTTGATTATTCCCGTCATTCTTAGCTTAGCTAAATTCGCTCTGGCTATCTACACCAATTTCAGAGCACTCTCGTCAGTGTACCAGAGTGCAGATATGTTCCCATCTCTCAAGAGGGCAGAATAATTAGATTCTGTCACACCCCTGAAGACCAAAAACCTTTGTCACAAGAAATTTGCTCTCTGGTATACAGAAAATAACTGAGCCTTGAAGCAAGCTTCCAGAAAATTGGAACGGAAATGGCGCTCCACCAAACTGGAAGTCTTCCGATTACCTTAGAAAGACGGTACCGTGCAACATTGAAGAGCCCTCACTGCTGCTCGATCAACGTATTTTTCCAATCAAATGTGATACTGTCGCAAAGCTAAATAAAAAGCTGTTTCCCAAAGAGAGGATGGCTTTCACTTCATAGACTTTATAAATATTATGATCATTAGGAAGCAAATTACAGACTCCTCTTTGAATCTGCTCATTTCTCCAAAGCTCAGTTGTCCTGAGTCTGCACAGAACTGCCAGGACCTAGGATCAAGTTTTTGAATCCTGTATGTCGTAACACACTCCCGAAAACAGTCATCGCCTCTAAAACCTTCCAGCTGCATACTGGACCCTATACCAACTAAACTCCTGAAGGATCTACTTCCTGTGCTTGGCCCTCCTATGTTGAACATAATAAACGTCTCGCTATCCTCCGGATGTGTACCAAACTAACTAAAAGTGGCAGCAATAAAGCCTCTATTGAAAAAGCCAAACCTTGTCCCGGAAATTCTAAAAGAACTAAATTGAATCTCCCATTCCTCTCAATATATGGGGAAAAAGCTGTTCCGCAGCAACTCACTGCCTTCCTGAATACAAATAATGTATATGAAATGATTTAGTCTGGTTTTATACCCCATCATAGTACAGAGACTGCACTCATGAAGGTGGTAAATTACCTTTTAATGGCGTCAGACCAAGGCTCTGAATCTGTCCTCGTGCTCTTAGACCTTAGCATAGCTATTGACATCATCGATTACCACATTCTTTTGGAGAGATTGGAAACCCTAATTGGTCTACACGGAGTTCTTATCTTTCGGAAAGATATCGGTTTGTTTCTGTGGAGGGTTTGTCCTCTGACAAATCAATTGCATGTTTCGGTGTTCCTCAAGGCTCCGTTTTAGGACCAATATTCCACTACTTGGTGATTCGGAAACATAGTGTCAACTTCTTTGCTATGCGGATAACACACAGCTGTACATTTAGATGAAACACAGTGAAGCCCCAAAATTGCCTATCCTGCAAGCCTGTGTTTCAGACAAAGTGGATGGCGGCAAATGTTTTACTTTTAAAAACTCAGACAAAACAGAGATGGTAGTTCTAGTTACCAAGAAAAAAAGGGATCTGATGTTTGATCTGACAATTTATCTTGATGGTTGTACAGTCATCTCATATAAAACTGTAAAGAACCTTGGCGTTACTCTGGACCCTGATCTCTCTTTTGACAAACGTATCAAGACTATTTCAAGGGCAGCTTTTTTCCTTAATCATAACACTGAAAAAATTAGAAACTTGTCCAAAAATGATGCAGAAAAGAAATGACTCATTTTACTCCAGTGCTAGCATCGCTACAGCGGTTTCTTTTTAAGGCTAGGGCTGATTTAACTTCTTAGGGAGTGGCTCCCGAGGTGACGGTTTTGGAGAGCCTGGCGTGCCCAAAGTAAAATGCCTCCCATTCAGGCCCAGAAAATAGGATTCATATATTCATTTGGAACCCCTCCCTCATGAAAATGACCATATAAGGGCATATGAATGCAGTACCCATCGCTTCCTTTAGATGTCAACAGTCTCGAGACAGTGTACATTTTCATTTTGGATGCTTTAGACCAGAGAATAAGAGCAAACCAAGAAGTGTACTTTTTATGTCAACAGTACCCAGCGCGCGCTCCCGACAAGGCGCGCTGTGTCTTTTTTTACCGTCTTTATCGATCAGTTTATATTCCGGTTGATTTATAATAGTAAATATACATAAAAGTGTTCCTAAGGATACATTTAAAACTATGTTTGATTGTTCTTGGACAAGTTTATAGGTATAAGATGAACAAGTTCTCGTCACGTTTCAATGGAGGAGTGGAGGCTGTCGTTTCTGATTATAACGCGCCAACCAAATAGAGATTTATGGATAAAATACATTACTTTTTCTAACAAAAGAACCATGGATTGTCTTCGTTGGACACTTAGGATGACCTCAGCAGAAGTTCTTCAACAGGTAATTGATTTGTTTTCGCTGTGAAATGTGTTATGTGTGTGCCATGGATTCATGGCTATGGGAAAAATATGTGAGGTGCTACCCTCAAACAATCAAATGTGCTGCTTTCTCCGTAAAGCCTTTTTGAAAGCCTTTTTGACAACGCTGTGATATTGCCAAGAAACAGAGCTTTTGATGAGTATGGAACACTTGTATATTGGTGGATGTTTAATAATTCAACTTTTGGATTTTGAATTTGGCGCCTTGCATTTCACCTGGTAGTGTCGGGATTGGGGCGCTAGCGCCCCAGCAATCCCTGAGAGGTTAAAGGTTTTATTGCTAACCTACAAAGCATTACATGGACTACACAAAGCATTACACAGGCCTCCTTATTGTCCCTAGAAGTTCTAAGCAAACAGCTGGGGGCAGGGCTTTCTCCTATAGAGCTAAGTTTTTATGGACTGGTCTGCCTACCATGTGAGAGACGCAGATTCGGTCTCGACCTTTAAGTCTTTACTGAAGACTCCTCTCTTCAGTAGGTCCTATGATTGAGTGTAGTCTGGCCCGTGCTGTCTCTGCCTGGCTGGCTCCTCTCTCTCCACTGGGAATCTCTGCCTATGACCATATTATGGCTTACTCGCGCTCTTCCATGCCGTCCCTAGGAGGGGTGAGTCACTGATGTGATTTTCCTGTCTGGTTTTGCACCCTGTCAGGCTAGTGTGGTGGAGGAGATCTTCATGGGCTATACTCAGCCATGTCTCAGGGTAGTAAGTTGGTGGTCTGTTGATATCTCTTTAGTGGTGTGGGGCTGTGTTTTGGCAAAGTGGGTGGGGTTATATCCTGCCTGGTTGGCCCCGATTCCTGGTTCCAACCCTTGCAAGGAACTATAGATCATTTTAAAAAGGTCCTGCACAGTCATCCTATTTCCCATGTAAAAATAGACCTTGAATAACCAAAACATCACCCATAATCTTTTTACACTATTAAAATGATCAGAATGGAAGAAATTGTACATTTTCTCTCATCTCGAACTTTCAGGAAGTGGGAGGGGAGCTTATATTCAGAACTCATCTTGAGTCACAGCTCTTTGAAACACCCTTGTGGTCATTGCCATGTAACAAGGTAAACAATGGACAGCATGTCATTCCAAGCCTAAATAAAATGCCTCAACCCATTTTCTCTGAAAATTGCGCTCATGGTCAACGAAGTTGATCATGGACTGTTGGATATCAGACAAACAGCAGCAATACACAATTGCATTTCTATTGTTTTGTAACTAATTACAGAATACAGTTCACTGATACACTTCTTCACAATAATGAGTAAAGCCTGAGTCACCTTAGAAGCTTAGACATGTACATGAAAACAGCATAAAATAAGTGTACTGGACAATTTATTGGTGCCTCTGCATTAGTATTATAAATTACAATATGTTCGAAATGGTATGTATTGATGCCATGTTTCATGACCTGAAATTAAAGATCCCAGAAATGTTGCATACACACAAAAGCTTATTTCTCTAAAATGTTTACATCCCTGTTAGTGAGCATTTCTCCGTTGCCAAGATAATCCATCCACCTGACAGGTGTGGCATATCAACAAGCTGATTAAACAGCATGATCATTACACAGGTGCACCTTGTACTGGGGACAATAAAAAGCCACTCTAAAATGTGCAGTTGTCACACAACACAATGCCACAGATGTATCAAGTTTTGAGGGAGCATGCAATTGTCATGCTGACTGCTGGAATGTCCTCCAGAGTGGTTGCCAGATAATTGAATGTTAATTTCTCTACCATAAGCCACCTCCCATTGTTTAAGAGAAATTGGGAGTACGTTCCAACCGGCCTCACAACCGCAGACCACATGTATCCACGCTAGCCCAGAAACTCCACATCCGGCTTCTTCACCTGAGGGATCATCTGAGACCAGCCACCCGAAGAAATGTGGGTTTGCATGACCGAATAATTTCTGCACAAACTGTCAGAAACGGTCTTTGGGAAGCTCATCTGATTGCTTGTTGTCCTCACCATGGTCTTGACTGTCGTAACCGACTTCAGTGCGCAAATGTTCACCTTTGATGACCACCGGCATGCAGGAGAAGTGAAACCATCTAAATCCTGGTTTCAACTGTGCTGGGAGGATGGCAGACAGCATGTATGGCGTCATGTGGGTGAGGGGTTGGCTGATGTCAACGTTGTGAACAGACTGCCCCATGGTGGCGGTGGGGTTATGGTATGGGCAGGCATAAGCTACGGACAATGAACACAATTGCATCCAAAATGAACACAAATTGCATCCAATTTGAATCCACATTGACAAGATCCTGAGGTCTATCGTCATGCTATTTATTCGCTGCCATCGCCTCATGTTTCAGTAGGATAATGCACGGCCCCATATCGCAAGGATCTGTAAAGAACTCCTTGAAATTGAAAATGTCCTAGTTCTTCCATGTCCTTCATACTCACCAGACATGTCACCCATTGAGCGTGTTTGGGATGCTCTGGATAAACGTGTACAACAGCATGTTCCAGTTCCCCCCAATATCCAGCAACTTCGCACAGCCATTGAAGAGGAGTGGGACAACATTCCACAGGCCACAATCAACTTCCTGATCATCTCTATGCAAAGGAGATGTGTCACGCTGCTTGCGTGAATTGGTGGTCACACCAGATACCGAACGGTTTTCTGATCCATGCCCCTACTTTTTTTTTAAGGTATCTGTGACAAACAGATAGATATCTGTTTTTCCAGTCATGTGAAATCCATAGATTGGGGCCTAATTTATTTATTTCAATGGACTGATTTCCTTATATGAACTGTAACTTGCGTTTAAATTTTTTGTTCAGTGTATTTACTGTTCTGAGTTATGATGCTATCAATTCGTTGATTTAGTGATCTACTCATTCTACAATGTGTTTTCTTGTGTTTTTGAAGTACTCAATTTGAAAAATGCAATATTTGGTTGTGCACTTTTTTGTGAAACTTCAATCTTCGTATTTGGAAATGTTTGTGTGCCTGAAATGCTTAATTGATGCAGAGTTGAAACGAATAACTAACTATGATTTACAGCATCTTGGGTTTGTCTTCACAGCATATTCCTCCTTCTTTTCCTTTGGGAAAGTGGATTTTGTCTCACAGCATTCCTGCTGCGGTGGTAGCCTGGGAAGCTGTGCAGGCAGAGTAGTCTATCATTACTGCGTTACTGCTTGTCTATCATTACTGCTTGTCTATCATTACTGCTGGAAAGTCAACTAATAATAACCGCCCTCCTAATCATCATGATTAGCCCCAATGACAAGCTACATCAACTGTAAGACAGCAACCTACACAATGGAATAGCAACATTAGATTTTCAGGGGTAAATTACAAATACTACACACACCGCAACTCCTTTTGTGGAGAACATTCCTTCATGCCAGCTGTGTGTTGCCAGTTCTCAGACTCAATGTAGGGAGCTTAGGGATGGAAAAACAAAAAAGTGTGTGTCACAGAAGATTAAACATTTACTTGACCAAGCAGCAACAGCCAGATGATCTAACGTTAGCCCCTCGATCCCCCAAAAATGTAGTGTCAGACTCATCCAACTCTGATACTTACGTTTATGGTCAGCCCTTGCAAGATCTACTGTCAATGATGGTAGAGCATCCGTCTTCAGGATTAGCTTCCTGGCAAGACCCATTGAATGGGTCATGCCACACACATTTATATGTGAATATATGTATGTGTGTGTGTGTGTGTGTGTGTGTGTGTGTATGTATATACACACAGACACACACACACACACACACACACACACACGTATATATATATGTGTGTGTGTGTGCGCCAAGACCCATTCAATGGGTCTTGCCAGGAAGCTAATCCTGAAGACGGATGCTCTACCATCATTGACAGTGGATCTTGCAAGGGCTGACCATAACAGAAGTATCAGAGTTGGATGAATATATATATATATATATATATATATATATATATATTTAAATACACAGTTGAAGTCGGAAGTTTACATACATCTCAGCCAAATACATTTAAACTCAGTTTTTTACAATTCCTGACATTTAATCCTAGTAAAAATTCCCTGTCTTAGGTCAGTTAGGATAACTACCTTATTTTAAGAATGTGAAATGTCAGAATAATAATAATAATATTACACACACACACACACCCACACACCCCATTAGTGGATTTGACAATCTCAGCCACACCTGTTGCTGACATGTGTATAAAATCAAGCAGACATGCAATCTCCATAGACAAACATTGGAAGTAGAATGGCCTTACTGAAGAGCTCAGTGACTGTCAACGTGGCACTGTCATAGGATGTCACCTTTCCAACAAATCAGTTCGTCAAATTTCTGCTCTGCTGACCCGGTCAGCTGTAAGTGCTGTTATTGTGGAAAGTGGAAAGTGGAAATGTCTAGGGGCAACAACTGCTCAGTCGTGAAGTGGTAGGCCACACAAGCACACAGAACGGGACCGCCGAGTGCCAAAGCGCGTAAAAATACTTTGTCCTCGGTTGCAACACTCACTTTTGAGTTTCAAACTGCCTCTGGAAGCAAAGTCAGCACAAGAACTGTTTGTCGGGAGCTTCATGAAATGGGTTTCCATGGCCGTGCAGCAGCACACAAGCCTAAGCTCACCATGCGCAATGCCAAGCGCCGGCTGGAGTGGTGTAAAGCTCACCGCCATTGGAGAAGGGAAAACTCGTTCTCTGGAGTGATGAATCACGCTCACATTCTGGCAGTCGAAAGGACGAATCTGGGTATGGTGGAAAAGAGCATTAGTGAGGTTGGGCACTGATGTTGGGCGATTAGGCCCAACATCAGTGCCCAACCTCACTAATGCTCTTTTGGCTGAATGGATGTAAATCCCTGCAGCAAAGTTCCAACATCTAGTGGAAAGCCTTCCCAGAAGAGTGGAGGCTGTTATAGCAGCAAAGGGGGGACCAACTCCAAATGAATGCCTATGATTTTGGAATCAAATTAAATAAAATGTTATTTGTTACATACACAGGATTAGCAGATGTTAATGCGAGTGTAGCGAAATGCTTGTGCTTCTAGTTCCGACCATGCAGTAGTATATAACAAGTAATCTAACAAATTCACAACAACTACCTTATACGCAGAAGAGTAAAGGAACGAATACGAGTATGTACATATAAATATATGGATGAGCGATGGCTGACCGGCGTAGGCAAGATGCAGTAGATGGTAGAGTACAGTATATACATATGAGACGAGTAATGTAGGATATGTAAACATTATATAAATGGCATCGTTTAAAGTGGCTAGTGATACATTTATTTCGTCCAATTTTTAATTATTAAGTGGCTAGAGATTTGAGTCGATGGCCGAACGGCATAGGCAAGATTTAGTAGATGGTATAGAGTACAGTGTATACATTTGATATGAGTAATGTCGGATATGTAAACATTATATACAAAATTGTTTAAAGTGGCTAGTGATACATTGTTACATCCAATTCCTATGTTTAAAGTGGCTAGAGATTTAAGTCAGTATGTTGGCAGCAGCCACTCAATGTTAGTGGTGGCTGTTTAACAGTCTGATGGTCTTGAGATTGAAAAACAGCTTCTGTCTCTCGGTCCCAGCTTTGATGCACCTGTACTGACCTCGCCTTCTGGATGATAGCGGGGTGAACAGGCAGTGGCTCGGGTGGCTGTTGTAATTGATTATCTTTTTGGCCTTCCTGTGACATCGGGTGGTGTAGGTGTCCTGGAGGGCAGATAGTTTACCCCCGGTGATGCGTTGTGCAGTCCTCACTACCCTCTGGAGAGCCTTACGGTTGTGGGCGGAGCAGTTGCCGTACCAGGCGGTGATACAGCCCGACAGGATGCTCTCGATTGTGCATCTGTAAAGTTTGTGAGTGTTTTTGGTGACAAGCCGAATTTCTTCAGGCTCCTGAGGTTGAAGAGGTGCTATTGCGCCTTCGTCTGTGTGGGTGGATCATTTCAGTTTGTCCGTGATGTGTACGCCGAAGAACTTAAAACTTTCCACCTTCTCCACTACTGTCCCGTCGATGTGGATAGGGGGGTGCTCCCTCTGCTTTTTCCTGAAGTCCGCGATCATCTCCTTAGTTTTGTTGACGTTGAGTGAGAGGTTATTTTCCTGACACCACACTCCGAGGGCCCTCACCTCCTCCCTGTAGGCCGTCTCGTCGTTGTTGATAATCAAGCCTACCACTGTAGTGTCGTCAGCAAACTTGATGATTGAGTTGGAGGCGTGCTTGGCCACGCAGTCATGGGTGAACAGGGAGTACAGGAGAGGGCTGAGGACGCACCCTTGTAGGGCGTAGACGTTGACGTTGCTCTTATATCCAATAGTTCCTCCCGGTTGTATGTAATAAAACTTAAGATTTCCCGGGGTAACAATGTAAGAAGTAATCCATAAAAAAACTAAATACTGCATAGCTTCCTGAGAACGTGAAGCGAGGCTGCCATCTCTGTCGGCGCCAGAGACCTCATGTGTGATGCTAGACAAGCAAGTGTCCACATACTTTTGGTCATGTAGTGTATCTTACGTTTTTTTGTAAACAAAGCCAAAGCAAGGCGTAAGCGCACATGATGATGATTTGAAGGTGGTGCATATTTAAATTAGTAAAGATGATAAGACGCTATAATTACATTTCCGGCTTTATGTGACGTTGCATAAAGCCAGAAGTAAATGTTTGGTAATGCCTGCCTCCTGAATCCATGTGTTTGACACAGGGGGGAGGGGACCAGTAACTTTATGATCAAACTTTATAAATGTACCAGCTACAGTCCATTTTCATACTTGGGTCACCCTACTTTGAACTGCTTTCACCAAAATATCATCCAACATAATTTTCACAGTTCGGGACCTTTAACAAATGCTTCATGAATAATTGTTACAGCAATGTGTGTCAGTTTGAATGAGCTGTCATGTTGCCATGCAATTAAGAGATCTCCATTCTAGCCACACATCTTTTCATGAATTAAATCATGGTAGAATCTCCCTCTAGTCAATGGTTGCACAATGCCAATGATTGATTCACCATGATGGAGAATGAGCTAGTGCACACTTTTACTGTATATTTGGGAGATCAATTATACTGACCTTTGACCTATGCACCTCTCCATCGTCGTCCTCTCCTCCGACCCCCAGTATCTTCCTGGTCTTCAGCCGGCTCACCAGGTCTGACTGACTGTGTTTCTTCATCAAAGGAGGATGGGGCTTAGAGGCCATGGTACACTAACCTGGATAGAGCAGGAGAGAGTTTTAAAACACATTTTAACACTTAAGGTGATAATACAGAGCTTGCATGGTCCTTCGATGCAGAACAATCATGTAAAAAGATCAAGAAAGAGGGGCGAGAGGGAGAGAAATTTAGGAGAGAGTGAGCGAGAGAGGAGGGGGGGGGCACAGATGAAGCAGTGAGAGAAGCGGTAGAGAGAGAGGAAAGAGGGCAGAGAGAGGAGAGGGATAGAGAGAGAGACGAAGAGAGTGAGATAGTGTTCAGAAAACCTTGTAATGTCATTCTCATGCCTTTAGATATCACGGACAAAAATACAACCATACTGTACCAATAACACTAGGGGGAGAGTACAGTATCTTATGCAACACCAGCATTATATAAGATAGGACAGATGAGGACAAGCAACTAAAGGCTAACCTACAGTAGAGCCCATACAATACAGTCAGTCCCTGTACAGCTTCTCTATACTGCAGATACAGGTAGAACTCAACGCTGTATCGATGGCAAATAGTCTGAAATCTTTCAAATAGTTTGAACATTTGCTTCAACCTGCCTGGAGTGCCAGATGGGCGGGGTTTAGACTTGTTGTGACTATTCTATTGATTCCTTTGCAACAGGCAAGCTCAATCAAATCAAATGTTATTCGTCACATGTGCCAAATTCACGGTAAGGTCTGCTGTAAGTTAAGAAAATATTTACTAAATAAACTAAAGTAAAAAATGTGATAAAAGAAACAGAATAACAATAATGAGGCTATATTCAAGGGGTACCGGTAGTGAGTCAATGTGCGGGGGTACAGGTTAGTTGAGATAATTTGTATATGTAGGTAGGGGTAAAGTGACTATGCATAGATAATAGGGGGTCAATGTAAATAGTATAGTGGCCATTTGATTAATTGTTCAGCAGTCTTATGGCTTGGGGGTGGAATCTGTTAAGGAGCTTTTGGAATTAGACTTGACACTCCGGTACCAGAGACAACAGTCTATGACTTGGGTGCAGCTGTAGAACGTTTTGAGGATCTGGGGACCCGTGCCAAATCTTTTCAGTCTCCTGAGGGGTGTTGTCGTGCCCTCTTCACGACTGTCTTGGTGTATTTGGACCATGATAGTTTGTTGGTGATGTGGACACCTAGGAACTTCAAACTCTCGACTGCTCCACTACTGTTGCGTTGTCAGCAAACTTAATGATGGTGTTGGAGTCGTGCGTGAACAGGGAGTACAGGAGGGAACTAAGCACGCACCCCTGAGGGGCCCCAGTGTTGAGGATCAGCATGGCAGATGGGTTGTTACCAACCTTACCACCTGGTGGCAGCCCCTCAGGAAGTCCAGGATCAAGCCAAGCTAAAGTATTTGAACACACACACACCTTGGATTGCAGGCAAGTGTAAGTGGAGCCGTCTGTCATTCTCTCTCTGGAGCCAGAAACATCTTTGTCTAGATCGATTAGGTTCCACTGTCAACATCAGAAGTGAGCGGATGAACACTACATGGGGATGAATTACTGCCACAACACGTTTGGTGAGTAGACCTAGGCTGAATGATTCTGATGAAAACAAACTTGTCTTTATCAAACTAAAGTATCTGCATATTTTCACTGTCTATGTTTAGACAGCACTAGCAGTTCACAAAGTAGCCTAAGCGGAAAATAGACGGGACGCATTTATTACAAAACTGCAGCTCATTGTTGGAACACATTTCCATACTTCAGTCAACCATTCCATTTTGATTTTATGATAAAACTGTGTAGCTTGTGTATCCCATCAGTTAGATACATTTTTATAGGCATTTATTTCTGTAGGCTTAACGCAGCATTTGTGTGCAGAGGGAGCGGTCGGAACGCAATTGAGTGAGTGAGACATGGATGGGAAAGGGAATTTAGGGAGAACTGTGATGGTTGGCTTGGTTTCTTTTTTGTTGTGCCCTTCAAATGCACATGTACAAATGGAACACGAGAGTCCAAGGAAATGAACGTAATACATTTTTATCTCTGGTTAAAGATAGTTTTGACATCCGTTCGATTACTCATGCCCATCCCTAGTTCGAAGAGAGTCCTAATGTGGGTTAGTGTGAAATATAGGTAAAAGGTGAGATTCACATCATTCTTACATGATCATGACTCTTGTCCAACACGTTGGCGCATAGCCCCTCTGGTCAAACTAAATAAATCAATTGATCATCCATAAACCGCTTTTTTAAATCTGTATCTTATCACACCACACACACTCATCCACATTGGGCCAGCAGCAACAAAGACTCTCCACTTCCCCCTGCCTGTCTGGAAATCTGTCCATTATGAGGACCCCTCGATGCAGAGAAAAAGGACTATGGATGGCTGGCTGGCTGTTTATCTGTCTGCCTGCTTGCTTGTCTGTCTGTTAGTCTGTCAGTCGTCTATACTTAAGGACTATTGATGAGATGAACAGGACACGCTGTAGAGATCCAATTGATCAGGGCTAATGAACAGAGCTAGTGGCCCAACTGAGGCCCGAATGGAACCAGGCTATTATCAGAACAGAGTAATGAAGAGGGATCAGACTCAGTGTCACCCTCCAGACCAACGTTGGGACAGAGACAACATTGTCACCCTCCAGACAAGCAATCTGGGACAGGTCGTGCGTGGCTTATCTTTAAGGACAGATACAATACGTCCATCCAGACAATGGAACTGAAGTCTCTTATTCTCCCTGCTGCCATTTCTCTATAAGAACAATTTGTTTCGGACAGACAAAGAAAATGAACAACAAGAGAGGGAAATTAATGTTCTCTTCCTCTTAAAGTAATGACTTCCCTACAGGAAAGGCATAAAGGCACATAAAGTGGATCCATTTGCTATTGAAGAACGTAAAAGCAAAGCATTGAGAGTGATGTGTCCAATTGAAAGTGTATCAAACCAGTTAGACACACACAAAGTATCCATAAGTGAAAGCAAAAAAACGTTTGATTCATTCATAAGCCAAATTGCCCAGCTGGGTTTTATTACAAGGAGAGAAAAGAAAAAGAGCGAGAGGGACAGCAGCCTCTGGTAAGACACGGGGCGGGGGCCTATGCATTTATGTAAACAACAGCTGGTGCACAATATCTAAGGAAGTCTCAATGTTTTGCTCGCCTGAAGTAGAGTATCTCATGATAAGCTGTAGACCACACTATCTACCTAGAGAGTTTATCTGTATTTTTCGTAGCTGTCTACATTCCACCACAGAGCTTCCACCATAAGCAAATAGGAAAACGCTCATCCAGAGGCGGCACTCCTAGTGGCTGGTGACTTTAATACAGGGAAACTTAAATCAGTTTTACCTAATTTCTATCATCATGTTAAATGTGCAACCAGAGGGAAAAACAATTCTAGACCACCTTTACTCCACACACAGAGATGCCTACAAAGCTCTCCCTCGCCATCCATTTGGAAAATCTGACCATAACTTTATCCTCCTGATTCCTGCTTACAAGCAAAAATTAAAACAGGAAGCAGTGACTCGGTCAATAAAAAAGTGGTCAGATGAAGAAGATGCTAAACTACAGGACTGTTTTGCTAGCACAGACTGGAATATGTTCCGGGATTGAGGAGTACCCCACATCAGTCACTGGCTTTTCAAAGAGTGCATTGAGGACGTCATCCCCACAGTGACTGTACGGACATACTCCAACCAGAAGCCATGGATTACAGGCAACATTCGCACTGAGCTAAAGGTTGGTGCTGCCGCTTTCAAGGAGTGGGACTCTAACCCGGAAGCTTATATGAAATCCCGCTATGCCCTCCGACAAACCATCAAACAGGCAAAGCATCAATACAAGACCAATATCGAATCGTACTACACCGACTCCGATGCTCGTCGGGCTTGCAAACTATTACAGACTACAAAGGCAAGCACAGCTGAGAGCTGCTCAGTGACATCAGCCTACCAGACGAGCTAAATAACTTCTATGCTCGACTAGAGGCAAGTAACACTGAAACATGCATGATGAGAGCATCAGCTGTTCCGGATGACTGTGTCATCATGCTCTCCGCCCACCGAACTTGAATAAGACCTTTAAACAGGTCAACATTCACAAGGCCGCTGGACCAGACGGATTACCAAGACGTGTACTCCGAGCATGCGCTGACCAACTGGCAAGTGTCTTCACTGACATTTTCAATCTCTCCCTGCCGGAGTCTGTAATACTAACAGGTTTCAAGCAGACCAACATAGTCCCTGTGCCCAAGAACACTAAGGTAACCTGCCTAAATGAGTACCGACCCGTAGCACTCATGTCTGTAGCCATGAAATGCTTTGAAAGGCTGATCATGGCTCACAACATCATTATCCCAGAAACCCTAGACCCACTCCAATTTGCATACCGCACCAACAGATCCACAGATGATGCAATCTCTATTGCACTCCACACTGCCCTTTCCCACAAAAGGAACACCAATGTGAGAATGCTATTCAATGACTAGAGCTCAGCGTTCAAAACCATAGTGCCCTCAAAGCTCATCACTAAGCTAAGGACCCTGGGACTAAACACCTCCCTCTGCAACTGGATTCTAGACTTCCTGACAGGCTGCCCCCAGCCACGCTTATTCTCAACACGGGGGCCCCTCAAGGGTGCTCAGTCCCCTCCTGCACTCTCCGTTCACTCATGACTGCATGGCCAGGCACAACTCCAACACCATCATCAAGTTTGCTGATGACACAGCAGTGGTGAGACAGCCTATAGGGATGTCAGAGACCTGACTGTGTGGTGCAAGGACAACAACCTCTCCCTCAACGTGTTCAAGACTAAGGAGAGGATTGTGGACAACAGGAAAAGGAGGACTGAGACTGTAGTGGAACAGGTTGAGAGCTTCAAGTTCCTTGGCGTCCACATCACCAACAGACTAACATGGTCCAAGCACACCAAGACAGTCGTGAAGAGGGCATGACAAAACCTATTCCCCCTCAGGAGAAGGTGTTATAGCTGCACCATTGAGAGCATCCTGACGGGTTGCATCACTGCCTGGTATGGCAACTGCTTGGCTTCCGACCGCAAGGCACTACAGAGGGTAGTGCGTATGGCCCAGTACATCACCGGGGTCAAGCTTCCTGCCAGAGGATGGCCCTAAAAATTGTCAAAGACTCCATCCACCCTAGTCATAGAGTGTTCTCTCTGCTACCGTACGGCAAGCAGTACCGGAGTGCCAAGTCTAGGTCCAAGAGGCTTCTAAACAGCTTCTACCCCCAAGCCATAAGACTCCTGAACAGCTAATCAAATGGCTACCCAGACTATTGTCACCCCCACACCACCACGCTGCTGCTACTCTGTTATTATCCATGCATAGCCACTTTAATAACTCTACCTACATGTACATATTACCTTAACTTCTTAGGGATAGGTGGAACGCTAGCGGTCCACTTACGACAACATCTGGTGAAATGCAGAGCGCCAAATTCAAATTACAAAAATAGTAATAAACATTCATGAAAACACAAGTGTTGTACACCATTCAAAAGCTTCGAATCTTGGTAATCAAACCGTGTTGTCGGATTTATAATATGCTTTACGGCGAAAGCAGAACATTAGATTATCTGAGGACAGCGCCCCACAACAAAATATTATTCAAACCAGCACAGGGCGTTACAAAATCAAATATAGCAATAAAATAAATCACTTACGTTTGAAGATCTTCCTCTGTTAGGCAATCACACGGGTCCCAGGAACACAAAAAATGGTTGTTTTGTTCAATAAAGTTCTTCTTTATATCCCAAAAAGTCTGTTTAGTTGGTGCCATGGAGTTCTGTAATCCAGTCCTTCAACATACAGACAAAGAAATCCCAAAAGTACCGGGTAAAGTTCATCCAAACAAGTCAAAGGATGTTTCTAATTAATCCTCAGGTTGTCAAATATCTAAATAAACGATAATATTTCAGACGGAGAACAGCCTGTTCAATAGTAAAGAAAAATAATGAAGAGCGCGCACAGTCGCGCGCAAAACAGTGGTGTCCGTTTTAAAAGCCACTTGTTAGAACTTCTATTTCTTGTTAGTTTTTCAAAAAACAAGCCTGAAACCATGTCTAAAGACTTTTTTACATCTAGTGGAAGCCATAGGAACTGCAATCTGGGAGCTAAATCCCTATGTAATAAATAGCAAGTCAATGGATTTTCCTTGGGTTTTCGCCTGCCAAATCAGTTCTGTTATACTCTTAGACATTATTTTAACAGTTTTAGAAACGTCAGTGTTTTCTATCCAATACTACCAATTATATGCATATCCTAGCTTCTGGGCCTGGAAGAAATAGCAGTTCTTCCTGCTGGATCATGAGGTGGACTGTACTGTTTTACGCGCATGACAGTGTGCGCTCTCTTCGTAATTTGTCTTTTCTATTGAACAGGCTATTTTTTGTCTGAAATATTACAGTTTATTTACATATTAGGGTACCTGAGGATTGATTAGAAACGTTGTTTGACTTGTTTGGACAAAGTTTATAGGTAACTTTTTAACGTTTTCTATGTCTTGTATATTGAACGAGTGGAAAGGTGGACTACTGAATAACACGCGCCAACCAAACAGAGTTTTTGGGATATAAAGAGGGACTTTATCGGACAAAATGACCATTCTTTGTGTTCCTGGGACCCATGGGATTGCAACCAGAGGAAGATCTTCAAAGGTAACTGATTTATTTTTTAGTTTTGTGACACCTGTGCTGGTTATGAAATTATGTTAATTGAGGAAGTATGCGGTGCGCTGTCCTCAGACAATCAAATGCTATGCTTTCACCGTAAAGCCTTTTTGAAATCTGACAACGCTGTTAGATTACCAAGATTCTAAGCGTTTGAATCATGTATGACACTTGTATTTCCATGAATGTTTAATATTACTATTTTTTAAATTTGAATTTGGCGCTCTGCATTTCACCGGATGTTGTCGCTAGCGTCCCACCAATCCCTAAGATGTTAAGTCTGGATTCCTATTTGACTCAGCCATGCCTCCTTGCCCGTCCAACATTTCCTAATCTTCCACCCCTTCTAATGCGACTAACCCCGATACTCCACCCTCTTTTTCCCTTGCCCTGTTACAAAGTTTCTCCCTGTAGGGGTTCACTGAGTCCAAGGTGCTAAAGGAGCTCCTTAAACTTGAAACCCCCCAAAATCTGTGTCAGATGGTTTAGACCATTTCTTCTTTAAGGTTGCTGCCCCTACCATCCCCAAGCCTATCTCTGACCTTTTTAACCTGTCTCTCCTCTATGGGGAGGTTCCCATTGCTTGGAAGGCAGCCACGATGCGTTCTTTATTTAAAGGGAGAGATCAAGCTGAACCTCTGTTTCTATTTTGCCCTGTATATCAAAAGTGTTGGAAAAACTGACTGTGTTTCTTGATGTCTATAGTATTCTCTCTGGTATGCAATCTGGTTTCCACTCAGGTTGTTTGTGTCACTGCAAACTTAAAGGTCCTCAATGTCATCACCATTGCCCTTGATTCTAAGCAATGTTGTGCTGCTATTTTTATTGACTTTGCCAAAGCTTTTGGTACGGTAGACCATTCCATTCTTGTGGGATGGCTAAGGAGTATTGGTGTCTCTGAGGGGTCTTTGGCCTGGTTTGCTAACGACCTCTGTCAAAGAGTGCAGTGTATAAAGTCAGAACATCTGCCGTTTCAACCTGTCACCAAGGGAGTACCCAAAGGCTCGATCCTAAGCCCCACACTCTTCTCAATTTACATCAAAAACAAAGCTCAGGCAGAGGGAAGCTCTCTCATCCATTTATATGCAGATGATACAGCCTTATACTCAGTTGGCCCCTCCCCGGATTATGTGTTAAACACTACAACAAAAATGTCTTAGTGTCCAACAAGCTTTCTCTGCCCTTAAATAAAAGATTTAAATAAATTCCGCTACCCAAGAATGGTAAAGTGCCCTTTACTGGTTCTAACAGTCGATCAATCAGTTTGCAAACTTTAGGGAAAAAATTGTGTTTGACCAAACAAATTAAACAAATTAAATAAACAAATTAACAACAGACTTTCAGCATACTTATAGAAGAGGGCACTCAACATGTACTGCACGGACACAAATTACTGATGACTGATGAAAGAAATTGATCAGAAAATTGTGGGAGCTGTATTGTTAGACTTCAGTGCAGTCTTTGATATTATTGACCATAATCTGTTATTGGAAAAACGTGTCTTATGGCTTTACATCATCTGCCATATCATGGGGTAAGAGCTATCGATCCAATATATATATTTTTTTAAATAGATGCTTATCTGATGTAAAACATGCAAAGTGTGGTATTCCACAATGCAGCTCTCTTGGCCCTTTAATGTTGTCTTAGAATTCTAAATCTATGAAGATACCAGCTTGAGATATTACCATTTTCAAGTCAGCCTTGAAAAAGCTAATATATCCTGAAATGGAAGGAAGGGAAAGTTAACTAAAGCAGACCTAGTTTTGATGAGACAATAAATAACTGAGTTGGAAGATGGATTGCTAGATAGCTAGGAGAGTGGAGAAGTTTAAGACTGACAGAAATTCCTGAGAAAATTAAAGTGGCGATGGAGTGTGAGAAAGCAGCATGTCAATTCATTACTGCTGGTGACCATAGTATTTGTATTTTATTAGGATCCCATTACCTGTTGCGAAAGCAACAGCTACTCTTCCTGGGGTCCACACAAAACACGACATAACACAGAACATCAATAGACAAGAACAGCTTGTAGCCTGCATATAATACATACACACAAACTATCTAGGTCAAGTAGGGGAGGTGTTGCTTTTTTTTCATTTGCGCAATACGAGATGGAACAGAGTTCCATCCAATAATGGCTCTATATAATACTGCACGCTTTCTTGAATTTGTTCTGGATTTGGGGACTTTTTTTCAGTGGGCATTGCATACACTCACTTCGTAATCCCTACAGATGATTATCAAAGTAGTGTAGTGGAGGTATGCGATTATCAATGACGTAGTGCAATAGAAAAATCATGCACAGAGTAGCCTACATAATCGCAAAGCAAGTGAAATATATTCACATGCTTGCCGCACACATAGCCTAGTTTCAACGGAATATCATCTGAAGGCAGCAAGAGTGCAAGAATTAAATTGGTAGACGTAAGTGTAGGAAAGACATTTAAATGCATGATATCTACCAGTAAATGCTAACTAAGGCAACAATTGGTAAGCACAGCACTTACACAAATGACTGCTGATTGGCTGAGAGAAATTGATGATAAAATGATTGTGGGGGCTGTCTTGTTAGACTTCAGTGCAGCTTTTGACATTATCGATCATAATCTGCTGCTGGAAAACGTATGTGTTATGGCTTTACACCTCCTGCTATGATGTGGATAGAGAGTTACTTGTCTAACAGAACACAGGAAGCCTCTCAAATATAATCCAGTTAGAATCAGGAATTCCCCAGGGTAGCTGTTAAGGACCCTTGTTTTTTTTTTTACTTTTTACTAAACAACATGTCACTGACTTTGAGTAAAGCCAGAGTGTCTATGTATGCGGATGACTCAAGACTATACACGTCAGCTACTACAATGACTGAAATTATTGCAACACAATGAACTGCAGTTTGTTTCTGAGTGGGTGGCAAGGAATAAGTTAGTCCTAAATATTTCTAAAACTAAAAGCATTGTATTTGGAACAGAACACTCACTAAACCCTAAACCTCAACTAAATCCTGTAATAAATAAATGTGGACATTGAGCAAATTGAGATGACTAAACTGCTTGGAGTAACCCTAGATTGTAAACTGTCATGGTCAAAACATATTGATGCAGTAGTAGCTAAGATGGGGAGAAGTCTGTCTATAATAAAGCGATGCTCTGCCTTCTTAACAACAATATGAACAAGGCAGATCATACAGGCCCTAGTTTTGTCGCACCTTGACTACTGTTCAGTCATGTGGTCAGGTGCCAGAAAAAAGGACTTAGGACAATTGCAATTGGCTCAGAACAGGGCAGCACGGCTGGCCCTTGGATGTACAAAGAGAGCTAATATGAATAATATGCATGTCAATCTCTCCTGGCTGAAAGTGGAGGAGAGATTGACTTCATCACTACTTTTACTTATGAGAGGTATTGACATGTTTGAATGCACCGAGCTGTCTGTATAAACTACGGACACTCATGCATACCCCACAAGACATGCCACAAGAGGTCTCACAGTCCCCAAGTCCAGAACAGACCATGGGGGCACACAGTACTATTTAGAGCCATGACTACATGGAACTCTATTCCACATCAAGTAACTGACAAGCAGGAAAATTAGATTTAAAAAACACCTTATGGAACTGCGGGGACTGTGAAGCAACACAAACATTGGCACAGACACATGCATACACACACGACAACATACGCACTATACATACACATGGATTTAGTACTGTAGATATGTGGTAGTGGTGGAGTAGGGGCCTAAGGGCACACAGTGTGTTGTGAAATCTTTGAATGTATTGTAGTGTTTTTAAAATTGTATAAGCTGCCTTCATTTTGCTGGACCCCAGGAAGAGTCGCTGCTGTTTTTGGCATTGGGCAGCTCACAGAAAAATGAAATTGGGCCATGACAGGCCCACCCAATCAGACTGATGTGTTTTTTAGCATTGTTGTGGACTTAAAACATTTTAAAATAAAAATGTGATGTTTTAAGTGAGATTTTGAGAGTGAAAATCAAACAAATCTATAGGATTTTTCACACAGGGTGTCTTTCCTTCGCTGGGTGGGCCATTTGAGTATATTCAGCACATTCACTTCAACAGGCATCTCTACACCACTGCATAGGGCCGATGGCAGGACAGCAGCATGATGTTAAAGGATAAGCAGTCTGTAAACTCGGACATAATAAGCCAGTAGGTCCCAAATCATAAGAATACAAAAACACAGCCATTAAGCATTTCCCAATCGAAATGTACAACTATTACTTCCCATTGCAAAATGTTCATGTTTAGCACACAAAGTAACCAGTGACCTAGTTTAAGAAAGAGTGAAAATGACCATATCTAAGTGGTTGCTTGTCAGAAAAGGATACATTTTTCATGGGGGAGTATACGAACAGATTTTAATAAGATTTCATGATGCTAAAATGCTGTCAATTCCACTTTAAATGCAACAATGTTTGACACGCAGTTATTTTCAAAGATACTAATATCAGCAAGCGAGCAAACTGATGGTACCGACAGAGCGGCCTACTGGTCAGACTCAGAAGGCGAGCACACCATCCACCGCTTCCGAGCATATTACTCGCCAATGTCCAATCTCTAGATAACAAGGTGGGCACAAGTATCAGAGATTGGAACATTCTCTGTTTCACAGAACATGGCTCACTTTGGATATGTTGTCAGAGTCGGTACAGCCACCAGGTTTCATCACGCATCGCGCCGACAGAAACAAATATCTCTCTGGTAAGAAGAAGGGCGGGGGAGTATGCCTTATGATTAACGACTGGTGTAATCACAACAACATACAAGAACTCAAGTCCTTTTGTTCACCTGACCTAGAATGCCTTACAATCAAATGCCGACCTCATTATCTTCAAAGAGAATTCTCTTCGATTATAGTCACAGTCGTGTATATCCCCCCCAAGCAGATACCTCGTCGGCCCTGAAAGAACTTCACTGGACTCTATGTAAACTGGAAACCATACATCCTGGGCCAGTAACCAATAGGTTGCTAGATCGAATCCCTGAACTGACAAGGTAAAAATCTGTCATTCTGCCCGTGAACAAGGCAGTTAACTACTTAGGGAGTAGCGGCGCGCTAGCGGGCCCCTCCCGACACTACCCGGTGAAATGTAAGGCGCCAAATTCAAAATCCAAAAGTTGAATTATTAAACATTCATAAATATACAAGTGTTGCATAGTCATCAAAAGCTCTGCTTCTTGGCAATATCACAGCGTTGTCAGATTTCAAAAAGGCTTTACAGCGAAAACACAACATTTGATTGTTTGAGGATAGCACCCCACATATTTTCCACATTAGCATAAATTCATATCCAGTTCATATCCCAGACAAATTAAAACAACTTCTTTGCTCGCTTTGAGGACAATACAGTGTCACTGACACGGCCCACTACCAAAGCCTGTGGGCTCTCCTTCTCCGTGTCCAACGTGAGTAAAACATTTAAACGTGTTAACCCTCGCAAGGCTGCCGGCCCAGATGGCATCCCTACCAGCGTCCTCAGAGCATGCGCAGACCAATCCCTATCCCAGTCTGTTGTCCCCACATGCTTCAAGATGGCCACCATTGTTCCTGTTCCCAAGAAAGCTAAGGTAACTGAACTAAATTACTATTTGCCCCGTTGCACTCACTTCTGTCATTATGAAGTGCTTTGAGAGACTAGTCAAGGATCATATCACCTCCACCCTACCTGATACCCAAGACCCTCTCCAATTTGCTTACCACCAAAATAGGTCCACTGACGATGCAATCGCCGTCACACTGCCCTATCCCATCTGGACAAGAGGAATACCTATGTAAGAATGCTGTTCATTGGTTACAGCTCAGCATTTACCACCATAGTACCCTCCAAACTCATCATTCATTTCGAGACCCTGGGTCTCGACCCCGCCCTGTGAAACTGGGTTCTGACGGGCCGCCCCCCAGGTGCTGAAGGTAGGAAACAGCATCTCCACCAAGCTGATCCTCAACACTGGGTGCGTACTCAGCCCTCTCTTGTACTCCCTGTTCACCCATGACTGCGTGGCCATGCACGCTTCCTGCTCAATCATCAAGTTTGCAGATGACACTACAGTGGTAGACCTGATTACCAACAACGACGAGACGGCCTACAGAGAGGAGGTGAAGGCCCTCAGTGTGGTGTCAGGAAAACAACCTCTCACTCAACAAAACAAAGGAGATGATTGTGGACTTCAGGAAACAGCAGAGGGAGCAACCCCCATGCACATAAACAAAACAGTAGTGGAGAAGGTATAAAGTTAAGTTCCTCGGCGTACACATCATGGACACACTGAAACGATCCACCCACACAGACAGCGTGGTGTAGAAGGCGCAACAGCGCCTCTTCAAATTCAGGAGGCTGAAGAAATTTGGCTTGTCACCTAAAACCCTGACAAACATTTACAGATGCACAATCGAGAGCATCCTGTCGGGCTGTATCACCGCCTGGTACGGCAACTGCACCGCCCTCAACCGCAAGGCTCTCCATAGGGTAGTGTGGTCTGCACAATGCATCACCGGGGGCAAACTACCTGCCCTCCAGTATGAGATATTACTCTTTCAAATCAATAACATCCTCTTTGATGACACCTGCTGCATCCGCTGCAAGCTAGCCGACAACAAAAGCTAGCGAGATAGACCTGGGGAAAAACTGCTGCCCGCTATTGTGCAGTGACCTGTTGGCCTTCAAGAAGGCAGAAGTTTTTGTTTTTGTAAAAGGGTCCCACCAATTAAGTCAAACTGTGATTGGTTGGTTCCACTGTCACTCCAAAATGTTGCCCTAATACAGTTGAATGGCAGATGCCTTGATTTAGCTTCTGATGGCCTAGCCAATGGCTGACTTAACTAGCTAGATTTATCTCCCCAGATTGGATATTTTTTTATCTTCAGTTTTAACCCTTTCCAACAAAAACTGAAGAGATTACAATCTGAACATAATTGAAAATAATACCCTAATTATCATAACTATTATTATATAAATATTTTATAAATCCTTATCCCTTCTCTGAAGGCGTACAGTAGAAGGCTCATTGTTCCCCACTATGTTTGGGTTAGTAATAATTTGTAGAGCCCCTACATTTTTTTTTCACTATTTTGAATATTTAAAGAATCCATATGTTGTTCTGAAATATGAACACAGAAATACTGGACATTTTGAACTCTTATTATGGTGGTGATTTGACAAAATTACATTCATGGTGTTGAATTGGACTTGCATTTTTCTGGTCTTGACCTGATATCAAACCCCTTGTCCCACTCCTGGTCTCAGTCTTGACTCGGTATAAATATGGAGTGGTTGAAAAACAAGTTTTAATGACTCCAACCTAAGTGTATGTAAACTTCCTACTTCAACTGTAAATCACACTGGTGGAACCTGGGAATAGTAAGGTCCTTATGGAGAAATAGTGAGGGGAAAACATTACAGTAGATTTTCTCTTCAGCTCGCTCACTGTATCTCTCTCAAGTTATTTTTTTTAAATCTCTAAAGCCCTTTTTTCCCCCTCTCTCTTTCTTCCTCACTCCACCCTCTCTGTAAGGCTACTCTTACTCAAGGGTTCAGAGATGGAACACCATCCTTGTTTTTGACAGCTGATAAATAAAGAGGGAATAGTAAGGTGAAATCTCTCACTCAGATCTGTGTGGGTGTGTGTCTGCGTGCTTTTACATGTGTGCAAGCTCCAACACACGGTACACTAACTCCTACACACTCAGTTGAGTCTGAGGGAACCAGCTATTAGTCTGCACTCCCCCGAGTGCACTACTTTTGACTAGGGCCTTGCATTATCAAGAGAATAGGGTGCCATTTGGGATGCACTCTCAGTTGAGCTCGGGGGAACCAGCCACTAGTCTAGTCTCAGAGGCAGAACGACTGTTCTGTTGACTTCCCCAATCATCACCACCACAGCTGGGGACTTCTGGCGTTGCTGCTCGGTGCCAAAACCAGATTAAAGTCTCTGCGCCACTGAATACAGTTACATGCACAAAATAATGTGATTTTTGTGGATACTCAGATTAATATAATAGTTTGATTAAAATGTTTACATGCTTTGCAAGAATAACAATCTCATCTGAAATCAGTTTACCTGATTGCACTCTGATAAATGCAGAAAATCAACAATCAAAATAAACGTTCTACCACATGTTCTTTTTGGGAAGCATATTTGATTCTGAGTTCAGACACACCATTTGTATGCGAAAACTACTTCTAAGACTCACTTCACTCGCACTAAAAAGAGAGGCTTGCTTGTCTGGTGCTAGCACATGCGCAGATCAAATACACTGCTGGAACGCCGATGTCCTAATAATTCTAAAGATTGCTCAGAAAACCAGGTGTTTTAATCGACATATGCTTACTTCGATTTTGACCATAGGCAAAGTAAGGTGTTCGCATGACTATTGCATAATCTGCCTACTGACATAGTCAGTTTAATATCGAATTATTACTGTGCATGTAAACGTATTCACTGACTGAGCGCTTCGTCACAGTCCACAGAAAAAAACACACAGTCTCTGTAAGTCTTGTCTGGTTGATGCCCACTCTTGGGGGTGTAGCTACACTAGAAACAGATTAGTTAGCCAATAGTGGGTGTACTTAGTCTAGCGAACACATTAACTGTCATGGTTAGAGTTAGCCGCTTGGCTAATGTTTAAGCTAACACGATTAAAGGGGCAACGTGGGTTGTTGGTACATTTTCCCAGCAGTAGCTCCTGTACTGAGGGTAGATGAGTGTTGACAGGAAGCTACACTCATGTAAACTGATGGAATTACAGCAGCCATCCTAGGAGCTGAATTGAATTCCGACTGACCTAACCAGGTTAGGAGGAGCTGTCTGTGTTCAAGGCCGAGTTAGGAGCTGCATTAGGAGCAGAGTGTTTAGAGAGCTGGCTAGGTTAAAGAGGCTGACTGTAGTTCTCTTAATGCAAGCCCTGGAGGCTGTGGCCGTGGACAGGAACTGTGACTAAGGGGGACTGGGTTGAAGTGGCTTGTATTTATTTTACACACACACACACACACACACACACACACACACACACACACACACACACACACACACACACACACAAAGTGAGTACTGCAGTCACAGCACTACTGATTTCAATCAGAGGTGATAAATGAACACCATTATCGACAGGAAGCACAGAATTTCCCCATCTGATTACAGCCAGTTTGTGTTAAAGCATCACAGTTCTCTGGATGAAGGGAACATTTTCACACCTGAGTTAACGAGGTGCAGGCAAGGTTTTACAACAAATTATATTTCATAATATAAATCGTCCAGCAGAATAAAACATGAAGAAATATAAAGTAGCCGACTAGCCGCACTAACGCAAAACATACATTTATTTTGACAGCAATGTTTTGACAACAAGCTGCCTCTATCAGGGTTTCCTCAAGCTCCACGGCTCCTCTCACCACCATCAGCCCTTTGATATCTGTCGGCCAGTCTGTGCTGTCTTGTCATGACAACGACCATAGGAGTTGGCTATACAACTCAAACAGACCTGGTACCAGGCTACCTCTTCACAGACAGTGTAGTGTTGAAGCTCCACCGTTCCGCTCAACACCATCAACAGTCCTTTTATGTCTGACACCTAGTCTCCACTGATGCAGTGGAAACAATGGCAGAGGCTGGTGGGGGCAGAAGTGCAGTGAAAACAGTAGAAAACCAACACACAATGCTCAGTGCTATGACAGCTCCTTCTCAACAAAGGATAAAAGGGAAGGCTGAGGATTCCCTCAGTCTGACCAGGCTACAGCACATTGCAGCTCACAGGTACGAGTCCTGGCAACCATGCTCTACACACAACACTGAGACAGGAACACTGTACACACAGTGTGGTGGGAAGCGAGCCCCCCCTTTTCCCTCATAGCCTCAATTCGTTGTGGGGCACAGTTGTGTCAAGTTGGCTGGTGGACCATTCTTGACACACAGGAAACTGATGAGCGTGAAAAACCCAGCAGCATTGCAGTTCTTGACACAAACCGGTGTGCATGGCACCTTCTACCATACCCCGGGCAAAGACACTTAGATTTTTAGTCTTGTCCATTCACAGTCAATGGCACACATACACAATCCATGTCTCAATTGTCTCAAGGCTTAAACATCCTTCTTTAACCTGTCTCTTCCCCTTCGACACTGATTGAAGTGGATTTAACAGGTGACATCAATAAGGGATCATAGCTTTCACCTGGATTCACCTGGTCAGTTTGTCATGGAAAGAGCAGGTGTCCTTAATGTTTTGTACACAGTGTATATTATATTTACAGGAAGGCTAAAAGTTCATTCAAGCAGTCACACTGTTTTGCAGTGGCTCACTGTGTTTGTACCACACATGTACACAAACACACTTTGTACCATAGCAACCTGCACACACACTCTTCCCAAAACATCAGCCACATGGCAGTAAGTGGTGAATGACTAGCACACTGACTGACTACTGTCCAGGTACTGGGGTGGGGAATGGTTTGTACTGGTATGGGGGGATGGGGTTCAGTGTGATGTCTATGTGGTCAGATGGGAATTATTATACAGGAGCAGCAGGAACAGGAAGAGGAAAAACAGAGCTGACACTTTCCCTCTCTGCCCACACTGTGTGTGAATCATCTCACTGCAGGAGGCACACAGTAAAACCCAGAGCAGACAGTTCAGTACATTCCAAATGGCATCCAATTCCTTATATAGTGGACTACTTTTGGGTGAATAGGGTGCTATTTGGGACGCACCCCGGGAGTTCAGCAGAGCCTTGCAATGAGCAGACAGAAGACACTTCCTGTTAACTAAACCTATGACTGAACCACTGTTCAAAACCCACAGAGCAGCACGACTTCGCCATTCATTTTCTGTATTCAGGGTTCACTCAAACATAGTCTTTAAGCTTTGTTTTACTATTGACAGTTTCAGCTAATTTTGGGATTGTATTTCGATTCACTTTCCTTAAATATACAGTGCATTCGGAAAGAATTCAGACCCCTTGACTTTTTCCACATTTTGTTAAGTTGTAGCCTTATTCTACAATTTATTAAATTGTTGTTTTCACCCTCAATCTACACACAATTCCCCATATTGCCAAAGCAAAAACAGTTTTTTTTAATTTGTTTTTGAAACAAACAAAAATATGAAAATAGCACATTTACTTAAGTATTCAGACCCTTTACTCAGTACTTTGTTGAAGCACCTTTGGCAGTGATTACAGCCTTGAGTCTTCTTGGGTATGACGCTACAAGTTTGGCACACCTGTATTTGGGGTAGCAATCTCTGTAGATCCTCTCAAGCCCTGTCAAGTTGGATGGAGAGCATCGCTGCACAGCTATTTTCAAGTCTCTCCAGAGCTGTTAGATTGGGTTAAAGTCCGGGCTCCGGCTGGGCCACTCAAGGACATTCAGAGACTTCCCGAAGCTACTCCTACGTTGTCTTGGCTGTGTGCTTCGTTCACTGTCCTTTTTGAAGGTGAACCTTCACCCCAGTCTGAGGTCCTGACTGCTCTGGAGCAGGTTTTCATCAAGGATCTCTGTACTTCTCTCCGTTCATCTGATCCTGACTAGTCTCCCAGTCCCTGTCACTGAAAAACATCTCCACAGCATGATGCTGCCACCACCATGCTTCACCGAAGGGAGGGTGCCAGGTTTCCTCCAGATGTGACGCTTGGCATTCAGGCCAAAGACTTCAATCTTGGTTTGAAAAGACCAGAGAATCTTGTTTCTCATGGTCAAAGTCCTTTAGGTGCCTTTCGGCAAACTCAAAGTGGGCTGTCATGTGCCTTTTACTGAGGAGTGGCTTCATCCACTCTACCATAAAGGCCTGATTGGTGGAGTGCTGCAGAGATGGTTGTCCTTATGGAAGGTTCTCCCATCTCCACATAGGAACTCTGGAGCTCTGTCAGAGTAACCATTGGGTTCTTGGTCACCAAGGCACTTCTCCCCCGATTGCTCAGTTTGGCCAGGAGGCCAGCTCTAGGAAGACTCTTGCTGCCTCAACTTCGTCCATGTAAGAATGATGGAGGCCACTGTGTTTTTGGGGACCTTCAATGCTGCAGACATTTTTTGTTACCCTTCCCCAGATCTGTGCCTCGAGACATTCCTGTCTCGGAGGGTCTACGAACAATTCCTTCGACCTCATGGCTTGGTATTTGCTCTGGACATGCACTTTCAACTGTGGGATGTAGACCGGTGTGTGCCTTTCCAAATCATGTCCAATCAATTGAATTTACCACAGGTGGACTCCAATCAAGTTGTAGAAACATCTCAAGGATGATCAATGGAAACCGGATGTACAGTGAGGGAAAAAAGTATTTGATCCCCTGCTGATTTTGTACGTTTGCCCACTGACAAAGAAATTCTCAGTCTATAATTTTAATGGTAGGTTTATTTGAACAGTGAAAGAGAATTAACAACCCCAAAAAAATCCAGAAAAACGCTTGTGAAAAATGTTATAAATTGATTTGCATTTTAATGAGGGAAATAAGTATTTGACCCCTCTGCAAAACATGACTTAGTACTTGGTGGCAAAACCCTTGTTGGAAATCACAGAGGTCAGACGTTTCTTGTAGTTGGCCACCAGGTTTGCACACATCTCAGAAGGGATTTTGTCCCATTCCTCTTGTGCAGATCTTCTCCAAGTCATTAAGGTTTCGAGGCTGACGTTTGGCAACTCGAACCTTCAGCTCCCTCCACAGATTTTCTATGGGATTAAGATCTGGAGACTGGCTAGGCCACTCCAGGACCTTAATGTGCTTCTTCTTGAGCCACTCCTTTGTTGCCTTGGCCGTGTGTTTTGGGTCATTGTCATGCTGGAATACCCATCCACGACCCATTTTCAATGCCCTGGCTGAGGGAAGGAGGTTCTCACCCAAGATTTGACGGTACATGGCCCTGTCCATTGTCCCTTTGATGCGGTGAAGTTGTCCTGTCCCCTTAGCAGAAAAACACCCCCAAAGCATAATGTTTCCACCTCCATGTTTGACGGTGTTCTTGGGGTCATAGGCAGCATTCCTCCTCCTCCAAACACGGCGAGTTGAGTTGATGCCAAAGAGCTCCATTTTGGTCTCATCTGACCCCAACACTTTCACCCTGTTGTCCTCTGAATCATTCAGATGTTCATTGGCAAACTTCAGATGGGCATGTATATGTGCTTTCTTGAGCAGGGGGACCTTGCGGGCGCTGCAGGATTTCAGTCCTTCACAGCGTAGTGTGTTACCAATTGTTTTCTTGGTGACTATGGTCCCAGCTGCCTTGAGATCCTTGACAAGATCCTCCCGTGTAGTTCTGGGCTGATTCCTCACCGTTCTCATGATCATTGCAACTCTACGAGGTGAGATCTTGCATGGAGCCCCAGGCCGAGAGAGATTGACAGTTCTTTTGTGTTTCTTCCATTTGCGAATAATCGCACCAACTGTTGTCACCTTCTCACCAAGCTGCTTGGCGATGGTCTTGTAGCCCATTCCAGCCTTGTGTAGGTCTACAATCTTGTCCCTGACATCCTTGGAGAGCTCTTTGGTCTTGGCCATGGTGGAGAGAATCTGATTGATTGATTGATTGCTTCTGTGGACAGGTATCTTTTATACAGGTAACAAGATGAGATTAGGAGCACTCCCTTTAAGAGTGTGCTCCTAATCTCAACTTGTTACCTGTATAAAAGACACCTGGGAGCCAGAAATCTTTCTGATTGAGAGGGGGTCAAATACTTATTTCCCTCATTAAAATGCAAATCAATTTATAACATTTTTTACATGCGTTATTCTGGTTTTCTTAGTTGTTATTCTGTCTCTCACTGTTCAAATAAACCTACCATTAAAATTATAGACTGATCACTTGTTTGTCAGTGGTACAAAATCAGCAGGGGATCAAATACTTTTTTCCCTCACTGTACCTCACTGTACCTGAGCTCAATTTCGGGTTTCATAGCAAAGGGTCTGAATGCTCATGTAAATAAGGCATTTCTGTTATTTACTTTCTATAAATAAAAGAAAATGTCTGAAACATGGTTTTCGCTTTGTCCTTATGGGGTAGTTTGTGTAGATGAGGACAATGTTTTATTTAAAACTTTAGAATAAGGTTGTAATGTAACAAAAAGGTGGAAAAAGTGAAGGGGTCTGAATACACTCTATATAGTGTGTGTGTGTGTGTGTGTGTGTGTGTGTGTGTGTGTGTGTGTGTGTGTGCGTGCATGCGTGCGTACATACATACATATGTTCAAAAGTTTGGGGTCACTTATACATTTCCTTGTTTTTGAAAGAAAAGCAAAAAAAAAAATTGTCCATTAAAATAACATCACATTTAGCAGAAATACAGTGCAGTCATTGTTAATGTTAATGTAAATGACTATAGTAGCTGAAAATGGCAGATTTTTTATGAAATATATACATAGGCATACTGATTAAAGAAGCAATAAAACTGGCCTTCTTTAGACTAGTTGAGTATCTGGAGCATCAGCATTTGCGGGTACTATTTAATCCAGACCAAAATACGTAGGCATCGTAAACACTGAATTTTAAATCAGCAGCGGATAAAACTGGAAAAATAGAGACCTGTAAGGTAAAATGGAGCAGGCAGTAGACAATAAGCTGCAAATAAAAAACTTGGCATAGCCGTAGGGCATGCACATAGATTAGATGAACAGAAGCAGAAATTGGCTAATGCGCTAGAAAAGAGTCAAAACCTAAATCAAGAATTAGAGAAAGCCCTTGAGGATAGGCAAATTAAACAATTCAGAGTTAAGCTTCAACAGTATCAGAATACGTTTGGAGGAGTATATTCAATTGCCACTTCTCCGCCGTTTGCCACATGCTATAAGGTGAAACAGTTCACAACTGGTGGGCCACCATTATACCTCTCTTAAAGAAGAAAAAGAGTGATATGGGTTGCGAGAGGAAGAGGACAGGCACATTACGAGTCCCAACATAGTAGTCCCGGACTGGATAGTGGATCAGCATGATCAAGGTAATCATAGAGATGTGCAACCAGTACGAACACACACGACCCTGGTTACATATTATCAGGGACAAATAATACCAGGGGAGGACAACTCTATTTCAGATGACGCACAGCCCCAAGTACGGATCCAAATTCAGCATCACCATCAGCCAAATGCGTAGTATTATGAAAGAGGCACTGGATCCAGTAAGGGAGGGACAGGAATGTATCAGTTTCTTGAGGAGACAGGATATAATTTTTGGGTTCCCTGCTGGTGACTATGATCATATTTACGCTCGCTTTTGCCAAGGGCCATGTTGCCAACCCTCGCACATGGATATCGAACGTCGGCTTGGTCCTCGGGACACGAAGTGTGTGACCCAGCGACAGCAAATGACGAAATTGAGGGATTCTTAACAGTTCTTCTTACAGTTGGGAATGTATTGTTTCGACCAGATGCGAGTAAAAATTGTAATTGTGATTACTAAGGAATACACGATTATGTGGATCGGATGGATGAAGCGTTACGTACTAATCTGACAATGGGGGATAGATACGATCAAAATGCAGGAATTTGTACGTCTGCTTTGATGGCAGGATTGAAACCTGTTATCAAAACGGCTATTGTGGGGGTACTGGACCAGCATTTTCACTGGGATGAAATAGTACAAGCAGCGTGGGGCAGTTGGTCATTGGAAGAATGAGTGTAGAGTGGAAATGGAGCCTGCTGCATTCGTAGGGAATGCTGCAATGCAAGCGTTTAACTCTGTCAAAACAACAGCAACAAACACTCTTGAAAGCAGCGGGGCAGGAAACTTTTACATAGGGGTGTATGACAACGGATCAATCAATACTGGTTCATAGGGATAAATTTGCGACAGGAAAAATGATCACATTTAACAGGTAACATAGGCACAATCTAAGCTGATTCAGCTATTACCCATGTCGTTGGGTAACAATACCAGGATAATTTTACATGACGATGGGAGTAGAACCGATTTTCGGGTTGGATAGTCTTTGCGAGTTGCTAGGAGAGTGGATTCTAAAAAGGTAACAAATTATAATTGTCAGTAAGAATGGTCGAAAGCCGAACAATTGTTGGTTCAGGATCATCCACTATGGGCAAAAGATGCATTAGATTGTGGTCTGATCAAAGGTTGCAAGCCTGTTGTGGTGGAGGCAGAACCACAGCCACCAATGAGACAATATCCTATTAAACCGGAAGCTGAATACATAGTAGACACTGAAGGGTTGTGGTATAACACTACCACTGGAAGACCTGTAGCACCAAGCTGGATACATAGAAGACACTGAAGGGTTGTGGTATAATACTACCACTGGAAGACCCGTGGCCCCAAGCTGGATACATAGTAGACACTGAAGGGTTGTGGTATAACACTACCACTGGAAGGCCCATGGCACCAAGCTGGATACATAGTAGACGCTGAAGGGTTGTGGTATAACACTACCACTGGAAGACCAGTAGCACCAAGCTGGATACATAGTAGATGCTGAAGGGTTGTGGTATAATACTACAAGCTGGATACATAGTAGACACTGAAGGGTTGTGATATAATACTACCACTGGAAGACCAGTAGCACCAAGCTGGATACATAGTAGACGCTGAGGGGTTGTGGTATAACACTACCCCTGGAAGACCAGTAGCACCAAGCTGGATACATAGTAGACGCTGAGGGGTTGTGGTATAACACTACCACTGGAAGACCTGTAGCACCAAGCTGGATACATAGTAGACACTGAGGGATTTGGATTTGCCCCAAACAGAATGCTTTGTATTCAGGACATAAAGTTAATTTCTTTACCACATCCTTTGCAGTTATATTTTAGTGCCTTATTGCAAACAGGATGCATGTTTCAGAATATTTGTATTCTACACAGGCTTACGTAATTTCACTCTGTCATTTAGGTTAGTATTGTGGAGTACCTACAATGTTGTTGACCCATCCTTATTGTTCTCCTATCACAGCCATTAAACTCTGTAACCTTTTTGAAGTCACCACTGGCCTCATTGTGAAATACCTGAGCGGTTTCCTTCCTCTCCAGCAACTGAGTTAGGAAGGATGCCTGCATCTTTGTATCTGGTGTATTGATACACCATCCAAAGTGTAATTACCATGCTCAAAGGGATATTCAATGTCAAATCTTCCAGTCTTATTGCTTTTGCTATTGTTTTCAGAATTTGTATATGTATCACTTCGCTTTGGCAACACAGACCTTGTCATTTATACCATAAAAACATATACAATTTTAATTTGAGAGACACCGAGTCCGAGAGACAGGGAGAGGATGACTTGTTTCACATCCACGGCCATGTCAATTCTGACAGGACTGGGGGTCATGGCGTAGGAGCCCCCGCTGTATTGTTCCTGTTTTAAAAAAAACTATACTTCCATGTGAATGAGTGTAGCTGCAGCCACAGTCTCAGAAAATATGTTGGCATCCAGCCCCTGAGGAGGAAGTGTGCTACTGCCAGCCCACCACAGCCCTAGCAGCTTGTTGACAGCTATTTGAGCTTCAGTTCCTACTAATACATCTGAAAGTGTGAAAAGCCAAGGCCTCAAAGCATCTTGTCCCCGACTGCCGCGGACCTTCAATGAGTAGGTGTTCTAAATTCTTTTACCGGTAGTGTATTTCCCAATACTCGGTTCTACTACCCATAACGTTAATAAGGCGAGAAACAGATGGTCCAAATTAATGTTAAGTTAATGCCCTATAAAATCAGTGTTTAGTGTTTGCTGTTGGTTTAGTGAGCTATTCATAGGTGATGGCAGGAAATGCAAGGGATATAGCCGGAAATGCAAGGGTAGTGATCATTAAGCACCAAATGATGGAAAAAGGACAAAATGTTTCACAACGTTTTCCGTTGTGTGACCTGTTGAATATGACCCAGGTTTCCAGTTTCACTCGGCTATCTTTCTTCCGGGAACACCAACTTTACTGCTTTCCTTCAAACAACTTTCAGTGTAGCGATTTCAATGGCTTCCTTGCAAGGCATTTCATTAGATTCCTTTGCAGCTATTATGGCACCTCATTCCCAGAATTCATCTCATCGGAGTGTCGTTGTTGTTTTCATGTTGCCTGAGGCGGTCATTAGTTGTTCAAGTCATTGGCCGTCACCGGGCAGAATCCATTCTACAGAAGGCATAATACACACACAACAAACGACACACATACAGACACGTATTGTTCCAATTCAGTCTCTCTGATTGGTTTCTCAATCATTCTCCAATAAGTGCAGAGAGAAAGTACTAAAGGCACCGGTAGACAGGAAATCAATGGTGGGAACATCACATGAAAATCCATAGGGTCATTACTAGTGCTGACTCCATTTAGTCGACTGGTCGGTTCTTTGGTCGACCAAGATTTTTTAGACGAGAAGATGACACCCGTCTGATTCAAGCCAGTCAGTGAACTAATCAATTGCGGAGGCCGCGGGGATGGCAAGCAGTATCACCAGTAGTACATTTACCGTTAATTACCATAACTTGTAATGTACAATGTTTGTTTGGTTACGGTAATTTATGTTAATGCGATCAGTATATTATTATTACAGTCTTACCATTGTCATTGTAGGAGTGGACACGTTTTTTGCAGAGCACAAAACCAAGGCTACATTTGTGAGAATTTTTTTTTTGGTTTATTTCAGTCCTTTTACCAGTTGTCAATGTATTCATTGTCTTTATTTGGAGCGCTCCTGTCAATCTTGTGTAAGGAAACGCACTTGATTACGCATAGAAGTAGGCCTAGGCTACATTGCCTGCACACAAATGTAGGCTTATAAATGTGCCTATTTTGGGTTCTGATACTATTGCTGAGTCTTAACTCACCATCACTTCAAAGTAATTTTTTCTTTGCCTCAAACAGCAAGTAAACAAAGCCTGTTTTTTTTATATCCATTGAGAATGACAATGGTTCCTCAACAAAGCCTATTTGTAAAATCTTTGCAGCCCTCTCCCTTTCAATAACCACTCAGCATTAAAGGGAAAAAAATTCCATGCTCAGATCCGATGGAAACATCATAAAAAAGGCCTACCTGATTACTTATTATCCCTTGCGCAAATAGCCTACAGCTGTGTCTGTCTGTCTGGAGCTCACTTGCGCAGGAAACTTGAGGGCCCAGAATGATGTCTGTATCTGAAAATAAGAATACAATTGTTCAAATACGAGCCTAGTTGGTTTAGCCATCAAAAAAGGCAAGAACCATGAATGGCTGCAATAATGAAAGGGCTGGACATGCCGGGTAATGAGTTCGGATTGGTCTGCAATGTAGCATTTCTAAAGGTGCTTTAAAAAAAAAAAAAATGACGTAATAGAACTGCAAAAGTGTTGCTCTCCACTTTCTGGAGGACTGAGTTTTGAAATCAGTGTAATTCCCTGCGGAATTTGAGTATGATAGCTAAGGAGATGGAGAAAATTGTGGCAAACATGCAGAGAGTTGGAAAGAGAACACACAAAATCCTGTTGTATAAAATACCGGTCTCCGGATTACATCTACAAACTAAGGGCAACCATGGCATCCGTGACAGAGAGGGAGAAGCCTCCATCCATGCATATGTGTAAGATATTTGTTTCTAATTTTGTCAGAAAGTCATTTTCATTTCAAGTTAAAGCGTACTGTTAGCTAGCTAGCTAACGTTAGCTGGCTGGCTCGCTAGCTAACATTACGTGTATGATCTGTGTAGTAATATGATTCGTATCTCAGAGCCATTTGCATTGCTAGTTATATCCTAATGTTAGCTAGCTAGCTAACATTGAACCTGGTTGGTTAGCTACCTGCAGGTTAGTAACGTTATGAGTTGGGATTATGGTTCATTGTTTAGCTAGATAGCTACAAGTCTAAACAAAGAAGACTCCACTATGCAAGTAACTGTTTCACTACAATTTCTGTATCCTGTACATGTGACAAATAAACATTGATTTTATTTGATATAGTATGCATTTACCAGAGACGGAACTGTGAAGAACATGACCTGCACCAAAGTCAAATTAGGATAACGTTAGGCCAATGAGACAGTGTTTCCAAGTTCAAAAAAGATGCCGGAGAATGCCCTGCTTTTATTTCGTCACCCTCACAACCACAAACTGTTTTCTGTAATTGGCTCGCCATTAACTTGTAAATAATGATCTTGTGAGTTTATTTTCCTGTCAAATGAGCTAAAGTGAAGACGTTGTCAACTATATGATATGGTCCTTAGTTGAGCTGGCTGACCAGCTAACTTAACCTTGTCACACATACCAACAAACAAGTGTGATCATTCAACAGTGGTCCCTGCAGCGTACGCTCAAACTAGTGTGATTAAAACACTTTTTAGAACGTCCAGTTTCGATTGACGCAACAGTCAGCATTTAAGCTAGGCACACTTTTTTCACAGAAATATTTTGAACAAACACAGTCCTTACAAAGTTATGTCCTGAATGTGACTAGTTCATTTTTGGATGCAATGTTCATTCACAGAAGTAGCGACAGCCTACACAATCATCCAAACCGGAAAATGTAAGCTACATTAGTCCTAGCGCTAACTGAGAAAATATTGACGTAACACAAGCGGTCATATTTAGATAACTCTCGGCTGTAAGAAACCGCAATATGAATTAGCAAATAGCAATTACTATTTATATGTCGTCTACGATAATTCACTTCCCTTCATTCACTTCGAGAGGTTTACCCTTCACCTCATAACAACATATTTGGTCTGACAGACGTTTACATGACAACCAGAATGCATTGTATAATGTCAACAAACATGGCGCCACACACATCTGGTAAATAGCTTAGCATTAGCTCATTATTATCAGTACAACCTTCCAAAAAGTATTCTACACATATCATAGGTGTCCATTACAATCTATGCAATTGGAATTCATTATTTGTCACCAGTAGTTGAATACATGTGAATAAATAAATTATGCTCCATACATATACCAGCATACAACGACAACACGATATACAGAAAATAAGCCACTTACTTTGATAAGAACGCACACATGTCCAAAGTTATTATTTGTAAGGAAAACAACAAGGCAATGCGAGCGCCAGCCAGAAAATGTGCCAATTCATGCAAGACTCCACAAATGTCTGCATAGTTGATCTGTGGAAACATTGGTGAAGTGCTTGGGCTGTCCTGTAAAGCCTCAAACATAAATTGTCTGTAACGCTGAAATGGGCTACTTCTATGTGAATTAATGAGGTGGTGGAACACACCTCAACTAAAACTTGTTGGAAAGAATTTGAAATTCACAAGTTGAAACATAGCCTATAGATAATTAGCAGGCAACGCATGTTAACTGTCCTGTTGCATAACAATCACATTTTGGAACAGTGAGTGCTTTCTGAGATCGCGTGCATAAAACAACTCACGCTGGGGCAAACGTTACAGATATTTGGAACTCAAGTGTGAAAAAGGTTAACATTAGCTAGCTAACAAGCTAGAAACAAACCAAAACATTGTTTAGAAAGATAGCAAACCAGGCAACTAAAAGTAGATTGACATATACTAAATTCATTTTTAAACAGGTGGGTTTATTGGTGTTAAAATACACTAGTTATGCTATTTTGGACCACCAGGCTGCTGATGCCATACAGCCTGTAGTTTTTGTGTTTATACTTTTTAAAAACGACAACAAGTTTGATGTCAGACGACAATTGAATGTTCATGATGTCACTGCGACAACTGTCTATAGACAGTATAAACCAGCCTTTAGTCTTAAATCTTTGGTTATTTAGCACAACCTCACATGTGAATCCTTAAAGAGATGGGTGGGGCTAAGGCTTAAGAGGGTGTGAACCAGGCTGAATGGGGGTAGACAAAGAAGAGCTCTCCAGTAGTTTTACCAAAACATTCATGGGCCATCTTCTCAAAAGTGAGATTACAAGTTTATCAACTTATACTGCAGTGTATAATATAGCATTTTCTAGTTCTGAGTCTCTACTTTCATCCAATGTAAAAGGCTAAATTTCTAATTTTGCTACATAAGATCGAATTGAGCCGGTCGGTCACAGATTGATGTAATCAAGATGGCGCCGATAGAGATGGCAGCTTCGCTTCTAGTCCTTAGGAAACTGTGCAGTATTTTATTTTTTTAATCTATTATTTCTTACAAAGTTAGCCCAGAAAACCTTAAGTGTTATTACATACAGCCGGGAAGAACTATTGGATTTCAGAGAGACATCAACTTACCAGCACTACGACCAGGAATACGACTTTCCCAAAGCGGATCCTTTGTCTGCAACTCCCAGGGCATTTGAACTGATTCCAGAGGCCGACCCAAAACAACGCTGTCGGAGGAGAGGGTGCCGGAGCGGTCTTCTAGTGAGGCTTCGGATGTGCGCACACCACCCACCGCTTACGAGTATATTACTCGCTAATGTCCAGTCCCTAGTTAACAAAGTCGACGAAATTAGGGCAATAGTTGCTTTCCAAAGAGATATCCGGGATCTGTTTCACGGAAACATGGCTAGCTGGGTAAATGCTGTCGGAGTCCATAGAGCCAACGGGATTTTCAGTGCATTGCGCCGACAGGAATAAACATCTCTCCGGATGTATGTTTTATGATTAACTTGTTAGGGATCGGCTCATGAGGTGGAGAGCCTGGCGTGCCCAAAGTAAAATGCCTCCCATTCAGGCCCAGAAAATAGGATATGCACATATTTAGTACCATTGGATAGGAAACACTCTGAATTCTCCAAAAGTGTTAACCATTTGTCTGTGAGTAAAACAGGCAGGCGAAACCCCGAGGAATTTCTGTCCTGGAAAAAGTGATTGACACATTGCTCATTTGGAACCCCTCCCTCATGAAAATGACCATATAAGGGCATATGAATGCAGTACCCATCGCTTCCTCTGGATGTCAACAGTCTCGAGACAGTGTAAATTTTCAATTTGGATGCTTTAGACCAGAGAATAAGAGCAAACCAGGAAGTGTACTTTTTATGTCAACAGTACCCAGCGCACGCTCCCGACAAGGCACGCAGTGTCTTTTTTACCGTCTTTATCGATCAGTTTATATTCCGGTTGATTTATAATAGTAAATATACGTAAAAGTGTTCCTAAGGATACATTTAAAACTATGTTTGATTGTTCTTGGACAAGTTTATAGGTATAAGATGAACGAGTTCTCGTCACGTTTCAATGGAGGAGTGGAGGCTGTCGTTTCTGATTATAATGCGCGAACCAAATGGAGATTTATGGATAAAATACATTACTTTTTCTAACAAAAGAACCATGGATTGTCTTCATTGGACACTTAGGATGACCTCAGCAGAAGTTCTTCAACAGGTAATTGATTTGTTTTCGCTGTGAAATGTGTTATGTGTGTGATGGCTAATGGATTCATGGCTATGGGAAAAATATGTGAGGTGCTACCCTCAAACAATCAAATGTGCTGCTTTCGCCGTAAAGCCTTTTTGAAATCTGACAACGCTGTGATATTGCCAAGAAACAGAGCTTTTGATGTGTATGGAACACTTGTATATTGGTGATTGTTTAATAATTCAACTTTTGGATTTTGAATTTGGCGCCTTGCATTTCACCTGGTAGTGTCGGGATTGGGGCGCTAGCGCGGGTAGTGTCGGGATTGGGGCGCTAGCGCCCCAGCAATCCCTGAGAGGTTAAATAAAGGTGAAATAAAATAATTGATAAATCTATATCTTGTTTGCTTGCGTATTGTATTAAATTGAAACATGTTCTTGTATTTGTTTGTACCTTTGCCTTGTTCAGGGGCAGAACGACAGATTTTTTTACCTTGTCAGCTCGGGGGATTCAATCTTGCAACCTTTCGGTTACTAGTCCAATGCTCTAACCACTAGGCTACCTGCCTGCTGTATAACTGGTTTAGCGTGTATTTGTTTTGTGAGAGCTACCAGGTTTATTTGCCATTAACTAAAAGCCATTTCTGCCTAAAATGACATACCCAAATCTAACTGCCTGTAGCTCAGGACCTGAAGCAAGGATATGCATATTCATATTCCATTTGAAAGGAAACACTGAAGTTTGTGGAAATGTGACAGACACAGCAGGGATTCAAACTGTAGAACCCAGTTCCTACATTTGAAAATAAAAATTGCCTTTAATCAAACAAAACTATGCTACATTGTATCTCTGGGACCCGCAGGATGTGAATTACAACATCATTCTAGTCACATTAGCGCATGTTAGCAACAACCAATCCCGTAGAGGTTAAGTAATATGTGACCCGTCTCAGGAAGCTAGGCATATGTTGCACGTCACTACTTCAAATGAGGATTTTAACGTCTTTATTTTAGCTAAATGTGTTTTTTTGGCAGAAATGCATTCTGGAATATGTGAACGTTCATGTGCCTTAAACCTTTATTCTATCTGTAAATACACATTATTTATTTAGAGCCTAGTTGTTTTAGCATCAGAAAAAGCTAGGAACCTTCCCACTAGCCGTGATTGGCTGAAATAATGGATTGGCTGGGAGATTAGTTCAGATTGGTCTGCCATGTCGAATCCTTCTGTCTATAACATGAGCTGGTCAGTATGTGTAGGTAATCCTTTCTACCGTGCCTTTTATTAAAGACACAACGTTAGCCATCGAGAACTGCAAAAGTTTTGCTACTTTTCTCAACATTGATGCCCTGAATTTAGCAGGCGCTAACAGATTTGTTGGAAAAAGTTGAGATGGGCTACGTTCTGCACACGCAATGGTAGGTGTGAACCAGAGTGACTTGACACAAAGCTGAACAAACAAGATGTAGCTACAAATAAAAGTTAAATTGTTACCTTCGCTGTGAAGGTTGCATCCATGTATACAGTTAAGAGTATAGTTACATTTGAAATATTATATGTTTCTAATTTTGTCAGAAAGTTATTTTCATTGCAAGTGTGCTGTTCACCAGCTAGCGAACGTTATCTTGCTGGCTCGCTATGATCTGTTTAGTAATATTATTAGAATTGGAAATCTCTAGGCTGTGTAAGGGCTATTTGACCAAGAAGGAGAGTGATGGAGTGCTGCATCAGATGACCTGGCTTCCACAATCCCCCGACCTCAACCAAATTGAGATGGTTAGGGATGAGTCGGACCGCAGAGTGAAGGAAAAGCAGCCAACAAGTGCTCAGCATATGTGGGTACTCCTTCAAAACTGTTGGAAAAGCATTCCAGGTGAAACTGGTTGAGAGAATGCCAAGGGTGTGCAAGGCTGTCATCAAGGCAAAGGGTAGCTATTTGAAGAATCTCAAATATATTTTGATTTGTTTAACACTTTGTGGTTACTACATGATTCCATGTGTTATTTCATAGTTTTGATGTCTTCACAATTATTCTACAATGTATGAGTAGGTGTTCTAAAACTTTTGACCTGTAGTGCATTTGGATGTGCAGTGTCAGCGTTTGTTTGGTTATCTTGCTAATGAAAAATTCATTAAAGTAGTTGGCAATATCATTTGGTTTTGTGATGAATGAGCCATCTGATTCAATGAATGAGCTTTTTTTCCTAAACTTCATTTAAGATGCTCAAAAGCTTTTACTATCATTCTTTATATAATTTATTTTTGTTTCATAGTATTGGTTTCTTTTTATTTATAAAAATTATTATTCATACATTTTATTCTTAAATTTTCAGTACGTTTGACAATCAGTTGGGCTGCCAAACTTGTTTGCCATACCTTTTGCCTCATCCATCTCAACCATACCATTTTTAAATTCCTCATGAATCGAAGGGGATTTAACAGTTTTTACAGTCATTTTCTTAATAGGTGCGTGCGTATTAGTAACTGGAATAAGCAATTTTATGAATGTGTCAAGTGCAGCATCTGGTTGTTCCTCATTACACACCACAAACCAGCAAATATTATTTACATCATCAACAAATGAATCACTACAAAACTTATTGTATAACCTCTTAAACACTATATTAGGCTCAGCCTTTGGTTTTCCTAGATATGGCTACTATTATTGTGATCACTACATCCTGTGGATCAATACATGTTGATGATTTCATTCCTGTGCTGTTTGTAAATACCCTGGAAGGTTGACTGACAACCTGAACCAGGATACAGGCACTGGTTACAGTCAGAAGGTTTCTTGAGTGGTCAGCTTGATGAGAGAGCCAGTTTGCACTATATTGATCAACGTTTTTTTCTGTGATCAACATTATTTTAGCTCCTTTTCAATGACAAAACAAATCTAACTTTGCAAGATTGAGTCTGATTTTGTTGTAGGCAGAGCCAGAGCGCAATGGAGTAGAATTCTATTGTCAGGGGTAGCCCACAAGTGGTCTTTCAACTACCCACAAGTAAATGCGCTTTTCAGATCAGTTTAGAGGTTCAGGCATTTATATGCATTTACAAATTTGTTGATATTCTTCGCTAGTCACGAGTTATCTATAAGTCGGCTAAGTTAAGGCCGGCAATGGGGAGTTACTGCTTCCTACAAGAGCACAAAACATGTACAGTGGGGCAAAAAAGTATTTAGTCAGCCACCAATTATGAAAGTTCTCTCACTTAAAAAGATGAGAGAGGCCTGTAATTTTCATCATAGGTACACTTCAACTATGACAGACAAAATGAGGAAAAAAAATCCCGAAAATCACATTGTAGGATTTTTAATGAATTTATTTGCAAATTATGGTGGAAAATAAGTATTTGGTCACATACAAACAAGCAAGATTTCTGGCTCTCACAGACCTGTAACTTCTTCTTTAAGAGGCTCCTCTGTCCTCCACTCGTTACCTGTATTAATGGCACCTGTTTGAACTTGTTATCAGTATAAAAGACACCTGTCCACAACCTCAAACAGTCACACTCCAAACTCCACTATGGCTAAGACCAAAGAGCTGTCAAAGGACACCAGAAACAAAATTGTAGACCTGCACCAGGTTGGGAAGACTGAATCTGCAATAGGTAAGCAGCTTGGTTTGAAGAAATCAACTGTGGGAGCAATTATTAGGAAATGGAAGACATACAAGACCACTGATAATCTTCCTCGATCTGGGGCTCCACGCAAGATCTCACCCCGTGGGGTCAAAATGATCACAAGAACAGTGAGCAAAAATCCCAGAACCACACGGGGGGACCTAGTGAATGACCTGCAGAGAGCTGGGACCAAAGTAACAAAGCCTACCATTAGTAACACACTACGCCGCCAGGGACTCAAATCCTGCAGTGCCAGACGTGTCCCCCTGCTTAAGCCAGTACATGTTCAGGCCCGTCTGAAGTTTGCTAGAGAGCATTTGGATGATCCAGATGAGGATTGGGAGAATGTCATATGGTCAGATGAAACCAAAATATAACTTTTTGGTAAAAACTCAACTCGTCGTGTTTGGAGGACAAAGAATGCTGAGTTGCATCCAAAGAACACCATACCTACTGTGAAGCCTGGGGGTGGAAACATCATGCATTGGGGCTGTTTTTCTGCAAAGGGACCAGGACGACTGATCTGTGTAAAGGAAAGAATGAATGGGGCCATGTATCGTGAGATTTTGAGTGAAAACCTCCTTCCATCAGCAAGGGCATTGAAAATGAAACGTGGCTGGGTCTTTCAGCATGACAATGATCCCAAACACACCGCCCGGGCAACGAAGGAGTGGCTTCGTAAGAAGCATTTCAAGGTCCTGGAGTGGCCTAGCCAGTCTCCAGATCTCAACCCCATAGAAATTCTTTGGAGGGAGTTGAAAGTCCGTGTTGCCCAGCGACAGCCCCAAAACATCACTGCTCTAGAGGAGATCTGCATGGAGGAATGGGCCAAAATACCAGCAACAGTGTGTGAAAACCTTGTGAAGACTTACAGAAAACGTTTGACCTCTGTCATTGCCAACAAAGGGTATATAACAAAGTATTGAAATAAACTTTTGTTATTGACCAAATACTTATTTTCCACCATAATTTGCAAATAAATAAATTAAAAATCCTACAATGTGATTTTCTGGATTTCTTTTTCTCATTTCGTCTGTCATAGTTGAAGTGTACAGGCCTCTCATCTTTTTAAGTTGGAGAACTTGCACAATTGGTGGCTGACTAAATACTTTTTTGCCCCACTGTAGGCTACATTTCAAGTTGTCTTTGAAAAGTCAGTCAGCAAAAAAGCTTAGGTCTTAAATTAATGTGGCAGTGTTGTGCTTTGAGACAGGCTTGACTATACAAATAATCCAATAGGCAGACGGGTAGCCTACATTTTCAAATTCTCGGTAAAGTAGTTTCTTGCATCATTCAACACAATTTACAGTGACTTATTTGGCCCATGGTGTTACAGACCAAGTAAAAAAATTGTCATGCCCTACATTATGCTCAAATAGCCACAATAGCCAATTGACTACTGTCTAAAACTGTAAGGGTACAGCCTTACAAGTTCACTGTAAACTTGGCCCTAAGTAAATTGGTAAACTGGAATATGACTAAAGAATTAATCAGGGAGGTTTTGCCACAAATAGACAGGTGTTGTCCATGGTAGCAAGATCTGATCTAATTTTGCAAACTTTCTATTAAAATGTATTGTAGTGTGATCATTTCTTTCTTTTAGGATATGAATACCGAGTATGTCCACTTCACCGTCAGACCAGTTTATTGGTAAACTACACGGTATGTAAAAGTTGTATTTTTTTAGCAATCCAATACGTAATATGGTGCACTTACAATACAGTTGTAATCCAGAGAGATACAAAAAAAAATCTACTTCCTCTATGAGGCTGTGCAGGGATCCAAATTGCAGATTTAAGAGAAAACATGAATCATCAGCGTACAATGACACCTTTGTTTTTAAGCCCTGGATTTCTAACCCCTTAAGTATTATTGTTGGACATTACAATGGCCATAATGAATAGAAATGCCAATAGTGGACAACCTTGTTTTACTCCTACATAACTTTAACCCATTGTATAAGAGATTCTCCTAAATTAAAATATTGCAGGCATTTATATAAATTCCAGTTGTACTTTATCGAAGGCTTTTTCAAAGTCAGCTATGAATACCAGGCCTGGTTTCCCAGTGTTCTATTGTTTCCAGTACTTGTCTTATATTATCTCCAAAGTATCGTCCACGTACATAACCTGTCTGATTAGGATTAAAAATATCCACCAAGACAGTTTTAATTCTATGCGCTATTCATTTTGTTAGAATTCTTCCCTGCGAATCGGAACAGTTTGTTAATTAATATTATCATCCCTTTTGAGTTTTTGCCCATGGGATGAATATATTTCACCCCCACAGTCCTTTTTCTTTACAACTTCATCTAAAAGGTGTAGAATGAGTTTCCTGTAAACAATAGATATTATAATCCTTTCAGCCAGGTAAAGACTGATCGTCTTTTCTTATTATCTGTTAAGCCATTACAATTATAACTGGCTATACTTATTTCACCACTTACCATAATGAGACACAGGTTTTGATTATACTTACCTTAATGTTTGTAAACTTACCATTACGAGGTACCATGATAATTGAGTGTCCATATAGCTGTACCATGATACAGTATTTGTACTGTTAAGCATACTGTAGCTGCAACTAAGTAAACCTCTAATTGTCCTCCAATGTACCACCCACTAAATTCTCCCCCCATCCCAATTTGGGTTGTTGTCCGCGTGACTGGCAAACCACTCATGTACACATGGCTCCTAGGATCTTTGAGATAGTGGCCCTTTCTTTAAAAAGAGCACTTGGTGCCACCTACAGTACAGAACCAGATTTGTAGCCAACAGCATTTCTAACACCTTCACCTCGGTTGTACTGCATCTAGTAAGGCATCGCAGTGTTGCGGCGTCACTACAGCCTGGGGTTCGATCCCAAGCTTTGTCACAACCGGCCGTGACCGGGAGTCCCATAGGGTGGCACACAATTGGCCCAGCATAGTCCGGGTTAGGGGAGGGTTTGGCCATGGGGGCTTTCCTTGGCTCATCTCGCTCTAGCAACTCCTTGTGGTGGGCAGGGCGCCTGCAGGCTGACTTTGAACGGTGTTTCCTCCGACACATTGTTGCAGCTGGCTTCCGGGTTAAGGGAGCGGGTGTTAAGAAGCAGCGTGGCTTGGCGGGTAATGTTTCAGAGGACACATGACTCGACCGCCGCCTCTCCCGAGCCCGTTGGGGAGTTGCAGCAATGAGACAAGATCGTAATTGGATGGGGAGGAAAAAAAATCTTGATTATCTTAATTTATTCCCCCAATTGTCAAATAATATGCACTGTAATATAAGCACTTGTTATCTATTAGGATTGTTACCTTTAACACAGACTGGCAGTGGAAAAATCTAACATTTTGTCAACAGAACTGGAATGCATATACTCACCCCACACACCCACACCATCAAAAGCTAAAATGTTCAATACTTATTTCATCCCCGAGCCCGAGAGAGAAGACTGAATCCGTATACAGTTTGGCTGTTAAGGGAGGCATGTCAATTTTAGCAGGAATGGGAAGATTTGATTAACCAATATCTAGTCCTAGCTGATGGAGCTTGGATTTCCCCCAACACACATACACTGGTCTCCCGTTGTAGCCTATCTTGCCAAGCACCTCTGTGCAGTCAGACCTATTGATTATTCTGTGCTGCCTACGGCCACAATAATATCATCCCCATTGTTGCCCATGCCTTAAACACTAAATGTAACCTATTAGGTAGATTGTGATGAGCTCAAAGGTCAACCACTTTAAGCACAAGTGTCTAATTAGTCATTACTGGGTTGGTTGAGGTGGCTGGATCGTGCTTTCAGAGAGACAGAAGCACTCAGGAGAAGAGGGACACAATGAATCCATCATAACGAAGGCCATGGTTACCTCATTCATGCAAGAAGGTAGTGCATAAAACACATCCCATTGTGACACATTGTTAACCTTGTCTACCAAGCTGAAACAGAGACGATGACAGCAATTCTTAGGCTATATAACTTATCACAGGTGCCACTTATTTAATTCAGTAGGAAGTGAGTAAGCGCATTGAAACGCATTCCCATTGTAGCACTATTGTCTCCTTGGTAGGCAATGTTATCAAAGACATCATTGGTCCTCAACACAAGCCATCATTAGGCCATGGTTATGGCTGAATGACAAGAAGGCTTTGCTGTGTGTGGTGGAACACGGCATGTAGAAGGAAAGAGACGAATCAAGGGAGAAATCTAGAAAAACAGACGTTACACATGGCGGACTGGCGAATCACATTTAATAAAACAAATATTGAAATACAGTTGAAGTCGGAAGTTTACATACACCTTAGCCAAATACATTTAAACTCAGTGGTTCACAATTCCTGACATTTAATCCTAGTAAAAATTCCCTGTCTTAGGTCAGCTAGGATCACCACTTTATTTTAATGTGAAATGTCAGAATAATAGTAGAGATAATGATTTTATTTCTTTCATCACATTCCCAGTGGGTCAGAAGTTTACATACACTCAATTAGTATTTGGTAGCATTGCCTTGTTTAACTTGGGTCAAACGTTTCGGGTAGCCTTCCACAACTTTCCCACAATAAGTTGGGTGAATTTTGGCCCATTCCTCCTGACAGAGCTGGTGTAACTGAGTCAGGTTTGTAGGCCTTCGTTCTTCGCACACGGTTTTTCAGTTATGCCCACATATTTTCTATGGGATTGAGGTCAGGGCTTTGTGATGGCCACTCCAATACCTTGACTTTGTTGTCCTTAAGCCATTTTGCCACAACTTTGGAAGTATGCTTGGGGTCATTGTCCATTTGGAAGACCCATTTGCGACCAAGCTTTAAATTCCTGACTGATGTCTTGAGATATTGCTTCAATATATCCACACAATTTTCATTCCTCAAGATGCCATCTATTTTGTGAAGTGCACCTGTCCCTCCTGCAGCAAAACACCTCCACAACATGATGGTGCCACCCCGTGCTTCACGGTTGGGATGGTGTTCTTAGGCTTGCAAGCCTCCCCCCTTTTTCCTCCAAATATAACGATGGTCATTATGGCCAAACAGTTCTATTTTGTTTCATCAGACCAGAGGACATTTCTCCAAAAAGTACAATCTTTGTCCCCATGTGCAGTTGCAAACCGTAGTCTGGCTTTTTTATGGCAGTTTTGGAGTAGTGGCTTCTTCCTTGCTGAGCAGCCTTTCAGGTTATGTCGATAGAGATACATTTGTACCGGTTTCCTCCAGCATCTTCACAAGGTTAAAAAATTTTTATTTAACCTTTATTTAACCAGGTAGGCCAGTTGAGAACAAGTTCTCATTTACAACTGCGATCTGGCCAAGATAAAGCAAAGCAGTGCAACAAAACACAGAGTTACACATGGGATAAATAAACGTACAGTCAATACCACAATAGGAAAACCTGTATACAGTGTGTGCAAATGAAGTAAGGAAGTAAGGCAATAAATAGGCCATAGTGGCAAAGTAATTACAATTTAGCAATTAACACGAGTGATTGATGTGCAGATGAGGATGTGCAAGTAGAAATACTGGTGCGCAAAAGAGCAGAAAAAGAAATATGGGGATGAGGTAGGTAGTTGGATGGGCTATTTACAGATGGGCTGTGTACAGCTACAGCGATCGTCCTTTGCTGTTGTTCTGGGATTGAGTTGCACATTTCGCACCAAAGTACGTTAATCTCTAGGAAACAGAACGCTTCTCCTTCCTGAGCAGTATGACGCCTGCGTGGTCCCACGATGTTTATGCTTGCATACTATTGTTTGTACAGATCAAGGTTGGAGTCATTAAAACTTGTTATTCAACCACTCCACACATGTCTTGTTAACAAACTATAGTTTTGGAAAGTCTGTTAAGACATCTACTTTGTGCATGACAAGTAATTTTCCCCAAAAAAATTACAGACAGATTATTTCACTTATAATTCACTGTATTCCAGTGGGTCAGAAGCTTCTAAAGCCATGACATAATTTTGGAGAATTTTCCAAGCTGTTTAAAGGCACAGTCAACTTAGCGTATGTAAACTTCTGACCCACTGGAATTGTGATACAGTGAATTATAAGTGAAATAATCTGTCTGTAAACAATTTTTGGAAAATTACTTGTTTGTTAACCAGACATTTGTGGAGTGGCTGAAAAATAAGTTTTAATGACTCCAACCTAAGTGTATGTAAACTTACAACTTCAACTGTACCATGACAGAAGGTAAAGTAAAAATCCAAACAGGTCTGTGCATCAACACTGGTATATTTAAGCAATAAGGCCCGAGGGGGTGTATACCATGGCTTACCATGGCAAATATACCAAGGCTTAGGGCTGTTCTTAAGTACGACGCAATGCAGAGTGCCTGGATACAGCCCTTAGCCGTGGTATATTGGCCATAACCACAACCCCCCGAGGTTCCTTATTGCTTTTATAAACTGGTTTACCAATGTAATTAGTAAAAAATAAATGTTGAGTCATCCCCTGGTGTACGGTCTGATATACCATGGCTGTCAGCAAATCAGCATTCAGGGCTCCAACCACCCAGATCATGAAGTTAAATAAGGTATATGGCCCACCCCTAACATCATAGTGTTCCTTTAACCCCCAATGAGACGAGCACATTACTGTTCCTTCACACGTCTATCCAATCCTCTAAGGTCAAGACAAAAGCCTATGGGTGGAGGACTAGTTGTCAATTTGGAACTCAACAATCATCTTCACGATTATAATAACCTTGGGTGGGTTCGAGCCTGATGAGTAAAACCGTGTGGGCAACCAGCCCCTTCTCAGCTCCTCATCTGCCCAATCATCATCCACATAATTGTTAACCTTGCCTCACATATAGCTTTCTTAGGACTGTCCCCGACAGTCATCCGAAAATCATCTGTTCTTTCAACCAATCAATTGTATTTTTCCATATACCGTGCATTCGGAAAGTATTCAGACCACTTCCCTTTTTCCACATTTTGTTACATTACAGCCTTGTTCTAAAATGGATTCAATAAAAATAAGTTATTCAATCTACACACAATACCCCATTATGACAAAGCGAAAACAGGTCAAACATTTTGCAAAAAAAATACCTTATTTACATAAGTATTCAGACCCTTTGCAATGAGACTTCAAATTGAGCTAAGGTGCATCCTGTTTCCATTGATCATGCTTGAGATTTTTCTACAACTTGATTGGAGTCCACCTGTGATAACCGAATTGAATTGTACATGATTTGGAAAGGCACACATGATTTGGAGGTGGAGGGTCCGTCACGGTCTGGGACGGTGTGTCACCGCATCATCGGACTGAGCTTGTTGTCAATGCAGGAAATCTCAACGCTGTGCGTTACAGAGAAGACATCCTCTTCCCTCATGTGGTACCCTTCCTGCAGGCTCATCCTGACATGACCCTCCAGCATGACAATGCCACCAACCATACTGCTCGTTCTGTGCATGATTTCCTGCAGGACAGGAATGTCAGTGCTCTGCCATGGCCAGCAAAGAGCCCGGATCTCAATCTCATTGAGCACATCTGGGACCTGTTGGATCGGAGGGTGAGGGCTAGGGCCAGTCCCCCCAGAAATGTCCGGGAACTTGCAGGTGCCTTGGATGAAGAGTGGGGTAACGTCTCACAGCAAGAACTGGTAAATCTGGTGCAGTCCATGAGGAGGAGATGCACTGCAGTACTAAATGCAGCTGGTGGCCATACCAGATACTGACTGTTACTTTTGATTTCGACACCCCTTCTTTGTTCAGGGACATATTATTCAATTTCTGATAGTCACATGTCTGTGGAACTTGTTCAGTTTATGTCTCAGTTGTTGAATCTTGTTGTTATGTCATACAAATATTTACACATGTTAAGTTTGCTGAAAATAAACGCAGTTGACAGTGAGAGGACGTTTCTTTTTTTTCCCTCAGGTAGATAGATAGATATATACAGTTGAAGTCGGAAGTTTACATACACTTAGGTTGGAGTCATTAAAACTCGCTTTTCAACCACTCCACAAATTTCTTGTTACAAACTATAGTTTTGGCAAGTCGTTTACGACATCTACTTTGTGCATGACACAAGTCATTTTTCCAACAATTGTTAACAGACAGATTTCACTGTATCACAATTCCAGTGGGTCAGAAGTTAACATACGCTAAGTTGACTGTGCCTTTAAACAGCTTGGAAAATTCCAGAAAATTATGTCATGGCTTTAGAAGCTTCTGAAAGGATAATTGGCAGCATCATGTTGTGGGGGTGTTTTGCTGCAGGAGGGACAGGTGCACTTCACAAAATATATGGCATCATGAGGAATGAAAATGATGTGGATATATTGAAGCAACATCTCAAGACATCAGTCAGGAAGTGCCCCACTCCCGACACTACCAGGTGAAATGCAAGGCGCCAAATTCAAAATTCAAAATCCAAAAGTTGAATTATTAAAGCTTGGTCGCAAATGGGTCTTCCAAATGTAAAATGACCCCAAGCGTACTTCCAAAGTTGTGGCAAAATGACTTAAGGACAACAAAGTCAAGGTATTGGAGTGGCCATCACAAAGCCCTGACCTCAATCCTATAGAAAATGTGTGGGCATAACTGAAAAAGCGTGTGCGAGCAAGGAGGCCTACAAACCTGACTCAGTTACTCCAGCTCTGTCAAGAGGATCGGGCCAAAATTCAACCAACTTATTGTGGGAAGCTTGTGGAAGGCTACCCGAAATGTTTGAGTTAAAGTTAAACAATTTAAAGGCAATGTTACCAAATAATAATTGAGTGTATGTAAACTTCTGACCAACTGGGAATGTGATGAAAGAAATAAAAGCTGAAATAAATCATTCTCTCTACTATCATTCTGACATTTCACATTCTTAAAATATAGTGGTTATCCTAACTGACCTAAGACAGGGAATTTTTACAAGGATTAAATGTCAGGAATTGTGAAACACTGAGTTTAAATGTATTTGGCTAAGGTGTATGTAAACTTCCGTCTTCAACTGTATATGCTACTGTTGGTCAACCAACTGCCTATCGATTGACCAGTCGACTAATTGTGGTCAGCCATAGCTTTTCTACATCATTTTTTCAAGATGCATCTTTATGTCTATGGGAGCCGAAAAAGGAAGAATGAAATACCCCCTTCATCCCTCAGTTCTTTTAAATAACTAGACCCTCCACCCACAGGGTCATGTGTGCCACGCTGACTCATCACTGCCTCATCACTAGATGATTATAGAAAAGTGGCGCATGCCGCAGCTATGGAATTATTCCTTAATTAAGAAAAGAATCTGAGCAATCAACAAGCAACACAAAGCTACGAATGATGGCAAATTAGGAAAGGTCTCAAGAAACATGTCTTTCTAATTACCTTTCCAAGGCTAAGAGCATTATGCCTTAATTATGAAAAACTAACATGCAGTCGAACACAAGTTCAGGCATTAAGGCGAGGAAAAGACTGTATTTTCATCAAACTGTACAATTATCCATACTGACAAAATTATAGATAATATGAGCAATCAATGTAGCCTAGCAGCTGGGATGTGATTGGCTGCTACATCGACCAATCACTAAACACATCAGGCCTTGAGTGAAATAAAATTGAAAGTGCTATTTAATCCAGGATTTACGGGAATACGGGAAACTACAGGTTTATACGGGAAACCAGCTCCTTGAGTTAGCCATTTTTTTTACATGGAGAACAATTAAAAAGTGTTTGAACAGTTGTCATAGATGAAGAAAGGTCAAGGACAGTTATTTTTCAGGAGTCTATTGTTTGACCCACAACACAATCTGCATTCAGTCAGCAGACATTTTCAATAACATCCTTATTTCAGGCTCAAAAGGCTACCACATGCTGCAGAGACAGTTCCAATAAACCAACAGTAACACCTACATACAATTACACTACACAAATTGACAACATATCGCTACAGAACCATATCAGTTCATTTTGTATTCAAACACCCATTGCTGTGTGTCCGCAGACCTTCATATGGAGTGATCGAATGCTCACAAAGGAGAGGGGTCATTCCAGCAAGGAATGACACCCACCATCTCAGATTGTTCCGAAATAATTTCTGTAGGTCGAAACAGATCACCATTCCTGAAATATGTTGAAATGTAATCTCTGAGAAATTAAGCAAATTGATTGCATCCAAATTCACCCTTTTATAAGATTCAACAAATATAGGCCTCAACAGCCGATTTGGACCGAAATTCTTCCAGCCATTGCACAAGACATGAGGAATCCAATAAAATGGTCAAAAGCCACCCACGTACCCCCCACACCAATCCTACCCCAATAACCAGTATACAGTATCAGTTCTCTATGTCTGACAAGTAGTATGGAGCTGTGGCTTGCAGTTCTGCTTCTTCATTGTTTGTAATGTATTCCCTGTGAATCTGGTGATAGTTTCAGAGAAATTTGACATTGAAGTCAAGAGTATAAATGAGTGTGAAAATACAAGGTTTTACCCACTAGATGCTGCTATTCCTGCAGCTGCCACCACACCCTTTATCCATTTTGCTGGTATCTTGTGTTTATTAAAATAATCACAACATTTTCTTTGCAATAAACATGGATTTCTCTGAACAGGGGGGGAGACTATCACCAAATTCACAGGGAATACATTACAAAAGATGAAAACAATACTCCAAGCAGCAGATTATATTTATCCTATAATTAAAATGGCCAATATGGGTGAAATCAATTAACTTAATTTAAAGGAAGGGACAGGAAGAAGCCCTTTTCTTCCCATGCATGGTATCCATCCAGACTTTCCTCAAATAATCCTGACTTTAGAGTCAAAAACTCTCCAAGTGCAAACATGGACCTACACACTCCCTCTTTTTCAACACACACACACTGCCCTCTCCTCTTCCTCCTTCTGCAGGAGAGATCATAACATTATGCCAGACACATTTTAGACCATTCTGCCCATGAAAGAGCCTGGAGGACTACACTACATGGCAGATGGTGAAGCATGATTAATCACTCTGCAGTGGTTCCCAAACTTTTTATAGTCACGTACCCCTTCAAACCATTCAACCTCCAGCTGCGTACCCCCTCTAGCACCATGGTCAGCGCACTGTCAAATGTTGTTTTTTGCCATCATTGTAAGCCTGCCACACACACACAAAAACTATACGATACATTTGTTAAACATAAGAGTGGGAGTTGTCACAATTCAGCTCGTGGGAAGTGACAGAGCTCTTATAGGACCAGGGCACAAATAATAATAAACTATATTTTTGCTCTTTATTTAGCCATCTTACATATAAAACCTTATTTAATAATCAAAAATTGTGTATAAATGAAAAGGGTGTGCGTTAACTTCTTAGGGAGCAGCTCCCGAGGTGACGGTTTTGGAGAGTCTGGCGTGCCCAAAGTACTTCTTCTGACCCACTGGAATTGTGATGAAGTGAAATAATCTGTCTGTAAACAATTGTTGGAAAAATTACTTGTGTCATACACAAAGTAGATGTCGTAAACGACTTGCCAAAACTATAGTTTGTTAACTTCTTAGGGAGCGGCTCCCGAGGTGACGGTTTTGGAGAGTCTTGTGTGCCCAAAGTAAAATGCCTCCCACTCAGGCCCAGAAAATATGCACATAATTAGTACTATTGGATAGGAAACACTCTTAAGTTTCTAGAAGTGTTAACATAATGTCTGTGAGTGTAACAGAACAGATATAGCAAGCGAAAACCCAAGAAAAATCCATCCAGAATTGGCTCTGTTTGACAGTCTCCCTATTTATTTCAAAGGCAAGCAGCTCCGAGATTTCAGTACCTATGGCTTCCACTAGATGTCAACAGTCTCTATACAAAATCAGGAAACGTTAGCCCTGACCAGAACGGATAGGGAGAGAATATGGTCCAGGGAGCTCAGATGTCAACAAGCTTTTGCAGGCGCGCAACTGAGTGCGCGCTCCACTGTTTTTTCCTTTCTTATCGTTCAGGCTACAATCCGGTTGAAATATTATAGTAAATATACATAAAAGAATACCTAAGAAAACATTAAAATGATGTTTGATTTGTTTGTAGAAATATGATAGGTATAATTTCAACGCGTTTCAACGTGGGCGACTCGACGGTGGATTTTATGAACATAACGCGCCAACCAAACGGAGATTTATGGATATAATAAATGCCTTTTTCTAACCAAAGAAGCATGGATTGTCTTCGTTGGACACTTGGGAAGCCCTCAGCAGAAGTTCATCAAAGGTAAGCAATTTTATATTAGCAATTTTATGCGTTTTGTGAGACCCGGGTTGGGTTATGGATTTATGCTAATGCATAAATATTAGAGGTGCTACCCTCAAACAATCAAATGTTGTGCTTTCGCCGTAAAGCCTTTTTGACATCTGACAACACTGTGATATTGCCAAGAGTCAGAGCTTTTGATGGCTATGAAACACTTGTATATTGATACATTTTTTATAATTCAACTTTTGGATTTTGAATTTGGCGCTTTACATTTCACCGGGTAGTGCCCCACCACTCCCTAAGTAGTTAACAGTGTCCAAAGAAGGGCCAGATGTATACAGAATGCCACTGCTCCGTAAGAGGCTAGAGCGAGTAAAATTGTCAGAGTGGGGTGTTCTCTCATCATGTGTCTGGAAGTAGCTAACAAGCGAGCCAATGTTAGCCAGTTAGCTTGGGTGCCCGAGTGCCGTTGTGAGGTCAGAACGTTCGGATCAACCCTACTCATCGGCCAGAGCATCCGGTGTGCACGCTGAACGCTCCGAGAGGGACACGTTGTGAATTTACGAACCGACAATCTGACAGCACAGTTGCAGTCACCAACACTCTGGATAACGTAACAGTCTAACCAGCTCTGCTAGGGCGCGTAATGTTCAGTGAGCTATTCTGTCATTTGTGTCTGGAAGTAGCTAGCAAGTTAGCTTGATGGCTTGACTTGTTAGAACAGAACGCTCGGCTCAACCCTTAAAGAGATGGGTGGGGCTAAAGCTTAAGAGGGTGTGAACGATGTTGAATGTGTGTGGACAATGGGTTCTCCAGTAGTGGTACCAAAAAATTCAAAGGCAATTTTCTCAAAAGTGAGTTTACAAGTTTATCAACTTTCAAAGCAAAAGTACTTTCCCATAGTTCCTCAACTGTAGTGTATGATATACCATTTTGTAGCTCTGAGTCTCTACTTTTATCCAATGTAAAACACAATTTCAAATTTTGCTACATAAGACTAATTTGAGCCGGTCAGTCACATTTCCACTTAACAATAACAGCACTTATCGTTGAGCAGGGCAGCTTTAGCAGGGCAGAAATTTGACAAACTGACTTGTTGGAAAGGTGGCAGCCTATGACAGTACCACGTTGAAAGTCACAGAGCTCTTCAGTAAGGGCCATTCTACTGCCAATGTTTGTCTATGGAGATTGCATGGCTGTGTACTCAAATTGTATACACCTGTCAGCAACGGGTGAGGCCGAAATAGTCGAATCCACTAATTTGATGGGGTGTCCACATACACTACATGGCCAAAACTATCATTCTATCCTTTTCTCATTCAGTCTCCCTCTATCCTTCAGGCCCTTGATCCCTGTATTCTCAAGTCTGTCAAAAGTTAAGTGCATTTGAGTGGTTCCAGCTCTTTTAAAGCATTTCAAAATCATTATTTCAATTGAACAGATGTGATAGTTTGTCCCTATAGTGGATTACAAGCATACATGTTTATTTTGATACTTAAAAAGGCATTCAATGCATCTTATCTGTGAAAAAGGTGGTTTATCCTTTTACGTACGGTTGGATCATCTGCAGTTCACACATTCACAGTTCGTGTTGAAGCATGAAGAGGAATGACGGACATTTACTGAGAGAAAACATCTAGTAGGGAAATGTGCTTTAGCCTGTAAAACAGCAACACATTCAACACAACACCATTGGGGCACACAGCATCGGAGATTGACAGAAAATAACAGAAATAGAAAACAACTACCACTCTAAATATGTCTCTCCATGAAATTACTCCATAAATGTTTACCTTTAGGCTACACTAGGCTGCCCGTATAGTAGAACTGGGTGGGCTGCAAGCACCACAGACAACAAATTGAAGGAGATATGAAGGATGAATAGAAACATTGGCAATGTTGTGAATGTCCTTTCGACCTAAAGTAGTTTGTTTGGGCAAAGTTTCACAGTAAACGCAATAAAATTAGCCTTGGCTGCAGTTGACTCATTCCGCCCAGATGTGAAAACGTTGCATGAAGGAATAAACATTACACAGAAGCGTCAAATGGGCACGTGTTGTGGAGCGCATGAACTTATATATGCGTTGATCTTCAAATTCTATGAGTATCAAACATTGGCTAGATTTCAATAGTTCTGCCACACGCTAGACATTATTAACTTTTCTCAATCTCCCAATGTATTGGCTATTTGTCCACAGAAGTTCCAGCATTATAATAAATACAAAAATAAGCCACATGCCATCGCACAAAACGACTTCTCTTCAAAACCGAGTTATTCCGAAAAGACTAAACGCGAAGAAATATTGAGCAGAATAAAAAATATTTTAAAAATCATACAATTCATGTGTTTGGCTACTTACAGGCAGTGTACAATCGACCACAATCGGAAGAGTAGTTGCCCTTTCACTTTTATTTGAAAAGCAGCACGATATTCACATCCCGACAGTTGCAACGGAGTGGAGAATGAGACGTGTGAAGCTAGCCGCAATACGAATTAGACACAATAGTGGAATTTTCAGTTTGTCTTCAAAATAAAGGTTCCCCATTGAAAGTCATTCAAACTTATACAAGTAATGGAATCCTTCCATATCTGGAATAGATCATGTTAAACAAGGTCGGAATGTTGTTATATACATTTAACAAAAGACTACTAGACTTCAGAATTGCATTGGGGGCATACTTACAGTATATGCATTGTACAGCCTAACCTATGGATTTGGCACCCATGAAATGGGGTATCAGCCTACTCAGTGACACTGACAGAACACACTTGTGTAGAGTTTACACACATGTTAGCGTCTTATCTCTTATTGCAGGACTTTGACTGCAGGAAATCACCTTTCCAGTCAGTCTATTGTGTGTGTTGGGCTCATAGTTGTGTCCTGTGGGTGTCACCGAGTAGGCTGTAGAGTCCAATATGCATGTTCAATACATATAATAGGCTGAATGCTTAATGTGGCTCGTTTTGCATTGGGTTTTAGAGTCCCACAACAAGAGGTATGACACTAATAGTAAACTCTACATAGTCATGGGTGCACAGTCTCTAGTATAGGCTGTACGGTGCATATTAGTATGCCTCCAATGCAATTATGTGGTTGAATACGTCCACAGTGAGATCCCTTTTAATTATTGTATTTAATAAAAAATGATGTAACATTACAACCTTGTTTAGCATTATATAGTCCAAATATGGCTCGATTCCACTGTTTATATCCATTTTTGTCACATTCAATGGGGACTTTTATTTTACAGGCAAAACAAAAATTCCATTATTGTGGCTAATCCTTATTGTGGCTTTCTTCTTACAGGTCGACGGTTCTATGCGTTAACGTAATGCAAAGTACGCACAACAGAGCGCAGATATCATTACCGTAAATGTAGACTACTCGTTGCCGAATAGAGTTTTTAATTATAGGCCCTCTGTTATTTTGATGGGGGAAAAATCATAAATCGCCATACAAACATTAAGCTATGTTATTTATTAAGAAAGAAATTTGACATGTGTGTAGCCAGTGTTATGTTCGAGAACACCTAAAGAGAGACCGATTCAAGACCGGAGCAAATCGAGTCCAAGGCCAGAGGGGGTTCGAGACCGAGTCAAGACCAGAAAAATGCGAGTCCAATTCAAGACCATGATTGTAATTTTGTCAACTCACCACCATAATAAGAGTTCAAAATATCCAGAAGCTAGATAAAGGCATCTAGCATTCAACTGTATAAGGGCAACATTTTGGCGTGACAGTGGAATCAACCAATCACATTGCTATTGTTAGCCATCTCTTCGAAAATGTGTGTGAGTCTGTTCATAAACACTCCCCAGGAAGAATATGGAAATTTTTTAAAACATTTTCTGACAAGTGACCACTTAGATATGGTAATTTTCACATTTTCATAAATTCTTAGATTGTTTGGGATTTAGGTATAGTAAGGCATGCGAAAATTCTATAGCAGTAGAGTAGGAAAGCGGCCGTGCATTTGGACAATTAATAGACACTGCAGCAAATAAACAAAAACATCTGTCTTGTCCAGGACTGGAGTCCACACAGACCAGTGCGCTGTAGCAAATCAAAGCTACAGTAGGCCTTTATACAGACAAGCGACTTTAGATCATTCAAACGCATTCGCCAGAAGCCACAAAATACACCTGAATGGATTTCTGCAAATATGTAAACACCACGGGAGTCCTCTTACATTTGAGAATTGTACATTCCTATTGATCAAACAACCATGAAAAGGTAGGCTCTCTCGCCCTCAGTTATGCACATTATTTATTTAACCTTTATTTAACTAGTCAAGTCAGAACAAATTTAACTAGGCAAGTCAGAACAAATTCTTATTTACAGTGATGACCTACCGGGGAACAGTGGGTAAACTGCCTTGTTGAGGGGCAGAATGACAGATTTTTACTTTGTCAGCTTGGGGATTCAACCCAGCAACCTTTCGGTTACTAGCACAACGGTCTAACATTGAGGTAAAGACAGTTTCGGGTTGGATATTCAACGGATATTCGCCTGTAGTTTTCCGTACGTCCACCAACAGCAGTTAGGGACCGTCAACATAGTGACAAATCCAGTTTTTCAAATTTCAATAGCTCTTTAACCATTACTCCGAAAACTTTTAAACCTGGCTCTAGCTAACCCAATGGCATAGACGCACATTGCGCTATTTAAAATTATTGATGTAAAATATTTGAATTTCAATAGCTCCTTGGTCATGTGACCTACTGACCTCAAACAAGGCTCAGAATGTACACTGACTACCCTTCTATATTGCACAAGCTTTAGTTTGTCAGTTTTCATCTCACACGTTTTACATGATCTTTTGAAACTTTCTAATTTCAATAGCTCCTTGGTCATGTGACCTACTGACCTCAAACAAGGCTCAGAATGTACACTGACTACCCTTCTATATTGCACAAGCTTTAGTTTGTCAGTTTTCATCTCACACGTTTTTACATGATCTTTTGAAACTTTCTAATTTCAATAGCTCCTTGGTCATGTGACCTACTGACCTCAAACAAGGCTCAGAATGTACACTGACTACCCTTCTATATTGCACAAGCTTTAGTTTGTCAGTTTTCATCTCACACGTTTTTACATGATCTTTTGAAACTTTCTAATTTCAATAGCTCCTTGGTCATGTGACCTACTGACCTCAAACTACTTTCAGAATGTCCACGGACTGGCGGAGAGGGGGAGTTGAGGCGTCTAGTGAGGTAACGCGACCGATCCAGGAGAAGTTGACGGGAAGGGAAGTTGGTAAGTCAGATCTGTAACTTCGGTATAAGGATTGGCTCTAAGGGCTGGGTCGGTCGGGCTGGGGTACGAAGCGGGGCTGGGCTCGAGCCGTGGCTGGGAGGAGCGAATGCTCCCCCCAGCCACGAGAGAGCATGCTTAAATTCACACAGGACACCAGATAAGAGAAATACTCCAGATACAACAGACTGACCCTAGCCCCCTGACACATAAACTACTGCAGCATAAATACTGGAGGCTGAGACAGGAGGGGTCGGGAGACACTGTGGCCCCGTCCGACAATACCCCCGGACAGGGCCAATCAGGCAGGATATAACCCCACCCACTCAGCCGAAGCACAGCCCCCACACCACTAGAGGGATATCTCCAACCACCAACTTACCATCCTGAAGACAAGGCTGAGTATAGCCCACAAAGATCTCCGCCACGGTACAACCCAATGGGGGGCGCCAACCCGGACTGGAAGATCACGTCAGTAACTCAAACCACTCAAGCGACGCACCCCCACCAGGCACGGCATGAAAGAGCACCAGTAGGCCAGTGACTCAGCCCCTGTAATAGGGTTAGAGGCAGAGAATCCCAGTGGAGAGGGGAACCGGCCAGGCAGAGACAGCAAGGGTGGTTCGTTGCTCCAGTGCCTTTCCGTTCACCTTCACACTCCTGGGCCAGACTACACTCAATCATAGGACCTACTGAAGAGATGAGTTTTCAATAAAGACTTAAAGGTTGAAACCGAGTCTGCGTCTCTCACATGGATAGGCAGACCATTCCATAAAAATTGAGCTCCATAGGAGAAAGCCCTGCCTCCAGCTGTTTGCTTACAAATTCTAGGGACAGTAAGGTGGCCTGCGTCTTGTGTCCGTAGCATATGTGTAGGTATGTACGGCAGGACCAAATCGGAAGATAGGTAGGAGCAAGCTCATGTAATGCTTTTTAGGTTAGCAGTAAAACTTTGAAATCAGCCCTTGCCTTAACAGGAAGCCAGTGTAGAGAGGCTAGCCCTGGAGTAATATAATCACATTTTTTGGTTCTAGTCAAGATTCTAGCAGCCGTGTTTAGCACTAACTGAAGTTTGTTTAGTGCTTTATCCGGGTAGCCGGAAAGTAGAGTATTGCAGTAGTCTAACCTAGAAGTGACAAAAGCATGGATACATTTTTCTGCATCATTTTTGGACAGAAAGTTTCAGATTTTTGAAATGTTACGTAGATAGAAAAAAGCTGTCCTTGAAACAGTCTTGATATGTTTGTCAAAAGAGAGATCAGGGTCCAGAGTAACGCCTAGGTCCTTCCTTTATTTGAGACGACTGTACAACCATCAAGATTAATTGTCAGATTCAACAGAAGATCTCTTTGTTTCTTGGGACCTAGAACAAGCATCTCTGTTTTGTCTGAGTTTAAAAGTAAAACATTTGCCGCCATCCACTTCCTTATGTCTGAAACACAGGCTTCCAGGGAGGGCAATTTTGGGGCTTCACCATGTTTCATCGAAATGTACAGCTGTGTGTCATCCGGATAGGGGCGGCAGTGTAGCCTAGTGCTTAGAGTGTTGGACTAGTAACCGAAAGGCTGCAAGTTCAAATCCCCGAGCAGACAAGGTACAAATCTGTCGTTCTGCCCCTGAACAGGCAGTTAACCCACTATTCCTAGGCCGTCATTGAAAATAAGAATTTGTTCTTAATTGACTTGCCTAGTAAAATAAATAGCATTGAAAGGTAACATTATGTTTCCAAATCACATCACCAAGAGGTAAAATATATAGTGAAAACAATATTGGTCCTAAAACGGAAATGTCTGAGAGGAATGGAAGATTCGATATAGGCCGATAGTTTTTGATATTTTTTGGGACAAGGTTTGGCTTTTTGAAGAGAGGCTTTATTACTGCCACTTTTAGTGAGTTTGGTACACATCCGGTGGATAGAGAGACGTTTATTATGTTCAACATAGGAGGGCCAAGCACAAGAACCAGCTCTTTCAGTAGTTTAGTTGGAATAGGGTCCAGTATGCAACCTGAAGGTTTAGAGGCCATGATTATTTTCATCAATGTGTCAAGAGATATAGTACTAAAAAACTTGAGTGTCTCCCTTGATCCAAGGTCCTGGCAAAGTTGTGCAGACTCAGGACAACTGAGCTTTGGAGGAATACGCAGATTTAAAGAAAAGTCCGACTTCCAGTTTGGTGTAACGCCATTTCTGTTCCAATTATCTGGAAGCTTGCTTCAGAGCTCGGGTATTTTCTGTATACCAGGGACCTAGTTTCTTATGGCAAATGTTTTTTGTTTTGGGGGGTGCGACTGCATCTAGGGTATTGCGCAACATTGAGTTCCTCAGTTAGCTGGTTAACTGATTTTTGTACTCTGACGTCCTTGGGTAGGCGGAGGGAGTCTGGAAGAGCATCTAGGAATCTTTGGGTTGTCCGAGAATTTATAGCACGACTTTTGATTATCCTTGGTTGGGGTCTGAGCAGATTATTTGTTGCGATTGCAAACGTAATAAAATGGTGGTCCAATAGTCCAGGATTATGAGGAAAACATTAAGATCCACAACATTTATTCCACGGGACAAAACTAGGTCCAGAGTATGACTGTGACAGTGAGTAGGTCCGGAGACATGTTGGACAAATCCCACTGAGTCGATGATGGCTCTGAAAGCCTTTTGGAGTGGGTCTGTGGACTTTTCCATGTGAATATTAAAGGTCACCAACAATTTGAATATTATCTACCATGACTACAATGTCTGATAGGAATTCAGGGAACTCCGTGAGGAACGCTGTATATGGCCAGGAGGCCTGTAAACAGTAGCTATAAAATGTGATTGAGTAGGCTGCATAGATTTCATGACTAGAAGCTCAAAAGACGAAAACGTTGTTTTTTCTTTTGTAAATTGAAATTTGCTATCGTAAATGTTAGCAACACTGCCTTTGCGGGATGCGCGGGGGATATGGTCACTAGTGTAACCAGGAGGTGCTATGTTGCGCTTGGTGACCTCTGACTGTTTCATCCTAACATTGTTGGTGCCGACGTGGATAACAATATCCCTATACCCTCTACACTCGCCAGTTTTAGCTTTAGCCAGCACCATCTTCAGATTAGCCTTAATGTCTGTAGCCCTGCCCCCTGGTAAACAGTGTATGATCACTGGATGATTCGTTTTAAGGGGTGGATAGCTGTGCTGCAAGCCCAGCTTCAGACGCAATCGTTAGGCAAGGGAAATGTAAGTGTATAAAACAGCGTCTGTGCCACCAGTAAGTACAGATAGTAGTATAAATCCCCTCACACTGTCCCCGCAGCCGGACAATTTTCTCATGAATTCTGGAGGGAAATGCTGTAGGAATGCTCAACCGGTGTCGCTCATTCAGCCGACAGAAACTTTCAACCGGTTCTCCCCATTAAGCAGCGAGTCTGAGTCAGAGGCCGAGCCTTCTCTGGTCTCTACTCCTCCTGTTACGGGGTCTGAGACACCGAGGCCTCCCACCATTAGCTCTGACAAATTGAAAACTCTAGTCATTGGCGAGTCCATTACCCGCAGTATTAGACTTAACTTCTTAGGGAGCGGCAGCAGTGGTGGGAGTTTTGGAGAGTCTGGCGTGCCCAAAGTAAAATGCCTGCCACTCAGGCCCAGAAACTAGGATATGCACATAATTAGATATGCACATACTATTGGATGGAAAACACTCTTAAGTTTCTAAAACTGTTAAAATAATGTCCGTGAGTATAACAGAACTGATATGGCAGGCGAAAACCCTAGGAAAATCCGTCTGGAAAAATGTGTTTCTGAGAAATGTCTCCTTTTCCAATGTGTTTCTATGGGATCTGCTTAATTCCAGCTCCCAGATTACAGTACCTATGGCTTCCACTAAATGTCAACAGTCTTTAGACAAGGTTTGAAGCGTCTACCTTGAAAAACAGCTGAATAGAAGAAGATTATGTAAGTGGAGTGAGGAAGTGCCTTTTGTGTTTTGTGTGCGAGACCGTGAGTGTGCGCCTCGGTATTTTACTTTTCTATCACTCAGGATATTATCCGTGTGAAATATTATAGTTAATATACATAAAAGTGTACCTAAGGATACATTATAAACGATGTTTGATTTGTTTGGACAAAGTTGATAGGTATATTTTGAACGCTTTCTCTTTCCTGTACAATCAACGAGTGGACGGTGGATTTTCTGAACATAACCAAACTGAGATTTATGGATATAAACAAGGACTTTTTCCTAACAAGAGGAACATTGGATGTCTTGCTTGGACACTTCGGATTGCCCTCAGCAGAAGATCTTCAAAGGTAAGCAATTTATTTGAGCTCTTTTTATGTGTTTTGTGACACCCATGCTGGTTATTAAATTATGCTAATGCAGAAAATATGCGGGTATTGTCGGTATTGCGCCCCAGCGCAATCGTTCTCCTGTATATTGTGAATACAGCGACTGCAATTAGAAGGCATCATGTTAATGTTACTACTTAGCTTTGGCTGGTGGAGGTCCAGATAAAGCGTCCGGAGTGACAAAGTTGAATGGGAAAAGAAATTGAGCGATGGAAAAACAAAAAATATAAACGGTAATTAAAAAGTAAAAACCGTGAAGTTGGCAGGTAGCAAAGTTAGGTTATCAACAAAATGCACAGCAGCACGTGAACAAGTCTATTACAAACCAAAGGGTGTGCAATATATAGAAGGGCAGACAGTGGACATTCTGAACCTTGGTTGAGGTCAGTAGGTCACATGACCAAGGAGCTATTGAAATGTGAATGTACTAATTCGACTAGGAATACAAAATGCTGCTCACATTTCCACATGTTTGTTAGCTTTGGAAAGCGAATGAATGTCCAAATCGTGAAAATGTGCAATGTTGTGCGCAATTTTTCCAACATCATGAAACTTATTTGGAGTCTGTGGCTCAAGTCGTTTGAAAGCGGCGAATATCCAACCTAAAACTGTCTTTACCTCGGTCACTCTAACCAATAGGCTACCTGCCGCACTTAAACAACAACAAGATCAACAATTAATGCTAGCCAGAGCAAGATGAGCAAAATCTAACAAAGGAACATTGAATAAACCCTCTCAACCTTTTCAGTTAGTTGGCCATTAACATTTCACTGATTAACGATGGGGAATTGTAGCCTCCTCGTCCTTCTGCAGCTTGCCTGCCTGTCCCAATCAAACACCGAAGCTAAACGGTTAAAGTTGGCTAGCTTGTTAGCTAGCTACTTCCAGACACAAATGAGTCAACACCTCACTCTGACCATTTTACTCGTCGTAGAAGAGCTGGTTAGGCTGTTTACATGTTATCTAAAGCGTTCTTGACTAACTATGACTTTTTTGTCTATGTTTACTGACACTGGTCATATTCAACAGGTGTTGTGCGTTTGTAAATTCATCAGTTGTTCTAAGCTCTGGCACACTCAGACAAGAGCGCTCTGAAATCGGAGTAGATAGCCAGAGTGAATTTGCGAATGCAAGATACATGGTAACTGAATAGCAGTCGTTCAAGTTCTTGCTAGCTAACTAAATGACACCTACAACTCTAGCTGTGTATAGCCAGTGCAAAACAATCCCTCACCCACTCCTCCAATGGCATGACATCCTCCAAGCACCGACAGAGATGGACACCTCGCTTCGCGTTCTTAAGAAACTATGCAGTATTTAGTTTTTTTTACCTATTATTTCTTACATTGTTACCCAAGGAAATCTTAAGTCTTATTACATACATCCGGGAAGAACTATTGGATATAAGAGCAACATCAACTTACCAACATTACGACCAGGAATACGACTTTCCCGAAGCGGATCCTCTGTTTGGACCACCACCCAGGACAATGGATCGGATCCCAGTAGGCGACCTAAAACAACGGCGCCGCAGAAAGGGCAGACAGAACGGTCTTCTGGTCAGGCTCCGTAGACGGGCACATCAACCACCGCTGCAGAGTATACTACTTGCCAATGTCCAGTCTCTTGACAACAAGGTAGACAAAATTCAAGCAAGGGTTGCCTTCCAGAGAGACATCAGGGATTGCAACATTCTTTGTTTCACAGAAACATGGCTCAACTGAAATTATTTTCATTCCATTTAACTGTTCCAACCAGCAAAATAAAGTTATGAACAGGTTCGAACCCCCAAAAAAGTATGTTTTATATAGTTCCTTTCTGTTCCTTTTTAAACCTCTGAAATATTTATTTATTAGCTTTGGAAAGCGAATGAATGTCCAAATCGTGAAAATAAGACCTGTGCAATGTTGTGCGCAACACTGGGGCCCCACAAGGGTACGTTATCAGAGTTGGTACAGCCACCACATTATCTACCAAGAGAATTCTCTTTGATTATAATCACAGCCGTGTATACCCCCCAGTATAGAGACAAAGTAGAGTCGCAATTCAACGGCTCAGACACGAGACGTATGTGGCAGGGTCTACAGTCAATCACAGACTACAAAAAGGAAACCAGCCCTGTTGCGGAGACCCATGTCTTGCTCCCAGACACACTTATCAACTTCTTTGCTTGCTTTGAGGACAATATAGTGCCACTGACACAGCCCGCTACCAAAACCTGCGGGCTCTCCTTCACCGCAGCCAACGTGAGTAAAACATTTAAACGTGTTAACCCTCGCAAGGCTGCTGGCCCAGACAACATCCCTAGCCGCGTCCTCAGAGCATGCGCAGACCAGCTGTCTGGTGTGTTTACGGACATATTCAATCAATCCATATCCCAGTCTGCTGTTCCCACATGCTTCAAGAGGGCCACCATTGTTCCTGTTCCCAAGAAAGCTAAGGTAACTGAGCTAAACGACTATCACCCCGTAGCACTCACTTCCGTCATCATGAAGTGCTTTGAGAGACTAGTCAAGGACCATATCACCTCCGCCCTACCTGACACCCTAGACCCACTCCCATTTGCTTACTGCCCCAATAGGTCCACAGACAACGCAATCACAGTCACACTGCCCTATCACATCTGGACAAGAGGAATACCTATGTAAGAATGCTGTTCATCGATTACAGCATTCAACACCATAGTACCCTCCAAACTCGTCATTAACCCATGACTGCGTGGCCATGCACGCCTCCAACTCAATCATCAAGTTTGCAGACAACACTACAGTGGTAGGCTTGATTACCGACAATGACGAGACGGCCTACAGGGAGGAGGTGAGGGCCCTCGGAGTGTGGTGTCAGGAAAATAACCTCACACTCAACGTCAACAAAACAAAGGAGATGATCGTGGACTTCAGGAAAAAGCAGAGGGAGCACCCCCTATCCACATCGACGGGACAGTAGTGGAAAAGGTGGAAAGTTTTAAGTTCCTCGGCGTACACATCACGACAAACTGAAATGGTCCACCCACACAGACAGCGTGGTGAAAAAGGTGCAACAGCGCCTCTTCAACCTCAGGAGGCTGAAGAAATATGGCTTGTCACCAAAAACACTCAAACTTTTACAGATGCACAATCGAGAGCATCCTGTCGGGCTGTATCACCGCCTGGTACGGCAACTGCTCCGCCCACAACCGTAAGGCTCTCCAGAGGGTAGTGAGGTCTGTACAACGCATCACCGGGGGCAAACTACCTGCCCTCCAGGACACCTACACCACCCGATGTCACAGGAAGACCAAGAAGATCATCAAGGACAACAACCACCCGAGCCACTGCCTGTTCACCCCGCTATCATCCAGAAGGCGAGGTTAGTACAGGTGTATCAAAGCTGGGACCGAGAGACTGAAAAACAGCTTCTGTCTCAAGGCCATCACTGTTAAACAGCCATCACTAACATTGAGTGGCTGCTGCCAACATACAGACTCAATCTCTAGCCACTTTAATAATTGGATGTAACAAATGTATCACTAGTCACTTAAACAATGCCACTTTATATAATGTTTACATATCCTACATTACTCATCTCATATGTATATACTGTACTCTATACCGTCTACTGCATCTTGCCTATTCCGTTCGGCCATCGCTCCACATATTCTTAATCATTCCCTAATCCAGGTAGTTGTGAAATTGTTCGATTACTTGTTAGATATTACTGCACGGTCGTAACTAGAAGCACAAGCATTTCGCTACACTTGCATTAACATCTGCTAACCATGTGACCAATAAAATTTGATTGGATTTGATTACATTAAGCTAACATATCTATAGAAGGCTATTAGCCACGTTATGTCTGACTTGTGATCATTTCCTTTGCTAGTTTGGTTGTATAGACATTCCCAGCCTTAGTCAGTCATGGACACTCTTTCTGACAGTTGTGGCTGCTTTGCGTGTTGTATTGTTGTCTCTACCTTTTTGCTCTTTGTGTTGTTGTCTGTGCCCAATAATGTTTGTACCATGTTGTGTTGCTACCATGTTGTGGTCATGTTGTGTTGCTACCATGCTGTGTTGTCATGTGTTGCTGCCTTGCTATTTTGTTGTCTTAGGTCTCTCCTTATGTAGTGTTGTCTCGTCGTGACGTGTGTTTTTTCCCCATATTTTTATATTTTTTTATTTTTAATCCCAGCCCCCATCCCCGCAGGATACCTTTTGGTAGGTCGTCACTGTGAATAAGAATTTGTTCTTAACTGACTTGCCTAGATAAATAAAGGTTCAATACATTTTGTATAAATGCACTCTTTGTATATAGATTTCTTTTTTTCCTACTGTATTATTGACTGTATGTTTGTTTTATTCCATGTGTAACTCTGTGTTGTTGTATGTGTCGAACTGCTTAGCTTTATCTTGGCCAGGTCGCAGTTGTAAATGAGAACTTGTTCTCAACTTGCCTACCTGGTTAAATAAAGGTGAAATAAAAATAAATAAAAAATAAATAAATAAATCAAGTTACATTTGTCCGTTTTTGTCATTGAAACTGAAACAGTGCATCCCGAATGGAGGCAGCAAACAATGTACCAGGCCAGCTGTGATTTGCAACCTGATAGGAATATTTCTGGGACTACCAAGAAATGTTTTGGTGAATTATATTAGTCATGCATTGAACTGCATCCATCTATTCTGCCAACAATGCCTTAGTGTAAGGCATGGAAAGTTGAGTCAATAGAACCAATTTTTAAAACCTCTTATGAAGTTGGTTTTGTACCATAAACTGGGAATTTTATATTTTTGACTGATGGGATTTTCCGTTCGTCTTATATCTGCAAAGTAGTTAAAACACTGTCAGATACACTTTAAACTTTATGTCACTGGTTACTTTGTGTGCTAAACATGAAATATTTTTTGCAATGGGAAGTAATAGTTGTACATTTCAATTGGGAAATGCTTAATGGTTGTGTTTTGTATTCTTATGATTGGGACCTACTGGCTTATTATGTCAGAGTTTACAGACTGCTTATTCTTTAACATCATGCTATATGTGACTGCTGTCTTTCCATTGGCCCTATTCAGTGGTGTAGTGATGCCTGGAGAAGTGAATATACTCAAATTTTGCCAATAAGTTCCCAGCCCAGGGAAGCAAAGGAACTGAAGTCCTATAGATTGATTACGAAAGTGAAAATCTGAAAACACTTTTTTTAAATAGAAAAAATGTGAAGGTCTAAGTCCACAACAATGCTTAAACCATATCAATCTGATTGGTTGGGCCTGTCAGGGCCTGGCTCCCCAGTGAGTGGGCCTCTGTCCACCCAGGCCCATCCATGTCTACGCCACTGACGCAACCAGCTCATGATGACAATTGTGCATCAAATAGCCTACTAACCAACACTTCGGACTTTACCTTTTAAATATCTGGTTTACATACCCATTGTTGCCTAAATTAGCATTTACTGGTAGATATCATATGTTTAAACGTCTTTCCTACCTTACTGGCTACCGATGTCATTCTTCTGTGGGCTGCACACTCTTGCTACCTGCAGATGATATTCCCCTGAAACTAGGCTGTGTGCTGCACACATGTGAATATATTTCACGTGCTTTGCGATTGTGTAGGTTACATTGTGCTTGATTTCTCTATTGTACTACATAATTGATAATCGTATACCTCCACTACTTTGAAACTCATCAGTAGGGATTAAGTAGTGAGTATACTCAATGCCCAATGGGGGAAAAAAGTGGGTGTACGGCTTATCACTGTGTGTACCCTCTGCTACACTACTGGCCCCTTGTGTTTTACAGAAAGTTCACTCTCCTACATGAGTGCTCTGGTATTACTGTTGCTGTCCTTTCAGAATCATGGCCTATAAGTTCGCCACTGCGCTAACATGACTATAATAGATCAGGCTGTTAAGATATTGTTTCTTGAAAGGAGTATATATATATATATATATATATATATATATATATATATATATATATATATATATATATACATACACACTGCTCAAAAAATAAAGGGAACACTTAAACAACACAATGTAACTCCAAGTCAATCACACTTCTGTGAAATCAAACTGTCCACTTAGGAAGCAACACTGATTGACAATAAATTTCACATGCTGTTGTGCAAATGGAATAGACAACAGGTGGAAATTATAGGCAATTAGCAAGACACCCCCAATAAAGGAGTGGTTCTGAAGGTGGTGACCACAGACCACTTCTCAGTTCCTATGCTTCCTGGCTGATGTTTTGGTCACTTTTGAATGCTGGCGGTGCTTTCACTCTAGTGGTAGTATGAGACGGAGTCTACAACCCACACAAGTGGCTCAGGTAGTGCAGCTCATCCAGGATGGCACATCAATGCGAGCTGTGGCAAGAAGGTTTGCTGTGTCCGTCAGCGTAGTGTCCAGAGCATGGAGGCGCTACCAGGAGACAGGCCAGTACATCAGGAGGCGTGGAGGAGGCCGAGGAGGGCAACAACCCAGCAGCAGGACCACTACCTCCGCCTTTGTGCAAGGAGGAGCACTGCCAGAGCCCTGCAAAATGACCTCCAGCAGGCCACAAATGTGCATGTGTCTGCTCAAACAGTCAGAAACAGACTCCATGAGGGTGGTATGAGGGCCCGACGTCCACAGGTGGGGGTTGTGCTTACAGCCCAACACCGTGCAGGATGTTTGGCATTTGCCAGAGAACACCAAGATTGGCAAATTCGCCACTGGCGCCCCTGTGCTCTTCACAGATGAAAGCAGGTTCACACTGAGCACGTGACAGACGTGACAGAGTCTGTAGACGCCGTGGAGAACGTTCTGCTGCCTGCAACATCCTCCAGCATGACCGGTTTGGCGGTGGGTCAGTCATGGTGTGGGGTGGCATTTCTTTGGGGGGGCCGCACAGCCCTCCATGTGCTCACCAGAGGTAGCCTGACTGCCATTAGGTACCGAGATGAGATCCTCAGACCCCTTGTGAGACCATATGCTGGTGCGGTTGGCCCTGGGTTCCTCCTAATGCAAGACAATGCTAGACCTCATGTGGCTGGAGTGTGTCAGCAGTTCCTGCAAGAGGAAGGCATTGATGCTAAGGACTGGCCCGCCCGTTCCCCAGACCTGAATCCAATTGAGCACATCTGGGACATCATGTCTCGCTCCATCCACCAACGCCACGTTGCACCACAGACTGTCCAGGAGTTGGCGGATGCTTTAGTCCAGGTCTGGGAGGAGATCCTCAGGAGACCATCCGCCACCTCATCAGGAGCATGCCCAGGCGTTGTAGGGAGGTCATTCAGGCACGTGGAGGCCACACACACTACTGAGCCTCATTTTGACTTGTTTTAAGGACATTACATCAAAGTTGGATCAGCCTGTAGTGTGGTTTTCCACTTTAATTTTGAGTGTGACTCCAAATCCAGACCTCTATGGGTTGATAAATTTGATTTCCATTGATAATTTTTGTGTGATTTTGTTGTCAGCACATTCAACTATGTAAAGAAAAAGTATTTAATAAGATTATTTCATTCATTCAGATCTATGATGTGTTATTTTAGTGTTCCCTTTATTTTTTTGAGCAGTGTATATATATATATATATATATATATATATATATATATATATATATATATATATATATATATTTGGCCGGCAAAGAGATTTAATGCGCTGACTGAATGTAAGCTGATAATTCAGAGTTTTTTACTCAGATGGTCTCTGGAAGAAATTAGAGTCCTCACTGTCAGAGACTGTGTCATGACAGAGTACAAATGTATCCAACACAGAGAAAAGACCTGGTTTCAATGGCGCTGGAGGAGATGGCTGCCGTTTTAAAGGCTCCTAACCAATTGTGCTATTTTGTGTGTTATTTGTAACTTATTTTGTACATAATGTTTCTGCCACCGTCTCTTATGACTAAAAAGAGCTTCTGCGTATCAGGACAGCGATTTCTCACCTCGTACTGTATGAAGGTCCTCGCCTTTTTTTCCCCCCCCGGCATCAGCCAGCCTTAGCTCGGACAACACCTGTCAATCTGCTCTTTTGACCCTATGATCACTCGGCTACGCAGCTGATGCCCCCCTGGACTGTTTCAATAACACGGTACCTCATTTTGTTTACCTGTCGGCCCCAGCCTCGAACTCAGGTCGTGTATCTACCTAATTCATCACCATTTACCCATTGTTGTCTTAGCTCTCTTGATCAACACCTGTGATTGCTTTATGCCTCTCTCTAATGTCAATATGCCTTGTCTACTGCTGTCTTGGCTAGTTTTTATTGTTGTATTTAGAGCCCTCAGTCCCGCTCAAAATGCCTAAACTCTTTCGCCCCACCCCACACACATGCGGAGACCTCACCTAGGTTAACTGATTCCTTCAGAGACAAAACCTCTCTGATCATCACTCAACGCATAGGTTTACCTCCACTGTACTCAATCCTACCATACCCTTGTCTGTACATTATGCCTTGAATCTATTTTACCACACCCAGAAATCTGATCATTTTATTCTCTGTCCCCAACGCACTAGACAACCAGTTCTTATAGCCTTTAGCCGTACCCTTTTTCTACTCCTCCTCTGGTGATGCAGAGGTTAACCCAGGCCCTGCATCCCCCAGTTCCACTCCTATTCCCCAGGCGCTATCATTTGTTGACTTGTGTAACAGTAAAAGGCTTGATTTCATGCGTGTTAACATAGGGAGGAGGCTTCTTAAGCTTGTTTTTGTTCCACTGACCTGACTGCCCTTGACCAGCACGAAAACATCCTGTGGCGTACTGCATTAGCATCGAACAGCCACCGCGATATGCAACTTCTCAGGGAAGTTAGGAACCAATATACACAGGCAGTTAGGAAAGCAAAGGCTAGCTTTTTCAAACAGAAACTCCAAAAGGTTCTGGGACACTGTAAAGTCCATGGAGAATACGAGCACCTCCTCCCAGCTGCCAACTGCACTGAGGCTAGGAAACACTGTCACCAACAATAAATCTACGATAATTGAGAATTTCAATAAGCATTTTTCTACGGCTGGCCATGCTTTCCACCTGGCTACCTCAACCCTGGTCAACAGCTCTGCACCCCACACAGCAACTTGCCCAAGCCTCCCCCATCTCTCCTTCACCCAAATCCAGATAGCTGATGTTCTGAAGGAGCTGGAAAATCTGGACCCCTACAAATCAGCTGGGCTAGAAAATCTAAAATTATCCACCGCAATTGTTGCAACCCCTATTACTAGCCTGTTCAACCTCTCTTTCGTATCGTCTGAGATCCCCGAAGATGGGAAAGCTGCCACAGTCATCCCCCTCTTCAAAGGGGGAGACACTCTAGAGACCCAAACTGTTACAGACCTATATCTATCCTACCCCGCCTTTCTAAGGTCTTCAAAAGCCAAGTTAGCAAACAGATCACCGGCCATTTCGAATCCCACTGTATCTTCTCTGCTATGCAATCGGGCTTCTGAGCTGGTCATGGGTGCACCTCAGCCACGCTCAAGGTCCTAAACGACATCATAACCTTCATCAATAAAAGACAATACTGTGCAGCTGTTTTCATTGACCTGGCCAAGGCTTTCGACTCTGTCAATCAGCACATCCTTATCGGCAGACTCAACAGCCTTGGTTTCTCAAATGACTGCCTCGCCTGGTTCACCAACTACTTCTCAGACAGAGTTCAGTGTGTCAAATCAGAGTGCCTGTTGTCCAGACGTCTCGCAGTCTATGGGGGTGCCACAGGGTTCAATTCTCGGGCCGACTCTCTTCTCTGTATACGTCAATGATGTCGCTCTTGCTGCTGGTGATTCTCTGATCCACCTCTACGCAGACAACACCATTCTGTAAACTTCTGGCCCTTCTTTAGACACTGTGTTAACTAACCTCCAGACGAGCTTCAATGCCATACAACTCTCCTTCCGTGGCCTCCAACTGCTCTTAAATGCAAGCAAAACTAAATGCATGCTCTTTAGCCGATCGCTGCCCGCACCTGCCCACCCGTCTAGCATCACTACTCTGGACGGTTCTGACTTAAAAATCAGTGGACAACTACAAATACCTAGGTGTCTGGTTAGACTGTAAACTCTCCTTCCAGACTCACATTAAGCTTCTCCAATCCAAAATTAAATATAGAATCGGCTTCCTATTTCACAGCAAAGCCACCTTCACTCATGCTGCCAAACATATCCTCGTACAAATGACTATCCTTCCGATCTTTGACTTCAGCGATGTCATTTACAAAATAGCCTCCAACACTCTACTCAGCAAATTGGATGTATTCTATCACAGTGCCATGTTTTTTGTCACCAAAGCCCCATATACTACCCACCACTGCGACCTGTACGCTCTCGTTGGCTGGCCCTCGCTTCATATTTGTCAGCTCCAGGTCATCTATGTCTTTGCTAGGTAAAGCCCCGCCTTATCTCAGCTCACTGGTCACCATAGTAGCACCCACCCGTAGCACGCGCTCCAGCAGGTATATTTCACTGGTCATCCCAAAAGCCATCTCCTCCTTTGGCCACCTTTCCTTCCAGTTCTCTGCTGCCAATGACTGGAACAAATTGCAAGAATCACTGAAGCTGGAGACCCATATCTCCCTCACTAACTATAAGCATCAGCTGTTAGAGCAGCTTACAGATCATTGTACCTGGAAATAGCCCACCCAGCTACCTCATCCCCATATTGTTATTTTTATTTATTTTGCTCCTTTGCACCCCAGTATCTCTACTTGCACATTCATCTTCGACACATCTATCACTCCAGTGTTTAATTGCTATATCTTCCTGGTTAAATAAAGGTGAAATAAAACAATAAAAAAAATAAAAACAACAGCTGGGGTGACAAGGGGTGGCAGTTTGTCTATTTGTCAATAACAGCTGGTGCACAAAATCTAATATTAATCTAATCTAAAATCTAATATTAAAGTCTCGAGGTTTTGCTCGTCTGAGGTAGAGTATCTCATGATAAGCTGTAGACCACACGATTTACCAAGAGAATTTTCATCTATATTCTTCGTGGGCTGTCTATTTACCACCACAAACCAATGTTGGCACTCAGACCGCACTCAAAGAGCTGTATAAGGCCATAAGTAAACTAGAAAATGCTCATCCAGAGGCGACAATCCTAGTGGCCTGGGACTTTAATGCAGGGAATTTAAAATCAGTTTTACCTCATTTCTACTAGCATGTTACAAGTGCAACCAGAGGAAAGACTACTCTAGACCACCTTTACTCCACACACAGAAACGCGTACAAAGCTCTCCCTCGCCCTCATTTGGCAAATCTGACCATAACTCTATCCTCCTGATTCCTGGATACAAGCAAAAACTAAAAGCAGGAAGTACCAGTGACTCTGGTCAGATGACGCAGATGCTAAGGTACAGGACTGTTTTGCTAGCACAGACTGGAATATGTTCCCGGATTCTTCCGAAGGCATTGAGTAGTACACCACATCAGTCACTGGCTTCATCAATAAGTGCAACGATGACATTGTCCCCACAGTAACCGTACGTATATACCCCAACCAGAAACCATGGATTACAGGCAACATTGGCACTGAGCTAATGGATAGAGCTGCTGCTTTCAAGGAGCGAGACTAACCCAGACGCTTATAAGAAATCTTGCTATGCCCTCCGACAAACCATCAAACAAGCAAAGCGTCAATACAGGACTAAGATTGAATCCTACTACACCGGCTCCGATGCTTGTCGGATGTGGCAGGGCTTGCAAACTATTTACCATTGTGCACTCAGGTTTATCACAGGTGATAGTTACAAAACTCATCACTGTATCCTATATCAACATGTGGGTTGGGCCTCTCTATCTGTGAGGCGAGAGCAACATGCTCTTTTGTTTATTTATAAAGCACTTATTTTAAAACTACCTCCATATATATCATCATTAATTTTAATTAGATATACAAATTTTATGACCAGATCACAGATGTGGATTACATTAGAAACTCCTGCGGTCTCCACAGAGTTGGGAAGGACTGCCTTCAGTTCCTTTGCACCTTATTTATGGAACAAACTGCAGATCAAACTTAAGCTAGCCACTCTGGTGTCCCTTGCACATTTTAAAAATGTGATGGAGGATCAATATGATGTTGTCTGTGATTGTTTCTGTTGAACTGTGTCTTGTATGTTTTAAAATGTTCTTGTCTGTATGCTTAGAACTGTACATGTCAACATGTTTACACAGGGCACAGCCGTAAAAGAGATCCAGGTCTCAGTCTGTTTTTCCCTGTTAAAATAAAGATTAAAAAAAAGAACTAAAAAAAAAAAACTATAAAAGGACTACAAAGGGAAGCACAGTCGCGAGCTGCCCAGTGATGCAAGCTAATTGACCTTTATGCACGCATCGAAGACTGTGTGATCCTGCTCTCCATAGCCAATGTGATTAAGACCTTTAAACAGTTCAACATGTCTTCACTGACATTTTAAACCAGTCTCTGACCGAGTCTGTAATACCAACAGGTTTCAAGCAGACCACCATAGTCCCTGTGCCTAAGAATGCGAAGGTAACCTGCCTAAATGACTACCGACCCGTAGCACTCACGCCTGTAACCATGAAGTGCTTTAAAAGGCTGGTCATGGCTCACATCAACACCGTTATCCCAGAAACCCTAGACCCACTTAATTTGCATACCGCCCCAACAGATCTACAGATGACGCAATCTCTATTGCACTCCACACTGCCCTTTCCCACCTGGACAAAAGGAACACCTATGTGAGAATGCTATTCATTGACTACAGTGCAGCGTTCAAAACCATAGTGCCCTCAAAGCTCATCACTAAGCTAAGGACCCTGGGACTAAACATCTCCCTCTGCAACTGGATCCTGGACTTCCTGACGGGCTGCCCCCAGGTGGTAAGGGTAGGTAACAACATCTGCCACGCTGATCCCTAACACAGGGGCCCCTCAGTGGTGCGCGCCAAGTCTAGGTCCAAAACGCTTCTTAACAGCTTCTACCCCCAAGCCATAAGACTCCTAAACAGCTAATCAAATGGCCACCTGTACTATTTGCATTGACCCCTCACCCCCATTTTTACACTGCTGCTACTCTGTTTATTTATTATCTATGCATAGTCTCTTTACCTCCATGTACATATTGCCTTACATACCTCAACTAACCTGTGCCACCGCATATTGACGCTGTACCGGTACCCCCTGTATATGGCCTCGTTACTGTTATTTTGTTGTTGCCCTTTAATTATTTGTTATTTATTTACATCTTTTTAGTATTTATTTTTGACTTCAGCTTATTTTAGTAAAACATTTCTTAACACTTATTTTTCTTAAAACCGCATTGTTGGTTAAGGGCTTGTAAGTACACCGGTTGTATTTGGCACATGCGACAAATACATTTGATTTAATTTGAGACCTGTCTCGAGTACTACGGCACTGTGTGTAGCACACTGCATGTGTTTCTATACAAACCTTACACATGAGTCTGTGTAGCCTACTATTTCATTAGAAATGCAATTTTCAAATGAGTGACTGGCTGTGTGTTTCAGTCTGTCTTTTTTTATGTCTGTGTAGTTAGCATGTTTGCATACAAACAGAGACTTACAGAACACACTGCCAGCTGCATGAGCATCTCCCATCACTTATTTTCAACTTGTTATTTGGTTTTAGTGATACACCAGAAATGTGGTTTAGGGATGGCGTGGGTGTTTGTTATGTGGGAAGAGAGTGCACTTTATCTTCAGAAGAACCCTGATAAAGGCAGCTTGCCGTCTAAACTGTATTGCATCAGAGCGATAATGTGTGTGGTGCCTTTGCACCTATCTCTTCATTTCTATGTGTGCATCCGAAATGGCACCCAATTCCATTTATAGTGCACTAAATGTGGAATACAATGACATTTGGGATGAAGCCTATGTGTTTAATCTCAACCCACACAGAGCTGTCACCCAGGCCCATTCATCTACCCACAGCAACCAATCAGGCTTTAGGAGCCAAATATTCAATTTCAGCATATTAAAGTACATGGGCCCAGTGACAGATTCATTAATGACAGTATCAACCAATTGTTACACTCAGAGTTCCAGTGTGTGCGCGCGTGTGTGCTCAGGACTGTGCTGATCACTCCCATTCCACGTACCAGAATGGTGCTGTTGGTGAGGACATGGTCACCTTTACTATTAAGGCAAGGCTGCAAGTTCTACCAACAAAATACTGTATAATTTAGCACTCTGGAACCATGCAAACCATGACCTATTTTGTATTCTACATGAGTCAAAGGTAATGGAGTCCGTTGCCCATGTTGTGAATGGTTGCTGTTCATACAATGATTTGTACATTGCTTGACATGACCACCTTGTTGACCTGATAGCCAGCGAGGTGAGACAAGGGGTATCACCAACAGCACACATGCATAAACATTCTTGTGTAAGGGGAAGCTGGTTTGATGAAGATAATGTGTTTTCCTATGTGCCAAATACGCCAGATACTGTTGTTGTGAGGGGAGGCCAGGGGGAGGTGCTCATTGTAAATAATAATTTGTTCTTAACGGAGTTGCCTATTTAAAGGTTAAATAAAATAAGTAAATAAAAGAGAAAAAAAAATCAAAAAAAATCACTGGAACTAAGGGGCCTAGCCTGAACCATGAAAACCAGCCCCAGACCATTATTCCTCCTCCAAACTTTAAAGTCGGCACAACGTAATGGGGCAGGTAGTGTTCTCCTGGCATCCGCCATAGAGAGGGAGAGAAAGAGAGAGAGACACAAACACCTGCATGCACACCTACAATTGAAGTCGGAAGTTTACACACACCTTAGCCAAATACATTTAAACTCAGTTTTTCAAAATTCCTGACATTTAATCCTAGTAAAAATTCCCTGTTTTAGGTCAGTTATGAACACCACTTTATATTAAGAATGTGAAATGTCAGAATAATAGTAGAGAAAATGATTTATTTCAGCTTTTATTTATTTTATTTTACATACACTCAATTAGAATTTGGTAGCATTGCCTTTAAATTGTTTAACTTGGGTCAAACGTTTCGGGTAGCCTTCCATAAGCTTCCCACAATAAGTTGGGTGATTTTTGGCCCATTCCTCCTGACAGAGCTGGTGTAACTGAGTCAGGTATGTAGGCCTCCTTGCTGGGACACGCTTTTTCAGTTCTACCCACATATTTCCTATGAGATTGAGGTCAGGGCTTTGTGATGGCCACTCCAATACCTCGACTTTGTTGTCCTTAAGCCATTTTGACCCAACTTTGGAAGTATGCTTGGGGTCATTTGCGACCAAGCTTTAAAATTCCTGACTGATGTCTTGAGATGTTGCTTCAATATATCCACCCAATTTTTGTTCCTCATGATGCCATCTATTTTGTGAAGTGCACCTGTCCCTCCTGCAGTAAAGCACGCCCACAACATGATGGTGCCACCCCCGTGCTTCACGGTTGGGATGGTGTTCTTTAGCTTGCAAGCCTCCCCCTTTTTCCTCCAAACATAACGATGGTCATTATGGCCAAACAGTTCTATTTTTGTTTCATCAGACCAGAGGACATTTCTCCAAAAAGTACGATCTATGTCCCCATGTGCAGTTGCAAACCGTAGTGTGGCTTTTTTATGGCGGTTTAGGAGCAGTGGCTTCTTCCTTGCCGAGCGGCCGATCAGGTTATGTGGATATAGATACTTTTGTACCCGTTTCCTCCAGCATCTTCACAGGGTCCTTTGCTGTTGTTCTGTGATTGATTTGCACTTTTCACACCAAAGTACGTTCATCTCTAGGAGACAGAGGTCTTGGCTGATTTCTTTGGATTTTCCCATGATGTCAAGCAAAGAAGCACTGAGTGTGAAGGTAATCTTTGAAATAAATCCAATTGACTCAAATGATGTCAATTACCCTATCAGAAGCTTCTAAAGCCATTTTCTGGAATTTTCCAAGCTGTTTAAAGGCACAGTCAACTTAGTGTATGTAAACTTCTGACCCACTGGAAATGTGATACAGTGAATTATAAGTGAAATAATTTGTCTGTAAACAATTGTTAGAAACAGTACTTGTGTCATGCCACAAAGTAGACGTCCTAACCGACTTGCCAAAACTATAGTTTGTTAACAAGAAATTTGTGGAGTGGTTGAGAAACAAATTCTAATGACTCCAACCTAAATGTATGTAAACTTCTGACTTCAACTGTACATTCAATAGATGATCTCATTGTATCTCATGGTTCCCATTCAATTTTGTATATTTTTCTATTTGGCTTTTTGATTTAATGTAACCTTTATTTAACTAGGCAAGTCAGTTAAGAACAAATTCTTATTTACAATGACGGCCTAGGAACAGTGGGTTACCTGCCTTGTTCAGGGGCAGAATGACAGATTTTTACCTTGTCAGCTTGGGGATTCGATCTAGAAACCTTTCGGTTACTGGTCCAACACTCTAAGAACTAGGCTACCTGCCGCTACCTGCACGTATGCACTGCATAATCTCATAGCACCGATATACAGTATATCTTATTTTTGTTTACTTATCAAAGCAAAATGCTTTTCTTTTTTCTATAAATGTTTTACAAATCCTGTAAAATGCATATATACAATATATATTGTCCCCCTTCTCTAATCACCATCACTATTATCATTATTATATTTAATGTATTATTATATATATTTTTTACTGTTATTGTTGATGTCATTATCTTACTTCGCTTTAGCAACAGTGGACTTGTCATTCATGCTAATAGAGCTTATCTGAATTTGAGATTGAGAGGAAGTCTCTGAGGGGGAGCGATAGAAGCAGAGAAAGACAGAGACAGACTGACACTCACTTACTTCCAGGCATCAGTGAGCAGGGCTGGCAATGCTAGGTGATTGGCCATGGATAATGCACCAGTGAGAGGAAGCAGGGGAGGAGAGAAGTGATTTCTGGGAAGAGGGGAAGAGGAGAAGGGGTGAACAGAGCAGCAAATGGAAATGGATTGGACTTGGAGAGGAGTTCCACCCTTTCTGCCATGTTCACATTGAGTCAGTCAGTCAGCCATATCCTTTATTAAAATGCACATCTCCCCAACTCTAGTTCTGGACTATATTTCAAATGCTTAAAAATCCTTCATCTACTTCATCTGCACTGACTGCCATTGATGTCACAGAGGCTGTTATCAGGCATAAACAAATAATGGACTTGGTTATAGTGTTGTTAATGTCTAGAGTTCATCACAGTATGGTAGTCGCTCTGTCTCTTTATGAACAGCTGATGTCAGGTAACCCAGGACCAGGCAGTAAGACAGACTCAGAGAGATTGTGTTGGTTACCTGAAGGGCAGCTGGCTGCTTCTTCTACCCAGGCTCTCGTCTCGGGAAACAGTAGGATCCGCTGTTCAAATACATGTTAAAGCTTTCACTCTCTCCCGCGACAATAGAAGCTCCTCTCTCCTGAGGAACAGCTAATGTCAGCAAACCCCGGACCAGACAAACTCAGACACTTGGACACCAGAGGGCTGATGCCCGCTGGCTGTCTTTCGGCAGACCAGCCAGTTGCTCTAAAGTGGACAGGGACAAAGGTCAACCATTGCTATAACACTGGCCCTTGGCTTCTCTCTCTCTAATCTGTGTATCTGGTCTGGTGTGGCTATAAAAACAGATCTAAGATATAGGACATACACTTCAAAACAAAGTTCCTTTGGATCTGTTTTGCCATGTATGAATGTATTACTCAATGGCTTTCTATGGGATAATAGGAGTAAGGCCAAATTCAATATTTTTTTTTTTTTTTTTTTTAATACCTACAGGGGTCCTATAATTGTCAAATAACTAAATAATCCATGGTATGAGCATCTTAAAACAATCCCATATGTTATCTTAGTAGAAGGCTTAGACTCAAGAGCGTTAAAAGTCCCTTGTTGATAATCCAGACACAAGGCAGAATTAATGACAGCCGTACCTATGAAAACCCTCTTCATAAGTAAATTCACATGTGTTTATAATGCTTAATGCATAGCTCATGAGGTGTTATAGATATGGTTACAATGCATTATGAAAAGGTTATTCATAGGATGTGTTACCATAGTAATTAGCCAGCTGCATCATCCTCTCCCCACAGGAATCTCAAACCGAACACTTGACCACTCGATATGCTTGTTCACATGTCAATCTCAAATGCTAGTTGTCGAGTCAGAGGGCTCCACTGCGCCCCTTCGCCGAGTGTGCACGCCAACTCGGCGCCCTTGGCAGCAACTTCTTCCCATTAATTTTATCGTGTCACTTAGCAGCAATAGTCACTACTACGTTGCCCTAAAAAAAGTCAAAATAAATAAAGATATCAAGCTTCATTTAGAGAAGGTTAGTCACACGATTTTACATCTAGCAAAGGAGTTTAGTATATTTCTGAAGTTTGATCATGTACAGGAAAACTGTCTATAATTAACTTGCTAGCTAAGCCTGAGCAAGTCACTTCATAGTAAATGAAAGAGAAGCTAACCAACCAGCTAATGCAACACTAAATGCAATGCTCCTTCCATAAACAAGCTAGCTAGCTTGCTACTGTAGTAACATTATTTTATGACAGTGAACACGTTTTAATGAAGCAGGAAACTGCTTGCTCTGCCCCGATTCAGTACAGTATCTAGTCTGCTACTTCACTGTGAGTTTAGCTGACCCAATGTTACAATGTAGCGATTGGTGCATGGGGAACACGCAGAAGTACGGACTGACTGCTGGGAACGTGTCTACAACTTCTTCAGTAAGCTGTCAAACTATCGTAAATAAGTGACAAGCTACACACTGTTTTTCAGTGCAGTGTCCAACATCCTTAGCTAGCTAGCTAGAAGGTCATCCATGTGTTTATCAGTGAAGCTAGCTTGCAGCAGGCAAGCTACAACAAGCTAAAACCCATACACCCTTCATCAAGTGTATTCGGAAAGTATTCAGTTCCCTTCCCTTTTTCCACATTACGTTACAGCCTTATTCTAAAATGGATGAAATAAAAAAAATGTCCTCAATCTACACACAATACCCCATAATAACAAAGGTTTTTAGAAATGTTGGCAAATTTATAAAAAAATATAAAACATAAGTATTCAGACCCTTTGCTATGAGACTCAAAATTGAGCTCAGATGCATCCCGTTTCCATTGATGATCCTTGAGATGTTTCTACAACTTGTTTGGAGTCCACCTGTGGTAAATTCAATTGATTGTACATGATTTGGTAAAGCACACCTGTCTATATAAGGTCCCACAGTTGACAGTGCATGTCAGAGCAAAAACCAAGCCATGAGGTAAAAGGAATTGTCCATAGGGCTCCGAGACAGGATTGTGTCGAGGCACAGATCTGGGGAAGAGTACCAAAAAAATGTCACCCGGTCAAACTGAGCAATCGGGGGAGAAGGGCCTTGGTCAGGGATGTGACCAAGAATGTGATGGTGATTGACAGTGCTCCAGAGTTCCTCTGTGGAGATGGGAGAACCTTCCAGAAGGACAACCATCTTTGCAGCACTCCAACAATCAGGCCTTTATGGCAGAGTGGCCAGACGTAAACCACTCCTCAGTAAAAAGCACATGACAGCCCGCTTGGAGTTTGTTGACAGTCCTTTAGGTGTCTTTTGGCAAAGAAGATTCTCTGATCTGATGAAACCAAGACTGAACTCTTTGGCCTACGGTGAAGCATGGTAGTGGCAGCATCATGTTGTGGGGACGTTTCTCAGCGGCAGGGAGACTAGTCAGGATCAAGGGAAAGATGAACGGAGCAAAGAACAGAGAGCTCCTTGATGAAAACCTGCTCCAGAGCGCTCAGGATCTCAGACTGGGGCGAAAGTTCACCTTCCAACAGGACAAGACCCTAAGCAGACAGCCAAGACAATGCAGGTGTGGCTTCAGGACAAGTCTCTGAATGTCCTTAAATGGTCCAGCCAGAGCCCGGACTTGAAACTGATCAAACATCTCTGGAGAAACTTGAAAATAGCTGTGCAGCGACGCTCCCCATCCAACCTGACGGAGCTTGAGAGGATCTGCAGAGAGGAATGGGAGAAACTCCCCAAATACAGGTGTTCCAAGCTTGTAGGGTCATACACAAGAAGACTCGAGGCTGTAATTGCTGCCAAAGGTGCTTCAGCAAAGTACTGAGTATAGGTTCTGAATACTGTGCAGTAACAAAATGTGGAAAAAGTCAAGAGGTCTGAATACTTTCCGAATGCACTTTATATAACACATATTACCTGAATTGCCTCTGATGAACCACATCCTTACAAATGTCTTACTCATTATTGAGCTAATCTTTATGGATGGATAATAAATCAGACATTATTCAGGAGAAAATTGTGTTCTGATTATTACTGAACCTGTGGGTGTTGATTGGCTCTCCAAGGTTTCAGGGGGAAGTAAAATAATGAGTAATGATACATTTTTAATGCAGAGATGAGACTGGGAAATAATGAACTGTGTCTGTCACAGAAAACATGTCCACATTGGCACGATGTTGGCCCAATGCGAGCTAAAATATTGGACCCATGTAGGCTGCCAACATTGGGCCAATGCACCTTTGCTCATCTGCTCCACGTTCGCCCCCCAAAGCATTTGCCCAGTATGGCCCAGTGTGGGCAGCCCATGTTTGGTGAGGGTAGCCCTCACTTTGCCTGAAATAAGCCCATCTTTTCCCAATTGGCACGATACAGGCAAAAATATTGGCCCCATGTAGATTGCCCACATTTGGCCAATGCAAATGTTCTATTTAATAGAAATGCATTTATTTTTTATTGATTACAATTTAATTCAATGTATAATTTTAAATTGAATACATTCAAGACTTAGTGATTATACATTATATCAGAAAGACAACCAAGGTGTTACTCTCAGACATATTTATACAAGAGAAACCGTTAAGTGTCTCATATGTCATATGCACTTAAGTATTTTTAAAGACTTCATCATTGGCAGTGTACAGTCGTGGCCAAAAGTTGAGAATGACACAAATATTAATTTCGACAAAGTTTGCTGCTTCAGTGTCTTTAGATGTTTTTGTCAGATGTTACTATAGAATACTGAAGCATAATTACAAGCATTTCATAAGTGTCAACGGTTTTTATTGACAATTACATGAAGTTGATGCAAAGAGTCAATATTTGTAGTGTTGACCCTTCTTTTTCAAGACCTCTGCAATCCACCCTGGCATGCTGGCAATTAACTTCTGGGCCACATCCTGACTGATGGCAGCCCATTCTTGCATAATCAATGCTTGGAGCTTGTCAGAATTTGTGGGTTTTTGTTTGTCCACCCGCCTCTGGAGGATTGACCACAAGTTCTCAATGGGATTAAGGTCTGGGGAGTTTCCTGGCCATGGACCCAAAATATCTATGTTTTGTTCCCCAAGCCACTTAGTTATCACTTTTGCCTTATGGCAAGGTGCTCCATCATGCTGGAAAAGGCATTGTTCGTCACCAAACTGTTCCTGGATGGTTGGGAGAAGTTGTTCTCGGAGGATGTGTTGGTACCATTTTTTATCCATGGCGGTGTTCTTAGGCAAAATTGTGAGTGAGCCCATTCCCTTGGCTGAGAAGCAACCCCACACATGGTCTCAGGATTCTTTGTCCTCAGCAGTCCAATCCCTGTACCTTTTGCAGAATATCAGTCTGTCCCTGATATTTTCCTGGAGAGAATTGGCTTCTTTGCTGCCCTTCTTGACACCAGGCCGTCCTCCAAAAGTCTTTGCCTCACTGTGCGTGCAGATGCACTCACACCTGCCTGCTGCCATTCCTGAGCAAGCTCTGTACTGGTGGTGCCCCGATCCCGCAGCTGAATCAACTTTAGGAGACGTCCTGGCGCTTGCTGGACTTTCTTGGGCGCCCTGAAGCAACAATTGAACCGCTTTCCTTGAAACTCTTGATGATCCAATAAATTGTTGATTTAGGTGCAATCTTACTGGCAGCAATATATCCTTGCCTGTGAAGCCCTTTTCGTGCAAAGCAATGATGACGGCACGTGTTTCCTTGCAGGAAACCATGGTTGACAGAGGAAGAACAATGATTCCAAGCACCACCCTACTTTTGAAGCTTCCAGTCTGTTATTCAAACTCAATCTGCATGACAGAGTGATCTCCAGCCTTGTCCTCGTCAACACTCACACCTGTGTTAATGAGAGAATTACTGACATGATGTCAGCTGGTCCTTTTGTGGCAGGGCTGAAATGCAGTGGAAATGTTTTTTGGGGATTCAGTTCATTTGCATGGCAAAGAGGGACTTTGCAATTAATTGCAATTCATCTGATCACTCTTCAGACATTCTGGAGTATATGCAAATTGCCATCATACAAACTGAGGCAGCATACTTTGAAAATTAATATTTGTGTCATTCTCAAAACTTTTGGCCACAACTGTTGAAGATTAAGTGTAATGCCCAATTCATTTTAAGTGGAATGACACTCAGGAACAGTTAACTAAAACTAAAATAACTGTGTGCAAACCACACCCCCAAATATTCTAATGAGCCTCCGCAAGTGCAATGATCACCTGAAGAAATATAGGTTTTAGTGAAAACTTGCTGGTTGAAACATCATATTCTGGTAGTAATGACATCATTTCATCCAGTTTTGCCCAGTACCTACGGTAAATACAGTCTCAGAGAGGCAAACAGACCAGAAGCAGACTGTGCCAAACCATGTGCGAGTAAAAACACAAACAATCTCAGCAAGTCCAATTTATTCCCCCACGTATAATTATTTGTATGTAGCTTCCTCAAGTAGGATTAGTAGTCTCTGTTGTCATAAATAATGAAGGACTGAAGGAGAAGTCAAAGAATAATAGAAGAATCGCTGTGTAGGGTAAAGTTATAAGATAAGGAACAGCTTCCTTACGCAGACCCAGTCTATGTCCCAAATGGCACCGTATTCCCTATGTAGTGCACAACTTCCCACATGGGTGCCATCTGGGATGCAGCCTTAGACTTTGCAGGGACTGGATGGAAAGCCTCCAGTGTGTAGTATATAGGAATATAATAATAAACCCTATTGAGAGAGAGTGGACCTCGGTCTGGTCCCAAATGGCACCCTTTTCCCTATATAGCGTAATACCTATGCGGAGCGGGCCTGGTCAAAAGTAGTGCACTACAGATGTACTCTTAGTTTGACCAGTTTCTCACAGCAGGAATATAATACAAATTATGTTGATTATAATTCATGGACATTTTGGTAGGGGTTGATGCATTTTTCATTAGGGCAAATCAAGTCTGCCATTTTAAAGTGGAAGTTATCAACTTTAGAAGCCTTTTAAACCTTCAATACACTACAAGTTCTCTGTGACAAGAGTGATCAAATTAAGAGATTACACCTGTATATAGAGAATAGGGTGTCGTTTGGGATGCCGCAAGAATGTAGAGATCCAGAGCCTGGTCTCTGTGGAGTTGGTCTAAGCCAGAGCTGCCCAACCCTCTTCCTGGAGATCTGTCCTGTGGGTTTTCAGTCCAGAGATCACAACCGATTCACCTCATCTCCAAAGAGCCTGGGAAAAATTGTTAAAGGATGAACTCAATAATGGATTGCATTTACCTATGCTGGACTGGGGCTAGTTTACCTCATCCACCACCAATGCATACAGGAGGGAAGCATTTGCACCATTTACATATTTATTGGTGCACTAATTAAGGAGTGTGGCACAAAGGGGATATATTGGATGTAGTGAGGTTGTCTGATAACATCTCTCTCTAACACACCAGAACTAAAGGCATAGTGAAGCAGTTCCCTCTGTAAGCCGTGAAGAGCAGCTGTAGCACTGAAAATAACCCATCACAGAATAAATTCAAAGTTGCAATATCCAGTGTATGCATTATTTGTATGTGACCCCTGCTGAAATTGAACCCAGAACGTTGTCGTTACTATTGCCACACTCTTACCAAAGAATCCGCACAGGATATCTTCATCATGTGTCGTCACCCTTGGGTGGCTGGATGGGTATGGCTGTAGATAGTTTGTTTTGTCACAATTAGAAACAATAACCCACAAAGGCAAGTGGGGAAGGAACAAACTTAAATAGGATTCCCAATTAGAGGCAACGACAAACAGGTGCCTCTAATTGGGAACCAAACCAAAACCAACATAAAGAATGCTAGAAACCCCTAGTCACGTCCTGGCCCTAAACCCCATAGAGAACCCAGAGGGCTCTCTATGGCCAGGACGTGACAGTTTTAAGTAATCCACAGAGAAATGAAGGGATAAAATATGTAAATAAAGGGAAGGAATGGAACAATCAGATATGTAAATAAAACGTCCTCTCACTGACAACTGTGTTTATTTTCAGCAAACTTAACATGTGTAAATTGTTGTATGAACATAACAAGATTCAACAACTGAGACATGAACTGAACAAGTTCCACAGACATGTGACTAACAGAAATTGAATAATGTGTCCCTGAACAAAGGGGGGGTCAACATCAAAAGTAAGTCAGTTTCTGCTGTGGCCACCAGCTGCATTAAGTACTGCAGTGCACCTCCTCCTCATGGACTGCACCAGATTTGCCAGTTCTTGCTGTGAGATGTTACCCCACTCTTCCACCAAGGCACCTGCAAGTTCCCGGACATTTCTGGGGGGAATGGCCCTAGCCCTCACCCTCCGATCTAACAGGTCCCAGACGTGCTCAATGGGATTGAGATCCGGGCTCTTCGCTGGCCATGGCAGAACACTGACATTCCTGTCTTGCAGGAAATCACGCACAGAATGAGCAGTATGGCTGGTGGCATTGTCATGCTTGAGGGTCATGTCAGGATGAGCCTGCAGGAAGGGTACCACATGAGGGAGGAAGATGTCTTCCCTGTAACACACAGGGTTGAGATTGACTGCAATGACAACAAGCTCAGTCCGATGATGCTGTGACACATCGCCCCAGACCATGACGGACCCTCCAACTCCAAATCGATCCCTCTCCAGAGCACAGGCATCGGTGTAACGCTCATTCCTTCAACTATAAACGCGAATCCGACCATCACCCCTGGTGAGACAAAACCGCGACTCGTCAGTGAAGAGCACATTTTGCCAGCCCTGTCTGGTCCAGCGACGGTGGATTTGTGCCCATAGGCGACGTTGTTGCTTGTGATGTCTGGTGAGGACCTGCCTTACAAAAGGCCTACAAGCCCTCAGTCCAGCCTCTCTCAGCCTATGAAGGACAGTCTGAGCACTGATGGAGGGAATGTGCGTTCCTGGTGTAACTCGGGCAGTTGTTGTTACCATCCTATTCCTGTCCCGCAGGTGTGATGTTCAGATGTACCGATCCTGTGCAGGTGTTGTTACACGTGGTCTACCACTGCGAGGATGATCAGCTGTCCGTCCTGTCTCCCTGTAGCGCTGTCTTAGGCGTCTCACAGTACGGACATTGCAATTTATTGCCCTGGCCACATCTGCAGTCCTCATGCCTCCTTGCAGCATGCCTAAGGCACGTTCACGCAGATGAGCAGGTACCCTGGGCATCTTTCTTTTGGTGTTTTTCAGAGTCAGTAGAAAGGCCTCTTTAGTGTCCTAAGTTTTCATAACTGTGACCTTAATTGTCTACCGTCTGTAAGCTGTTAGTGTCTTAATGACCGTTCCACAGGTGCATGTTCATTAATTGTTTATGGTTCATTGAACAAGCATGGGAAACAGGGTTTAAACCCTTTATAATGAAGATCAGTTATTTAGATTTTTACGAATTTTCTTTTAAAGACAGGGTCCTGAAAAAGGGACATTTCTTTTTTTGCTGAGTTTAGTTGTGGATTGTGAGTTTAGTCAGGCGTGAAGGGTCTCCAGTCCTGTAAATGAGGAGATCGAATAGATGGATGTGGATGCTGCGTTAAGTCAAGTGTGAAGAGTATTGGCTCAGGGACATTCACATTTCACTAGAAAACATTATCATTTAGTGACTAAGTCTGAACAGCTCTGGTGTCAGAGAAAGAGATGGAGGGCAGATGGAGGGAGAACTGAGAGCGGGAGAAAGAGAGGGATGGCAAGACAGGGAAAGAGAAGGGGATGAAGAGATTAAGCAGAAGCAAGAATAAAACCTAAGAGACAAAGAAAGAGGGAGGTGATACACAGGAAAAGAAAGAGGTAGTGAAAGAACACAGTGGGGTGTAATCATTTGTTTAATTGAAGAGAGGGAGACTCTTCAGAACAAACAGGAAAATAACTTGTTGGAATGTGTTTTTACCTCAGCTTTCAATGAGAGTCTAAATCAAACTGCTGCTCAACCGCCATTAATTTACTGGGGGACCCAAACAATTAAGCAATGTGCAGTGGGGTTAAATTACCTGGGCTAAACAGACTGTGCATCACTGCTTTTATGGAATTGACATTTGGCTCATGGTTGCAGGTGGACATTTTACATGTATAGCCTTTAAAGGCCATACAGGGAAGTTACTGAGGGACCCTAACAATTAAGCAATGTGTGGGGTGAAATTACCTATACTGATGAGGCCCCGAGACCACTGCAAAATTGTGGGAGGAAATGGTGCATACAGGGTTCATCCTCTGCCCCGAGACCCAGGCTTTTTAGGGCTCTCGCCTCGACACCACAGGATCCATGGATGGAACCCATGTTAAAGCGGACTCTCTCTCCACATCAGTCTGTTTCAATCGCCTACAGCCAGAGCCAAACATGACCACTCCTATTGTATAGCTGAAAATGCCAATGAAGTTTCCTCCACAACTGGCCTCTGACTGTGTGTGTCCACCTACCTAAGGTCAGTAAAATGTTAGGACCCAGACAGCATTGAGAAGAGACCTTTCCTGGCTGACATTTTGAATTGGTTGGAGGTTGGAGACAGACAAAACCTTGAGCCTTCTCCAAAATGTATCGTAACACAGTGAGCTCTCTACTTCGCTGAAGAGGGTGAAAGGGAGAGAGGAGATTGAAGGAGTGGCATTCAATAGATACATTAATTTAAAGTATTTATAGAGCAAGTTGTGTTTTTGTATATCCTTATTTCATTCAGTAATTTATCAAACATTCCGCTTACTAGAGCTTTTCCATCATTTTCAACCAATTGCAATCAGCTGTTCATTGTTAAATATGTGTTTCTATTGGTCCAGGAAATGGAAGTGGTTAATTGACACAGGTGTTTCCGTTCAGTAATTGGGGCACCTGCCATTTTACAGTAGGTCTGCCAGAATGTTTGTGAGTGGAGGCAGAATGTTCCAAGTCAGCAGCACTGGTTGAGAGCATGTGGCTATTGGGACTGGGAAGGAGAAAAGGGGTGTCCCTTTCGAGGGCTAGAATGAGATGTATATTAGGAGAAGTACAATATCATAAGGAGACATATACTTGGAATATGGAGGAGGGGGCAGAGAAGGTGAGAGAGAGAGCTTAAGTCGGGTAAATATTTTTGGAAAAAGGGAGATGGTTTGTTGAAGTAGAATGGTGAAAGCAGAGTGAACTGTATGACTTAGGGTGTTGAATGCTGAGACAGTAAAGAAAATTGAGGAAGATGTGTCAAGGGGAGGGGTTCTTGGAGGATTCGTGTGAGTAGTAGATCTGTATCAGTACAGAGGAATAGGCCAATGAGTGATATGTTTCAGTAAGATTGACTTGTTAACATTCAGAAATTGCTATCAACTGTACTACAGGGATGGAACATAAGTTACAGAAAATAGAGGCTGTGGTGACAGCTGCGGGGAGAAGTATTTGGGTGTGCGTGTTTTGACGTTAGAGTTACAGGGTGTGTTGAGTGATGGTGTCCTTTCAGGCTGTAGGTAGGACTAGATGGGTTTAAATATGAGTTTTTAATGATTGTAGGGTTAAATGGTAGTGTTTGATTTTTGTAGTAAAGAATAAGGGTGTTATACTCCAGTCTAGTTGGTGGCGGTAATGCAACATTTATTGGATGCCAACTGCTGTTAAACTTGAATCTCTTAACTAGGATGAGCCACATGTTTTTAGCTGCCAGATTTGTATGTTCTTAACTTGCTCTACAGTTTTAAGTAAATTTAAGTAGTTGTGAACAGTTTTTGTTCTCAGTCCTTTTTAAGTGTCAGAGTAACGACCATCTCTCGCACAGAGACAGACAGTGAGTTAGAGATGGAGACAGGGAGGCACCAGAGCTCAAGCCCTTGCCAGGCAAAGAGGGTTCAGTGTTTGGGTTCAGCCCTCTCCCCATCTGTCTCCTCCTAATCACTGTGTGTTGATACATTGATGGTTAATTGGGCCACAGTAAAGGGCATCTCCATTACTGTGTGGGCAGAGGGAAGCAGACAGGAGTTTGTGTCCCAAATGGCACCCTATTCCCTATGTAGTGCACTCCTTTTGACCAGGGCCCTTTAAAGTAGCGCACTATATAGGGGCACATACCAATTACGACACTGGTAGTAAAATTTGGCATTTGCCACCACAATCACAGGGGTAATAAATATGATGCATGACGAGAAGAACAGAAATACAGTACATCAATACCCTTTCATCCCCATTATTTCAGCTGGTTTATTTCACGTTCCACTCCGTGTACTCCATGTCATGTGCTAAAGATGTCATGACATGGAGTACAAGGATTGAATAGCTAAACAGACTGGCAACCAGGCAATAGTTAAGCCTCATTCAATGAATACTGCAACCAGACAAGAATGGTTCAGCATGTTAGTGTGGATTCAATTTCATTATACCGTGCATTCAGGAAGTATTCAGACCCCTTGACTTTTTCCACATGTTACATTAACGGCTTTTTTTTATTCTAACATGGATTAAAACGTCCTTGAGACGTTTCTACAACCTGATTGGAGTCCACCTGTGGTAAATTCTTCTGATTGGACATGATTTGGAAAGGCACACACCTGTCTATATAAGGTCCCACAGTTGACAGTGCATGTCAGAGCAAAAACAAAGGCATGAGGTCAAAGGAATTGTCAGTAGAGCTCCAACACAGGATTGTGTTGAGGCACAGATGTGGGGAAGGGTACCAACAAATGTCTGCACTATTGAAGGTCCCCAAGGACACAGTGGCCTCCATCATTCTTAAATGGAAGAAGTTTGGAACCACCAAGACTCTTCCTAGAGATGGCCACCCCGCCAAACTGAGCAATCAGGGGAGAAGGACCTTGGTCAGGGAGGTGACCAAGAACCTGATGGTTACTCTGACAGAGCTCTACAGTTTCTTTTTGGAGATGGGAGAACCTTCCAGAAGGACAACCATCTGTGCAGCACTTCACCAATCAGGCTTTTATAGTAGAGTGGCCCTTACGGAAGCCACTCCTCAGTAAAATGCACATGACAGCCTGCTTGGAGTTTGCCAAAATACACCTAAAGACTCTCAGACCATGATAAAAAAGATTCTCTGGTTTGATGAAACCAAGATTGAAATCTTTGGCCTGAATGCCGAGTCACGTCTGGACGAAACCTGGCACCATCCCTACGGTGAAGCATGGTGGTGGCAGCATCATGCTGTGGGGATGTTTTTCATGGACTGTGAGACTAGTCAGGATTGGCGGAAAGAAGAATGCAGCAAAGAACAGAGAGCCTTGATGAAAACCTGCTCCAGAGCGCTCAGGACCTCCGACTGAGGCGAAGGTTCACCTTCCAACAGGACAACAACCATAAGCACACAGCCAAGACAATGCAGGAGTGGCTTCAGAACAAGTCTCTGAATAACCTTGAGTGGCCCAGCCAGAGCCCGGGCTTGAACCCGATCGAACATCTTTGGAGAGAAGTGAAAATAGCTGTGCAGCGTACTCCACATCCGGACGGAGCTTGAGAGGATCTGCAGAGAGGAATTGGAGAAAATCCCTAAATACAGGTGTTCCAAGCTTGTAGTGTCATACCGAAGAAGACGAGGCTGTAATCGCTGGTGCTACAACAAGTGTGCTACAACAAGTGGTGCTACAACAAGTACTGAATAAAGGGTCTGAACACTTATGTAAATGTAATATTTCAGTTTATTTTTAATACATTTGCATAAATGTCTAAAATACTTTTTCCTTTGTCATCATGGGGTATTGTGTGTAGATTGAGGGTAAAAAGCAATTTAATACATTTCAGAAAAAGGCTGTTGCCTTACATACTTTTAGGTTGGAGTCATTAAAACTTGTATTTCAATCACTCCACAAATTTCTGATGGCATAGATTTAGAAGCTTCTGATAGGATAAATGACATAATTTGAGTCAATTGGAGGTGTACCTGTGGATATATTTCAAGGCCTACCTTCAAACTCAGTGCCTCTTCGCTTGAAATCATGGGAAGACCTCAGAAAAGACCTCAGAAAAAAAGTCTGGTTCATCCTTGGGAGCATTTTCCAAATGCCTGAAAGTACCACTTTCATCTGTACAAACAATAGTACGCAAGTATAATCACCATGGGACCACGCAGCCATCATACTGCTCAGGAAGGAGACATGTTCTGTGTCCTAGAGATGAAAGTCCTTTGGTGCGAAAAGTGCAAATCAATCCCAGAACTACAGCAAAGGACCTTATGAAGATGCTGGAGGAAACAGGTACAAACGTATCTATATCCACAGTAAAACGAGGCCGCTCAGGAAGGAAGAAGCCACTGCTCCAAAACCGCCATAAAAAAAGCCAGACTACGGTTTGCAACTGCACATGGGGACAAAGATCGTACTTTTTTGAGAAATGTCCTCTGGTCTGATGAAACAAAAATAGAACTGTTTAGCCATAATGACCATTGTTATGTTTGGAGGAAAAAGGGGGAGGCTTGCAAGCCTTAGAACACCATCCCAACCGTGAAGAACGGGGGTGGCACCATCATTTTGTGGTTGTGCTTTACTGCAGGAGGGACAGGTGCACTTCACAAAATAGATGGCATCATGAGGAACAACAATTGTGTGGATATATTGAAGCAACATCTCAAGACATCAGCCAGGAAGTTAAAGCTTGGTCGCAGATGGGTATTCCAAATGGACAATGACCCAAGCATACTTCCAAAGTTGTGGTTAAATGGCTTAAGGACAACAAAGTCAAGGTATTGGAGTGGCCATCACAAAGCCCTGACCTCAATCCTATAGAACATTTGTGGGCAGAACTGAAAAAGTGTGTGCGAGCAAGGAGGCCTACAAACCTGACTCAGTTACACCAGCTCTGTCAGGAGGAATGGGGCATAATTCACCCAACTTATTGTGGGAAGCTTGTGGAAGGCTACCCGAAACGTTTGACCCAAGTTAAACAAGGCAATGCTACCAAATACTAATTGAGTGTATGTAAACTTCTGACACACTAAGAATGTGATGAAAGAACTAAAAGCTAAATCATTCTCTCTACTACTATTCTGACATTTTCACATTCTTAAAATAAAGTGGTGATCCTAACTGACCTACAATAGGGAATATTTACTTGGATTAAATGTCAGGAATTGTGAAACTGAGTTTAAATGTATTTTGCTAAGGTGTATGTAAACTTCTGACTTCAACTGTACGTAGCAAAATGTGGAAAAAGCCAAGGGGTCTGAATACTTTCCGAATGCACTGTATTTCTAATTGATTAACGGGTTGGTCATAGCATTACGTCATATAGCACAATGTCTCCAATCAATCGAGGGACTAGCAATGGTGACGCCACCTGTCACAAGACAATGCAGTGTTAGTTTGAAATGTTTGGATTCAAAGTCATTAAATCGTCACCTCCATTCACCTCAGACAAGGTCTTTTCTATTACACAATATGAAGACCTTGCTCACAGACAGGTCAAAAGGGAAAGATGAGATATTCAGTCATGAAAGTCAATAGGGCCTGCTATGTGTGAATGTACACACAGAAGATTGATTTGGAAGCATGGGAAATAGAGGAGAAATAAGGAACAGGGAGGTGTGTGTGTGTGTGCTTTCAGTGCTATACTTCTGAGTACCAAAAAGTGTCAAGGTGATTTTGCCAGTCCTCATGTAACCGGTGCTGTGCTGTAACTCTGCGATGTGTGTGAATGAGGCTATAGACGTGGACTTCGGAGATCAGGTTGTTTTAATGAATCAGAATTCTCTCCCTGCATCCAAAAGAAAAGACAAAACTTTTGTAGAGCACGTATGTTCTGCGAAATGTCGCTTCTTTCTACAAAATAGAGGCACAATACAAAAGACTGGGATCAGTCGAGAAGCTAGCCATCGTTCGCACATACAATACCTTAGCTAGCTAGTAACCACGAATTTAGAATCTTAATATCATCCTAAAAAAGTACAATTACAATTGCATCTTGACAATACCATCCATTTATGAGTATCCTCTAAATATACAACATTATTCATGAACAAAACACTGTGTATTTATTTATTTTAATTTTTTATTTCACCTTTATTTAACCAGGTAGGCTTGTTGAGAACAAGTTCTCATGTACAACTGCGACCTGGCCAAGATAAAGCAAAGCAGTTCGACACATACAACAACACAGAGTTACACATGGAAAAAACAAACATACAGTCAATAATACAGTAGAAAAAGTATATATACAGTGTGTGCAAATGAGGTAAGATAAGGGATGTAAGGCAATAAATAGGCCATAGTGGCGAGGTAATTACAATATAGCAATTAAACACTGGAGTGATAGATGTGGAGAAGATGAATGTGCAAGTAGAGATACTGGGGTGCAAAGGAGCAAAATAAATACAGTATGGGAATGAAATGCAGTGATCTGTGAGCTGCACTGGCAGCTGGTGCTTAAAGTTAGTGAGGAAGATATGAGTCTCCAGCTTCAGTGATTTTTGCAGTTCGTTCCAGTCATTGGCAGCAGAGAACTGGAAGGAAAGGCGGACAAATTAGGAATTGGCTTTGGTGGTGACCAGTGGAATATACCTGCTGGAGCGTGTGCTACAGGTGGGTGCTGCTATGGTGACCAGTGAGCTGAGATAAGGTGGAGCTTTACCTAGCAAAGACTTGTAGATGACCTGGAGCCAGTGGGTTTGGCGACGAGTATGAAGCGAGGGCCAGCCAATGAGAGCGTACAGGTCGCAGTGGTGGGTAGTATATGGGGCTTTGGTGACAAAACGGATGGCACTGTGATAGACTGCATCCAATTTGTTGAACAGAGTGTTGGAGGCTATTTTGTAAATTACATCGCCGAAGTTGAGGATCGGTAGGATAGTCAGTTTTATGAAGGTATGTTTGGCAGCATGAGTGAATTATGCTTTTTTGTGAAATAGGAAGCCGATTCTAGATTTGATTTTGGATTGGAGATGCTTAACATGAATCTGGAAGGAGAGTTTACAGTCTAACCAGACACCTAGGTAGTTGTAGTTGTCCACATATTCTAAGTCAGAACCGTCCAGAGTAGTGATGCTGGACGGGCAGGCACGTGCGGGCAGCGATCGGTTGAAGAGCATGCATTTAGTTTTACTTGCATTTAAGAGCAGTTGGAGGCCATGGAAGGAGAGTTGTAATGGCATTGAAGCTCGTCTGGAGGTTAGTTTTAACACAGTGTCCAAAGAAGGGCCAGAAGTATACAGAATGGTGTTGTCTGCATAGAGGTGGATTAGAGAATCACCAGCAGCAAGAGCGACATCATTGATGTATACAGAGAAGAGAGTTGGCCCGAGAATTGAACCCTGTGGCACCCCCATAGAGACTGCCAGAGGTCCGGACAACAGGCCCTCCGATTTGACATGCTGAACGTCTGAGAAGTAGTTGGTGAACCAGGTGAGGCAGTCATTTTAGTAACCATGGCTGTTGAGTCTGCCGATAAGAATGTGGTGATTGACAGAGTCAAAAGCCTTGGCCAGGTCGATGAATACGGCTGCACAGTACAGCTCGGAAACCAGATTGCATAGCAGAGAAGGTGCGGTGGGATTCGAAATGGCCGGTGATCTGTTTGTTAACTTGGCTTTCGAAGACCTTAGAAAGGCAGGGTATGATAGATATAGGGTTGTAGCAGTTTGGGTCTAGAGTGTCTCCCCCTTTGAAGAGGGGATCTTTGGGGACCTCAGACAATACGAAAGAGAGGTTGAACAGGCTAGTAATAGGGGTTGCAAAGATTTCGGCAGATAATTTTAGAAAGAGATGGTCCAGATTGTCTAGCCCGACTGATTTGTAGGGGTCCAGATTTTGCAGCTCTTTCAGAACATCAGCTATCTGGATTTGGGTGAAGGAGAAATCGGGGAAGCTTGGGCGAGTTGCTGTGGAGGGTGCAGGGCTGTTGATTGGGGTAGGGGTAGCCAGGTGGAAAGCATGGCCAGCCGTTGAAAAATGCTTATATAAGTTCTCAATTATCGTGGATTTATCGGTGGTGACAGTGTTTCCTATCCTCAGTGCAGTGGGCAGCTGGGAGGAGGTGCTCTTATTCTCCATGGACTTTTTGAGTTTATGTTACAGGATGCACATTTCTGTTTGAAAAAGCTAGCCTTGGCTTTCCTAACTGCCTGTGTATAATGGTTCCTAACTTCCCTGAAAAGTTGCATATCACGGGGGCTATTCAATGCTAATGCAGAACACCACAGGATGTTTTTGTGCTGGTCAAGGGCAGTCAGGTCTGGAGTAAACCAAGGGCTATATGTTCCTAGTTCAATTTTTTTTTGAATTGGGCATGCTTATTTAAGACCCCCTTTACACCCCCTGCTATATTGTGGATAAAGAGTTACCTATCTAACAGAACACAGAGGGTGTGCTTTAATTGAAGCCTCTCCAACATAATACAGGTAGAATCAGGAATTCTCCATGGCCGCTGTCTAGGCCCATTACTTTTTTCAATCTTTGCTCATTAATTGCCACTGGCTTTGAGGAGTGGGTGGCAAGGAATAAGTAAGGAATACGTTAGTCCTACATATTTCAAAAACTAAAAGCATTGTATTTGGGACAAATCATTTACTAAACTCTAAACCTCAACTAAAACTTGTTGAGGAGACTAAACTGCTAGGAGTTACCCTGGATTGTAAACTGTCATGGTTAAAACATATTGAAACAACAGTAGCTAAGACGAGGAGTAGTATGTCCATGATAAGGCGCTGCTCTACCTTCTTCACAGCACTGTCAACAAGGCAGGTCCTACAGGCCCTAGTTTTGTCGCACCTGGACTACTGTTCAGTCGTGTGGTCAGGTGCCACAAAAAGGACTTAGGAAAATTGCAATTGGTGCAGAACAGGGCAGCACGGCTGGCCCTTGGATGTACACAGAGAGCTAATATTAATAATATGCATGTCAGTCTCTCCTGGCTCAAAGTGAAGGAGATATTAACTTCATCACAGCTTGTATTTATGAGAGGTATTGACATGTTGAATGCACCGAGCACCGAAATACTGGCTCAGACACCCATGCATACCCCACAAGACATGCCACAAGAGGTCTCTTCACAGTCCCCAAGTCCAGAACAGACTATGGAAGGCGCACAGTACCACATAGAGCCATGACTACATGGAACTCTATTCCACATTAAGTAACTCATGTAAAGCAGTAAAATTAGATTTGAAAAAAAATAACAAAAACACCTTATGGAACAGCTGGGACTGTGAAGCAACACAAACATAGGCAGAGACACACACACACACACACACACACACACACACAATAACATACGCATTATACACACACACATACATTTTGTACTGTATATTTGTGGTAGTGGTAGAGTAGGGGCCTGAGGGCACACAGTCTGTGAATGTATTGTAATGTTTTCAAAATTATATAAACTGCCTTAATTATGCTGGACCCCAGGAGGAGTATTTTATTTATTTTATTTAACTATGTAAGTCAGTTAAGAACAAATTCTTAATTTCAATGACGGCCTAGGAACAGTGGGTTAACTGCCTGTTCAGGGGCAGAACGACAGATATGTACCTTGTCAGCTCAGGGATTAAAACTTGCAACCTTTCGGTTACTAGTCCAACGCTCTAACCACTAGGCTACCCTGCCACCCCAGGGGATCCATAATAAATACAAATACAAATGACAGGGGTGTGGTGGAGAGGGAAAGACCTATGCTCTGCCAGAGGAGAGTAATGAATCACTCTAACAGAGACAGGGAGACAGGTAGGAGGAAAGAGCAGTAGAATAAACTGCATTACAAAATGCTTTGGGACAGAGATATCTGTCAAAGAAATAGAGCAGGATTCGACATCTTACACATTGCTGTAGTTAGTGTACAGAGGGGTAGAACTGCAGGACCTTGGCACGCTTAGTAGGCTGCTGTGATGCCACGTCCTCCCTGACAACACGGCACACTACACTGTGAACAGGGTCCTGCCCTCAGCTGACTCCAGGCAGCTAATGGCCACACTGTCTTTAATGAGCAGAGACCACACACAAGGACAACAAGGCATTCAACTAAAATGTGTCTTTAACCCAACCCCTCTGAATCAGAGAGGTGCGGGGGGGGCTGCCTTAATCAACATCCACGTCATCGGCGCCCAGGGAGCAGTTGTTGTTGTTGGTGGTTACCTGCCTTGCTCAAGGGCAGAACGCCATGGGCAGAACGCCATGGGCAGAACGCCATGGACGCGCATACACACACACAACCTCCCATGTGAGAAAGATGCACAGAGACGCACAGATGGTGTGTGTGTGTGTACGTGTACGAAACAGCAATAGCTGTACATTGTTAGAGCTGAATGGGATAATATCAATAGTGCATTTGTGCAAATTATTACTGACTCACTGTGCAACACTGACACTGTTTACTGATGGTCAGAGTAATCATTGGATTGTCTGATGCATTGTGCCTCACAATGGAAAAGGATGAGATTCTTTTTTTTTTTACATGAAACTCCTCCGGGATAGGAGCTTTCGATTTTAGGGATTTGTGTGTAGTGTTGTTAGGTGTTCCTGCACTGCTGAATCTAGAAACACAAGCATTTTGCAGCACCTGCGACAACATCTGCAAAATATATGTACGCAACCAACAACCTTTGATTTGATATATGGGAATTAATTGTGAAATTGTAAATAAGAAAAAATGAAGAAAGGGAAAGAAGTGCACTATAGGACACTGACAGAGAAGCCTTTCATATGGTTTAGGTTAGTGCTTTTGAAAGTGTATTAGACTCTGGGACAAATGAATCTCTAGTGTTAATGCCCACATAATATGGAATTAGTTTCAATAATTTAGCGAGAAAATGTTAAACTGCATGTCTGACTAGAACTCATTGACTTTTAAAATCATCTAAAAGTAAATGTGGCTCATCTCTGAGTGGGGCGAAAAGAGGGGGGACGCATCTGATCCATCTCTCACCTGTTGCTTCCCAGGATGAAGTGAAGCTCCTTCATCATTAGAGCCTAAGCTGGAGACAAGCTGATTCTGGGGCTGAGGCCAGTAGATTGACAGGGGAGAGGGAAAAGAGGAAGGAAGGAGAAGGGGGAGAGGGACATTTGGGAGAGGGAGAGAGAGCACCCCATTCCATCCAGCCCTGCAGAACTAGCAGCAGGATCCAATGGCTGGGGCTGGTCCTGGGACCTGTCTGTAAAGCTGAAGGCTGGTTCTGAGTGACCTATAGCTGGGGCTGTTAGCTGGAGATGGAGCCTGTCTGTAGAGCTGGTAGAGGGGCTGAGTGATTAGTAGACAGACAGAGGGAGAGAGGTTTAATTATCCCCTCCATCCTTGGGTCTGACTGGCAGCTGGCCTTCAACTGACATGGCAGACTAGACAACAGCATCTGGAGAGAGAGAGATCCACTGAGACACAGATAGATCGCTGTCCAGCAACTCTAAAACGCATGAATATGGGTGTGAAATTGTTGCCATGGCAGGCCGGTATGCCGGCTTGGTATCAATATTCTCCTGTCTTATATGAGGAAAAATGACCCCAAAAAAAACATTTGTTTACAAAAAAGATGGGAAATGAGTCTGGATCACCCCAGAGCCCTGGTTCTTTTTCATGGGGAGCTGCTTTTATTCATTTGCAATATGTCAATATATACATTATTTAATACAAAGCCCTAGTTCTGCCTGCCTCCCCTGAACAGCTGTTGCAGTGGAGGCCCTCCTCCTCCTGGCCACCCTGAGGGAACACATGGCACCACGTACTGCTCTCTGATAAATCTGTCTACCACAGAGACACCCATTTAGATAACCAGAAAGCCCTCCAGCCATACAATTGTTTTTAGAAGAATACAGAAGAATATAAATTCTAAGTCATAGCCTACGTTGCTGCCAGCCATCCAGAATGACTTGGTCACACAAATAACTTTTGCTCTGACTAACTACAAAGTATTATTCCCAGTCTGGCAGTTTGCTGGCAAAGCAACTCATGCTATTTGGGGGGTAGAGTTCAGAGTATTACCAACTATTATACCAACTATTATAGGGCTACTTAGACACCAATGTTCTCTACCCACTTCTGTTCTGTGGGTAGAGTTGCACTTCTTAGTTGCACTTCTCTTCTGTTTTCATATCAATTTACATTCTTACAGTCTGCTCTATAATCAGTGCATGATTCAATGTATTATACAGAACCATGGAGTTGTTACCGAACATAAGATGGATATATAATAAAACATGCTCAAAGACTATAGATCGAAGCTTGATAGACAATGGTCTATGGTATGTTGTGTTCCAAACTGACTGTTTCCCATTGGTTAATGTATTAATTTACACTGACATCTAGTGTTCGAATCGTGCAACTCCACATTCTTATCCCATTGGTAGCGATCCTAGTTTTAGGAGATTTGTATAGTGATTTTATCACGGTGCCTAAACCAAACTTTTCTGAAATACGAAAGAGGTATGGTCATTCGACCCTATCAAAGGCTTTTTCGGCATCGAGGGAGACTGCGACACTAGATATTTTGTTTTTGTTAGCAAGGTGAATTATATCAAAGAGGGGAGACTTGACTCCAGTCTCTTAGATAGCATATTGGTGACCAGTTTACAATCTGTATTAAGAAGAGAAGTTGGTCTATAGGAGGCACACTTATCTTGTGGATTACTGTAATCACAGCTTGAAAGAAAGACTCTGGAAAGCAGTTGTCCTCCCCGTTTTTTTTAAAGTACCTAAAGTACCTTAAAGCCATCCTCCCCAGGAGATTTATTAGAAGGTAAAGATTGAATGGCCTCCAACAATTCCGTGACTGAGAACTGCTCACTCAGGTGCTCTCTGTCTTCTTCTGACAGGCATAGGAGATTGAGGGAAAAGAGTCGATCTCTGATAGATCATCGCTTGATTAGGAGGTATTGTGGACCTCATAGTATTTCTTAAAAGTATCTTTCATTTCAGTAGGGTCAAATATCTAATTACTAAGAGTTTCTATATAATTAATTGTCCTCTTACTATCTTCTGCTTTCAGTTGCCATGCCTATACTGTGTGTGCTTTCTCTCCAAGTTGGCCGGGGTATGGCCGTCATTGTAAATAAGAATTTGTTCTTAACTGACTTGCCTAGTTAAATAAATATAAATATTAAACACTTTAATGCCAAGCGTTACATCTGGAGGAAACCTGGCACCATCCCTACGGTGAAGCATGGTGGTGGCAGCATCATGCTGTGGGGATGTTTTTCAGTGGCAGGGACTGGGAGACTAGTCAGGATCGAGGCAAAGATGAACGGAGGAAAGTACAGAGAGATCCTTTCATGAAAACCTGCTCCAGAGCGCTCAGGACCTAAGATTGGGGTAAAGGTTCACCATCCAACAGGACAACAACCCTAATCACACAGCCAGGAGTGAAGTCTCTGAATGTCCTTGAGTGGCCCAGCCAGAGCCCGGACTTGAACCCGATTGAACATCTGTGGAGAGACCTGAAAATAGCTGTGCAGCAACGCTCCCCATCCAACCTGACAGAGCTTGAGAGGATCTGCAGAGAAGAATGGGAGAAACTCACCAAATACAGGTGTGCCAAGCTTGTAGTGTCAAAAACAAGAAGACTCGAGGCTGTAATCACTGCCAATGGTACTTCAACAAAGTACTGAGTAAAGAGTCTGAATACTTATGTAAATGTCATAGTTTTGCACGAAAAAAACATTTGCACGAAAAAAATGTAAACCTGTTTTTGCTTTGTCATTATGGGGTATTGTGTGTAGATTGATAATGAAAAAAGATTAATGTAACAAAATATGGAAAAATCAAGGGGCCTGAATACTTTCCGAATGCACTGTCTTTTTCTAATTCCTTGGAGCTGAACTGCTGGTGGTTTTACAGTCTTTACCCTGAATAAAAGGTGTTATGTTTGTTGCAAATCCAATGCAACACATTACGGTGTCTACTCTCCATATTATCAAGCATAGTGGTGGCAACATCATGTTATGGATTCTAGGTTAGACTACTGCAATGCTCTACTTTCCAGCTACCCGGATAAAGCACTAAATAAACTTCAGTGATTGCTTAACACGGCTGCTAGAATCTTGACTAGAACCAAAACAATTGATCATATTACTCCAGTGCTAGCCTCTCTACACTGGCTTCCGGTTAAGGCTAGGGCTGATTTCAAGGTTTTACTACTGACCTACAAAGCACTATATGGGCTTGCTCCTACATATCTTTCCGATTTGATCCTGCCGTACATACCTACACGTACGCTACGGTCATAAGACGCAGGCCATCTTAATGTCCCTAGAATTTGTAAGCAAACAGTTGGAGGCAGGGCTTTCTCCTATAGAGCTTTTATGGAATGGTCTGCCTATCTATGTGAGAGACGCAGACTCGGTCTCAACCTTTAAGTCTTATTGAAGACTCCTCTATGACTGAGTGTAGTCTGGTGATCGGAAAGGCACTGGAGCGACGAACCACCCTTGCTGTCTATGCCTGGCCGGTTCCCCTCTCTCCACTGGGATTTTCTGCCTCTAACCCTATTACGGGGGCTGAGTCACTGGCTTACTGGTGCTCTTCCATGCCGTCCCTAGGAGGGGTGAGTCACTTGAGTGGGTTGAGTCACTGACGTGATCTTCCTGTCCGGGTTTGCGCCCCCCTCGGGTTCATGCAGTGGGGGGCTTTACTCTGCCTTGTCTCAGGGTAGTAATTTGGTAGTTTGAAGATATCCCTCTAGTGGTGTGGGGGCTGTGCTTTGGCAAAGTGGGTGGGGTTATATCCTGCCTGGTTGGCCCTGTCCTAGGGTATCGTCGGACGGGGCCACAGTGTCTCCCAATCCCTCCTGTCTCAGCCTCCAGTATTTATGCTGCAATAGTTTATGTGTCGGGGGGCTAGGATCAGTCTATTATATCTGGAGTATTTCTCCTGTCGAATCCGGTGTCCTGAGGGAATTTAAGTATGCTTCCTCTAACTCTCTCTCTTTCTCTCTTCTCTCGGAGGACCTGAGCCCTAGGACCATGCCTCAGGACTACATGGCCTGATGACTCCTTGCTATCCCCAGTCCACCTACTGTCCCCAGTCCACCCCAGTCCACCTGCTGCTGCTCCAGTTTCAACTGTTCTGCCTGTGGCTATGGAACCCTGACCTGTAACCAGACGTGCTACCTTGTCCCGGACCTGCTGTTTTCGACTCTCTCTCTCTCTACCACACATGCTGTCTCTAACTCTGAATGACCAGCTATGAAAGGCCAACTGACATTTACACATTTACATTTGAGGTGCTGGCCTGTTGCACCCTCTACAACCACTGTGATTATTATTATTATTTGACCTTGCTGGTCATCTATGAACGTTTGAACATCTTGGCCATGTACTGTTATAATCTCCACCCGGCACAGCCAGAAGACGACTGGCCACCCCTCAGAGCCTGGTTCTTCCGTAGGTTTCTTCCTAGGTTCCTGCCTTTCTAGGGATTTTTTCCTAGCCACCGTGCTTCTACATCTGCATTGCTTGCTGTTTGGGGTTTTAGGCTGGGTTTCTGTATAGCACTTTGTGACATCGTCTGATGTAAAAAGGGCTTCATAAATACATTTGACTGATTGATTGAGGATCAGGCGACGAGTGGCTAATCTGCCCTTGCCTTCCATTCTGCTAGCTAACGTTCAATCGCTGGAAAATAAATGGGACGAACTGAAATCATGTACACCCTACCAATGGGACATTAAAAACTGTAATATCTTATGTTTCACCGAGTCGTGGCTGAACGACGACATTAAGAACATACAGCTGGCGGGTTATACACTCTATCGGCAGGACAGAACAGCAGCCTCTGGTAAGACATGGGGCGGGGGCCTATGATTATTTGTAAACAATAGCTGGTGCACGATATCTTAGGAAATCTCAAGGTTTTGCTTGCCCGAGTATCTCATGATAAGCTGTAGACCACACTATCTACCTAGAGAGTTTTCATCTTTATTTTTCATAGCTGTTACATACCACCACAGACAGAGGCTGGGCACACCCCCATTCTCATCGATGGGGCTGTAGTGGAGCAGGTCCACATCACCAACAAGCTAACATGGTCCAAACACAACAAGACAGTCGTGAAGAGGGCACGACAAAACCTATTCAGGAGACTGAAAAAAATTGGCATGGGTCCTCAGATCCTGAAAAGGTTTTACAGCTGCACCATCGAGAGCATCCTGATGGGTTGCATCACTGCCTGGTATGGCAACTGCTCGGCCTCCGACCGCAAAGCACTACAGAGGGTAGTGCGTACGGCCCAGTACATCACCGGGGCCAAGCTTCCTGCCATCCAGGACCTCTATACCATGCGGTGTCAGAAGAAGGCGCAAAAAATTGTCAAAGACTCCAGCCACCCTACTCAAATGGATCCAAGATGGCGTAGCAGTTAGACGTGTATTTGTCTTGTCCCGTCCTGTCCTGTGTAAATATCGTCTTTATAATATTTTTATATATTTTCTTCACATATCTTTTTATATGTGCTCTCTAAAATCCAACTTCAAAACACTCTCCTGCAACCTGCCTCACCCAATGTGGTGCGGATCTGTGGTTTTTTGTTTTTTTCCGAATCTGGTCAAATAACAACTAGCTAACTTCACTAGCTAACGTTAGTATTTAGCTTACTATTGCTAGCGGGCATCAGCTAACCTTCAGCTCGGAAAAGCTCTCGCCCTTCATATAACACGACTAAACCTGAGCTTACCGGACCTATTTTTATTTATTTTTCCCTCCATATCCCCGGATCCCTACCGCAAGTTGGACATTTTTCAACTGGATCTTGCAGCTAGCTAGCTGCTACCTGAGTGCCATTGGCTAACGTCGGTCTCATAGCAATACACCAATTAGCCTGAAGCTAGCCCTTCTCCCGGCTGACTGAAGAGTTTCAGCACGCTGCTGGGCTACAACTCCTATCCGGACCCGCTTCTACTGCCGGTGTGGAGCCCTACCGGGCCTTCTCAAGTGGACTGCCGACGTTATCTGCCCGAGGGAGATATTTCAACCGGCCCTCCGACGCGACGTCACCTGAACGCCCATCAGCTAACTGCGGCCTGCTAACGTCTTGCTGTCCAGAGCATATCGGCTGCTAGCAAATTCGATGGACAATTTCTTGTGCCACTATACCTAGCTGTGCCAACTGGCCTGGTCCCCTTCACCACACGAAACCCCATCACAACTGGTCTACTGACGGAAACGCGTGAGGAGGCTATAAACAGACTTCCTCCGTCTTTGTTAGCCGGCCTGCTAGACGTTGCTAGCTTGTTACCCCCGGCTAGCTGTCTGAATCGCCGTGTCCCCAACCAGCCTCACTACTAACTTGACACTACTCACTACTAACCTCACTACTAACTTGTTTATTGCCTTATTTCACAGTAGAGCCTCTAGCCCTGCTCAATTTGCCTTATCCAACCTATCATTTCCACCACCCACACATGCGATGACATCACCTGGTTTAAATGTTTCTAGAGACAATATCTCTTTCATCACCACTCAATGCCTAGGTTTACCTCCACTGTATTCACGTCCTACCATACCATTGTCTGTACATTATGCCTTTAATCTATTTTATCACCCCCTGAAACCTGTTATTTTTACTCTCTGTTCCGAACGTCCTAGACGACCAGTCATTATAGCCTTTAGCCGTATCCTTATCTTACTCCTCCTCTGTTCCTCTGGTGATATAGAGGTTAATCCAGGCCCTGCAGTGCCTAGCTCCACTCCTATTCCACAGGCCCTCTCATTTGTTGACTTCTGCAACCGTAAAAGCCTTGGTTTCATGCATGTCAACATTAGAAGCCTCCTCCTCCTCCTTTGTTTTATTCACTGCCCTAGCACACTCTGCCAACCCGGATGTCCTAGCCGTGTCTGAATCCTGGCTTAGGAAGACCACCAATAACACTGAAATTTCCATCCCTAACTATAACATCTTCAGACAAGATAGAACGGCCAAAGGGGGCGGCGTTGCTATCTATTGCAGAGATAGCCTGCAGAGTTCTGTCTTGCTTTCCAGGTCTGTACCCAAACAATTTGAACTTTTACTTTAAAAAATCTGCCTTTCTAGAAACAAGTCTCTCATTGTTGCCGCTTGCTATAGACCACCCTCTGCCCCAGCTGTGCTCTGGACACCATATGTGAACTGATTGCCCCCATCTATCTTCAGAGTTCGTGCTGCTAGGTGACCTAAATTGGGACATGCTTAACACCCCGGCCATCCTACAATCTAAGCTTGATGCCCTCAACCTCACACAAATCATATTTGAACCTACTAGGTACAATCCCAAAGCCGTAAACATGGGAACCCTCATAGATGTAATCCTAACTAACTTGCCCTCCAAATACACCCCTGCTGTTTTCAACCAAGATCTCAGTGATCACTGCCTCATTGCCTGCATCCGTAATGGGTTTGCAGTCAAACGATCTCCTCTCATTACTGTTAAACGTTCCCTAAAACACTTCAGCGAGCAGGCCTTTCTAATTGACCTGGCCAGGGTATCCTGGAAGGATATTGACCTCATCCCGTCAGTAGAGGATGCCTGGTTATTCTTTAAAAGTGCCTTCCTCACCATCTTAAATAAGCATGCCCCATTCAAGAAATTTAGAACCAGGAATAGATATAGCCCTTGGTTCTCTCCAGACCTGACTGCCCTTGACCAGCGCAAAAACATCCTGTGGCGTTCTGCATTAGCATCGAACAGCCCCGTGATATGCAACTTTTCAGGAAGTCAGGAACCAATATACGCTGGCAGTTAGGAAAGCCAAGGCTAGCTTTTTCAAGCAGAAATTTGCCTCCTGTAACACAAACTCCAAAAATTTCTGGGACACTGTTAAGTCCATGGAGAATAAGAGCACCTCCTCCCAACTGCCCACTGCACTGAGGATAGGAAATACTGTCACCACCGATAAACCCACAATAATTGAGAATTTCAATAAGCATTTTTCTATGGCTGGCCATGCTTTCCACCTGGCTACCCCTACCCGGTCAACAGCCCTGCACCCCCTCAGCAACTCGCCAAAGCCTCCCCCACTTCTCCTTCTCCCAAATCCAGTCAGCTGATGTTCTAAAAGAGCTGCGAAATCTGGACCCTTACAAATCAGCCGGGCTAGACAATAGGGACCCTTTCTTTTTAAAATGATCTGCCGAAATTGTTGCAACCCCTATTACTAGCCTGTTTAACCTCTCTTTCGTGACGTCTGAGATTCCCAAAGACTGAAAGCAGCTGTGGTCATCCCCTCTTCAAAGGGGAGACACTCTTGACCCAAACTGTTATAGGCCTATATCCATCCTTCCCTGCCTTTCTAAGGTCTTTGAAAGCCAAGTTAACAAACAAATTACCGACCATTTGAATCCCACCGTACCTTCTCCGCTATGCAATCTGGTTTCAGGGCTGGTCATGGGTGCACCTCAGCCACGCTCAAGGTCCTAAATGACAACATAACCGCCATCGACAAGAGACATTATTGTGCAGCTGTTTTCATTGATCTGGCCAAGGCTTTCGACTCTGTCAATCACCGCATCCTTATCGGCAGACTCGACAGCATTGGTTTCTCAAATGACTGCCTCGCATGGTTCACCAATTACTTCTCCGACAGAGTTCAGTGTGTCAAATCAGAGGGCCTGTTGTCCGGGCCTCTGGCAGTCTCCATGGGGGTGCCACAGGGTTCAATTCTTGGGCCGACTCTTTTCTCTGTATACATCAATGATGTCGCTCTCGCTGCCGGTGAGTCTCTGATTCACCTCTATGCAGACGACACCATTCTGTATACTTCTGGCCCCTCTTTGGACACTATGTTAACTACCCTCCAGACGAGCTTCAATGCCATACAACTCTCCTTCCGTGGCCTACAACTGCTCTTAAACGCAAGTAAAACTAAATGCATGCTCTTCAACCGATCGCTACCGCACCTGTCCCCCGTCCCAGCATCACTACTCTGGACGGTTCTGTCTTAGATTACGTGGAAAACTACAAATACCTAGGTGTCTGGTTAGACTGTAAACTCTCCTTCCAGACTCACATCAAACATCTCCAATCTAAAATTAAATCTAGAATTGGCTTCCTATTTCGCAACAATGCTTCCTTCACTCATGCTGCCAAACTTACCCTCGTAAAACTGACCATCCTACCGATCCTCGACTTCGGTGATGTCATTTACAAAATAGCCTCCAATACTCTACTCAACAAACTGGATGCAGTCTATCACAGTGCCATCCGTTTTGTTACCAAAGCCCCATATACCACCCACCACTGCGACCTGTACGCTCTCGTAGGCTGGCCTTCACTTTACACTCGCCGCCATATCCACTGGCTCCTGGTCATTTACAAGTCCCTGCTAGGTAAAGTCCCGCCTTATCTCAGCTCGCTGGTCACCTTAGCAGCACCAACCCGTAGCACACGCTCCAGCAGGTATATCTCACTGGTCACCCCCAAAGCCAATTCCTCCTTTGGCCGACTCTCCTTCCAGTTCTCTGCTGCCAATGACTGGAACGAACTTCAAAAATCTCTGAAACTGGAGACACTTATCTCCCTCAACAGCTTTAAGCACCAGCTGTCAGAGCAGTGTACAGACCACTGTACCTGTTTATAGCCCATCTGTAAATAGCCCAACCAACTACCTCATCCCCTACCGTATTTATTTATTTATCTTGTTCCTTTGCACCCCAGTTTTTCTACATTGCACATTCATCTACTGCACAGTTTTCTTTTACCATTCCAGTGTTAAATTGCTATATTGTAATTACTCTGCCACCATGGCCTATTTATTGTCTTACCTTCCTTATCCTACCTCATTTGCACTCTTTGTATATAGATTTCTTTTTTTCCTACTGTATTATTGACTGTATGTTTGTTTTATTCCATGTGTAACTCTGTGTTGTTGTGTGTCGAACTGCTTTGCTTTATCTTGGCCAGGTCGCAGTTGTAAATGAGAACTTGTTCTATACTTGCCTACCTGGTTAAATAAAGGTGAAATAAAAAATAAAATAAAAAATAGACTGCTCTCTGCTACCGCATGGCAAGCAATACCAGAGCGCCAAGAGGCTTCTAAACAGCTTCTAACCCCAAGCCATAAGACTCCTGAACAGCTAATCAAATGGCGACCCAGACTATTTGCATTGCCCCCCATGCTGCTGCTACTCTCTGTTATTATCTATGCATAGCCACTACAATAACTCTAATTACATGTACATAATTACCTTAATTACCCCGACACCGGTGCTCACGCACATTGGCACATTGACTCTGTACCGGTACCCCCTGTGCATAGCCCCGCTGTTGTTATTTACTGCTGCTCTTTCATTATGTTATTCTTATCTCTTACTTTTTTTGTGGTATTTTCTTAAAACTGCATTGTTGGTTAAGAGCTTGTTAAGCATTTCACGGTAAGGTCTACACCTGTTGTATTTGGCGCATACAATTTCATTTGATTGAGATAAATTAATTGAATAGGCTTACAGAAACTAACAGTTATTGGAGTTGAGAACCTCCACAGGTCAATATAAAATGAACTTGTGTACTCAACTCATCACATGCAAAAGTACCTATATTCAGCAAAAAGTACCTATATTTGCCTAAAATGACATACTCAATTCTAACGGCCTGTAGCTCAGGACCTGATGCAAGGATATGCATATTCTTGATACCATTTGAAAGGAAACACTTTGAAGTTTGTGGAAATGTGAAATTAATTTAGGAGAATATAACACATTCGATCTGGTAAAAGATAATACAAAGAAAAACGCATGCGTTTTTATCTTTGAAATGCAAGAGAAAGGCCATTATATGACTTAGGACTCTAGGCGCAATATAGATGTTGGCCACTAGATGGCAGCAGTGTATGTGCAAAGTTTTAGGCTGATCCAACGAACCATTGCATTACTGTTCAAAATGCTCTATCAAGTCTGCCCAAATGTGCCTAATTGGTTTGATACATTTTAAATGTTCTTGTTACTTACAACATCATGCTAATCACATTAGCACACGTTAGCTCAACCGTCCCGCGGGGGACACCGATCCTGTAGAGGTTTAATTGAGAGGAAGGTATTAGAGAGCTACTGTGAACCCATGGCTTTACAAATGTGAAACTCTAGTTTCATCCACCAGGGATTGAAAGTGACTAGGCTATCAGTTTGCATCCAAATGGGTACAATGTCATGACGGTATTACTCATTAAGACTAATGGGTCATTAAGACTAATGGGTACAACGCTAGCAGTCTTACAATAATCAGACACTGCCTCCAACGTAATGCAGATAGAGCGTCACAACAAAAGGGAAATGGAATGCAATGGTATATTTATGCGATGTGTCTGAGTATCGTCTGGTTCAGTCGAGTTGTCGTTATGATGGAGTGGTAAGGCAGGAAAAAGGTCCTTGGTCCCGACGTTTGTGCTTTCGGTCGAATAAGCTTCTCGCTCGTCTGAACTCAAGTATATGCTCTCCTGCTCTCTTGGTTCAGTTCTCAATTTGTTCAGTCCAGAGAGATAACGTTTGTTAAAGCACTGGGTTCAATATAATGTTGGTTCGGGTCCCCTTTAGGAGAGATAAGACTCAGCGGTTTGTCGTGAGTGATCAGTGTGTCGATCTTTCAAATATTCATTTCCAGTGATTGAGTTATAGCATCAGACCGAGAGAAACAGAGTTGCGTAAAAGCCAATTTATGCTTAATCCGTAAATGTGGTCGGAGGCATGCAGAGGCCAAATTGAGATCTATACCGCATCGCCGTGGCGCCGCCCAAATGTTGTAACAATACTGAGGGCTCCGTATAGCTCTGCATTGACATGATTAGTTGACGGTAGGTGGGGTCGAGAGGTCCAGTATATGCACAAACTCACTTCCTTGACAACTTCCTTCACATTAGCTCTGCGATGCGCAAGAAGTATAAATGCCCTGACTTCCGCAGAGGCCGTATCGCAGTACGGCCACTGCAGACGTCGGATTGACCATGCAGAGCCTTTTAGGTTTCTTAGGCGGTCAATCATTGAACCTTTAGGGTGGTGGCTTACCTCCCAGGGTTCCGATCTGGTGAGACTAAAAGCCAATGTGGTTGGAGGCTCTGTATAGAGGGTGTGACGCAATTGTGTAGCCTCCATAACTGCATTACCGTGCGCCTCCCAAATGTTGTAACAATGCAGAGGTCTCCATATAGCTCCACATTGACATGATTGGTTGATGGTAGTTGGATGCGGAAGGTCCTGCATAAACACAAACTCACTTCCGCAGAGGCCTCATCACCGTAAGTACTGCACGGCCAATGCAGACGTTGGATTGACCATGCAGCGCCTTTTAGTCAGAGTCTTCCTCCCCGTAGTGAGGGAGGGCTCAGCAGAGAAGTGAAGACGACTCGGTCACTCCTTTGTGTTTATCAGGTCATGCCACTATCACCACTAGATTTTCACATAAGTGTTCACAGCATGATCAAATTGTGTTTTCAAAAAGAAAATAATCTCAAGAGTGAAATACATATACAGATTTTATCATGGTCATATTTGTACTGTTTCATATTACAGTAAACATGTATTACACTTGTAATACATAGAAATAAAAGACAAAGACGAGTCCCAAAAAAATGTATACATCTCTCTAGGCCATTTCCTCTTTGTTGCTGAGAGAAAGGGGTAAGAAGGGTTCCTTTGTTGTAACATAGCAGTGGCGCCAAAAGGTCTCTGATGACCCCCTCCTTCATACATGTGGGTCATAAAGGAGGTCTGATAATAATCTCCTGACCTTTAGGAGATAATTCCAAGTCATGGCAGGATGTTGGGAAGAGCTGTTTTGTTTGTCTTTGTGATAGGCTTGAAAGGGGCGGTGATTACTGAATCTGTAAATCTTGGCACGGAATGTCATGGGTTATCCACTCGGCCTTAACGACACAACAGCTGCCAAAGGTGATTCTAACATGTTTTGAACCAGGGGTGTGAATACTTATGTAAATTAGATATTTGTGTATTTCATTTTCAATGAATGTTCAAAAATGTATACATTCTTTTCTCACTTTGTCAATATGGGCTATTGTGTGTAGATTTAATCCATTTTGAATTCAGGTTGTAACACAATAAAATGTGGAATAAGTCAAGGGGTATGAACAATCAACTGTATATACAGTACCAGTCAAAAGTTTCAACACACCTACTCATTCAAGGGGTTTTCTTAATTTTTTACTTTATTCTGCATTGTAGAATAATAGTGAAGACATCAAAACTATGAAATAACACATGGCATCATATAGTAACCAAAAAAGTGTTAACCAAATGATAATATATTTAATATTTTAGATTCTTCAAATTAGCCATCCTTTGTCTTGATTACCACTTTGCACACTCTTGGCACTCTCTCAACTTCACCTGGAATGCTTTTCCAGTCTTGAAGTTCCCACATTGAAGGCTTTCCCACATTGAAGGAGTTCCCACATATGCTGAGCACTTGTTGGCTGCTTTTCCTTCACTCTTAGGTCCAACTCATCCCAAACCATCTCAAGGTCAGGTGATTGTGGAGGCCAGGTCATCTGATACAGCACTCCATCACTCTCCTTCTTGGTCAAATAGCCATTACACAATCTGGAGGTGTGATTTGATTTGATTTTTGTCCTGTTGAAAAACCAATGATAGCGCCAATAATCTTAAACCAGATAGGATGGCACATTTTCCAGACTGACTGACCTTCATGTCTTGAAGTAATGATGGACTGTCGTTTCTCTTTGCTTATTTGAGCTGTTCTTGCCCTAATATGGACTGTATAGGGCTGTATTCTGTATTCCACCCCCACCTCATCACAACACAACTGATTGTCTCAAACGCATTAAGAAGGAAAGAAATTCCACAAAATTAACTTTTAAGAAGGCACACCTGTTAATTGAAATGCATTCCAGGTGACTACCTCACGAAGCTGGTTGAGAGAATGCCAAGAGTGTGCAAAGCTGTCATCAAGGCAAAGAGTGGCTACTTTGAAGAATCTCAAATATAAAATATATTTTGATTTGTTTAACACTTTTTTGGTTACTACATGATTCCATGTCTTATTTCATAGTTTTGATGTCTTCACTGTTATTCTACAATGTATAAAATAGTAAAGGTAAAGAAAAACCCTAGAATGAGTATGTGTTCTAAAACTTTTGACCGGTAGTGTATATTTTTTTTTTTTTACTTTTTGGATGATGTGTGTTTTGTTCTGTATTGCTAGTTATTACTGCACTGTTGAAGCTAGAAACAGGCATTTTGCTGCACTTGCGATAACTCCTGCAAATCTGTGTACACGACTAATAAACGTTGATTTTTATCTCTGTGTTGAGATTTACCTCTTCACAGTCCTCTGTTTAAACAACATTGAGAAAAACATTTCAATAAAACATTGTCACCTAAAAAAGTCTAGTCTTTAAGGTATGTGCAGAACTGATCTGTCCCTGGCCTGACACTATTCTGTCCCAGCAGGCTGGGGTCAATGCTTCTCCCCCACAAAAAAATAAATAAAGATAATAATAATATATATATATCATTTCAGTTTACTTTGTGAATTGAAATGGAATTGAACCCAACACTGACTGCATCTATTCAACAGAAAAGTATTTTTCAAACAAGTCAGTGATAGTGAGCTGGGTTTTGGACACGGCTAAAGCAGGGTAGTGGTTCACTGAACCTATGTTAAAACACTGAAGCAAGCTCAGAGTGCCCCCTTGTGCCACTATATAGAACGACTGGCTACCCTCCTCGAAATCCAGCCACACCCCTACCCTCTCCAGTGCATCCACCTCCACAGAGACAGCCACCTTCAGAACCAGAAGAATCAGATAACTTTTTTCCAACACAACAAATTTTACTAGGAATTTCTCTTGGTGTTGTACATAGAAGCATCCACAGAGATCCTTTTCAATTCTACTGTATATGTTCATGTAGGGCCTCTATCTTCCTTCCCCCTTTCACTCAGCAGGCACCAGGAGTAGGGGTTGAAGCCAATACGGCAGGTGTCTTTCTGGCTCTTACAGCCGATCTGGCCCTCGCAGACCCCCACCTGTACACAAGCGCTAAGGACTCTTTGACAATCATGTACTCTTAACTGGGCATGTGCAATAGGAATGGGAAATGTGAAAGGTGTTTATGTTTACTGTGTGCCTTTTTAATATTTTTGCATGTGATACGCAAGTGTAACAGTCATCACTGTGCTTGCTTAACAGTATAGCTTTCTTCCTCACAAGTCACTACTGGCATTCTATCTCGGGTCATCTTCCTTGCATTCACATGTTGACACACTAAACGTCTTAGCCAATTAAACCCTTATAAAAAAAGTACCAATTCAATAGCGCGAGTGGAGACAATTTAAGCTGGGGCGTGCAGTTATGAAGCTTGTGCTGTTACACAAGCAGAAAAAGTATCGTCTTATCTCCTCTCATGTCTTCCATTTGCCCTCTTCCCCGGAGGAGAGCTCAACCTCCCAGTACGTGCAGCCTCCCTGCAGGGCTTTAGAGGCCAGGACCTGGTGGAAGGAGCAAAAGCGAGTCCCCTGCTCCAGGAAGGTCTGATGGGTCTCGCTGTAGGACATCTTTCTGTTCTCCTTAGACAGGAGTAGCTTGGGGAGGGCTGTGTCCGGGTCCAGAGAGTGGTTTGTGCCATCTGCACAAAACACACACAAGGGGCATGAGCAAAAGAGGTTTATCAGTCAGAAAGTAGTTTGACTGATATTTTGAATGGTTCCGGTTGGCGGTTCACTAACCCTAATGCCTTACCTTAACCCTAACATCACCAACCTTAACCCTCATTTTAATCCTAACCTTAACCTATTTCAATACCTGTGGCTGATATGGTTTAGCTACTCTATGAGATTGAGGGTCACTTACAGAGCAGTCGGAAAGGGTCCCGTTCAGGCAGGGATATGACCACAGAGTCTAGCCTTCTCTCAGTCCACTCCTGCAAGCATCTCAGCCTGGCTCTGTCCACCTCCTCTGGAGCCTCCAGCCCCTGCACAGAACAGATCTCAAACACACTGAGGGGGTGGGAGGGGAGGAGGGGGATAGAGGACATGAGGTTTACTATGACAGCAGTAACACTAGCTAGTAGCTATAGACCTGCAATTGTGTTTATTTAACTCCTTTTCTTTAGGCATCATGTCCGCACGCACACATATGCCTGTGTCCTGTCTTTGGTCTTGGGCGTATGGGTATCATCTATTACTACCCTCATTATTTAGCAAATACTAAACTACTGGTAACTTTACCAAACATTATTTTCTTAATGTTGCGGTAAGTGAATTTTGTCTGATCGACAAAAAAGTAGCATATATATTTTCACCATTGCACTAAATTTGTAGGAGGATGTACCAATCCCACATGGCGCCGACAAAGAGGGTCGCCACGCTTTCGAGTCCTTAGGAAACTAAGCAGTATTTAGTTTTGTTATGTATTATTTCTTACATTGTTACCCCAGGAAATCTTAAGTGTTATTACATACAGCCGGGAAAAACTAATAGATATAGGAACAAAGTCAACTTACCAATATTTCGACCAGGAATACGACTTTCCCGAAGTGGATTCTTTGTTTGGACCACCACCCAGGACATTGGATCTAATCCCAGAGGCCGACACAAAACAACGTCGCCGCAGAAGAGGTAGACAGAGCGGCCTCCTGGTCAGACTTCGAAAGCATGCACACCACCCACCGCTTCCGAGTGTCAAGTCTCTAGACAACAAGGTGGATGAAATTAGGGCACGGGTTGCCTTCGGGTTGCCTTCCATCAGAGATTGTAACATTCTGTTTCACGGAAACATGGCTCTCTCGGGATATGTTGTCGGAGTCTGTACTGCCACCGGGGTTTCTCTATGCGTCTTGCCGACTCATGGTGTAATCTACTAATAAAATAATGGACGACCTGACCAGAGAGGTAAAGCTGGCGAGACATTCAATGATGTCATCTTCACAGACGAATCAATCGTTTCCCTTGAGCAATTTGCTCAAAATTGCTACAGAAAAAAAGGAAGAAGTTCAAGCAAGCTGAGTCCCAGGCATCCGCTCAAACTCGCCAGGGACCAGGCCCAAATTTGATTTTTGATGGTAAGTTTGGCTATTTGCAAAGTAAAAGGTACATAAAATATTGTAGCCTAAACCTCATGGACTGCTATGTGTTCCACAATAATTCAGGTATCATAGTTTGAGATTTCTTTGAGGAAGAAATCATCAAGAAATATGCTGGACCCTATATCAGAGAGGTGTTTCTGGGACAACATTGTTTCTTTCAAGGTAGGTTTATAGCAATATTTTGTTATGTTTAGGCCTATTTACATGTATATTTTTAGTGTTGTACCTAATGTTGGCTTGTAGGCTAAACGTCTTTTTTTTCTTCTCCAAATTCAGACAATGACCCAAAACACACTGCTGCCCGGGTTTGCATTGCAAATGAGGGCATAAACTGGGTCAAGACGCCATCAAAATAAGTAGACCTTTATGTAGTAAAATAAAGGTTAAATAAAAATAAATAAATAAAATACCTACAACACCTACAGTAGACCTACAGTATATAATTAAAAAAGAAATCTCCACATGTAGGTCTCCTGATTTAAACCCGATCAAACTTGTTTGGCATCAACTAAAAACATTAATCCGTAACTCTGCCAAGCCTACAAGCAAAGTTGAACTGGTCAAGGCCGTCAATAAGTTTTGGCTTGAGAAATTGACGTTACTACAATGCAACAAATACTTTGATCATCTCAGCAAGGTTTTACCCGTGGTCATAGAGCTGGGTGGAAGTGCAACTAAAATGTAGTTTAAATAATCATCTGAACGTATTTCTAGTTATTTTATTAACGAAAGCATACAGATGTTGATGAAGAAATACTGTACTGCTGTTTTGAGTTAGAGTACTTAAGCATTGAATACATTGCAGGTAGGGGGATGTTCACACCTACAGTAGCCGGGCTATAAAGAGTCTATTGTCCTGCTAATCGGGCTACAACTGTTTGAAAACCTGTTTCAAAATGCCACCAGCTGTCCATCACTACTGTAAAATAAAACACAGCATCTTGTTTACATCTTGTTTACATTCTTTACTGTAACCACGTCACAAATTATTTGTATCTACTTTTCCAATTACTTTTAGTAATTGTGCTTTTCACGTCATTTTTTTGTTAAATTCAGTTTGGATTTAAGTATAACTTTTGACTGACGCCTTTAGTGAGAGGTCTAATGCTTAAATATTGAATAATATTTGCCCTCCGAATTCATATCTAAGGGGCATTTTTTGCGCCATTAGTTACATTGTTTTAGTTAACCACTGAAATCTGCTTGATATAATCTCTCTCTCTGTCGCCCCTCAGACATGCAGTCATAAACCGACACGACAGACTTGGCTATAGCAGTGTTTCCCAAACTCAGTCCTAGGGACCCCAAAGGGTTCAAATAATCAACTCATCATCAAGCTTTGATTATTTGAATCGGCTGTGTTTGTGTAGTGCTAGGGCAAAAAACAAAATGTGAACCCCTCGGGGTCCCCTGCCTAGTCCCTCTGTTACATTGTATTGATTCTGAGATTGTGGAACCTGCTATGCTATGTGATCATGAGTCTGTCAGCCCGTGGTCCAGTACCTATGACGAGATTCTGGTTTTCATCAAAGTTCCGTCTCCTCTGCCAACGCTGGGGACTATCTCCTCATTCATTTCGCATCGGCGCTGCTTCGACAGCTTCTCTATCTGTCCCTGCATCCACATTGAAGACCACAGGGGATTGGTCCTCTCCTTCGTACGCTATATTAGATTAAATGGCAAGGACATTTTGGACGTCCAAAAGTGACGAGTTTATCTGCCAGTTCCATGCCTTATATAGTTGGCTATGACGGCATTCAGCCCACAGTCAATAGCATTGCTTTGGTGGTTATCGTAATACATTTCAGTACATATTAGCTACAGGTGTTTGGCTGGGTGCATACTGCTTAGGTTGCTTGTTCATGTCGGCCTACAGATGATTAGGCTACTCGTATAGTTCAGTGAGATAACCTGGCGGTGTGTCTCTAGGGCGGCTGGATTCACACTGCTATGTTGGCAAGATAGGCAGATGAAGCTCATCTTGCCTCAAGCAAGGGTACCCGGTGGTACGAGGTATAGAAGTCATACGTTGCTCATTATATCCCACACATTCTCACATGGTATTTATCCTTGCGATGGTAGGTTTACTTTAGCTGGTCTATTTGATTATATGTAAACGGCGCCCTGCCGTAGCTACACATAGTCGGCTGGCATAAGGTTCTGCTGTTTTGGGGGGATTGGTATAGTTTACCAAGCTTTGCTTGGGTAATGAGCTACCCTGAAGGAGCAGATCCTATACCACCAAGATTCATTATTCATTGCTTAATAAATGGTTAAGCATATTTCTACGTGGCGTTTTCGTTCTGAATTTGTGTGTATGTGTGGCATTCAGAGGGTGAATGGGCAAGACAAAATATTTAAGTGCCTGGTAGTAGGTAGTAGGTGCCAGGCGCACCGGTGTCTGTCAAGAACTGCAACATTGCTGTTATTTTCCATGGTCAACAGTTTCCTGTGTGTATCAAGAATGGTCCACAACCCATATGACATCCAGTCAACTTGACACAACTGTGGGAAGCATTGGCGTCAATGTGGGCCAGCATTCCTGTGGAAGACTTTCGATACCTTGTAGACTCCTTGCCCCAACGAGATAAGGCTGTTCTGAGGGCAAAAGGGGGTTGGAGAGTGCAACTCAACATTAGGAAGGTGTTCTTAGTGTTTTGTGCACACAGTGCATATACACTAGATGACTGACATGAGGCGCTGTTTTGAAGCCAATGCACCTCCTTCTTGGCACTCCTCCACCACTGTAAATATTTTCTAATTACATTTTAATTGTCACATGCTTTGTAAACAACAGGGGTAGAATAACAGTAAAATACTTACTTACGGGCCATTCCCAACAATGCAGCATCGATTTGTGGTGGTAAATAGACAGCTACGAAAAGTATAGATGAGAACTCTCTTGGTAGATAGTGTGGTCTACAGCTTATCATGAGGTATTCTAACTCAGGCGAGCAGAACCTCGAGACTTCCTTAATATTAGAGATTACGCACCTGTCTTTGTTGACAAAGAGACACACCCCACCCTCACGGATCTTACCAGACGCTGCTGTTCTGTCCTGCCGATGCATGGGAAACTCAGCTAACTGTATATTATCTATGTCCAGGTCCTTGTTCAGCCATGACTCCGAAAAGCATAGTATATTACAGTTCTTAATGTACCATTGATATGATAGTCTCGAATGGAGCTCGTCAGTTCTCCAGCGATTGCACATTCCCCAATAGAACAGAGGGTAGAGGGTAGGACTCGTCACCTTAGTCTCATCAATGTGGCCGGACGGCGAACTCTATAGAAACGTTTTTTCCTCTTCATAGTGTCAGGGATTAGGGCCTGGTCCAAGGTGAGCAGTTATGTCCTGTGCCAAATGCTCAAGTAGAAGTCTTCGTCCAGATCGATGATGAGTGATTGCTGTTCTGATGTCCAGAAGCTTTTTTCGATCATAGGAAACGATGACGGAAACATTATGTACAAAAAAAGTTCAGATCAGAATTGGCCAGGAGCCCGTAAACAGCGGCTATGCGTCTCATCGCCATCCAAGTACCACGTTTATTCTATTACAGACACCTTAATGCAAACTTTTAATTTATATTATGTAAACATACAAATAGAAAATTCAGTTCTGATGTTACTGTCCCCTACTGTCCCCACTACAACAAGAAAAACTACTTAAATACATGTAATTTTGTTTTTGAACCATTTAATGTAAATACTGTAGAATTCCATTCATTCCTATGGAGGACTGCTTTTTCTGGGGAGTACCAATATGGCCGACCGGTGGCTTCAAAGCCTCTCATTGGCCAATACATAGCATCAGCAATCCAGAGTATATATACATAATTGATGTAAACGGTAAGAAAACCATACACTTGCTTGTCTGTCTCATGTCAATCTAGTGCTAGTTTCTATAACTAGACAGCATAGGGTGCCAAAGATCCCATAACATGATTTAATTTAACAAGGCAAGTCAACAAATTCTTATTTACAATGACAGCCTACCTTGGCCAAACCCTAAACCAGATGACGCTGCGCCAATTGTGCGCCGCCCTATGGGACTCCCAATCACGGCCAGATGTGATACAGCCTGGAATCGAACCAGGGTCTGTAGTGACACCTCTAGCACTGAGATGCAGTTCCTTAGACCGCTGCGCCAACTTGTGCAGTACCCACAAAATCTATGCAAATCCAGGAAAAAAAAACTGGGCAAACACACCATTGTTCTACAGTGAAAACCTTTATTAATCATATTCATATATTCTTTATAATAACTTGATTTATTCCATTGCAGTTACCCTTCTCTTCCATGTATTTGCTTAATGTTTGGTATCTGTAATATATTTATATTTACATTGGTGGTACATATATACATACAGGTGAGGCTGGGACAGGCCTTTCGTTCCTACAGTATTAACACTATTAGCTCACACCGCTTCCTTCTCATATTCATCCCCTTTCTCCTCCCCCTCTTTTTGCTGAGGCATAGGACTTAAATAACTTCACCAGGCCTTATAGATGAATCAATCAATCAATTATTACATATGACCCTCTCCACAATTAATATTACCTGTACGTCCCCATAATGAATTATGAACACATACTGAAAAAGAAACATGAAAGAGAGAGAGAGAAAGTGAGAGATCAAGAGAGAGGGCAATACATAAATATGTACATGACTACATAGTATACGACTCATTATGAGATGAGGCTGGTGTGTTGGTACATTAAAAATATGCATTTAACAAACATACTCACAAACTGAAAAAACATGAGAGACAGAGAGAGAGGGAGATCGAGAGTGAGAGAGAGCTGGTGTGTTGGTACATTAAAAAGGTTAATTTAACAAACACTCATACACAGACACACACACACATACATAAAACATGAGAGAGACAGAGATAGAAAGAGAGAGAGCTAGAAAGGGGGAGAGAGAGGGAGAGTGCAATAGCAAGAGAATGAGATGGAGAAAGAGCGAGAGATCAAGAGAGAGGGAAATAAATAAATCTGTATGTTCAGGACTATATAGTATAAGAGTCATTAGGAGACGAGGCTGGTGTGTTGGTACAGTAAAAAGGTGCATTTAAAAAACACACACAGGTTTTGTTCTTCTATCCTCGTGGGGACCTAAAATTGATTTCCATTAAAAATCCTATTTTCCTTAACCCATTACCTAACTCCTAACCGCTAACCCTAACCTTGAACCTAACATAGCTTTTGTTCTCATGGGGACATGAGAACCTATACCTCCCCCCGATGGACAATTTTCTTTATTTTACTATCGTGGAGACTTTTAGATCCCCACAAGGATAGAAGAACCAACCCACCCCCCTACATTCACACTCATACAAACACGCATTCACCCAACAGCTACAAGATATGGAGCAGACATACAGTCATATACCTCCCCCATCACAGTGAATAAGAATATACCATACCACAAACTACAAAACATTGAGATTCTTCTCAAATGCAAGTAGTGTGCAAAACGAGCTGAGCTGGGCATCGATGACGTACACTTGAAATGGAGTAACAAACTGAATTCCAACAACAGTGCTTCTTTTATATTTTAGTATTTATACATGTTTCAGCCCCAACTTTGTAAAACTATAATTATTTTCAGTGAATATCTATATACAGTAACCGTAGCAACTCACGTTAGACAACAGTGCTCTAGTAAAGACGGCTATTGAGGAAGAGGGGGAGAATGAGGAGGGGGGATAGGTTTTGTTTGTAAGAGTTCACACATTATGTTGAGATATCGTAAAGTTACACCCAATATTACATGAGAATAGGTGATTTCCTTCTTTTCACAACTGAAACATAAACACATATTCAGGAAATGGCGTACACTAATATACAATATCTACTGTTGCTCAACGTGTTAGCGTATGGATTTATTACAAGGTTAAAGTCTAAGGATATGTATTCACGTGTGACTTTACATGAGTATGTGTGTGTGTGTGTGTATTTGCTCAGTCACGTGCATTTATGTATGTGTGAAGCGTACTACAGTGTTTGTGTATTTGTATCAGTATAATACTTCAACCTAGTACAACTCCATAAGTTTTCAGTTGGTCAGTCAAAGTCTCTGTCCCTGTCTTGGTTGATTATTAGTTGTGTAAGTGTTGTCAGTCTCTGCTGGGGTTCTATGGGCTCAGTGATAAGAGAGTAGTGTGGGGTAGAGATAGGGCTAGGACCATGAGCAGAACAGACAACAAAGACACACGTATGTACATATCATTGGCAGATACAGTATATTTTATAAACTAGAGGGCGAGGGGTGGAATATTACAGGGTGAACGTGCAAGTGTGAATGGAGTGGAGGCGTCTAGTTCCATAGCTATCCATTTCTCCTCCTCTTCCCTCCTTTCTCCCCCCCTCTCTTTCTTCTCTCTTTCTTCTCTCTCTGTCTTTCTTCACCTACAGCCATTGTGTGCTGTCCTCTTCTGGGGGTGATGGGTAAAAAGCTGGAGAGTGATGAAGGGTGAAGACACACACTAGGAAACACACCTGGGGGGGACATGGTGTTATGGTGTGACAAATCAAATTGTTTAAGCACTGACATTTCAATTTACGACCCATTTCCTCTGTAGTCCCATAATAGCACTGTGAGGACATACATTACATTTCCATGCCAATCAAGCCTGTTGGAATCATATTCAATTAATTAGGACATGATAGTTTTATGCAAAGAGGCCTCCACTGCTAATTGAAATCATGGATACATTTTTGGGAGCCAAAATGTAGTTTGTCAGTGAGGGCAGTTTCACTGTATTTTGGATCACTTACCTATGGATGTTTTAGGCATTCCCAGCTTCTGTGCGAGAAGAGAAGGAGAGAGGTATAGAGCCAGTGGGGGAAAGAGAAAAATAGAGATTGTTTTAGCAAAAATACACTGATAAGCGGTGTGTGTAGTATAACAACCAGCATTGTGTGTCACATGAGTGTACTACGCGTTTCAATGATACTTCTGCAATTAACCTCTCTCTCTCTCACTCACTCACTCGGTTGTCTGGTTCCATTAAAACCTACACACTGATCCCATTCCCCAACGGGGTTGTTTGCATAAGGATAGAGTTCTATCTATAACCATTACAATTATATTTTATTAGAGGCAGTCTGTCTTATGACTTTCTATGGGTTTTTAAAGTTGGGGAATACACTTGGTATTCATTTCTATTTATCTCACTATTTCTGATTTAACTCCCCAAACATATGGAAGAAGGTACTCTGAAGAACCCCTTTTGGAAGAAAGCATTTATTTGGGATTATTTGGGAGGCAAGAACGGTTCTACACAGAACCCTTCTGAATACGCTTTTTTATAGTAAATGTTTTTCTGTTAAATAGTGCCTGAGCATTAGTAGTTACCTCAGTAGAACATTAGGAGTGGGTAATCTGATAAATGTAAAACAATAGGTAGATGTGAGATTGTTTAAAACTGTATCTATATGGGAATATTTGTGCATGTATCTGGTATTCTCTTAATCATTTTACATATACAGTACTTACAGTGCATTCGGAAAGTATTCAGACCACTTCTGAAATCGATTAAATCTTTTTTTTTTGGCCTCATACATGTTTGCCTCATCAAAGTTATACTTAAAAAAATGCAATAATACATTTACATAACTATTCAGACCGTTTACTCAGTACTTTGTTGAAGCATCTTCGGCAGCGAATACAGCCTTGAGTCATATTGGGTATGACACTACAAGCTTGGCACACCTGATTTGGGTAGTTTCTCCCATTCTTCTCTGCAGATCCTTTCATGCTCTGTCAGGTTGGATGGGGAGCGTCGCTGCACAGCTATTTTCAGGTCTCTCCAGAGATGTTAGATAGGGTTCAAGACCAGGCTCTGGCTGGACCCCTCAAGGACATTCAGAGACTTGTCCCAAAGCCACTCCTGCATTGTCTTGGGTGTGTGCTTAGGGTCATTGTCCTGTTGGAAGGTGAACCTTCGCCCCAGTCTGAGGTCCTGAGCACTCTGGACTAGTCTCCCATTCCCTGCCGCTGAAAAACATCCCCACAGCATGATGCTGCCACCACCATGCTTCACCGTAGGGATGGTGCCAGGTTTCCTTCAGAGTATGACGCTAGGCTTTCAGGTCAAAGAGTTCAATATTGTTTTTTTTTACCAGATAATCTTGCTTCTCATGGTCTGAGAGTCTTTAGGTGCCTTTTGGCAAACTCCAAGCGAGCTGTCATGTGCCTTTTACTGAGGAGTGGCTTCCATCTGGCCACTCTACCATAAAGGCATGATTGGTGAGTGAGTGAGTGAGTGAGTGTGTGTGAGAGAGAGAGAGAGAAATTGCAGAAGTCTCATTGAAACGCATACTACTTTTTTCTTCTTATCATTATTCTTAAAAAAATCTTCAAACTCTGTCAACTTGATTGTTGATCATTGCTAGACAGCCATTTTCAAGTCTTGCCACAGATTTTCAGGCCAATTTAAGTCAAAACAGTAAGTAGGCCACTCAGGAACATTCAATGTCGTCTTGGTAAGAAACTCCAGTGTAGATTTGACCTGTTCGGTTATTGTCCTGCTGAAAGGTGAATTTGTCCTAAAAAAAAAAACAGTCCTTGTTGATGACAAACATACCCATAACATGATGCTGGAAAATATGAGCAGTGTCACATCTGCTCCTGCTACGCCCTCTGGTGTTCATCCGGTGTCTTCTTGACCTGCAGTTCTCCCCCTGTACTCTCTCTCTCCCTCGTTGTGTGATTGTGTGGTTGGAGACAGGTGTGCTGGAGTCAGAGCAGATCCCTATCAGCTGGAACTCGTTCCATAATCAAGACCTCTACAGTCCTGCCACTTCCACTCTTCCAGTTCGTAATCTCTGCTCAGTCAGTTCATGATTCTAGCCATTTATGATTACTCAAGATCCTGTTACTCTGTTGTGCCTGTTTCCCTGCCTGACACCGTTTATCCTCTCATTGCAGTTACCGCTCTGTCTCTGGCTCCTGTTCCACATCTCACCACCCAACTACCTTGCTCTGGATTTTACTCACCACCATAACCTTGGATTCCCCCCAGGACCTGTTTACCCTGTTCTACTCAGCCAACTACAACCTCAGTCTCCAAATATGGTTTTTCTGCAACTCATCTGAGCTACCCCGGATCTGCACTCCATATCTCTCTGTATAACAACAAATATTGTGGTTCATTCATCCCTGTTTCCTCATCTGAGTCTGCTCTTGGGTTCCCCTGTGTCGCTCCGCTTAACAAACAGTGGTAATCAGTGATGTGTTGGATTCGCCCACAACATAATGCTTTGTATTCAGGACAAAAAGTAAATTTATTTGCCACATTTTTGCAGTAGTACTTAAAGTTCATTCAGCCTCATTTACTGCATTTAAAAAAAACATAGCTGATATGGCTGACTTAAACAAATGTGGTTTCTACTGACAATTGAGATGTACAAACTATGGCATAAGGGGACGACGAGCGGTTTAGAGGCGATCAGTAATTTCGAATAAGACATTAATGAGCTGGTTACGAGGTACGTATTCAATAACTATTTGTTCAGCACTTTTGAAATGTACAGCGACAGAATTCAGAACATGGGCCGTTCTTACAGTATTCTCCCTGTACACAAAGAACCATAGGATAAATAAAGGGGGATATAAGAAACAATAAAAGGTCTTACAATATTCACTGATGACATTTCTCTAAAACAGGTTATAGGCTACATACGCACCACCAAGTCAGAATAGTACGCTAAGTTATATAGGGAAAAGGGACCAAAGTCTGGCATTCTCTGGATATATGGTGCTTTCAAGACAACTGGGAACTCCGTGATCTTCAGTTTGGAGATCTAGAGAGAGGTCCGAGTTCCAACTTGGAATTCCGAGTTGGATGACCGTTCAAAACGTATTTTCCCAGTCGGGGCTAATTTTATTTCAGAGTTCCCAGTTGTCTTGAACTCACTGAAGTCTGAGATTTCCTAGTTCTGAGTTTCCAATTGTTTTGAACAAGGCAGAAGTCATGCTGCCAATGTTGAATGTTTATGCTTTTAAGCTTGGAAAATGACCTTGATGGGCACTTCTAATGTAACTCTATGGTAGCACCAAAGGGGCTTGAATTTTCCCCGTAAATTCAGCGGTGATATAGTGTCCCCATGAGTGACAGAACACTGAGCCAATCACGGCGCAACTAGAGAACATTACCAACCCATATGCTCCATATTTTCTGCTGGTTCCCCCACCACCACAGAAAGCACTAAGCTAGGCTGAAACGCTGAAACACTTGCATTTTGGAGCTGCCGTAGTCAAGAGGGCAAAAAACAGATGATGTTTGTATGATATACAGTGGGGCAAAAAAGTATTTAGTCAGCCACCAATTGTGCAAGTTCTCTCACTTAAAAAGATGAGAGAGGCCTGTAATTTTCATCATAGGTACACTTCAACTATGACAGACAAAATGAGGGAAAAAAATCCAGAAAATCACATTGTAGGATTTTTAATGAATTTATTTGCAAATTATGGTGGAAAATAAGTATTTGGTCACATACAAACAAGCAAGATTTCTGGCTCTCACAGACCTGTAACTTCTTCTTTAAGAGGCTCCTCTGTCCTCCACTCGTTACCTGTATTAATGGCACCTGTTTGAACTTGTTATCAGTATAAAAGACACCTGTCCACAACCTCAAACAGTCACACTCCAAACTCCACTATGGCCAAGACCAAAGAGCTGTCAAAGGACACCAGAAACAAAATTGTAGACCTGCACCAGGTTGGGAAGACTGAATCTGCAATAGGTAAGCAGCTTGGTTTGAAGAAATCAACTGTGGGAGCAATTATTAGGAAATGGAAGACATACAAGACCACTGATAATCTTCCTCGATCTGGGGCTCCACGCAAGTTCTCACCCGTGGGGTCAAAATGATCACAAGAACGGTGAGCAAAAATCCCAGAACCACACGGGGACCTAGTGAATGACCTGCAGAGAGCTGGGACCAAAGTAACAAAGCCTACCATCAGTAACACACTACGCCGCCAGGGACTCAAATCCTGCAGTGCCAGACGTGTCCCCCTGCTTAAGCCAGTACATGTTCAGGCCCGTCTGAAGTTTGCTAGAGAGCATTTGGATGATCCAGATGAGGATTGGGAGAATGTCATATGGTCAGATGAAACCAAAATAGAACTTTTGGTAAAAACTCAACTCGTCGTGTTTGGAGGACAAAGAATGTTGAGTTGCATCCAAAGAACACCATACCTACTGTGAAGCATGGGGGTGGAAACATCATGCTTTGGGGCTGTTTTTCTGCAAAGGTACCAGGACGACTGATCCGTGTAAAGGAAAGAATGAATGGGGCCATGTATCGTGAGATTTTGAGTGAAAACCTCCTTCCATCAGCAAGGGCATTGAAGATGAAACGTGGCTGGGTCTTTCAGCATGACAATGATCCCAAACACACCGCCTGGCCAACGAAGGAGTGGCTTCGTAAGAAGCATTTCAAGGTCCTAGAGTGGCCTAGCCAGTCTCCAGATCTCAACCCCATAGAAAATCTTTGGAGGGAGTTGAAAGTCCGTGTTGCCCAGCGACAGCCCCAAAACATCACTGCTCTAGAGGAGATCTGCATGGAGGAATGGGCCAAAATACCAGCAACAGTGTGTGAAAACCTTGTGAAGACTTACAGAAAACGTTTGACCTCTGTCATTGCCAACAAAGGGTATATAACAAAGTATTGAGATAAACTTTTGTTATTGACCAAATACTTATTTTCCACCATAATTTGCAAATAAATAAATTAAAAATCCTACAATGTGATTTTCTGGATTTCTTTTTCTCATTTCGTCTGTCATAGTTGAAGTGTACCTATGATGAAAATTACAGGCCTCTCTCATCTTTTTAAGTTGGAGAACTTGCACAATTGGTGGCTGACTAAATACTTTTTTGCCCCACTGTATATAATTTTTTACATTGTTTGCAAACTGATATGTGACACGTATTAATCCCAAAGTTACATTCAAAACAGGCCAATATACAGTATATGTATATTTCTTTAGCTAAACGGGTCGGCACTGGTCATATTGTTATCTTGCACCAGGCAGGGAAACTCATGGTAGCTATTAAGGAGCAGTTCTCTCTCTGTGGGTCTAACCCCAATAAGTTCTGGAAAATGGTTAAAGACCTGGAGAAATTGTTAGATTACTTGTTAGATACTACTGCATGGTCGGAATTAGAAGCACAAGCATTTCGCTACACTCGCATTAACTTCTTAGGGAGCAGCTCCCGAGGTGACGGTTTTGGAGAGTCTGGCGTACCCAAAGTAAAATGCCTCCCACTCAGGCCCAGAAAATAGGATATGCACATAATTAGTACTATTGGATAGGAAACACTCTGAAGTTTCTAAGAGTGTTAAAATATTGTCTGTGAGTATAACAGAAGGGATATAGCAGGTGAAAACCAGAGGAATTTCTGTCCTGGAAAAAGTGCCTCATTTTGAACCCCTCCCTATTGAAAATGACCATATAAGGGAGTAAGATTTCAGTACCTATTGCTTCCACTGGATGTCAACAGTCTCTAGACAGTTTTGATTATGTTTAGTTGCTCTGGATGGTAATAGAAGAAGAATTGGGAAGTGGTCATTGGATGTAAACAGAAGAGGATGCGCGTTCACGGGCTTGCGCGTGCTGTGGTTTTTTTCCTTTCCTATCGCCCGGTTTATAATCCGGTTGAAATATTATACTAAATATACATAAAAGTGTTCCTAAGGATACATTATCAATGATGTTTGATTGTTCTTGGACAAGTGTATAGGTTGAACGAGTTCTCTTCACGGTTCAATGGGTGAGTGGACGCTGTATTTTATGAACATAATGCGCCAACCAAACGGAGATTTATGGATATAATAAATGACTTTTTCTTACAAAAGAACCATTGGATGTCTTTGTTGGACACTTGGGAAGCCCTCAGCAGAAGTTCTTCAAAAGGTAAGGGATTTGTGTTTGGTGTGAATCGCGATGGTTTATGAATTTATGCTAATAGAAAATATTGGAGGTGCTACCGTCAAACAATCAAATGTTGTGCTTTCGCCGTAAAGCCTTTTTGAAATCTGACAACGCTGTGATATTGCCAAGAAGCAGAGCTTTTGATGACTATGCAACACTTGTATATTGTGATATAGCGCCCCACTGCTCCCTAAGTAGTTAACCTCTTACAGCTAAGGGGCAGAATTCCTAGTTTCTGCCTGTCTGACTTGCCCAAAGTAAACGGGCTGTCACTCAGGCCCGGAAGCTAGGATATGCAAATCATTTAGTAGCTTTGGATAGAAAAGACTCTGAACAGAACTGATTTGGAAGGCAAAAACCCGAAAGAAATCCGACCAGAAAAAAAAAAAATTCTGCTCCCATGCTCTTATTTTGAAAAGCTATTGAAAAGCATTGAATCCATCCACCATTTTCCTATTCCTATGGCTTCCCCTATATGGTAACAGTCTGCTATTGATGGCTTTGGGCTTGTATTTTGAAAAATGAATATGTTTTTTCACATGAAGGAAAGAGTGAGCCGGAAGAAAAACAGTGTTTGGGCGAGTTCTGGGGAGAGAACTCGCGAGGGAATTTGCCTTGTCTATTGAACATAGTTGTTTCCGCGTGAAGTTTTATCATTTTTTTACATTTTAGACAACCTAAGGATTATATAAAGTCTTTGTTTGACAAAAATAGACGAAGTTTACCGGGAGCAATTTTGACTTTTCTGTCGTCGTTTTGACGGAGGTGTTTCCTGTGGATTTCTGAATTCAATGGCGCCGTCTAAACTGCGTTTTTCGGATATAAATATGTACTTTATCGAACAAAACAAACAATGGTTTTGTAGCTGGGACCCTCCTGGTTGGAAACATCAGAAGATCTTAAAAAGTAAGTGAGTTTTTATATCTTTAATTTGTGATTTTGTGTCGCCAGTGCTGGTTGAAAAAGCTATTTTTGTGAGGTGCTGACCTCAGATAATCAAATGTTTTGCTTTCGCCGTCAAGCCTTTTTGAAATCTGACAACAGATTTAGATTACCAAGACGCTAAGCTTTGTAACCATGTGCAACACTTGTATTTCCATGAATGTTAAATATTACGAATTTGGCGCGCTTTGTTTTTATCGAAAATTATCCCGCTCACGGGATCCGTGCGGCAAGGAGTTAAAGTAACTAACTTTGTCCTTCCGGATAGCCTGAGTGCTCATATTTCTCATTTGCCTGAACGAGAGCCAGAGTATGCATGTGCCGAGCCATTCGCCAAATGCAATTCTCGAGGTGGAGTACCTCTGCAAGATCAAGGTGGAACCAGGGGCTGAACCTGTTTTTAATTCAATTTTTCTTTACGAGGGCATGTTTGTTAACACTACCACTAAAAATATAAAAAAAGAAGGTCCATGCATCTTCAGCAGAGGGGATCAAGCTGATTCTATACCAATTTACAGAGGCCAGGTCATGAAGGAAAACTTGCTCATTAAAGTGTTTTACCAAGCGTCTATGACAAATCAGGACAGGTCGTTTCACTGAGCAGCCATTACGATCACAGTCTGTAAAACAGTGAGCACTAAGGTCATTACAGAAAACACCAGACTGATACCTATCAGGATTATTTGTCAGGATAACGTCGAGCAGAGTTGCTTTTTCTGGGTGTTTGGAGTCCTACCTTGTGGGATTGGTAATAATCTGAGAAATATTTAGAGAGTCCCATTGCTTTAGGACTTGGTCAGGTGGTTTAAGCATGTCCCAGTTCAGGTCACCTATCAAGACAAATTCAGACTTAGTGTTAGGGGCCAGGAGAGAGCTTAGGGCAGGTAGGGTATAGGCCAGTGCTGATGGAGGACGATAACACCCAGGAACAGTCAACGTAGAGCTATTTTAAAGTTTAATGCTTAAAACCAGCAAATCAAATTGTTTGGAGACAGACTTGGTGGAGACAACCAAGCACTGAAGGTGATCCTTGGTAAAGTTTGCTCTCCCCCACCTTTGGAAGATCTGTCTTGCCAAAAAAGGTTATAACCAGAAAGGTTAACATCAGTATCCAAAACACTCTTCCTTAACCACGTCTCAGTAATGACCAACACATCTGGATTGGAGCTGTGAACCACCACTTTCAATTGATCCATTTTAGGTAATACGCTTCTAGTGTTAACGTGCAGAAAACCCAGGCTTTTACGAGAGCAGAAATCAGTGAAGCAGGGCTGGCAACAGTAGATGGGACAGGGTGTACATGCACATTTCCAGATATCATCAACAGTAATACAATCAAGGCACTGCAGAGGACAGGGAGAGCTCTGCAGTGTTGATTTATGACATTTGAATGTTCATTAGATGGCAACAAGATCCTATTGTACAGCAATTTCATCAGGTAATATGTATACAAAGACGGCGAGAGGTGGTTAGAATAGGATGGGAGGCCAAACGTCTGTGTAACCAATAGAGTCAGAGTCCAAAGTGTGGGAACAAACATAGTCTGTCCCACAGGTTGGGTAAACAAAAAAGTTAATAGTCAACAAAGCATGCAGGAGTCATGAGGCAAATAGCAAAATGCACAAGAGAAAATATATAGTTCAGAGTCACTCGCCCCAACAGTGCCTGTGTCCTGGAGGCGAGCGAAAGCTCCAGAAAGAGGGGGGAGTGTGGTCGGGGTACCTGTACCAAACAGGGGGAGACAAGCCAGGGCAGATGGTGAACAGATTGCCAGGTGGAATCCAAGCAGCAGTGCAGCAGGCAACGGGAGTAGGTGTCACACCCACTTCGGAGAAGCTTTTATTTCTGGAGGCAGATCTCTTGTAGAAAATGTCAGTGGATGGTCTCTAAACAGTGGGAGAGGGTTTCAAAGGCCTCTGGATCTGGGTGGGGTAACCTGTGAGACTCCTGCCATTTGTTGGGCTCAAAGGCTTTGACACCTCTCACTTCACACCTCAGTGCTAACTGAAGTTGTATCTGGTCTGTCTCGGTTCCAGGTTGGATGGTGTCCACAGTTCTCTGCTGTTTGTTTGCCAGAGCACCCTCTGTATAGCTTGGGAGTTTTGAATCTGGAGTGAAGGATAAGATGTAGAGGGTAATATTCTGTAGAAATGTCCTTGTTGAAAAATCCAAAAAGTTCATCTAACTCCAAATCAATATTTTTGTAAAAAACAAAAATGTTAGAGCTCATATGCAGCTGTGTGTCTCTCTCTTTCTCCCTTCCTTTGTCTCACGTTAGCTAACTTTCTGGCTGACAACGAAAATTTTACAACATGTATAAAAAATGTGTACCTGTTCAAATGGCATTGAGTTATCTTCAATCTTGTCCGTAACTGTTATCGCAGTCTCAAATTTCCCGACTCTGTTGGGTTGTCACTAAATAACACAGCCACAAAGTCTCAGAGCGGCTGTTGATGCTACTTCATCCCAGCTGCGAATAACAATGAGAGCTGGCGTTTCTGGGATATCATGTTCAAACCAACAACAAAAAATACTGCATTCTTGCCAGAGGGGTCTTCAAAAACAGCTGAACACACATAGTTACACAGTTCAGGCTAAAGTGCTTTGTTGCAAACAGGATACATGTTTTGGAATAATTGTATTCTGTACAGGCTTGCATCTTTTCACTCTGTCATTTAGGTTAATATTGAGTTAGGAAGGAAGCCTGTATCTTTGTAGTGACTGGGTGTATTGATACACCATCCAACGCCTAATGAATAACTTCACCATGCTCAAAGGGATACTGAGCATCTGCTTTTTTTGTTTTTACACATATACCAATTGGTACCCTTTGTGAAACATTGAAAATCCTCCCTAGTCTTTGTGGTTGAATCTGTGCTTGAAATTCACTACTCAATTGAGGGACCTTACAGGTAATTGTATGTGTGGGGTTCTAGAGATGGGGGAGTCATTCGAAAATCACATGAACCACTATTATTGAACACGGTATGAGTCCATGCAACTTATTATGCATGGACTCACTCCTGAACTTATTAAGGCATGCCATAACAAAGGGGTTGAATACTTAGTGCCTAAAGACATTTCAGCTATTCATTTTTAATTAATTTCTAAAGTGTTCTACAAAGAAATGTGCACTTTGACATTATGGTGTATTGTATGTAGATAAGTGACACAAAATCTCAATGTAATCCATTTTAAATTCTCAACAAAATGTGGAAAAAGTAAAGGGGTGTGAATACTTTCTGAAGGCACTGTACATGGTTCTACTTACCACATTTTATTCCTAAGAGTGTACTCTCATATATGTGTGTGTATTAGCACGCATCCGCACATGAGTGTGCGTGTGTTGTCATGACTCTCCTGTGAGGATCCAAGGATCAGGTTACAGTGGATCAGCGCCAATAGGGGGGGATGTGGGGGTTTTATGACACCTCACGTCGATCGTAAACTGTAGGCAGCAGACGATTCCTTTTGGGGCCTAATGTGGGCAAATGGAATGTCTCTTTGTGTTACAGAAGAGTTTGCCGCCTAAAAACTTCAACATCAAACAATGGACACTCGGACAATATATATTTCAACATTCGAATGGAATACGGAAAATGTGTGTCTATTTTGTGATGTTATTAAAATTGTTATAAAGTCGTTATAACGAAAACATTGTAACTTCAAGAGCTTTTACACTGTGTTTATCACGTTTACATTCTTTACCTTGTGTAGAAAATATCAAGGATAAAGAGAATGTTTTTGTGATTTTAGTTTTCTAACGAGATCATAGTAATTCTGATACCTTGCCTCGTAACTAGCCACTCCCCAAGGAGCCCAGAGAGCGTGTGAGAATGACAAAAGCGCCCCCGTTTTACCCGAGGGTATAACAAGATTGACTAAATATTAGACTAAAATGGAACACAGCTGCAGCGAGGTCTACGATAGTCACAACCCCGGAATGCAACATGAGGTTGAAGAAGACAAAATAACCTCTTAACAATCAATGCAACGGTTGAGTAGCTGTACTGTATCTAAGAAGGTGAATTTAAGTAGGACCATCCAGTTATTCTCATCAAATCATTGTTTCCTACACTGCTTTCATCACCACTCTGGGATCATCGACACGGCTGATTTGCCATCCTCAGGAGACCACTCTTCCAGAACGAGTGCAAGTAAACAGACAAGAAGGACATTATGACCTCTTTTGGACAATCAGAGACTTACACCAGAGAACAAAGGAGAAGGCCATCCGAAATAAGAAGCCGCAATTGAACCCTCCTCACAAAGTGGAACCCTGCCCACGAAGGCCTGGGTCCAACAGAGACACCAGACGAAGATCTTCAACACGTAAATACATGCATTACTTCTTGCCCAAAAGAGCGGCAGTTCGAGGCAAGGTATTAGGGTTACTGTGAGCATAGTTCCCAAGTATATCCAAGCGTTGCTTCTCTTTCTCTTTAACTCTCCATCTTGTGTAACAAGTGTCATATTGCGTTAGTCCGCTAGGGACATGTTGTTTCAAATCAATAACCTATACCGTGTGTTTGTGTGTATCCTATGTTATCATTTACTGTTAGTAAATACATTTGTGTGGTATGGAATGATAAGTGAGACCCAGGTTTGTGCAGATTTACAAAGTCTACAACATTCAGAGCAAGACGGATATGAGGAAATTATTAATTAGTGACTGTAATGATATCTATATATTCTTGAGTTAATTCGGGAGACGGTAACTCATTAAACAACTTTTCCCGTGGTGCCCCAAATTCCTTAATTGTTACATGATTCATGGTGTCTTCTACACTCCTTATAGGCTCCGAACAGCACATCATTTGCTCGAAAATGCTCCTATTGCTCCACATTACCTTTATTTGGTTAGTTCCCTACCACTTTTGATCAAGACATTGTCAATTAACTAGCCAAATAAAAGTATGGTGGTTCAAAAGTGTGTACAAAAATGCGTCCTAATGGACTGCATTGACTATTCTCCAATATTACCCTTGCTCTCGGCCAGCAGTTCCTCGGTCATGAGTCCGTCCTGCCTGTTGCCCAGTACGAAGGCCAGGAAGGAGAGCATGAGGGCATTCAGGACCCCCATGATAGCCAGGATGTAAGCCCAACGCATGGAGCATGCTCCCAGGGAGTACTTGTCTGTCTGCTCACCGCACATCCTCCGCACCTCATCACTGTCCCAGCCATCAGGGTAGATTATACAGCCCATCACCAGACACACACCTGGAGGGAGGGAGGAGAGGAGGAGGGGGGGAGAAGGGGTGAAGGGAGGAGAGGAGTAGGAGAGGTGGGAGGAGAGGAAGAGAAAGATGAAGAGTAGGGGTATAGCGAAGGAAAGTAGTGGGATAAGGAGGGTTTGGAGAGAGAGAGAGAGAGAGAGAGAGACAGAGAGAGAATGATCGAAAGTGAAAAAACAAATATTATTTCCAGTGCTTTAAGTGCTTTAAGTCTTTGCCCTTCTATCACCTAGCAGGCTTCTTCCTGTTTGCTATTAATGCATTCATCTATCGATCCCTATCGATCCCGATCCCTTCTTTGTGCACTGTCCCTGTAAAAATAAACTCAAACTCGAACTCAAACTCAAACCTCTGCTCTCCTGGGTACCATGAGAGTTTATATCTGCAAGCTCGCAAGGGGAAAGTGGATACCTAGTCAGTTGCACAACAGCAACACGGCTGAAAAGGTTTGCCAGAAGCTAAGAGTAACAGGAGGTTGATGGTATGAAATCATTCCTCCAAGGCCCTGCAGTCTTTCCCTGCTATCTTCTATATGTGTGATGGTCAGTGAACTGACAGTCCGGGCTGAGCTAGCCTGTTAGTTAGTCTTGTTTTGCTACATGACATATTCATACCCCCTCTCAGAAACTCCATGCATAGCGCACACACACTGAAGAGACACACAGACCATGCACAAATGTGCTGCTTTGAATTTGACTTTCACCCCCCTTGCCTCTCCCTCTTCAATATTAAGTAGCTACTTCTTGATCGCGGTTTGGTTTTCGCCCAAGGGGAAGAATCTCCCTGATCTTCAATTTGGATGAGGTGTATGTGTGTGTGCGTATGTGCTGTGTGTGTGTGCACATGCTTGAGAGTGTGTGTGTGTGAATTGACGCTGTGGCAGTAGAAGAAGAAGTGGAAAAGGAGCTGACTGCACAGTTACCCAGAATGCATTTCAACATTAATAATACAACACGTTCCTCCACTTCCTCACCCCCACAACTTCCCTCACATCCCCCTGACACTGTTTGTGTGTGTGTGTGTGTGTGTGTGTGTTTGTGTCTGTATATGGGTGTTTGTGTGTGTGTCTAGATGGGTGCGTGGGTGTGTAGTTGTGTTGTCTTCATGATACAGTGTAAATGAGGATGTGTGTGTGAATTTGGACTCTCATGCTCTCATCTCCTCCCTTCCCTAAATATTTCCTTTAGTACTTTGACCTCCTTTCATCCTCTCCTTCCTCTCACAATGGTTTTGGTTCTACAGAAGAGGGAAAGGAACTACAACTGAGCTACTTTTCTACACGAGCACAGTACTGCTGCGGTCTTTAATATTCCTGAAAGACATCAGGAGGGAGGGAGAGAGAGGAGAGAGAAAGAGAGGAAGGAGAGAGTGTTTGTGTTTGAGAGAAAGGATAAGGCCAGACAGAGAGAGAGAAAGGATAGTGATAGACAGAGAGAGAGAGGATAGCGTCATACAGCGTGTGTGAGAGAGGGGATAGTGACAGACAGAGAGAGAGAGGATAGCGACATACAGCGTGTGTGAGAGAGGGGATAGTAACAGACAGAGAGAGAAAGAGAGCGAGAGAGGATAGCAACAGACAGAGAGTGAGAGAAAAGAATGATAAGGAAAAAGCAGAGCTGTATGCTGCTGCAGAGCTGCAGTGTAACTGCATACCAAAAATAACTTAACATAACCCGGTTCTTTGATATTATGAGCAAGATCACTCACTTATGGAATGGATAATCCAATCACACAACGTCTGTCATAGACAGACAGGAGCAACAGCCAATAGTGGACCACTCCACTTCCCATATAAGGCGCCATAGTCCGCTCCTACCTTCACTTGTAAGTACATGTTTGTCTTCCTTACGCAAAGCATGAAGAGACCTGACTCTTAATATCATAGAAGCAGGGTTATGTTAAGTAACCCTAAGTTCTATTTCAATTACTCGTTCAGTGTTTTACTTCTGGGGATATAGCGTTCATATACTCTCCGAAGTCAAGTCTAGACAGGATCAACCCTCAGAAGTCCCGACAACAAGCACTGTATACGCTAACGAGGGGCGCAGAGACGTCCAGTCGGTAGAACCTCATGAAGGTAAAATGGCGCCGGAGCAGAAGGCAGACGTTTTACGCGCCCCAACCGATTGTGTTTTTTTGTTCGTTTATCTGCGCTATTTTTGTACATAATGTTGCTGCTACCGTCTCTTATGACCGAAAATAACTTCAAGACATCAAGACTGAGATTACTCACCACGGACTAGCAGAATTATTTTTCTTCTTTCACGACTCTGACGAGCCCGAGGCCCAGTGATTTGCTTGAAGAGGAGGTGGAGAAAGAGAGGCTGGAGGGCAGGCTGCCTTCTGAGGAGTAGGAGGCGATCAAATAAACCCCCACTCCCCTCAATTCTGCTCGCAAACATGCAATCTTTGGACAATAAAATGGACAAGTTATTGGGAAGATTAAACTACCAACGGGACATTAAAAACTGTAACATCTTATGATTCACAGAGTCGTGGCTGAACGACGACAATATCAACATACAGCTTGCTGTTTATATGATGTACCCGGCAGGATGGAACAGCGGCATCTGGTAAGACAAGGGGCAGCAGTCTATGTATTTTTGTAAACCACAGCTGGTGCACAATATCTAAGGAAATCTCGAGCCATTGCTTGCCTGTGGTAGAGTTTCTCATGATAAGCTGCAGACCACATTACCTACCGAGATAGTTCTCATCTATATTCTTTGTAGCTGTTTACATACCACCACAGTCAGAGAATGTTACCAAGATAGCATTGAATGAGCTGTATTCCGCCATAAGCAAACAAGAAAACTTTCACAGAGGCGGCGGCGCTCCTACTGTCCGTGGACTTAAATGCATGGAAACTTAAATCAGTTTTACCTCATTTCTATCAACATGTTAAATGTGCAACCAGAGGGAAAATAACTCTGGACCACCTTTACTCCACACACAGAGATGCATACAAAGCTCTCCCTCGCCCTCCATTTGGCAAATCTGACCATAATTCTATCCTCCTGATAACAGCTTACAAGCAAAAATTAAAGCAGGACGCACCAGTGACTAGATCAATAAAAAAAGTGTTCAGATGAAGCGGATGCTAAGCTACAGGACTGTTTTGCTAGCACTGACTGGAATATGTTCAGGGATTCCTCCGATGGCATTGAGGAGTACACCACATCTGTCATTGGCTTCATCAATAAGTGCATCAATGACGTCGTCCCCACAGTGACCGTACGTACATACCCCAACCAAAAACCATGGATTACAGGCAGCATCCACACTGAACTAAAGGCTAGAGCTGCCGCTTTCAAGAAGCGGGACTCTAACCCTGAAGCTTTTCAGAAATACCGCTATGCCCTCTGACGAACCATCAAACAGGCAAAGCATAAATTGAGTCGTACTACAATGGCTCTGACGCTCGTCGGATGCAAACCATTCCATACTACAAAGGGAAGCACAGCCGAGAGCTGCCCAGTGACACGAGCCTACCGGACGAGCTAAACTACTTCTATAATCGCTTCGAGGCAAATAACACTGAAACATGCATGAGAGCACCAGCTGTACCGGAAGACTGTGTGATCATGCTCTCCGCAGCCAATGTGAGTAAGACCTTTAGACAGGTCAACATTCACAAGGCTGCAGGGCCAGACGGATTACCAGGACGTGTACTGCGAGATTGCACTAACCAACTAGCAAGTCTCTTCACTGACATTTTCAACCTCTCCCTGTCCAAGTCTGTAATATCAACATATTTTAAACAGACCACCATAGTGCCTGTGCCCAAGAACACTAAGGTAGCCTGCCTAAATGACTACCAACCCGTAGCACTCACATCTGTAGCCATGAACTGCTTTGAAAGGCTGGTCATGGCTCACATCAACACCATCATCCCAGAAATCCTAGACCCACTCCAATTTGCATATCGCCCCAACAGATCCACAGAAGATGCAGTCTCTATTGCACTCCACACTTCCCATTCCCACCTGTACAGAAGGAACACCTATGTGAGAATGCTATTCATTGACTACAGCCCAGCGTTCAACATCATAGTGCCCTCAAAGCTCATCAATAAGCTAAGGACCCTGGGACTAAACACCTCCCTCTGCAACTGGATCCTGAACTTCCTGACGGGCCGCCCCCAGGTGGTAAGGGTAGATAAAAACACAGCCACCACGCTGATCCTCAACACAAGGACCCCTCAGGGGTGCGTGCTCAGCCCCCTCCTGTACTCCCTGTTCACTCATGACTGCACAGCCTGGCACGACTCCAACACCATCATTCAATTTGACGATGACAAAACAGTAGTAGGCCTGATCACCGACAACAACGAGACAGCCTATAGGGAGGAGGTCAGAGAGCTGGCCGTGTGGTGCCAGGACAACAATCTCTCCCTCATTGTGATCAAGACAAAGGAGATGATTGTCGACTACAAGAAAAAGAGGACCGATCACGCCCCCATTCTGATCAACGGGACTGCAGTGGAGCAGGTTGAGAGCTTCAAGTTCCTTTGTGTCCACATCACCAACAAATTAACATGGTCCAAGCACACCGTGACAGTCGTGAAGCGGGCACAACAAAACCTATTCCCCCCCAGGAGACTGAAAAGATTTGTCATGGGTCCTCAAATCCTCAAAATGTTATACAGCTGCACCATCGAGAGCATCCTGACGGGTTGCATCACTGCCTGGTATGGCAACGGCTCGGCCTCCGACCGCAAGGCACTACAGAGGGTAGTGCGAACGGCCCAGTACATCACTGGGGCCAAGCTTCCTGCCATCCAGGACCTCTATAACAGGCGGTGTCAGAGGAAGGCCCTAAAAATTGTCAAAGACTCCAGCCACCCTAGTCATAGACTGTTCTCTTTGCTACCACATGGCAAGTGGTACCGGAGCGCCAAGTCTTGGTCCAAGAGGCTTCTAAATGGATACAGCAGATGGCCATATTACTTACAATGTATTACTTACATTGTTACCCGGGAAATATAAAGTTTTATTACATACAACCGGGAGGAACTATTGGATATAAGAGCAACGTCAACTTACCAACATTACGACCAGGAATACGACTTTCCCGAAGCGGATCCTCTGTTTGGTCCACCAAACAGGACAATAGACTGGATACCAGCCGGCGACTCAAAACAACGGCAGCGCAGGAGAAGGGGGAAACGCGGCAGTCTTCTGGTCAGGCTACGTAGACGGGCACATTGTGCACCTCTCCCGAGTATTTTACTTGCCAATGTCCAGTCTCTGGACAACAAGGTGGACGAAATACGAGCAAGAGTTGCCTTCCAGAGAGACATCGGCGACTGCAACGTTCTTTGCTTAACGGAAACATGCCTCACTCAGGACACGTTATCTGAGTCGGTACAGCCGCCTGGTTTCTCCACGCATCGCGCCGACAGAAACAAACATCTATCTGGTAAGAAGAAGGGCGGGGGTGTGTGTCTTATGATTAACGAGTCGTGGTGTAATCATAACAACATACAGGAATTCAAGTCCTTTTGTTCACCTGACATAGAATTCCTTACAATCAAATGCCGACCGCATTATCTACCAAGAGAATTCTCCTCGATTATAATCACATCCGTGTATATCCCCCCTCAAGCTGACACATCGACGGCACTGAATGAAATCCATTGGACTCTATATAAACTGGAAACCACATATTCTGAGGCTGCATTTATTGTGGCTGGGGATTTTAACAAGGCTAATCTGAAAACAAGGCTCCCTAAATTTTATCAGCATATCGAATGTGCCACCCGGGCTGGTAAAATCCTGGATCATTGTTATTCTAATTTCCGTGATGCACACAAGGCCATTCTCCGCCCTCCTTTCGGAAAGTCTGACCACGACTCCATGTTGTTGCTCCTAGCCTACAGACAGAAACTAAAACAGAAAACGCCTGTTCTCAGGTCTGTTCAACGCTGGTCCGACCAATCTGATTCCACGCTGCAAGATTGCTTTGAGCACGTGGGCTGGGATATGTTCCGGATAGCCTCAGACAAAAACATTGATGTATACGCTGATTCTGTGAGCGAGTTTATTAGCAAGTGCATCGGTGATGTTGTACCCATAGCAACTATTAAAACCTTCCCCAACCAGAAACCGTGGATTGATGGCAGCATTCGCGCAAAACTGAAAGCTCGAACAACTGCTTTTAACCAGGGTAAGGCGACCGGACACATGACTGAATACAAACAGTATAGCTATTTCCTCCGCAAGGCAATCAAACAAGCTAAGCGTCAATATAGAGACAAAGTAGAGTCACAATTCAACGGCTCAGACACGAGAGGAATGTGGCAGGGTCTACAGTCAATCACGGACTACAAAAAGAAAACCAGCCCCATTGCGGACCACGACGTCCTGCTCCCAGACACACTAAACAACTTCTTTGCTCACTTTGAGGACAATACAGTGCCACCGACACGGCCCGCTACCAAAACCTGCGGGCTCACCTTCACCGCAGCCAACGCGAGTAAAACATTTAAATGTGTTAACCCTCGCAAGGCTGCCGGCCCAGATGGCATCCCTGGCCGTGTCCTCAGAGCATGCGCAGACCAGCTGGCTGGTCAAGACTAGTCAAGGATCATATCACCTCCATCCTGCCAGACACCCTGGACCCACTCCAATTTAATTTTGGATTCTCACCAAAAACACTCACAAACTTCTACAGATGCACAATCGAGAGCATCCTGTCGGGCTGTATCACCGCCTGGTACGGCAACTGCTCCGCCCACAACCGTAAGGCTCTCCAGAGGGTAGTGAGGACTGCACAACGCATCACAGGGGGTAAACTACCTGCCCTCCAGGACACCTACACCACCCGATGTCACAGGAAGGCCAAAAGATCATCAAGGACAACAACCACCCGAGCCACTGCCTGTTCACCCCGCTATCATCCAGAAGGCAAGGTCAGTACAGGTGCATCAAAGCTGGGACTGAGAGACTGAAAAACAGCTTCTATCTCAAGGCCATCAGACTGTTAAACAGCCATCACTAACATTGAGTGGCTGCTGCCAACATACTGACTTAAATCTCTAGCCACTTTAAATAATAGGAATTGGATGTAACAAATGTATCACTAGCCACATTAAACAATTTTGTATATAATGTTTACATATCCGACATTACTCATATCAAATGTATACACTGTACTCTAAACCATCTACTGAATCTTGCCTATGCCGTTCGGCCATCGACTCAAATCTCTAGCCACTTTAATAATTATAATTGGATGAAATAAATGTATCACTAGCCACTTTAAACGATGCCATTTATATAATGTTTACATATCCTACATTACTCATCTCATACAGTGAGGGAAAAAAGTATTTGATCCCCTGCTGATTTTGTACGTTTGCCCATTGACAAAGAAATGATCAGTCTATAATTTTAATGGTAGGTTTATTTGAACAGTGAGAGACAGAATAACAACAAAAAAATCCAGAAAAACGCATGTGAAAAATTTTATAAATTGATTTGCATTTTAATGAGGGAAATAAGTATTTGACCCCCTCTCAATCAGAAAGATTTCTGGCTCCCAGGTGTCTTTTATACAGGTAACGAGCTGAGATTAGGAGCACACTCTTAAAGGGAGTGCTCCTAATCTCAGCTTGTTACCTGTATAAAAGACACCTGACCACAGAAGCAATCAATCAATCCGATTCCAAACTCGCCACCATGGCCAAGACCAAAGAGCTCTCCAAGGATGTCAGGGACATGATTGTAGACCTACACTAGGCTGGAATGGGCTACAGGACCATCGCCAAGCAGCTTGGTGAGAAGGTGACAACAGTTGGTGCGATTATTCGCAAATGGAAGAAACACAAAATAACTGTTAATCTCCCTTGGGCATGGGGCTCCATGCAAGATCTCACCTCGTGGAGTTGCAATGATCATGAGAACAGCCCAGAACTACACGGGAGGATCTTGTCAATGATCTCAAGGCAGCTGGGACCATAGTCACCAAGAAAACAATTGGTAACACACTACGCCGTGAAGGACTGAAATCCTGCAGCGCCCGCAAGGTCCCCCTGCTCAAGAAAGCACATACATGCCCGTCTGAAGTTTGCCAATGAACATCTGAATGATTCAGAGGACAACTGGGTGAAAGTGTTGTGGTCAGATGAGACAAAAATGGAGCTCTTTGGCATCAACTCAACTCGCCGTGTTTGGAGGAGGAGGAATGCTGCCTATGACCCCAAGAACACCATCCCCACTGTCAAACATGGAGGTGGAAACATTATGCTTTGGGGGTGTTTTTCTGCTAAGGGGACAGGACAACTTCACCGCATCAAAGGGACGATGGACGGGGCCATGTACCGTCAAATCTTGGGTGAGAACCTCTTTCCCTCAAGCCAGGCGATTGAAAATGGGTCGTGGATGGGTATTCCAACATTACAATGGCCCAAAACACACGGCCAAGGCAACAAAGGAGTGCCTCAAGAAGAAGCACATTAAAGTCCTGGAGGGGCTGAAGGTTCGAGTTGCCAAACGTCAGCCTCGAAACCTTAATGACTTGGAGAAGATCTGCAAAGAAGAGTTGGACAAAATCCCTACTGAGATGTGTGCAAACCTGGTGGCCAACTACAAGAAACGTCTGACCTCTGTGATTGCCAACAAGGGTTTTTTCCACCAAGTACTAAGTCATGTTTTGCAGAGGGGTCAAATACTTATTTTCCTTATTAAAATGCAAATCAATTGATAACATTTTTCACATGTGTTTTTCTAGATTCTTTTTTTGTTATTCTGTCTCTCACTGTTCAAATAAACCTACCATTAAAATTATAGACTGATAATTTCTTTGTCAGTGGGCAAACGTACAAAATCAGCAGGGGATCAAATACTTTTTTCCCCTCACTGTATATGCCATTATATTAGCTTCCACTATCCAATGGGATAAACACTAGTGTGGGGAGGTGCCCAAGATTGAGGTAGTTTATGTGAGTGAGGCAGAGTTGTGGGGGCCATAGTCTGTTCTCATCTCTGCCCTCATAAACTGCTCCCCACCCTGTGAGAGATGCGTCTGTCATTATCACCTTCATCAGTGCTACTACCCCTAGGGGAGAGCCTTTGACGAATGTCGAGGGGTCCCTCCAGTGGCTGAGAGCAGCCATGCAGGACGAGGATACCCTTACCCGTTGTTTGAGGTGAAGACGGGGACACAAGTGTAGGGCAGAAACTCAGCATTGGAAATCTCTCATCATCAATAATCCCAGTGGGACTACTGATATGGTGGAGGCCATCAACCCTAGTATACGGAGTCCGTAGTTTGACTGTATGCCCTAATTGGAACAGGGTGCTGCATTGGTAGAATGTGTCTCGCCCTTCTGAAATGTAATTTATTCTGATACCCAGATATGCTATGTTCAGATTTCCACAGATTTACTGAACGTTCTTGGGGCTAGTAATAGTTTGAATGGGACAACAAGATATTTGTATGTTGTGTCCTGGAAGGCAACCATGAGAAATATTGTTTGTGCTGGCAAAATGCTTATGTGAAAATAGGCATCTTGTAGATCGACTGTGATGAAACAATCGCCTTGAAGAATGGAGCGAGGCGGCACGTTTTGCGGAAGCATTTGAAACGTAAACTTTCTCAGATATCTGTTGAGGACCCGTAGGTCTAATATAGGGGAGTACCCCCCCCGGTACTATTCTGATTGCCCTTTTGCTCAACAGAAAGGAGATCTCCTGTAGTATTCGAGCTGAGTCGCCGTTTGCTACTGAAACCCCCACTCCGTTGAATGAGTTTTTTTTTCTGATGAGCTGAAGCCTGTACCTTCTTGTAAACGTGGACAGGACCAATAAGTAAGTGAAAGAACAAGTAACACATAGAACAGAGTTCTTCTAGCTTCTTCCTTTCCTCTCTTCTCCTCTCTTTCCAGTCCCTCTGGCTCTGACTGTCAAAAGTCCAGGTGGATCTACTGACTGTTATCAGCCTGGGATGGAAGGAGAGAGTTCAGTTCTATCTAATGCGGTGGGATGGCTGGATAAGTGCAGAGTGGACTAAGCCGTTTCCACATCAGGGATTTGCTGAAGGGAACGAGACTAGGTGAAAGGGACTGACTTTGTACCCTTTTCACACTACTGAGCTGAGCAAAGCCAAGCCGAGCTGTACTGCACCAGTCTGGTTATGCCCTAGTTGCTGGAACCGTGCTGGACAAAGTGAAAAGAGAGCTGTTAAGAGAGAGGAGCTGTCCATTGGGCTGATGATAGTAGGGAAGCAGACTATGCACTGGGCTGTCCACGTTGCTGGGTGTGCTACAGAGGAGAATAGGAGACTTGGCCTAAAGGGTTTGTGAAACAGTATTTAGAATACAATCATGCGTTAGTAATACCACCGTTTGTCAGATTGAATGAGATAATACTCAAGGGCATTGCGACTTTGACAAAGATCATGATTTTTTTTATTATGATGTCATCAAGTTACTCCAATGGCGCAAGTAAATGTATGACTTAAATCTTCAGTCTGATGAATGTATTTATTTCAAAGCTGAGAAAATGTCTGGGGTGTCCTCTCATTGGGTTTGGCTTTGTCTTGTCACTTATATAAATTTTACATTGTGGCAATGGGGAGAGGGGAAAGGTACACACAACTAGAGTGCTACTGGTACAGGTGTGAAAATGGAGAGAGAGAAAGAGAGATCGAAAGATTGAACTGCTATAGAAACAATGGTGAACACAGCATTGTCTGGTTTAAAAAAGGCAGTTTAAAACCACCAGGGGGCGAAACTGAGTTACTTTCCCATTTCCCACACACACACACACACACACACACACACACACATTTCCCACCATGTCACAACAGGAACAGAAGGGGGACACATGTCAAACACACTGTAACAACACACAAACGCATGTACAAACGCACGTACAAGCACACACACACACACACACACACACACACTATCAACCCCCGGAAACACTATAATCTACAGCTATACAATGCAGCACCTGAGACAGTTAGCACCCAGCAGCTCCATTCCAACATTCAAACAGCAGCACGGAACCAATCTGCCTGTCGCTACAGTGTGTATGTATTTGTGTATGTGTGCTTGTGTTTGTGCATGGGTGTGTGTTATTACAGTGTGTGTGTGGAGTCGTGCAGCAGACAGCAGACCCATTCTAACATTCTAGTAGCAGCACAGCACCAATCTGCCTTATAGCTGTGTTACATAACATAATGTGATCAAGACAAAGGAGATGATTGTGGACTACAGGAAAAAAAGGACCGAGCACGCCCCCATTCTCATCGACGATGCTGTAGTGGAGCAGGTTGAGAGCTTCAAGTTCCTTGGCGTCCACAACACCAACAAACTAACATGGTCCAAGCACATCAAGACAGTCGTGAAGAGGGCACGACAACGCCTATTCCCCCTTCAGGAGACTGAAATGATTTAGCATGGATCCACAGATCCTCAAAAGGTCTACCGCTGCACTTTCGAGAGCATCCTGACTGGTTGCATCAACGCATGGCATGGCAACTACGGCCTCCGACCACAACGCACTACAGAGGGTAGTGTGTACGGCCCAGTAAATCACTGGGGCAAAGCTTCCTGCCATCAGAACCTCTATACCAGGTGGTGTCAGAGGAAGGCCCAAAAAATTGCCAAGGACTCCAGCCACCCTAGTCATAGACTATTCTCTTTGCTACCACACGGCAAGTCTCGGTCAAAAAGGCTTCTTAACAGCTTCTACCCCCAAGCCATAAGACTCTTGAACAGTTCATTAAATGACTACCCGGACTATTTGCATTGTCCACATCCCACCATTTTTATGCTGCTGCTACTCCATGCATAGTCACTATTTTTTAAATGTTTATTTAACTGCATTGCTGGTTAGGGTTTGTAAGTAAGCATTTCACTGTAAGGTCTACACCTGTTGTATTCGGCGCATGTGACAAATAACATTTGATTTGATAACAAAACCAAGGCTTAATCACAACCACTAAGACATAACAACAATAACAACAATACAGGTAAACACGCAACAAAAACGCTTAGTCCAGATTTTGGGATAGAGGGTTTTAACTGTGGGGTTCAAACACAATGTAGGAAGTGACAGAGTTGACAACTGGTTGTAATCTGGTTATACTGTATATATTGCATAATATATACAGTATCAACCAGTGTCACGGATCCCTCCGGAACTTTCTATACGCACACCTGGCCCCTATTCCCAGTGATTAGTAATTGTATAAGTGTGTCCTTGGTTTACCAGTGTCCTGTCGATTATTGTTACAATGTCCGTGCATGTGAGTACCTGTGCTGTGTGTTTTGGCTTTCGTGCTATTGTTGTAAGGGCTGCGTAAATGGGGGCAGAGAAGTCAGGCGCAGGAGAGCAGAACTTTGTGTTAACCGTAGTTGTTTAATCATACAACCAAAAACAATACAAAAACATCACAAGAGTACATGGGCTAAAAAAAACTTATCCCATAAAACACGAGCAACAAACACTAAAAAGCAAACAATTCCGGACAAGGACATGTGAGAAACAGAGGGTTAAATACATGACATATAATGAATGGAATTGGAACCAGGTGTGGGAAGACAAGACAAAACAAATGGAAAATGAAAAATGGATCGATGATGGCTAGAAGACCGTCGACACGAATATATTAAAGTGATGCTAAACAACAATGCTTATTGTAGTAGATCTATTAATAATCTCAGAGCACAAAACCAATTATCTTATGCGCTAGTTATCTTTTATTTCCAATTGAAGTCTGACATTAGAAATTAAGCACATCCTATATCACTATCTAAAACATACAATACTGTAGTACAGTTGACATCAGTGTTTATTTGTTCAAGCATTTCATGACCCTTCATCTACTGAGTAATATTCTGGGATGGATGAATTATTCAATGAGTCAAAGCAACAGCATCATCACCACCTGACTGCATGCAGCTGTCTATCAAAGAAGATGTTAACTGATGGCATTTTCTCCTCTTTTAGCTTTGCCCTTTTCTCTCTGTCCCGTTCCCTCCAGAGAAAGAGAACGAGAGAACGAGAGAACGAGAGAGAGAGAGAGAGAGAGAGAGAGCGCGAGAGAGAGAAAGAGAAAGGGAAGGAGAGGGAAAGAGAAAGAGCATAGAGAAATTAAAAATGAGCAATTATAAAGAGTGCTAGAGAGGACAAAAAAAGAGAAAATGGTGATGGAAACAGAGAGAGGGAGTGATAGAGACAGACAGGAAAGAGAAGAGTGAGAGAGAGTTCACAGCATGTTCCCTGGATGGTACAGTACTACTACGCATGTCACAGACATGCACACACACAAACACGTCATCATGACTCTGGCTGCCATATGCCTCAGCCACGAGCACGGAGCCCTTTGGCCCAAAGAGGCTATTCTCAGGCACCCAGCTGGAAACACTAGGATCTTGGGATTGGAAAACTGGGCTGTCTGAAAACTTTACCAGCCAAATCCGTACATTATCACTTGTTTCCTCAATTCCTTTCAAAGCTTCTCCTCCAATGTGCATTGACAGGGAATGGAGGAGCCAAGAATTTGGCTAGTAGTGTTTTTTCAGACACAGCCATGGAATGGAAAAACTCAGTTGGCTAACAGGATCTTGTGTAAGTGATCCAGAGATGGTTGTGGTTTGAAATGGGAAGAAGGAAGGGCAACCAGGGAGGGAAGTAGGGAGAGAGCGAGGTTGAGATAGAGAGGAGATGAGAGACAGAGAGACGGATGGAGAGAGAGAGAGAGAGGGATGGGAAGGGAGGAAAACCAGGGAGGAAGAGGGGTGGAGGGATGTTTGAAAGCAAGGGCAGAGCAACAGATGGGGATAGATAGAATCAAATGTTATTTGTTGCATGCACCGAATATGACATGTGTAGACTTTACCGTGAAATGCTTACTTACGAGCCCTTTCCCAACAATGCAGAGTTAAAAAGGAAGAAAAGATGAGCAATTGAAAAGGAAATAGTAACACAATAAAATAACAATAATGAGGTCGAGTCAGGTCACGGAAGTCTCGAACTATCCTACCAACATTCTTTCAAAACTGGTTGAATGGCTAGTTTTACCCCTTTAAGCACCTGCAACTTACCACAGGTGAGATAAATTACACATTAAACGAGAACTGCCTCCAACCAAATAATTTTTAATAATTTAGTCCAGACCATTTTGAAAAACCTCAATTTAATCCTGTGCAGTTGTAAATCAAATAAATGTAACCATTAGTTTTTTCAACTTTCTTTTAAAGGAACAGTGAATCATGGAAGGGTGCCAATATATTTGACCGCATCCGTAAAGTAATTTTCTGGATGTTAACCAGTGGACTCCGATGAATGGAATCATTTTGTGATACAAACACACTAAAACAAATCAGTCCAGTAGCTCATCATGTTACATTGCAGGCAGCATAACACAGAGAATATAATAGGAGGTATTCTGGTACATCTGTCTGTATATATAGTATTATATTGGTCTTTTTATACCGGGAGGTTTGAGCCCTGAATGCTGATCGGCTGAAAGCAGTGGCATATCGGACCGTATACCATGGGTATGACAAAAACATACTTTTTACTGTTCTAATTACGTTGGTAAGCAGTTTATAATAGCAATAAGGCACCTCGGTATATGGCCAATACACCACATCAAGGGCACTCCGCATTGCGTCGTGCATAAGAACAGCCCTTAGACTTGGTATATTGCCCATATACCACACCCTCTCATGCGTTAATGCTTAAATCTCTCTCTCACTGCCATCTAGTGGGCAAATTGAGTACTGGTGCTGGTGAAAACGGTACTGGTGCAAACGGTGCCCACAAACTGTTAGGGCCTACATAAAGCTGTCCCAACAGCAGTCCCAACAGCTTACCACTGTTACACCTGGCTATCAGCGGAGCCTTGTCTGGCAGCGAAACAGTTCATTCAGCCTCATTTACTGCCTTTTTAAAAAGCATAGCTGATATGGCTGACTTGCTTACACAAAATGTGCTTTCTAATAACAATTGAGATGTACAAACTATGGCATAAGGGGACGAAAAGCGGCTAATTTAAATTAAGACATTAATGAGCGAGCTAGGATGGACGTAGTCAATATAACTATTTGTTTAGCACTTTTGAAATGTACAGCGACAGAATTCAGAACATGGGCCGTTCTTACAGTGTTCTCCCTGTACACCAAGTCGGAACCGTAGGACAAATAAAGGGGCCATATAAGCAGACAATGAAAGCTCTTACAATATTCAATGATTACATTTCTCTAAAACAGGTTATGGGCTACATGAGCACCACCAAGTCAGAACAGTAGGCAAAATTAAGAGGGGTAAATAGACCAAATTATTAGGGTGAGGCACATGGGCTGCTAACAGCTTACTACACAACATACACTTAGTATTACTTTCTTAGCTACAGTTTACATATCTCCCTGGCATATTACATAATTTATGCTGCAGCATACAAGACATTTTTGGACTCACTTTGTTGTGCTGTCCTCACTTGAACAGGAAGGTGGCGCGGCAGTCCTTCGTGGGCAAGTTCGTCATCAAAGTTTGGCATTCTCTGGATTTACGGTGCTTTCAAAACAACTGGGAACTCTGAAAAAACAAGGTTGAATCATGATGACGTCATTGGTCTTCATGTCGTAGCTCTAGAAAGATGCCTGATTTACAATTCCGAGTTGGACGACCGTTCAAAACGTATTTTCCCAGTCAGAGCTCATTTTTTCCCGACTTCCAAAATGTCTTGAACTCACTGAAGTCAAGTTTTTGCAGTTCCGAGTTAACAGTTGTTTTGAGTGCAGCACAAATCATGCTTCAATGACAGCATGGCCGATTTTGAATGTTTAAAAGAGTCCCTTAATCCCAGATTCGGGACTACACAGCCACTGCCACTGATTCCTTCCAAACCACTCATTGTTGAATTTGCAATTTCCAACTTGTTGTGAAATGTTTATGTCCAATAGCCCATGAGCACTGATACGTTTTGTCTATAATTTCTCTTCATATGACAAGGATAAACAATTATTTGCCAGTAGATTGTTGACTTGATTCATGAGCTAAGATATTGAAAGTATAATGTTGGCACAATCAGTCCAATCAAAACAACTGCATATATAACGTGATTTGATGTCATTTTATCTGTGGCCAATGACCTTGAGCCTTCTTGGATGGGCACTTCTAATGTAACTCTATGGCAGGACCCAAAGGGCAAGAATTTTCGACGTCTACCCTTAGACTTGACGGTGACGTAGTGTCCCCATGAGTAATAGAACCTGAGCCAATCATGGCGCAACGCTCTGTATTTTCTGCTGGCTTGCCCCACCACCACAGAAAGCACTGAGCTAGGCTGAAACACCTGCATTTTGGAGCTGCCTTACTCAAGAAAACAAAAAGAGACCATGTTTGTATATATGGCTTTATTAATATAAGAGCAACGGCAACTTACCAACATTACGACCAGGAATACAACTTTCCCGAAGCGGATCCTCTGTTTGGACCTCCACCCAGGACAATGGATCTAATCCTAGTAGCCGACCCAAAACAACGGCGCCGCAGAAGGGGCAGACGGAGCGGCCTCCTGGTCAGGCTCCATAGACGTGCACATCGCTCACGAGTACACTACTAGCCAATGTCTCTTGACAACAAGGTAGATGAAACTCGAGCAAGGGTTGCCTTCCAGAGAGACATCAGAGATTGTAACATCCTCTGTTTCACGGAAACATGGCTCTCTCGGGATATGTTGTCGGAAACTGTTCAGACACCGGGCTTCTCCATGCATTGCGCCGACAGAGATAAACACCTCTCTGGGAAGAAGGGCGGGGGTGCATTCTTCATGATTAACTACTCATGGTGTAGTCATAACATCATACAGGAACTCAAGTTCTTCCGCTCACCGGACCTAGAATTCCTTACAATCAAATGCTGGCCATTTTACCTACAAAGAGAATTCTCGTCAGTTATAGTCACTGATGTGTAAATTCCCCCTCAAGCCAACACCAAGACGGCCCTCAAGGAACTTCACTGGACTCTATGTAAACTGGAAACTATATATCCGGAGGCTACATTCATTGTAGCTGGTGATTTTAACAAAGCAAATTTGAGAATCAGGCTATCAGCATATTGATTGCACAACAAGCAGGGCTAATACTCTCGACCACTACTACTCTAACTTCTGCGATGCATACAAGCCCTCCCCCACCCTCCTTTCAGCAAATCCGTCCATGATGCCATCTTGCTTGTACTGTCTTATAGGCAGAAACTCAAACAGGATGTACCAGTGACGAGAACCATTCAACGCTGGTCTGACCAATCGGAAGCCACGCTTCAAGATTGTTTTGATTACGCGGACTGTTCCGATCAGATCAACATTGACCTATACGCTGACTCGGTGAGTGCGTTTATTGCATTGGAGATGTTGTACCCACTGCGACAAAAAAAAACGACCTTAACCAGAAACTGTGGATGGATGGCGGTGCAGCAAAAATGTACCGCCATCCATGTCGCAATTCAACGGCTCAGACACGAGACATATGTGGTAAGGTCTACAGGAAATCACGGATTACAAAAACAAAAACAGCCACGTCACGCTTCCAGACAAACTAAACACCTTCTTTGCCCGCTTTGAGGATAATACAGTGCCACCGTCAGCTCGCTAACAAAGACTGCACCCTCTCCTTCTCCGTGGCTGATGTGAGTAAAACATTTAAATATGTTAACCCTCGCAAGGATGCTGGCCCAGACGGCATCCCTAGCCGCGTCCTCAGAGCATGCGCAGACCAGCTGGCTGGTGTGTTTACGGACATATTCAATCGCTCCCTATCCCAGTCTGTTGTACACACATGCTTCAAGATGGCTACCATTGTTCCTGTACCCAAGAAGGCAAAGATAACTGAACTAAATGACTATCGCCTCGTAGCACTCATTTCTGTAAACATGAAGTGCTTTGAGAGGCTAGTCAAGGATCATATCAACGCCACCTTCGACCCACTTTGAATACCACCCCAACAGGTCCACAGATGACGCAATCGCCATCACACTGAACACTGCCCCATTCCATCTGGACAAAAATAATACCTATGACTACAGCTCAGCATTCAACACCATAGCACCCTCCAAGCTCATCATCAAGCTGAAGGCCCTTGGTCTCAACCCTGCCCTGTGCAACTGGGTCTTGGACTTTCTGATGGGTCGCCCCCAAGTGGCGAAGGTAGGAAACAACATCTCCACTTCGCTGACCCTCAACACTGGGGCCCCACAAGGGTGTGTGCTCAGCCCTCTCCTGTACTCCCTGTTCACCCACAAATGCGTGGCCATGCATGCATCCTCAATCACTCAACCATCATGTTTGCAGACAACACAACAGTAGTGGGCTTGATCACCAACAACGACGAGACAGCCTACAGGGAGGAGGTGAGGGCACTCGGAGTGTGGTGTCAGGAAAATAACCTCTCACTCAACGTCAACAAAACAAAGGAGATGATTGTGGACTTCAGGAAACAGCAGAGAGAGCACCCCCTTATCCACATCAAAGTGGAGAAGGTGGAAAGTTTAAAGTTCCTGGGCGTACACATCACAGACAAACTGTAATGGTCCACCCACACAGACAGTGTGGTGAAGAAGGCGCAACAGCGCCTCTTCAACCTCAAGAGACTGAAGAAATGTGGCTTGTCAACTAAAACTCTGACAAACTTTTACAGATTCACAATTGAGAGCAAAGCCAAAAAGATAATCAAGGACATTGCCTGTTCAAACCGCTCAGATGTGCCCTGGACACCATATGTGAATTGATTGCCCCCCATCTATCTTCAGAGCTTGTGCTGCTTGGTGACCTAAACTGGGACATGCTTAACAACTTAGGGGGTAGTGGCGCGCTAGCGGGCTGCTCCCGACACTACCCAGTGAAATGTAAGGTGACAAATTCAAAATCCAAAAGTTGAATTATTAAACATTCATCAATATACAAGTGTTGCATAGTCATCAAAAGCTCTGCTTGGCAATATCACAGCGTTGTCAGATTTCAAAAAGGCTTTACGGCAAAAGCACAACATTTGATTGTTTGAGGATAGCAACTCATATATTTTCCACATTAGCATAAATTAATATCCAGCTCGGGTCACACAAAACCAATATAAGAGCTAAAAAATATCACTTACATATCGAAGAACATCTTCTGAGGGCTTCCCAAGTGTCCAACAAAAACATCCAATGGTTCTTTTGTTAGAAAAGGTAATTATTATATCCATAAATCTCTGTTTGGTTGGCGCGTTATGATCAGAAAATCCACTGTTGAGTCGCTCATTGAACCGTGAAGAGAACATGTTCAAATTATACCTATAAACTTTATACAAACAAATCAAACATCATTTTTTATGTATCCTTAGGTATCCTTTTATGTATATTTACTGTAATATTTCAACCGGACGATAACGTGAACAATAGGAAAGGAAAATAAAAAAAGTGGGGCGCGCTCACAATCTCGCGCACGTCAAACGTTGTTGACAAAAGTGGTCCCTTCACTACTTCCTCTTCCTATCCGTTCTGCTTAGTGCTACAGCTTCCAGACACTGGATGAAGACTGTTGACATCTAGTGGAAGCCATAGGTACTGCAGTCTCAGTCCTAGTTAAAAAAGAAATGAATAGGCAGCCTGGAGAAGAAGGTCATGTACAAAAAAAACTGCAAATCCGGGTTTTTCGCCTGCTATATCAGTTCTGTTATACTCACATACATTATTTTAACACTTTTAGAAAATTCTGAGTGTTTCCTATCCAATAGCACTAATTATGTGCGTATCCTATTGTCTGGGCCTGAGTGGCAGGCATTTTACTTTGGGCACGCCAGACTTTCCAAAACCGTCACCTCTGCTGCCTATCCCTAAGAAGTTAACACCCCGGCCATCCTACAATTTAAGCTTGATGTCACGTCCAGGCCTGAGTGACAGGCTGGAGTGTTTTTGTTTTGTTTTTGGTGTAGGGTTTTTTCTGTTCTAGGTTATATATTTCTATGTTGGGGTAATGGTTCCCAATTAGAGGCAGCTGAGTGTCGTTGTCTCTAATTGGGAACCAGATATATGTTTGTAGTTTTCACTTGGGGTTTGTGGGTAATTGTTTAGACATAGACTAACGATACAAACAAAGCTATGTTATATGGTACGATCTTTGTTTCGTTCTGTTTGTTATTTTGCCCAGTTACGTGTGTTTCGTTCGTTTAATAAACATGTATACTGGATGCCTCGCTGCGCCTTGGTCTGTCCTTACAGAAGATCGTGACACTTGATGCCCTCAATCTCACACAAATTATCAATGAACCTACCAGGTACAACCCCAAATCCATAAACACAGGCACCCTCATAGATATCATCCTAACCAACTTGCCCTCCAAATACACCTCTGCTGTCTTCAACCATTGCCGGCATCCGTAATGGGTCTGCGATCAAACAGCCACCCCTCATTACTGTCAAAAGCTCCCTAAAACACTTCAGCAAGCAGGCCTTTCTAATCGACCTGGCCCGGGTATCATGGAAGGATATTGACCTCATCTCGTCAGTAGAGGATGCCTGGTTATTCTTTAAAAGTGCCTTCCTCACCATCTTAAATAAGCATGCCCCCATTCAAAAAATGTAGAACCAGGATCAGATATAACCCCTGTATTCACTCCAGACCTGACTGCCCTTTACCAGCACAAAAACATCCTGTGGCGTACTGCATTAGCATCGAATAGCTCCCGCGATATGCAACTTTTCAGGGAAGTTAGGAACCAATATACACAGGCAGTTAGGTAAGCAAAGGCTAGATTTTTCAAGCAGAAATGTGCATCCTGTAGCACAAACTCAAAAAAGTTCTGGGACACTAAAGTTCATGGAGAATAAGAGCACCTCCTCCATCTGCCTACTACACTGAGGCTAGGAAACACTGTCACCACCGATAAATCCACGATAATTGAGAATTTCAATAAGCACTTTTCAACGGCTGGCCATGCTTTCCACTTGGCTACCCCTACCCCGGTCAACAGCTCTGCACCCCACACAGCAACTCGCCCAAGCCTCCCCCATTTCTCCTTCATCCAAATACAGATAGCTGATGTACTGAAAGAACTGCAAAATCTGGACCCCTACAAATCAGCCGGGCTAGACAATCTGGACCCTCTCTTTCTAAAATTATCTGCCGAAATTGTTGCAACCCCTATTACTAGCCTGTTCAACCTCTCTTTCGTATCGTCTGAGGTCCCCAAATATTGGATAGCTGCTGCGGTCATCCCCCTCTTCAAAGGGGGAGACACTCTAGACCCAAACTGCTACAGACCTATATCTATCCTACCCTGCATTTTTAAGGTCTTCGAATGCCAAGTTAACAAACAGATTACCGACCATTTCGAATCCCACCGCACGTTCTCCGCTATGCAATCTGGTTTCCGAGCTGGTCACTGGTCACCTCAGCCACGCTCAAGGTCCTAAACGATATCATAACCGCCATCGATAAGAGACAATACTGTGCAGCCGTATTCATTGACCTGGACAAGGCTTTCGACTCTGTCAATCACCACATTCTTATCGGCAGACTCAACAGCCTTGGTTTCTCAAATGACTGCCTCGCCTGGTTCACCAACTACTTCTCAGATAGAGTTCAATGTGTCAAATCGTAGGGCCTGTTGTCTGGACTTCTGGCAGTCTCTATGGGGGTGCCACAGGGTTCAATTCTCGGGCAGACTCTTTTCTCTGTATACATCAAGGATGTCGCTCTTGCTGCTGATGATTCTTTGATCCACCTTGCATTGTTTTCCCCAATTTGTGGCCGTGGTCGAGGGGAATTCCTTATTAGTTGAATATCAACTTGGCGTATGAACAATATATAAGTATGTACAGCAGTAGTTAAATAGGAGGACCTACTTTATGTCGAGAATACAGCATGTACATATAAAATGAGATCAAATAAAATCAACAGAATAATGTTGCAGAAATGTTAAATCTTATCTGTATCCAAGTACAGAAACAATTTCAGAACAATAAACATGATTAAAGTGACCAATATTCAATGACTCTATGTATCTGCACAGCTTCCACTGTCCTTTCTGGAGAACAGCTATTTCTGTTTTAAAGCTGTGAAAAAAAAAAACAGAATCATACACACTACCATCTCTCACAGCATTTGGACTGCCATTACATCTATGTCACGCCGCCGCCATTTTTAACATCATTTGTTACGTCTTGCGGTGACACATCCTCTTCGTGCAGATAAATAAGTTTGCATGTTTACTTAACAGACAGTCTCCCTAGAAACATGCATATTAACTAGTGTCTGAAATGCCATAAGGCTGTCAGGATGGCATGCATTATTCTGAACAGAACTTGCTATATTATTTTGGGGAGAAAGATTTGATCCCTGGGGGGGATTTGTATTATTATGAATATTTATTGGTGTAGCCGGACAGTGTTACAAATGTTCTTCTCCCAAAGCCACATGGGCCACAGGTGCAATGCTGAGCAAATGTGGCCAAAACACAATGAAGCAAAATAACAAGAGTTTGTTCCCTAATGTGGTTCCTTACTGGGTATGATCCAGTTGGCTACCTGGCATGAAAACTATGACCTCTCCCCAGGGCCTTTGCCCTCCAGACTCTAGAAGATGCCCTGCCCTACAGACACTGTGTGTCCCTGGTGTCTGGCATGGTCTGACCAGTCTAGGACCTCCAGGCATAGGAACTCTGGCTATAGAGGATAACTGGATGACTGGATGAGTCACTCCCTGGAGGTGCCACACTGCATGCCCAGACTGTGGGGGAGTAGTGTGAGATGGCTGTTGGTAGCTTGTGGCTGTGTGGCTCAGTTGGTAAGTGCATAGTGGTAAGAGTGTGGCTCTACCAGCAATGCCAAGGTTGTGGGTTCAATTCCCTCAAGCGATCACATACAGAAAATGGATGATGTGTGGCTCAGTTGGCAAGAGTATGGCCCCAGCAGTGGCAAGGTAAAATTCCTGCAGGGATCACATACACATACTATGAGGCTGGATGAGGATGTCCTAAAATGGACTCCATACTGTGAGAATACAACCAGCTCCATCTGCTCACTCACTCTGGACAATCAGTAGATCCCCAGTCAGACCAAGTCCCAGGTTCTGCTTGGCAGTAGACAATTATGGGCCATAATTGAGGAAAAAATAAATGGGAACAATTTGGATCAAGCAGGAAGTAAAGACAGTTAACAATGTGTGGAGAGTTTGAGGAGCTCAGAGGACATTGAGAGAGAGCTTGCAGGTTTTTGCTGAAAGCCCTTACTGTCAACATCATGTATATTCTTCCCAGCCAGCAACATAATGCCTGCAGCAGCCTAGCAGCCTCCTATACTCTACCTGTTACATAAATTCAGGGATTATGTTCAGCTAGGAAACAGTTTATTCCATCACCACCTTATCTCTGATGGACCCTTTGTTTTTGGACTGAGTGAGGGTACGTGTGTGCGTGTGTGGGGTGACGGGTGTGACAAACGTAAATAAATTATCAGCATTCACAATTCAGATATGGTACTGCATATGACCGTGTGATGGAAAATTTTATGTTTGTGCTTTTCTAATGACCCATTTCTGTGTTCATGCAAGTTATTGACTCACTATCAGTATCTGCAATTTGGCAGTACGACCAGAACCTTGTTTTGATAACAAAAGGGATATCTCAGTTTCAAGGTCTCAGCTTGGAGAGAAGAATTGGTCTGTCACATGCATGTACCAGTATTGGTCAGTCACATGTATGAACCAAACATTAAATGATTAATTAATTATGAATAATGAATAATCTAAATCATGCAAATATAACTTGTCTGTGTTCGCAATATATAAGAGAAGTAACGGGACTGCTCTGGTGGAGCTCACTTCAGACCGGTACTTTCTGCATCTAAGTTTGATTGTGACCTCTCCAGCTTGCTGTTAAGGAGCAGCAAGGTGCGCTGGGGCGCTAGCGCCCCACTCCCGACACTACCAGGTGAAATGCAAGGCGCCAAATTCAAAATCCCAAAGTTGAATTATTAAACATGCATCAATATACAAGTGTTTCATAGTCATCAAAAGCTCTGCTTCTTGGCAATATCACAGCGTTGTCAGATTTCAGAAAGTCTTTACGGCGAAAGCACCACATTTGATTGTTTGAGGGTAGCACCTAACATTTTTTCCATTACCATGAATTCATTAGCCTTCACGGTTCACACAAAACACATTTCACAGCGAAAACAAATCAATTACCTGTTGAAGAACCTCTGCTGATGGCTTCCAAAGTGTCCAACAAAGACAATCCATGGTTTTTTTGTTAGAAAAAGTAATGTATTATATCCATAAATCTCTGTTTGGTTCGCGCGTTATAATCAGAAACTACAGCCTCCACTCGTCCATTGAAACGTGAAGAGAACTCGTTCAACTTATACCTATAAACTTGTCCAAGAACAATCAAACATCATTTTAAATGTATCCTTAGGAACACTTTTATGTAGAAATAGCATAATATTTCAACCGGAATATAAACTGGGCTATAAGAAAGGAAAAAAACACAGAGCGCGCCTGGCGAGAGCGTGCGTCCTCTTCTATTGACATCTCTGGGGACACTTCCTGATTCCTCTTCTTCTCTGCTCTAATAGCATCTAAAAAAAATCTGAACACTGTCTCGAGACTGTTGACATCCAGAGGAAGCGATAGGTACTGCATTCATATGCCCTTATAAGGGCATTTTCATAAGGGAGGGGTTCCAAATGAGCAATGTGTCAAAACCACTTTTTCCAGGACAGAAATTCCTCGGGGTTTCGCCTGCCATATCCGTTCTGTTTTACTCACAGACAAATGGTTAACACTTTTAGAAAATTCAGAGTGTTTCCTATCCAATGGTACTAAATATGTGCATATTCTATTTTCTGGGCCTGAATGGGAGGCATTTTACTTTGGGCACGCCAGGGTCTCCAAAACCTTTCAGCCAATATAAGACACTTATATGTACCGACATTTGTTGTTCCTCTAAAATCTGTGATCTTGACATAACGCGCTGCATGATTTACATTTGTCCCGTTGACTGGACGCCGATCCTTATTAAGGGCTTTTAAGTAAGCATTTCACAGTAAGGTCTACACCTGTTGTATTCGGGGCATGTGACAAAAACCATTTTATTTGACTTTTGATTTGATTTGGCACACGCTGTTGAGTTTTGGCCGCATGAGAAAAAAATGCAACCATTCGCACAATCATTTGATTTCATTTGACAAGCTCCATTTGCCAGAGGAGATGGTTCTCTGGGCAGCCGAACGAGTAGAGCAGAGACTGTGCATAGACTATCCTGTTCATGCGCAGAAGCTTCAGTCCTTTAGGTATCGGGAAGAGGGTTCCAAAGAATTCTGACCCATCACCATACTGCCCCCCAATGACAAGAAGTAACCCGACTCCCAAAATTATCTGAAAACGAACTGAATCTAAACAGAACTTCAAATAAAGATTGAAATAATAATAATAGAAATAAAAACTAATATAAAAACACAAACTATAATAACCTTGGTCCAGTCTCCCGAGATTAGGATGGATGAGCTTCACGCGAGAGTCTCCTATCAAAGAGACTTTAAAAGCTGTAATATTCATTGCTTTGCTGAAACTTGGGTAACTGAATCTATGAATATACAAATCTCCATGCAGTGTCCCGATTGAAATGCGGCCAAAGGGCAAGTCCAAGGGGAAGGGGTGTGCCTCTCCATAAACAACAACTGGTGCACTGCTTCCAGTGTGAAGGAAATCTCCAGCTTTTTCCTCACCTGACATACAATACTTCCTCGTAAGCTGTAGACCTTTTTATCTACCAAGAGAGTTCTCATCCATAATCATCATGGCTGTCTATATCAACGGGCATACATTTTTTTATAAAAAAAACCAATACTAATAAATGCCACAGTTTGACAATGGAAGAAGATACTCCAAACATTTTGAATTTGTATAATCCATCAGATATTGACTTGAATTATAGCACATATAACATTTTACTGGCACGGACAAATAAGAATTGGGTTCTGTGATTTTGGTGGGAATTCAGGTATTCAATTTATTGTCAAATGCAATTTTTTTTTGTTAGAATGCACTCATATATACATTTTCTTGTTGTATCAGGTATTTTCTAAATATATTGTGTTAAAATAAAGAAAATTACATGTGCCTCATTTGCATAAATACAGTGAGTGTATTTGTATATATTAATAAATTAACATACAGCGGTGGAACAGAAGACCTTCTCAATCCCTACTGCTAATACACACAGATCACTCTCAAACAATATTCTGCTTTCACCCCTATTGTAAGGTTTAAAACAAAACAAACATGATAACTTAAAGTAAAATAAAATATTATTGGTCACTTACACATGGCTAGCAGATGTTATTGTGAGTGTAGCGAAATGCTTTTGCTTCTAGATCCGACAGTGCAGCAGTATCTAACAGGTAATATCTAAACAATTCCACAAAACCTAATATCAAAAAAGTTCCACAACAAAACCTAATACACACAATCTAGTAACGGAATGTGATAAGAATATATACACTACCTTTCAAAAGTTTGGGGTCACTAAGAAATGTCCTTGTTTTTGAAAGAACATGTTTTGTACATTAGAATAACATAACATTGATCAGAAATAAAGTGTAGACATTGTAAATGACTATTGTAGCTGGAAATTGCTGATTTTTTATGGAATATATACATAGGCGTGCAGAAGCCCATTATCAGCAACCATGACTCCTGTGTTCCAATGGCACGTTGTGTTAGATAATACAAGTTTATCATTTTTAAAGGCAATTTTTTCATTAGAAAACCCTTTTGTAATTATGTTAGCACAGCTGAAAACTGTTGTCCTGAATAAAGAAGCAATAAAACTGTCCTTCTTTAGAATAGTTTAGTATCTGGAGCATCAGCATGTGTGGGTTCGATTACAGGCTCAAAAAACTCATCAGTCTATTCTTGTTCTGCGAAATGAAGGCTATTCCATGAGATAAATTGCCAAGAAACTGAAGATCTCGTACAATGCTGTGTACTATTCCCTTCACAGATCTAACCAGAATAGAAAGAGGAGTGGGAGGCCCCTGTGCACAACTGAGCAAGAGGACAAGTACATTGGAGTGTCTAGTTTGAGAAACAGACGCCTCACAAGTCTTCAACTGGCAGCTTCATTAAATAGTACCCGCAAAACACCAGTCTTAACGTCAACAGTGAAGAGGCGACTCTGGGATGCTGGCCAGATAGGCAAAAGAACACAGACACTGGACAGAGGAAGATTGGAAAAAAGTGTTATGGACAGACTAATCTAAGTTTGAGGTGTGCGGATCACAAAGAACATTCGTGAGACGCAGACAAAATGAAAAGATGCTGGAGGAGTGCTTGACGCCATCTGTCAAGCATGGTGAAGGCAATGTGATGGTCTGGGGTACTTTGGTGGTGGTAAAGTGGGAGATTTGTACAGGGTTAAAGGGATCTTGAAGAAGGAAGGCTATCACTCCATTTTGCAACGCCATGCCATACACTGTGGACGGCGCTTAATGGGAGCCAATTTCTTCCTACAACAGGACAATGACCTAAAGCACAGCTCCGAACTATGCAAGAACTCTTTAGGAAAGAAGCAGTCAGCTGGTATTCTGTCTATAATGGAGTGGCCAGAACAGTCACCTGATCACAACCCTATTGAGCTGTTGTGGGAGCAGCTTGATCGTATGGTACGTAAGTGCCCATCAAGCCAATCCAACTTGTATGAGGTGCTTCAGGAAGCATGGGGGGAAATCTCTTCAGATTACCTCAACAAATTGACAACTAGAATGACAAAGGTCTGCAAGGCTGTACTTTCTGCAGATGGAGGATTCTTTGACGAATGCAAAGTTTTATGGACACAATTATTATTTCAATTAAAAATCATTATTTATAACCTTGTCAACATATTGACTATATTTCCTATTCATTTTGCACTAATTTCATGTATGTTTTCATGGAAAACAAGGACATTTCTAAGTGACCCAAACTTTTGAAAGGTAGTGTAAGTATAACATATATGGATGAGCAGTGACAGAGCAGCTAAGATGCAATAGATAGTGAAGGATACAACTGGGCTATAAAAACGGAAAAAAACACAGAGCGTGCCTTCTCGGGAGCTCGCGTTCTCTTCTGTTGACTTCCAAGGGGACACTTCCTGTTTTCTCTTCTTCTCTGCTCTAATGGCATCCAAAAAAAATCTGAACACTGTCTCGAGACTGTTGACATCCAGAGGAAGCGATAGGTACTGCATTCATATGCCCTTATATGGGCATTTTCATAAGGGAGGGGTTCCAAATGAGGCACTCTGTCAAAACCACTTTTTCCAGGACAGAAATTCCTCTGGGTTTCGCCTGCCATATCCGTTCTGTTTTACTCACAGACAAATGGTTAACACATTTGGAAAATTCAGAGTGTTTCCTATCCAATATATATAAATATGTGCATATCCTATTTTCTGGGCCTGAATGGGAGGCATTTTACTTTGGGCACGCCAGGCTCTCCAAAACGGTCACCTCGTGCGCTACTCCCTAAGAAGTTAAGAGGTTAATATAACCGCACTGTCCAATTTACAGCAGCAATTACTGCAACAAAATGCCATGCTCTTGTTTGAGAAGAGCTCCTAATAACAAAACACTTTTTACGCCACGATAAGTTTGATAAATTCACCTTTGAAGGTGAAATGTGTCACGACTTCCGCCGAAGTCGGTCCCTCTCCTTGTTCGGGCGGCGTTCGTCGGTCGACGTCACCAGTCTTCTAGCCATCGCCGATCCACTTTTCTTATTCCATTTGTTTTGTCTTTGTTTTCTTCACACCTGGTTTCAATTCCCCAATTGCATGTGCATGTATTTAACCCTCTGTTTCCCCCATGTTTGTGTGCGTGTTTGTAACTCAGTTCAGGTTTGTTTGTTAGAGGCTGGTAGTGGTTACCGGGTGTTTGATTTTGTACGCTCGTGTATTTTTCGTGTGACCTTTATTTTTATGCATCTTTAGTATCTTGTTCTATACTGGTGCTTTGTTTTATTAAATAACTTGTCCACGCATCACTGCTATCCTGCGCCTGATTTCTTCTTACCAGATACCCAAAACCTGACAAAATGTGTACTTACATTCTGAAATCTTGCTCTGATTTATCATCCAAAGGGTCCCAGAGATAACATGAAGTGTTGTTTTGTTAGATAAAATCCTTTTTCATATCCTAAAAAGGTCCATATAGCATGTATATGTCGTCAAATGTAGCTACTAACCTTGTACGACAGCATGCCTTTCCATTCAATAATAAGGATATTCAGAGTTAAGAAGTTATGAAAACTGGTTGTTTTGCAAATGTTGAACTTATAATATGGCTACTAATACTTGGAAAGCTAAATCAAAGTCCAAGTATACAGATTTGACGATGTTCTTGCAGAAAAATGTAAAATGAATGCGAATGTCTCCTTCACGATTTGCCCAAATGTACCTTGGGACTTCACACTAAAAGTCTTGTAGTTCACTCATACTTCAAGTTATCCATTTGAAACGTTGCACACACTGCTGCCATCTTGTGGACACTGTCACAATTACAACCAGAGTGATGTCTTGAACTGTGACCTTTCTATTGCATTTCAAAGATGGTGGTAGAACAAAAAACAGTTTTTTTCTTTGTATTTTCTTCTACCAGATCTGTTGTGTTATATTCTCCTACATTACATTCACATTTCCACAAACTTCAAAGTGTTTCCTTTCAAATGGTACTAATAATATGCATATCCTTGCTTCAGGGCCTGAGCTACAGGCAGTTAGATTTTGGTATGTCATTTTAGAAGAAAATTTAAATAAAGGGGGCTATCCCTAATAAGTTTTTAATTAATCAACAGTTAAGAAAATAGAGTTAAGAAAATATTTACTAAATAAACTAAAGTAAAAAATAAATAAAAAAAGTAACACAATAAAATGACAATAATGTGGCTATATACATGGGGTACCGGTACAGAGTCAATGTGCGTGGGTACAGGTTAGTCGAGGTAATTTGTACATGTAGGTAGAGGTAAAATGATGCCACTTGCCATAATATGTGCTTTGATTGAAACAAAACTAAGGTAAGCTATGCTACAATTTGTTAATGCCATCTGTTCTAAAATTCGCTCTCTGTGCATAATTTAAAAAACACTACTTCGTAACAACACTGTAGTTAACTCAAGAAGATCTAAATGCATATTCCCATGAAACTGATTAAGATCAAATGGTTGGCATTCAGATAATTATCATTCACAATTGACAGTGAGAAATGTGAAGGGAGGGTGACCACAAACATTTGTGTGTAAAGTAGAGGTAAAGAAACACATGCGCAGGACTTATTTCGGACCTTTAGCTCTGGGAAAGAAGGTTCAAAGGGGGCGGAACAGGGCTGTTACCTTCGGATTCAATTATAAAGTCAATCTCAATGTGACTTGGATTTAAAAAGAATAGCACCGAGACTGGTGCAAATAATATGGTGGAAGGAAACTCTCTCTTGCCCACGTTTACCACTGAGGTATATATGAACTGGAGACAGCATCCAAGATGGCCGACCATTGTTTTCAACGTAATCTACTCACGTTTGCATACGCCGTTGCGTGGTTGCTGTCACCTGCTTAGTGTATGTATGCCTAGCCGAGTTCTTCTAGGAGCAAAAAGAACCTAGTCTGCAGCATTGAGGTATAAAAGAACTGGAGACCGTGTCCAAGATGGCTGACTGTTGTTTTTAAAGTAATCTACTCAAGTTGGCATACACTGTTTTGTGGTTGCTGCAATCTTTCATACTGGGATCACTACGCCTGTGCACTAGCACTCAGTGCACACTGGACAGACATCAGTATCTTGCAAACCCTGTCAGAGCGTGCCAAGCACATGGACAGCTAAACAAGCCAACTTCCTCTTGGTTAGCTTGGCTCATGATGTCAGAGCATGACTATAAAATGTTAATATCAAGGCAATTCATTTAATGATTTAATGGATGTTTTTACATACAATTTTCAAATGTGACTTCTCTATGGAGCCATCTATGGGAATTGTACTCTTAGGCTCGACTTCAGCTAAACTGCAGTTCCGAAAGTGTCCTCTGAGCACAGTGGAAAGCGTGCTTCCAGACCATAACCCTGGCCACCTGATCTTTACACCAATCTAATGCTTTTAATTTACAGTAGTACATGTAAGAAGAATAAAGTGAACTACCTAGGTGATTTTTATTCCCTGTGAGCTAGTGATAGCTAGTGATAGTGATGCTCAAATTAGGCCTATTTGAAACATCGCCATCTCCTGGCAGCATTTACCCAACAGACGTGTTTTGAAATCCCCCCCAAAATCCCATTGAAAAGCCCATTAGACTTGGCAAGCAGATCAAAAAAAATGTTGGGTGATTTTTTTATATATACAGTACCAGTCAAGAGTTTGGACACGCCTACTCATTTAAGGGTTTTTCTTTATTTTTACTATTTTCTAAAATAGTGAAGACATCAAAACTATGGAATAACACATATGGAATCATGTAGTTACTAAAAAAGTGTTAAACAAATCAAATTACATTTTATATTTCAGATTCTTCAAAGTAGCCACCCTTTGCCTTGATGACAGCTTTGCAAGCTCTTGGCATGCTCTCAACCAGCTTCACCTAGAATGCTTTTCCAACAGTCTTGAAGGAGTTCTCACATATACTGAGCACTTGTCTGCTGCTTTTCCTTCACTCTAAGGTCCAACTTATCCCAAACCATCTCAATTGGGTTGAGGTTGGGTGATTGTGGAGGCCAGGTCATCTGATCCAGCACTCCATCACTCGCCTTCTTTTAGTTTACTATAATAACATTGGACTGGACATTTGCCAATAAAACAGAAGGGAGTGTCATCAGGACACCAGCTTGTCTTCCGTATTTACGACTCCTGCACTTTGGCAGTCCAACAAACAAATAGGGTCCGTTGTAAACAAGGGAACAGCTGAGTTGGAGTTTAAGTTGAAATTCGGGTTAGTAACTGACGATATGATGTCCAAAAGTGCTTGGCGGTCATATGTGAAAATAGTATTACATTTTTGCAAATAAAAAAGTGAAGATAAACACATGAAAAAAGTCACTAAATAGCAAAGTCAGGTTGGAGCTCGTAAGATGTCAACCTTTTCCACCAGCGCCATCTGTTCAAAATAATTATTTATTATTTCTGAGCCATCAACTCCATTTATCTTCCTCCATGGTGTTGCATTGATATACTGCACATGTATACTTAGCGCTATCACCAGTGGGAGGCATTTGAAGTGTTACTGCTACAGGTGCGCGCCTCTTTTCTTTGGACTTCTGTCCGTGACCACCTGAGGAACCCCAGTGAAAATAATTATCCTGTTTTCCAGTTTGTACGCATGGATACCTGTTCAAAATCTAGAGATAATATGTTTAACTAAACTATGTCGCGTTTTCCGGTCATTTTAATGTATAATTTAATTGTTTTGACTGAAAAATGAGTGAGATTTTTACATTGACATGAGTGTAGACAAGCTAAGTAGCTAGCCATCTAGCTCACTTTTGTATGCAAGTAAATGAGAACAAGATGGCGTTTCGGATGATTTTTTATTTTCATTATGAATGTTTTGGCTATAATATAGTTGTATTTTTACAAACGAGGGCTCATATTTAGTGTATTTACAGGTGTACATATGAACCATGCTAATGATATGTATTTTAGAAGGTTATGTTTTATTAAATGTGTAACTAATGGTCACATGCTAATTGCTCACCGCTAAGTTGCTTAGTGATAGGCGATAGCTAGACTTCCATTTTGTCCTAGCTAGCTATTTTTAGCTTCTGTTATTGTTAGCTGTCCATTGATTGTTGTGACATGTAATACACAGGCCTAAAATATTTGTGTTTGAAAATGTGTGTATGTGTTTGCTATTGGAATCAATGTAAACACATACTTTTCTGCTAAGAGATGGTTTTGAATTAGGGCTGTCAGTGTTAATCAGTTAACTGGAGTTGGGAATGTGGGAATGTGATGAAAGAAATAAAAGCTGAAGTAAATAATTCTCTAGTATTATTCTGACATTTCACATTCTTAAAATAAGGTGGTGATCCTAACTGACCTAAGACAGGGAATTTTTACTATGATTTAATGTCAGGAATTATGAAAAACTGAGTTTACATTTATTTGGCTAAGGTGTATGTAAACTTCCGACTTCAACTGTAGGACTGGTTTTACCGTGGATACAGATACTTTTGTACCCATTTCCTCCAGCATCTTCACAAGGTCCTTTGCTGTTATTCTGGGATTGATTTGCACTTTCGCACCAAAATACGTTCATCTCTAAAGTAGATGTCCTAACCGACTTGCCAAAACTATAGTTTGTTAACAAGAAATGTGTGGAGTGGTTGAAAAAAAGAGTTTTAATGACTCCACTCTAAGTGTACGTAAACTTCCGACTTGTACGGACTGTACGTCCCTCTGTTTTAGATGAATTCCATTCATCTTAATTAGGGCTTGTCTATCTGACGCACGCAATGCTTCAGGTTGTAGCTAGCAAAGATGGGAGATAGAGGGATGAAGGGAGGAGTGCAGTCAGTGGTAACAGGAGCAGTGTGCTGAGCAGAGGGAGGAAGGGATGGGGGAGCACAGGTTGCAGAAGAGGTTGGTGTTGGGGGATAGAGGGATTGAGGAATGGGGGAGAAGTGCAGTCAGTGCAGTCACCTTTAACTGCAGTGTGCAGAGCAGGCAGCAAAGGTTGCAACTAGTAGAGCTGGGTGATGGAGGGATGGTAGATAGATGGATGGGAGAGAGTAGTGCAGTCGGTGGTAACTGCCGTTTGTAGCTAGCAGAGGTATTTGGTGGAGGGATGGGGAAGAGCGCAGCAAGCAGTGTTAACTGCAGTATGCAGAGTAGAGCAGGAAGCAGAAAGCAGGCAGCTAGAAGTGGGGCTGCAGAGCTCTCTTATATAACTGGTCCAGATGCGTCCCAAGCCCTGACCCCGTATACCTCATTAGAGGATGGGGATTGGCCAGGCCAGCAGGGCTACCATGCTGCAGCGAGGATTAAAAGGATGGGGAGCTGGGCATTGGGAAGAGGCCATGACTGGATCTGAGGGCTTGTATCTTTCGGTCAGTGATTCACCGACCAAACAGTGAGAATGTGAACAAAGGCCAGGATTAGGGCTAAGGGCCTATGGGGGCTTGGTACCGCCTGCTAAAAGAGGTCATTGATTTGACTAATTATGTGGCTAACACCTTGGAGCCATGCATTATGAAACCATGGAAATGGCCCTAGAAAAAGAAAAAAGACAGGCCGTTGCCCTAAATGAATCATGTAAATTCTATTGCACTGGTCATTCTGACCTCTTTTTTCTTCCGTCAATTGTTTTTATTTTATGATCAAGCAAATAGGCAGAATAATCAGCATTGGACAGTTGTATTGTTAGTGCAAGTCCAACACATTTTAACGTGATATTCAATGTAACAGAGTGAAGTCATAGTACATGCATGCCCTACCAAGCAACTATATATACTATGCTAATCAATTCTACCATTAGAACAAAACAAAACTGAATTGGAAAAAAAAAACTTCTGATCCCATACTGACAGAGAATCTTTCCAGTGCCGTGCAAAAAGTCATGAATGCACACAAACAATCACTCACACGGCTGCTGTCACTACAGTGTGGTGAGTTTTAATGGGTCACAGTGTCCTTGCTGTCTCACCTCATCTCTGGAATAAATCATCAGCAGTGTGTGTGTGTGTGTCTGTCTGTCCCTACCACTCTCAGATCATAGAGATTAGAAATCTATAGTCCACACCCAGCGGGGTACTCTGGGACACTGGAGGAGTCAGGCAGGATGACATGTCATTTGGGACATCTTGCTCTTACTCAACCTGGTGGATCCCACCGATATACACAAACAATGTATTCATTGGCTTGAAAATCTCTCTCTCTCTCTCTCTCTCTCTCTCTCTCTCTCTCTCTCTCTCTCTCTCTCTCTCTCTCTCTCTCTCTCTCTCTCTCTCTCTCTCTCTCTCTCTCTCTCTCTCTCTCTCTCTCTCTCTCTCTCTCTCTCTCTCTCTCTCTCTCTCTCTCTCTCTCTCTCTCTCTCTCTCTCTCTCTCTCTCTCTCTCTCTCTCTCTCTCTCTCTCTCTCTCTCTCTCTCTCTCTCTCTCTCTCTCTCTCTCTCTCTCTCTCTCTCTCTCTCTCTCTCTCTCTCTCTCTCTCTCTCTCTCTCTCTCTCTCTCTCTCTCTCTCTCTCTCTCTCTCTCTCTCTCTCTCTCTCTCTCTCTCTCTCTCTCTCTCTCTCTCTCTCTCTCTCTCTCTCTCTCTCTCTCTCTCTCTCTCTCTCTCTCTCTCTCTCTCTCTCTCTCTCTCTCTCTCTCTCTCTCTCTCTCTCTCTCTCTCTCTCTCTCTCTCTCTCTCTCTCTCTCTCTCTCTCTCTCTCTCTCTCTCTCTCTCTCTCAGGAGTAAATGTTCAAGTAGATTGTTTGTTATATTATAGTTGTGTTCATGTCAGCGGTTGAAACCACAATTATTTTCCAATGGTTTCGTTCTGAACAAAACCACAATTATTTTCATTCCGACCAGCATAATAAAGTTCTGAACTGGTTCGAAGAAGAAAGTACCAGTTTATATCGTTCCTTTCTGTACATGTTTTTACTTGTGAAAACGACATAATTTTTATATTCAGATCATTAAATTACTCCACCAATCAGTGCAGATAGAGCAGCTTCCTATGGACCGGCCAAGCTAGTTGTTTACATTCTTGATGAGCAGACAAGTGTGGGGTGCAATATGTGACAGAAATGCTGTCGGTGGGGGAAGAGCAAGAGAGAGGGATGGATATGGAGGAGGCTAGAAAATTAGCTGGCAGACAGACACTGGAAGGAGAAGTTTCTGAGTGACAGAGTGAGTGCTTTGCATAGACAGGTGCTTTATTAACCGGTTCCCATGCTTTAAAAATAATGGTTCTGTTCACTAGAGATCCCTTTCGTGCCCGGTTCTGTTTTTTGTTCTGCTTTTTTAGTTCGGTTCCATGAACCGGTTCCAACCCCTGGTTCAGGTGTTTGACGCCATCAAACGAGAGTGTGAAGTGTGTGTGTGCGCGTGTTTGTCATGTGTGCATGGTTTGTGTGTGTGTGAAGTGCATGGCTGATGGTTCCCCTATGCCTCCTAGCACCCTAATTAAATGGTGTTCAACTGGCTTGTTTCTTAATTAAAAAGCAGTACAGTAAAGTATTAATGCAGAAGTGGTTTTTAAAGCTAATCAGCTGTGCAGAGAGAGGGGGGAGGAAGAGAAGGGGGTGGTGAGAGCGAGGGAGAGAGAGGGAGAGAGAGATATAGAGAGCGAGGGAGGTAGAGATACACAAATAAAAATGTATATACAAGTACTGTAGTTACCTACATTGTACTGTACCTTAGACTGCAAGTCCACTGGGCGCCAGTTCAAGTAGCCTATGTAGGCTACGTGCAGGCTACGTGCAGTCTACAGCGCGTATCGTGTGAATCCTTTTTTAGTTTATAATAAATCGACAATATTTGTAGTGGTATTTTTAAATTTTTTATTTTGTTTTATTATATGTTCAAGGCAATGATGGCACGTGGGTACCTGCTTTTATAAACCAATGAGGAGATGGGAGAGGCAGGACTTGCAGTGCGATCTGCGTCACAAATAGAACTGACATCTATTTTAGCCCTTGGCAACGCAGACGCTCGTTGGCCTGTGCAATATTTTAATAATATAGATTTCTACATTTATTTTGCAACGCTCGCGCAAGCGACGCGAGCCGGTGTAGTCAGGGTATTATAGATGACCTGGAGCCAGTGGGTCTGGCGACGAATATGTAGCAAGGGCCAGCCGACGAGAGCATACAGGTCGCAGTGGTGGGTGGTATATGAGGCTTTGGTGACAAAACCGATGGCACTGTGATAGATTGCATCCAGTTTGATAAATGTTGGAGGCTATTTTGTAAATGACATTGCCGAAGTCGAGGATCGGTCGGATAGTCAGTTTTACGAGAGTATGTTTGGCAGCGTGAGTGAAGGAGGCTTTGTTGCGAAATAGGAAGCCGAATCTAGATTTAATTTTGGATTGGAGATGCTTAATATGAGTCTGGAAGGAGAGTTTACAGTCTAGCCAGACACCGTAGGTATTTGTAGTTGTCCACATATTGTAAGTCAGAACCGTCTAGAGTAATGATGCTAGTTGGGGGGGCGGGTGCGGGCAGCGATTGGTTGAAGAGCATGCATTTAGTTTTACTACCGTTTAAGAGCAGTTGGAAGCCACGGAAGGAGTGTTGTATGGCATTGAAGCTAATTTGGAGGTTTGTTAACACAGTGTCCAAAGAAGGGCCAGATGTATACAGAATGGTGTCGTCTGCGTAGAGGTGGATCAAGGAATCACCCGCAGCAAGAGCGGCATCATTGATATATACAGAGAAAAGAGTTGGCCCGAGAATTGAACCCTGTGGCACCCCCATAGAGACTGCTAGAGGTCCGGACAACAGGCCCTCCGATTTGACACACTGAAATCTGAGAAGTAGTTGGTGAACCAAGCGAGGCAGTCATTTGAGAAACCAAGGCTGTTGAGTCTGCCGATAAGAATATGGTGATTGACAGAGTCGAAAGCCTTGGCCAGGTCGATGAAGACGGCTGCACAGTACTGTCTTTTATCGATGGCTGTTATGATATAGTTTAGTACCTTGAGCGTGGCTGATGTGCACCCGTGACTGGCTCGGAAACCAGATTGCACAGCGGAGAAGGTACGGTGGTATTCAAAATGGTCAGTGATCTGTTTGTTAACCTGTTACGGATCCAATCCCGTGAACGGGATCGATTTTGACAACATCCGGTGAAATGCAGAGCGCCAAATTCAAATTACAAAAATACTAATTTCAAACATTCATGAAAATACAAATGCTGCACACCCTTCAAAAGCTTAGACTCTTGTTAATCGAACAGCATTGTCAGATTTCAAAAAGGCTTTACGGCGAAAGCAGAACATTTGATTGTCTGAGGACAGCGCCCCACTAAAAAACTCAATTAGCATAATAACATAAACAGCAGAGGTGTCACAAAACTCAAAAATAGCATAAAATAAATCGCTTACCTTTGATGATCTTCCACTGATGGCATATCAAAGCGTCCAGGTTACACAATAAAAGGTCATTGTTTTCGATAAAGTTCCTCTTTATATCCATATAGCTCCCTTTGGTTGGCGCGTTTTGTTCAGTAATCCACCTGCCCAAAGGCTTTCATCCATGCAGACAAACTATATCCCAAAAGTACCCATAAAGTAAGTAGAAAAAAGTCAAACAGCATTTGAAATCAATACTCAGATACCCTAAAATGAATATACACTATAATATTTCAGACGGAATATAACCTGCTGAATAGAAGAGAAAAAGAACTGAGCGCGCATTCCCTGTTACGCGCAAAATCCAAAACAGTACACTTGACGTGAACTCAGGAACAAGTGGTCTTACCTTGATTTTCATGATTGAACGTTCCAACCTTTTTCTAAAGACTGACGCCATCTAGTGGAAGCCATAGGAACTGCAATCTGGGAGCTAAAATACCCTGCATTGAATAGCATGCCAATTGAAAACAGTGTGACATGACTGATTCAGACATCCCGGATGGATTTTGCTCGGGTTTTTGCCTGCCATATCAGTTCTGTTATACTCACAGACAATATTTTAACAGTTTTAGAAACTTTGGATAGAAGTGTTTTCTATCCAAAGCTATTAATTATATGCATATCCTAGCTTCTGGGCCTGAGTAACAGGCAGTTTACTTTGGGCACGTTTTTCATCCGAACTTCAAAATACTGCCCCCTAGCCCTAAGAAGTTAACTTGGCGTTCGAAGACCTTGGAAAGGCAGGGCAGCATGGATATAGGTCTGTAACAGTTTGGGTCTAGAGTGCCACCCCCTTTGAAATGGGGGATGACTGTGGCAGCTTTCCAATCTTTAGGAATCTCGGACGATACGAAAGAGAGGTTGAACAGACTAGTAATAGGGGTTGCAACAATGGTGGTGGAACATTTTAGAAAGAGAGGGTCCAGATTGTCAAGCCCAGCTAATTTGTACGGGTCCAGGTTTTGCAGCTCTTTCAGAACATCTGCTATCTGGATTTGGGTGAAGGAAAAACTGGGGAGGCTTTGGCAAATAGCTGCGGGGGGTGCAGAGCTGTTGGCCCGGGGTTGGGGTAGCCAGGTGTAAAGCATGGCCAGCCGTAAAGAAATGCTTATTGAAATTCTCAATTATTGTGGATTTATCGGTGGTGACAGTGTTTCCTATCCTCAGTGCAGTGGGCAGCTGGGAGGAGGTGCTCTTATTCTCCATGAACTTTACAGTGTCCCAGAACTTTTTGGAGTTAGAGCTGCAGGATGCAAATTTCTGTTTGAAAAAGCTAGCCTTTGCTTTCCTAACTGACTGTGTGTATTGGTTCCTGACTTCGATTAAAAGTTGCATATCGCAGGGACTATTCAATGCTAGTGCAATACGCCAAAGGATGTTTTTGTGCTGGTCGAGGGCAGTCAGGTCTGGAGTGAACCAAGGGCTATATCTGTTCTTAGTTCTACATTTTTTTATTTAAGATGGTGAGGAAATTACTTTTAAAGAACAACCAGGCATTCTCTACTGATGGGATGAAGTCAATTCTTTCCAGGGTACCCGGGCCAGGTCGATTAGAAAGGCCTGTTCACAGAAGTGTTTTAGGGAGCGTTTGACATTGATGGTCGTTTGACCGCGGACCCATACCGGATGCAGGGAATGAGGCAGTGATCGCTGAGATCCTGATTGAAAACAGCAGAGTTGTATTTGGAGGGCAAGTTGGTCAGGATAATATCTGAGGGTGACCATGTTTACAGATTTAGGGTTGTACCTGGTGGGTTCCTTGATAATTTGTGTGAGATGGAGGGCATCTAGCTTAGATTGTAGGACGGTCGGGGTGTTAATAACTTCACCGGCTCCAGCAGAAAAACTGACTGTTTTGGAGAGCCTGGCGTGCCCAAAGTAAAATGCCTCCCATTTAGGCCCAGAAAATGGGATATGCATATATTTAGTACCATTGGATAGGAAACACTCAATTTTCCAAAACTGTTAACCATTTGTCTGTGGGTCAATCACAACGCATTTGGCAGGCAAAACCCTGAGGAATCTCTGTCCTGAAAAAAGTCATTTTGACACATTGCTCATTTTTGAGCCCTCCCTATCCAAAATGACCATATATAGGCATGTGAACTCAGTGCACGTCGCTTCCTTATGATGTCATCAACCACGAGACGGTGTTTTACTCCATCTTGGGGAATTTCGCCATTGATAAACAGCTTGAACGAGAGACCACGCTATGAAAACTCTTCAGAGTGCGCGTGCATGAGAAGGCGCGCTGTGCCTTATTTATCGCTTTTAGCGTTCAGTTTATATTCCGGCTGATTTATAATAGTACATATACGTAAAAGGGTTCCTAAGGATACATTTAAAACTATGTTTGATTGTTTTTGGACAAGTTTATAGGTATAATTTTAACGAGTCGGCGCCGAGTTTCAAAGGAGTAATGGAGGCTGTCGTTTCTGATTATAACGCATGAACCAAAAGAACCATGGATTGTCTTCGTTGGACACTTAGGAAGACCTCAGCAGAAGTTCTTCAACAGGTAATTACTTTGTTTTCGCTGTGAAATGTGTTATGTGTGTGCCATGATTGCTAATCGATACATGGCTATTGGAAAATATGTGAGGTGCTACCCTCAAACAAATGAATGTGCTGCTTTCGCCGTAAAGCCTTTTTGAAATCTGACAACGCTGTGATATTGCCTAGAAACAGAGCTTTTGATGAGTATGGAACACTTGTATATAGCTGGATGTTTAATAATTCAATTTTCGGATTTTAAATCTGGCGCTACAGGTTTTAGCTGGTAGTGTCGGGATGATCCCGCTAGCGACCCACTGGTATTTGAGTCGTTAAGCATATCCCAGTTTAGGTCACCGAGCAGAACGAACTCTGAAGATAGATGGGGGGCAATCAATTCACATATGGTGTCCAGGGCACAGCTGGGAGCTGAGGGGGGTCCATAACAGGCGGCAACAGTGAGAGACTTATTTCTGGAGAGATTCATTTTTTTAATTAGAAGCTCGAATTGTTTGGGCATAGACCTGGAAAGTATGACAGAACTTTGCAGGTTATCTCTGCAGTAGATTGCAACTCCTCTCCCTTTGGCAGTTCTATCTTGACGGAAAATGTTGCAGTTGGTGATGGAAATCTCCGAATTTTTGGTGGCATTCCTAAACCAGGATTCAGACACGGCAAGGACATCAGGGTTGGCGGAGTGTGCAAAAGCATTGAGTAAAACAAACTTAGGGAGGAGGCTTCTGATGTTAACATGCATGAAACCAATGCTTTTACGGTTACATAAGTCAACAAATGAGAGCGCCTGGGGACACACAGGGCCTGGGTTAACCTCTACATCACCCGAGGAACAGAAGAGGAGTAGGATGAGGGTACGGCTAAAGACTATCATTGATAACTACCCTAAACAATAGTATACAAGGCATACTGACATTAGAGAGAGACATAAAGTGAGGCATAAAGCAATCACAGGTGTTGATTGGGAGAGATAGCAAAGACAACAATAGGTAAGACAACAACAGGTAAAGTGGCGATGAATGGGCAGAGAGGGTCAGTTAACTACACACATGGACTGAGTTCGAGGCTGGGGCCGACAGATAAACAAAATGGAGTACTGTGATTAATTAACATAGGGACCAGTGAACAGCAATAGATGAAACATGGAAGCCATTAGGTAGTCGTTACTACGCTAACAAGCGGGAGACACGGCGTTCATAAAGATAGCAGGTCGTGGCTAGCAGAAGCTAGCAGGCCGGGGCTAGCAGTCAGCTCATTACAGCTCCTTAAAATATGATGTTGGTTGATGTTGGTGTCCTGCTTGCAATCAAAGTCTTTCAAGATACAGTATGTTCGCCCTCTGGTTGGTATTATCATCGGAACAACCTAGTCTTTTTTGAACAGACTAATGGCGATTTATCTATTTTCATCTATTTCACAAGCTGTACAATAAAAATTAAGTATTTCCTCATTTACCATGGCAAATCTATTGTGGCAATTTAACTTATATTGGTGGAGCCTACTGTTAGTATTTTATTTGTTTCTTATTTACACTACCGGTCAAAGGTTTTAGAACACCTACTCATTCAAGGGTTTTTCTTTATTTTGACTATTTTCTACATTGTAGAATAATAGTGAAGACATCTACACTTTGAAATAACACATGTAGTAACCAAAAAAGTGTTAAACAAATAGCCACCCTTTGCCTTGATGACAACTTTGCAAACTCTTGGCATTCTCTTAACCAGCTTCATGAGATAGTCACCTGGAATGCATTTCAATTAACAGGTGTGCCTTCTTAAAAGTTAATTTGTGGAATTTCTTTCCTTCTTAATGCGTTTGAGCCAATCAGTTGTGTTGTGACAAAGTAGGGGTGGTATACAGAAGATTGCCCTATTTGGTAAAATACCAAACCATGTTATGATGGTGTTGGAGTCGTGTTTGGCCACAAAGTCGTGGGTGAACAGGGAGTACAGGAGGGGACGAAGCACACACCCTTGAGGGGCCCCAGTGTTGAGGATCAGCGTAGCAGATGTTTTGTAGAGATTGTGTTATCTGTGGATCTGTTGGAGTGGTATGCCAATTGGAGTGGGTTACGATGCTGTTGATGTGAGCCATGACCAGCCTTTCAAAGCACTTCATGGCTACTGAGTGTGAGTGCTCTAATCGGTAATCATTTAGGCAGGTTACCTTCGCTTCTTTGGGCACAGGGACTATGGTGGTCTGCTTGAAACATGTAGGTATTAAAGACTCGGTCAGGTTGAGGTTAAAAATGTCAGTGAAGACACTTGCCAGTTGGTCCGCGCATGCTTTGAATGCACATCCTGGTAATCTGTCTGGCCCTGCGGCTTTGTGAATGTTTACCTGTTTAAAGGTCTAGCTAACATCGGCTAACATCGTCCAGAACCGCTGGTGCTTCAGTGTTGCTTGCCTCGAAGCAAGCATAAAAGTAATTTAGCTCGTCTGGTAGGCTCGCGTCACTGGGCAGCTTGCGGCTGGGTTTCCCCTTCGTAGACCGTAATAGTTTTAAAGCCCTGCCACATCCGACGAGCGTCAGAGCGGGGTAGTAGGATTCAATCGTAATCCTGTATTGACGCTTGCTTGTTTGATGATTCGTCTGAGGACATAGCGGGATTTCTTATAAACGTCCGGATTAGAGTCCCGCTCCTTGAAAGCGGCAGCTCTAGCCTTTAGCTCGATGCGAATGTTGCCTGTAATCCATGGCTTCTGGTTGGGATATGTACGTACAGTTACTGTGGGGGTGACGTCGTCGATGCACTTATTGATGAAGCCGATGACTAAGATTGTGTACTGCTCAATGAAATTTGATGAAGCAAAGAACATATTCCAGTCTGTGTTAGCAAAACACTCCTGTAGCGTAGCATCCGCGTCATCTGACCACTTCTGTATTGAGCGAGTCACTGCTTCCTGTCACACACTTCCTGTTTTAGTTTTTGCTTGTAAGCAGGAATCAGGACAGAATTAGGGTGCGGGGGAGAGCTTTGTATGCATCTCTGTGTGTGGAATAAAGGTGGTCTAGAGTTTTTTTCCCTCTAGTTGCACATGTGACACGCTGGTAGAAATGAGGTAAAACGGATTTAAGTTTGTCGTTTATTAAAGTCCCCAGCCACTAGGAGCACCGCTTCTGGATGAGCATTTTCTTGTTTGCTTATGGCCTTATACAGCTGGTTGAGTGTGGTCTTAGTGCCAGCATCGGTTTGTGGTGGTAAATAGATGGCTACGAATAATATAGATGAGAACTCTCTTGGTAGATAGTTTGGTCTACAGCTTATCATGAGGTATTCTACCTCAGGCGAGCAGTACTTATGAGAGGCATTGACATGTTGAATGCATCGAGTTGTCTGTCTAAACTACTGGCACACAACTCGGACACCCATGCATACCCCACAAGACATGCCACAAGAGGTCTCTTCACAGTCCCCAAGTCCAGAACAGGCTATGGGAGACACACAGTACTACATAGAGCCATGAGTACATGGAACTCTATTCCACATCATGTAACTGACGCAAGCAGTAAAATTTGATTTAAAAAACAGATTAAAAACACCTTATGGAACAGCGGGGACTGTGAAGCAACACAAACATTGGCACAGACACATGCATACACACACACACACACACACACATTTAGTACTGGATTTAGTACTGTAGATATGTGGTAGTGGTGGAGTAGGGGCCTGAGGGCACACAGTGTGTTGTGAAATCTGTGAATGTATTGTTTAAAATTGCTGGACCCCAGGAAGAGTAGCTGCTGCTTTTGCAGCAGCTAATGGGGATCCATAATAAATACAAATACCTTGAGACTTCTTTAATATTATACATTGCACACCAGCTGTTATTGACAAGCAGGCACACACCCCCACCCCTCGTCTTACCAGACATAGCTTCTCGCAAGCTCTATATTATCCACGTCGTCGTTCAGCCACGAGTCGGTGAAACATAAGATATTACAGTTTTTAATGTCCCGTTGGTAGTATAATCTTGATCGTAAGTCATCCATTTTATTTTCCAATGATTACACATTGGCCAATAGAACAAATGGCAGTGGGAGTTTACTCACTCACTAAAGAATTCTCAGAAGGCAGTCCAACCTCAGCCCGTTTTTCTCTGTCTTTTCTTCACGCAAATGACGGGGATTTGGACCCATTCTGGAGAAAGCAGTATATCCTTCGCGTCGGAGTCCTTAAAGAAAAATCCTTCCAGTTTGAGGTGGGTAATCGCTGTTCTGATGTCCAGAGGTTATTTTCAGTCATAAGAGGCGTATCAGCAACATTTTGTACAAAATAAGTTTAAAAGATAAGTTACAAACAACGCGGAAAAACTAATTATCACAGTTGGTTAGGAGCACGTAAAACGTCAGCCATCCCCTCCGTTGCCATTCTACATTCTTCCTGATGCACAAGAAACATTTAAGTGACAAAAGTGATTAAAATTAAGACCTGACATCTGTAGAACGCTTTAGTTGTTGCATATCTACTGTATGTAACATACCACTGAGCCATAGATTCCCCATATTATTCACTAGTTGAATAATATAGAATGCAGCTATGCTGTCATGCTTTGTGTTTTGGCTCCTTTTGATCATGAATTAGAAGTGAGACACAGACACAGGTGAAGGAGAAGCTTTGAAGCTATACGTACAACGAAACTGCAGCAGTGAGAGCTACTCGCTAAGGTGATATAGAAATGATCTCCCTACACCTCCCTCTCTCTAGTACTATCTATATTGCGTCACCCCGTTCTCTTTCTCTGTCTCGGTCTCTGTCTCTCTCTCTCTTTTACTCTCTCTACCCCCACCCCCCGCCCTCCTTTCTCTCCTGTGTATCATGGTTAACTAAAACTTCATGGCACTGAAACTCCATTAGTGACTGGCTGTCTGTAGACAGTAGACACAAGAAAGTAATGTAGACAGTGAAACAACAAGGGAGTGTTGTGTACTATCTACATTAACTACATCTATCCCACTGGGGGTGTGAAGTCATCCACTCAGGAAAGTCTCCATTCACCTTGAGCGGTTCTGGAACAGTTCCAAACAACATTTTTGTGTACAGAGCGCTCTGTGAACGGCGCAACAGCAATTGCTGTGCACTCCGTGACAGCTTTGGTCCTGCTTCGCATGCCTCTCTCCTCTCTTATCTGAGATGCAGTATGTGAAATCTGACACCTACTTTGCATAGGGAGCGACATGTCACATTTTCTGCCATATCCAGACAAAGGACCGATTTCCCCTGGCTGTGAACCTCGCAGTCCTGCTTACAAAACGACATATTAAACGGAAGACCCTAGTAATTGCAGCAGGCACAGTCCCATCTTGCTGTTATATTCTCAGATGGATTTAGAGCTCTCAACATGAAAAAATACAACATAATTTTGTCGAATTGAAACAAGACTACCTTTTCTTGCTGGTCAGAGGGACAAAATCACCTTGTGCTTAAAGCTGAAGTTCTTATACAGTAACAGTATAAGAAAGGTGAAATACTATAGTAAGTTGTTTAGAATTTGATTGTTAATATTTAGAAATCATTTCAATAATTTCAAACCCTATTCCCCCACGTTTGTGGTATATACTTTTTTCTTTCATATTTTTCTCATATTTGTACTGTATACTTGATCTTGTGCCCTCAAAAGTGACTAGGGCTCAGCAATGTATGACTATTTTTATAGAGAAAGGTGAGGTTTTACTCTTTCTGGCAATATAAGCATTACTATGTATTGTTTATGGCCAGCTCGTGGTAAATAATTACTTTTGGGTATGTCTATATTGACGGAAATCTCCATTTTGACATTACATTTAACAGGAGGTTGTCTCTCTCAGAGGAACTGCTGAGGATGACTCACTCCACTGATCCAGAGTCAGCTAACAGGATAGAGATCCTCAATTCACTGGGGCTCCATAACACTGCTCTAAAGTCAGTAAGAGATTGTACCCACACAAGATTTTGACACGTCCTTTGAGACAGGGTGTGTGTTTGAACCGTCGACTTTTGATGAGCCCTACAAACCTCCAGATGACCCTCCCTAACCCTCCTAACTCTGGCTGACGACCCACCCTAAACCGTGGGTCTCTGGCTAATGAGCATATGGCCTATAGCCCAGTCACTCACTCAATCTAGTGAACAAGAGCACAGTGTCAAGGTCCACAGAATTATACAGCACACAGGGCAGGGGTCATTACTGCATTGAAAAACATAGAGCGAGCGTTTGTGATTCAATATGCACACACACAAACACAGCCATTGACAATCCTGCGGACATAAATGACGTGTCTACCATGCCAACACTTGCAGGAAACAGTGTTGTTAGTTAAGGCATGGTGGTGACTTGACTTAAGAAAGTTACATTTGAAAGCAAAGACTAGCACGTTTTAGTTGAGTTTAGCATGCAGGAAGGAAAGTGCCTTCTCATCAGGCCAGGGGCAGAGAGAAATGGAAGGTCATGCATCACGCACTAGACTGCAGTCTGTTGGTGAGTTTCCCTACACTGTACAACCTTTCGCTGCCAATTTACAGTACTATACTGGCACCAGAGTTGCCAGTATAATACTGTGAATTGGCTTTACAGCAGATGCAGTAATATATTTGACAGTACTATTTTCCTTACTGTAAAAACACATTACAACATCCCTCCTGTAAATTGACAGGGATGTTGTAATGTTTTAAAGTTGTGAAAAGAGTACTGGTCATATCTTTTGAACTGCTAGAATCAAGCCAATTTGGCTGTAGTATTGGTGAAAACACACCTGTCAATTATTATCTAGGTTATATTTTCAAGGTTCTACAGCAAGAACAGAACAGACTGAAATGGCTTGTGTCAACTTGAGCTAACTAGCTAGTTAGGTTAGCTAAGAAAACATGCAGAAATTCAACATTGGCTAGCAATAATGAAAATGATAAACAAGTCAAGGTACCTATCCAGCAGCTGCTAAAAATAATCTTCCACTTCACAGCTGCTTCAAGAAGATTTACTAAAATATTCTGAGATTCATCTCACCCGACAGCATGAGGTAATAATAACTGATCATTTGAATCTACAGTAGGCATAAGCCATTACTTTGAAGAAATATAGTGTTAGAGATATTTTTACATTCTACAGTATTAATGTTGTAAAACACATTTACTGTATTTTACCGTTCTACAGTGTTTTACTGTTAAAATTACAGAAAAGTTTTACAGTGCAGGGATCTGATGGTGGTCCTCGAAACACACACTCCAATGCAGGAATGCATGCACACATGCATGTGCACACACATTTTGTACTGCAAAAAACGTCCCTAATCCAATTTTAGCTATCTAACGTTCACAAACACTGGCCACATCTGTATCAACAAGGACATGTCTTCAGTTTTAATGGTGCAAGCTGTCTCTTTTACTCAGAGCTCTCTCTCTCCCTCTCCCTGCAGCAATCCATCTCTCCAATTAACTGGTCTTTAATGCTCCTTTCAGTAACAGCCTCTCAGTGAAGCTAATGGACTGTGAGAGAGAGAGAGAATCATCATATTCTCAACCTCATATTTTCATGCATTGTCTGTCTGTCTGTCTGTGTGTCCAAAAAGCTGATGCCTTTATGTTTCTTTTACTTGTGTGATCCGCCATTTCTCAGATGTTTGCTGCAGCTCTTCTCTTTTTCTCAATCTATTTTCTTTCTCTTTTTTATCCTTAATTTCTCACCACTCATACATTTTTTCTCTTTAACACTTCATGATGTGATGGTAGATGTATATTTCTCCCCTCTCCCCAATGCCAGCCTGAAGTGGTTCTTCTGAGGCTCATATGTAATGACGTGGAACATTACATTTACTGCCCAAGTTCCTCACTGAATTACATCCAAACGCTCAAATGCTGGCTTTGATGCACACGCAAACACACACACACTCCAAAGCACTAATAGGAACAAACACTACAGTAAGTCCCTAGGTGTGCAATTAAACTTAAGCAAGCAGGGTATGTGTGTGTGCATGGGTGTGTCTGTGCTTGTGTGTGAGCCAGACAGCCATGTGGTTGTGTCTCATCAAAGGTCATGTTGCAAGTTAAATGTGCCAATAAAAATAGAATATACACCACTTGTAGATATCAATACCCCCCAGAAAACAGGTAATTTGTTTTTTAATGTGTTTGAGCCAATCAGTTGTGTTGTACCAAGGTAACGGGGTATACAGAAGATAGCCTTATTTGGTAAAATACCAAGTCCATGTTATGGCAAAAACTGCTCAAATAAGCAAATAGAAACAACAATCCATCATTACTTTAAGACATGAAGGTCAGTCAATCCGGAAAAGGTCAAGTTTCTTCAAGTGCAGTCACAAAAACCATCAAGTGCTATGATGAAACTGTGTCTCACGAGAACCGCCACAGGAAAGGAAGACCCAGAGTTACAACTGCTGCAGAGGATAAGTTCCAGCCTCAGAAATTGCAGACCCAAATAAATGCTTCACAGAGTTCAAGTAACAGACACATCTCAACATCAACTGGTCAGAGGAGACTGTGTGAATGGTTGAATTGCTGCAAAGAAACCAATACTAAAAGGACACCAACAAGAAGAAGAGATTTGCTTGGGCCAAGAAACACGAGCAATGATTAGTCCAAATTTTAGATTTTTGGTTCCAACCACCGTGTCTTTGTGAGACACAGAGTAGGTGAACAGATGATCTCCGCAGGTGTGTTTCCCACCGTGAAGCATGCAGGAGGAGGTGTACTTTGCTGATGACACTGTCAATGATTTATTTAGAATTCAAGGTACACTTAACCAGCATGGCTACCACAGCATTCTGCAGCGATACTCCATCCCATCTGATTTGGGTTTAGTGGGGCTATCATTTGTTTTCAACAGGACACCTCCAGGCTGTATAAGGGCTATTTGACCAAGAAGGAGAGTGATGGAGTGCTGCATCAGATGACCTGGCCTCCACAATCACCGAACTCAACCCAATTGAGAAGGTTTGGGACGAGTTCGGACCACAGAGTGAAGGAAAAGAAGCCAACAAGTGCTCAACATATGTGGAAACTCCTTCAAGACTGTTGGAAAAACATTCCAGGTGAAGCTGGTTGAGAGAATGCCTAGAGTGTGCAAAGCTGTCATCAAGGAAAAGGGTGGCTACTTTGAAGAATCAAAAATCTAAAATATATTTTGATTTGTTTAACACTTTTCTGGTTGCTACATGATTCCATACGTGTTATTTCATAGTTTTGATGTCTTCACTATTATTCTACAATGTAGAAAATAGTAAAAAATGAGAAAAACCCTTGAATAACTAGGTGTGTCAAGTTTTGACTGGTGCTGTATATATTTTAGACGACACACCTGTCCCTTACAAAAAGGATTGCAGTCAAAGTGCAATACAATTGCAGTACAATCCAGTATTACTGAAGTTACAGCGCAGTATAACTGAAGGTCAAGTGCAGTACACTGCAGTTATTCTGCAATTGCTGAATCCAAAATGCCACAGTCTGCAGTTTCAAAACTGCAATCTTTTTTTGTAAAGGGTGTGTCGTGAGTCTGATATACATGAATAAAAATGTATTCACCCTGGAGATAAGACTTGCATTTATTTTACACCTTTTGTATCATAAGCTGTAAAGTATTTGTTTTAAAGTTACCACAGATGTTAGTACAAATGTGAAGACCAATATGACAAACATGCAATGAAAAAGTTATTGTTTTGAAATCTTACAATAAAAACATTTTCCCATTTTCCCTGAATAGTATGTTATACAGTTGAAGTTGGAAGTTTACATACATTTAGGTTGGAGTCATGAAAACTTGTTTTTCAACCACTCCACAAATGTCTTGTTAACAAACTATAGTTTTGGCAAGACGGTTAGGACATCTACTTTGTGCATGACACAAGTATTGTTTCCAACAATTGTTTACAGACAGATTATTTAACTTATAATTCATTGTATCACAATTCCAGTGGGTCAGAAGTTTACATACACTAAGTTGACTGTGCCTTTAAACATCTTGGAAAATTCCAGAAAATGATGTCATGGCTTTAGAAGCTTCTGATAGGCTAATTGACATATGAGTAAATTGGAGGTGTACCTGTGGATGTATTTCAAGGCCTACCTTCAAACTCAGTCTGGTTCAAGTTTATCTGTACAAATAATAGTATGCAAGTATAAACACCATGGGACCACGCAGCTGTCATACTGCTCAGGAAGGAGACGTGTTCTGTCTCCTAGAGATGAACGTACTTTGGTGCGAAAAGTGCAAATCAATCCTAGAACAACAGCAAAGGACCTTGTGGAGATGCTGGAGGAAACAGGTACAAAAGTATCTATATCCACAGTAAAATGAGTCCTATATCGACATAACCTGAAAGGCCGCTCAGCAAGGAAGAAGCCACTGCTCTAAAACCGCCATAAAAAGCCAGACTACGGTTTGCAACTGCACATGGGGACAAAGATCGTACTTTTTGGAGAAATGTCCTCCGGTCTGATGAAACAAAAATGGAACTGTTTGGCCATAATGACCATCGTTATGTTTGGAGGGACAAGGGGGAGGCTTGCAAGCCCAAAAAACACCATCCAACCATGAAGTACGGGGGTGGAAGCATCATGTTGTCAGGGTGCTTTGCTGCAGGAGGGACTGGTGCACTTCACAAAATAGATGGCATCATGAGGGAGGAAAATTAAGTGGAAATATTGAAGCAACATCTCAAGACATCTGTCAGGAAGTTAAGGCTTGATCGTAAATGGCTCTTCCAAATGGACAATGACCCCAAGCATACTTCCAAAGTTGTGGCAAAATTGCTTAAGGACAACAAAGTCAAGGTATTGGAGTGGCCATCACAAAGCCCTGACCTCAATCCTATAGACAATTTGTGGGCAGAACTGAAAAAGTGTGTGCGAGCAAGGAGGCCTACAAACCTGACTCAGTTACACCAGCTCTGTCAGGAGGAATGGTCCAAATTTCACCCAATGTATTGTGGGAAGCTTGTGGAAGGCTACCCGAAACGTTTGACCCAAGATAAACAATTTAAAGGCAATGCTACCAAATACTAATTGAGTGTATGTAAACTTCTGACCCACTGGGAATGTGATGAAAGAAATAAAAGCTGAAATAAATAATTCTCTACTTTTATTCTGACATTTCACATTCTTAAAATAAAGTGTTGATCCTAACTGACCTAAGACAGGGAGTTTTTACTTGGATTAAATGTCAGGAATTGTGAAAACTGATTTTAAATGTATTTGGCTAAGGTGTTTGTAACTTCCGACTTCAACTGTATATGTGCCCTCTGTTCCCTCTGTATTTGTTGGTTATTGTTCCCATGTCCGTTGGTCTTTTGAGTACCTATGCGTTGGTGCAGCTGTTATGCTGCTTGCTATATATATATTTTGTATTATGGGTATTGTGTCGATCAACAAGGTTTACCCTCGCTCTTTTGTTTGGGTACAGCCCAGTGTTTTGTATGCGTGTTTGTTTTGGGTGTATTAAAAACCCTATTGTGTATTCCTGCGTCTCATAATCCTTTATACCAGCGTGACATTGATAGATGTATGTTCCCCACTGCTGCATTGCTTGTCATCGATCTTTGTGTTTCCCAGTTCTGACGCTGTCCTGTTGTATGTCCGTTCCTAATTAAATGTCAACTCCCCGTATCTGCTTCTATTCTCCAGCGTCATTCCTTACAGAATGCAGCAGCCATCACACGAAGCGTCGGGGAGTACTGGCGTTCCGGTTGGTGACCCTGGGTCATCGCTGATGGAACGCTCTAGCCAGTCTGGCGGCTCCCACGCCTAGCTGGCTAGAGGGTTTCCTTGCGTTGGCTAGAGAAGGCGTAGCGTCGGGCGGGTCAGGTCTTGTTCGCCCAGCCGGCCCATGAGTTCTTGTTTTGTTGGTGACGTCGGGCTTGGATTCAGCTCGTCAGGCTTCCACGTCCTAGCTGGCTTGAGAGGTGGGATCGACGGGCGTTCATGCCTCAGCCAGATTGTCAGGCTCCTATGCCTCAACCGGCTCGCCAGGCTTCCACGCCCCTGCCGGTTCGTGGGGAATTTACCCCCAGCCGGCTTGCAAAGCGCCCATGTCTCGGCCAGCTCGCCCTAGAGGGGGGGGGGTACTGTCATGCCCGCTCCCGCCCTTCCTCCCTGGCGCTCGAGGGCACTCCTGCCACCATTTACGCTTCCCTCGTCACACGCATCAGCGATATTGGACTTACCTGGACTCACTCAATCACCTGTTTATTACCTCCCCTATATTTGTCAGTTCCTCAGCTCTGTTCCCCGCTGCTGCATTGTTTGTCGTCTGTCTTTGTGTTTCCCAGTTCTGACGCAACAGGACAGGAACAGCATGTCCGTTCCTAATTCAATGTCAACTCCCCGTACCTGCTTCTATTCTCCAGTGTCATTCCTTACAATAGATCCATCCTTCCTCAGTCTTGATAGATCCATCCTTCCTCAGTCTTGATAGGGCCATCCTTCCTCAGTCTTGATAGGGCCATCCTTCCTCAGTCTTGATAGGGCCATCCTTCCTCAGTCTTGATAGGGCCATCCTTCCTCAGTCTTGATAGGGCCATCCTTCCTCAGTCTTGATAGGTCCATCCTTCCTCAGTCGACTCCTTCTTGCCTACTCCTGTCTCTTTGTCTTCTAGTTTAAAAACTATATGGCTGTAGTCCAGTGCTTCATTGTCAAAAGAAACACACTCGCACACAGCCATCTGCTGCAGCCAGGCAGTAAAATGGCTCAGCGTTCCAACAGTCTTCACCTGAACGTCAAGCAAGGACAATGTTCTATTTCAATATGGTGTGTGTGCAGCCCAGCAGCATACTGCATAATCGATTATATCCCCAATTTCTTATGACATATCAGATTGATACACACAATATATGCACCACTAATTTTTGTAATTTTACATTTTAAAATGAAAGAGGTTGTTTTTCTACACTACATCACAATCTTCCTCAAAATAGCTGTTATCTGCACAAGCAGATAACCTTAAACAGTACATACAGTATGATATGTTCTTGAACATTTTCAATGTGCTTGTTTCTCACTACAGGAACAACAGCTTATTCCCAATGTTCTGGCTGAAAAACAACAGCAGAAGCTACAGAGGGAAGGAGATAAAAATGTGCACAACATGACAACATCATTTGTAGAGGAGAAATTATCACTGACCTCACGCTCTGGTTGCCTCTAAGGGCACTGCCTGCACTGACGGCTTTGTTAAGCTTTTCGCTGTTAATTGGTGCACCAAGTGGAGAGCTCCAGGATAAGAGGGAGAGAGCGAGGATAGAGAGAGAGGGAAAATGAGAGAGAGAGCACGTACTGTACAGACTGCAAGGAGGAGAGCTGCAGCATCTGACGAGAGAGGAAGTGAGGGAGGAGAGAGGACAGAGAGCGAGAGGGATAGAAAGAATGAGGGATAGAAAGAGAGAGAAAGCACAGAGTTTCTAAACCCAGAGGAGCAACATCGCAAGACTTCCGGGAGCGCTTGCGAAACAAATCAAATAGACCAGGCTGGGGTTTGGGGAGGACAAGTCAATGAGAGAAGTGAAAGATTCTTCATTAGTTGTTAATTTTCTCAAAATCGAAATGCACAACTTAGATTTGAGGCAATGTCTTAAGTAGTTGAACATAGTGAAAGTGACAAACTGAAACGTTTTTATTTTAGCCAAAAACAACTTTATATTGAAGAAGTGTCTTTGATTTGACGGCTTGCTCAGTTCGGCACGAAACGACCGTTAGCCCCGATGACGTGTTTCTGCGCATGAGCTTAGCTAGCCAACATAGCCATAACGTCGGAGTGGGTAGGGAACAGTCTGGAAAACCCGACCCTAGGCAACAATTTCAATTACGGACTCTTTTGACAACTTCGATGTGGGGAAAAAACATGTTCCAGGTTGGGTCCTCTTCCCACATATTCCAGGGTGGGACAGATAACTCTCCCAACAAATCACAAGGCAGACATGCCAGAACGTTACGATTCAAAACCAAAGTTTGCAGGCAAAACCTTTGCAGTGGTTTTAGTCAAGGCAGTTGATGCAAAATAGCCATTTACGAAATGCACTCAATAATAACCTCCATGATGTCCATCTTGCTAGCTACTATTTAGTATTGTATGCAAGCAGATAAGGTAGCAACGTAGACAGTGACATAGTTCCTCTATACCAAAAGAGTCTGTCATTTAAATTAGAACCTAGTGTTGGGTTTTCAAGACTAGGTAGGGAAGTGAGTCCTTGGAAGGGGGTTGTGGCGAGTGGGACCAAAAAGGAGCACTAATGCGCTCAATGCCTTTTTAGGAAACGCACAGAGTGCACTACACACATGGCAGACATTTTGAGTAGCTATAATAGAATCTCTACCCTACTGCTCCTCCTCTAATGTCTCCTGGTGGTTTTTACTCTTTCATTAACGCTGCAACTTATTTCCTGGGTTTTGCATGAAGCCTTTTCGCAGCTCTTTCCCCAGGTTTTAACCGAGAGAGAGAAGTGCAACTCTGAGAACCAGAGATATATGCTCACTCACACACTGTTAACTGACACACTCACATACACTGAGTATACCAAATATTAACACTTTCCTAATATTGAGTTTCAGCCCCTCCTTTTGCCGTCAGAACAGCCTTAATTATACATCTATAAGGACTCTACAAGGTGTTGAAAGTGTTCCACAGGGATGCTGGCCCGTGTTGACTCCAATACTTCCAACAGTTGTGTCCTATATTAACTTGTACTGATTTGTATTACTCTCTAATCTCAAGGCTAGAAAACAAAACATTATGGTAAGGGTCACATCAGGAATGCAAGTCAAGTGAACCACCTGTGCACCACTGCCCTAGTCAAGCCTCGTCAGATAGATGCAGAAGCCTTCCCTAACCTAACCTTGAGCGAAACAAAAAGTAATGGAAGTTGACTCCGGTGAATAGTGAAGCTCGCCTTGCACGCACGCACGCACACACACACACACAACGGCTGTTGGTTTGAAAGGGCTGCTTGTTTCCCACGTCTCTTTCATCTCTCTAACTGCAGCACCACGAGCACAGTGGTGCCCTCATTAAGACTGGCTTATTGCTGCCTTTATTCAGACCAAGATAACACATTATAGACCTGGACTCCTTCCAAATAATCACCTTCTCATTCGGAGTGTGTGTGTGTGTTTGGGTGTGTGTTCAGTGTGTGTGCGGTCAGAGAGAGAGAGAAAAAAAAGAGAGAAAGAGCAGGAACCATTTGATGCAATGCTTCTTTACATGTTTAGATTGATTGGAGAGGAAGGAAAGAAGATTCCAGGAATTTGACAAAATTAGAACTAGAAGGTTCTAAAACATTATTTCACATTAGCATTATCTCACATTAGCATAAAAACACTAAGTAAATATACTGTATGTCGATGGTGTTCAATCACATCTAAGGTTGAGTCCCAAATGTTACCCTCTTGCCCATTCACAATCTGAATGGCACACAATACACAATCCATGTCTCAATTGTCTCAAGCCTTAAAAATCCTTCTTTAACCTGTCTCCTCCCCTTCATCTACACCAATTGAAGTGGATTTAACAAGTGACATCAATAAGGGTTCATAGCTTTCATCTGGATTCACCTGGTCAGTCCATGTCATGAAAAAAGCAGGTGTTCTTAATGTTTTGTATACTCAGGGTATTCTGAACTGCATCCACCTGTGACAACATGACTGCAGGTACAACCCCTATAGCTGTCCATTCAGCACCAAAGACAGCTCTAACCAGTCTATTTCTCCCTGCAGAACCACCCGCTAACCAACCAATACTGAACAAAAATATAAACGCAACATGCAATAATTTAAACGATTTCAACAACTTTACTGAGTTACAGTCAAATTGAAATAAATTCATTAGGCCCAAATTTAGGGATTTCACTTGTGTGGGCAGGGGCGCAGCCATGGGTTGGCTTGGGAGGGCATAGGCCCACCCACTTGGGAGCCAGGCCCAGCCAATCAGAATGAGTTTTCCCCACAAAAGGGCTTCATTACAGATGGAAATACTTCTCAGTTTCATCAGCTGTCCGGTGACTGGTCTCAGACGATCCCCCAAGTGAAGAAGCCAGATGTGGAGTTCCTGGGCTGGTGTGGTTACACGTGGTCTGCAGTTGTGAGGCCGGTTGAATGTACTGCCAAATTCTCTAAAGCAACATTGTAGGCGGCTTATGGTAGAGAAATGAACATTCAATTCTCTGGCAACAGCTCTGGTGGACATTCCTGCAGTCAGCATGCCAATTGCAGGCTCCCCTCAAAACGTGAGACATCTGTGGCATTGTGTTGTGTGACAAAACTGAACATTTTAGAGTGACCTTTTATTGTCCCCAGTACAAGGTGCACCTACGTAATGGTCATGCTGTTTAATCAGCTTCTTGATATGCCACACCTCTGGTGGATGGATTATCTTGGCAAGGAGAAATGCTCACTAACAGGGATGTAAACAAATTTGTGCACAAAATTGTAAAGAAATAAGCTTTTTTGTGCGTATGGAAAAATTCTGGGATCTTTTATTTCAGCTCACGAAACATAGGACCAACACTTTACATGTTGCGTTTATATTTTTGTTCAGTATACATGGCTGTCCATTCAGCACCATGTTCAGAGTCAACTGACATAAGGACAGCATTACAGGTCCCTTCAGGTCCCTTCAGCGCCATGGACAGCGCCAATCGCAATACCTAACCAATCTACATAGCTCTCTTTCCAGCACACTTTTCAGACAGGATTAAAACAGTATTGCTGTTTGGTCAGCACCACCTGCCTACCACCATACCGAATACCCTCCTAACCAGAAAACATACTAGATGGATAGACATAGGGCTATTTCCTAATTCATTGGAATTGTTACAATGTAGGGCCAAAAATGTGTCAATGCACAGTTAGTCCACATTAGTCAATTTTTTAACATGAAACCTGAAATCCTAACACTTGACTAGCTCCATGCATAGGAAGACACTGAAATAATAGGCATATGTGTTAACTTTTGATCACTTAACCAGGCCAGATAAGCTAACAATACATCATATTCAGTTCATTTGTAGGCATATAGCTAACCTAAAACGCTATACACAAACCTTGCAGGTGGAAGGTTTAGGACTAATTCCAAGACATTACTCAAAAAACAAGCTGACCTAGCGGCACTCACTGACTTACCCGAGGCCCCCTGCATCCAGCCGCAGATCTTATAGACGGTGGTGGTGGAGAACAGGAAGAAGAGAGTGAAGGAAGCGATGCAAGCTATCACCAGCATCATCGACATCCCGACGAAGAACGACGCGGCCTTGAACGCGGTGGAAGGGATCTGAGCGAACTCGGTGAAGGTCCCTGTGCAGTCGAGCTCCCTCTGGATCCCGTCGCCGGTGCAGAAGTGGAAGAGGCCAAAATAGCCGGCCTGCGGGGTGTCCACGCCGTCCCCGATCCAATAGGGCTGGCTGAAGATCACCACGTTCAAGATGGCGAACAGGATGGTGAAGATGGCCCACAGGAGTCCGATGGCACGGGAGTTGCGGACATAGTTATGCTGGTATAGTTTAATGTCTTCCGAAGACATCGATGGGAGCATCGACGCAGCCGATCCGGGTATCATTGTAGCACAGTTTGTGTTGTATCCCAGTCCCGGTATTCTTATGAAGTAAGTAAGCCTATTAAAGTAGGTCTATGAGCAAAGGGGGGCACTGACTAATTAATTAGTTGAGCAATGGAGGAGTCAGTAGATATGTTTGCTGTATAAATGCAACCCAAAGTAGCCTATGCACCCATGCAACTGAATGAATCACATCAAAGATTCAACTCATGACGTCGCACCCCGATGCTGGCGCATAAACTGAATAGCCAAAAGCTAATCTGCAAGCTTGCGCCTTTATTTAGCCTAAATGATAACTCTGAGAATTTGGCGACTCCTGAACTAGCCTATATGAGAAATAATTCCCTCCCACCTTTCTCATAGGCTATGTATGGCCGTCTAGCCGTTTGTCAGACATCGCTTCTGGCACATGTCACTTGTATGCCCCCCTTGAAAAAAACAGCAAATATCAGATTGTTATTCGGATGTTACCCATAACACATTACTCGTTTTAAGATTCAAATCAATATCAAATAATAAGGCCTTCCAATAGCTAATAGAACGGCAGTAGCCTATGGCTCTTTCCTAAGCAATGATTACGACAGCGACGGTGTCAAACCGGAGCAAACGAATCGCAATGTCTATGATGCCTTCCTTCTTGTATAGCCCAAATCACAACTCTGCGGGATAATTCACAGCATCTAGCGGGCTATAGAGAACGCACAGCCCAGTCCAGGTAGTTGCAACAGAGATTTTCTTCACGAGCTACGGCAGCATCAGCGGGCTCCGTCAGTGATGCCTGAAGAAGGATGAGAGAAAAGAGAGAGACACGATTCAATACCCTCACCAGAGGAAGCGGACAGTGATGAGCATGTTCTGTTCTCTCAATCTACAACAACTCGGTGTTTGTCTGTCCCATGAGCTGGTTTAATATAGGCTGTTACATTCTAAGCACTATCTTCAAAGATACGTATAGCCTACGCGAAAAGCCGTCAAAACACACTTCTGCATCACAACCCACTCTAGCTCTGGTAGGCTACCCTCAGTAGGCTATGCTACGGATCAGAAATCCGGATGACAATCCATCCTAAAACACTGGGATCAGATCCGTTCGTGCGTCGAAATGGAGCCTATACAATAATCACGGAACCGTTTTGCTCACGCGGCTCGGTCAGGGGGGAAATTGTCACCCACAGACAGATTCAGTTGCACTGGCCCGGTTTGGTTAGTTCACGCGGCGCGCCTCCTCCGGTCTCTTTGCAAAATGGTAGACTACCTGCGGTGCAGAACTGATCGCCACCGCTGCTGCTGTGCTCATAACAAAGGGGGCAATATGTCTTGAATACTGAACAAAAATATAAACGCAACATGTAAAGTGTTGGTCCCATGTTTCATGAGCTGAAATAAAAGATCCCAGAAATGTTCCATGTGCACAAAAAAGCTTATTTATCTCAAATGTTGTGCACAAATTTGTTTACATCCCTGTTAGTGAGCATTTCTCTTTTGCCAAGATAATCCATCCACCTGACAGGTGTGGTATATCAATAAGATGATTAAACAGCATGATCGTTACACAGGTACACCTTGTGCTGGGGACAATATAAGGCCCCTCTAAAATGTGCAGTTTTGTCACAAGTTTTGAAGGGAGCGTGCAATTGGCATGCTGACTGCAGGAATGTCCACCAGAGCTGTTTTTTTTTTTTTTTTTTTTGCCAACGAATTGAATGTTAATTTCTCTACCATAAGCCACCTCCAACGTCATGTTATAGAATTTGGCAGTACGTCCAACTGGCCTCACAACTGCAGACCACGTGTAACTGTAACCACACCAGCCCAAGATCTCCACATCCGGTTTCTTCACCCTCAGGATCGTCTTAGACCAGCCACTGGGACAGCTGATGAAACTGAGGAGTATTTCTGTCTGCAATAAATAACTTTTGTGGGGAAAAACATATTGTGATTGGCTGAGCCTGGCTCCCCAGTGGGTGGGCCTGGCTCCCAAGTGGGTGGGCCTATGCCCTCCCAGCCCCACCCTTGGCTGCGCCCCTGCCTAGTCATGTGAAATCCCTAGATTATGGCCTAATGAATTTATTTCAATTGACTGATTTCCTTTTATGAACTGTAACTGTTGCATTTTGCATGAACATTTTTGTTCAGTATAGATAAGGATAAGGAAGGACATCCGAGTGTGGCGCAATAGAGGAAACAGTCACCTCACACCCATTTACCCATTTCCTACAATTAAAACAGACATACAAATGGATTACTATTCTGTTTTTAAATTATGCCCAGTTCACAAGGCCCCTTGGTGATGTGAAGCCTGGGGCAATTGCCTCTTCTGCCTAATGGTAAGTCCACCACTGAGTGCTGGCATTCGCAGATATGATTTACCTGTGGCCACATAGTAATTGGATGTCTGCAACATTGTTCTTCAAAATGACTTTCCAATACAAATTATAAATTCATAGCCTAATATACGTAATGGTAGATTAACTCACATACATGTCTAATATTTTCACAGTATCCCATGCACACAGTGTTTATTTGTGTGTTAAACGCTATCTTGTAGGGCACATGCTGAGTGAAGAGCCATGTAGTTTGGTGCTGTCCATGGTGCTAAACCAACACAGGAGCTCGTAGTCCTGTGAAAGGACTGCAATGGGGAGACTGCTTGTAGACCCCTAGCCCCTACGACACCCTGATCAGATCTGAGGCTGTAGGATAGAGGTTATGCAACATGATAAGAGCTTCATCTTACCTTTTGAATGGCTGGGTCCGCATGGAAGGCAGGAAAACTATGGGCCTACTGGGGCTTGAGGGGAATGTATTCATTTATCTGTCAGTCTTACCATTATGTAGGCTAGTATCCTTTTGTGTGTTTTTGATGTAACATTTCAGTAGGCCTAGCCCTGATTGGGAAGGCATGTTACACCAAACTAAAATATTACACACCCTACCCCCTCATTGAATTAACTAAAGAATAAGGATTACCACCACAAATAACAATAACTGTAGCAACGCTGTAGTTGTAAACGTGGATATCAACTTTTCCACTTACCACAGCAAGCTTTTGTGGCAGAGTCGATACCATGCAGGGCTCCGGGCCAGAAGATTGAGGGTTCGCCAGCCACCACAGACGAGCTCACTCTCCCTGCCTGTCTCATTACACTACGATCAGAGCCAGCTGCAGACAATTATCAGCCAGGCGCAGGCCTGGGCAACTCCAGTCCTCGGGGGCCTGATTGGTGTCACACTTTTTTCCCCAGCCCCAACTAACACACCTGACTCCAATAATCAACTAATCATGATCTTCAGTTAAAAATGCAATTAGTTTAAATCAGCTGTGTTTGCTAGGGATGGGGGAAAGTGTGACACCAATCAGGCCCCTGAGGACTGGAATTGCCCAGGCCTGAAGGGGGTAATTAGATTTTCAACATTTTGATGCTATATTTATAGTTATATAAAATGTATGCTACCAATATTTTCTACCAACAGGTTTCTGTACCAATAAGCAAAGCATAACTGCATACTGATTTCTGACTTCGGGCGCTTCAACATCATGTTTTGCGTTTTCAACACCACAATCAAAAAGAGTATGTCAATCTCGACAAACAGAAAATATATTCCTCCCTACATTGTACTCAGTATCAAAGGCTTGGCCAGACAACTTCTTAAGGTCATTCAACTATTTGTTGTTTTGTAACAGATGTCTCTTTCCATTCATCAATGGCCAGGTCACAGTTTGGATGCTGGAATAATATTAGAGTGGAGTGGACGAACATGTGCAAGTAGCCTACAGGAGTCTTTTGAAGTACCCTAATCAGATTAAAACTTTGTGACTGGTTGTGTTTATGCCACACAAAAAATATAAAACATTTAAAAAGTTAAATGACAAGTATTTAGGCTATATTGAAGTGTTAGGTTCTAGGTGTGTGAGGAATAGAGAGGAGGCAGAGTGCGTGTTAACTGGGCCTGCTGAGTGCATAGCCCAACAGTGCGTTCGGAAAGTATTCAGACCCTTCCACTTTTTGGTACACTGGCCTTATTCTAAAGTGCATAAAATACCCCATAATGACAAATAAAAACAGGTTTTTAGAAATTTTGGAACATTTATAAAAATAAAAAACTGAAATATTACATTTACATAAGTATTCAGACCCTTTACTCAGTACTTTGTTGAAGCACTTTTGGCATCCATTACAGCCTCAAGTCTTCTTGGGTATGACGATGCAAGCTTGGCACACCTGTATTTGTGGAGTTTCTCCCATTCTTCTCTGCAGATCCTCTCAAGCTCTGCCAGGTTGGATGTGGAGCACAGCTGTTTTCAGGTCTCTCCAGATATGTTAGATCGGGTTCAAGTCCGGGATCTGGCTGGGCCACTAAAGAACATTCTGAGACTTGTCCCAAAGCCACTCCTGCATTTTCTTGACTGTGTGCTTAGGGTTGTTGTCCCAGTCCCTGCCACTGAAAAACATCCCCACAGCATGATGCTGCCACCACAATACTTCACCGTAGGGATGGTGCCAGGTTTCCTCCAGACATGACACTTGGCATTCAGTCCAAAGAGTTCCATCCTGGTTTCATCAGACCAGAGAATCTTGTTTCTGTTTCTCGTGGTCTGAGAGTCCTTTAGGTTCCTTTTGGCAAACTCCAAGCGGGCTGTCTGTGCCTTTTACTGAGAAGTGGCTTCCGTCTGGCCACTCTACCATAAAGGCCTGATTAGTGGACTGCTGCAAAGATGGTTGTCCTTATGTAAGGTTCTCCCATCTCCACAGAGGAACTCTAGAGCTCTGACAGAGTGAACATCGGGTTCTTGGTCAATTCCCTGACCAAAGCCCTTCTACACCGATTGCTCAGTTTGGCCGGGCAGCCAGCTCTAGGAAGAGTCTTGGTGGTTCCAAACTTCTTTCATTTAAGAATGATGTAGATGTAGGCCACTGATTTCTTGGTGACCAAGATCTGTGCATCGACACAATCCTGTCTCGGAAGCTCTACGGACAATTCCTTCCACCTCATGGCTTGAATTTTGCTCTGACATGTACTGTCAACTGTGGGTCCTCATATAGGCATGTGTGTGTCTTTACAAATCATGTCCAATCAATGGAATTTGCCACAGGTGGACTCCAATCAAGTTGTAGAAACATCTCAAGGATGATCAATTGGAAACAAGATGCACCTGAGCTCAATTTCGAATCTCATAGCAAAGGGTCTGAATATTTATGTAAATAAGGTATTTCTGCAAACATTTATAAAAACCTGTTTTTGCTTCGTCATTGTGGGATATTGTGTGTAGATTGCTGATGATTATAAAGTCACTGTATGTGGCCACATTATTATACGACTTAGGAGAATGATGATCTGCAACAGACAGCGCATCTCAGTATCAGACGTAAAAATACAGCCAGACTGCCCTGCTACTGTGCCGTTCTAGACCTTATAAACTGTCATGAGTAGACCCACTACTGATCCAAATGGTACGAAACAACTGTTCTGCTCTTTCATGTGCAATGATGCACCTGGTCTCTCTACTGCCAATCAGCTATTCCTCTATGTTCTTCTATTCCTCTATGTTCTTCTATTCCTCTATGTTCTTCTATTCCTCTATGCTCTTGTGGATTTATATAGAAAATTGCCGCATGACACACAGGTTGGGATACCAAGGTCAATTGTGAACCAACTATATTAATTTGGGGACAGGTCGAAACACACATGAAGCTTTCATGGACATTTAGCTAGCTTGCTGTTTTGTCCTGGGAGATGAACATGGGTTGCTATTCTATATGAGGTGCATATGGTACTTTTTTTTGTTTCTGTGTCTTTGTGAAGTTTTGACCAATTTTGGGTCACACAGAATCATGTGCTCTGTACCCACGGCAATTGATCCACTGATGAAGGGGAAAACCTTATTCGTTTTTGGTTGGTTTTCTTTGATTGGTCTCTCCTCATTTATTCTTCTTCTTCTGTGGATTTTAAATGGCGGTTGGCAACCAAGTTTTACGGTGTATTACCGCCACCAACGGGACTGGAGGGTGGACCTTGTTCATCTTTCAATCACCCATGTGGGTATATGCTTGTAAAAAACAATGAGTAGATGGGAGAGGCGGGACTTGCAGCGCGTCAAGTAATTTTTTGGCTCCTGGCTACGCAGACGCCAGCGAGCAGTTTGGATGAGATGATTGAATAACATATACACGTATGCGCACTCAACTTGGGCGGTCTGTTCAGCATGTACTTTTTTGGAAGACTTGGACATCGCTTTTATTTATTTGCATAAAGTTCACCTTTCCCCAACTTTGGTCCTTCCTTCCCATACGCCCCTCACCCAATCGTCCCCCCACCCACTTCACTTCCCTCCATTGAAAATGAATGAGGCTCTGTTGTTTCATTGCACCCAACGATTTATGTGGAAATTAACTGTTAGACTGGTAGAGTATATTGACCTGTGGTATAGTAAGCACCCGGTAAAGCGTAGTGCATAAGGGAAGTAACAATCCTATCTATCTATCTGTCTATCTGTCTGTCTGTCTGTCTGTGTGTGTGTATGCATGTATGTATGTATGTATGTGCTGGAAATTGTCTCCCACATGTATTATGCACCTACTAATCCAGCCTGTAGATGGTCCTGTTGCTCTTGTTATTGCTGTTGCGCTCCACTGACAAAATGCAGTATTCTAGTTGGCCAGCAGGGGTCAATACAAACTCACACTAGACAGAGCCGTAGATATCTCCATTTTGGATAGAGCAGGGATATTCAAATCTTACTCTATGAGGTCTGGGAGTACTGCCGTATTTCTGTTCTACTTGATAATTAATTTCACCCACCTGGTGTCCCTGGTCTAAATCAGTACCTGCTTAGGACAGGAGGTTGCTGGCAACTTAATTGGGGAGAATGGGCTTGTGGTAATGGCAGGAGCGGAATGCGTGGAATGGTATCAAATACATCAAAAACAGGGTTTCAATGTGAATTTGAGGATTCTAGAGTAAGGGCCAGTGGAAGACATGTCATCTTATCATGCTTATCTGAATCCAATAGATAGAGAACATCACATCACATTCAAATATTATTTGGACACTGACACATTTTCATCCACAGTTAACTAACATAGAAGTGTTAATATATCATATTATATATTTTTTTAAATCTAAAGCAACTTACAGCATTCTTGTAATACATTTTATGTATGGTTAGTCTAATGAATCGAACTTACTATACATCGCAGGCACCATGCTCTGCCGACCATGCTCTACCAACTGAGCTACAGAGTACCACAGCTCAGAAAAAGGCAAAACAGCACATCTTTGGTGTAGCACTTTAATGTAGTCAGTGGCCATAGTTTAATGTACAATGGCAATATGTTCAAACAGATAGACATGGTCTACAAAGACCTGTAAACCATGTTTTCTGTTGCCAGCGTCCCTCGTCCTTGGGAGAGCCACTGTGTCAGTAGTACTCTGTTGTTTTGGCTTGAAGACACTGGCTTGATTCAGCTATTCTGTAATTTTCCCAATGCAGCTTACTAAGACTAGGAGCAACACATGGTTTAAGGCATTTGAAGGAATGGGGCATAATCAGACAGAGACACAGGCATTAGGCTCAGACATGGCCAGACCAATGGACCAAAGGATGCAGAAGGCATACATGGGTTCAAATAGTATTTAAAATATTTTAAATACTTAAGCTGTGATTGTTTGAGCTTGCCTGCAGCAATGGAACCAATGAACTGGTTCCAAAAGTGCAAACTAATCTTGCCCATCTGGCCGGGATGAGCAGGGAAACAGACAGGAAAGAGAGGGGAGGAATGAAAGAGAAAGAGATGGTGCCTGTGAGAGTTGGTGGGAAAGAATAGCTGGGAGAGGATGAGAGAGATTTGGGGCAGCTGCCTCAACTAATTTAAGGATGAAAGATAGCCAGTAAACATCCACTACGGTTGGCTGAAACACAGTAGCAGTGTACTGTATTGCTGAACACAATCAGTGTGTGTCTGTGTATGTGTTAAGGAGAGAGTGCCAGAGAGAGCATGCCTGGGTGGAAAGAGATAATGGGGAGGTCGTGGGGAGGTTTGTTTTGTTTTCTCTCTGTGTGTGTGTGTGTGTGTGTGTGTGTGTGTGTGTGTGTGTGTGGAGACGGATGGTTTGTGGTCTCTTTCAAATGTCAGACCTTCCTTGTTGCTAAAAGTGTCTCTTATCTTATGTTTGCTGGTACTGGTCCCTGTTCGACTTTTTGTGATGTTGTTGGCGAGCTCTGTGTTCTAAATAATGTTCTAAGAATTGTTCTAATATTCCTCTGTCTTCTTAGAGCTCTGTGATGGTCATAGAACTCTCTATGTTTGGTCATTTGTTGATTAGCATTTTGCCCACACGCTTCAAGAGCCAACGTACGAAACAGAAGACATTGGTTTCCAATACTAAATGGACAGTAAGTTATTTTGATACTGTATGTCCAGTCAATTAACATTTAGAAGGATGTTGTTTAGTACGAGTGATCAACAACAAGAGAATGGAGCCTAGAAGGCGGATATTTCAAGTGATAGAGTATTTTTGTTTTTCAAGAGAATGCACAGCAAATAATAGTCTACACTCTAAGAAAAACCTAAAATGGTTATTCGGCTGTCCCTACAGGATAACCCTTTTAAGAACCCTTTTTGGTTCCAGGTAGAACCCTTTTGGGTTCAATGTAAAACAATTTCCACAAAGGGTTCTACATGGAACCCAAAAAGGTTCTACTTGAAACCAAAAAGGGCTCTCCTATGGGGACAGCCGAAGATCCCTTTTGGAAGCCTTTTTTATAATAGTGTATTTGGTACACAGGAGTCTGGTATTAGTGTTGTTGATTCTAAATGGTTTGTCCCCCCAGAGACTCAAGAGTTCTACAGACTGACACTTTGGGTTGTAAGTGAATTTCCGGACTTGTTGTTGTTGTTGAAAACAAGCTGGCCTATTGTAAAGGTAACCTCTACTGTGTCCCACAACTAACCACTCTTTCTGTGTGTGTGTGTGTGCATACTTGTCTCTCTCTGTGTTTGTGTGTGTGTGCGCTCGCATCCGTGTCAGTATGTGTGTGTGTCTGCTCTATTGTAGATGTTCTACCCCTACTGCTACCCACAACCACTCTCTCACACACTGTTTACCATGATAATACTGGCTCTGGCACTTTCCCTGGCTGGCACTGTCATTCCCTCTCATCCTTATGTAATTTCATTGTAATTAGCCAGTGTTTTCATATTTCCTTAAGCCCCGTCGTTCATTTTGGCATTTCCCCCCTCTGGTTCCTTTCATCTGTTACTGGGGGATCATACAGAGAGGCTGCCAAAAGTTTGGTGTATTGTGTGTGTGTGTGTGTTGTGGTCCGCTCCCGACTCGAGGATAATAAACCCGGCAGTAAACAAAAGATAAAATAGCCAAAGCAGAAGAGGGGGCAAAATCAACACAATGAAAATCTGTTGGATGGATACTGTGCTGACTGTTGGAGTGTGTCAATCTTGAATCTTTCTTAGGTGTTTGTGAAGAGCTATGAGAGCTACTGTATCTATGGGAGTTTGGGACATGTCTTTGTGGAATTGTCTAGTCAGCTTTGTTTGGTCAAAAAAGGCAGTGAGATCGATGTGTGTCAATAGTCTGCCTTCCCAATTCAACGTCTATTCCACGTGTTGGTTCAACATAATTTCATTGAAAGGACATGGAAACAACGTTGATTCAACCAATGTGTGCCCAGTCGGTTTATTGTAGGTCAGTTGCAACTAAGGCCTCAATGTTTATAGATCTATGACAGAACTTGGTTTAGAATAGTTTCTGTCATGATGATCGTCTGCTAATAGCGGGCCAGCAGAGGCAAGAAAGGGTTCAAAGTAGGGTTGCAAAATTTCCTAAAATTCCCAGATTTTTCAGAAATCCTGTTTGAAAGATTCAGAGCATCAAGCGAGAATATGCATGAAATCCCTGAATCCTCCAACTGGGATTTCCAGAAAACCTGAGAAGTTAGGGAAAGTTAAATTTTTTATTGCAACCCTAGTACTATAGGTTCCCATATCAGGTTACGAGTAATCTCCTTATGCTCTGTAGTAGTTGTGGAGTTATATCAAGGCCTATCAGAAGCTCTGTTAGAGGATCATGGTATCATGTCCCAGACTCTGTCTCCTCTCCAGGCATGTTACTACAATCTGTGTCTGTTGGGAAGTGGGGGCTTCTCCCTCTGTCTCTGTGTCCTCTCCAGTCTGTTACTACTGTCTGTGTCTTCCCTGTTGGGAAGTGGGGCCTTCTGTCTCTGTGTCCTCTCCAGGCCTGTTACTACTGTCTGTGTCTTCCCTGTTGGGAAGTTGGGCCTTCTGTCTCTGTGTCCTCTCCAGGCCTGTTACTACTGTCTGTGTCTTCCCTGTTGGGAAGTTGGGCCTTCTGTCTCTGTGTCCTCTCCAGGCCTGTTACTACTGTCTGTGTCTTCCCTGTTGGGAAGTTGGGCCTTCTGTCTCTGTGTCCTCTCCAGGCCTGTTACTACTGTCTGTGTCTTCCCTGTTGGGAAGTTGGGCCTTCTGTCTCTGTCTCTTCAGCCCCTCTGACCCTCTCTGGTTATCTCACATTCCGTGTTTACTACTGTCGCTATGTTAATAATACTCCAATTAGACTGATAATACACGGTGGTGTGCAAATGAGGCTTCTTGCATAGTTCGTGTGTGTGTCTGTCTCTCTCTCTGTTTGTACAGCATGTTCTGCCACAGCCCCAAACCAGGGAATTTGGGGCTGTGGTTGGAATTGTTGGTCTCTGGCAAATACCTCTTTCTTACTTGTCCTAGTTTTATCAGTTGCAGTATTAGCATACTGTAGGCCCCTTCAATTCACAATGACATACTTTTTTAGTTTTTAAACCCTAAAGCCGTGGCTGTCATTTATGAAGGTTAGTGAGGGCTCACTCAGTCTATATTCGCAGAGCGAGAGCCAGTTCAGTAATAGCCAGGAAAATATCAGCTGTAATATTCATCTTATTTGACAGAGCCAGTCATAGCTTGAGGCCAAACATACTTTTACATCTCACTCTTTCTATTATTGATGGTATGTTTACTGGGCTTATAACATCAGACAACCATGTAGCATATGTATGGCATAACCATGTTATTATTGATGACTCATATTTTGATATATTTCTTAGTAAATGGTAGTGATGTGAGCAAAATGTGTACTGAGTATAGGGTTGAATGTAATTTTTGTGCCACTAGATGGCAGAATGCCCTTGCCTGCTTACTTTGGCAGGGCTGCTCTACTGCTGTAGGATTCGAACCGAGTCCTACTGTAGGAGTCGAACCGAGTAACCAAAAAAGTGTTAAACAAATCAAAATATATTTGAGATTCATCAAAGCAGCCACCCATTGCCTTGACGGCAGCTTTGCACACTCTTGACATTCTCTCAACCAGCTTCATGAGGAATGCTTTTCCAACAGTCTTGAAGGAGCTCCCACATATGCTGAGCACTTGTTGGCTGCTTTTCCTTCACTCTGCGGTCCAACTCATCCCAAACCATCTCAATTGGGTTGAGGTCGGGTGATTGTGGAGGCCAGGTCATCTGATGCAGCACTACATCAGTCTTCTTGGTTAAATAGCCCAAACACAGCCTGGAAGTGTTTCAGGTCATTGTCCTTTTGAAAAACTAATGATAGTCCCCCTAAGCCCAGACGAGATTGGATGGTGTATTGCTGCAGAATGCTGTGGTAGCCATACTGGTTAAGTGTGCCTTGAATTCTAAATAAATCACCAACAGTGTCATCAGCAAAGTACCCCCACAGCCTAAAACCTCCACCTCCTTGCTTCAAGGTGGTAACCACACATGCAGAGATCATCCATTCACCTACTCTGTATCTCCCAAAGACACGCCGGTCTCAAATTAGTACTCATTAGTACTCAAAGGACAGATTTTCACCGGTCTAATGTCTATTGCTGGTGTTTCTTGGCCCAAGCAAGTCTCTTCTTGTTATTGGTGTCCTTAAGTACAATGCGCATCTGTAAATAGCCCACCCAACTACCTCATCCCCATATTGTTATTTAAAAATGTTTTGCTCCTTTGCACCCCAGTATCTCTACTTGCACATTCATCTTCTGCACATCTATCACTCCAGTGTTTAATTGCTAAATTGTAATTATTTCACCACTATGGCCTATTTATTGCCTCACCTCCCTTATCTTACTTCATTTGCACACACTGTATACATACATTTTTATTGTGTTATTGACTGTATGTTTGTTTATCCCATGTGTAAGTCTGTGTTGTTTGAATTGCACTGCTTTGCTTTATCTTGGCCAGGTCATAGTTGTAAATGAGAACTTGTTCTCAACTGGCCTACCTGGTTAAATAAAGTTGAAATAAAAAATATAATAAAAAAGTAGTGGTTTCTTTGCAGCAATTCAACCATGGAGGCCTGATTCACGCAGTCTGCTATGAACAGTTGATGTAGAGATGTGTCTGATACTTGAGATGTGAAGCATTTATTTGGGCTGCAATCTGACTCTAATGAGCTTATCCTCAAAAGCAGAGGTAACTCTGTGTCTTCCTTTCCTGTGGCGGTCCTCATGAGAGCCAGTTTCATCACAGTGCTTGATGCTTTTTGCGACTGCACTTGAAGAAAATGTCTAAGTTCTTGACATTTTCCGCATTGACTGACCTTCATGTCTTATATGAATGATGGAATGTCGTTTCTCTTTGATAATTTGAGCTGTTCTTGACATAACATGGACTTGGTCCTTTACCAAATAGGGCTATACAACCCCTACCTTGTCAAAACACAACTGATTGGCTCAAATGCATAAAGAAGGAAAGAAATTCCACACATTAACTTTTAACAATTTTTAAATGAAATGCATTCCAGGTGACTACCTCATGAAGCTGGTTGAGAGAATTCCAAGAGTGTGCAAAGCTGACATCAATGCGAAGGGTGGCTACTTTGAAGAATCTCAAATATACAATCTATTTTTATGTGTTGAAAAAACTGTGGGTTACTACATGATTCCATATGTGTTATTTCATAGTTCTGATGACTTCACTATTATTCTACAAAGAAGAAAATAGTAAAAATAAAAATAAACGTGGAATGTGTAGGTGTGTGCAAACTTTTGACTGGTACTGTACATTCTTACAGTACATTATTTTTACTATTAAACATGCATGTTTTAGTAACTCCCTCTTGATGAAATACACGTAGGTCTTTTAAAAAGAAGATTACTTTATTATCCATTGTCTACAGGACAAACAGAAATTTCTCACACACACACATACACACAGTACGTGAAGCTATGTATTGTGTGCATGCACACACAAAGACTGATAATGGTTGTGGATTGAACGTTATGTATGTTACAATGTACTGATTTGCCTTGCTTTCTCGTTTGCCTAGCATTCTACAAATTAAATCAAATGTTGCTTGACACATGATTCGTAAACAACAGGTGTAGACTAACAGTGAAATGCTTACTTACACCACAGTAAGTGAATGCACTTTTCATTTTTAAAATTCCTGACAGTGATTGTGTCTGAGGTTGCCCTTGACGAAACCCAGCCAAACAGATGGTGCAAGAGCCTCCCTTTCAAATGTAATATGATTATGATTAATATAGGCTATGTGCTCATTCAAGAGCTATTGGGATAGTGATGCAGTGTGTTGACCATGTGTAGCAAATGGGGATGGGCGGTGTGCGTGTCTGTGTGTGTGTGTTTGTGTGTAAGCGCGAGAGAGAATGAGGGAGAGTAAATGGGGTGTCGGTGCACTGATATGAGTGTGTGTTAGTCAGTCAAGCTGTGCCAGCCAAGGAAATCAAATCCTATGAAATGGCTTTTGGGGTTAGTCATTCAGTAGTAAATCTGGTAACCTAGCGCTAACCTGGTTCAGTGTGACAGGGTCTAGGTCTGCTGATTCAGTACCGCTACGTCTTGGCTGGTACAGTGTGACAGGGCCTAGGTCTGCTGATTCAGTACCACTACGTCTTGGCTGGTTCAGTGTGACAGGGTCTAGGTCTGCTGATTATGTACCACTACGTCTTGGCTGGTTCAGTGTGACAGGGCCTAGGTCTGCTGATTCAGTACCACTACGTCTTGGCTGGTTCAGTGTGACAGGGTCTAGGTCTGCTGATTATGTACCGCTACGTCTTGGCTGGTTCAGTGTGACAGGGTCTAGGTCTGCTGATTATGTACCACTACGTCTTGGCTGGTTCAGTGTGACAGGGTCTAGGTCTGCTGATTATGTACCACTACGCCTTGGCTGGTTCAGTGTGACAGAGTCTAGGTCTGCTGATTCAGTACCACTACGCCTTGGCTGGTTCAGTGTGACAGGGTCTAGGTCTGCTGATTCAGTACCACTACGTCTTGGCTGGTTCAGTGTGACAGGGTCTAGGTCTGCTGATTATGTACCGCCACGCCTTGGCTGGTTCAGTGTGACAGGGTCTAGGTCTGCTGATTCAGTACCGCTACGTCTTGGCTGGTTCAGTGTGACAGGGTCTAGGTCTGCTGATTCAGTACCACTACGTCTTGGCTGGTTCAGTGTGACAGGGTCTAGGTCTGCTGATTCAGTACCACTACGTCTTGGCTGGTTCAGTGTGACAGGGTCTAGGTCTGCTGATTATGTACCGCCACGCCTTGGCTGGTTCAGTGTGACAGGGTCTAGGTCTGCTGATTCAGTACCGCCACGTCTTGGCTGGTTCAGTGTGACAGGGTCTAGGTCTGCTGATTCAGTACCACTACGTCTTGGCTGGTTCAGTGTGACAGGGTCTAGGTCTGCTGATTCAGTACCGCTACGCCTTGGCTGGTTCAGTGTGACAGAGTCTAGGTCTGCTGATTCAGTACCACTACGTCTTGGCTGGTTCAGTGTGACAGGGTCTAGGTCTGCTGATTCAGTACCACTACGTCTTGGCTGGTTCAGTGTGACAGGGTCTAGGTCTGCTGATTATGTACCGCTACGTCTTGGCTGGTTCAGTGTGACAGAGTCTAGGTCTGCTGATTCAGTACCACTACGTCTTGGCTAGTTCAGTGTGACAGGGTCTAGGTCTGCTGATACAGTACCACTACGTCTTGGCTAGTTCAGTGTGACAGGGTCTAGGTCTGCTGATTCAGTACCACTACGTCTTGGCTGGTTCAGTGTGACAGGGTCTAGGTCTGCTGATTCAGTACCACTACGTCTTGGCTGGTTCAGTGTGACAGGGTCTAGGTCTGCTGATTATGTACCACTACGTCTTGGCTGGTTCAGTGTGACAGGGTCTAGGTCTGCTGATTCAGTACCACTACGTCTTGGCTGGTTCAGTGTGACAGGGTCTAGGTCTGCTGATTCAGTACCACTACGTCTTGGCTGGTTCAGTGTGACAGGGTCTAGGTCTGCTGATTCAGTACCACTACGTCTTGGCTGGTTCAGTGTGACAGGGTCTAGGTCTGCTGATTCAGTACCACTACGTCTTGGCTGGTTCAGTGTGACAGGGTCTAGGTCTGCTGATTATGTACCACTACGTCTTGGCTGGTTCAGTGTGACAGGGTCTAGGTCTGCTGATTCAGTACCACTACGTCTTGGCTGGTTCAGTGTGAAAGGGTCTAGGTCTGCTGATTCAGTACCACTACGTCTTGGCTGGTTCAGTGTGACAGGGTCTAGGTCTGCTGATTCAGTACCACTACGTCTTGGCTGGTTCAGTGTGACAGGGTCTAGGTCTGCTGATTATGTACCACTACGTCTTGGCTGGTTCAGTGTGACAGAGTCTAGGTCTGCTGATTCAGTACCACTACGTCTTGGCTGGTTCAGTGTGACAGGGTCTAGGTCTGCTGATTATGTACCGCTACGTCTTGGCTAGTTCAGTGTGACAGGGTCTAGGTCTGCTGATTACGTACCGCTACGTCTTGGCTGGTTCAGTGTGACAGGGTCTAGGTCTGCTTATTATGTACCACTACGTCTTGGCTGGTTCAGTGTGACAGGGCCTAGGTCTGCTGATTCAGTACCACTACGTCTTGGCTGGTTCAGTGTGACAGAGTCTAGGTCTGCTGATTCAGTACCACTACGTCTTGGCTGGTTCAGTGTGACAGGGTCTAGGTCTGCTGATTATGTACCGCTACGTCTTGGCTGGTTCAGTGTGACAGGGTCTAGGTCTGCTGATTCAGTACCGCTACGTCTTGGCTGGTTCAGTGTGACAGGGTCTAGGTCTGCTGATTCAGTACCACTACGTCTTGGCTGGTTCAGTGTGACAGGGTCTAGGTCTGCTGATTCAGTACCGCTACGTCTTGGCTGGTTCAGTGTGACAGAGTCTAGGTCTGCTGATTCAGTACCACTACGTCTTGGCTGGTTCAGTGTGACAGGGTCTAGGTCTGCTGATTCAGTACCACTACGTCTTGGCTGGTTCAGTGTGACAGGGTCTAGGTCTGCTGATTCAGTACCACTACGTCTTGGCTGGTTCAGTGTGACAGGGTCTAGGTCTGCTGATTCAGTACCGCTACGTCTTGGCTGGTTCAGTGTGACAGGGTCTAGGTCTGCTGATTCAGTACCACTACGTCTTGGCTGGTTCAGTGTGACAGGGTCTAGGTCTGCTGATTATGTACCGCTACGTCTTGGCTGGTTCAGTGTGACAGGGTCTAGGTCTGCTGATTATGTACCGCTACGTCTTGGCTGGTTCAGTGTGACAGAGTCTAGGTCTGCTGATTCAGTACCACTACGTCTTGGCTAGTTCAGTGTGACAGGGTCTAGGTCTGCTGATACAGTACCACTACGTCTTGGCTAGTTCAGTGTGACAGGGTCTAGGTCTGCTGATTCAGTACCACTACGTCTTGGCTGGTTCAGTGTGACAGGGTCTAGGTCTGCTGATTCAGTACCACTACGTCTTGGCTGGTTCAGTGTGACAGGGTCTAGGTCTGCTGATTATGTACCACTACGTCTTGGCTGGTTCAGTGTGACAGGGTCTAGGTCTGCTGATTCAGTACCACTACGTCTTGGCTGGTTCAGTGTGACAGGGTCTAGGTCTGCTGATTACGCACTGCCACGTCCTTGGCTGGTTCAGTGTGACAGGGTCTAGGTCTGCTGATTCAGTACCACTACGTCTTGGCTGGTTCAGTGTGACAGGGTCTAGGTCTGCTGATTCAGTACCACTACGTCTTGGCTGGTTCAGTGTGACAGGGTCTAGGTCTGCTGATTATGTACCACTACGCCTTGGCTGGTTCAGTGTGACAGGGTCTAGGTCTGCTGATTCAGTACCACCACGTCTTGGCTGGTTCAGTGTGACAGGGTCTAGGTCTGCTGATTCAGTACCACTACGTCTTGGCTGGTTCAGTGTGACAGGGTCTAGGTCTGCTGATTATGTACCACTACGTCTTGGCTGGTTCAGTGTGACAGAGTCTAGGTCTGCTGATTCAGTACCACTACGTCTTGGCTGGTTCAGTGTGACAGGGTCTAGGTCTGCTGATTATGTACCGCTACGTCTTGGCTAGTTCAGTGTGACAGGGTCTAGGGTCTGCTGATTACGCATCGCCACGCGTCTTGGCTGGTTCAGTGTGACAGGGTCTAGGTCTGCTTATTATGTACCACTACGTCTTGGCTGGTTCAGTGTGACAGGGCCTAGGTCTGCTGATTCAGTACCACTACGTCTTGGCTGGTTCAGTGTGACAGAGTCTAGGTCTGCTGATTCAGTACCACTACGTCTTGGCTGGTTCAGTGTGACAGGGTCTAGGTCTGCTGATTCAGTACCACTACGTCTTGGCTGGTTCAGTGTGACAGGGTCTAGGTCTGCTGATTATGTACCACTACGTCTTGGCTGGTTCAGTGTGACAGGGTCTAGGTCTGCTGATTCAGTACCACTACGTCTTGGCTGGTTCAGTGTGACAGGGTCTAGGTCTGCTGATTCAGTACCGCTACGTCTTGGCTGGTTCAGTGTGACAGGGTCTAGGTCTGCTGATTATGTACCGCTACGTCTTGGCTGGTTCAGTGTGACAGGGTCTAGGTCTGCTGATTCAGTACCACTACGTCTTGGCTGGTTCAGTGTGACAGTGTCTAGGTCTGCTGATTCAGTACCACTACGTCTTGGCTGGTTCAGTGTGACAGTGTCTAGGTCTGCTGATTCAGTACCACTACGTCTTGGCTGGTTCAGTGTGACAGAGTCTAGGTCTGCTGATTCAGTACCACTACGTCTTGGCTGGTTCAGTGTGACAGGGTCTAGGTCTGCTGATTCAGTACCACTACGTCTTGGCTGGTTCAGTGTGACAGGTTCTAGGTCTGCTGATTATGTACCGCTACGTCTTGGCTGGTTCAGTGTGACAGGGTCTAGGTCTGCTGATTCAGTACCACTACGTCTTGGCTGGTTCAGTGTGACAGGGTCTAGGTCTGCTGATTATGTACCGCTACGTCTTGGCTAGTTCAGTGTGACAGGGTCTAGGTCTGCTGATTCAGTACCACTACGTCTTGGCTGGTTCAGTGTGACAGGGTCTAGGTCTGCTGATTCAGTACCACTACATCTTGGCTGGTTCAGTGTGACAGGGTCTAGGTCTGCTGATTCAGTACCGCTACGTCTTGGCTGGTTCAGTGTGACAGGGTCTAGGTCTGCTGATTCAGTACCACTACGTCTTGGCTGGTTCAGTGTGACAGGGTCTAGGTCTGTTGATTCAGTACCACTACGTCTTGGCTGGTTCAGTGTGACAGGGTCTAGGTCTGCTTATTATGTACCACTACGTCTTGGCTGGTTCAGTGTGACAGGGCCTAGGTCTGCTGATTCAGTACCACTACGTCTTGGCTGGTTCAGTGTGACAGAGTCTAGGTCTGCTGATTCAGTACCACTACGTCTTGGCTGGTTCAGTGTGACAGGGTCTAGGTCTGCTGATTATGTACCACTACGTCTTGGCTGGTTCAGTGTGACAGGGTCTAGGTCTGCTGATTCAGTACCGCTACGTCTTGGCTAGTTCAGTGTGACAGGGTCTAGGTCTGCTGATTCAGTACCACTACGTCTTGGCTGGTTCAGTGTGACAGGGTCTAGGTCTGCTGATTATGTACCGCTACGTCTTGGCTAGTTCAGTGTGACAGGGTCTAGGTCTGCTGATTACGTACCGCTACGTCTTGGCTGGTTCAGTGTGACAGGGTCTAGGTCTGCTTATTATGTACCACTACGTCTTGGCTGGTTCAGTGTGACAGGGCCTAGGTCTGCTGATTCAGTACCACTACGTCTTGGCTGGTTCAGTGTGACAGAGTCTAGGTCTGCTGATTCAGTACCACTACGTCTTGGCTGGTTCAGTGTGACAGGGTCTAGGTCTGCTGATTATGTACCGCCACGCCTTGGCTGGTTCAGTGTGACAGGGTCTAGGTCTGCTGATTCAGTACCGCTCGTCTTGGCTGGTTCAGTGTGACAGGGTCTAGGTCTGCTGATTCAGTACCACTACGTCTTGGCTGGTTCAGTGTGACAGGGTCTAGGTCTGCTGATTCAGTACCGCTTACGCCTTGGCTGGTTCAGTGTGACAGAGTCTAGGTCTGCTGATTCAGTACCACTACGCCTTGGCTGGTTCAGTGTGACAGGGTCTAGGTCTGCTGATTCAGTACCACTACGCCTTGGCTGGTTCAGTGTGACAGGGTCTAGGTCTGCTGATTCAGTACCGCTACGTCTTGGCTGGTTCAGTGTGACAGGGTCTAGGTCTGCTGATTCAGTACCGCTACGCCTTGGCTGGTTCAGTGTGACAGGGTCTAGGTCTGCTGATTCAGTACCACTACGCCTTGGCTGGTTCAGTGTGACAGGGTCTAGGTCTGCTGATTATGTACCGCCACGCCTTGGCTGGTTCAGTGTGACAGTGTCTAGGTCTGCTGATTATGTACCGCTACGTCTTGGCTGGTACAGTGTGACAGAGTCTAGGTCTGCTGATTCAGTACCACTACGTCTTGGCTAGTTCAGTGTGACAGGGTCTAGGTCTGCTGATACAGTACCACTACGTCTTGGCTAGTTCAGTGTGACAGGGTCTAGGTCTGCTGATTCAGTACCACTACGTCTTGGCTGGTTCAGTGTGACAGGGTCTAGGTCTGCTGATTCAGTACCACTACGCCTTGGCTGGTTCAGTGTGACAGGGTCTAGGTCTGCTGATTATGTACCACTACGCCTTGGCTGGTTCAGTGTGACAGGGTCTAGGTCTGCTGATTCAGTACCACTACGTCTTGGCTGGTTCAGTGTGACAGGGTCTAGGTCTGCTGATTACGCATCGCCACGCCTTGGCTGGTTCAGTGTGACAGGGTCTAGGTCTGCTGATTCAGTACCACTACGTCTTGGCTGGTTCAGTGTGACAGGGTCTAGGTCTGCTGATTCAGTACCACTACGCCTTGGCTGGTTCAGTGTGACAGGGTCTAGGTCTGCTGATTCAGTACCACTACGCCTTGGCTGGTTCAGTGTGACAGGGTCTAGGTCTGCTGATTATGTACCACTCGTCTTGGCTGGTTCAGTGTGACAGGGTCTAGGTCTGCTGATTCAGTACCACTCGTCTTGGCTGGTTCAGTGTGACAGGGTCTAGGTCTGCTGATTCAGTACCACTACGTCTTGGCTGGTTCAGTGTGACAGGGTCTAGGTCTGCTGATTATGTACCACTACGTCTTGGCTGGTTCAGTGTGACAGAGTCTAGGTCTGCTGATTCAGTACCACTACGCCTTGGCTGGTTCAGTGTGACAGGGTCTAGGTCTGCTGATTATGTACCGCCACGCCTTGGCTAGTTCAGTGTGACAGGGTCTAGGTCTGCTGATTACGCATCGCCACGCCTTGGCTGGTTCAGTGTGACAGGGTCTAGGTCTGCTTATTATGTACCACTACGCCTTGGCTGGTTCAGTGTGACAGGGCCTAGGTCTGCTGATTCAGTACCACTACGCCTTGGCTGGTTCAGTGTGACAGAGTCTAGGTCTGCTGATTCAGTACCACCACGCCTTGGCTGGTTCAGTGTGACAGGGTCTAGGTCTGCTGATTCAGTACCACTACGTCTTGGCTGGTTCAGTGTGACAGGGTCTAGGTCTGCTGATTATGTACCACCACGCCTTGGCTGGTTCAGTGTGACAGGGTCTAGGTCTGCTGATTCAGTACCACTACGCCTTGGCTGGTTCAGTGTGACAGGGTCTAGGTCTGCTGATTCAGTACCGCTACGCCTTGGCTGGTTCAGTGTGACAGGGTCTAGGTCTGCTGATTATGTACCGCCACGCCTTGGCTGGTTCAGTGTGACAGGGTCTAGGTCTGCTGATTCAGTACCACTCACGCCTTGGCTGGTTCAGTGTGACAGTGTCTAGGTCTGCTGATTCAGTACCACTACGCCTTGGCTGGTTCAGTGTGACAGTGTCTAGGTCTGCTGATTCAGTACCACCACGTCTTGGCTGGTTCAGTGTGACAGAGTCTAGGTCTGCTGATTCAGTACCACTACGTCTTGGCTGGTTCAGTGTGACAGGGTCTAGGTCTGCTGATTCAGTACCACTACGTCTTGGCTGGTTCAGTGTGACAGGTTCTAGGTCTGCTGATTATGTACCGCCACGCCTTGGCTGGTTCAGTGTGACAGGGTCTAGGTCTGCTGATTCAGTACCACTACGCCTTGGCTGGTTCAGTGTGACAGGGTCTAGGTCTGCTGATTATGTACCGCCACGCCTTGGCTAGTTCAGTGTGACAGGGTCTAGGTCTGCTGATTCAGTACCACTACGCCTTGGCTGGTTCAGTGTGACAGGGTCTAGGTCTGCTGATTCAGTACCACTACGTCTTGGCTGGTTCAGTGTGACAGGGTCTAGGTCTGCTGATTCAGTACCGCCACGCCTTGGCTGGTTCAGTGTGACAGGGTCTAGGTCTGCTGATTCAGTACCACTACGCCTTGGCTGGTTCAGTGTGACAGGGTCTAGGTCTGTTGATTCAGTACCACTACGTCTTGGCTGGTTCAGTGTGACAGGGTCTAGGTCTGCTTATTATGTACCACTACGTCTTGGCTGGTTCAGTGTGACAGGGCCTAGGTCTGCTGATTCAGTACCACTACGCCTTGGCTGGTTCAGTGTGACAGAGTCTAGGTCTGCTGATTCAGTACCACTACGCCTTGGCTGGTTCAGTGTGACAGGGTCTAGGTCTGCTGATTATGTACCACTACGCCTTGGCTGGTTCAGTGTGACAGGGTCTAGGTCTGCTGATTCAGTACCGCCACGCCTTGGCTGGTTCAGTGTGACAGGGCCTAGGTCTGCTGATTCAGTACCACTACATCTTGGCTGGTTCAGTGTGACAGGGTCTAGGTCTGCTGATTATGTACCGCCACGCCTTGGCTGGTTCAGTGTGACAGGGTCTAGGTCTGCTGATTATGTACCACTACGTCTTGGCTGGTTCAGTGTGACAGGGCCTAGGTCTGCTGATTCAGTACCGCTACGTCTTGGCTGGTTCAGTGTGACAGGGCCTAGGTCTGCTGATTCAGTACCACTACGTCTTGGCTGGTTCAGTGTGACAGGGTCTAGGTCTGCTGATTCAGTACCACTACGTCTTGGCTGGTTCAGTGTGACAGGGTCTAGGTCTGCTGATTATGTACCGCTACGCCTTGGCTGGTTCAGTGTGACAGGGCCTAGGTCTGCTGATTCAGTACCACTACGTCTTGGCTGGTTCAGTGTGACAGGGTCTAGGTCTGCTGATTCAGTACCACTACGCCTTGGCTGGTTCAGTGTGACAGAGTCTAGGTCTGCTTGATTCAGTACCACTACGCCTTGGCTGGTTCAGTGTGACAGGGTCTAGGTCTGCTGATTCAGTACCACTACGCCTTGGCTGGTTCAGTGTGACAGGGTTCAGGTCTGCTGATTATGTACCGCCACGCCTTGGCTGGTTCAGTGTGACAGGGTCTAGGTCTGCTGATTCAGTACCACTACGCCTTGGCTGGTTCAGTGTGACAGGGTCTAGGTCTGCTGATTCAGTACCACTACGCCTTGGCTGGTTCAGTGTGACAGGGCCTAGGTCTGCTGATTCAGTACCACTACGCCTTGGCTGGTTCAGTGTGACAGGGTCTAGGTCTGCTGATTATGTACCGCCACGCCTTGGCTGGTTCAGTGTGACAGGGTCTAGGTCTGCTGATTATGTACCACTACGTCTTGGCTGGTTCAGTGTGACAGGGTCTAGGTCTGCTGATTCAGTACCGCTACGCCTTGGCTGGTTCAGTGTGACAGGGCCTAGGTCTGCTGATTCAGTACCACTACGTCTTGGCTGGTTCAGTGTGACAGGGTCTAGGTCTGCTGATTATGTACCGCTACGCCTTGGCTGGTTCAGTGTGACAGGGTCTAGGTCTGCTGATTATGTACCACTACGCCTTGGCTGGTTCAGTGTGACAGGGCCTAGGTCTGCTGATTCAGTACCGCCACGCCTTGGCTGGTTCAGTGTGACAGGGCCTAGGTCTGCTGATTCAGTACCACTACGCCTTGGCTGGTTCAGTGTGACAGGGTCTAGGTCTGCTGATTCAGTACCACTACGCCTTGGCTGGTTCAGTGTGACAGGGTCTAGGTCTGCTGATTATGTACCGCCACGCCTTGGCTGGTTCAGTGTGACAGGGCCTAGGTCTGCTGATTCAGTACCACTACGCCTTGGCTGGTTCAGTGTGACAGGGTCTAGGTCTGCTGATTATGTACCACTACGCCTTGGCTGGTTCAGTGTGACAGAGTCTAGGTCTGCTGATTCAGTACCACCACGCCTTGGCTGGTTCAGTGTGACAGGGTCTAGGTCTGCTGATTCAGTACCACTACGCCTTGGCTGGTTCAGTGTGACAGGGTCTAGGTCTGCTGATTCAGTACCACTACGCCTTGGCTGGTTCAGTGTGACAGGGTCTAGGTCTGCTGATTATGTACTGCTACGCCTTGGCTGGTTCAGTGTGACAGGGTCTAGGTCTGCTGATTCAGTACCACTACGTCTTGGCTGGTTCAGTGTGACAGGGTCTAGGTCTGCTGATTCAGTACCACTACGCCTTGGCTGGTTCAGTGTGACAGGGCCTAGGTCTGCTGATTCAGTACCACTACGCCTTGGCTGGTTCAGTGTGACAGGGTCTAGGTCTGCTGATTATGTACCGCCACGCCTTTGCTGGTTCAGTGTGACAGGGTCTAGGTCTGCTGATTATGTACCACTACGCCTTGGCTGGTTCAGTGTGACAGGGCCTAGGTCTGCTGATTCAGCACCACTACGCCTTTGCTGGTTCAGTGTGACAGGGCCTAGGTCTGCTGATTCAGTACCACTACGCCTTGGCTGGTTCAGTGTGACAGGGCCTAGGTCTGCTGATTCAGTACCGCTACGCCTTGGCTGGTTCAGTGTGACAGGGCCTAGGTCTGCTGATTCAGTACCACTACGTCTTGGCTGGTTCAGTGTGACAGGGTCTAGGTCTGCTGATTCAGTACCACTACGTCTTGGCTGGTTCAGTGTGACAGGGTCTAGGTCTGCTGATTCAGTACCACTACGTCTTGGCTGGTTCAGTGTGACAGGGTCTAGGTCTGCTGATTCAGTACCACTACGTCTTGGCTGGTTCAGTGTGACAGGGTCTAGGTCTGCTGATTCAGTACCACTACGTCTTGGCTGGTTCAGTGTGACAGGGTCTAGGTCTGCTGATTATGTACCACTACGTCTTGGCTGGTTCAGTGTGACAGGGTTCAGGTCTGCTGATTATGTACCGCTACGCCTTGGCTGGTTCAGTGTGACAGGGCCTAGGTCTGCTGATTCAGTACCACTGCGTCTTGGCTGGTTCAGTGTGACAGGTCTAGGTCTGCTGATTATGTACCGCTACGCCTTGCTGGTTCTGACAGTGTCTGATTGTGTCACGCCTTGGCTGCGTGCAGTTACGGTCTGCTGATTCAGTCTAGGGTCTAGGTCTGCTGATTCAGTCTGACAGGGTCTAGGTCTGCTGGATTATGTACCACTGTCGCCTTGGCTGGTTCAGTGTGACAGGTTCAGGTCTGCTGATTCAGTACCACTAATGCCTTGGCTGGTTCAGTGTGACAGGGTCTAGGTCTGCTGATTCAGTACCACTGCTGATTCAGTACCACTACGTCTTGGCTGTCTCAGTTCAGTTCAGGTCTGCTGATTCAGTACCACTACTGCCTTGGCTGGTTCAGTGTCTAGTCTGCTGCTGATTCAGTACCACTAATCGGTCTGCTGATTGACAGGGCTCCAGTCAGTACCACTACGTCTTGGCTGGTTCAGTGTGACAGGGTCTAGGTCTGCTGATTCAGTACCACTACGTCTTGAAGCTGGTTCCAGTGTGATAGGGTCTAGGTCTGGCTGATTATGTACCTTCGGCTGGTTCAGTGTGACAGAGTCTAGGTCTGCTGGATTCCAGTACCCACTACGTCTTGGCTGGTTCAGTGTGACAGGGTCTAGGTCTGCTGATGCGCCACGTCTTAGCTAGTTCAGTGTGACAGGGTCTAGGTCTGCTGGATTACGCAGCATCGCCACGCGTCTTGGCTGGTTCAGTGTGACAGGTGACAGGGTCTGCTTATTATGTACCACTACCACGTCTTGGCTGGTTCAGTGTGATTGGGGCCTAGGTCTGCTGATTCAGTACCACTCACGTCTTGGCTGGTTCAGTGTGACAGAGTCTAGGTCTGCTGATTCAGTACCACTACGTCTTGGCTGGTTCAGTGTGACAGGGTCTAGGTCTGCTGATTCAGTACCACTCACGTCTTGGCTGGTTCAGTGTGACAGGGTCTAGGTCTGCTGATTATGTACCACTCGTCTTGGCTGGTTCAGTGTGACAGGGTCTAGGTCTGCTGATTCAGTACCACTCGTCTTGGCTGGTTCAGTGTGACAGGGTCTGGAGTCTGCTGATTCAGTACACACGCCGTCTTGGCTGGTTCAGTGTGACAGGGTCTAGGTCTGCTGATTATGTACCGCTACGTCTTGGCTGGTTCAGTGTGACAGGGTCTAGGTCTGCTGATTCAGTACCACTACGTCTTGGCTGGTTCAGTGTGACAGTGTCTAGGTCTGCTGATTCAGTACCACTACGTCTTGGCTGGTTCAGTGTGACAGTGTCTAGGTCTGCTGATTCAGTACCACTACGTCTTGGCACGCAGTTCAGTGTGACAGAGTCTAGGAGTCTGCTGATTCAGTACCACTACGTCTTGGCTGGTTCAGTGTGACAGGGTCTAGGTCTGCTGATTCAGTACCACTACGTCTTGGCTGGTTCAGATGTGACAGGTTCTGGAGGTCTGCTGATTATGTAGCCGCTCACGTCTTGGCTGGTTCAGTGTGACAGGGGTCTAGGTCTGCTGATTCAGTACCACTACGTCTTGGCTGGTTCAGTGTGACAGGGGTCTAGGTCTGCTGATTATGTACCGCTCGTCTTGGCTAGTTCAGTGTGACAGGGTCTAGGTCTGCTGATTCAGTACCACACTAAATCTTGGCTGGTTCAGTGTGACAGGGTCTAGGTCTGCTGATTCAGTACCACTCACGTCTTGGCTGGTTCAGTGTGACAGGTCTAGGTCTGCTGATTCAGTACCGCTCGTCTTGGCTGGTTCAGTGTGACAGGGTCTAGGTCTGCTGATTCAGTACCACTACGTCTTGGCTGGTTCAGTGTGACAGGGTCTAGGTCTGTTGATTCAGTACCACTACGTCTTGGCTGGTTCAGTGTGACAGGGTCTAGGTCTGCTTATTATGTACCACTACGTCTTGGCTGGTTCAGTGTGACAGGGCCTAGGTCTGCTGATTCAGTACCACTACGTCTTGGCTGGTTCAGTGTGACAGAGTCTAGGTCTGCTGATTCAGTACCACTACGTCTTGGCTGGTTCAGTGTGACAGGGTCTAGGTCTGCTGATTATGTACCACTACGTCTTGGCTGGTTCAGTGTGACAGGGTCTAGGTCTGCTGATTCAGTACCGCTACGTCTTGGCTGGTTCAGTGTGACAGGGCCTAGGTCTGCTGATTCAGTACCACTACATCTTGGCTGGTTCAGTGTGACAGGGTCTAGGTCTGCTGATTATGTACCGCCACGCCTTGGCTGGTTCAGTGTGACAGGGTCTAGGTCTGCTGATTATGTACCACTCGTCTTGGCTGGTTCAGTGTGACAGGGCCTAGGTCTGCTGATTCAGTACCGCCACGTCTTGGCTGGTTCAGTGTGACAGGGCCTAGGTCTGCTGATTCAGTACCACTACGTCTTGGCTGGTTCAGTGTGACAGGGTCTAGGTCTGCTGATTCAGTACCACTACGTCTTGGCTGGTTCAGTGTGACAGGGTCTAGGTCTGCTGATTATGTACCGCTACGTCTTGGCTGGTTCAGTGTGACAGGGCCTAGGTCTGCTGATTCAGTACCACTACGTCTTGGCTGGTTCAGTGTGACAGGGTCTAGGTCTGCTGATTCAGTACCACTACGTCTTGGCTGGTTCAGTGTGACAGAGTCTAGGTCTGCTGATTCAGTACCACTACGTCTTGGCTGGTTCAGTGTGACAGGGTCTAGGTCTGCTGATTCAGTACCACTACGTCTTGGCTGGTTCAGTGTGACAGGGTCTAGGTCTGCTGATTATGTACCGCTACGTCTTGGCTGGTTCAGTGTGACAGGGTCTAGGTCTGCTGATTCAGTACCACTACGTCTTGGCTGGTTCAGTGTGACAGGGTCTAGGTCTGCTGATTCAGTACCACTACGTCTTGGCTGGTTCAGTGTGACAGGGCCTAGGTCTGCTGATTCAGTACCACTACGTCTTGGCTGGTTCAGTGTGACAGGGTCTAGGTCTGCTGATTATGTACCGCTACGTCTTGGCTGGTTCAGTGTGACAGGGTCTAGGTCTGCTGATTATGTACCACTCGTCTTGGCTGGTTCAGTGTGACAGGGTCTAGGTCTGCTGATTCAGTACCGCTCGTCTTGGCTGGTTCAGTGTGACAGGGCCTAGGTCTGCTGATTCAGTACCACTACGTCTTGGCTGGTTCAGTGTGACAGGGTCTAGGTCTGCTGATTATGTACCGCTACGTCTTGGCTGGTTCAGTGTGACAGGGTCTAGGTCTGCTGATTATGTACCACTCGTCTTGGCTGGTTCAGTGTGACAGGGCCTAGGTCTGCTGATTCAGTACCGCTACGTCTTGGCTGGTTCAGTGTGACAGGGCCTAGGTCTGCTGATTCAGTACCACTACGTCTTGGCTGGTTCAGTGTGACAGGGTCTAGGTCTGCTGATTCAGTACCACTACGTCTTGGCTGGTTCAGTGTGACAGGGTCTAGGTCTGCTGATTATGTACCGCTACGTCTTGGCTGGTTCAGTGTGACAGGGCCTAGGTCTGCTGATTCAGTACCACTACGTCTTGGCTGGTTCAGTGTGACAGGGTCTAGGTCTGCTGATTATGTACCACTACGTCTTGGCTGGTTCAGTGTGACAGAGTCTAGGTCTGCTGATTCAGTACCACTACGTCTTGGCTGGTTCAGTGTGACAGGGTCTAGGTCTGCTGATTCAGTACCACTACGTCTTGGCTGGTTCAGTGTGACAGGGTCTAGGTCTGCTGATTCAGTACCACTACGTCTTGGCTGGTTCAGTGTGACAGGGTCTAGGTCTGCTGATTATGTACTGCTACGTCTTGGCTGGTTCAGTGTGACAGGGTCTAGGTCTGCTGATTCAGTACCACTACGTCTTGGCTGGTTCAGTGTGACAGGGTCTAGGTCTGCTGATTCAGTACCACTACGTCTTGGCTGGTTCAGTGTGACAGGGCCTAGGTCTGCTGATTCAGTACCACTACGTCTTGGCTGGTTCAGTGTGACAGGGTCTAGGTCTGCTGATTATGTACCGCTACGTCTTTGCTGGTTCAGTGTGACAGGGTCTAGGTCTGCTGATTATGTACCACTACGTCTTGGCTGGTTCAGTGTGACAGGGCCTAGGTCTGCTGATTCAGCACCACTACGTCTTTGCTGGTTCAGTGTGACAGGGCCTAGGTCTGCTGATTCAGTACCACTACGTCTTGGCTGGTTCAGTGTGACAGGGCCTAGGTCTGCTGATTCAGTACCGCTACGTCTTGGCTGGTTCAGTGTGACAGGGCCTAGGTCTGCTGATTCAGTACCACTACGTCTTGGCTGGTTCAGTGTGACAGGGTCTAGGTCTGCTGATTCAGTACCACTACGTCTTGGCTGGTTCAGTGTGACAGGGTCTAGGTCTGCTGATTCAGTACCACTACGTCTTGGCTGGTTCAGTGTGACAGGGTCTAGGTCTGCTGATTCAGTACCACTACGTCTTGGCTGGTTCAGTGTGACAGGGTCTAGGTCTGCTGATTCAGTACCACTACGTCTTGGCTGGTTCAGTGTGACAGGGTCTAGGTCTGCTGATTATGTACCACTACGTCTTGGCTGGTTCAGTGTGACAGGGTCTAGGTCTGCTGATTATGTACCGCTACGTCTTGGCTGGTTCAGTGTGACAGGGCCTAGGTCTGCTGATTCAGTACCACTACGTCTTGGCTGGTTCAGTGTGACAGGGCCTAGGTCTGCTGATTCAGTACCACTACGTCTTGGCTGGTACAGTGTGACAGGGCCTAGGTCTGCTGATTCAGTACCACTACGTCTTGGCTGGTTCAGTGTGACAGGGTCTAGGTCTGCTGATTATGTACCACTACGTCTTGGCTGGTTCAGTGTGACAGGGTCTAGGTCTGCTGATTATGTACCACTACGTCTTGGCTGGTACAGTGTGACAGGGTCTAGGTCTGCTGATTATGTACCACTACGTCTTGGCTGGTTCAGTGTGACAGGGTCTAGGTCTGCTGATTATGTACCACTACGTCTTGGCTGGTTCAGTGTGACAGGGTCTAGGTCTGCTGATTATGTACCACTACGTCTTGGCTGGTTCAGTGTGACAGGGTCTAGGTCTGCTGATTCAGTACCACTACGTCTTGGCTGGTTCAGTGTGACAGGGTCTAGGTCTGCTGATTATGTACCACTACGTCTTGGCTGGTTCAGTGTGACAGAGTCTAGGTCTGCTGATTCAGTACCACTACGTCTTGGCTGGTTCAGTGTGACAGGGTCTAGGTCTGCTGATTCAGTACCACTACGTCTTGGCTGGTTCAGTGTGACAGGGCCTAGGTCTGCTGATTCAGTACCACTACGTCTTGGCTGGTTCAGTGTGACAGTGTCTAGGTCTGCTGATTCAGTACCACTACGTCTTGGCTGGTTCAGTGTGACAGGGTCTAGGTCTGCTGATTCAGTACCACTACGTCTTGGCTGGTTCAGTGTGACAGGGTCTAGGTCTGCTGATTATGTACCACTACGTCTTGGCTGGTTCAGTGTGACAGGGTCTAGGTCTGCTGATTCAGTACCACTACGTCTTGGCTGGTTCAGTGTGACAGGGTCTAGGTCTGCTGATTCAGTACCACTACGTCTTGGCTGGTTCAGTGTGACAGGGTCTAGGTCTGCTGATTATGTACCGCTACGTCTTGGCTGGTTCAGTGTGACAGGGCCTAGGTCTGCTGATTCAGTACCACTACGTCTTGGCTGGTTCAGTGTGACAGGGTCTAGGTCTGCTGATTATGTACCACTACGTCTTGGCTGGTTCAGTGTGACAGGGTCTAGGTCTGCTGATTATGTACCACTACGTCTTGGCTGGTTCAGTGTGACAGGGTCTAGGTCTGCTGATTCAGTACCACTACGTCTTGGCTGGTTCAGTGTGACAGGGCCTAGGTCTGCTGATTCAGTACCACTACGTCTTGGCTGGTTCAGTGTGACAGGGCCTAGGTCTGCTGATTCAGTACCACTACGTCTTGGCTGGTTCAGTGTGACAGGGCCTAAGTCTGCTGATTATGTACCGCTACGTCTTGGCTGGTTCAGTGTGACAGGGTCTAGGTCTGCTGATTCAGTACCACTACGTCTTGGCTGGTTCAGTGTGACAGGGTCTAGGTCTGCTGATTCAGTACCACTACGTCTTGGCTGGTTCAGTGTGACAGGGTCTAGGTCTGCTGATTCAGTACCACTACGTCTTGGCTGGTTCAGTGTGACAGAGTCTAGGTCTGCTGATTCAGTACCACTACGTCTTGGCTGGTTCAGTGTGACAGGGTCTAGGTCTGCTGATTCAGTACCACTACGTCTTGGCTGGTTCAGTGTGACAGGGTCTAGGTCTGCTGATTATGTACCACTACGTCTTGGCTGGTTCAGTGTGACAGGGTCTAGGTCTGCTGATTATGTACCGCTACGTCTTGGCTGGTTCAGTGTGACAGGGCCTAGGTCTGCTGATTCAGTACCACTACGTCTTGGCTGGTTCAGTGTGACAGGGCCTAGGTCTGCTGATTCAGTACCGCTACGTCTTGGCTGGTACAGTGTGACAGGGCCTAGGTCTGCTGATTCAGTACCACTACGTCTTGGCTGGTTCAGTGTGACAGGGTCTAGGTCTGCTGATTATGTACCACTACGTCTTGGCTGGTTCAGTGTGACAGGGTCTAGGTCTGCTGATTATGTACCACTACGTCTTGGCTGGTACAGTGTGATAGGGTCTAGGTCTGCTGATTATGTACCACTACGTCTTGGCTGGTTCAGTGTGACAGGGTCTAGGTCTGCTGATTATGTACCACTACGTCTTGGCTGGTTCAGTGTGACAGGGTCTAGGTCTGCTGATTATGTACCACTACGTCTTGGCTGGTTGAGTGAGACAGGGTCTAGGTCTGCTGATTCAGTACCACTACGTCTTGGCTGGTTCAGTGTGACAGGGTCTAGGTCTGCTGATTATGTACCACTACGTCTTGGCTGGTTCAGTGTGACAGAGTCTAGGTCTGCTGATTCAGTACCACTACGTCTTGGCTGGTTCAGTGTGACAGGGTCTAGGTCTGCTGATTCAGTACCACTACGTCTTGGCTGGTTCAGTGTGACAGGGCCTAGGTCTGCTGATTCAGTACCACTACGTCTTGGCTGGTTCAGTGTGACAGTGTCTAGGTCTGCTGATTCAGTACCACTACGTCTTGGCTGGTTCAGTGTGACAGGGTCTAGGTCTGCTGATTATGTACCACTACGTCTTGGCTGGTTCAGTGTGACAGGGTCTAGGTCTGCTGATTCAGTACCGCTACGTCTTGGCTTGTTCAGTGTGACAGGGTCTAGGTCTGCTGATTCAGTACCGCTACGTCTTGGCTGGTTCAGTGTGACAGGGTCTAGGTCTGCTGATTCAGTACCGCTACGTCTTGGCTGGTTCAGTGTGACAGGGTCTAGGTCTGCTGATTATGTACCGCTACGTCTTGGCTGGTTCAGTGTGACAGGGTCTAGGTCTGCTGATTATGTACCGCTACGTCTTGGCTGGTTCAGTGTGACAGGGTCTAGGTCTGCTGATTCAGTACCACTACGTCTTGGCTTGTTCAGTGTGACAGTGTCTAGGTCTGCTGATTCAGTACCACTACGTCTTGGCTGGTTCAGTGTGACAGTGTCTAGGTCTGCTGATTCAGTACCACTACGTCTTGGCTGGTTCAGTGTGACAGAGTCTAGGTCTGCTGATTCAGTACCACTACGTCTTGGCTGGTTCAGTGTGACAGGGTCTAGGTCTGCTGATTCAGTACCACTACGTCTTGGCTGGTTCAGTGTGACAGGTTCTAGGTCTGCTGATTATGTACCGCTACGTCTTGGCTGGTTCAGTGTGACAGGGTCTAGGTCTGCTGATTCAGTACCACTACGTCTTGGCTGGTTCAGTGTGACAGGGTCTAGGTCTGCTGATTATGTACCGCTACGTCTTGGCTAGTTCAGTGTGACAGGGTCTAGGTCTGCTGATTCAGTACCACTACGTCTTGGCTGGTTCAGTGTGACAGGGTCTAGGTCTGCTGATTCAGTACCACTACGTCTTGGCTGGTTCAGTGTGACAGGGTCTAGGTCTACTGATTCAGTACCGCTACGTCTTGGCTGGTTCAGTGTGACAGGGCCTAGGTCTGCTGATTCAGTACCACTACGTCTTGGCTGGTTCAGTGTGACAGGGTCTAGGTCTGCTGATTATGTACCGCTACGTCTTGGCTGGTTCAGTGTGACAGGGTCTAGGTCTGCTGATTATGTACCACTACGTCTTGGCTGGTTCAGTGTGACAGGGCCTAGGTCTGCTGATTCAGTACCGCCACGTCTTGGCTGGTTCAGTGTGACAGGGCCTAGGTCTGCTGATTCAGTACCACTACGTCTTGGCTGGTTCAGTGTGACAGGGTCTAGGTCTGCTGATTATGTACCGCTACGTCTTGGCTGGTTCAGTGTGACAGGGCCTAGGTCTGCTGATTCAGTACCACTACGTCTTGGCTGGTTCAGTGTGACAGGGTCTAGGTCTGCTGATTATGTACCACTACGTCTTGGCTGGTTCAGTGTGACAGAGTCTAGGTCTGCTGATTCAGTACCACTACGTCTTGGCTGGTTCAGTGTGACAGGGTCTAGGTCTGCTGATTCAGTACCACTACGCCTTGGCTGGTTCAGTGTGACAGGGTCTAGGTCTGCTGATTATGTACCGCTACGTCTTGGCTGGTTCAGTGTGACAGGGTCTAGCTCTGCTGATTCAGTACCACTACGTCTTGGCTGGTTCAGTGTGACAGGGTCTAGGTCTGCTGATTCAGTACCACTACGTCTTGGCTGGTTCAGTGTGACAGGGCCTAGGTCTGCTGATTCAGTACCACTACGTCTTGGCTGGTTCAGTGTGACAGGGTCTAGGTCTGCTGATTATGTACCGCTACGTCTTTGCTGGTTCAGTGTGACAGGGTCTAGGTCTGCTGATTATGTACCACTACGTCTTGGCTGGTTCAGTGTGACAGGGCCTAGGTCTGCTGATTCAGTACCACTACGTCTTGGCTGGTTCAGTGTGACAGGGCCTAGGTCTGCTGATTCAGTACCACTACGTCTTGGCTGGTTCAGTGTGACAGGGCCTAGGTCTGCTGATTATGTACCGCTACGTCTTGGCTGGTTCAGTGTGACAGGGTCTAGGTCTGCTGATTCAGTACCACTACGTCTTGGCTGGTTCAGTGTGACAGGGTCTAGGTCTGCTGATTCAGTACCACTACGTCTTGGCTGGTTCAGTGTGACAGGGTCTAGGTCTGCTGATTCAGTACCACTACGTCTTGGCTGGTTCAGTGTGACAGGGTCTAGGTCTGCTGATTCAGTACCACTACGTCTTGGCTGGTTCAGTGTGACAGGGTCTAGGTCTGCTGATTCAGTACCACTACGTCTTGGCTGGTTCAGTGTGACAGGGTCTAGGTCTGCTGATTATGTACCACTACGTCTTGGCTGGTTCAGTGTGACAGGGTCTAGGTCTGCTGATTATGTACCGCTACGTCTTGGCTGGTTCAGTGTGACAGGGCCTAGGTCTGCTGATTCAGTACCACTACGTCTTGGCTGGTTCAGTGTGACAGGGCCTAGGTCTGCTGATTCAGTATCGCTACGTCTTGGCTGGTACAGTGTGACAGGGCCTAGGTCTGCTGATTCAGTACCACTACGTCTTGGCTGGTTCAGTGTGACAGGGTCTAGGTCTGCTGATTATGTACCACTACGTCTTGGCTGGTTCAGTGTGACAGGGTCTAGGTCTGCTGATTATGTACCACTACGTCTTGGCTGGTACAGTGTGACAGGGTCTAGGTCTGCTGATTATGTACCACTACGTCTTGGCTGGTTCAGTGTGACAGGGTCTAGGTCTGCTGATTATGTACCACTACGTCTTGGCTGGTTCAGTGTGACAGGGTCTAGGTCTGCTGATTATGTACCACTACGTCTTGGCTGGTTCAGTGTGACAGGGTCTAGGTCTGCTGATTCAGTACCACTACGTCTTGGCTGGTTCAGTGTGACAGGGTCTAGGTCTGCTGATTATGTACCACTACGTCTTGGCTGGTTCAGTGTGACAGAGTCTAGGTCTGCTGATTCAGTACCACTACGTCTTGGCTGGTTCAGTGTGACAGGGTCTAGGTCTGCTGATTCAGTACCACTACGTCTTGGCTGGTTCAGTGTGACAGGGCCTAGGTCTGCTGATTCAGTACCACTACGTCTTGGCTGGTTCAGTGTGACAGGGTCTAGGTCTGCTGATTCAGTACCACTACGTCTTGGCTGGTTCAGTGTGACAGGGTCTAGGTCTGCTGATTCAGTACCACTACGTCTTGGCTGGTTCAGTGTGACAGGGCCTAGGTCTGCTGATTCAGTACCACTACGTCTTGGCTGGTTCAGTGTGACAGTGTCTAGGTCTGCTGATTCAGTACCACTACGTCTTGGCTGGTTCAGTGTGACAGGGTCTAGGTCTGCTGATTCAGTACCACTACGTCTTGGCTGGTTCAGTGTGACAGGGTCTAGGTCTGCTGATTATGTACCGCTACGTCTTGGCTGGTTCAGTGTGACAGGGCCTAGGTCTGCTGATTCAGTACCGCTACGTCTTGGCTGGTTCAGTGTGACAGGGCCTAGGTCTGCTGATTCAGTACCACTACGTCTTGGCTGGTTCAGTGTGACAGGGTCTAGGTCTGCTGATTCAGTACCGCTACGTCTTGGCTGGTTCAGTGTGACAGGGTCTAGGTCTGCTGATTCAGTACCGCTACGTCTTGGCTGGTTCAGTGTGACAGGGTCTAGGTCTGCTGATTCAGTACCGCTACGTCTTGGCTGGTTCAGTGTGACAGGGCCTAGGTCTGCTGATTCAGTACCACTACGTCTTGGCTGGTTCAGTGTGACAGTGTCTAGGTCTGCTGATTCAGTACCACTACGTCTTGGCTGGTTCAGTGTGACAGGGTCTAGGTCTGCTGATTCAGTACCACTACGTCTTGGCTGGTTCAGTGTGACAGGGTCTAGGTCTGCTGATTATGTACCGCTACGTCTTGGCTGGTTCAGTGTGACAGGGCCTAGGTCTGCTGATTCAGTACCGCTACGTCTTGGCTGGTTCAGTGTGACAGGGCCTAGGTCTGCTGATTCAGTACCACTACGTCTTGGCTGGTTCAGTGTGACAGGGTCTAGGTCTGCTGATTCAGTACCGCTACGTCTTGGCTGGTTCAGTGTGACAGGGTCTAGGTCTGCTGATTCAGTACCGCTACGTCTTGGCTGGTTCAGTGTGACAGGGTCTAGGTCTGCTGATTCAGTACCGCTACGTCTTGGCTGGTTCAGTGTGACAGGGTCTAGGTCTGCTGATTCAGTACCACTACGTCTTGGCTGGTTCAGTGTGACAGGGTCTAGGTCTGCTGATTATGTACCGCTACGTCTTGGCTAGTTCAGTGTGACAGGGTCTAGGTCTGCTGATTCAGTACCACTACGTCTTGGCTGGTTCAGTGTGACAGGGTCTAGGTCTGCTGATTCAGTACCACTACGTCTTGGCTGGTTCAGTGTGACAGGGTCTAGGTCTGCTGATTCAGTACCGCTACGTCTTGGCTGGTTCAGTGTGACAGGGTCTAGGTCTGCTGATTCAGTACCACTACGTCTTGGCTGGTTCAGTGTGACAGGGTCTAGGTCTGCTGATTACGCATCGCTACGTCTTGGCTGGTTCAGTGTGACAGGGTCTAGGTCTGCTGATTCAGCACCACTACGTCTTGGCTGGTTCAGTGTGACAGGGTCTAGGTCTGCTTATTATGTACCACTACGTCTTGGCTGGTTCAGTGTGACAGGCTGATTCAGGGCCTAGGTCTGCTGATTCAGTACCACTACGTCTTGGCTGGTTCAGTGTTACAGAGTCTAGGTCTGCTGATTCAGTACCACTACGTCTTGGCTGGTTCAGTGTGACAGGGTCTAGGTCTGCTGATTATGTACCACTACGTCTTGGCTGGTTCAGTGTGACAGGGTCTAGGTCTGCTGATTCAGTACCGCTACGTCTTGGCTGGTTCAGTGTGACAGGGCCTAGGTCTGCTGATTCAGTACCACTACGTCTTGGCTGGTTCAGTGTGACAGGGTCTAGGTCTGCTGATTATGTACCGCTACGTCTTGGCTGGTTCAGTGTGACAGGGTCTAGGTCTGCTGATTATGTACCACTACGTCTTGGCTGGTTCAGTGTGACAGGGCCTAGGTCTGCTGATTCAGTACCGCTACGTCTTGGCTGGTTCAGTGTGACAGGGCCTAGGTCTGCTGATTCAGTACCACTACGTCTTGGCTGGTTCAGTGTGACAGGGTCTAGGTCTGCTGATTCAGTACCACTACGTCTTGGCTGGTTCAGTGTGACAGGGTCTAGGTCTGCTGATTATGTACCGCTACGTCTTGGCTGGTTCAGTGTGACAGGGCCTAGGTCTGCTGATTCAGTACCACTACGTCTTGGCTGGTTCAGTGTGACAGGGTCTAGGTCTGCTGATTATGTACCACTACGTCTTGGCTGGTTCAGTGTGACAGAGTCTAGGTCTGCTGATTCAGTACCACTACGTCTTGGCTGGTTCAGTGTGACAGGGTCTAGGTCTGCTGATTCAGTACCACTACGTCTTGGCTGGTTCAGTGTGACAGGGTCTAGGTCTGCTGATTATGTACCGCTACGTCTTGGCTGGTTCAGTGTGACAGGGTCTAGGTCTGCTGATTCAGTACCACTACGTCTTGGCTGGTTCAGTGTGACAGGGTCTAGGTCTGCTGATTCAGTACCACTACGTCTTGGCTGGTTCAGTGTGACAGGGTCTAGGTCTGCTGATTCAGTACCACTACGTCTTGGCTGGTTCAGTGTGACAGGGTCTAGGTCTGCTGATTCAGTACCACTACGTCTTGGCTGGTTCAGTGTGACAGGGTCTAGGTCTGCTGATTATGTACCACTACGTCTTGGCTGGTTCAGTGTGACAGGGTCTAGGTCTGCTGATTATGTACCACTACGTCTTGGCTGGTTCAGTGTGACAGGGCCTAGGTCTGCTGATTCAGTACCACTACGTCTTGGCTGGTTCAGTGTGACAGGGTCTAGGTCTGCTGATTATGTACCACTACGTCTTGGCTGGTTCAGTGTGACAGGGTCTAGGTCTGCTGATTATGTACCACTACGTCTTGGCTGGTACAGTGTGACAGGGTCTAGGTCTGCTGATTATGTACCACTACGTCTTGGCTGGTTCAGTGTGACAGGGTCTAGGTCTGCTGATTATGTACCACTACGTCTTGGCTGGTTCAGTGTGACAGGGTCTAGGTCTGCTGATTCAGTACCACTACGTCTTGGCTGGTTCAGTGTGACAGGGCCTAGGTCTGCTGATTCAGTACCACTACGTCTTGGCTGGTTCAGTGTGACAGGGCCTAGGTCTGCTGATTATGTACCGCTACGTCTTGGCTGGTTCAGTGTGACAGGGCCTAGGTCTGCTGATTCAGTACCACTACGTCTTGGCTGGTTCAGTGTGACAGGGCCTAGGTCTGCTGATTCAGTACCGCTACGTCTTGGCTGGTACAGTGTGACAGGGCCTAGGTCTGCTGATTCAGTACCACTACGTCTTGGCTGGTTCAGTGTGACAGGGTCTAGGTCTGCTGATTATGTACCACTACGTCTTGGCTGGTTCAGTGTGACAGGGTCTAGGAGTCTGCTGATTATGTACCACTCGTCTTGGCTGGTACAGTGTGATAGGGTCTAGGTCTGCTGATTATGTACCACTACGTCTTGGCTGGTTCAGTGTGACAGGGTCTAGGTCTGCTGATTATGTACCACTACGTCTTGGCTGGTTCAGTGTGACAGGGTCTAGGTCTGCTGATTATGTACCACTACGTCTTGGCTGGTTCAGTGTGACAGGGTCTAGGTCTGCTGATTCAGTACCACTACGTCTTGGCTGGTTCAGTGTGACAGGGTCTAGGTCTGCTGATTATGTACCACTACGCCTTGGCTGGTTCAGTGTGACAGAGTCTAGGTCTGCTGATTCAGTACCACTACGCCTCTTGGCTGGTTCAGTGTGACAGGGTCTAGGTCTGCTGATTCAGTACCACTACGTCTTGGCTGGTTCAGTGTGACAGGGCCTAGGTCTGCTGATTCAGTACCACTACGTCTTGGCTGGTTCAGTGTGACAGTGTCTAGGTCTGCTGATTCAGTACCACTACGTCTTGGCTGGTTCAGTGTGACAGGGTCTAGGTCTGCTGATTCAGTACCACTACGTCTTGGCTGGTTCAGTGTGACAGGGTCTAGGTCTGCTGATTATGTACCGCTACGTCTTGGCTGGTTCAGTGTGACAGGGCCTAGGTCTGCTGATTCAGTACCACTACGTCTTGGCTGGTTCAGTGTGACAGGGTCTAGGTCTGCTGATTCAGTACCACTACGTCTTGGCTGGTTCAGTGTGACAGGGTCTAGGTCTGCTGATTCAGTACCGCTACGTCTTGGCTGGTTCAGTGTGACAGGGTCTAGGTCTGCTGATTCAGTACCGCTACGTCTTGGCTGGTTCAATGTGACAGGGTCTAGGTCTCCTGATTCAGTACCACTACGTCTTGGCTGGTTCAGTGTGACAGAGTCTAGGTCTGCTGATTATGTACCACTACGTCTTGGCTGGTTCAGTGTGACAGGGTCTAGGTCTGCTGATTCAGTACCGCTACGTCTTGGCTGGTTCAGTGTGACAGGGTCTAGGTCTGCTGATTCAGTACCACTACGTCTTGGCTGGTTCAGTGTGACAGAGTCTAGGTCTGCTGATTATGTACCACTACGTCTTGGCTGGTTCAGTGTGACAGGGTCTAGGTCTGCTGATTCAGTACCACTACGTCTTGGCTGGTTCAGTGTGACAAACTGAAGCAAATCGTACAATCTGGCCAGGTTGAAAATTTGGTAACATCACAGTGTGACCTGTAATAATCGTAAAAGACTGAAGCCGATGTACAGTGTGGGAAGGCCTTACCATTCCACACTTTTCCTGTGTCAAGTCTTTAGGAAAAAACTTGGATTGGGAATACTTTGGGAATGCCACAGGCAAAGTTTCCGATTCCTCCAGAAGAAATGTCTCTCAGTTCAAACACACATGAATTGACTCTACCACACACACACACACACACACACACACACACACACACACACACACACACACACACACACACACACACACACACACACACACACACACACACACACACACACACACACACACACACACATATACTGAGAGGGTGAGGAGTGGTTTTGTGTGTGTATGTGTGTGCGATGTTGGCTGACATTACGGCTGCATGGGCCAGGCTGACTCTCTCTTTGCATTTGCTTAATGTGCGTGTCTGACTGAGAGTCAAGCATCAGGAGAAGCCAGCTATGTGTACCTCTAAACGGGACAAAGACCTGCATCTGGGGAGATGTTTCACTGCACCACCAGATCACACCCACAGCCACCTTCACCGACTGACAGCCCAACCGCGCTGACTGGGCTCTCGAACCACATTGCTCTCTCTCTTTCTCCATTTCCCTCTCTCTCTACCCCTCTCTCCTTTTCTTTCCCTTCTATCTCTAAATCTGTCCACCAATCTATCATCCTTTCTCTTTCCCACCTCTCTCCCTCCATCCCTGCCCCATCCCTCCTTTCCTCTCTTTTCATCCCTACTCTATCCCTCCTTTCCACTCTCTCCCTCAATCCCTACTCCATCCCTCATTTCCACTCTCTCCCTCCATCCCTGCATCATCCCTCCTTTGCACTCTCTTCCTCATCCCTCCTTTCCACTCTCTCTCCATCCCTGCTCCATCGCTCATTTCTACTCTCTGCCTCCATCCCTCTGTCCCTCCTTTCCACTCTCTTCCTCCATCCCTGCTCCATCCCTCTTTTCCACTCTCTGCCTCCATCCCTCCTTTCAACTCTCTGCTTCCGTCCCCCTGTCCCTCCTTTCCACTCTCTACCTCCATCCCTGCTCCATCCCTCCTTTCCACTCTCTCCCTCCATCCGTGCTCTATCCCTCCTTTCCACTCTCCACCTCTATCCCTGCTCCATCCCTCCTTTACACTGTCTGCTCCATCCCTTCTTTCCACTCTCTCCCTCCATCCCTGCTCTGTCCCTCCTTTCCACTCTCTGCCTCCATCCCTCCTTTAAACTCTGCCTCCATCCCTTTTTCCACTCTCTGCCTCCATCCCTGCTCCATCCATCCTTCCACTCTCTCCCTCCATCCCTCCTTTCCACTCTTTGTCTCCATCCCTGTTCCATCCCTCTTTTCCACTCTCTCCCTCCATCTCTGCTCCATCCCTCCTTTCAACTCTCTGCCTCCACCCCAAACAGCAAGCAATGCAGGTGTAGAAGCACGGTGGCTAGGAAAAACTCCCTAGTAAGCAGGAGCCTAGGAAGAAACCTAGAGAGGAACCAGGCTATGAGGGGTGGCCAGTCTTCTTCTGGCTGTGCCGGGTGGAGATTAAACAGAACATGGCAAAGATGTTCAAAGATAGATGACCAGCAGGGTCAAATAATTATAATCACAGTGGTTGTAGAGGGTGCAACAGGTCAGCACCTCAGGAGTAAATGTCAGTTGGCTTTTCATAGCCGATCACTCAGAGTATCTCTACCGCTCCTGCTGTCTCTAGAGAGTTGAAAACAGCAGCTCTGGGACAGGTAGCACGTCAGGTGAACAGGTCAGGGTTCCATAGCCGCAGGCAGAACAGTTGAAACTGGAGCAGCAGCACAACTAGGTGGACTGGGGACAGCAGGAGTCATCAGGCCAGGTAGTCCTGAGGCCAGGTAGTCCTGAGGCATGGTCCTAGGGCTCAGGTCCGAGAGAGAGAGAGAGAGAGAGAGAGAGAGAGAGAGAGAGAGAGAGAGAGAGAGAGAGAGAGAGGGAGAGAGGGAGAGAGAAAATGAGAGAGAGCATACTTAAATTCACATACGACAACGGATAAGACAGGAGAAATACTCCAGATATAACAGTCTGACCCTAGCCCCCCGACACAAACTATTGTAGCATAAATACTGGAGGCTGAGACAGGAGGGTTGGGAGACACAGTGGCCCCGTCCGACGATTCCCCCGGACAGGGCCAAACAGGCAGGATATAACCCCACCCACTTTGCCAAAGCACAGCCCCCACACCACTAGAGGGATATCTTCAACCAACAACTTACCATCCTGAGACAAGGCCGAGTATAGCCCACAAGATCTCCCCCACGGCACAAACCCAAGGGGGGGCGCCAACCCGGACAGGAAGATCACGTCAGTGACTCAAACGACTCAAGTGACGCACCCCTCCTAGGGACGGCATGGAAGAGCACCAGTAAGCCAGTGACTCAGCCCCTGTAATAGGGTTTGAGGCAAAGAATCCCAGTGGAGAGAAGGGAACCGGCCAGGCAGAGACAGCAAGGGTGGTTCGTTGCTCCAGTGCCTTTCCGTTCACCTTAACACTCCTGGGCCAGACTACACTCAATCATAGGACCTACTGAAGAGATGAGTCTTCAATAAAGACTTAACGGTCGAGACCGAGTCTGCGTCTCTCACATGGATAGGCAGACCATTCAATAAATATTGAGCTCTATAGGAGAAAGCCCTGCCTCCAGCTGTTTGCTTAGAAATTCTAGGGACAGTAAGGAGGCCTGCGTCTTGTGACCGTAGCGTAGGTGTAGGTATGTACGGCAGGACCAAGTTGGAACGATAGGTAGGAGCAAGCCCATGTAATGCTTTGTAGGTTAGCAGTAAAACCTTGAAATCAGCCTTTGCCTTAACAGGAAGCCAGTGTAGAGAGGCTAGTCAAGATTCTAGTCTAGTCAAGATTCTAGCAGCCGTGTTTAGCACTAACTGAAGTTTATTTAGTGCTTTATCTGGGTAGCCGGAAAGTAGTACATTGCAGAAGTCTAACCTAGAAGTGACTAAAGCATGGATTACTTTTTCTGCATCATTTTTGGACATAAAGTATCTGATTTTTGCAATGTTACGTAGATGGAAAAAAGCTGTCCTTGAAACAGTCTTGATTTGTTGGTCAAAAGAGAGGTCAAATCAAATCAAATTCTATTTGTCACATACACATGGTTAGCATATGTTAATGCGAGTGTAGCGAAATGCTTGTGCTTCTAGTACTGACCATGCAGTAGTATCTAACAAGTAGTCTAACAAGTTCACAACAACTACCTTATACACACAAGTGTAAAGGAATTAATAAGAATATGTACATATAAAAATAGATGGATGAGCGACGGCCGAACGGCATAGGCAAGATGCAGTAAATGGTATAGAGTACAGTATATACATATGAGATGAGTAATGTAGAATATGTAAACATTATATAAAGTGGCAAGTGATACAATTATTACATCCAATTTTGTATTATTAAAGTGGCTAGAGATTTGAGTCGATGGCTGAAGTGGCTAGTGACATATTTATTACATCCAATTTTTTATTATTAAAATGGCTAGAGATTTGAGTCGATGGCCGAACGGCATAGGCAAGATGCAGTAGGTGGTATAGAGTACAGTATATACATATGATGAGTAATGTAGGATATGTAAACATTATATAAAGTGGCATTGTTTAACGGTTTTAGAAACTTCAGAGTGTTTCCTATCCAATAGTACTAATTATGTGCATATCCTATTTTGGATATGGCAGGCATTTTACTTTGGGAATGCCATACTCTCCAAAACCGTCACCTCTGCTGCCGCTCCCTAAGAAGTTAACTACTTAGGGAGCAGTGGGGCGCCACTCCCGACACTACCCGGTGAAATGTGAGGCGCCAAATTCAAAATCCAAAAGTTGAATTATTAAACATTCATCAATATACAAGTGTTGCATAGTCATCAAAAGCTCTGATTATTGGCAATATCACAGCGTTGTCAGATTTCAAAAAGGCTTCACGGCGAAAGCACAACATTTGATTGTTTGAGGATAGCCCCTCTCATATTTTATGCATTAGCATAAATCCATAACCAAAGCGGGTCTCATAAAACGCATAAAATCGCTAATATAAAATCCCTTACCTTTTGAAGAACTTCTGCTGAGGGCTTCCCAAGTGTCCAACGAAGACATCCAATGGTTCTTTTGTTAGAAAAAGTCATTTCTTATATCCATAAATCTCTGTTTGGTTGGCACGTTATGTTCAGAAAATCCAACGTCGAATTGCCCATTGAAACGTGAAGAGAACGTGTTCAAATATACCTATAAACTTTTCCTAAACAAATCAAATACCTGTTAAAATGCACCCTTAGCTATCCTTTTATGAATATTAGCGATAATATTTCACTCGGAGGGTCACCTATATATATAAGTAAAGTAAAATAAAGTGGGGCGCACAGCCAGACTCGCGCCCGAGAAAACTTGTTGACATCTGAGCTACCTTGACCATTTCCTGTACCTATTCGTTCTGTTTACTCCAATCTCTCTGAGTCTTTGTATATAGACTGTTGACATCTAGTGGAAGGTACTGCAGTCTCAGTCCTGGTTATTAATGGATTCAATGGAGAGTGTGTCAAACAGAGCAATAGGTCACCAGAAACTGATTTCCAGATAGATTTTTCTCGGGTTTTCGCCTGCTACATGAGTTCTGTTATACTCACAGACATTATGTTAACACTTTTAGAAACCTCAGAGTGTTTCCTATCCAATAGTACTAATTATGTGCATATCCTATTTTCTGAGCCTGAGTGGCAGGCATTTTGCTTTGGGCACGCCAGACTCTCCAAAACCGTCACCTCACCTGCTGCTCCCTAAGAAGTTAATTAAGTTGAAAAAGGTGAGGGCTCTTCGATACTGCACGGTACTGTCTTTTTTTTTGTAAATTGAAATTTCCTCCTCCCTCTCTTCCACCTCTCTGCCTCCATCCCTGCTCCATCCCTCTTTTCCACTCTCTCCCTCCATCCCTGCTCCATCCCTCCTCTGTCACGTTTTAACCTGTCCCTGTGATTGTCTCCACCCCCACCAGGTGTCTCAAACCATCTCAATCTGGGTCTCGCCTTGTGCCTTGATATCCTCCCTCTCTCCCTCCTCCCTCTCTCCCCCAATCCCTATTTTCCCCTCTCTCCCCCATCCCTGCTCCATCCCTCCTTTCCACTCTCTCCCCCCATCCCTGCTCCGTCCCTTTTTTCCACTTTCTGCCTCCATCCCTGCTCCATCCCTCCTTTTCACTCTCTCCCTCCATCCCTGCTCCATCCCTCCTTTCCCCTCTCTCCCTTCATCCCTGCTCCATCCCTCCTTTCCCCTCTCTCCCTTCATCCCTGCCCCATCCCTCCTTTCCACTCTCTCCCTCCTTCCCTGCGCCATCCCTCCTTTTTTCCACACTCTCCCTCCATCCCTGCTCCATCCCTCCTTTCCACCTTCTCCCTCCATCCCTGCTCCACCCATCATCCCTCCATCCCTCCTTTCCACTCTCTCCCTTTGCTCATTCTCATGGCCCAGCTTTTCTTAGCGAACCTTTCTCTCATCCATTATTGAAGCTTGTTTTTTTCCCCCCTGGGTCTCAGAATTATGAAGGAGAACGGATCCTTTGCATTTTTAATACCACACTTTAAATATGTATCATCAGTCATTCTGTGACTGTACCAACTAGTACTCTTTTTGCAGGACACAACACTCGAAGTCCCAAGAAGATGTGAGGAGAAAGACCCAAACACTGTGACCTCAGAGATGGAAGGAAAGAGGAGATGGGGGATGGGTGATAGACAAAGGATGAGAAGATAGATGAGCGGAGGATGGAAATTGAGAGACAGGTCTGGCTAATGGGTAAAACAGCATATTTTCAGTGTTATCATTGACCACCTCTGTCAGAGAGAGGGCTAGAGCAGAAACAGAAGAAGAAAAAAGGAGTAATGACACCTTAATGACAAGAACTTCTTTAGAGAGAAGTTTTATGAATATCTTATGCTATGAATGCCACATGTATACCACCTTCAAATAAAGTGTGACTGAGAAAAAGAAAAGGTAGAATGTTTATGGAAGAGGACACAGCCTGTCTTAGCTTTAGCTGAAGCGAAGGAAGGTGGAAAATCATATTCACTGAGTACCTGGAATGATTTGAATTCCAAAGCTATCTGGCATACATGCATTGGCTCCTCTCCTGCCTGGTGTGGGTTAGTTTGTTATGCATCAGGCAAGCTTGTTAGAACTCAGTACTCAGTCACAGCAGAGCGCCCACCGTCATTTCCACACAACACCCCCGCTGAACACACCTGACACACTCACACACACACACACACACACACACTAGCTACTATCTGCCTGCCTGCCACATACTGTATTCTGTCAGATTTTTTTACATAGCTTTGCATACAAGGAGGGTAATGATGAGGCGCCGAGTTGCTCATGCTGAAATTGTGTGTGTGTGTGTGTGTGTGTGTGTGTGTGTGTGTGTAGAGAAAGAGAGCTTCTGCTTTTCTTTTTACTACTTTCATAACTAATTTGTTCATATTTTTGATCATGTGTATTGCACTATTTTGGGTTGGGTATCTTACTTTCTAAATGTAATCCGTTACAGTTACTAGTTACCTGTCCAAAATGTATATCAAGTTACGTAACTTTCTGATTACCCAACTTTCTGGTTACTTTCAGTTACTTTTAGATTACTTTTCCCTTAACTTCTTAGGGAGCGGCAGCAGAGGTGACAGTTTTGGAGAGTCTGGCGTTCCCAAAGTAAAATGCCTGCCACTCAGGCCCAGAAAATAGGATATGTACATAAAATCAAATCAAATCTAATTTTATTTGTCACATAGACATGGTTAGCAGATGTTAATGCGAGTGTAGCGAAATGCTTGTGCTTCTAGTTCCAACCATGCAGTAGTATCTAACAAGTAATCTAACAAATTCACAGCTCCCGAGGCTCCCGAGGTGAAGGTTTTGGAGAGTCTGGCGTGCCCAAAGTAAAATGCATGCCACTCAGGCCCAGAAAATAGGATATGCACATAATTAGTACTATTGGATAGGAAACACTCTGAAGTTTCTAAGAGTGTTAAAATAATGTATGTGAGTATAACAGAAGTGATATAGCAGGCGAAAACCCGAGGAAAATCCATCCAGATTTGCAGTTTTTTTTGCAAATGAGCATCTTCTCCATTGTGCCTATTGCATACAACTTTATGTAGGACTGAAACTGCAGTGCCTATGGCTTCCACTAGATGTCAACAGTCTATATACAAATTCTGGGAATTCTAGGAGTGACCAGAACAGATAGGAACAGGAAATTGTCAAGAAACCACTTTTGTAAACAAGGTTTAACGCGTGCGAGATTGTGAACGCGCACCACTTTATTTTTCATTCCTATCGTTCACGTTATCGTCCGGTTGAAATATTACAGCAAATATACCCAAAAGGATACCTAAGGATACATTAAAAATGATGTTTGATTTGTTTGTAGAAAGTGTATAGGTATAATTTGAACGTGTTCTCTTCATGGTTCAATGGGCGACTCAACGGTGGATTTTATGATCATAACGCGCCAACCAAACAGAGACTTTTTCTAACCAAAGAAGCATGGATTGTCTTCGTTGGACACTTGGGAAGCCCTCAGCAGAAGTTCATCAAAGGTAAGCGATTTTATATTAGTGATTTTATGCGTTTTGTGAGACCCGTGTTGGGTTATGGATTTATGCTAATGCATAAATATTAGAGGTGCTACCCTCAAACAATCAAATGTTGTGCTTTCGCCGTGAAGCCATATTGAAATCTGACAACGCTGTGATATTGCCAATAATTAGAGCTTTTGATGACTATGCAACAATTGTATATTTATGAATGTTTAATAATTCAACTTTTGGATTTTGAATTTGGCGCCTCACATTTCACCGGGTAGTGTCGGGAGTGGGCGCTAGCGCTAGCGCCCCACTGCTCCCTAAGTAGTTAAAATAATCAAGTAATTATTTACTCAGTAACCTTGGGCACCATGGGAAATTTGGGGGTTTTATTGAGTTTCAATTTCCCAAATAAACAACTGTTGCTAATTAATTAATTTCCTCTACAGTCTCATCCTGAACGTTGCATAATCCGGGAATCTGCACAAATCCGAGTTTGTACCACACCAATTGAGTTGATTGTTTATTTACTAACAAGCTAAAATTATAATATAAGATACACATACACAAACACACAGTCTAGGCTATTAATTAGAACTTAGTCCAATGAAACAGGTCCAGAGCAGGCCAACACAATATGACACGTGTTACACAAAATATCAATAATAAATGGGGAATTCAAAGAAGAGAGAAAGAGAGAGTGCACAAGAGAAAAGCACACTTGGGTACATTTGTAAACTATGCTTATTTTAACCCTAACCTTGCCCCGAACTGCTGCTCTTGTGGGTCAGAATATAATGACATAATTACGTGTCAAAGGTCTCCAATGGGGTGTCTATTCGCGGACCGGGTTCGCCTTCTCTGATGACGGCCCATCTTCGGTTACCGGGTGTAACTCTGTTTGTCCTCACGATGTCAGTGTCCTTTCTCTTAGTGGTCTGTTTCCTCACCCTTGTTCTGAAAGAGGGGTCTTCTGAGGACGCCTAATCAGCTGTGTAGATGGAATGAAAGCAGTGTAGACTAGACTAGATTCCTTGGAGAGTGGTAACCGGGTGGTCCTGCTTGAATTCACCCTCTTAGACACAGCTACTCATCCGTAGCTGTCACGCCCTGGCCATAGAGAGCCCTCTGGGTTCTCTATGGTGTTTTAGGTCAGGACGTGACTATGGGGGTTTTCTAGTTGGTAATTTCGGTTGGTGTTGTGTATGGTTCCCAATTAGAGGCAGCTGTTATTCGTTACCTATAATTGGGGATACTTAGTGAGTACTTTTCCCACCTGCGATAGTGGGATATTGTTTGTGTTAGTGCCTTTGAGCGCTACGTTATTGTTCGATTCAGTTGTTTCTTTGATGTTTTTTTTGTATGTTCCACTACAAAATAAATATGTGGATCTCCACGCACGCTGCGCCTTGGTTCAATAATTTCAAAGACGATCGTGACAGAATATCCCACCTTTACAGGACCAAGCAGCGTGCCCAGGAGGTGAAGGAGAGTTGGTCTTGGGAGGAGCCAGAGCCCGTCTAGGAGTCGATCGAACAGTTTGAGGAAGGATATCGTAGAGAGAGGCGTTGGCTAGGAGTATGCGGCAGCGCAGGCGTTTGGAAGAGCGTGTCACCAGGCCTCCAGTGCGCCTTCCCAGCCCGGTACGTCCTGTGCCAGCTCCCCGCACTCGCCCTGAAGAGCGTGTCACCAGTCCGGTGCAACCTGTGCCGGCTCCACGCACTAGGCCTCCAGTGTGCCTTCCCAGTATGTCCTGTGCCGGCTCCACGCACTAGGCCTCCAGTGCCCCTTCCCAGCCCGGTACGTCCTGTGCCAGCTCCCCGCACTCGCCCTGAAGAGCATGTCACCAATCCGGTGCAACCTGTGCCGGCTCCACGCACCAGGCCTCAAGTGCGCCTTCCCAGCCCGGTATGTCCTGTGCGGCTCCCCGCACTCGCCCTGAAGAGCGTGTCACCAGTCCGGTGCAACCTGTGCCGGCTCCACGCACCAGGCCTCGAGTGCGCCTTCCCAGCCCGGTATGTCCTGTGCCAGCTCCCTGCACTCGCCCTGAAGTGCGTGTCACCAGTCCGCTACGTCCTGTGCCGGCTCCACGCACCAGGCCTCAAGTGCGCCTTCCCAGCCCGGTATGTCCTGTGCCGGCTCCCCGCACTCGCCCTGAAGAGCGTGTCACCAGTCCGGTGCAACCTGTGCCGGCTCCACGCACCAGGCCTCCAGTGCGCCTTCCCAGCCCGGTACGTCCTGTGCCAGCTCCCCGCACTCACCCTGAAGAGCGTGTCACCAGTCCGGTGCAACCTGTGCCGGCTCCACGCACCAGGCCTCCAGTGTGCCTTCCCAGTACGTCCTGTGCCGGCTCCACGCACTAGGCCTCCAGTGCCCCTTCCCAGCCCGGTACGTCCTGTGCCAGCTCCCCGCACTCGCTCTGAAGAGAATGTCACCAATCCGGTGCAACCTGTGCCAGCTCCATGCGCCAGGCCTCCAGTGCGCCTTCCCAGCCCAGTACGTCCTGTGCCGGCTCCCCGGACTCGCCCTGAAGAGCGTGTCACCAGTCCGGTGCAACCTGTGCCGGCTCCACGCACCAGGCCTGAAGTGCGCCTTCCCAGCCTGGTACGTCCTGTGCCGGCTCCACGCACCAGGCCTCCAGTGCGCCTTCACAGCCCGGTATGTCCTGTGCCAGCTCCCTGCACTCGCCCTGAAGAGCGTGTCACCAGTCCGGTGCAACCTGTGCCGGCTCCACGCACCAGGCCTCCAGTGCGCCTTCCCAGCCCAGTACGTCCTGTGCCGGCTCCCCGGACTCGCCATGAAGAGCGTGTCACCAGTCCGGTGCAACCTGTGCCGGCTCCACGCACCAGGCCTCCAGTGCGCCTTCCCAGCCCAGTACGTCCTGCGCCGGCTCCCCGGACTCGCCCTGAAGAGCGTGTCACCAGTCCGGTGCAACCTGTGCCGGCTCCACGCACCAGGCCTCGAGTGCGCCTTCCCAGCCCGGTATGTCCTGTGCCAGCTCCCGGCACTCGCCCTGAAGAGCGTGTCACCAGTCCGGTGCAACCTGTGCCGGTTCCACGCACCAGGCCTCGCGCGCCTTCCCAGCCCGGTATGTCCTGTGCCGGCTCCCGCACTCGCCCTGAAGAGCGTGTCACCAGTCGGTGCAACCTGTGCCGGCTCCACGCACCAGGCCTCAAGTGCGCCTTCCCAGCCCAGTATGTCCTGTGCCAGCTCCCTGCACTCGCCCTGAAGAGCGTGTCACCAGTCCGGTGCAACCTGTGCCGGCTCCACGCACCAGGCCTCAAGTGCGCCTTCCCAGCCCGGTATGTGCTGTGCCGGCTCCCCGCACTCGCCCTGAAGAGCGTGTCACCAGTCCGGTGCAACCTGTGCCGGCTCCACGCACCAGGCCTCCAGTGCGCCTTCCCAGCCCAGTACGTCCTGTGCCGGCTCCCGGAACTCGCCCTGAAGAGCGTGTCACCAGTCCGGTGCAACCTGTGCCGGCTCCACGCACCAGGCCTCAAGTGCGCCTTCCCAGCCCAGTATGTCCTGTGCCAGCTCCCTGCACTCGCCCTGAAGAGCGTGTCACCAGTCCGGTGCAACCTGTGCCGGCTCCACGCACCAGGCCTCAAGTGCGCCTTCCCAGCCCGGTATGTCCTGTGCCGGCTCCCACTCGCCCTGAAGAGCGTGTCACCAGTCCGGTGCAACCTGTGCCGGCTCCACGCACCAGGCCTCCAGTGCGCCTTCCCAGCCCAGTACGTCCTGTGCCGGCTCCCGGAACTCGCCCTGAAGAGCGTGTCACCAGTCCGGTGCAACCTGTGCCGGCTCCACGCACCAGGCCTCAAGTGCACCTTCCCAGCCCAGTACGTCCTGTGCCGGCTCCTCGGACTCGCCCTGAAGAGCGTGTCACCCTGAAGAGCGTGTTTTCACTCAAAATCTCACGATACATGGCCCCGTTCATTCTTTCCTTTACACGGATCAGTCGTCCTGGTCCCTTTGCAGAAAAACAGCCCCAAAGCATGATGTTTCCACCCCCATGCTTCACAGTAGGTATGGTGTTCTTTGGATGCAACTCAGCATTCTTTGTCCTCCAAACACGACGAGTTGAGTTTTTACCAAAAAGTTCTATTTTGGTTTCATCTGACCATATGACATTCTCCCAATCCTCATCTGGATCATCCAAATGCTGTCTAGCAAACTTCAGACGGGCCTGAACATGTACTGGCTTAAGCAGGGGGACACGTCTGGCACTGCAGGATTTGAGTCCCTGGCGGCGTAGTGTGTTACTGATGGTAGGCTTTGTTACTTTGGTCCCAGCTCTCTGCAGGTCATTCACTAGGTCCCCCCATGTGGTTCTGGGACTTTTGCTCACCGTTCTTGTGATCATTTTGACCCCACGGGGTGAGATCTTGCGTGGAGCCCCAGATCGAGGAAGATTATCAGTGGTCTTGTATGTCTTCCAGTTCCTAATAATTGCTCCCACAGTTGATTTCTTCAAACCAAGCTGCTTACCTATTGCAGAGTCAGTCTTCCCAACCTGGTGCAGGTCTACAATTTTGTTTCTGGTGTCCTTTGACAGCTCTTTGGTCTTGGCCATAGAGGAGTTTGGAGTGTGACTGTTTGAGGTTGTGGACAGGTGTCTTTTATACTGATAATAAGTTCAAACAGGTGCCATTAATACAGGTAATGAGTGGAGGACAGAGGAGCCTCTTAAAGAAGAAGTTACAGGTCTGTGAGAGCCAGAAATCTTGCTTGTTTGTATGTGACCAAATACTTATTTTCCACCATAATTTGCAAATAAATTCATTAAAAATCCTACAATGTGATTTCCTGGATTTTTTTTCTCATTTTGTCTGTCATAGTTGAAGTGTACCTATGATGAAAATTACAGGCCTCTCTCATCTTTTTAAGTGAGAGAACTTGCACAATTGGTGGCTGACTAAATAATTTTTTGCCCCACTGTATGTGTTAGTGTGCTCTTTTCCATATATGTGTTAGTGTGCTCTTTTCCATAAATGTGTTAGTGTGCTCTTTTCCATTGGTGTTTGTGTGATCTTCAACATCTATGTGTTAGTGTGCTCTTTTCCATATATGTGTTAATGTGCTCTTTTCCATTTGTGTGATCTTCAACATATATGTGTTTGTGATCTTCAACATATATGTGTTAGTTTGCCCTTTTCCATATATGTGTGTTCTTCTCCATATATGTGTTAGTGTGCTCTTTTCCATATATGTGTTAGTGTGCTCTTCTCCATATATGTGTTAGTGTGCTCTTTTCCATATGTGTTAGTGTGCTCTTTTCCATTTATGTGTTAGTGTGCTCTTCTCCTTATATGTGTTAGTGTGCTCTTTTCCATATATGTGTTAGTGTGCTCTTCTCCATATATGTGTTAGTGTGCTCTTCTCCATATATGTGTTAGTGTGCTCTTTTCCATATATCTGTTAGTGTGCTCTTTTCCATATGTGTGTTAGTGTGCTCTTTTCCATATATGTGTGTTAGTGTGCTCTTTTCCATATGTGTTTGTGTAATATTCAACATATATGTGTTTGTGATCTTCAACATATGTCTTCGTTTGCTCTTTTCCATATATGTGTTAGTGTGCTCTTTTCCATAAATGTGTTATTGTGCTCTTTTCCATTTGTGTTTGTGTGATCTTCAACATATATGTGTTTGTGATCTTCAACATATATGTTGTTTGCTCTTTTCCATATATGTGTGTTCTTCTCCATATATGTTTGTTTGCTCTTTTCCATATATGCATTTGTGTGCTCTTCAACATATTTGTGTTCTGTGCTCTTCTCCATATATGTGTTTGTGATCTTCAACATATATGTTGTTTGCTCTTTTCCATTTATGTGTGTTCTTCTCCATATATGTGTTTGTTTGCTCTTTTCCATATATGCATTTGTGTGCTCTTCAACATATTTGTGTTGTGTGCTCTATTCCATATATGTGTTACTGTGCTCTTCTCTATATATGTGTTACTGTCCTCTCACTGTCAACTGCATTTATTTTCAGCAAACTTAACATGTGTAAATATTTGTATGAACATAACAAGATTCAAGAACTGAGACATAAACTGAACAAGTTCCACAGACATGTGACTAACAAAAATGGAATGTGTCCCGGAAGTAATGGGGGTCAAAATCAAAAGTAACAGTCAGTATCTGGTGTGGCCACCAGCTGCATTAAGTACTGCAGTGCGTCTCTTCATGGACTGCACCAGATTTGCCAGTTCTTGCTGTGAGATGTTACCCCACTCTTCCACCAAGGCACCTGCAAGTTCACAGACATTTCTGGGGGGAATGGCCCTAGCCCTCACCCTCCGATCCAAAAGGTCCCAGACATGCTCAATGGGATTGACATCCGGGCTCTTTGCTGGCCATGGCAGAACACTGACATTCCTGTCTTGCAGGAAATCAAGCACAGAATGAGCAGTATGGCTGGTGGCATTGTCATGCTGGAGGGTCATGTCAGGATGAGCCTGCAGGAAGGGTACCACATAAGGGAGTAACGCACAGCGATGAGATTGCCTGCAATGACAACAAGCTCAGTCCGATGATGCTGTGACACACTGCCCCAGACCATGACGGACCCTCCACCTCCAAATCGATCCCGCTCCAGAGTACAGGCCTCAGTGTGACGCTCATTCCTTCGACGATGAACGCGAATCTGACCATCACCCCTGGTGAGACAAAACCGTGACTCGTCAGTGAAGAGCACTTTTTGCCAGTCCTGTCTGGTCCAGAGACGGTGGGTGTGTGCCCATAGGCGACATTGTTGCGGTGATGTCTGGTGAGGACCTGCCTTACAACAGGCCTACAAGCCCTCAGTCCATCCTCTCTCAGCTTATTGCGGACAGTCTGAGCACTGATGGAGGGATTGTGCGTTCCTGGTGTAACTCGGGCAGTTGTTGTTGCCATCCTGTACCTGTCCTGCAGGTGTGATGTTCGGATGTACCGATCCTGTGCAGGTGTTGTTACATGTGGTCTGCCACTGTGAGGACGATCAGCTGTCCGTCCTGTCTCCCAGTAGTGCTGTCTTAGGCGTCTCACAGTGCGGACATTGCAATTTATTGCCCTGGCCACATCTGCAGTCCTCATGCCTCCTTGCAGCATGCCTAAGGCACATTCACGCAGATGAGCAGGGACCCTGGGCATCTTTCTTTTGGTGTTTTTCAGAGTCCGTAGAAAGGCCTCTTTAGTGTCCTAAGTTTTCATAACTGTGACCTTAATTGCCTACCGTCTGTAAGCTGTTAGTGTCTTAACAACCATTCCACAGGAGCATGTTCATTCATTGTTATACTCACATACATGATTTTAACACTCTTACTTCAGAGTGTTTCCTATCCAATAGTACTAATTATGTGCATATCCTATTTTCTGGGCCTGAGTGGCAAGCATTTTACTTTGGGCACGCCAGACTCTCCAAAACCGTCACCTATGCAGCCGCTCCCTAAGAAGTTACTACCATCCAGACGAGCTTCAATGCCATACAACTCTCTTTCCGTGGCCTCCAACTGCTCTTAAACGCAAGTAAAACTAAATGCATGCTCTTCAACCGATCGCTGCCCGCACCTGTCTGCCCGTCCTGCATCACTACTCTGGACGGTTCTGTCTTAGATTATGTGGACCACTGCAAATATCGCGGTGTCTGGTTAGACTGTAAACTCTCCTTCCAGACTCACATCAAACATCTCCAATCTAAAATTAAATCTAGAATTGGCTTCCTATTTCGCAACAAAGCATCCTTCACTCATGCTGCCAAACATACCCTCGTAAAACTGACCATCCTACCAATCCTCGACTTCGGTGATGTCATTTACAAAATAGCCTCCAATACTCTACCCAACAAATTGGATGCAGTCTATCACAGTGCCATCCGTTTTGTTACCAAAGCCCCATATACCACCCACCACTGCGACCTGTACGCTCTCGTTGGCTGGCCCTCGCTTTACACTTGTCGCCATACCCACTAGCTCCAGGTCATCTACAAGTCCCTGCTAGGTAAAGTCCCGCCTTATCTCAGCTCGCTGGTCACCATAGCAGCACCAACCCGTAGCACGCGCTCCAGCAGGTATATCTCACTGGTCACCCCCAAAGCCAATTCCTCCTTTGGCCGACTCTCCTTCCAGTTCTCTGCTGCCAATGACTGGAACGAACTACAAAAATCTCTGAAGCTGGAGACACTTAACTCCCTCACCAGCTTTAAGCACCAGCTGTCAGAGCAGCTCACAGACCCCTGCAGCTGTACATAGCCCATCTGTAAATAGCCCAACCAACTACCTCATCCCCTACCGTATTCATTTATTTATTTATCTTGTTCCTTTGCACATTCATCTACTGCACATCTACCATTCCAGTGTTTAAATGCTATATTGTAATTACTTTGCCACCATGGCCTATTTATTGCCTTACCTTCCTTATCCTACCTCATGTGCACTCTTTGTATATAGATTTGTTTTTTTTCTACTGTAATATTGACTGTATGTTTGTTTTACTCTGTGTTGTTGTATGTGTCGAACTGCTTTGCTTTATCTTGGCCAGGTCGCAGTTGTAAATGAGAACTTGTTCTCAACTTGCTTACCTGGTTAAATAAAGGTTAAATAATTGGAGAAGAGCACAATATGGAGAAGAGCACACTAACTTATATACGGAGAAGAGCACGCTAGCACATATGGAGAAGAACACAGTGACACATGGAGAAGAGCACAGTAACACATTTATGGAGAAGAGCACACTATGACACATATATGGAGAAGTGCACACAAACACATATGGAGAAGAGCGCAGTAACACACATACGGAAAAAAGCACACTAACTTATATACGGAGAAGAGCACTCTAGCACATATGGAGAAGACTACAAAACACACATATGGAGAAGAGCACAGTGACACATATATGGAGAAGAGCACAGTGACACATGTATGGAGAAGAGCACAGTGACACATGTATGGTGAAGAGCACAGTAACACATCTATGGAGAAGAGCACTGTGACACATATATGGAGAAGAGCATGCTAGCACATATATGGAGAAGAACACAGTGACACATGGAGAAGAGCACAGTGACACATATGGAGAAGAGTACAGTGGCACATATATGGAGAAGAGCACACTAAGACACATATATGGGGAAGGGCACAGTGACACATGTATGGAGAAGAGCACAGGAACACATATTTGGAGAAGAGCACACGAACACAACCCTAGCAAGAAATAATCGTCCCTTTTTCAGGACCCTGTCTTTCAAAGATACTTCGTAAAAATCAAAATAACTTCACAGATCTTCATTGTAAACACTGTTTCCCATGCTTGTTCAATTAACCATTAACTGAGGTGTCGGTTTTGGAGAGTCTGGCATGTCCAAAGTAAAAGGCCTGCCACTCAGGCACAGAAACTAGGATATGCACATAATTAGTACTATTGGATAGGAAACAAGTTTCTAAGAGTGTTAAAATATTGTCTGTGAGTATTACAGAACTGATATAGCAGGCGAAAACCCGAGGGATTTCTGTCCTGGAAAAAGTGTTTTTGACACATTGTCTCATTTTAAACCCCTCCCTATTGAAAACATAAAATATGAGAGGGGCCATTCTCAAATAATCAAATGTTGTGCTTTCGCCGTAAAGCCTTTTTGAAATCTGACAACGCTGTGATATTGCCAAGAATCAGAGCTTTTGATGACTATGCAACACTTGTATATTGATGAATGTTTAATAATTCAACTTTTGGATTTTGAATTTGGCGCCTCACATTTCACCGGGTAGTGTCGGGAGTGGGGCTAGCGCCCCACTGCTCCCTAAGTAGTTAACACAGTGTCGAAAGAGGGGCCAGAAGTATACAGAATGGTGTCCTCTGCGTAGAGGTGGATCAGAGACTCACCTGCAGAAAGAGCGACATCATTGATGTATACAGAGAAGAGAGTCGGCCAAAGAATTGAACCCTGTGGCACCCCCATAGAGACTGACAGAGGCCCGGACAACAGGCCCTCTGATTTGACACACTGAACTCTATCGGAGAAGTAGTTGGTGAACCATGCGAGGCATCATTTGAGAAACCAAGGTTGTCGAGTCTGCCGATAAGGATGTGGTGATTGACAGATTCGAAAGCCTTGGCCAGATTAATGAATACGGCTGCACAGTAATGTCTCTTATCGATGGTGGTTATGATGTCGTTTAGGACCTTAGAAAGCCAGGGTAGGATAGATATAGGTCTATAGCAGTTTGGATCAAGAGTGTCTCTGCAGCTGCTTTCCAGTCTTTGGGAATCTCCGACGACACGAAAGAGAGGTTGAACAGGCTAGTAATAGGGGTTGCAACAATTTCGGCAGATCATTTTAGAAAGAAAGGGTCCAGATTGTCTAGCCCGGCTGATTTGTAGGGGTCCAAATTTTGCAGCTCTTTCAGAACATCAGCTAACTGGATTTGGGAGAAGGAGAAATGGGGGGAGGTTTTGGCGAGTTACTGAGGGGGGTGCAGGGCTGTTGACCGGGGTAGGGGTAGCCAGGTGGAAAGCATGGCCAGCCGTAGAAAAATTATCGGCGGTGACAGCGTTTCCTATCCTCAGTGCAGTGGGCAGCTGGGAGGAGGTGCTCTTAATCTCCATAGACTTTACAGTGTCCCAGAACTTTTTTGAGTTTGTGTTTACAGGAAGCAAATTTCTGCTTGAAAAAGCTAGCCTTGGCTTTCATAACTGCCAGTGTATATTGGTTCCTGACTTCCCTGAAAAGTTGCATATCACGGGGGCTGTTCGATGCTAATGCAGAACGCCACAGGACGTTTTTGTGCTGGTCAAGGGCAGTCAGGTCTGGACAGAACCAGGGGCTATATCTGTTCCTGGTTCTAAATTTCTTGAATGGGGCATGCTTTTTTAAGATAGTGAGGAAGGCACTTTTAAAGAATAACCAGGCATCCTCTACTGACGGGATGAGGTCAATATCCTTCCAGGATACCCGGGCCAGGTCGATTAGAAAGGCCTGCTCGCTGAAGTGTTTTAGGGAACGTTTAACTTCTTAGGGAGCAGCGCACGAGGTGACCGTTTTGGAGAGCCTGGCGTGCCCAAAGTAAAATGCCTCCCATTCAGGCCCAGAAAATAGGATATGCACATATTTAGTACCATTGGATAGGAAACACTCTGAATTTTCTAAAAGTGTTAACCAAAACAGAACGGATATGGCAAGCTAAACCCTGAGGAATTTCTGTCCTGGAAAAAGTGGTTTTGACACATTGCTCATTTTGAACCCCTCCCTTATGAAAATGCCCATATAAGGGCATATGAATGCAGTACCTATCGCTTCCTCTAGATTTCAACAGTCTCGAGACAGTGTTCAGAATTTTTTGGGATGCTTTAGAGCAGAGAAGAAGAGAAATCAGGAAGTGCCCCCTTAGATGTCAACAGAAGAGAGCGCACGCTCCCAAGAAGGCGCGCTCCCGAGAAGGCACGCTCTGTGTTTTTTTCCGTTCTTATAGCCCAGTTTATATTCCGGTTGATTTATAATAGTAAATATACGTAAAAGTGTTCCTAAGGATACATTTAAAATGATTTTTGATTGTTCTTGGACAAGTTTATAGGTTTAAGTTGAACGAGTTCTCGTCACGTTTCAATGGAGGAGTGGAGGTTGTAGTTTCTGATTATAACCAAATGATTTAAGGATATAATACATTACTTTTTCTATGAAACACTTGTAAATGGGTGCATGTTTAATAATTCAACTTCTGGATTTTGAATTTGGCGCCTTGCATTTCACCTGGTAGTGTCGGGATTGGGGCGCTAGCGCCCCACCACTCCCCAAGAAGTTAAGCATGTCCCAGTTTAGGTCACCTAGCAGCACGAACTCTGAAAATAGATGGGGGGCAATCAGTTCACATATGGTGTCCAGAGCACAGCTGGGAGCAGAGGGTGGTCTATAGCAAGCACAAACAGTGAGAGACTTGTTTCTGGAAAGGTGGGTTTTTAAAAGTAAAAGTTCTAATTGTTTGGGTATAGACCTGGATAGTAAGACAGAACTCTGCAGGCTATCTCTGCAGTAGATTGCAACACCGCCCCCTTTGGTCGTTCTATCTTGTCTGAAAATGTTGTAGTTAGGGATGGAAATTTCAGCGTTATTGGTGGTCTTCTTGAGCCAGGATTCAGACACGGCTAGGACATCCGGGTTGGCAGAGTGTGATAGGGCAGTGAATAAAACAAACTTAGGGAGGAGGCTTCTAATGTTAACATGCATGAAACCAAGGCTTTTACGGTTGCAGAAGTCAACAAATGAGAGGACCTGGGGAATAGTAGTGGAGCTAGGCACTGCAGGGCCTGGATTAACCTCTATATCACCAGAGGAACAGAGGAGGAGTAGGATAAGTGTACGGCTAAAGGCTGTAATGACTGGTCGTCTAGGACGTTCTGAACAGAGAGTAAAAAGAACAGGTTTCAGGGGGCGATAAAATAGATTAAAGGCATAATGTACAGACAAAGGTATGGTAGGACGTAAATACAGTGGAGGTAAACCTAGGCATTGAGTGGTGATGAAAGAGATATTGTCTCTAGAAACATTTAAACCAGGTGAACCAGGTCATCGCATGTGTGGGTGGTGGAACTAAAGGGTTGGATAAGGTATATTGAGCAGGGCTAGAGGCTCTACAGTGAAATAAGACAATAAACACTAACCAGAACAGCAATGAACAAGGCATATTGACATTGAGGAGAGGCATGCTTAGCCGAGTGATCATAAGGGTTCAGTTAGTAGTGAGGCTGGATGGGGACACGGCGGTTCAGACATCTAGCCGGAGGTAGCAAGCTAGCAAAGGCTAGCAGGCCGGCTAACAAAGACGGAGGAAGTCTGTTTATAGCCTCCTCGTACGTTTCCATCGGTAGACCAGTCGTGATGGGTTAGTGGGGTTATGTGTGGTGAAGGGGACCAGGCCAATTGGCAAAATAGGTAATAGTGGCCCAAGAAATTGTCCGATGGACCTGGTTAGCTAGCAGCCGATATGCTGTAGACAGCAAAACGTTAGCAGGCCGCAGTTAGCTGATGGGCGTTCAGGTGACGTCGCGACGGAGGGCTGGTTGAATAACCCCCTCGGTGGTCCAGTCGTGAAGGCCCGGTGAGGCTCCGCACCGGCAGTAAAAACGGGTCCGGATAGGTGTTATGGTAGCTGCTGCTGTCCGTTAGCAATGGTTAGGCTAAAATACTATTCCGGATTCGAGGTGGATAATACTTGAAAAAAAACAGATCCTTACCACATTGGGTGAGGCGGGTTGCAGGAGAGTGCGAAGAAAATATATAAAAATATATATACACTGGACACGACAGGACGAGGACAAAAGACATCTGACTGCTACACCATCTTGGATTTTTTTGTTTGTTAGTGTGCTCTTCTCCATATATGTGTTGTGTGGTCTTCTCCATATGTGTTAGTGTGCTCTTCTCCATATATGTTGTGTAGTCTTCTCCATATGTGTTAGTGTGCTCTTCTCCGCATGTGTCACTGTGCTCTTTTCCATATGTGCAAGCGTGCTCTTCTCCATATGTGTTAGTGTGCTCTTCTCCATATATGTTGTGTAGTCTTCTCCATATGTGTTAGTGTGCTCTTCTCCGCATGTGTCACTGTGCTCTTCTCCATATGTGCAAGCGTGCTCTTCTCCATATGTGTTTTCCACCATAATTTGCAAATAAATTCATAAAAAATCCTACAATGTGATTTTCTGGATTTTGTTTCCTCCTTTTGTCTGTCATAGTTGAAGTGTACCTATGATGAAAATTACAGGCCTCTCTCATCTTTTTAAGTGAGAGAACTTGCACAATTGGTGGCTGACTAAATACTTTTTTGCCCCACTGTAATTCACTGTACCACAATTCCAGTGGGTCAGAAGTTTACATACACTAAGTTGACTGTGCCTTTAAACAGCTTGGAAAATTCCAGAAAATGATGTCATGGCTGTACCTGTGGATGTATTTTAAGGCCTACCTTCAAACGCAGTGCCTCTTTGCTTGACATTATAGGAAAATCTAAGGAAATCAGCCAACACCTCAGAAAAAGAATTGTAGACCCCCACAAGTCTGGTTCATCCTTGGGAGAAATTTTCAAACACCTGAAGGCACCACATTCATCTGTTCAGACAATAGTACGCAAGTATAAACACCATGTGAACAAGAAGCTTTCCTACCGTTCAGGAAGGAGACGCGTTCTGTCTCCTAGAGATTAACGTACTTTGGTACGAAAAGTGCAAATCAATCCCAGAACAACAACAAAGGACCTTGTGAAGATGCTGGAGGAAACAGGTACAAAAGTATCTACTATGTGTTAGCTTGCTCTTCTCCATATGTGTTAGCTTGCTCTTCTCCGTATATGTGCTAGTGTGCTCTTCTCTGTATATGTGTTAGCGTGCTCTTCTCCGTATATGTGCTAGTGTGCTCTTCTCCGTATATGCGCTAGCGTGCTCTTCTCCGTATATGTGCTAGCGTGCTCTTCTCCGTTTATGTGTTGGCGTGCTCTTCTCCGTATATATGTGTTAGCGTGCTCTTCTCCGTATATGTGCTAGTGTGCTCTTCTTCGTATATGTGCTAGCGTGCTCTTCTCCGTATATGTGCTAGCGTGCTCTTCTCCGTATATGTGCTAGCGTGCTCTTCTCCGTATATGTGCTAGCGTGCTCTTCTCCGTATATGTGCTAGCGTGCTCTTCTCCGTATATGCGCTTAGCGTGTTTTTCTCCAGATATGCGCTAGCGTGCTCTTCTCCGTATATGCGCTAGCGTGCTCTTCTCCGTATATGTGCTAGCGTGCTCTTCTCCGTATATGTGCTAGTGTGCGTGGCACTGTGCGCCTGCATGCGTGCGTGACTGCTTCTGTGCATGTTGCTTGCACGTGCATGCATGTATTCTCTACTCCATACTTGTGTGTGTCTTTCTCATGGGAGTGAGAGAAGGAGAGCGTCTCTCTCTCAGGCCTGAGAGGGTTGTATATGGGTTGTATATAGCCCTCCATACAGCCTGTGGCAAAGCATCTATATTTATAATTCTCATTTAGCTGTTTGATTCTGCAGATTTGTCCTACCTGCTAGTACCTCATAAATTCTAACACTACACATTGATTTAATATAAAGTATATATGATTTAATGTTATGTGCCTATAGCATATTCCCTAATGGGAATGTTGTGTAAGAATCTGTGTCAGTAGGTATGAATTAATGTACATGAATGTATTTGTTAGTTCATTATTTTCAGTCATATTCAGTTTGCGTATTCATACAGTATCCGGTAGACTTCCACTTATACATGTAATCTATAAACATTTTGTTATATTACATCTCCCCTACTGTATGTGGTTTGTAAAGAACTTGAATATTATATGAAATTGCTTGCATGATATGGTAGTATGTTTATATGTGTATGTGATAGTTCATTGTATTGCTGTGTATGATACAGTACATCGTGGTATGGGTGTTAAACCCAAGGGCATTCATTCTTAGTGTTGAGCTACTATATACTGTGTAGGACCAGAAAGGTATGTTCCTGTTGTGGTTTTATATAGTAATTATTAGGCTGTCTGCTTTATGGTGTAAGGTTGGAGCTGTTTTATAGCGTGTCTGCTCAGCCAGCCCGTTGCCTGTATACCACTGCAAGCTATCCATCAATCAGTGCGGGAGACAGGTAGGAGTTGTCAGTAAGGTGGGGAACGGGACACGGAAGGGCTGTGGTAAGGAAGATTTTCAATGTGCATATGCAAAATAAACTAGGAACCTGGACTTGAAGTACATTTCCATGGTTAGGTTAGTCTTCTTTTGCGCTAAAGTCATCTCTGCTCAGCCAGCCCTGTTAGCCTTGGCCTAAATACCTCGTTCAGCCATCTATCAACGAGAGTGGTGTGTTGGGGTGGAGGACAGGGAGAATGACAGGGACAGGATATTGAGGAGCCTACTGCTCCATGCTCCAAGAATCATATAGAAGGCCTTGGTTGGGACTGACAGTCAGAGGGATTCATCAAGGTTTGCTTTCAGTTTACAGTACGCCCATGTCTTGATAAGAGCCAGTCAAATGAGGTTTGTAAATATTTAAGATGCAAACTATCATGCCTCTGCGACTCTGAATTTGTCAAAGTTCTCCGTGATGCCTGTAAGGCAGAATCAGGCGCAGGACAACGAATATGAGTTTTCAAATGCTTTACTCAATATTGCCAAAAATACATGAGTGGGGGAAAAATACACGGAAACAAAGAAACACAAACAATCACGCACAAAAAACATGAGGGGAACAGAGGGTTAAATAAGGAACATGTAATTATGGGATAGAAACCAGGTGTGTATAATGAAGACAAAAAAACATAGAAAATGAAAAGTAGATCGGCGGCAGCTAGAAGACCGGTGACTTCGACCGCCGAACGCCACCCAAGCAAGGAGAGGGATCAACTTCGGCTCAAGTCGTGACAGAATTGGGCGTTACACTTCCCCCACCAGGGTCTCTCCCTACTACCACCTTTCTGTGACACCCATCATCATCCAACTGCCTTGGGCAATCACTGGGCAAAAACGGGTTGTTTCAACATTATTTCAACAAAAGTACATGTGATGACAATGAATCAACATGGAAAACTGACTGGATTTAGAAAAATACATCAATGTAAGGGATTCCTTTTTTTTTACCCAACTTGTAGCCTAAATCCAATGACATGGTGACATTTTTGGTTGATTTCACGTTGAATTCACTTTAGTTGACAACTCCGCCAAACGCCAGTGGGCAGTGTGATAATAAAACAAGAGGGACACTATGTGGTTTTAAAGGCAGATGTATGTCACAAACCCTTGGAGGACATATATTAAAATCGATTGGGACATCGGACACCAGGCAACAAAGCAAACGCACCAACCAGCCGCAGAAAATACCAGATCAACAATGCTCTTCGAGCTAAGAATGCACCATACTTCTACATTCTTTGGAATGTCATGGATCGTTCTTTATTATCAGCACGCTGGAGAGGTTCCAACCAACTCAATGCACCAAGTACACGCTTCCTCGGGCCAGTCCCATTAGTTCTCTTATCTACTGGTTCCAAACATACGCATAGTTCATAGGGTTGGTTCCGGCATGTGTATGGCATCGTCTCCTATCTTAACTCATAGAACATTTTCTGGGCGTTCTGCGAGATGGTCCTAAGGAGGAGGTAATGTCGCTCCTCCCTCATATCTTTACAAAGCACAGGTAGGAACCAAGGATTATTTATGACACTAAGATTAACATTTTCAAGGCTGTCTCTTCACAGGATGGCATTTTCCAGTACATTCCATCCTCTTGTAACTTGTGTGATAATAGTCATTACAATTTAAGGTAAGCATTAGATTATACCTACTATCAAAATGTTCTATACTCCTATTAAAGTAAACCAGACACTTCATCATTTCAAACCCTTTATTCTGTGTTGTACAATCCTTCTAGTAAAACCTTGGCTCAAGACCTTCGCTTCATAAAGTTACACATGTTTCATTACACAATTTCATTGGTGGATTCTGTCAATGACATTTCAGCTGGAGCTATTGGTGTGAGTGCCATGTTAATGACAGACCGGTATCTCAATGCATTTCTAGTCTAAAGGACTATACATTTCGCAGTGTGCAGACCTCTGCAATCAACATGATATCACAAATATTTTTTTTTGATAAGCCTAAATTCATTATGGGCATGGATGACTACCCCCCTCCCTCTTTGGACTCATTCTTCTGGCGTTTCAGTTCGTCCTCCCAAATGGCACATGTTCAAAGTGGATGGCATTAAATAATGTACAAATTTCTCTCCCCTGAGCCGCCACTGTCCTTTACAGTCCATTATGTCTTGTCCATTTTCCTACCAGTACACCAGCAGCATGAGAGAAGTTTGGACGGGATGTCTCTCCATGCTCACTCCACGTGGACTCATGTCACACTCCTGAGAGAAAAGGCATGAGAGAAAAGGCAGTTGATAGCTTCGACTGGATGCTGTGTACAGGTTGCTGGCTCGGACTCAGGTCTCACAGTAGAAGTGGTAAAGGACCATACTAAACGCCATTGTCGCCATTACTTCAGCCGGTTAGAGGGGGCAAGGTTCACAATGTTCTCTACCAAATTATCCCTTCCATGCATCTCGATACCATCTGTGGTCACTTTCGCCATAACCTCAAAGGACAGACCAGAACTAAAGTTTAGTTTCGGGCCTTTCTGATTCAGGAAATCCAGACAAATAATTTACTGTATGACAAACTATTACTACTACCAATAGTCTTAATACAGATTTCTAAGACAAATGCCAAACAGAATAACAACACACAGTTGAAACAATTGTTTTCCCCAAAATTGGCTTATTCTCCCCTATCATCTTGGCGATCTCACTGTGGCGTAACAGGTCAGGGAGTCAGAGGGCTAATCCTTAGGGAGAAATCCCATCCATCCAGCAGACCCAATCTGGTGAGATTTGTTATTGAAGCAAGACAAAAACTAAGAAAATAAAACAAAACAGCAATACACATCACTCGTGGAGAAAACTTAAATTAATTTGAAGTAACTGTCATCCATTACCAACATATATTTCTTCCTTTTATAGGCAGGTATGTGAACAAAAAACATATTTGCATATTTACCTAAGGGCCCGAGGGGACTGGTTATTACCCCCTCAAAAAAACCAACACTGCCTGTTAAATCAAAATAACAAATACAATTAGAATTACAACCCTTGATGATTCCATCTTAACTTTAATTGTCTCCCATAAGGTAATGGTAAAATAGACTAGAAAGGTGTCCCTCATTCAGGTGCAGCACTCTCCCTCTGGCAAATGTTTTACTTCTTCCTAATTATTAGTGTTTTAGAGAGGTTAATATAAGACATTTGAAAGGATTTCTACATTTACTTTTACTTTTGAAACTTAAATGTAATTTTTTTTTGCAATTACATTTACTTTTAATACTTAAGTATATTTAAAACCAAATACTTTTAGACTTCTACTCAAGTAGGTTTTTGCTGGGTGACTTTTAATTTAGTCATTTTCTATTAAGGTATCTTTACTTTTACTCAAGTATGACAATTGGGTACTTCTTCCACCACTATCTTACTCGTATACATCATGGATGGACGCTTCTCCCTGTCACGGATGCCATGGTTGCACTTCATTTGAATATGTAATCCGGAGACAGGTGTTTTCTCCATAGCTATCATACTCAGTTTTACTATGAAATATTTTTCAAAAAGGCCCCGTTAGACAGGATTACCTACACTTACTGACCAGCTCAAAAAGACAGAAGTGTACTATATGGCAGACCAATTCGAACTCCTCTCTCGGCATGTCCATCCCACTCATTATCTCAGCCAATAATGGCTAGCGGGAAGGTTGCTGTCTCTTCTGTGGCTAAACTAGGCTTGTAATTTACAATTTTATTTCTGTTTACAGATGGCACACACGTTTATTATTAAGGTACATGAAAGTTCACATGTTCCAGAAGTTATTTCTGCCCAAAAACGTATTTAGATTTTTTTTTTTAAGTTTACGTTCAAACGGCTCTCCTCTGAAGAAGTGACCCGCGACATACACTTGGTTTAGTGAAACAAGTCAAATGTCTGGTGGCTGTTCATCAGTCTTAACTACTTAGGGAGCAGTGGGGCGCTAGCTATATCAGTTCTGTTATACTCACAGACAATATGTTAACTTCTTAGGGAACAGCAGCTGAGGTGTCGGTTTTGGAGAGTCTGGTGTGCCCAAAGTAAAAGGCCTGCCACTCAGGCCCAGAAACTAGGATATGCACATAATTAGTACTATTGGATAGGAAACACTCTGAAGTTTCTAAGAGTGTTAAAATATTGTCTGTGAGTATAACAGAACTGATATAGCAGGCGAAAACCCGAGGATTTCTGTCCTGGAAAAAGTGTTTTTGAAACATTGCCTCATTTTGAACCCCTCCCTATTGAAAACAGCCATATCTGTCCAGTTTATAATCCGGTTGAAATATTATAGTAAATATACATAAAGGTGTTCCTAAGGATACATTATCAATGATGTTTGATTGTTCTTGGACAAGTGTATAGGTATAGGTTGAACGTGTTCTCTTCACGGTTCAATGGGCGAGTGGACGCTGTATTTTATGAACATAACGTGCCAACCAAACTGAGATTTATGGATATAAGAAATTACTTTTTCTAACAAAAGAACCATTGGATGTCTTCGTTGGACACTTGGGAAGCCCTCAGCAGAAGTTCTTCGAAAGGTAAGGGATTGTATATTAGCGATTTTATGCGTTTTATGAGACCCGCTTTGGTTATGGATTTATGCAAATGCATAAAATATGAGAGGGGCTATCCTCAAACAATAAAATGTTGCGCTTTTGCCGTAAAGCCTTTTTGAAATCTGACAACGCTGTGATATTGCCAAGAATCAGAGCTTTTGATGACTATGCAACACTTGTATATTGATGAATGTTTAATAATTCAACTTTTGGATTTTGAATTTGGCGCCCCCACTGCTCCCTATGTAGTTAACACTCTTCAAATCAAATCAAATCCAATTTTTTTGTCACTTACACATGGTTAGCAGATGTTAATGCGAGTGTAGCGAAATGCTTGTGCTTCTAATTCCGATCATGCAGTAGTATCTAACAAGTAATCTAACAAATTCACAACAACTACCTTATACACACAAGAGTAAAGGAATGAATACGAGTATGTACATATAAATATATGGATGAGCAATGGCTGACCGGCATAGGCAAGATGCAGTAGATAGTATGGAGTACAGTATATACACATATATATGAGATGAGTAATGTAGGATATGTAAACATTATATAAATGGCATCGTTTAAAGTGGCTAGTGATACATTATTTCATCCAATTATAATTATTAAAGTGGCTAGAGATTTGGGTCGATGGCCGAACGGCATAGGCAAGATTCAGTAGATAGTTTAGCGTACAGTGTATACATTTGATATGAGTATGTCGGATACGTAAACATTATATACAAAATTGTTTAAAGTGGCTAGTGATACATTGTTAGATCCAATTCTTATGTTTAAAGTGGCTAGAGATTTAAGTCAGTATGTTGGCAGCAGCCACTCAATGTTAGTGATGGCTGTTTAACAGTCTGATGGCCTTGAGGTAGAAGCTCTTGGTCCCAGCTTTGATGCACCTGTACTGACCTCGGATGATAGCGGGGTGAACAGGCAGTGGCTCGGGTGGTTGTTGTCCTTGATGATCTTTTTGGCCTTCCTGTGACATCGGGTGGTGTAGGTGTCCTGAAGGGCAGGTAGTTTACCCTCGGTGATGCATTGTGCAGTCCTCACTACCCTCTGGAGAGCCTTACGGTTGTGGGCGGAGCAGTTGCTGTACCAGGCGGTGATACAGCCCGACAGGATGCTCTCGATTGTGCATCTGTAGAAGTTTGTGAGTGATTTTGGTGACAAGCCGAATTTCTTCAGCCTCCTGAGGTTGAAGAGGCGCTGTTGAGCCTTCTTCACCACGCTGTCTGTGTGGGTGGACCAATTCAGTTTGTCCGTGATGTGTACGCCGAGGAACTTAAAACTTTCCAGGGAGTACAGGAGAGGGCTGAGAACACACCCTTGTGGGGCCCCAGTGTTGAGGATCAGCGGGGTGGAGATGTTGTTTCCTACCCTCACCACCTGGGGCCGGCCCGTCAGGAAGTCCAGGACCGAGTTGCACAGGGCTGGGTCGAGACCTAGGGTCTCGAGCTTAATGACGAGCTTGGAGGGAACTCTTAGAAACTTCAGTGTTTCCTATCCAATAGTACTAATTATGTGCATATCCTAGTTTCTGGGCCTGAGTGGCAGGCCTTTTGGGCACACCAGACTCTCCAAAACCGACACCTCAGCTGCCGCTCCCTAAGAAGTTAAATAAGACCATTGATGGTTGAGTATAAACTAATGGCTGCAATAGTAACAGTAACAAGCAGAGGTTTCATATGTCTGCTTCATATGATGTGTTGCAGCTGCAATATGCAGAATGTATAGCCTGCAGCGCTGGACAGATATAGTACTAACAGCCTGCTAGTCTCTCGAAAGCTCTCTGAGAGGAGCACAAGGTTACGAGGAGGAGGAGAAAACAGTGCCAGCTAGCTAGAGCTAATGAAACCGAGAGAAATAGTGAAATACAGTAGGCTACGACAACAGGATGGTATACGTCATAACCATAGAATGAGGAGGAAGAGGAAACCGATCTAGCCAGAGCTAATGAAACAGAGAGAGGAGAGATGATAGTAGTGAAATAACTATATTACAAAAACAAGATGGTAACATCCGTAGTCATAAGATAGCAGGAGGTTTGGAGGAAGAGAAGGAGAAACATAATCAGTCCAAGCTAATGAAACAGATATATATTAGTGAAATAACTCTATATTACAAAAGGAAGCCATCATAACAATTCATAACCATATCCCACAAAGGTTACCCTCCTCTGTTTTCATTCAAACACCATTTGGCCTCAATTTCTATCCGGAATGAAGTCCTAATAAGGAATAGTTTTTTCCCCCACTAGGGTTTGGATGAGGTCGTTAAAGGCTCACCCATTTGGAATGTTATTGTTTTTGTGCATCTGTCGATTCCCTGGGTCATTTCATGTTTTCATGTGTATCGGAGTTATTGGCATTCAAGCAGGTATGACGCAGCACTGTGATAAAGTCGAGCTCACTGACCTGTAAGACTTTTAGATTTCAAAAACATCTAGCATGTCAGATTTTAATACTGGCCGATGTTTTAACTCAGGAATACACATTCTCTCGAATGAGCCATTGATCAAATTTTTGCGATATTCCTACCTAAATGTGTAATTGAATGGAGGGTCTAACTGTCACGGTTCATGAATTCACCGGCTCACTCTGTGTGTGTGTGTGGGTGTGGCCGCTGATTGCTCCCGCTCGTTATCAGCGCCAGCTGTTACTCATTGTCTGTGCCTTTATATACTCGTGGTCTTGGTCTAGTGTTTGTCGGTTCGTTGTCTTGTTTCCCTGTGCGTGTGTTTCTCTCCAGGCCGTGTTCTGTGTCCTCCTTTGGTTCCGTTCTCCGCTGGACTCTACGTTCGCTCTCTCTCCTGTGGAGGACTCTATGTTGGGCACGTTCGGGATCGCTAGTCTGGGTATCCTCGGCGCCATGGACGCACAGAGGATTGGGTTTCCTGCTGCCTCGGCGCTGTTCAGACCCAGACACTTACTGACACACCCTATTTACCTGTACCTGTTACTCACCTCCTGGATTACTTCAATAAATATTGAACTGTACTCGCTACTGAATCCTCCGTCCTTTTCACGTGACACTAACACATTTTTCCAATTTGTCTGCCTCTTTAGTCCAGGGTGCATTGCATGGTGCAGTTGCCAGAGATATTATACAAAGGCGATAGGAATCCAATGAATGAAGGAACGTATGTCGTCCCATCCAGCAGACTGTCGACCAATCGCTAATGTTGTGTTTTTGAGCGTTGCGCCCAATAGACTCCCATTCACTCCTTGAAGGAGAGCACAAAAGTATGTCTGCCGTTGCGAATGTTAGACTCCACTCTGTGTGAGGCACATCAATCTGCAGGTTGAACATGGTGCGATTGTAGACTAATAAATTGATAGTTAGCTGTAAAACTGCCTAAACAAACTGCACCATCTATGTTAGATGCTGATATTGCCTTTGGTATTATTGTGTGTAGCTATGTTTGCTAGCCAAACCAAAGAGAGCGTGGCATTGTGGATTTTGCAGTCGACTTGCGCTTCCACAATATATCTTTTTTTGTTACCACCAACATTATTATGACACCAAAATGAAACATATGTTTACAAAAAATATTCTCACATAGTGTTTTTATCACTGTAAATTAAAGGAATGATTGGTTTTGGGTGGATCTTTCCTTTAAGAGCATGACCCGATGACCTCGTCGCTCATTGAGGCTGGAGATGGTTCTCATCCCTGAGCATTGAGCGTATGGTGTATTTCTGAGTCCCAAATGGCAACCTATTCCCTACGTAGTGCAGTACTTTTGACCAGGGTCCCTATGTAGAGAATAGTGTGCCATTTGAGACGGAGCGGAGTGGGCCTCTACTCAAATGTGTCATGAAAGTCATTAATGTATTAATGATCTCACACCTTGTCCCGAGAGTGACAGGACTTCGCCCCCTCCCCCATCCGATGCCCTCCCACCCTCTTGCACACCCACAGGCCCCCTCCCCCACACCCTCCTACCGGATGAGAGGGGCGTAGAGCAACATTTCCCCCAATTCTGTGGAAAACAGGGGCGAGAGAGAGGCATGTCCCACAGTGTCTATCAATCCTAATGGCTTGTGGCTGTATGGTGTGTGTCCATGTGTGGAAGTGACCTCCTGTGAAACTTAATTTCTGTGCCCCTCATCCGTTGGTCATTATGCAACGCCCTCTACTGCTCATCCTTTGTCTCCTTGACCTGCTGACACTCCCCCAGTACTCACTCCCTCCCTGTGTATGTGTGTGTGTATCCCCACCAGCTGCAACTTGTTCCATAATCAAGACCTCTACAAATACTCAGCCCTGCCACTTCCATGCTGCCAGATCATAATCTCTGCTCAGTCAGTCTACATTTCTAGCCATTTGTTACTATTCAGATTCTGTTATCCTGTTTTCCTTGCCTGACGCTGTTTTCCTCTCCCCTACAGTTCTGCCTGCTCTGACTCTGGTCCCTGTCTCCTGTCCCATGTCTCGTCATCCTGCTACCTTGTCCTGGATTCCCCACTCTACTGCTCCCTTGGATTCCCCTCCAGACATGCTTACCCTGTCTCAACCCCTCTCGCTCCAGCCTCAGCCTCCGCACCTGGTTTCCCTGTGAAATGATTCAACCGCCGTAGCAATGAGAGGTAGCGGGTAACTAAATCCCACTGTGATGGCATTTAGACCTCTGTAATCAATGCACGGCCGCAGACCTCCCTCCTTTTTCTTCACAAAAAAGAAACTCGAGGAGACGGGTGATACGTAGGACCGAATGTACCCCTGTCGCAGAGATTCAGTGATATAGGTCTCCATAGCCACTGTCTCCTCCTGTGACAACGGGTACACGTGACTCCTGGGAAGTTTTGCGTTTACCTGGAGGTTTATCGCGCAATCCCCTTGTCGATGAGGTGGTAATTTGGTCGCCCTCTTTTTACAGAAGGCGATAGCCAAATCGGCATATTCAGAGGGAATGCGCACAGTGGAAACCTGGTCTGGACTCTCCACCATTGTGGCACCGATGGAAACTCCGTCACACCTACCTGAACACTCCTCTGACCACCCCTGGAGAGCCCCCTGTTTCCCATGTCACTGACATTAGGACCAGTAACACTACCCGGAAATTGTTACATGGCGACAGGTGTGGAACCAATGTTGGGGTTGGAAGAATCTATGCGATATGCCAGGGGAATGGATTCTAAAAGGTAACACATTAGTATTGGCATGGCCAAACACTACCTTCAAGCTCAGAATACATTGGGGGGCTAATCTCATTAGACATTTTATTTTGTCTTATTCTGAAATAAATGTATAGAACTGACGAAAGGGAGGGGTCACGAGAAATTAGAGTGGAGTTAATATTGTGAATAATTGTTAAGAGTTTTGAAAAAGCCTTTGTCAAGTGACAGCATTGGGATAAACCAAACCTAAAATGACCTTATTTTTGTTCATGAACATGAAGGACATGGTAGTACGGTGGTTACATAAAATCATGGGGAAAAGAGAGACCAGCCATATAGGGGTCCATACATACAAACAATTGATAATTGGAGGGAGGACAGTGTACTTATCATTATCATGTTTTGTTTGTAATTAAAACTTTTGTGTTGCTGATTAAGATGTAGCATAGTGAATACTAATGAAATGTACACTTCCTCTTCCAGGAGAGGATGGGGTGTCCTTATCTCTCTCTTTGAAATGTTTCCCGAGACTGATGTCTTGGGAGAGCAGTTAATGATATTCTGCAGTTCTATAAAGTAGAAAGGTTTCCGGATCCGGCCGTAAAGGGAGCTCCAAGTTAAGTAAGGCCTGGCCATTTGTGTGTTTTTGCCCTATGTTTTACCACACATGCATACAAACCCACCGGTTAAGAATATTTGTTAATATCCTGTTTGATTTATTGTGTGGGGTCTTTTTCATTTGGTTGTAGACTGGGTACACCGAATGATGGAAATGATTGAAATGGTTTTAAATGGTTTCTTAACAAAATATTGAATGGTGTTGAATGACCTTTGTCCTGACGTACTGGTCAAGCCTGATCAACCTCAATAGAAAGTATAGAGACATTGGGTGAGATTTAAGTGCAATATGAAGAAGTGTTTTGTTGTTATTGTTTTGGGTGTTCTTGTTTTTGTCTTTGTTTCGATGTAAATGTCACAAGATTGGGTCTATGTATGGTCGGGATTTCTCCCTAAGCGTTATCTCTCAAACTCCCTTACCCTATAACTCTGCCGTGAGGTCGCCAGTATGATAAGGGAGTATAAGCCAATTTTGAAAATGGTTTCAACAGTGTGTTGGTATGCTTTTTGACATTTGTCTTAGGAATTTTGTATTAATTACTTACGGAGTGGCTAGCGCCCCACTCCCGACACTACCGGGTGAAATGTGAGGCGCCAAATTCAAAATCCAAAAGTTGAATTATTAAACATTCAGTGTTGCATAGTCATCAAAAGCTCTGATTCTTGGCAATATCACAGCGGTCAGATTTCAAAAAGGCTTTACGGCGAAAGCACAACATTTGATTGTTTGAGGGTAGCACCTCTAATATTTACGCATTAGCATAAATCCATAACCCAACACAGGTCTCACAAAACGCATTAAATCGCTAATATAAAATCGCTTACCTTTGATGAACTTCTACTGAGGGCTTCCCCAGTGTCCAATGAAGACAATCCATGCTTCTTTTGTTAGAAAAAGTCATTTATCATATTCATAAATCTCTGTTTGGTTGGCGCGTTATGATCATAAAATCCACCGTTGAGTCGCCCATTGAACCGTGAAGAGAACACGTTCAAATTATACCTATAAACTTTCTACAAACAAATCAAACATAATGTTTAATGTATCCTTAGGTATCCTTTTGGGTATATTTGCTGTAATATCTAAACCGGACAATAACGTGAACGATAGGAAAGAAAAATAAAGTGGTGCGCGTTCACAATCCTGTTCCTATCTGTTCAGGTCACTCCTAGAATTCCCAGACTTTGTATATAGACTGTTGACATCTAGTGGAAGCCATGGGTACTGCAGTCTCAGTCCTACATAAAGTTGTATGCAATAGGCAAAATAGAGAAGATGCTCATTTACAAAAAAAAAAAACGCAAATCCGGATGGATTTTCCTCTGGTTTTCGCCTGCTATATCACTTCTGTTATAATCACATACATTATTTTAACACTCTTAGAAACTTCAGAGTGTTTCCTATCCAATAGTACTAATTATGTGCATATCCTGTTTTCTGGGCCTGAGTGGCATGCATTTTACTTTGGGCACGCCAGACTCTCCAAAACCGTCACCTATGCAGCCGCTCCCTAAGAAATTAAGAACATTGGGAAGGTAATAATTTGTCATACGGTAAATATTTGTTTGAATTTTCTGAATCAGAAATGCATGTCCTCTCAAAGTTATGGTGACAGTGTCTACCGATGGTATCTATATGCATGGAAGGAATAATACTTCAAGAACAGTGTGAGCGTCAAGAACAGTGTGAGCATAAATCACTCCATCTAACCCATAACATGTTTGTCACTACAGCTTGTCCAACTACAGTATATAGTTATAAAATAATACTAAAACCTGCTCAAGTAAATTAGTCATTTTCCAACAATTCCTCCTCTGGAACAATGATCACGCTCATATTTCCACGACACCTAGAAAACATGCAGAGTTCCTCGTCCAGTGTCTGTGTTCGTTTGCCCATCTTAATCTTTTATTTTTATTGGCCAGTCTGAGATATGGCTTTTTCTTTCTTTTTTCTTGCTCAGCTGCGTAACAAGCAAGGGATAAGAACGTTGTCAGCCAGTACGGCAATGGAACATTTCGAACGACTGGGTCGAGTCCATAGATACAGAACAGCCGGCTTGGGTAGCAACCTTAGATTTGTGTCAGGACTATATCTGGTGGAAGGATGAAATAGTATGAATAAATTAATTAAAAGTCCTTGTCAGGATTTTGTCCTTGTCACGATTCATCCTCAGAATTTTACTGTGGATTTGCATCACTGTGTAAATTGGGTTGTTGTAACAGTGACACTGTAGTGGTCTCTGTATACATGGCCCTTCACTGAACCTGTGTACCGCTCTGCTCTGCCTTGGCCTGAGTAGGAAGCAAACTTAACAGTTCTGCTCGTCTCTCTCGCTGCTTAAAATGCTCAGATTTATTTAGCCTGGTCTCAGATCGGTTTGTACTGCTTTTCCAAAACTTTTGGTCTACGCTAAACCATAGGAGTTGACAAAATGGCACAAACAGATCTGGGACCGGGGTAATGGAGTTAGGCTAAGCCCTCCTGAACCCAGCCCAGTGCTCCAGAGTGAACATGACAAGGGGCATGGGGGTAGCTGGTTGGCATAAGCTCAGAGCTGTAGACAGAAGGAGGCCCCGGGGGGGGGTTATAGACTCCTGTTTATCAGTGTTCTCTCAGGCTGAGGAAGTGTCAATGAAATCTGGCATGGTACAGGGTCAGCTACGTCGCAAATGGAACCCTATATAGTGCACTATGTTTGACCGGGGCCCATAGGGCTATGTAGGGAATAGGGTGTCATTTGGGATGCATTCCTAGACTGTGTTAGTAGTCTATACAGGAGTCTATGTTATTAGACTATATCCTGGGGATGTGTCCTAGCACAGATACTAAGGGCTTGTTTCCCAGACAGATTAAGTTATTTCCCTGCTCTTTGCTAACCAGCACAACTAACAAGTCAATAGACCCAAAGCACAACAAAGGAGAAAAATATTCAGCATGATTTTTATTCTCTGACTATGCTTAATCTTTGTGTTGGAAGCCAATATGTGGGTTAGTTAGGCCTTCCACCCATCTAGTAGCCAGTGGAACAGACTATTTCGGAGGCATGGCAGACTAGACAGCACTGCCTGATAATAAGATAACCTATGATTGGGGAAGCAGTCAAGAAAGACGAGAAAGGGTTTAAGAGGGCACCAGCGAGCTGGGATGAGAGCCATGAGATCACAGTGGAAGGAGGTGGGAAGTGGGCTGCATAGGAAGGATATAGTATACCACCCACACAGAGACAGACAGTCACACACACACAGGCACACACACCTGTCACACCACACAGGCACAAAGACAAGGTCATGCCTCATTGATCCATCACATCAACAAGCAACACCTCGCTCCCACCCTCCTCGTTCGCTCATCCACCTCTCCGCCACGCATTTACTTCTTGTCCTGCACGAGTGCACCAGATGTAGTACTTCTCTCACCGCTGCTGTATGAGGAGAGAGAGGAGGGGGAGAAAGAGTAGAGCGAGTGAGATACAGAGAGAGAAAGAGACTAAGAGAGACTAAGAGAAAGATGAAGAGATGAGGGGTTGATATTCCAGCATGCATATCTTTTAGTAGCTACCTCCATTAGCTGTTGGAGTTTTACTGTAATTGCATCGTGCTTGCAGTGTGTGTGTGTGTGTGTGTGTCTTATCCCATCAGTGTGCAACTGCCAGAGACTGCAGACTGGTTTGGCCAAACATGAACTGACACTCCATTCTGCTCCTGTAAAAGCACCCTTAGACACACACTCTCCGCTGCCCAGGCACAAACATTACACACACACACACACACACACACACACACGTCTGTTTTACTATCCTTGTGGGGACCAAATAACTGATTCCAATAAAAAATTATATTTTCCCTAACTGTAACCTTAACCCCAAACTCCTAAGCTTAAAATTGACGTTTTCCTTGTGGGGACCCGTGAAATGTCCGAATTTCAGAATTTTCCGTGTGAGAACTTCTGGTCCCCAGAAAAATACACATACACGCACATGTAGAACCAAGGTCACTGTGGCAAGATTAGAACAGCCAGTAAATTAGTTTAATTAGGCAAGTCGTTAACGAGTGTCTGCTAATGACAAAAATCCCACACACAAACTGCTGCTTCTCACTATAGAGTGGAGAGGAGTTAGGATAGCTCTCTGTGTTGTACCCACCTGCCAGAGGAACCGTAGCTAGTGTGTAGATTCAGCTATATGCATATGTATGCATAGTACTTTGATATTCCCTTTCCCAAGGTAGAAGATTTGTGTGACTTGAATGATTTTCCTTCATGAAATCTACTTATCTACGAAGGCTAATGGTAGAAAATGGACTGAGCAAAAAGTAAAGTAAATTGAAATGAAATACAACAACATTAGGCAGGAACAGAGACAGAGGAGCATGAGTAGAATTTCAATCAGACATTCCAGTTGGAGCCTATACACAGACGGAGCACACTGCTCACAGCCCCAGCTTTCTGATCAGCCAATCATCTAGCATTGTAATTAGACATGAGTAACGAGCTCATCAGTAATTAACCTGATACACAAACTGATCTGGGAGGGAGGGGAAGAGAGAGAACTTAATTTTGTTGGGGCAGTGGGGAAACTTTTCATGCAATTAGACAGTAATTCCAATTATGGGAGGCTGGAAGAGAAGACCATCTGATCTAACAGCAGGTTTATGGTCGAGAGAGAGGGAGAGAGAGAGAGCAGTCAGACCCTTCTTCTACGACCCTCTCATCCCTCCATCTCACCATTTCCACCAGGCAATTTAACACGCTATTATCTATGCCGTCTCATCTTGACGTCACAGAAGGGTATTTGGCCTGGTGTATTCAGCAGGTCAGGGAGAGATCAACAGTAATTACGACACAAATCAACAAGCAAATAAACCATTAATAAATCCTAATATCCATATACATAGTGTTGTAGAAGACAGTGTAAGTGTAATATAGCAGAATGTGCATGGTGGTACACAGACACAAATATGTTAGCTTAGTGACACAGTTGCACACTGGTACACAACAAGAATCGACTTGTCACAGCGGGAGATATAGATTTTCTCTACTCAGGTCTACTGAGCTGAGAGGCTGAAGCTGCTTCCCTCAGGGGGAAGAGACGGATAGAGAGAAAAGACGGATAGAGAGACAGTGTGAGTAAGAGAGAGAAAGCATGTAAAAGAGAGATGGAGAAATTGAGAATGTAAGTCAGGGAGAGCATACCAGCGAAAGCTCCGGGAAATGACAGTGATTGAGTATAATCACTGTTTAAACAGAGTATAAAATCAGTTGGAACCCCAGCAACAATGGGACAAGAAAATACATGGATTTTACAGAACACCAGCAGTCTCTTGCAACTCCATCTGCAATAGTTTCTTACCACATGGTTGGGTAAACCCATGAGTTTGAAAAAGCAAGACTAGAACACCAGCAACAATGGGACAAGAAAAGGCGTGGATACGATAGGATGGTGAAAAGTTGGACAGATGTCTAAGGAGATATACACTGAGTGTACGAAACATTAGGAACACCTACTTAGTATTGAGTTGCACCACCTTTTGCCCTCAGAACAGCCTCAATTCGTCGGACATGGACTCTACAAGGTGTCATAAGAATTCCACAGGGATGCCGGCCCATGTTGACTCCAGCAGCATTCAACACTAGTTAACAGCATACCACCGTGCACACCACTGCTGGCTTACCTCTGAAGCTAAGCAGGGTTGGTCCTGGGTGGTCCGTGGATGGGAGACCAGATGCTGCTGAAAGTGGTGTTGGAGGGCCAGTATGAGACATTGTTTCCTCTGGTCTAAAAAAATAATAATATCCCAACACCCCAGGGCAGTGATTGGGGACATTGCCCTGTATAGGGTGCCGTCTTTCGGATGGGACGTAAAACCGGTGTCCTGACTCTCTGTGGCTATTAAAGATCCCATGGCACTTATTGTAAAAGTAGGAGTGTTAACCCTGGTGTCCTGGCTAGATTCCCAATCTGGCACTCATACCATCATGGTCATCTAATCATCCCTGGCTTCCAATTGGCTCATCCCTCTCCCCTGTAACTATTCACCAGGTCATATCTGTAAATGAGAATGTGTTACCTGGTTAAATAAAACAAACTCCCATGCTTCCCACAGTTGTGGATGGACCGTTCTTGATACACACAGCAAACTGTTGAGCGTGAAAACCCCAGCAGCGTTGCAGTTCTTGATACATTCAAAACGGTACGCCTGGCACCTACTACCATACCCTGTTCAAAGACACTTCAACACTTCACCCTCTGAATGGCACACTTACACAATCCATGTCTCAACTGTCTCAAGGCTTAAAAATCCTTCTTTAACCTGCCTCCTCCCCTTGATCTACACTGATTGAAGTGGATTTAACAGGTGACATCAATAAGAGATCATAGCTTTCACCTGGATTCACCTGGTCAGTCTATGTCATGGAAAGAGCAGGTGTTCCTAATGTTCTGTACACTCAGTGTATAGGTCCACTGATGTAAGTGCATTAGATGTGGTGATCGTTTTACATATAGAGCTGGGTAGGATCGTGGATATAGACTATTGGAGGATTTCTGACATACATGTGTGAGAGGGACATACATAAAGTGAACACAGTAAATTGGCATTTAGAGAGTGATGGAGAGAGGAATGACAGCTGAGATAAGGAGTGTATGGAGTGGAGGATGAATGAATGAGGGGGTGAGAGGGAGAATGGGGGAAAGGTGATTTAATAGGATCCCCATTAGCCGATGTCAATGGCGACAGCTAGTCTTACTGGAGTTCCTATGCAAATCAAATTTTATTTGTCACAATTTTATTTGTCACAAATTTTATTTGGTTAGCAGATGTTAATGTGAGTGTAGCGAAATGCTTGTGCTTCTAGTTCCGACCATGCAGTAGTATCTAACAAGTAATCTAACAAATTCACAACAACTACCTCATACACACAAGAGTAAAGGAATGAATACGAGTATGTACATATAAATATATGGATGAGCGATGGCCGACCGGCATAGGCAAGATGCAGTACATGGTATGGAGTACAGTATATACACATATATATACACATATGAGATGAGTAATGTAGGATATGTAAACATTATATAAATGGCATTGTTTAAAGTGGCTAGTGATACATTATTTCATCCAATTATAATTATTAAAGTGGCTAGAGATTTGGGTCGATGGCCGAACGGCATAGGCAAGATACAGTAGATGGTTTAGAGTACAGTGTATACATTTGATATGAGTATGTCGGATACGTAAACATTATATACAAAATTGTTTAAAGTGGCTAGTGATACATTGTTAGATCCAATTCCTATGTTTAAAGTGGCTAGAGATTTAAGTCAGTATGTTGGCAGCAGCCACTCAATGTTAGTGATGGCTGTTTAACAGTCTGATGGCCTTGAGGTAGAAGCTCTTGGTCCCAGCTTTGATGCACCTGTACTGACCTCGGATGATAGCGGGGTGAACAGGCAGTGGCTCGGGTGGTTGTTGTCCTTGATGATCTTTTTGGCCTTCCTGTGACATCGGGTGGTGTAGGTGTCCTGGAGGGCAGGTAGTTTACCCCCGGTGATGCGCTGTGCAGTCCTTACTACCCTCTGGAGAGCCTTACGGTTGTGGGCGGAGCAGTTGCCGTACCAGGCGGTGATACAGCCCGACAGGATGCTCTCGATTGTGCATCTGTAAAAGTTTGTGAGTGATTTTGGTGACAAGCCGAATTTCTTCAGCCTCCTGAGGTTGAAGAGGCGCTGTTGCGTGGGTGGACCAATTCAGTTTGTCCGTGATGTGTACGCCGAGGAACTTAAAACTTTCCACCTTCTCCACTACTGTCCCCTCGATGTGGATAGGGGGGTGCTCCCTCTCCTGTTTCCTGAAGTCCACGATCATCTCCTTTGTTTTGCTGACATTGAGTGAGAGGTTATTTTCCTGACACCACACTCCGAGGGCCCTCACCTCCTCTCTGTAGGCCGTCTCGTCGTTGTTGGTAATCAAGCCTACCACTGTAGTGTCGTCAGAAAACTTGATGATTGAGTTGGATGCGTGCTTGGCCACGCAGTCATGGGTAAACAGGGAGTACAGGAGAGGGCTGAGAACGCACCCTTGTGGGGCCCCAGTGTTGAGGATCAGCGGGGTGGAGATGTTGTTTTCTACCCTCACCACCTGGGACCGGCCCGTCAGGAAGTCCAGGACCCAGTTGCACAGGGCTGGGTCGAGACCCAGGGTCTCGAGCTTAATGACGAGCTTGGAGGGAACTATGGTGTTAAATGCTGAGCTGTAGTCGAACAGCATTCTTACATAAGTATTCCTCTTGTCCAGATGGGTTAGGGCAGTATGCAGTGTGATTGCGATTGCGTCGTCTGTGGACCTATTGGGACGGTAAGCAAATTGGAGTGGGTCCAGGGTGTCTGGCAGGATGGAGGTGATATGATCCTTGACTAATCTCTCAAAGCACTTCATGATTACGGAAGTGAGTGCTACGGGGCGATAGTCATTTAGCTCAGTCACCTTAGCTTTCTTGGGAACAGGAACAATGGTGGCCCTCTTGAAGCATGTGGGAACAGCAGACTGGGATAGGGACTGATTGAATATGTCCGTAAACACACCAGCCAGCTGGTCTGCGCATGCTCTGAGGACACGGCCAGGGATGCCATCTGGGCCGGCAGCCTTGCGAGGGTTAACACATTTAAATGTTTTTCTCACATTGGCTGCGGTGAAGGTGAGCCCGCAGGTTTTGGTAGCGGGCCGTGTCGGTGGCACTGTATTGTCCTCAAAGCGAGCAAAGAAGTTGTTTAGTTTGTCTGGGAGCAGGACGTCATGGTCTGCAACGGGGCTGGTTTTCTTTTTGTAGTCCGTGATTGACTGTAGACCCTGCCACATTCCTCTTGTGTCTGAGCCGTTGAATTGTGACTCTACTTTGTCTCTATATTGACGCTTAGCTTGTTTGATTGCCTTGCGGAGGGAATAGCTACACTGTTTGTATTCAGTCATGTTTCCGGTAGCCTTACCCTGGTTAAAAAGCAGTGGTTCGCGCTTTCAGTTTTGCGCGAATGCTGCCATCAATCCACGGTTTCTGGTTGGGGAAGGTTTTAATATTTGCTATGGGTACAACATCACCAATGCACTTGCTAATAAACTCGCTCACCGAATCAGCATATACATCAATGTCGTTGTCCGATGCTAGTTCAACACATAACCAAAATTACATTACATACAATAGACTTTACAATTGACACACATTTCAAAAGTGTGTGTGTGTGCATCTATCAGTTACACATACATGTCAGTACATACACACAGCAAGTAGTCAAATGGGGGGGAGAGGCGTCACATGGGGAAGAGTGGTCGCTGCAGCCAATATTGTGGTGGGATGTGGCTTTCTGCTGACCCCTGGCATGTTATAGGATCGACTGGCAGTGTGTGTGTTGTCGGCGCCAGTGTGTTTGTGTGTGTGTGTGTGTGTGTGTAATGACAGGTCCCAATGAACACAAGCCATTGTAGCCATCATAATGATGCTAAAACAGATGTGCGCGTTTGTGAGGCCCACTCTATTGTCACATGGTCAACACTCTAACAGAGTGGCCTATTGTCCTACTGTAGCTCTTAATCACTGAGCTCAGTAGTGGCTGGTGAATCACTGAATACTAAAAAGATGATACCACCTGTCTCTTTCCTCTGATAGCAGTGGGATCGTGCTTTTGTCTCTACCGAGTACTGGGAGAATGTTCTGCAGGATTTTGTGTTTGTGTGTAAGTATGTGTGTGTGTGTGTGTCCCTCTGGCCTCCTGACCCATATGATTAAGGTCTCCTCCTCCATTCCCCTATCCCTGGCTGGGTCTCTATGGAACAGACCAGGGAGGTCCCTCTAGTTTGAAGTCAAGTCCAGGTCCCATGAAAGTCTAAAATTGCCTTCAAAACTGGCCACTACGGGCAACGGTGTGCTCTATTACCTTCAATTAGGCTGCCGGCATGCTAGGTTGTTGTGGATGAGGATGGTGGATGGGCGTAGAGGCCACGCTCCGGCGCCGAGGGTTGTGTGTTTAATCCAGTGCTAGGAAATCGTTTTTTGTTTTTCTGTTTTAAGCCTATCCCAAACTTTAAACCCTTAACTTAAAGCTGCAATATGTAACTTTTTGGGTGACTGACCAAATTCACTTAGAAATGTGTGTTATAGATATTGTCATTCTCGTTGAAAGCAAGTCTAAGAAGTGGTAGATCTGTATCAGATTCAATATCAAATCAAACTTCAATTCAAGCTTTATTTGAATTGCCTTTAAAATAGCAGCACACTTAAAACAATGAAATGGAAAAACAAGCACGGCAATAAAAGAGATTAAATGTTATCAAAGAACATAAAACACAAAGGCGTCATTAATTAAAGGCCAAGCTAAGAAGGCTTCTTGACAAATGGTATTTGAACACCTCAAGCAGTTTCACAGTACAATGCAAAGTTCCAAATAAAAACAAATAATAAAACTTATAAAAAGTATGATACACGAAATAAAATAAACACAGCTTTGCTCTCAATTTCCCAATGCTAGGCCCCTTGGTTTCACCACCTAGTAGCCTAATATCTGTTACTGTCTCTTTAGTCCGGGAAAACATTCAACTGAGACATAAACTGAACAAGTTCCACAGACATGTGACTAACAGAACATGTTAGTGACTAATGGAATGTGTCCCTGGACAAAGGGGGGGTAAAATCTAAAGTAACAGTCAGTATCTGGTGTGGCTACCAGCTGCATTAACTTGTTAGGGAGTGGCAGCTGAGGGGTCGGTTTTGGAGAGCCTGGCGTGCCCAAAGTAAAATGCCTCACATTCAGGCCCAGAAAATAGGATATGCACATATTTAGTACCATTGGATATTTGTCTGTGAGTGAAACAGAACGCATATGGCAGGCGAAACCCCGAGGAATTTCTGTCCTGGAAAAAGTGATTTTGACACATTGCTCATTTGGAACCCCTCCCTCATGAAAATGACCATATAAGGGCATATGAATGCAGTACCCATCGCTTCCTTTAGATGTCAACAGTCTCGAGACAGTGTTAGTTTTCAATTTGGATGCTTTAGACCAGAGAATAAGAGCAAACCAGGAAGTTACCTTTTTATGTCAACAGTACCCAGCGCGCGCGCCCGACAAAGCGCGCAGTGTCTTTTTTACCATCGTTATCGATCAGTTTATATTCCGGTTGATTTATAATAGTAAATATACGTAAAAGTGATCCTAAGGATACATTTAAAACTATGTTTGATTGTTCTTGGACAAGTTTATAGGTATAAGATGAACGAGTTTGCGTCACGTTTCAATGGACTAGTGGAGGCTGTCGTTTCTGATTATAACGCGCAAACCAAATGGAGGATTTATGGATAAAATACATTACTTTTTCTAACAAAAGAACCATGGATTGTCTTCGTTGGACACTTAGGATGACCTCAGCAGAAGTTCTTCAACAGGTAATTGATTTGTTTTCGCTGTGAAATGTGTTGTGTGTGCCATGATGGCTAATGGATTCATGGCTATGGGAAAAATATGTGAGGTGCTACCCTCAAACAATCAAATGTTCTGCTTTTGCCGTAAAGCCTTTTTGAAATCTGACAACGCTGTGATATTGCCAAGAAACAGAGCTTTTGATGAGTATGGAACACTTGTATATTGGTGGATGTTTAATAATTCAACTTTGGGATTTTGAATTTGGCGCCTTACATTTTACCTGGTAGTGTCGGGAGCAGCCCGCTAGCGCCCCAGCAATCCCTGAGAGGTTTTAAGTACTGCAGTGCATCTCCTCCTCATGGACTGCACCAGATTTACCAGTTATTGCTGTGAGATGTTACCCCACTCTTCCACCAAGGCACCTGCAAGTTCACAGACATTTCTGGGGGGAATGGCCCTAGCCCTCACCCTCCGATCCAAAAGGTCCCAGATGTGCTCAATGGGATTGAGATCCAGGCTCTTCGCTGGCCATGGCAGAACACTGACATTCCTGTCTTGCAGGAAATCACACACAGAATGAGCAGTATGGCTGGTGGCATTGACATGCTGGAGGGTCATGTCAGGATGAGCCTGCAGGAAGGGTACCACATGAGGGAGGAGGATGTCTTCCCTGTAACAAACAGAGTTGAGATTGCCTGCAATGACAACAAGCTCAGTCCTATGATGCTGTGACACACCGCCCCAGACCATGACGGACCCTCCGCCTCCAAATCGATCCCGCTCCAGAGTAAAGGCCTTGGTGTAACGCTCATTCTTTCAACGATAAACGCGAATCCGACCATCACCCCTGGTGAGACAAAAAACGCGACTCGTCAGTGAAGATCACTTTTTGCCAGTCCTGTCTGGTCCAGCGATGGTGGGTTTGTGCCCATAGGCGACGTTGTTTAAGGTGATGCCTGGTGAGGACCAGCCCTCAGTCCAGCCTCTCTCAGCCTATTGCGGACAGTCTAAGAACTGATGGAGGGATTGTGCGTTCCTGGTATAACTCGGGAAGTTGTTGCTGCCATCCTGTACTTGTCCTGCAGGTGTGATGTTTGGATGTACCGATCCTGTGCAGGTGTTGTTAATTGTCTACTGTCTGTAAGCTGTTAGTGTCTTAACTACTTAGGGAGTGGTGGGGCGCTAAACATTCATCAATATACAAGTGTTGCATAGTCATCAAAAGCTCTGCTTCTTGGCAATATCACAGCGTTGTCAGATTTCAAAAAGGCTTTACGGCGAAAGCACAACATTTGATTGTTTGAGGGTAGCACCTCAAATATTTTACCATTAGCATAAATTCATAAACCATCGCGGTTCACACAAAGCCCATATCAGAGCTAAAATAAATCCCTTAACTTTCAAAGAACTTCTGCTGAGGGCTTCCCAAGTGTCCAATGAAGACATCCAATGGTTCTTTTGTTAGAAAAATATCCATAAATCTCCGTTTGGTTGGCGCGTTATGATCAGAAAATCCACCGTTGAGTCTCCCATTGAACCGTGAAGAGAACACGTTCAAATTATACCTATAAACTTTCTCCAAACAAATCAAACATCATTTTTAATGTATCCTTAGGTATCCTTTGATGCATATTTACTGTAATATTGCAACCGGACGATAACGTAAACAATAGGAAAGGAAAATAAAGTGGGGCGCGCTCACAATCTCGCGCCCGTGAAACGTTGTTGACAAAAGTGGTCCCCTGACTAATTCCTCTTCCTATCTGTTCTGCTTAGTGCTAGAGCCTCCAAACACTGTATAAAGACTGTTGACATCTAGTGGAAGCCATAGGTACTGCAGTCTCAGTCCTACATAACAATCAATAGGCAGCCTGGGGAAAAAGGTCATGTACAAAAAAAACTGCAAATCCGGATGGATTTTCCTCGGGTTTTCGCCTGCTATATCAGTTCTGTTATACTCACATGCATTATTTTAACACGTTTAGAAACTTCAGAGTTTTTCCTACTAATTATGTGCATATCTTATTTTCTGGGCCTGAGTGGCAGGCATTTTACTTTGGGCACACCAGACTCTCCAAAACCGTCACCTCTGCTGCCGCTCCCTAAGAAGTTAAAGTATGTAATCTAACTCAATGCTTAACTACTACAAATAAATAAATGCTACTTGTTTTTTTCTGTCTGGTGGCACAACTATACAGCACGGTATGGTTCCATGTGGCACTGTTGGTAGAGAATGGTGATTGCAATGCCGGGGTTGTGGATTTTATTCGCATGGGGGACCAATATAAAAAAATGTATGCACTCACTACTGTAAGTTGCTCTGGAGAAGAGCGTCTGCTAAATGACTGAAATGTAAAAATTTGTTATAAGACCTAGTGGTCAAACAAGGAAATTGTTCAAAAAAGATTTCCCATAGGTGATTTTAGAAACAATTAAAATAAGAGCTGTGTTTTGTGTAGGCTTACCCTGGCATGAAGTTTTGATAACCGTGTAAATCTCTCTAGGACAAGGTAACCTTTCTCAACATAATAATATACAGTTGAAGTCGGAAGTTTACATACACTTAGGTTGGAGTCATTAAAACTCGTTTTTCAACCACTCCACAAATTTCATGTTATCAAACTATAGTTTTGGCAAGTCGGTTAGGACATCAACTTTGTGCATGACCCAAGTACTTTTTCCAACAATTGTTTACAGACACATTATTTCACTTATATGTACCTGTGGATGTATTTCAAGGCCTACCTTCAAACTCAGTGCCTCTTTGCTTGACATCATGGGAAAATCAAAAGAAATCAGAAAATAGCTCAGAAAAAGAATTGTAGACCTACACAAGTCTGGTTCATCCTTGGGAGAAATTTCCAAATGCCTGAAGGTACCACGTTCATCTGTACAAACTATAGTATGCAAGTGTAAACGCCATGGGACCACGTAGCTGTCATACTGCTCAGGAGGGAGACGTGTTCTGTCTCCTAGAGATGAACGTACTTTGGTTCGAAAAGTACAAATCAATCCCAGAACAACAGCAAAGGACCTTGTGAAGATGCTGGAGGAAACAGGTACAAAAGTATCTATATCCACAGTAAAACGAGTCCTATATCGACATGACCTGTAAGGCCGCTCAGCAAGGAGGAAGAAGCCACTGCTCCAAAACCGCCATAAAAAAGCCAGACTACGGTTTGCAACTGCAAATGGGGACAAAGACTTTGAGGAGAAATGTCCTCTGGTCTGATGAAACAAAAATAGAACTGTTTGGCCATAATGACCATTGTTATGTTCGGAGGAAAAAGGGGGAGGCTTGCAAGCCAAGGAACACCATCCCAACCGTGAAGCACGGGGGTGGCAGCATCATGTTGTGGGGGTGCTTTGCTGCAGGAGGGACAGGTGCACTTCACAAAATAGATAGCATCATGAGGCAGGAAAATGATGTGGATATATTGAAGCAACATCTCAAGAGATCAGTCAGGAAGTTAAATTCAAAATCCAAAAGTTGAATTATTAAACATGCACCAATATACAAGTGTTTCATACTCATCAAAAGTTATGTTTCTTGGCAATATCACAGCGTTGTCAGATTTCAAAAAGGCTTTACGGCGAAAGCACCACATTTGATTGTTTGGGGGTAGCACCTTCACTATTTTTCCCATTACCATGAATTCATTAGCCTTCACGGTTCACACAAAACACATTTCACAGTGAAAACAAATCAATTACCTGTTGAAGAACTTCTGCTGATGGCTTCCAAAGTGTCCAACGAAGACAATCCATGGTCCTTTTGTTAGAAAAAGTAATGTATTATATCCATAAATCTCTGTTTGGTTCGCGCGTTATAATCAGAAACTACAGCCTCCTCACCTCCATTGAAACGTGAAGAGAACTCGTTCAACTTATACCTATAAACTTGTCCAAGAACAATCAAACATCCTTTTAAATGTATCCTTAGGAACACTTTCATGTATATTTACTAGAATAATTCAACCGGAATATGAACTGGGCTATAACAATGGAAAAAACACAGAGCGTGCCTTGTCGGGAGCGCGCGTCCTCTCCTATTGACATCTAAGGGGACACTTCCTGTTTTCTCTTCTTCTCTGCTCTAATAGCAGAAAAAAAAAAATCTGAACAGTGTCTTGAGACTGTTGACATCCAGAGGAAGCGATAGGTACTGCATTCATATGCCCTTATATGGGCATTTTCATAAGGGAGGGGTTCCAAATGAGGCATTCTGTCAAAACCACTTTTTCCAGGACAGAAATTCCTTGGGGTTTCGTCTGCCATATCCGTTCTGTGTTACTCACAGACAAATGGTTACCACTTTTAGAAATTTCAGAGTGTTTGCTATCCAATGGTACTAAATATGTGCATATTCTATTTTCTGGGCCTGAATGGGAGGCATTGTACTTTGGGCACGCCAGGCTCTCCAAAATGGTCACCTCGTGCGCTGATCGCTAAGAAGTTAAAGCTTGCTCGCAAATGAGTCCTACAAATGGACAATGACCCCAAGCATACTTCCAAAGTTGTGGCAGGGCTTAAGGACATCAAAGTCAAGGTATTGGAGTGGCCATCACAAAGCCCTGACCTCAACCCATAGACTATTTGTGGGTAGAACTGAAAAAGCGTGCGCGAGCAAGGAGGCCTACAAACCTGACTCAGTTACACCAGCTCTGTCAGGAGGAATGGGCCAAAATTCACCCAACTTATTGTGGGAAGCTTGTGGAAGGCTATCCGAAACGTTTGAACCAAGTTAAACAATTTAAAGGCAATGCTACCAAATACTAATTGAGTGTATGTAAACTTCTGACCCACTGGGAATGTGATGAAAGAAATGAAAGCTAAAATAAATCATTCTCCCTACTATTATTCTGACATTTCACATTCTTAAAATAAAGTGATGATCCTAACTGACATAAGACAGGGAATTTTTACTAGGGTTAAGTGTCAGGAATTGTGAAAAACTGAGTTTAAATGTATTTGGCTAAGGTGTATGTAAACGTCTGACTTCAACTGTATATATATGTGTATATATATATATATATATTTAACCTTTATTTATTTAGGCAAGTCAGTTTAGCACAAATTCTTATTTACAATGACAGCCTACTGGGGAACAGTAGATTAACTGCCTTGTTCAGGTGCAGAACAGATTTTTACCTTGTCAGCTCGGGGATTTGATCCAGCAACCTTTCGGATGCCGGACTACCACTCGGTGGCTGATATGAACAAAAGGCTGACACAAGTAGCTCAACAACAGCAGCAGCAACTACTGCAGAGCATTCCTCCAGTGACTGCACTGGAGGAATGGGCGTTCGTCAAGCAAGACGGAATGAGCTATCTGTAAGTTCAATATTTACTTTAAAAACTTGCTCATTGGTGGTGGCAAATGTGGAATACGTGAATCCTGTTCATATGTTAAGGATGGTCTTTTTTGTTTTAATAGCGGGTAGTAAGGGATCTACACACTGGCGTGGAGGACAAATATAACCTGCAAGAAAAGTGAGGATGAATTTAGATTTGTTCATGACTTTTAATTTGACAAAATATATACACTGAGTGTACAAAGCATTAGGAACACCGTCGTATGATATTTCAAATGTCTGTATTCCAAACGTTTGTTACTGTAATGTTAACTGTTAATTTATAATATATTTTTTTCACTTTTGTTTAATATCTATTCCACTTGCTTTGGAGATGTAAACATATGTTTCCCATGCCAAGAAAGCCATTTTGTCACGACTTCCGCCGAAGTCGGCTCCTCTCCTTGTTCGGGCGGCGTTTGGCGGTCGACGTCACCAGCTTTCTAGCCGCCATCGCCGCTCCATTTGTTCATTGTTCCATTTGTTTTGTCTTGTTCCCTGCACACCTGGTTTACATTCCCTAATCACACTGCATGTATTTATTCCTCTGTTCCCCATCATGTCATTGTGTGAAATTGTTCTGTGTTTCATGTTTTGTGTGACGAGCCAGGCTGGGTTTCTACCGGGGTACCGTGTTCACCCGTAGTATTTAGTATTTTCAAATTTTTTGCATTTTTTTTTACTTTGTCGCGCTTTACACTTTTGCTTTTGGCTGGAGGTGTGTTTGACGCAGTTGCGTTCATTCTGTTGTTTGCTTCTGCCATTAAAGTGTGCGCCTGAACAATACTCTCCGCTCTCCTGAACCTGACTTCTACCCCAGTAGCGCACAACCTGACACATTTGAATTGAATTGAAATGAGACAGACAGTCAGACAGACAGACAGACAGATGATGAGTTTGTCTGTTTCAAAAAGGTATCAGTTTGACTTATACATTTGACGCTTGTCCACGTTTTTCAAGTGTCTATGGGTGAAGTCAAGATCAATGTCAGTTTTTGACATTTAAGTTGAGACACTATTGCCTAACTCTACAAAAGTGAAACAAAAAACACTTGCATTGGGCTGGGACTTTTTACATCTCATTAAGTTAAGGGTTACACTGCACCAAATACCTTTGTTTCAGACTCCTAATTACCATTACACCTCTCAAAACTCTAGCCACTTCCATGCCAGTAGAAAGAACTTAGGTGTTTAACATTCAAAGCTGGTTTCTCCACCGACTGTTGGACAAGGGGAACCACAGGGATTTAACAACACTTGGTGGAGACTAGAGAGCCTGACTGCCAATGTGTTCATCCTGAGACATGCCATGAAGTTATCCTGACACGCACACCTCACTATTGTTACAGCCCCCCCCTCCCCATTTTCCAAAAAAGAATTTATGAAATAACAAGAAAAGCCCTCAAGAATGCAATACACATTAATATAAAAATACACAATATCAAGACGTTTATCAAAACACCAATTTATAATAAAGAGTAATAAAAAGAAGAGGGTAATGTCAGTGATGGAAAAAGTATCCAATTGTCAAACTTGAGTAAAAGTAAAGATTACTTAAAAGAAAACGACTCAAGTAAGTGAGTCACCCAGTAAAATCCTACTTAAGTGAAAGTAAAAAACGTATTTGGTTTTAAATATACTTAACCTCTCAGGGATTGCTGGGGCGCTAGCGGGCTGCTCCCGACACTACCAGGTAAAATGTAAGGCGCCAAATTCAAATGGTGCTGGGTACTGTTGACATAAATGATACACTTCCTGGTTTGCTCTTATTCTCTGGTCTAAAGCATCCAAATTGAAAACTTACACTGTCTCGAGACTGTTGACATCTAAAGGAAGCGATGGGTACTGCATTCATATGCCCTTATATGGTCATTTTCATGAGGGAGGGGTTCCCAAATGAGCAATGTGTCAAAATCCCTTTTTTCAGGACAGAAATTCCTCGGGGTTTCGCCTGCCATATGCGTTCTGTTTCACTCACAGACAAATGGTTAACACTTTTGGGAAATTCAGAGTGTTTCCTATCCAATGGTACTAAATATGTGCATATCCTATTTTCTGGGCCTGAATGTGAGGCATTTTACTTTGGGCACGCCAGGCTCTCCAAAACCGACCCCTCAGCTGCCACTCCCTAACAAGTTAAGTATCAAAACTAGTTGACAAAGAGTTAACTCTATTTCTTGAACTGCATTGTTGGTTAAGGAAGCATTTCACTGTAAAGTCTACACCTGCTGTATTCAGCATTTCACGTTAAGGTCTACACCTGTTGTATTCGGCGCATGTGACAAATTTGTCTTTATGGACTACTCACCTTCAAACTCTGCCATGCTCCACTCTCCGTCTTTGTACCTTCATTTCAGCTGACTTACCAAATGACAGCACACCGGAGTGGTTTGGACTGTTCTTCCTGAGACATGAAAGAAAAAACATGAAATACCTTTTATGCATGATGTTCGCACCACTATTTAATGTAACATATTTCAGAAAGCTAACATAACCATCATACAACAACCAACTGATTGCTTGGCTGTACTAAACATTAGGAACACCTGCTCTTTCCATGACATTGACTGACCCGGTGAATCCAGGTAAAAACAATGATCCCTTAATGTCACCTGTTAAATCCAATTCAATCAATGTAGATGAAAGGGAGGAGACAGGTTAAAGAAAGATTTTTAAGCCTTGAGATAATGAGACATGGATTGTGTATGTATGCCATTCAGAAGGGTGTATGGTGCCAGGTGCACCGGTTTGTTTCAAGAACTGCAACACTGCTGGGTTTTTCATGCTCAACAGTTTCCTGTATGTATCAAGAATGGTCCATCACCCAAAGGACATACAGCTAACTTTGGGAAGCATTGGAGCCAACATGGGCCAGCATCCCTGTGGAACGCTTTTGACACCTTGTAGTCCATGCCCCGACCTAATTGAGTCTATTCTGAGGGCAATAAGGGGTGCAACTCAATATGGCTATGTACAGTGTCATAACGATGTGAAAATAGTTAAAGTACAAAATAAAAAATAAATAAACATAAATATGGGTTGTATTTACAATGGAGTTTGTTCTTCACACTTTTCTTGTGACAACAGGTCACAAATCTTCCTGCTGTGATGGCATACTGTGGAGTTGATAAAAATCGGATTTGTTTTCAAATTTTTTGTGGGTCTGTGTTAATCTGAGGGAAATATGTGCTTTGTAGACAGTGTGCACATAGCCTGTCTTCTCTTGAGAGCCAGGTCTGCCAACGGCGGCCTCTTTCAATAGCAAGGCTATGCTCACAGAGTCTGTACGTAGTCAAAGATTTCCTTAAGTTTGGGTCAGTCACAGTGGTCAGGTATTTTTCCACGGTGTACTCTCTGATAGTGGCCAAATAGCATTCTAGTTTTCTATGTTTTTTTGGTAAATAATTTTTTATGTGTCAAGTAATTATCTTTTTGCCTTCTCATGATTTGGTTGGGTCTAATCGTGTTGCTGTCCTGTGGCTCTGTGGGGTCTGTTTGTGTTTGTGAACAAAGCCCCAGGACCAGCTTGCTTAGGGGACTCATTTTTAGGTTCATCTCTCTGTAGGTGATGGCTTTGTTATGGAAGGTTTGGGAATCACTTCCTTTTAGGTGGTTGTAGAATCTATTTTCTGGATTTTGATATTTAGCTGATATTGGCCTAATTCTGCTCTACATGTGTTATTTGGTATTTTACGTTGTCCACAGAGGATGTTTTTGCAGAATTCTGTATACAGAGTCTCAATTTGGTGTTTGTTCCATTTTGTGATTTCTTGGTTGGTGAGCGGACCCGAGACCTCACAACCACAAAGGGCAATGGGTTTTATAACTGATTCATGTATTTTTTGCCAGATCTTAATTGTATGTCAAATGTTATGTTCCATTTGATGGCGTAGAAGGTCCTTCTTGCCTTGTCTCTCAGATCGTTCACAGTGTCACGTTCAGGCCTGATTTTGACAGGCTGGCGTGGTTTAGTTTTGTTTTGGTGTAGGGTTTTTTCTGTTCTAGGTTTTGTGTTTCTATGTTGGGGTAATGGTTCCCAATTAGAGGCAGCTGTGTGTCGTTACCTCTAATTGGGAACCATATATATGTTTGGGGTTTTCACTAGTATTTTGTGGGTTATTGTTTGTACATAGCTTGTAGTGTTTGTAGTTATGTTCAGCATCACGATCTTCGTTTATGTTTTGTTATTTTCAGTTACATTCGTCTTTAATAAAATGTATACTGGAAGCATCGCTGTGTCTTGGTCTGTCCCTTCTGAAGATCGTGACACACAGCTTTGTGAAAGTTACCTGTGATGCTGATGTTTAGGCCGAGGTACAGTACGTATAGTTTTTGGTGTGTTCTAGGGCAACAGTGTCTAGATGGAATTTGTATTTGTGGTCCTGGCAAATGGATCTTTTTTTGGAACACCATTATTTTTGTCTTACTGAGATTTACTGTCAGGGCCCAGTTCTGACAGAATCTGTGCAAAAGATCTAGATGCTGCTGTAGGCAATCCTTGGTTGGGGACAGAAGCACCAGATAATCAGCAAACACTAGACATTTTCCTTCAGATTCTAGTAGGGTGAGGCTGGGTGCTGCAGACTGTTCTAGTGCCCTCGCAAATTCGTTGACATACAGTGCATTCGGAAAGTATTCGGAACCCTTCACTTTTTCCACATTTTATCATCTTAAAGTCTTAAAGCAGGGATGTACCTTGAGGTCCAGGGAAGAACGCTGGGGCAGGACAGCCTCCACTCGAACATCCGAAGCATCGGCCATCACCACGAACTGTCAGGACGGGTCAGGATGAACCAATATGGGAGCTGTGGTGAAACGGTGTTTGAGATCCCGTAACGCTCGGTCAGCAGCTGGGGACCACAAGAACGGAACCTTGGGATAGGTGAGTGCAAACAGGGGGGAAAACAGGGTGCTGTAACCCCGGATAAAGCGGCGATACAAGTTGGCGAATCCCAGGAAACGTTGCAGCTGCACACTGTACGTAGGCTGGGACCAATCCACCACCGCTCTCACCTTCCCGGGATCCATCTGTACACTCCCTGCAGTGATAATGTAACCCAGGAAGGGGATGGTGGAGCGATGTAATGGTAAGGCCAAAAGGCATGACCAGATACTCAAAGGGAATGCTAGCCGTGTTGAAGGCAGTCTTCCACTTGTTCTCTTCCCACACTGCTAACAGCCGCGTTACTGAGGGGCTGGGAGGTTACCATCGTGGTAGGCTGCCTAACAGGCAACATGCAGAATTTCTCCAGCAATGTGTTCAACCCTCAGTCATGGTGTTCTGCCAAGGTCTGGAACCCTTCCATAAGACCATGAAGCAACTTCTGGTGCCTTCCGATGGTGGCTCCTTGGGAGGAGATGGCGTTGCGGAGCTGGTCTGAGTCTGCTGGGTCAGTCATGGCCAGTTCATACTATCACGTTTTAGGGAAGACCCAGATGCAGACAGTGTCGAAGTAACAAAAGTGTATTACTAGAACAGAGGCAGAGTCAAAAGGTACAGAACGGCGGGCAGTCTCCGGGTCAGGGCAGGCAGAGAACAATAATCCAGGGCGGGGTGACAAGGTACAGAACGGCAGGCAAACTCAGGGTCAATTCAGGCCGAATGGTCAAAACCCGGAAAAATGTGAAAACAGGAACTATAGAAAAAGACAGGAGCAAGGGAAAAAATGCTGGTAGGCTTGACAGACAAAACTAACACAGGTAAAAATACACTGGGGATAATGGGGAAGATGGGCTACACCGGAACGGTGGTGAAGACAAGCACAAAGACAGGTGAAACAGATCAGGATGTGACAATGTCACTCATAAAGTGTACGTCTGCCTTTCTCAAATCTAACGTGTCTGGTAGTGACATGGGTCGACCTGTGACGACCTGAAATGGACTCAACCCTGTGATTTTTTTTATGTGTTGCCCATATACTACATAATACCATAGGCAATGCATCCGACTTGTATTTCCTAATCAGTTTAGGTGACAGAGGTGTTCTCTTGGCAGCCGCCTTGGCAGCTCTGTCAGCCAGGTCATTACCTTTGCTCTCTTCTGTAAAGATTTTTCCATGTGCTTTCATTTTCAAAATTGCAACTTGTCCAGGTAACTGGAGCGCATTTAGTAGAGCCGTCACCGCTGGTCCATCCTTCCCAGTGATGTCATGAATCCTCTGTTTTTCCATATTTTTACAAAACGTGAGTAACGCCAAAATGTCATATGCCAAGGGGACCTGTAGTGGTTTTACTACACGTCAATGTGTCTTACACCATTGTAGTGGTGGTAGGTACGAAGGCGTCTATTTCATAGTTATGTTATCCAAAGAGGAGCTAACCTCACAACGAAAGTACTCTATAAGCACTGAACCAGTCATACCCGGTGTGAACACATGATTAGAGCATTTTACTAGTTGCATTGTAGTTGAGACTACACAGGGCACAGAATGATTATTGTTCCCATTTTTTTGTATGACCAGTGTGCGACACCGCAGTGATATCTCAAGATGTATTCTAAGGTTATCCCTGCCGAGGGGCTTGTTACAACTTGATTGGTTTCCTGATCAGGCGGCCTCGTACATTGTTGCATGTAACCTCAACTCCCCCCCACTTGACTTGACAAGGCTCATCATGGGTCTGGGCTAGTATTCCCCCCCCTTTGTGTCTGGGGATCCAGGTCCAGGTGTTGGTGTCCCGAGGCACAAACAAAAAGATTGTGTCCTTGGTACAAGTTGTCAGAAGCCGCTAGCTGTAACCTTTCAACCAAATATGCTGGTGTTTTTGCTTAAAAACGCTGAGTGGCTGTCGAGGCCAGCCATTCACCATAACGTCTGCGTGTGGCAACTGTTCCAGTACGTGCATACTGAGATGAGGATATCTTTAAGTGATATCGCTCAGTGTTTCACTGGTTGGAGTCGCCAGGTCAGTGGCGGGACTGATGCCGTTAGTTTCTTTTGGGTTTCAGTCCCCCTCAAAGCGGAAAATGTATCATCGGAAGCAGAGTCCACTCTGAACATTGATGCTTCAATTACTGAGACAGCCGCGGTGCTTGCGGAAGTGTCTGAAGGACAAGAGAAGTTAATCTTAGCGACAGTATCGCATGACTCCAAGGAGGAGGGAAGTTGCTCACTCACGTTTCGCTGGTACGAAATCATGAAAATAATATTCCATCAGGTTTGCTGATTGAATGTGACGAGAGATCGTAATATCTGCTTGAGTCAGATATCGAAAAGTATTTTTTCCAAGGGGTCCTGTCAACAGATATTCTTTGAGGATGACTGTGTTGCAGCCAGCGTTAGAAGACAGTGTTGTCATTTGAGATGGCACATTTACTTGAACACAATTGGTTGTTTTTCCAATCCAAGTCTGCTCTGAGTAGCAGATGTTCAGTTTTGAGGTTGATAGCATGCACAGGGTGAACAAGCGATACGTTTTGGAAGTATGGTTTCAGCATGAATCGCATTGTGAGAGGCGAGATAGTTTGAGTGGAACATCGAAGTTTAGTGTCGCATCGTTCCGTTTTTAACCAACATTTAGCTGGGTTCACAGCCCTTTTGAGATCTTTGAACAATGTTTTAGAAAAGAGTGATATTGTTGATCCCAAATCAATTAGTATATCACAGGTAGCGACTTTCAGATTTGTGTTTTGTGGCCATATTCCTCTCAAAGTGGAGTGGTTCTTCGCTACAACGTGATGTGTCATTTGGGTTCATGGTGAAAACAGATCGACTCATCGGAGTTTGAGTGGAATTGGCTATTGTGATGTGGTTAACTTTATACGTTGCAACATTTGTATCTGAGTCTATAGTCAAAGCCATGGGCTTGATTCTTAATCGAGCAGGCCCTGGATAGGGTTTCGAGTGAGATTGGGAGTAATTTAATCGTTTACGTCCTCGCAAATGGTGTTAATTTTGGCAGACCTGTTCTCCGGCAATACCAATCTCTTTCCTCTTTGTCAATTTTTTGGCGCTTTTGTACTACGCTAGCAGATCCTCTAGAGATTATTGGTCTCTGTTTTGATCGTTATTGAATTTTTTTTTACCCTTGTGCCCTGACACTTTGTTTGGGTTGAGTGCAGGAGCGTAGCGATCAGGTTGATTTTAGCGGTAGTCATTTCGCTGGTGACGTTCTTTATAGTTCTGTGGACCGCGGTAGTTATTGGTTTTGTGGTAGATACCGTTGTTGTGTGTCATCTCTCAACACTCCTATCTAGTCAAAAGTCAAAGTCACCATTATTAGTCAGTTGTACAACCGAATGCCTTCAACCGAAATGTGTCTTCCGCATTTAACCCAAACCCTCTGAATCAGAGAGGTGCGGGGGGCTGCCTTTAATCGACATCCACGTCTTCGGCGCCCGGGGAACAGTGGGTTTAACTGCCTTGTTCAGGGGCAGAACGACAGATTTTTACCTTGTCAGCTCGGGGATTCGAACTTGCAACCCTCCGGTTACAAGTCCAACGCTCTAACCACTAGGCTACCTGCCGCCCCTGATACCTGCCGCCGTCTCTGATGATGCACCTTCTAACTGGAGTGAGTTCTGCTGTTCAATATTGAAAACCGAGATGTCTGGGTTCTTAGCTCGGCTCACTTTTGAGGCCTCAAGTTCTGAAATTGGAAAACCAATGTGGGCTGTAGGGCCCAAGTAGTTAACTTCTTAGGGATCGGTGGGATGCTAGCATTTGATTGTCTGAGGACAGCGCCCTGCATACTTCCTCAATTAACATAATTTCATAACCAGCACAGGTGTTACAAAACTCAAAAATAGCGATAACATAAATCAGTTACCTTTGAAGATCTTCCTCTGGATGCAATCCCATGGGTCCCAGGAACACAAAGAATGGTAATTTTGTTCTATAAAGTCCCTCTTTGTATCCCAAAAACTTTGTTTGGGTGGCACGTTTTGTTCAGTAATCCACCATTCCACTCGTTCAATATACAAGACATAGACAACGTAAAGTTACCTATAAACTTTGTCCAAACAAGTCAAACAACGATTCTAATCAATCCTAAGGTACCCTAATATGTAAATAAATGATAATATTTCAGATGGAAAATAGCCTGTTCAATAGAAAAGAAAAATAACGAAGGGCACGCACACTGTCACGCACGCAAACAGTACAGTCCACCTCATGATCCAGCAGGAAGAACTGCTATTTCTTGTTCATTTTTCAAAAAACAAGGCTGAAACCACGTCTAAAGACTGTTGACATCTAGTGGAAGCCATAGGAACTGCAATCTGGGAGCTAAATCCCTCTGTAGTGAATAGAAAGTCTGGTTTTTGCCTGCCAAATCACAGACATGATGTTAACAATTTTAGAAACCCCAGAGTGTTTTATATCCAATACTATCAATTATATGCATATCCTAGCTTCTGGGCCTGATTAACAGGCAGTTTACTTTGGGCATGTCAGGCTCTCCGTACTTCCGAACACTGCCCCCTAGCCCGAACAGGTTAATGAATTTGGAATACATGTTCAACAGAAACATTTGTTTGAATGGCATTAGCTCTTCCATTCCTGTTTCAGTGAGTAGGCCGAACGAAGCCTTGTGAGTGTTCATTCCGAGCTTGTTTGACAGTGTTAGCCAGCGAGCTGTCGCGTTTCAGTCACAGAACCACTGAATTCTATTTTCAAAGCTGTGAAAAGTTTTGGGGATTCGTTTTGTACGTGTTGCTGTTATAGACGGATGCATCTTGTCACGTCTCTATTTGACGTTCACTTCAACAGGTAAAGCCTGTCAGTACCCATAGTGTTTGGGTAGCATTCCAAGGCGTCCTCTATGTCTGCTAAGAACGTGTCGTTTGGCTTCCCTGGAACGGGGTTAAATGTGCGGAAGTTCTTGACAATTTTGTGAAGGTGTTCCGTGCTAAGAGCGCGGAGAGGGTTGGTATCATCCTGTGGGGAATTATAGGCCGAGAAGCCAAGCTTTGGCTTTGTTGGCACAGAGTTACTATATTACTCTGTGCCAAACAGGCAAGCGGAAAAGACTGAGGGACACCTGAGAGAGGTAAAGTCTGAAACCTTCTGTCGTCTTCGCCCCTTTGTGTACCGTGCTCCGGTTGCGAGCTTGGTTGCTTGGTTGGGTAGTCACGCTGTAGCGCGTGACTGTTCTGGATTTCCTCCAGGTGGTACCAAGCATGGTATTCTGCTGCATAACAGAGTCCACTTGCGCGCTTAGAGTACTTATTTTAGACACGTGAGTGTCGCACTTGCTCCGTGCCTCATACTTATCTGTCATGGTTTGCAGTTAGAGGTCTTGAATGCGGAGCAAGAGTTTCAGTGAGGAGATCTCCTCCACTTGCTTAGAGATCTGTTTTTTCATCTTCCTCACCTGGGTTCTCTAATCATTCATTTGGTCAGTGACTTCAATGAGTTACGCTATTTTGTAGTCCAACATGATCATTGTGTTCATTAACTGATCGTCTTTGGTCTGCAGCATTTGGACTAGAACATTATTGCATTGAGTAACATTAATCAAAACTGCATGCATGTTATCAAGTTGCGTGCCCCTTTTTGTAGATAACTCAGCAGTTTTATCTAGTTTGGCATGGACTTTGTTGTATGTATTTTTGACTAAGTCGTTCCTGTAGAAGACGATTTCGTTCCTGTAGAAGACGATTTTGTTCAAGAGTTTGTGCATGTTCATCATCATATGTTTTTGCCATTTATTTTAATTGCAGTTCCTCGGCTAGCAGTATCTTTTCTTTTTCAGCTTTTGTCATTAGTTTCCTGGTTTTCTCTACCTGTCCCTTTACGTCGACCATTTCTTGCTCGTGCTTCTGCTGTGCACTCTGTGCACTCCGGTGCTGGACCGTCAATCTCTGCCATACATCTGGGCTAAACTGGAGAGAAACTTTACAAGGCCAGGGCCTGATGGTTTATTTTGGAGGGTGTTTGTTGCAATTTCTGCTGTTTTTTCACTTATAGCATTGTGATCTAACATTCTCAGCCCTTTGGCATAGTTTGATCGCTGCCAAGGTCAGCGATCAATCTGTCCATTGGTGAGGGTTCACTAATTAATCACTAATCATTAATTATTATTATTCAAATTTAAGTTTGGGTTTTGAGTCATTGGAAGCTGCAAAAACGATTTTAACTTCTTAGGGAGCGGCTGGTGAGGTGACGGTTTTGGAGAGTCTGGCGTGCTCAAAGCAAAATGCCTGCCACTCAGGCTCAGAAAATAGGATATGCACATTATTAGTACTATTGGATAGGAAACACTCTGAAGTTTCTAAAAGTGTTAACATAATGTCTGTGAGTATAAACAGAACTCTTTTCGTTTTTGCAGGCGAAAACACAAGAAAAAAACATCCGGAAATCAGTTTCTGGTGACCTTTGGCTCTGTTAGACACACTCCCTATTGAATCCATTTGTTACCAGAACTGAGACTGCAGTACCTATGGCTTCCACTAGATGTCAGCAGTCTATATACAAAGACTCAGAGAGATTGGAGTAAACACAACTAATAGGTACAGGAAATGGCATGGGGACCTGAAATGTCAACAAGTTTTCTCGGGCGCGAGTCTGGCTGGAGCGCTTACTTTATTTTACTTATATAAGGTATAGGTGACCATCCGAGTGAAATATTATCGCTAATATTCATAAAAGGATAGCTAAGGATGCATTTTAACTGGTATTTAAATTGTTTAGGAAAAGTTTATTTGAACACGTTCTCTTCACGTTTCAATGAGCGATTCGACGTTGGATTTTCTGAACATAACGCACCAACCAATCAGAGATTTATGGATATAATAAATGACTTTTTCTAACAAAAGAACCATTGGATGTCTTCGTTGGACACTTGGGAAGCCCTCAGCAGAAGTTCTTCAAAAGGTAAGGGATTTGTTTTCACTGTGAAATGTGTTTTGTGTGAACCGCGATGGTTTATGAATTTATGCTAATGCAGAAATATTGGAGGTGCTACCCTCAAACAAGCAAATGTTGTGCTTTCGCCGTAAAGCCTTTTTGAAATCTGACAACGCTGTGATATTGCCAAGAAGCAGAGCTTTTGATGACTATGCAACACTTGTATATTGATGAATGTTTAATAATTCAACTTTTTGATTTTGAATTTGATGCCTTGCATTTCACCGGGTAGTGTCGGGAGTGGGGCGCCCCACTGCTCCCTGAGTAGTTAATCAATTTATAGACGTTAATGAAGCATCAATACTGTATCAGTAATGTGGGAGTTGGTCTTCAATGAACTTGCAAATGTAATTAATAAGCAATGTTAAATGATTAATCATACCTGTATAGGCTATCTGGGAATTAAAATGTGATTAACCTGAAAGTGTTGCTGTATGTAAGTTAAAATGTCTCATTGGTTGGAACAAATTATTCTGGTCCTTATCTAAATTATCAACCTGGTAAAAAGGTTTGTTTGGCAACAAATCAAATGAGAACGATATCCAATCAGTTGAGATTGGTTGGATATCATAAAGTGTAACCAGTTGTTTCATATGTGAGAAGACGTTGTGCCCTCACATTGGATTTTTTTTCTCCACAGAAAATTACTGGTGATTCTTCACCACAAGGGGCCCCTGAAAGCTGAACTCACACGGGATTCAAGCAAAGACGGGACTTCCGTCGCCCAAGGCGGACGAAAGAGAATGGCTTCTCTCTCTTTGGTAGCTTAGCCTCTAATTCAACCACAAACAGGTCCCCTTCATTTCAGGAACGGGTGTTTACTAATGATGTCTCCACGTTCAACCCAATCGGCGTTTCTTGCTAGCAATGTTACCGGAACACGTGGTAACGTATATAAATATTTGCCGTGTCAACTCACACTTTTGAAGCGCAAGGGACAGAGAGATAATACTAACATTTCCTTAATCGGCTGGCCCTTATGTCCTAGAAATGTACACTTAATAATTCACCCTACACACTGACCATTTGTCATACAACACCGGAGTCAATCTCTCCATGGTATCTGGTCGAAAGAAAACACAGATGTCACTCAACTAAAATCCTTCCTACCTAGATACTTTACTTAGGACAGCTAATCAGCCTGTTGCATATCTAATCAACTAACTATGATTGTCCGGGAGGTGACTCATGTTGAGATTCAAACCACTTTAAATGTGAGCTGCAACTCAACGTCTCTTTGGTCTGATATGTTAATTCTTAACCCGTCATTTTATACTGCTTGTTAGAAAGGGTGGTTCCTTTAGGCTGACACGCTTTCTGACCCCATTCAGGGGAGTGGCTTCTCACTTGCACAAAGTTATGTAAAACTATTATCTCTTATGGCTCCTAAATTCATGTCTCTCTCTTAACATTTTATTCAAATTTCATGCACAACGCATCGGATGGACTCTTCACACATATAGTGTGTATGCTTTTCAAGTTACTGTATTTCCTTTATAACATTTTTATTGACATCACATGTTCTTTTATGTCACTTTTGACCATTCCTCGCGTTCTATGTTTCTAAATATTGTACCAGTATTCGCTTTTGAACATGTTAGCATTTCGGCGGGGAAAAGTCTGTGAAACAAAGGCTCATTCCTCTAGTGAATTAGGAGAGGAAGAGAGCTGAATGTTCTGTCCTTGATTTACAACAGGGTGTGAGCTGTCAACCCGCCATCTTTTCCTTCACTCTGCGGTCCAACTCATTCCAAACCATCTCAATTGGGTTCAAGTCAGGTGATTGTGGAGGCCAGGTCATCTGATGCAGCACCATCACTCTCCTTATTGGTCAAATAGCCCTTACACAGCCTCGAGGTGTGTTTTGGGTCATTTTCCTGTTGAAAAACAAATGACAGTCCCTCTAAGTACAAACCAGAGGGGATGGCATATCACTGCAGAATGCTGTGGTAGCCATGCTGGTTAAGTGTGCCCTGAATTCTAAATAAATCACAGACAGTGTCACCAGCAAAGCACCCCCACACCATAACACCTCCTCCTCCATGCTTCACGATGGGAACCACACATGCAGAGATCATCCGTTCACGTACTCTGCGTCTCACAAAGACATGGTGGTTGGAACCATAAATCTCAATCTCAGACCAAAGGACAGATTTCCACCGGTCTAATGTCCATTGCTCATGTTTCTTGGCCCAAGCAAGTCTCTTCTTGTTATTGGTGTCCTTTAGTAGTGGTTTCTTTGCAGCAATTCGACCATGAAGGCATGACTCACGCAGTCTCCTCTGAACAGTTGATGTTGAGATGTGTCTATTACTTGAACTCTGTGAAGCGTTTATTTGAGCTGCAATCTGAGGTGCCATTAACTCTAATGAACTTGTCTTTTGCAGCAGAGGTAACTCTGGGTCTTCCTTTCCTGTGGTGGTCCTCATGCGTGCCAGTTTCATCATAGTGCTTGATGCTTTTTGCAACTGCACTTGAAGAAACATTCAAAGTTCTTGACATTTTCGGGATTGACTGACCTTCATGTCTTAAAGTAACGATGGTCGTTTCTCTTTGCTAATTTTAGCTGTTCTTGCTATAATATGGATTTGGGGTACCTTCTGTATAACACCCCTACCTTGTCACAACTCAACTGATTGGCTCAAACGCATTAAGAAGCTAACTTTTAACAAGGCACACCTGTTAATTGAAATGCATTCTAGGTGACTACCTCATGAAGCTGGTTGAGAGAATGCCAAGAGTGTGCAAAGCTGTCAACAAGGCAAAGGGTGGCTTGTTTGAAGAATCTAAAATAGTAAATATATTTTGATTTGTTTAACACTTTTTTGGTTACTACATGATTCCATAAGTGTTATTTCTTAGTTTTAATGTCTTCACTATTATTCTACAATGTAGAAAATAGTAAAAATTTAGAAAAAGCCTTTAATGAGTAGGTGTGTCCAAACTTTTGACTGGTACTGTATATGTTTCTGCTGTTTTTTTTTTTTAGAGAGAGACAAAAAGATTGGAGAAGTGGTTTATCCATACATCTCTGTTTTTGAAAGATGACTGTTTTTTTTTTTTTTGTGTTCCAATTTTCCCTGAAGTGGTTCGATTCTATGTATTCTTCAATGACATTCAGCTGATTTCTGACGTGCTGTTCCTTCTTTTTCATTAGTGTATATCTGTAATTTTTCACCTTTGTGAAGCCTCAGGTTTTCTCCTGAGACTCTTCCCTGTTTCACACCTGGTAGTTTGGTGGATAGGACTATCAGCTCTCTGTAACCTAGAGGGCTACCAGTGGGTCTGGCTCCTCTATACCATGTTTCTTGTAGGATGACAAGTTCCTGCCCTCCCTCCCTCCATGTCATTCTCTCTTTTTCTCCTCTCCCCCTCTCTATCTCCCAGCAGTATAATATGTGTGATGCATTGCGATTTGGATGTTGGTCAGCAGCAGTTTGTTCAGTGTGATGGATCGTTGTGTCCCAAATGGCACCCTATTCCCTATATTGTGCATTTCTTTTGGCCAGGGCCAATGGGGCTGTAGTCAAAAGTAATGTACCATATAGGGAATATGGTGCCATTTGGGACACAAGCTAAATCCTGTTGGTTTACTGTTCAGCTCAGACCAGACAGGATGCTCATCCATCTGTGATGGGTTTACACGCCAAAACTACTGCCATGATCCGCTCACACACACACACACACACACACACACACACACACACACACACACACACAAATACAAACAAGCATCAGAATGCAAGTGGACAGCCACCCCCACCAGTTATCCTATCTCTGCTTATTGACAGAAAACAGGCCAACATGGATTTAGCTCTGGCTGTCCTTCATGTACTGTTCATAAGGCTAATGGTTTGGTGGTGCTTTTATTTGAACCCTGCTGCCCTCTATCTAACCAACTCAACTTGGACTTTGTAATGAGGGGCCCTTGTATGATCCAATGTCTCCCTGTTGACCTTGACAACCTTAACCTTCCTGACACACGCATGCGCACACACACACACACACACACACACACACACACACACACACACACACACACACACACACACACACACAGGAGGGGAATATAGAGTAGAGGAGGGAGGCAGAGGAGATCAATAGGGAGGAGGGGCAGGGAGGAGGTGGAAAGGATATCAGCAGGGAGGGAAGGATTGAGAGGAGGAAGGAGGGTGGGGGAGAGATGGAGAGGGGGAAGGGGAGGGAGAGGATGGAGGGTGGGTGGGTGGAGTAGGGGGTGTGAAGCTTCTGGTTTAAAATTAGATTTATCTTTATTTATTTAGTTGAACTCATAGCTCAAGGCACTTGCTCAACTAAACATGTTCTGTCTCATCCAATTTTTCTAAGTCACTCTAACAAAACAATTCTGAGATAAGATGATCTAATATTTCATAATTTAGAAAAAGTTATATACAGTGGGGAAAAAAAGTATTTAGTCAGCCACCAATTGTGCAAGTTCTCTCACTTAAAAAGATGAGAGAGGCCTGTAATTTTCATCATAGGTACACTTCAACTATGACAGACAAAATGAGGAAAAAAAATCCAGAAAATCACATTGTAGGATTTTTTATGAATTTATTTGCAAATTATGGTGGAAAATAAGTATTTGGTCAATAACAAAAGTTTATCTCAATACTTTGTTATATACCCTTTGTTGGCAATGACAGAGGTCAAACGTTTTCTGTACGTCTTCACAAGGTTTTCACACACTGTTGCTGGTATTTTGGCCCATTCCTCCATGCAGATCTCCTCTAGAGCAGTGATGTTTTGGGGCTGTCGCTGGGCAACACGGACTTTCAAAGATTTTCTATGGGGTTGAGATCTGGAGACTGGCTAGGCCACTCCAGGACCTTGAAATGCTTCTACTGAAGCCACTCCTTCGCTGTTCGGCGGTGTGTTTGGGATCATTGTCATGCTGAAAGACCCAGCCACGTTTCATCTTCAATGCCCTTGCTGATGGAAGGAGGTTTTCACTCAAAATCTCACGATACATGGCCCCATCCTTTACACGGATCAGTCGTCCTGGTCCCTTTGCAGAAAAACAGCCCCAAAGCATGATGTTTCCACCCCCATGCTTCACAGTAGGTATGGTGTTCTTTGGATGCAACTCAGCATTCTTTGTCCTCCAAACATGACGAGTTGAGTTTTTACCAAAAGTTCTATTTTGGTTTCATCTGACATTCTCCCAATCCTCATCTGGATCATCCAAATGCTCTCTAGCAAACTTTAGACGGGCCTGAACATGTACTGGCTTAAGCAGGGGGACACGTCTGGCACTGCAGGATTTGAGTCCCTGGCGGCGTAGTGTGTTACTGATGGTAGGCTTTGTTACTTTGGTCCCAGCTCTCTGCAGGTCATTCACTAGGTCCCCGTGTGGTTCTGGGATTTTTGCTCACCGTTCTTGTGATCATTTTGACCCCACGGGTGAGATCTTGCGTGGAGCCCCAGATCGAGAAAGATTATCAGTGGTCTTGTATGTCTTCCATTTCCTAATAATTGCTCCCACAGTTGATTTCTTCAAACCAAGCTGCTTACCTATTGCAGATTCAGTCTTCCCAACCTGGTGCAGGTCTACAATTTTGTTTCTGGTGTCCTTTGACAGCTCTTTGGTCTTGGCCATAGTGGAGTTTGGAGTGTGACTGTTTGAGGTTGTGGACAGGTGTCTTTTATACTGATAACAAGTTCAAACAGGTGCCATTAATACAGGTAACGAGTGGAGGACAGAGGAGCCTCTTAAAGAAGAAGTTACAGGTCTGTGAGAGCCAGAAATCTTGCTTGTTTGTATGTGACCAAATACTTATTTTCCACCATAATTTGCAAATAAATTCATAAAAAATCCTACAATGTGATTTTCTGGATTTTTTTTCCTCATTTTGTCTGTCATAGTTGAAGTGTACCTATGATGAAAATTACAGGCCTCTCTCATCTTTTTAAGTGAGAGAACTTGCACAATTGGTGGCTGACTAAATACTTTTTTCCCCCACTGTATACACTGCTCAAAAAAATAAAGGGAACACTAAAATAACACATCCTAGATCTGAATGAATGAAATAATCTTATTCAATACTTTTTTCTTTACATAGTTGAATGTGCTGACAACAAAATTACACACAAATTATCAATGGAAATCAAATGTATCAACCCATGGAGGTCTGGATTTGGAGTCACACTCAAAATTAAAGTGGAAAACCACACTACAGGCTGATCCAACTTTGATGTAATGTCCTTAAAACAAGTCAAAATGAGGCTCAGTAGTGTGTGTGGCCTCCACGTGCCTGTATGACCTCCCTACAACGCCTGGGCATGCTCCTGATGAGGTGGCGGATGGTCTCCTGAGGATCTCCTCCCAGACCTGGACTAAAGCATCCGCCAACTCCTGGACAGTCTGTGGTGCAACGTGGCGTTGGTGGATGGAGCGAGACATGATGTCCCAGATGTGCTCAATTGGATTCAGGTCTGGGGAACGGGCGGGCCAGTCCATAGCATCAATGCCTTCCTCTTGCAGGAACTGCTGACACACTCCAGCCACATGAGGTCTAGCATTGTCTTGCATTATGAGGAACCCAGGGCCAACCGCACCAGCATATGGTCTCACAAGGGGTCTGAGGATCTCATATCGGTACCTAATGGCAGTCAGGCTACCTCTGGCGAGCACATGGAGGGCTGTGCGGCCCCCCAAAGAAATGCCACCCCACTCCATGACTGACCCACCGCCAAACCGGTCATGCTGGAGGATGTTGCAGGCAGCAGAACGTTCTCCACGGCGTCTCCAGACTCTGTCACGTCTGTCACATGTGCTCAGTGTGAACCTGCTTTCATCTGTGAAGAGCACAGGGCGCCAATGGCGAATTTGCCAATCTTGGTGTTCTCTGGCAAATGCCAAACGTCCTGCACGGTGTTGGGCTGTAAGCACAACCCCCACCTGTGGACGTCGGGCCCTCATACCATCCTCATGGAGTCTGTTTCTGACCGTTTGAGCAGACACATGCACATTTGTGGCCTGCTGGAGGTCATTTTGCAGGGCTCTGGCAGTGCTCCTCCTGCTCCTCCTTGCACAAAGGCAGAGGTAGCGGTCCTGCTGCCGGTGTTGTTGCCCTCCTACGGCCTCCTCCACGTCTCCTGATGTACTGGCCTGTCTCCTGGTAGTGCCTCCATGCTCTGGACACTACGCTGACAGACACAGCAAACCTTCTTGCCACAGCTCGCATTGATGTGCCATCCTGGATGAGCTGCACTACCTGAGCCACTTGTGTGGGTTGTAGACTCCGTCTCATGCTACCACTAGAGTGAAAGCACCGCCAGCATTCAAAAGTGACCAAAACATCAGCCAGGAAGCATAGGAACTGAGAAGTGGTCTGTGGTCACCACCTGCAGAACCACTCCTTTATTGGGGGTGTCTTGCTAATTGCCTATAATTTCCACCTGTTGTCTATTCCATTTGCACAACAGCATGTGAAATTTATTCTCAATCAGTGTTGCTTCCTAAGTGGACAGATTGATTTCACAGAAGTGTGATTGACTTGGAGTTACATTGTGTTGTTTAAGTGTTCCCTTTATTTTTTTGAGCAGTGTATATCTAATTAAATCTATCAACATTTGGAAAAAATTCAGACCCCTTGACTCTTTCCACATTTGTGACCGACCGGCTAAAATCAGTATTATTTAGCAAAATTTGAAATTGTGTTTTGTACATTATACTGTATAAAAGTAGAGACTCATGTCTACAAAATGGTATATCAAAGACTACAGTTGAGGAACAATGGAAAGTAATTTTGCTTTGAAAGTTGATGAACTTGTAAACTCACTTGAGAAAATGGCCTTGGTGCTACTACTGGAGAGCCCTTCTTTGTCTCCACCCATTCTGCATCGTTTACACCCTCTTAAGCTTTAGCTTGTGACAAAGAGACTTGACCATTTATTTTGGGACTTTTCTTATGTCAGAAGATTTTGGAGTGAGTTAAAATATTTTATTTTATTGTCAATTTGAAGGACTCTGATATAATATTTTATTTTTATCCAAATTATATGGACCCTGATTTAACTTTCAATTCTAATTTGTTTATTTTCCATGGCAGATGCTTTATCCATAAAATGAAGTGGGCGGAGAACAAACCCCTGGTCACATTGTTGAATTAATTAACTTGTTAGGGCTATGGTCCTTTTTTCAGAATTTCCTTCTGACTGATGTGCCCAAAGTAAACTGCTTGTTACTCAGGCCCAGAAGCCAGGATATGCATATAATTGGTAGCATTGGATAGAAAATGGATAGAAACTGTCTGAGACTATAACAAAATTGATATGGCAGGCAAAAATCTGAAGAAAAACCAACCAAAATGTTTTTCTTTTTGAGGTCCCAGGCTCTTACAATGTGAACCAATTGCTCCATACGTATTTCCGGCTCCCAGATTGCAATTCCTATGGCTTCCACTAGATGTCAACAGTGTTCAATCAAGGTTTCAGGCTTGTTTCTTGTAAAACGAACAAGAATTGGAGTTTTGGTGAGGGGAGCAAAGGAAGAATATCAGTCTTTTGGCGCTCTTGGAAGAGGGCGCACGCTTACTAATTTTCCTTTCCTATTGAACATACTATTTTCCGTATGAAATATTATAGTTTAATTACGTTTTAAGGTACCTGAGGATTAAATATAATTGTTTGGACTTGTTTGGACGAAGATTAGCCGTATATTTTTGGATTCCTTTGTCTGCATGTTGAACGAGTGGATTACTCAAATCAATGGCGCTAACTAAACTGACTTTTTGGGATACAAAGAAGGATTTTATCTAACAAAACAACCATTAATGTTGTACCTGGGACCCTTGGGATTGCAAACAGATTTTCAAAAGTAAGGGATTTATTTTATTTTGTTGATGTTGGGCACTGTCCTCAGACAATGATTTCGCTGTAAAGCCTATTGTAAATCGGACAACGCAGTTACATTAACAATATTTTAAGATTTTAAATGATATAAGACACTTGTATGTTCATGAATGCTTAATATTACCCTTATTTATTTGAATTGCGAGCCATCCAATTTCATCGGATGTTAGCGGGACACCAGTCGATTTTTAAATTATCAGTAAGTGTAAAAACAAAAAAGCAATACATACTATAAAACATCTCGATATGTGAGCTGTTTCAGGATACTAGGTGTATGCCGCGGGTCAATAGGCGAGCCGTTTGAAAAAAAAATTGAAATGTTTTTTTGGACAGAAATACCTTCTCGAACATGTGATTTTTCATGTGCCTTAATAACAAACTTGTATGCCATCTGTAAATACAAATCAAATTGTTAAATTACCAGCCACGTTGGTTAAGCCACAGAAAAAGTCAGCAACCTTGCAGCTAGCCCTGATTGGCTAAGATAATGAGTTGTCTGGACATGCCGAGAGATGAGTTTGGATTGGTCTGCCATACAGCACGCTTCTGTCTATTTGAGCTGGTCAGAAGGTAATCCTGTCTAACGCTGCTTACATTTTTTTTTATTCCATATTAAAACTTAACAAATGACTTGACTAAGCAAGTATCCATTTCAATAGAACTTCACTGCAACAATTGTTTCAGAGCACTCTCGTCTCTGTGTACCAGAGTGCAGAAAATTTGATGAATTACGAATGCTCAACACCGGTTGAATGTAGCCGGTGTCAGTAAATGTCGGCAAAAAATAATCATTAAATTGTTGCCAGGAGCACAGTTACAGACACCAACGCTCTGGATAACATGAAAACAAACTAACCAGCTCTGTTAGGGTGCGTGAAATGATTTTGGGTGGGGGCTAAAGCTTAAGATGATTCTTATGGCATTGTACAAGGGCAATGTGAACCAGAGTGACTTGACACAACAACGGGCCAAGCAATGGAAAGGACACAGGACATCTTATTTAATTAAATGCTGTGAAGCATTCATCCATGTATACGGGTAGGAGTCTAGCTACAGTTTCAGATATTATACGTTTCTAGTTTTGTCGGAAAGTTGTTTTCCTTGCAAGTTAAAGCATACTGTTAGCTAGCTAGCTGATGTTAGATGGCTGGCTCGCTAGCTAACATTACGTTCATGATCTGTGTGTAGTAATGTTATCACAGAATGCCATTTTGCATTGCTAGTTATAGCCTAATGTTAGCTAGCTAACTAGCTAAAATTGAACCGATATGGTTAACTTTAGCTAGCTATGACAATCAGTTGGCATTGCTAGTACTCTATGGATTGAGATTATGCTTCATTGTTTAGCTAGCTACATTTTTAAACAAAAGACCCCAAGTTAAAGCTGACTGTTAGCAGCTAGCTGACGTTAGATGGCTGGCTCGCTAGCTAACATTACATTTTTGATGGTAACCATATCTACATGTACATACAACCTCAATCAGCCCGACTAACCGGTGCCTATATAGCCTCGCTATTGATATGTTTCACGTCTTTTTACTGTTGTTTTTATTTCTTTACTTTCTTATTGTTTACATAATACATTTGTATTTAAAAATTGCACTGTTGGTTAAAGCCTGTAAGTAAGCATTTCACTGTAAGGTCTACACGTGTTGTATTTGGCGCACGTGACAAATAAACTTTGATTGGATTTGATCTGTGTGTAGTAATGTTATCTCAGAATGCCATTTCACATTGCTAGTTATAGCCTAATGTTAGCTAGCTAACATTAGGGAAGGACCATTTTTATTTCATAAAAATAAAAATTGTGAAACATAAAAGTTATCATTCTTTGATAGAACTAAATAGATTCACGTCACCAAATAATTGTTTTCAACAATATTTTGCAATGAAGGTCTACAGTAGCCTCAGCAGCACCCTGTAGGGTAGCACCATGGTGTAGCCGGAGGACAGCTAGCTTCTGTCCTCTTCTGGGTACATTGATTTCAATACAAAACCTAGGAGGCTAGTGATGGCACATTTTATGATGGTGCTTTTGTATTTTATACATTTATGTGTTCTATGTTTGTGCTTTTCTAATAACCGTTTTCTGTGTTCATGGAAGTGACTGATTGAACAAACCCTCACTAACAGTATCTGCAATTTGGCAGTATGCCCAGACCCTTGTTTTGAGAACGATATCTCAGTTTCAAGGTCTCGGCTTAGAGAGAAGAAGCCTTGTGCGGTATTGGTCTGTCACATGCATGCCCCAGTATTGGTCGGTCAAATTAATGAAGCAAAGGTTAATGATGAATCAATTATGAATAAGCTAAATCATGCAAATATGTGGTTAGGGATCCTGACAGACATTCACTATGGTGCATCAAGTGTGTTGGAACCTCTCCAGTGTGCTGACAATAAACAATGATTCATTTAAGATTGACTTCGAGTGTCTCTGTGTAAGAATTTCCACAACAGGCTCTAGGTTCTGACCCCCTTCAATAGACTTACACAGTAATTATGACAACTTCCGGAGGATGTCCTCCAACCTATCAGAGCTCTTGCAGCATGAACTGACAAGTTGTCAACCCAGTCAAAGGATCAGAGAATAAATATAGTACTGAAAGCATAAGCTAAAGCTAGCTAGCACTGCAGTGCATACAATTGTGGTGAGTAGCTGACTCAAAGAGAGACATACAATAGTTTTAAAAGTTTTGAACAAATGAATTTCTTCCACAATTAAGGAGAAGCAAGAAAGAGACAGCAAGAGCGAGAAAGAGTGCTAGCTATATTTCGTAGTATATGTTTTGCTCACTTTCCCTTACTTAGCTAGCATCGGATGCAGCTAGCTAGTTTGGCCTAGTCAAACACCTGGTTCAAACAGAGAAGGATGCTATGTTAGCTAGCTAGCTGGCTATACAACACTGGAACTCTTCCAAGTCAAGGTAAGCTTTTGGTTTTATTAATTTATTGCCACCGGGGCCCGCCGGTGTAAGTGCTGAACTGCTTGCTGCTGACTGTACTGCATAATTTACTAACGCGTTAGTTCTAGTAGCTAAGTTGACAATGACGTGACAATGATGTAGGCTGTGTGCAGTTAGAGGTCATGATATGAATGTTTGGCTTGGAAATGATTTTTTGCCTAGTCACAGACAGCTGATGTGTTGTGCACTGAATTCCACAAGATAAGGGAGAAGGTGTGAGGACGAGAGCGTGTAGATAGATGCAAGAAGCAATTATATATACAATGAGCTGTTTGTATGTGGCTGCTATGAAAGTGAACTGTTTGCTTGTGATCAGGGATGTATTCATAGCGCCGATTCTGTTAAAATGTTTCTTAAACGGAAGCAAACGGAACGAAATGGGGATAAACATACATACATTTGTCTAATAGAAACTCTTGTTTGCAACTTTTGGACAAATGATTACACTCTAGATCAACTAGATGCAGGCAAAAGTGTGAAAGGCATTATTGAATGTGTCACCATCTGTCACCTTGACATCTTCGACCTGTGCACCTACATTGTAAACTTTCATTGATAGGCTAGGTTGTAGCAACCTCATGATGGGTATAGAGAAAATGAGAGTATCATGTAGTGACATAATGTTATCAATGTTACATTGAACTGGGTGAATGGAATATGAATGACAGTCATCCAATATGTTGTACAGTGGCTTGTGAAAGTAGTCACCCAGTAAAATTTTTGGGGGGTTTGTGTCAATTGACTTACACAACATGCCTACCACTGAAGATGCAAAATATATTTTATTGTGAAACAAACAAGAAATAAGACAACAAAACGGAAAACTTGAGCGTGGATAACTATTCACCCCCCCAAAGTCAATACTTTGTTGAGCCACCTTTTGCAGCAATTACAGCTGCAAGTCTCTTGGGGTATGTCTCTATAAGCTTGGCACATCTAGCCACTGGGATTTTTGCTCATTCTTCAAGGCAAAACTGCTCCAGATCCTTCAAGTTGGATGGGTTCTTTAAGTCATATCACAGCTTTTGAATTGGATTGAGGTCTGGGCTTTGACTAGGCCATTCCAAGACATTTAAATGTTTCCCCTTAAACCACTCAAGTGTTGCTTTAGCAGTATGCTTAGGGTCATTGTCCTGCTGGAAGGTGAACCTCCATCCCAGTCTCAAATCTCTGAAAGACTGAAACAGGTTTCCCTCAAGAATGTCCCTGTATTTAGCGCCATCCATCATTCCTTCAATTCTGACCAGTTTTCCAGTCCCTGCAGATGAAAAACATCCCCACAGCATGATGCTGCCATCACCATGCTTCACTGTTTCTCGGGGTGATGAGAGGTGTTGGGTTTGTGCCAGACATAGGGTTTTCCTTGATGGCCAAAAAGCTCAATTTTAGGCTAATTTGACCAGAGTACCTTCTTCCTTTTATTTGGGGAGTCTCCCACATGCCTTTTTGCGAACACCAAACGTGCTTGCTTATTTTTTTCTTTAACTTCAGGCTAGGGTCTATTTTTCTAAATTTCCGCCTGACTGACGTGCCCAAAGGTAACTGCCTGTTGCTCAGGCCCTGAAGCCAGGATATGCATATAATTGGTACCATTGGAAAGAAACAACCCTGAAGTTTGCAGAAATGTTAAAATACACAATAGAAATGATAGAAGATCCAAAGAAAAACCAAAGTGAATTATATTTGAGAGCCCATGCTCTTCCGTTAGAACATATAGCTCCCAGTAATGCAATTCCTATGGCTTCCACTTGATGTCAGTAGTCTTTGTTCAAGGTTTCAGACTTGCTTCTTCCCAAACGAGGAAGAATGAGTTTTAGTACTGGGATACAGACTTGGAAATCAGTGTGTGCTTGCGCAACGAAGAGGACGCTTTCCTGCTAATATCTTTTTCTTATTGAACATACTTCTTTCCGTATGAAATATGATAGTTTAATTACGTTTTAGGGTACCTGAGGTTTAGATAAACTTATTTTGACTTGTTTTAACAAATTTTAGCTGTAGCTTTTTGGATTCCTTTCTCTGCATGATGAATGAGTGGATTACTCAAATCGATGGCGCCAACTAAACTGACTTTTTGGGATATAAAGAAGGATTTTATCTAACAAAATGACACTACATGTTGTAGCTGGGACCCTTTGGATGACAAATCAGAGAAAGATTTTCAAAAAGTAAGTGAATATTTAATCGCTATTTGTGAATTTATGAAACCTGTGCTGGTGTAAAAATATTTTGATGTGGGGCACCGTCCTCAAACAATCGCATGGCATGCTTTTGCTGTAAAGCCTATTGTAAATCGGACAATGCAGTTAGATTAACAAGAATTTAAGCTTTTAAAACATGTTAGGGAGTGGTGGGGCGCTAGCAGGTGAAATGCAAGGCAAAATCCAAAAGTTGAATTATTAAACATGCACCAATATACAAGTGTTTCATACTCATCAAAAGCTCTGCTTCTTGGCAATATAACAGCGTTGTCGGATTTCAAAAAGGCTTTACGGCGAAAGCACTACATTTGATTGTTTGAGGGTAGCACCTTCAATATTTTCCATAACCATGAAATCTTTAGCCAGCGCGGTCGATAGAAAATGCATTTCACAGGGAAAACCTGTGCCTTACCTTTTGTAGAACTTCTGCAGAGGGCTTCCTAAGTGTCCAACGAAGACAATCCATGGGTATTTGGTTATAAAAAGTAATTTATTATATCCATAAATCTCTGTTTGGTTGGCGCCTTGTGTTCAGAAAATCCAACGTGAAGACAACGCGTTCATCTAAACCTATAAACTTTCCCTCAACAAAACAAAAACCAATTAAAATGCATTCTTAGCTTAATGATAATCTTTCACTTGGATGGTCACCTAAACGTTATATAAGTCAAATAAAGTGGACCGCTCAGCCAAACGTGCGCCCAAAAACGTGCAACTGAAAAAGAGCTCCCGTCACTAAAACCTCTACCTATTGAAGACAATGGTTCCGATTGCCATTAAACTTTACGTATACACTGCTGACATCCAGTGGAAGCAATAGGTACTACATTCAGTGTCCTGGTATAAAGACTTTTCAATAGGCAGTCTCTCTAAGTGAGCCATAAGCCACCAGAATGACATTTCCGGGTGGAATTTTCTCTGGTTTTTGCCTGCCAAATGAGTTCTGTTACACTCACAGACAAAATGTTAACACTTTTGGAAACTTCAGAGTGTTTCCTATCCAATAGTACTAATTATGTGCATATCTTATTTTCTGAGCCTGAGTGGCAAGCATTTTACTTTGGGCACGCCAGACTCTCCAAAACCGACCCCTCAGCTGCCGCTCCCTAACAAGTTAACCGATATATAGCTTTGCAGCTCCTTCAGGGTTATCTTTGGTCTCTTTGTTGCCTCTCTGATTACTGCCCTCCTGGTCTGTGAGTTTTGGTGGGCGGCCCTCTCTTGGTAGGTTTGTTGTGGTGCCATATTTTTTTTATTTTTTAATGATGGATTTAATGGTGCTCCATGGGATGTTCAAAGTTTCTGATATTTTTTTATAACCCAACCCTGATCTGTACTTCTCCACAACTTTGTCCCTGACCTGTTTGGAGAGCTCATTGTTCTTCATAGTGCTGCTTGCTTGGTGGTGCCCCTTGCTTAGTGGTGTTGCAGACGCTGGGGCCTTTCAGAACAGGTTTATATATACACTGACATCATGTGACAGATCATGTGACACTTAGATTGCACACAGGTGGACTTCATTTAAGTACTTATGTGACTTCTGAAGGTAATTGGTTGCACCAGATCTTATTTAGGGGCTTCATAGCGAAGGGGGTGAATACATATTGTCCCACCACTTTTCAGTTAGAAATTGTTTATAATTCTTTAAACAAGTATTTTTTTTCATTTCACTTCACCAATTTGGACAATTTTGTGTATGTCCGTTACATGAAATCCAAATAAAAATCCATTTAAATTACAGGTTGTAATGCAACAAAATGGGGGGTGAATACTTTTGCAAGGCACTGTAATAGAAATAAGGTAATGTTCATAAAAACATAATCATCCTCCCTCATCGACCACCAATGATATACAGTGTAGACACCATATACACACTCACTCACACACGCCATGGACTCCCACACAAAACCCACACACATTCACATTCCACACACGCACACACTCCCACACTCATTTTACTGCTGCTACTCTGTTCTTTATTTTACTAATATTGTTATCCTGATGCCTAGAAACTTTACCCTGCCTTCATGTACTGTACATGCATTCGGAAAGTATTCAGACCCCTTGACTTTTTCAAAATGTTGTGATGTTACAGCCTTATTAACAAAATGTAGTAAATTATATTTTTTTCTCATCAATCTACACACAATACCAAATAGACATTTTTGTTAATTTATTGAGCCCAGGTTCATCCTGCTTCCATTGACCATCCATGAGATGTAGATTGGAGTCCACCTGTGGTAAATTCAATTGATTGAACATGTATAAAGTCCCACAGTTGACAGTGCATGTCAGAGCAAAAGCCAAGCTATGAGGTCAAAGGAATTGTCCGTAAAGCTCCGATTGTGCCGAGGCACAGATCTGGGGAAGGGTAGAAACAAAATTCTGCAGCATTGAAGGTCTCCAAGAACACAGTGGCCTCCATCATTCTTAAATGGAAGAAGTTTGGAACCACCAAGACTCTTCCCAGAGCTGGCCGCCGGCCAAACTGAGCAATCGGGGGAGAAGGGCTTTGAGCAGAGCTCCAGAGTTCCTCTGTGGAGATGGGCGAACCTTCCAGAAGGACAACCATCTCTATAGCACTCCACCAATCAGGCCTTTATGGTATTGTGGCCAGATGGAAGTCACTCATCAAATCAAATCAAATTTTATTAGTCACATACACATGGTTAGCAGATGTTAATGCAAGTGTAGCGAAATGCTTGTGCTTCAAGTTCTTAACAAGTAATCTACCAATTTCACAACAACTACCTTATACACACAAGTGTAAAGGAAAGAATAAGAATATGTACATATAAATATATGGATGAGTGATGGCCGAACGGCATAGGCAAGATGCAGTAGATGGTATAGAGTACAGTATATACATATATGATATGTAATGTAGGGTATGTAAACATTATATAAAGTGGCATTGTTTAAAGTGTCTGACGTGCCCAAAGTAAAATGCCTGCCACTCAGGCCCAGCAACTAGGATATGCACATAATACTATTGTATAGGAAACACTCTGAAGTTTCTAAAACCGTTAAAACAATGTCTGTGGGTATAACAGAACTGATATAGCAGGCGAAAACCTGAGAAATTTCTGTCCGGAAATCATTTTTCTTTTGACATTTCCTGACTTTGAATGCCTGTTTATTGAATTCTCAGGGAAATAGGACTGAGGTTGCAGTACCTATGGCTTCCACTAGACGTCGACAGTCCCTGGACAGTGTTTTGGAATGTTTATAATGGACGATAGCCGAATGGAAGACGATTTTGTATGACATACCAGGATATCCTTTCTGTCTAGTGCATGAGATACCCGGGACGCGCAGCACGGTGTTTACCTTTTCTATCGTGTAGGTTATTATCCGAGTGAAATATAATAGCCAATATAGATAAATGGATGCCTTAGGATAAATTAATGTTTGATTTGTTTGTGCAAAGTTGATAAGTATAATTTGAACGCGTTCTCTTCACTGTACAACGGGCGTGTAGACTGGAAATGCTTGGTGGACTATTTGAACATAACGCGCCAACCAAACAGAGATTTATGGATATGATAAATTACTTTTTCTAACAAAAGAACCATTGGATGTTTTCCTTGGACACTTGGGATGCCCTCAGCAGAAGTTCTTCGAAAGGTAAGAGATTTATTTTAGCTCTTATATGTGTTTTGTGTGACCCGCGCTGGTTATGATATTATGCTAATGAATAACATTTGTGGGGTGCTATCCTCAAACAATCAAAAGTTGTGCTTTCGCGGTAAAGCCTTATTGAAATCTGACAACGCTATGATATTTCCAAGAATCAGAGCTTTTGATGACTATGCAACACTTGTATATAGATGAATGTTAAATATTACGAATTGTTATTTTGAATTTGCCGCGCTTTGTTTGCTCTGAAAACGATCCCGCTAGCGGGATCCGTGCGCAGAGAGGTTAAATGCTGAGCTGTAATCGATGAACAGCATTCTTATATAGGTATTCCTCTTCTCCAGATGGGTTAGGGTAGTGTGCAGTGCGATTGCGTTGTCAGTGGACCTATTTGGGAGGTAAGCAAATTGGAGTATTAAATGCAACATGACAGCCCGCTTGGAGTTTGCCAAAAGGCACCTAAAGGACTCTCAGACCATGAGAAACAAGATTTTCTGGTCTGATGAAACCAAGCTTGAACTCTTAATCATTTTAGTTCCCTTAACCTGTCATTTAAGTTATCCTAACATTGTTTGTTAGTTCACCTAACTGCTATCCAATAATTATCCCGGTAATTCTCATTTGTTGTTAAGGCACAACAAGCAGCCTGGTCTCAGAGAAATACATGTAGTACTAAAACATCCTCTAAGAAGTTTGATAAGTAACATCATCCAATTTGTATGCTATTGTACAAACGGGTAAGATTTATGATACTATACTTCCAGTATCGTGTATGATATTGTACAACCGCTATTCCATTCATAAAGTAACGTAACATATCATACTAAAAGGAGTGGCAAAGATTTACCAACAGAATAATACAAACTGCGTTGGTGCCAGGCATGCTGCTACGCCTTTACCCCAGTGGAACATCATCCACTCCCAGTCTCTCAGTCTGTATACCAGAACACAATGCTTGACAACAGCTCATATTAGAGGATGGAGCAGAGAGAGCGAGAGGTTTTTTGTTTTCTGTCATTCAGGATGTGTTTTTTTGTGTTTAATAGATGTGGAGGTTTCTGTCTGTGTTTGACTCCAACTATGCATATAGTACATTACTCTCACATGTGTTTTTGCACTCGTTGTCATCTAGATTCATAGAAGAAGAGGAGGCGGAGAAGAAGAGGAGGAAGTGAAGGAGGAATAGGAAGGGGGTCTGTCAACTAGCTGCCAGCCAGCTGAAAACTCCCAGCAAGTCAGAGGGTCTGGTAATTGTTTCCTTTTAGACAAGAAACTAAACATGTACGTAGAGGAAGAGGTAGAGTCGTTAGTAGTAGTAGTTACTTTTTCTCAGACGGGAAATTGATTTGCTGACTGTAATGGATACTGACTGTAATGTCCGTGAGTTACACTGACTGAAACACTGAAGCTCTTGTTTCTCTGCATTCTTCTCCTTTCCTTTCTCATCCATCCCTCCTTAAGTACCACCTCCCTCCATTATTTGGTTGCATGAGGATGTGTGAAGGAGAATTGAGGAGAGGGTCTGTTGAGTTTCAAGGAATTCTCTCTTCTTTATCTATCTACTGTATCTATCCTTATCTCTCTATCTTTCTTTATTTACCTCTCCCTCTGGTGTCCTTAGTTAGCCCTCTCTTCACCCTACACCACCACCCCCTCCTCTTTTCTCTCCCTCCTTTCACTTTTTATTTTATCTTTGCCTTTGTTTCTGCATGGCTGCAGACAGCCACAGTCCTCCATCCCTCAGCCATATTATAGTATCGTCTGGAGCACAGAGGCATTCTGGACACAATTGCAAATGCAGTGGAAGTGTTGCGCTGTGCGGAGGGAGGGATGCACCCCTGAGCAACGCACTGCATTATTCTGTTGTCAGAACTCAATAAGAACTATGACTCACAGCTGATGAAATATACATCACTTCTAAATGGAACCAGAAGAAAGCTCTCTTTCTCAGCACAGTACTGTGTGTCGCTTGTCGGATTCTGAAACACACATGATTAATGCCACTTGAAGAAGATGACATCTACCCTAAGAGGAGGTCCACAGCTTTACATATGACACACACCGTGGAGTACCTCAAAATAATTACAGTCCTTCTCTTTTGTCCTTGCACCCAATGGTTACTCTTCAATAATATGTATTTTTATTCATTTTCAAATACTATGAGCCTCTTTTTGTGGGTATCCATATAGAAAAGTTTGGTCATATGCAAATCCTTAAAAATGTAGGTGCTGGGCTAATAGAAATCCTAATATAGAACGGCCCGCACACTGTTTATGCTCCCAATTCACCGCTTTATTGACAATGTAAAGTGGTGAATTGGGAGCACTAACAGTGTGTGGGCCTTCTTGTTCTTTACTAGGATTAACATCATACCACACACATCTCCCATGTGGAAGGAAGTCTGCTGAAGAAGGTGTTAAATGGAAGTCTGTGGTGAGAGAAGAATGGAGATATGTTAAGAATGTTGATCCTACTGGGGTTAACTGGATCTTCTGAAGCTCTGGAAGAGGATGCCCCAGTGTCTGCTCCGGTCTACCCAGGGACAGGTTCATCTGTCTGGGTGTCAGTCACTCCACCTCCCCCTCCTGGTCGCAATAATGGACCACTTCCAGCGCCTCTGGACCTTCTCACCCTAAGCCTGGATCTGGGGAGGCTTATCTCAGGGGTAGGCTGTTTTAGTCTGTAGAACCTCAGTGTGTAAGCCTCTGTTGCAGAAAATCAACAACCACCTGCAGTAAATGTACGGACTTCCATCACAAGTTATTATCTGCTAACTGTAAGAAAGATAAGATGAATATCAGTTTATCACAAATTCCACTTAATATTTTTGTTGACTATCAAACCTCCTGTGTTTCCAAAGACATATACAGTGAGGGAAAAAAGTATTTGATCCCCTGCTGATTTTGTACGTTTGCCCATTGACAAAGAAATGATCAGTCTATAATTTTAATGGTAGGTTTATTTGAACAGTGAGAGACAGAATAACAACAAAGAAATCCAGAAAAATCCTCTTGTGAAAAATGTTATAAATTGATTTGCATTTTAATGAGGGAAATAAGTATTTGACCCCTCTGCAAAACATGACTTAGTACATGGTGGCAAAACCCTTGTTGGCAATCAGAGGTCAGACGTTTCTTGTAGTTGGCCACCAGGTTTGCACACATCTCAGGAGGGATTTTGTCTCACGCCTCTTTGCAGATCTTCTCCAAGTCATTAAGGTTTCGAGGCTGACGTTTGGCAACTCGAACCTTCAGCTCCCTCCACAGATTTTCTATGGGATTAAGGTCTGGAGACTGGCTAGGCCACTCCAGGACCTTAACTTCTTACGGAGTGGTGGGGCGCTAGCGGGCCACTCCCGACACTACCCGGTTAAATGCAAGGCGCCAAATTCAAAATCCAAAAGTTGAATTATTAAACATTCATCAATATACAAGTGTTTCATATTCATTAAAAGCTCTGCCTCTTGGCAATATCACAGCGTTGTCATATTTCAAAAAGGCTTTACGGCGAAAGCACCACATTTGATTGTTTGAGGGTAGCACCTAACATATTTTTCCCATTACCATAAATTCATAAGCCTTCACGGTTCACACATAACACATTTCACAGCGAAAACAAATCAATTACCTTTTGAAGAACTTCTGCTGAGGGCTTCCCAAGTGTCCAACGAAGACAATCCATGGTTCTTTTGTTAGAAAAAGTAATGTATTATATCCATAAATCTCCGTTTGGTTGACACGTTATAATGAGAAAATATAGCGTCGACTCCTCCATTGAAACGTGAAGAGAACTCGTTAAACTTGTCCAAAAACAATCAAACATAATTTTAAATGTATCCTTAGGAACACTTTTCTGTATAAATAGCATAATATTTCAACCGGAATATAAACTGGCCCCGTCCATCGTCCCTTTGATGCGGTGAAGTTGTCCTGTCCCCTTAGCAGAAAAACACCCCCAAAGCATAATGTTTCCACCTCCATGTTTGACGGTGGGGATGGTGTTCTTGGGGTCATAGGCAGCATTCCTCCTCCTCCAAACATGGTGAGTTGAGTTGATGTCAAAGAGCTCCATTTTGGTCTCATCTGACCACAACACTTTTACCCAGTTGTCCTCTGAATCATTCAGATGTTCATTGGCAAACTTCAGACGGGCCTGTATATGTGCTTTCTTGAGCAGGGGGACCTTGCGGGCGCTGCAGGATTTAAGTCCTTCACGGCATAGTGTGTTACAAATTGTTTTCTTGGTGACTATGGTCCCAGCTGCCTTGAGATCATCGACAAGATCCTCCCGTGTAGTTCTGGGCTGATTCCTCACCGTTCTCATGATCATTGCAACTCCACGAGGTGAGATCTTGCATGGAGCCCCAGGCCGAGGGAGATTGACAGTTCTTTTGTGTTTCTTCCATTTGCGAATAATCGCACCAACTGTTGTCACCTTCTCACCAAGCTGCTTGGCGATGGTCTTGTAGCCCATTCCAGCCTTGTGTAGGTCTACAATCTTGTCCCTGACATCCTTGGAGAGCTCTTTGGTCTTGGCCATGGTGGAGAGTTTGGAATCTGATTGATTGATTGCTTCTGTGGACAGGTGTCTTTTATACAGGTAACAAACTGAGATTAGGAGCACTCCCTTTAAGAGTGTGCTCCTAATCTCAGCTCGTTACCTGTATAAAAGACACCTGGGAGCCAGAAATCTTTCTGAATGAGGGGGGGGGTCAAATACTTATTTCCCTCATTAAATGCAAATCAATTTATAAAATTTTTCACATGCGTTTTTCTGGATTTTTTGTTGTTATTCTGTCTCTCACTGTTCAAATAAACCTGATAATTTCTTTGTCATTGGGCAAACGTACAAAATCAGCAGGGGATCAAATACTTTTTTTCCCTCACTGTAGTATGAAATTAACAGCAGATCGTTCTATTGTACATGACTCTGCGTCCTTCTCTATGGGATTAAACTACTTACAGAGCAGACTCTTCCTTTTTCATTGTGTGTCTAGTCCACCCCAGACTGCCTATTGTGTGACCTTGTGTACTGGCACAGTAAGTGTTTTTTTTTTTAAGCAGCTGTTACCGTTACTCTATGTGTGAGTGACCCCACCCCTCTCTTTGTTAACAGGCATTAAGGTTTTGGGGTGATCCTGGCTGTGGACATATTCACGGACACCCCCCTTTATAGCTACACCAGTTTAATACCTACATCCCCATGCTCTCCTGTTAGGGTGACTGTTAGGCTACATCCCAAAATGGCACCCTGTTTTCTACATAGTGCACTACTTTTGACCAGAACCCTATGGCCCCTGTTCAAAAGAAGTGCACTATATAAAGGATAGGGTGCCATTTGGGCCTGAGACTAGTCCTTTCATATGACTAATTGGAGTGTACGAGCCATCACAGCTGAAGTGCTCCCTCAGGGCACCCCTCCCTCCCTCCACTCAAACACCCTGTTTTATTATCATTTGCCATATAGAGTAAACAACCTGTTAGTGTAAATTAGGGTCTCCTGAGTGATGAAGCAGAGACAGCTAACAACCCCAAACTCCCTCCTCTCTCTCTCTCTCCCTTTTCTCCTCCTCCCTCCATCTCTCACACTCTCTCTATTCCCTTGAGCTCTTTTACTATTTTGTGTTTCGGCTCTGTTTGGCATGCAGCCCTTTGAAAGAGAGTGGTGGTGGTGTGTGTGTGTAAGTATGTGTGTGTGGTGTGTGCAGTGCTGATGGTGTGTGTGTGTGTGTGCGTTTGTATGTACATTTGGTGGTACTGTCTGTGTGCACTTGAGCCTGCATGTGTGTGAGCTCGAGGATGTGTGTTTGTGTGTGTGTGTGTGTGGTTGAGTGATCGAGGGGGTTAAAATCAAGAAGTGGACAAAAAGACCCCGGCACATAGCATCCCTGAGGTGGAAGTTAATAATGATAAAATAATGAAGGTCCCTTCCCCACACCTCAAGCCCACCCCTCACCGACCTACTTTCCATAATGGAGAGTGATAGCCCTCAGTCTCACTGCCTGTGCATGCATGCGTGTGTATGTGTTTGAAGGGTGTTTGTGTGCATGCGTGTCTCAGTTTGCATGTGTGCGTGTGTGTAAGGTGGGGAGGGGGCTGCTGATGTGTGTGTGTGAGTGTGTGGCAGGTGTAGCAATGGGTGAATGGATGAAGGACATGGTCTACATGGAGAAAGCACAAAGGCCATGTGTTACTGTGACCTTTGATGAGCTTTGTGGTTCCTGGGCGGTGTGTATGTGTGTGTGTGTGTGTGTGCAGCTCTTAATAGAGACTGCTACAGGTAAAACAGATGGCTTTCTCCTGGCAATCTTTCCCTCTCTGACATACTGTAGAACTATAAAAAAAATATGCGCTGGACTGAGGTGAAGTTTATTGTATTTTTTTCAATTTTTTGTTGTTCTGATCATTGAGCCTATTGCAAGATAAGTAAAAGGTGGGGAGAGAGAAATAGAGAGGGAGAGAGAGTGTGTGTGTGTGTGTGTGTGTGTGTGTGTGTGTGTGTGTGTGTGTGTGTGTGTGTGTGTGTGTGTGTGTGTGTGAGTGAGTGTGTGGCAGGTGTGTTCAGCGGGGGTGTTGTGTGGAACAGACGGTGGGCGCTGTGCTGTGACTGCTCTCTGCCAGACGCTCAGAGAATGCTGTGGAGAGTCATCATGATCTATTGGGCAAGGCATACAGATACATACACACACACACGCACACACACACACTTTTCTGTATCCATGAACTCTGACACCTTTCCTTTCACTCTGTGGTAACCCCATCAACAGCATACTGTATGTCACTACAAAGGTGTTCACAACCATTCACAAACATATTCTCTCTCTCTCACACAGTCATACGCACACACACATGCATGCAAACACACAGAGACACTTAAAACATGTTATATTTTTTCGACTTAACAATCTTTGTTACAGTTTCACACTGTATTATACTGGTCTGTGTGAAGCTGTGTCCTGCAGTTCTCAGACAGAATATCAATTGTAAAACGTATTATCAGTTCATGACATGCTGTAGTAACATTTGATGAAGTTTTCAATGTTGCAGAAATGGCATAAAATAAATAACCAAAGTTTACTGAACTATGTGAACTGTGCCTATATTTTCTATACGAACCTGGGGGACAAAGTGGCAGCAAGCTTTAAGTAGTAAATCTATATATGAGGTTCTTTTCTGCATATGGATGTGTTTTTTGACTGGGATTGGAACTGGAGATATGGTCAAATTACATGAAAATAGAGCTCTTTGGCCTGATTCATATGAACCTTATACCTACTGTAAAATATGATGGTGAATCTTTGATGTTAAACCTGGTTGCCTCTGCCAGGAGGCTGAAACTTGGCCACAAGTGCGTCTTCCAGCAAGACAATAATCCCAACACACATCAAAATCCACAAAGAAATGGTTAATTGAGAATCAACAGAATCAACATTTTGCAATGGCCAGTCTCCAGACTTGAACCCCATTGAAAACCTGTAGTTTGAATTGAAGAGGGTAACCATAAACGCTCAGACAAAGGATATCAAGGATCTGGAAAGATTCTGTATAAAGGAATGGTCTAAGATGGCTCTCAATGTGTTCTCCAATCAATTTGTTCTCCCAAGAGAGGGTGCTGAAGTATTGAAAACAAGGGCACTCCTATTTTTTTTATTTTCTTTATTACTTGTTAAACAAAACCCTGTTTCTCTGAGAAATTGTATACTTGTTTGCTTATCTTTATTAAGGTGACAATAATTTTGAACCTGACTGTATTTCCCTATCAAGCAAGCACATTGAGTTCTGCAATTTCTCTCTCTCCTTCCCTCCCTCCCTCCTCTATCTCTCATCTCTCCAGTGACTTAAACTCTCAGATTAATTAAACAAGCTTAATTAAGCCTAAGAAGGAGATGGACGGATGGGGGAGGGGGGAGCCGTCCACACACATACAGCAGAAGAGGAGTTGTGATACCCCCTGAACCTCTCTCCAGTCCCTGCAGACTGACTGCAGACTGACTAAACCACCCACGTAGCCTTCAGAGAAAGCTCCTCTTGGGAAGTTGCTCACTTATATATATTTTTTGTTGGTATTGTAAAGCACAGTTTGGAGGGTTCGGAGAGAGGACCATCAGCTATAGGAAAGATAAGACTTGGACACGATACAACACACAGAGCTCAGCAGCCCATCATCTCTATTAGTTCACGTGAGACAGTTAATTGATAGAAACAGGTCAGGCATTACTAATCAATGATGAACATCCAATTCTCATCCTTACAGTGATTTAGAGAGGTGTTTAAAACTACTTAGGGAGTAGCGGCGCGCTACTTTACGGCGAAAGCACAACATTTGATTGTTTGAGGATGGCACCCCACATATTTTCCACATTAGTATAAATTCATATCCAGAGCGGGTCTCACAAAACCCATAGAGCTAAAATAAATTCCTTACCTTTCGAAGAACATCTGTTTAGGGCTTCCCAAGTGTCCAACGAAGACATCCAATGGTTCTTTTGTTAGAAAAAGTCATTTATTATATCCATAAATCTTAGTTTGGTTGGCGCGTTATGTTCAGAAAAGCCAACATCGAATCGCCCATTGAACCATGAAGAGAACGCGTTCAAATATACCTATAAACTTTTCCTAAACAAATCAAAGACCATTTATAATGCATCCTTAGCTATCCTTTTATGAATATTAGTGATAATATTTCACTCGGATGGTAACCTAAATGTTATGAAAGGAAAATAAAGTGGGGCGCGCACATGGTCTGGGGCCCGTGAAATCTTGTTGACATCAGAGCTCCCTTTACTATTTCCTGTTCCTATCCGTTCTGCTCAGGGCTAGAGCTTCCAATCTCTGTATAAAGACTGTTGACATCTAGTGGAAGCCATAGGTACTGCAATCTCGGAGCTGGATACCATTAAAATCAATAGGGAGAGTATCAAACAGAGCAAAGGTCACAACAACAAAAAGATTCCGGACAGAAATGTCTCTGGTTTCGCCTGCTATATCAGTCCTGTTATACTCACGTTCATTATTTTAACACTTTTAGAAACTTCAGAGTGTTTCCTATGCAATACTACTAATTATGTGCATATCCTATTTTCTGGGCCTGAGTGGCAGGCCAGACTCTCCAAAACCGTCACCTCTGCTGCCGCTCCCTAAGAAGTTAACAAACTATACCTGTGGGTGTATTTCAAGGCCTACCTTCAAACTCTGTGCCTCTTTGCTTGACATCATGGGAAAATCAAAAGAAATCAGCCAAGACCTCAGAAAAAACATTGTCATTCTTGGGAGCAATTTCTAAACGCCTGAAGGTTCCACGTTCATCTGTACAAACAATAGTACGCAAGTAAAAACACCATGAGACCACACAGCCGTCATACCACTCAGGAAGGAGATGAGTTCTGTCTCTTAGAGATGAATGTACTTTGGTTCGAAAAGTGCAAATCAATCCCAGAACAACTGCAAGGAAATAGGGGGCTTGCAAGCCAAAGAACACCATCCCAACCGTGAATCACAGGGGTGGCAGCATCATGTTGTGGGGGTGCTTTGCTGCAGGAAGGACTGGTGCACTTCACAAAATAGATGGCATCATGAGGCAGGAAAATTATGTGGATATATTGAAGCAACATCTCAAGACATCTGTCACGAAGTTAAAGCTTGTTCGCAAATGGGTCTTCCAAATGGACAATGACCCCAAGCATACTTCCAAAGCTGTGGCAAAAGGGCTTAAGGGCAACAAAGTCAAAGTATTGGAGTGGCCATCACAAAGCCCTGACCTCAACCCTATAGAACTTTTGTGGGCTGAACTGAAAAAGTGTGTGCAAGCAAGGAGGCTACAAACCTGACCAGCTCTATCAGGAGGAATGGGCCAAAATTCACCCAACTTATTGTGGGAAGCTTGTAGAAGGCCACCCGAAACGTTTGACCCAAGTTAAACAATTTAAAGGCAATGCTACCAAATACTATTTGAGTAAAGTATAAACTTCTGACCACTGGGAATGTGATGAAAGAAATAAAAGCTGAAATAAATCATTCTCTCTACTATTATTCTATTATTCACATTCTTAAAATAAAGTGGGGATCCTAACTGACCTAAGACAGGGAATTTTTACTATGATTAAATGTCAGGAATTGTGAAAAACTGAGTTTAAATGTATTTGGCTAAGGTGTATGTAAACTTCCAATTTCAACTGTATGTGTGTTTGACCCAGACATTAGTTTGTTCAAGCATCTGGTCGGAAGGCTCAGCTTCTGCTCGCTGCTTCGCGAGAAGGTCAGCAGTGTATGTGTGTATTGGAGCTTGCTCAGCATGCTAGGCTGCTGCCTACGTCTGTACCGGAGTTTAACCACAAACCCACAAACATACGGCTGGCGGCTGAGGAGAGAGACACTGCAGACACACACGGCTGAGTAGAGAGAGACAGATCAGTGCAGAGCAGTGGCTCACCACTCACCAGCGTCGGTCTAAAGACCGCTTTTGAAAATCATTATTGGTTTAGTGTGCTTTAATGCTGTTTATTAAGTTTTGAGTTGTGCTACAGAGATGTAAGGCGGTATGTGTATGTATAATGCACTATGTCTGCAGTGGAGAACGATCCATTGTTTTTGTAAATCATTGAAGCTGTACTTGTTGTAGAATGGAGAGAGAGAGAGAGAAACAGATGGAGAGAGTGTGTGGACGAGAGGTAGGAGGAGTTGCTCCATGCTGTTTGTGTTTATTCCAGGAAGAGAGAGAGTGAAAAAGAGAGAGATATAGTACACAGAAAGAGGGAGAAACTAAGCTATGATTTGGAAGCCGGACTATAGAGACAGACTGGGTGAAAACAGTATTATCGGCTCTGGTGTCTACTCTGCTCTATAGTGGGGTCTAGTTAATCTAGACCAGAGAACAGGGGGAGGGAGGGAAAGAGCGAGGGAGGGAGAAAGAAAGAAAGAGAGAAAGGGAAAAATAGGGAGAGAGAGGGAGAGAAAGAGAGAGAGAGGGAGAGAAAGGGAAAGGAGGGAGAGAAAGGGAAAGAAGGGAGAAAGCAGAAGCTGGCTGGGCTCTGACAGTGAAGAAAGAGAAAGTTGGAGAATCGGATGGAAAATGAGACTCTGAAGGATACACCATAAAAAAGCAACGAGAGAAGAGGAGGAGGAAAAACTAAATACTTGGAATTGGGTAAAAATACATAGCTGAGGAGACAGAGACAAGTAGACATATAGAGAGAGGGGAATAGGGAGATAAGAGGTTAGTATGGAGACAGGCAGAGGGGAGGGGGACTAAGTGAGACGGAGAGCTGAGAAAGAGAGGGAAGAGAAAAAGGAGGGGAGGGAGGTGTGATACTAGGTGGTAGAGGAGAAAAGGAGGAGACAGGCTGGGTGGTGGATGGGGAAAAAGACAAAGGAAAGATTGAATAAGCTGGGATCTCTCTCTCTCTGCCAATGGTGGGGATAAAGAAACCAACAGATGCAGAGAGATAAGACAACTAAGGTCTCTGGAGAGAGAGAGAGGGATGGAAGGGTCCTGGGTGGAGTGATACAGTTGGCTATAGGGAGCTGGGGATAGAGAGAGAGTGAGCTGGAGAGAGAGAAACAGAGAGATAGAATGACTGACAGAAAAAGTGGGAGGAGAGAGCTGGATGAAAGAGAGAGATAGGGAGGGAGGGAGGCCGGCTCATAGAGCGTACAGCATGCCTGGGTCTGAAAGAGAGAGGGAGGGAGGGAGGGGGTGGGTGGGTGAAGGGGAGGTATTTAAACCGCGGAACAGGACAGCAAAGACTAGCTCTGAACTCCCACAGAGTGGAAGGAAGAGAGAGGAGAGAGAAAGAGAAAAGGAGGAACAGAGGAGAGAAACGGAGTGCTACAGTACAGTCTCCTTATAACCAACCACACACACACATATTTACACACACTGTTTTCAGAACCCAGAACCAGACTTTCTCTATCCAAATCGACCAAGTGTGGACTCCAGCCCTCAAGCCATCTTACTGGAACTCTACCTGTGACTACCTTTCTCCACATACCACCACTCTCACTCCTCTTCTTCATCCCTCTCTCCCTCGTTCAGTCGTTTTTCAGGGCGATGGCACGGGCCTCTGTCTGGGGTGCCCTCGGCTGTGCCCTGCTGGCCCTGGTGTTGGGGACCGGTGTGGATTTGGGGAGCCCCCCAGCAGCAGGCTTCTACCCCCGCTTCAACCCCTTCTTCTTCCTGTGTACCCACCATGGGGAGCTGGAGGGGTCCGGGGTGGCCGAGGGAGGGGGAGAGGTGCTCCTCACCCTACAGATCGCTGGGAACCCCAGCGCCTACACCCCCGGACAGGAGTACCAAGGTGAGTGCACTGATTATGCAACCTACACCCAGCAGTGTGTGTTGCGCGTATGTGTGCGTGTGCATTCTGAGGAGACTGCTTTTGTGTTGCGTTTGATTGTGTTTGATACATATTTTGCATCACTGATATTAACCATTGTCTTTATTAAGGTAAGCGGAAATGGTTGTTTATCTATCTATGGCATATAATTAGAGTTGTTTTTAAGGAGATTTTTTGGCTCCAATTGCAAAAAAATGTGGGGCATGTTCCCATCACACAGATGGACTGAGACGGATCACTTGATGGTTGGCTGTATTTAGGTGGGCAGTTGCCTTCAGAAAGTATTCACACCCCTTGACTTTTTCCACATTTTGTTGTGTTACAGCCTGAATACAACATTTATTCCATTTATATTTTGTGCCACTGATCTACACAAAATACCCCATAATGTCAAAGTGGAATTATGTTTTTAGATTTTTGTTCACAAATTAATTAAAAATGAAAAGCTGAAATGTCGTGAGTCAATAAGTATTCAACCCCTTTATGGCAAGCCTAAATAACTTCAGGTGTAAAAATGTGCCTAACTATTCAGACAATAAGTTGCATGGACTGTGTGCAATAATGGTGTTTAACATGATTTTTGAATGACTACTCATCTCTCTGTCCCTCAGTCGAGCAGTGAATTGCAAACACAGATTTAACAACAAAGACCAGGGAGTTTTTCCCAGTATCTTGCAAAGAAGGGGAGAAAACTGACATTGAATATCCCTTTGAGCATTGTGAAATTATTAGTTACACTTTGGATGGTGTATCAATACACCCAGTCTCTACAAAGATACAGGTGACCTTCTTAACTTAGTTGGCCGCGAGGAAGGAAACCACTAAGGGATTTCACCACGAGGCCAATGGTGTTTTTAAACCAGTTACAGAGTTAAATGGCTGTGATAGGAGAAAACTTAAGATGGATCAACAACATTGTCGTTACTCCACAATACTAACCTAAATGAGTGAAAGAAGGAAGTCTGTACGGAATTTAAAAAAAATCCAATACATGCATCCTGTTTGCAATAAGGCACTAAAGTAATACTGCAAAAATGTGGCAAAGAATATGTATATATATATATATTTTTTATGCAAAGCATTAGGTGCATGGTGGTGGCTGCATCATGTTATGGGTATGATTGTCAACTATGGAGTTTTCTTAGGATTAAAATAAAAGGAATATAGTTAAGCACAGGCAAAGTCCTAGAGGAAAACCTGGTTCAGTCTGCTTTCCAAAACCAACTGGGAGACAAATCCACCTTTCAGCAGGACAATAACCTAAAACGCAAGGCCAATTATACACTGGACTTACTTACAAAGATGAATGTTCCCGAGTGGCCTAGTTACAGTTTTGACATACATCGGCTTGGAAATCTATGGCAATGCTTGAAAATGGCTGTCTAGCAATGATCAACAATCAACTTGACAAAGCTTGAAGAATATTTGAAAGAATAATGGGCAAATATTGTACAATCCAGGTGTGCAAAGCTCTTAGAGACTTCAGAGACCCAGAAAGATACAACTAATCACTGCCACAGGTGATTATACTATGCATTGACTCAAAATGTTTTCCATCAATAGAATTCTTTAAAAAAAATCATTTTCTCTTTGTGTATATCATTGACAAAAGATGACAATTAAATCCATTTTAATCCCACTTTGTAACACAACAAAATGTGAAAAAAGTTAATGGGTGTGAATACTTTATGAAGGCACTTTATGTGTTGACTGAATATTTATTCTATATTTTGGGGAAAAGTTTTTTTAAATCCTTAAACGTTATATACTAAATAGACTATTTCAGGTTGTTGTACAGTTAGTACTTCATGCTGTGTGTTTCTCAGTACTTGTGAAAGCAATGTTTGCTTTCACATTGTGAAGCTGTTGTGATGTGTGTGTTTGTGTGGGGCGGCGATGGATGGATATAAACTGCCATTTATGTAACTGTAACAAGTATTGATGCTGAGTGAAGTAGTTTTTCTTTTCTGAGCTAGCTGCAACTCTGCTGGTATTTCTGTTCTGTGTTGTGTGATCTGGCTGCCCCGTGCTCAATGTGTGTAGGTGGCGTGGCGTTACATCCTCAGGACAAACTAAGCAACGGAGAAAGAGATCACACACGCTGAATGAGAGAGAACGAGAGGCGAGGGAGGGAAAGAAAGAGAAAGAGATGGAGCAAGAGAATAGAGCAGCTAGATCCACACTGACAGAAATAAGATGAAATAAGAGACGAGAGAAAAAGCGAGAACTGTGTGTATATGTGTCTGTGTGTGTATCACATGAAGCTGGTGATTGGGAGTATGGTTCATAATAAGGTCTGGAGAGAAAGGGATGGAGGGGGAGCGAGAGAAAGAACGAGAGAGAAAGACGAAGAAGCATTCCTATACAGTACATGTTAGCTAGTCCATTAGTCCTAAATGACAGACACTTGAGAGAGAGAGAGATTTGAATAACTAGCTTTAGCGGATGGATGGAAGGATGTTTTGGCATATTATCACAGCTCATTGGGGGTAGAACTTGGATTTGGAGAGAGAGGGTAAGCCTCTGAGATGGGAGGATAATGGGAGTGAAATAGTGACAGGCTGGATAGCCCTTGTGCAATTAGGATAATTTGCACACACACACGGTCCCCCCCCACCAGTCGCCCACACCAGTCTTCTGGTTCCATATAAGGAGATATGGCACTAGAACAGCAGAGGTGAGATACGTAGGAGATTATCACTAGTGAGAGAGAGAGAGAGAGAGAGAGAGAGAGAGAGAGAGAGAGAAGGGGAAATAGAGAGAGAGTTAGAATGACAGAGAGAAACAGAAAGAGAGAGAGAGAGCAGGTGTATAGACAGCTGGCTGGGCAAGAGAGGGAGGGGGATGGAAGAGAAGGGGAGAGGAGGAAGAGGGGGGAAGCTTTGTGTTGAAGGTTCTCCTTCTGGGATCTGTTTGTCTCAGTAAACAAATATTTTTTTTCTGATTATGTTGTTTAGTTAAATTTGCTTTCTTTATTTTCTATATTTCTTTATTTCTAAAGCAGTGTGTGATCTAACATCTAACCATTGAGGGGCTGCTGCATGTACTTTTGAGGAGAGGAGACATGAGAGACACTGGCCATGGTGAGAGAGGGAGGCAGCGAGAGGGAGAGAAGGAGAGAGAAAGAGAGACGAACAGTGTACTGTACCCCCACACATTAATTGACTACAGTAAATCCTTTAACCTGTCTAGAGGCACCATGTCCTGTTGTAATGGCTGCTGTTAAGCTTTAGGTGTTCAGGTGTTCATTTAATGAATATGCTTAATCTGTTACTGCTCCACAGTCACGGGGGATGAACCTGTATGGCTGAAATTCAGAATAGCAGGCCCTAATTGTTTTTTCGGGCCTGACCTCTCTCTCCATCTCTGCTCTCACCTCATAAGATAAGGATGTTTTTATAGACTAAGTGGTGTGATCGAGATACTGCTGAAGAGAGAGAGAAGAGAGAGAAAGAGAGAAAGAGAGAGAGAGAGAGAGAGAGAGAGAGAGGGGGAGAGAGAGAGAAACACACTGGGGCCTGACCCTCTTGGCCCACTCCCACTCCATCCAGGAAACAGCTCTTTATTTAAGTCAGAAGATGTCTTTTTTCTCTCTTTCTTTTCGTAGCCATTTTTCACTGTGCTCGATATTGGGCCTGTTGCACAGCTCTAAGTCACATCCACATCCAAGTCTTCTTTTTTCACTGAAAGACAGCAGTGTCTTTGTGAGAGGGAGAGTGGGGATAAAGAATCAGGAGTTCTGTTTCTAAACATAGATAACAGAAAGCCAGGCAACGTTCAGATAGAGCAGAGTGCTGCTTCTCCTACCTATGCTGTACTGTTTTACTCCTTTCTGACTCACACACACCAACCTGTTCATTCTCTCACAGAAGAACAACACCCACATTCAGGGAGGTAGAGGAGGAGTGATGGAAAGGGGGATATAGGGGGAGACAAAGTGGGAGAGAGGGAGAGAGAGGAATTGTTTCCTTTTATATTCCGTAATTATTTTGTATTGCATTGCTTTGTCAACATTGATCCATCACTTTCAAGTTCATTTGGAATTTGAGAGATTGAGAGGGGCAGATGGAGAGGGACTATAGACTATTGGTATTTCATGGTCATGCCAATACATCGTATTGAATTCCAATTCGCAGGGTGATGGGAGGGCATCTCACTTAAGGCGGAATATTGTGAAAGAACAATGGAAAGGGATGGGAAAGGCAGGGTGGTGGAGGGGATGGAATGGCAGAGTGATGTCCTTGGGAAGGGAATGGGGATTCACTGGAAGAAGGGAGCTAGAGGGAGAGAGAGGGAAATGGAGAGAGAGAACGGGAAAGGGAGAAAGAGGGGGAATGAGGGATGGACTGTTGCCATTGTGTGCGTTGTGGTAATTTATGCATTTTCATTTTCATTTGTGAATCTTAGCTTTGTGATGTTTGTGTTTCGGATGAAAGCTTCAGTCTGCTCCAGTATTTTGAAGTGCTACTGTATTATTGCTTGGCTTGGTTCTGTGTGCCTTTCCATTTGTACTGTACTGTATGTGCAATGCATGCGTATTTGGATCTAATCTGTGGGAGGGAGTGTGATTGTAGTGTTTGCATAGCTTAAGAATGTGTGTTTTATCATTTGCATACGTACAAATGTATTTGTGAGACAATTTGTGTGTGCGGGCATTGGGGGTGGTTGGGTCAGAATGGAGCACGGTGTGAGAGCCTCTCACACACACTCCCCTGCTGTGGCAGTCCGGCACAGGTACGCTGGCTCTCACAAACCATGCTCATAGTGTGTGTGTGCAACAGACCAGACTTCATTGTTCCTCTCCACTATAGAAATCCAAACAACGCTCAGCCACTCAATGGGAAACAGCAGTGCATTGATTGCTAAATGACAGAACAATGTTTAGAGAGAGGGGGGAGAGGGGAGCGACAGACAGAGAGGGAGAGAAAGTGAGAGAGAGAGAGAGAGAGAGAGAGAGAGAGAGAGAGACGAATGAGGGTAGAAAGCTATAGAAGGAGAGAGAGAAAATGGAGAGCTGTTTAGCAAACCAGTCAACAGCATCACGGGCCAAAATGACCGTTTCTAATCTGACGATAGTAACATGCTCCTCTCTAATGGGCCCATTCATATGTTAATAGTTGGAGAATCACAGAGAAACAATCAACACTTCAAGGAGATTTACACCCTGTCGCCTAATGGTGACCTAGTGATAAATTCACCCTGCAAATAGCCTATACCATCAACGCTCCGCAATGATAGCATATCGCAATGATAGGAAATACTGAATTACACTGTTATTTGGAGTCTGCTATTTGCGCAGTAGTGCATTATCTTGCGGAGGCCCTATGCTGACTAATGCCTGGGGAACCACAAGCGACACACGTCTTCATGAATGTTACAAGATACCAGCCAGATACTACAACCTCAGATAGGATTGGAAGAGAGTTGGGGGCAGTTTCCGGAACACATATTTTGCCTAGTCCTGGACTAAGACGCACTTTCAATGGAAATTCACTGACCCATGATCTCTTCCTTCGAAGGCGACCACAACAACAACGCGTGAAGGAGAGAGGGACATCTTTGAGACTGGAGACAGGCAGCGTGCCCTGTCTATTGTTTGATTCCTACACGTCAATATCCAGCCTATTAATTCTTTTTACTGAATAAACAATGCTGTCAAACACACAGCAAGACACAGAGAGGTCAAAGGCGAGACACTTGACAGACCCTCAGAGGTCAAGTGTCGGAGGAGACACTGATGATGTCACGAAACGGGACAAGACAGATTACATTTCAGGAACTCCGACTGAAATCAATGCTTTTGGAGATGCCTAATGTCCCGCAGTAAGACATATGTCATTTTGGAAGTCCAGCATGACCGGAGTCAGCGAGTGTGTGTGCTATTAAAGAAGCAGTGAAAGAGAAAACACTGCCTTTGTCTAAACAGGGCGCCGGGAAGTCAGTCAGTGAACCGATACACAAGGACAGGAGACTGGCCTAGTTTTCAGCCGCAGACGGCTCTGGCTGGTTTAAGGTGGGAGGAGGGAGAAGAAGGAAGGAGGCCTTAATGGTTTAATAGAACTATCTCCTGTGACACACATTCCTCTCTCTCGTTCTGTCTCTCTCTCTCAATTTAATTCAATTCAAGGTGCTATATTGGCATGGGAAACATATGTTTACATTGTCAAAGCAAGTGAAATGGATAAACAAAAGTGAAATAAACAATAACAAGTTAACAGTAAATATTACAGTTCCAAAAGAATAAAGACATTTCAAATGTCATATTATGTCTATATACAGTGTTGTAATGATGTGCAAATAGTTAAAGTACAAAAGGGAAAATAAATAAACATAAACATGGGTTGTATTTACAATGGTGTATGTTATTCACCGGTTGCCCCTTTCTTGTGGCAGCAGGTCACAAATAGTGCTGCTGTGATTGCACATTGCGTTATTTTACCCAATAGATATGGGAGTTTATCAAAATTGGGTTTGTTTTGAAATTCTTTGTAGATCTGTGTAATCTGAGGGAAATATGTGTCTCTTATATGTCTTTTATATGGTCATACATTTGGCAGAAGGTTAGGAAGTGCAGCTCAGTTTCCACCTCATTTCATGGGCAGTGTGCACAGCCTGTCTTCTCTTGAGAGCCAGGTCTGCCTACGGTGGCCTTTCTCAATAGCAAGGCTATGCTCATTGAGTCTGTATATAGTCAAAGCTTTTCTTAATTTTGAGTCTGTCACAGTGCTCAAGTATTCTTCCACTGTGTACTCTCTGTTTAGGGCAAAATAGCATTCTTGTTTGCTCAGTTTTTTTGTTAATTATTTTCAATGTGTCAAGTAATTATCTTTTTGTTTTCTCATGATTTGGTTGGGTGTAATCGTGTTGCTGTCCTGGGGCTCTGTGGGATCTGTTTGTGTTTGTGATCAGAGCCCCAGGACCAGCTTGCTTATGGGACTCCTCTCCAGGTTCATCTCTCTGTAGGTGATGGCTTTGTTATGGAAGGTTTGGGAATCACTTCCTTTTAGGTGGTTGTAGAATTTAACATCTATTTTCTGGATTTTGATAATTAACGGGTATTGGCATAATTCTGCTCTGCATGCATTATTTGGTATTTTCAATTCTGCATGCAGTCTCAATTGGGTGTTTGTCCCATTTTGTGAATTCTTTGTTGGTGAGTGGACCCCAGACCTCACAACTATAAAGGGCAATGGGTTCTGTAATTGATTTAAGTATTTTTTCCCAGATCCTAATTGGTATGTCAAATTTTATGTTCCTTTTGATGGCATAGAAGGCCCTTCTTGCCTTGTCTCTCAGATCGTTCACAGCTTTGTGGAAGTTACCTGTGGCGCTGATATTTATGCCGAGGTATCTATAGATTTTTTAAACAGTGTCTAGATTGAATTTGTATTTGTGGTCTGGACCTTTTTTGGAACACCATTATTTTTGTCTTACTGAGATTTACTGTCAGGGCCCACATCTGACAGAATCTGTGCAGAAGATCTAGGTGCTGCTGTAGGCCCTCCTTGGTTGGGGACAGAAGCACCAGATAATCAGTAAGCAGTAGACATTTGACTTCAGATTCTAGTAGGGTGAGGCTTGGTGCTGCAGACGGTCCTAGTGCCTTTGCCAATTCGTTGATATATATATATATATATATATATTGAAGATGGTGGGGCTGCATTCCTGTCTCACTCCACAGCCCTGTGGAATGAAATGAGTGTGTTTTTTGACAATTTTATCCGCACACACGGATATAATTATACATGGATTTTATAATGTTGTATGTTTTTCCCTCAACACCACTTTACATCAATTTGTATACCAGATCCTCATACCAACTTGAGTTCAAAGCTTTTTTGAAGTCAACAAAGTAGGAGAAGACATTTGCTCAGTACATTGTTTTCCACTGAGGAAATGTACACGTCTGCTGTTAATGACAATGAAGAGGATTTTCCCAAGGTTGCTGTCAAAGCATATCCCACGGTAGTTACTGGGGTCAAATTTGTCTCCACTTTTGTGGATTTATCAGTCCTTGGTTCCAAATATTGGTGAAGACGCCAGAGCTGAGGATGATGTTAAGGAGTTTAAGTATAGCCAATTGGAATTTGTGGTCTGTATATTTGATCATTTCATTTAGGAAACCATCAACACCACAGGCCTTTTTGGGTTGGAGGGTTTGTATTTTGTCCTGTAGTTCATTCAATGTAATTGAAAATCCAGTGGGTTCTGGTAGTCTTTAAAAGTTGATTCTAAGACTTGTATTTGATCATGTATATGTTTTGGCTGTTTGTTCTTTGTTATAGAGCCAAAACGATTGGTCAAGTGGTTTATCCACACATCTCTGTTTTGGATAGATAACTCTTCGTGTTGTTGTTTGTTTAGTGTGTTCCAGTTTTCCCAGAAGTGGTTGGATTCTATGGATTGAGCTCATTTCTGATGTGCTGTTCCTTCTTTTTCCGTATTTCTGTATTGTTTTAGTGATTCACCATAGTGAAGGCCTAGGCTCAGGTTTTCTGTGTCTCTATGTTTTTGGTTGGATATGTTTCTCAATTTCTTTCTTAGGTTTTTGAATTCTTCATCAAACCATTTGTCATTGTTTTTAAATTTGCTTGACATTTTTAGATTTGATAGGGAAGCTGAGAGGTCAAATGTACTGTTTAGGTTTTCTACTTCCAATTTTACATCTTCACTATTACAGTGAAACGTTTTGTCCAGGAAGTGGTCTAAAAGGGATTGCCTAATTGTTTTTTGGTAGATTTCTACACTACCTTCCTTCCATCTATAGCATTTCTTAATATTACTCAGTTCCTTTGACTTTGATGCGTCATGATTGAGTGCTGCTCTGTTCAAGTAGACTGTGATTTTGCTTTGATCTGATAGGGGTGTCAGTGGGCTGACTGAATGCTCTGAGAGACTCTGGGTTGAGGTCAGTGATAAAGTACTACAGTACTACTGCCAAGGGATGATCTGTTGGTGTACCTACCATAAGAGCCCCCTCGAAGCCTACCATTGACTATGCACAGACCCAGTGAGCGACGGAGTTGTGACCCGTTTTTGTTTGTTGTCATAGTTGTGTCTAGGGATCTCTGTCTCAACATACTGATAGCATCAGCACTTTTCAAGAAGCTGTGCTAGACTCACTCCATCCGTTCATCTCTCTTCCCGCCTATCTTTTAAGCCTCCCTGCCTCCCTCCCACTGCTCTGTCTCAGTAGATCACTGAGTGCACTGTGTGGCTAGAGAAGTGTGTCAAGTGTAGCACTGTTTTGTCTTTGTGTGTGTGTGTGAGAGAGAGATGTTCATGCTTGCTTACAGACGTAAGGATTTGTTCCCCTTTCTGTATGTGTCATTATACCATCAAGGAGACATTGAATGATGGACCTTTTATTCACTGACTGATGAGCATTATCATCATCCATATAGCTTCCTCTTTCTGAAGAGCAGATGGGGGAGAAAGTATTTTTCTTCAGATCATGCTTTGATGACAGCCCAACATGAATGTGTGCCAGTCTTTTTGTCTGTCTAACAAAAGCATTTGACGCCTCCAAGGCGCCCCTAAGGCCATAAGTGACAATGACATTGCGTCTTGCCTAAAAATGGGAGGACTATGTCATTGTGCCACTGATGTCAATGGGAACATTTTAGCCTAGCACACAGATCTAGTGGTGCGCTGGTCAGCTGTGCATTCAGCTGTGATTTTCTGACACGGGGTGCAGGATTTGTTTTGCCTGATTTAGATATGTTTCTGCTTATACTTTCTAACATTTTGGTAGGCTATTTGATTGTCAACAGTTACATGCAGCTTCTCATTATATGTCGCTCTAGAAGACTAAATAAACCATTGCTCACCTGAATAATGTCGTACTGTCGTATATAGATAGAATGAATGCTTCAATCTAGTTGACATTGATCAAGTTCTCTGCCATCTCTGCTTTCTCATAGCAAAGATGTTTAGGAACTGATGTCAATGGGAACATTTTAGCCTAGCACACAGATCTAGTGGTGCGCTGGTCAGCTGTGCATTCAGCTGTGATTTTCTGACACGGGGTGCAGGATTTGTTTTGCCTGATTTAGATATGTTTCTGCTTATACTTTCTAACATTTTGGTAGGCTATTTGATTGTCAACAGTTACATGCAGCTTCTCATTATATGTCGCTCTAGAAGACTAAATAAACCATTGCTCACCTGAATAATGTCGTACTGTCGTATATAGATAGAATGAATGCTTCAATCTAGTTGACATTGATCAAGTTCTCTGCCATCTCTGCTTTCTCATAGCAAAGATGTTTAGGAACCGGGGATAAAATGCAAGATTTTCTGTGCAAAATGTTCAAATGCAAGGAAATAGAAAGCTGTGAAATGACCCAACAAGATTTCAGTTCGGCTTGGACGCATATTTCATTTGGCTGAAATACTGTCAGCTTTTATGATGCTATGGTGATAAAGACAGCACCTCTACAAACGGTATCTAACTGCTCCCGAGTAGCGCAGCGGTCTAAGGCACTGCATCTCAGTGCTAGAAGCGTCACTAAAGACCCTGGTTTGATTCCAGGCTGTATCACAACCTGCCATGATTAGGTGTCCCATAGGGCGCTGCACAATTGGCCCAGTGTCGTCGGGGTTTGGCCAGGGTAGGGCGTCATTGTAAATAAGAATTTGTTCTTAACTGACTTGCCTAGTTAAATCAAGGTTAAATAAATACAATAAAAATAAAAAGATGCTGAAAGAAATCATATTTTCCAACTCCTGTTCCTGAGTTACAATGTTGCCTACATTTGGTGTATAATTTTACTGCAAGAAATGCTTAATTTTGCAGGCCTTAAAGCTGCAATATGTTTGTAGCTTTTGGGCAACCTGACCAAATTCACATAGAAAAGTGATTTGTAGATCTGTCATTCTCATTGAAAGCAAGTCTAAGAAACAGTAGATCTGTTCTATGTGCATTATTTATATTCTTCAAGTTCTTAAGTTTCCCTTTGCATCTTTTACTTTCGATTTTGAACACCAGATTCAAACAGCTGAAAATACAACATTTTTGGTTATTGAAAATATATTTCACAGCGGTTTCGATATTACAATGATTCTCTATACTATACACAGATTTCTTTGCCACATAAAAAAAATTTGGCGAGCTTTTAGAATTTTAGCAACCAAGAAATACGGAGCGATTTCTGAATGTTGCACCTTTAATATTAAGGCTATGTGAGAGGTTATAGACCCACAGTCAGTGTCCAGATTTCAGTTCCCATTTAACCCATCTGAACAGTAGGCTATTTGAGGTCCCGTCTTGTGACTGTCAAATTTGAATAGCGCCTCACAATCATCACACATAACGTTCACCGCTATCATCCTCTTCTACCACTTCACTAAATCATTCCCAAACATGATTTCTCTGGCCCTACCTTCTCATTATTTAAAAATCTCCATTTCACAGCTTTTCTCTTATTGCATTAAACTTTGACATTGTCCCTTTTGCCTCCATGGATTGACGTGAACTTTTTCTGCCGGTTCCCAAAAGCATTTGGCAATGTAGCCTATAGATATAAACTATAGATAAGAATTATACATTTATTCAACCACACACCCGCCCTTCATCCACACAATATTTCATTACCCTAAACCCGCCCGCCCCGCTGGCGGATAGAACTGCGGGGACTGTGTCAACCCACATCACTACACAGATCTTTATTCAGAATATAAGCTTTTTGGGATCAGACAGTGATAGTAGGTTGTTGTCTGTGTGATGTGTCAGTTCTGTGACTCCACAGTGATGGCTAGATAGCCATAATTCTGTCGCACCTGGGCACGGAAAGTCGCCTCAGATAACAGTGACATTGTTATGCCGCACTCTTTATGTGTGTGTGTGTGTCTGTGCCAGTCTTATTTGGGAAGCCAATGTTGGAACTCTTGACTTTTTAATTTATTATTTCCTCCCCCTTTCATTTGACGGCCAACACCAGAGAGCTCTTAATGAGGTAATTGTTGAGTTGTGTTTTCACTTTAGCAAGTTGGGCAGGCTGGACAGGCGTCATTGCAGGCATGGCAGGTTGGTGGGCGTAATGGTTCTCAGAATGTTGGAACCGGGCTTCAGTGCCTCTGTGGTGATAACTCAAGCAGGGGGTACACAGATGCTTGGCATCTCAATGGAGTTCTAGATGGCCCACTATTTTTGGTTATTGAAAATACCCCAACTTTTAGAAACTAAAACGTTTGCTTTGTCCTCAACTATTGTTCAATATTAAGAAGTACATGTACATACTTTCTGTATTCTCTTCTGTAGCCTTCTGTAAATATTTCCCCATGGCTCCCATGTCTCCAAGCACACTCACAAATTCACAACAGAGACCCTGAGCCTGAGGGTAGGACCATAAAAAACCTCAACAACACTCTAGCTTCACTCACAGTGTAACTCCATCAGAGAGACACACATGGGGAAACATCCCTCTCCCCTCTGAAGCTTAATTAAAATACTTTATAAGGTATTCAGCATTATTTTCCTCCTTTTTTCCTTCTCTTTTTTCCAGACTAGTTCTGTTTACAACCTTGTGTTTGTAAGCTGGAAGTGGCACACGCAAAATAAGTAGAGCGAACACACAGATATAATGTACATCTGTATGTGCCATTAGGATCTCTGTGGGTATAAATAGTACAGTCATGCTAATATCCATGAGTGTATCCCAGCAGCACAATCAAAGTCACCATTATTAGTCAGTTGTACAACCGAATGCCTTCAACTGAAATGTGTCTTCCACATTTAACCCAATCCCTCTGAATCAGAGAGGTGCGGGGGGCTGCCTTTAATCAACATCCACAGCACTCCAGGGAACAGTGGGTTAACTGTTCAGGGGCAGAACGATAGATTTTCACCTTGTCAGCTCGGGGATTCGAACTTGCAACCCTCCGGTTACAAGTCCAACACTCTAACCATTAGGCTACCTGCCGCCCATCTTGCTCAGAACAATGGCCCACTGTACATCTTTCTTCCAGAGTTGAATTATGCTCTCGCTTTTGAGAAGTTATGGGTCCCCCCCTCTGTTTTCCCTTTTTGTTGTCACTACTGTTGGCCCGTGCTCTCTGATTGGCTCAAAGTCAAGTTGTTGGCCACTAACGAGTATTGCGATTCTACAAGTAGAAACGTCAGGTTCATCGCTACCGGGTCAGCACGCAGCAGGCATCGCTTTTGTTCTACCAAGAGAAGGAACGCCCTCCCACTGTGATAAGTACCTATCTACAGTCTATCGGCAGTGAGCTTCTCAGTGTGTTTCATGCTTTAGGGGTTTCCTAGCCTCTGTCTGCTGATCCGCGTGCCAGCTTTGCTGTTGATAGCCTTTCTTGCTCAGAGTCAGAATGGCACTGCTGTTCGAAGAAGTAGTCTGTCAGTACCTCCACCGTCCTCCATTCTCCAACTGCTCTGGTCCCCGCTCCTCCTCCTCCTCTTATTCTTGGCTCTCAATTGAGAAGTCTGTAATCCCAGCCTGGGGGCAGTGTGTCGTCTGTGCTGATAGCATTCAGCAGCATTCAGCAGGCCATGTAGCGCTCCAAGTCCCAGTCCCAGTCCCATGGCCCAACTACAGAGGAGGCGGCGTAAAGGCGGCTGTGGCTCGGCACGGCGTGGCTGGTGGCTGAGAGCTGCTGGGAGCTAGTCTCGGCACACGGCACGAGGCACGAGCTGTCGGATTAGCCCCAGCCCCATACATCCTCAGCCCCCCAGTTCCCCCTAGCCACTTCAAACGACCAGGCCTGCTGCAGCACAGAGAGAGCGGGCCTGGCAAGAGGAGATTACACACCACACGCCTGGCCTGCCTGGGAAACAGCCCTGCTATACAGTACCTCAGTACCCCCTTCCTTCCCTTCTCTAGAAACAAACTAGCTAATCCATGTACTACAAACACCACCAACCCAATGATATACAAGGCAATGGAGAGAGGGGAGTGCAGTACCCCTATCCAAATGATTTTGGGAAGAAGATGGTGGCAAATGGTGGCATTTGTATTATAGTGATGACAATCTACCTAACCCCCACAACTATACAAGAGGAATTCCTCAGTACCAACCTCCCCCCTCTTCGAAACAAGCAGATCATCGTCCTGCAGTACAACATGCCACCAACCTACCTTCCCCCAATGCTCTCTAAGGAGAGGGGGAGTAAAAACAGTACAAAATGCCACCAACCAACCCCTAACTAAATGTCCCCCAACCCCTCCTCATCCTCACCACACCTCATCCACAGTAGCATCCCCCGGCCCTGGCAGCCTTATCCCCCATCGTATCCCGTCCCACACTTCCCCCATCGAGGCTCTGACTCATGCGAAGATCCAGAGAGGCGCTCCCACACCTGACGATGATGGGGATGATGAAGATCAGAAGAGCTTTGTTGCCAACCTTTTATTGTTTTGCTTTGGAGCATCCATCTTTGTCCCAGTTCACATGCATGTCTATGAAAAGAGAAAGTGAATGAACGAGTGTCTGTTTTCATTTCTGTTGGAAAAATGTCTGATTCTGTCTTCCGGAAGTGACAATTCAGTGGAGATGGCGTAATGGCGGCTCTGGCTCGGACGCATGGAACCTCGGTCTCACACACAGCTGGTTCAGCTGTTTGATGATAGCCCCTGTAACAGCTGTACCTCCAAACACACTTAGTGTGAGAATGACGGAGATGTCACCCTACTGGGCTCTTATTCTCTGGAGATGCAGAACCCACACCATGGCCTCTCCTCTCCAAACCAAGTCAAGCCAGACTGACAAAAAAACATTCTCTGTCCTCTCTGTCACCTTAGCTCTAGTACTGGTTCTGTACTCTACCTCACTGGGTCTAAGTAGGGAAATGAGGCTGGCTCCCTTCTCACACATCAGCAACTATCACAGTTTTCTTTCCTTACAAGCTACTGTTGATTTATTTTTATGGTCAAGATATGTGATAATGGGCATAATTATGTGAAGCTGTGACATTGAGGATAAGACACCTGTGAAATAGTAGATACTTGTCCATTTCCAAACACCTTCTGCCCCAGACACACGCCAACATTAAAAGACACAGGATCAACCGAGTAATAGGCCTACATCATCTCTGTCTGATTAACTCAAGTAATATGTCTACATCATCTCTGTCTGATTTGACCCGAGCAAATGGCCTACATCATCTTTGTCTTATTGACTCGAGCAATAGGCCTACATCATCTTTGTGTGATCAACTTGAGTAATAGACCTACATCATCTTTGTCTTATTGACTCGAGCAATAGGCCTACATCATCTTTGTGTGATCAACTCGAGTAATAGGCCTACATCATCTTTGTCTTATTGACTCGAGTAATAGGCCTAGATCATCCTTGTGTGATCAACTCGAGTAATAGGCCTACATCATCTCTGTCTGATTGACTCAAGCAATAGGCCTACATCATCTTTGTGTGATCAACTCGAGCAATAGGCCTACATCATCTTTGTCTGATTGACTCAAGCAAATGGCCTACATCATCTTTGTCTGATTGACTCAAGCAATTGGCCTACATCATCTCTGTCTGATTGGCTCAAGTAATATGCCTACATCATCTTAGTCTGATTGGCTCGAGTAATAGTTCTACATCATCTCTGCCTGATTGGCTCGAGTAATAGTTCTACATCATCTCTGTCTGATTGGTTCAAGTAATAGGCCTACATCATCTTCGTCTGATTGGCTCGAGTAATAGTTCTACATCATCTCTGTCTGATTGGTTCAAGTAATAGGCCTACATCATCTCTGTCTGATTGACTTGAGCAATAGGCCTACATCATCTCTGTCTGATTGGCTCAAGTAATATGCCTACATCATCTATGTCTGATTGACTTGAGCAATAGGCCTACATCATTTCTGTCTGATTGACTTGAGCAATAGGCCTACATCATCTCTGTCTGATTGGCTCAAGTAATATGCCTACATCATCTATGTCTGATTGACTCGAGCAATAGGCCTACATCATCTCTGTCTGATTGACTGTGGTCAGGTGCCATTTTCCTTAGAATTACAGAATGGAGTCTGTAATTACAGAACGGAGTCTAAACCAAAGCAATAGACTCATCTCTCCCTGGAACCGATTGTAAGAATCCAACTGACTGAAGCTAAACAGTAGTTAAGTGAGGGGACTGGAGAAGGCAGAGGGGGCGGGAGGAGGGGGAGACGGGGATGTCAATTATGGATGATGTGTGGGTCCTCGTTAAGCTTGGTTAGTGTGATTAAGCCTGGGTGTCAGGGGAATAGCTCTAACATTGATCGCTGCCAGTACTACACACACTCACACACCTACACACATGCGCGTACACACACACACACGCGTGTACACACACACACACACACACACACACACACACACATATATATATAAGCAAGTATGCACACACACACGCATACATGAAGTACACTGACATTCCAATTTTCAATGAGGAAAATATTTACTTTCTGATTTGACTGGAATTAATATATAAAATTGACCCCAGCCCTGGCTCGTACACACGCACACACAAGCACAGACACACATGCTCACGCACACACATGCTCACACACACACACACACATGCTTCGCTGCTCTACTCTTTCATTACAGCAGCTGGCCTTTTAATTAGAGTTCAATCTCCTCTATCACCCTCACTGTGCTTCATGGCGCGACACACACACACACAAACAAACACTGCGTGCCACTCTCACTCCAACATCCATATACAAGAGCAATGGAGGCACTTTAGAACTTTGACTAATATCAATGATGTTCACATTGGCTGGCTATTATCTGTAATGTTCATGCCAAGAAATCGAGAGGGGGAATGGCAAGGCATAATGCATCACTTCAGTCAGTTCCACACTGTGGGTGCATCCCCAATAGCACCCTATAGCCTTTATAGTGCACTTTTGACCATGGCCCAAAGGACGCAGTCTCTGTCTCTCAAGTCTCCTTCCTGGGTCTTTTTGACCACTCCACTGACTGAATACAAAATGTAAACACAACACGTAAAGTGTTGAAATAAAAGACTCCAGAAATGTTTTGTTACTCACAAAAAGCTTATTTCTCTCAAATGTTGTGCGCACATTTATTTACATTCCTATTAGTGAGCATTTATATTTTGCCAAGATAATCCATCCTCCTGACAGGTGTGGCATATCAAGACGATGATTAAACAGCATGATCAATACACAGGTGCACCTTGTGCTGGGGACAATAAAAGGCCACTCTAAAATGTACAGTTTTGTCACACAACACAATGCCACAGATGTTTTAAAAGGAGCTTGCCAATGGCACTGCAGGAATGTTCACCAGAGCTGTTAACAGATAATGAAATGTTCATTTCTCTACCATAACCCGCCTCTAATATTTTTTTTTTTGAATTTGGCAGTACGTCCAACCGGCCTCACAACTGCACCTGTGTGAGCCTATGCCCTCCCAGGCCCACCCATGGCTGTGCCCCTGCTCAGTCATGTGAAATCCATAGATTAGGGCCTAATTAACCTATTTTAATTGACTAATTAAAATCATTAATGTATATTTTTGTTCAGTACAGCAATAACTCCTAGCTCTGCAGCTTTCACTACATTCAGTGTTGAATACTAATGCCCAGTGAAAAATCTGTGATTTATTATTAAAGATGTGGTAGCTCTTTGATGTGATTTAGTGTGTCAGTGTGTATTTTGAGGAAAGTCGGGTGATTGTGGATTGCAAAGCTCAAGATAAGGTTATAATGAGACCATTATTTACTTAGTATTTGCTCTGTTTGGATTCAGAATGGAAGTGGAGAGAGAGAGAGATTTTTTTATTTATTTATTATTTAACCTTTATTTAACCAGGTTGGCTAGTTGAGACAAGTTCTCATTTACAACAGCGACCTGGCCAAGATAAAGCAAAGCAGTGCGACACAAACAACAACACAGAGTTACACATGGAATAAACAAGCGTACAGCCAATAAACACAATAGAAAAAAGAAAGTATGTACAGTGTGTGCAAATGGCGTGAGGAGGTAGGCAATAAATAGGCTATAGTAGCGAAGTAATTACAATTTAGCAAATTAACACTGGAGTGATGAGCAGATGATGTAGAAATACTGGTGTGCAAAAGAGCAGAAAAGTAAATAAAAACAACATGGGGATGAGGTAGGTAGATTGGGTGGGGTATTTACAGATGGGCTATGTACAGCTGCAGCGATCGGTTAGCTGCTCAGATAGCTGATGTTTAAAGTTAGTGAGGGAAATGTAGGTCTCCAGCTTCAGCGATTTTTGCAATTCGTTCCAGTCATTGGCAGCAGAGAACTGGAAGGAAAGGTGGCCAAAGGACATGTTGGCTTTGGGGATGACCAGTGAGATATACCTGCTGGAGCGCGTGCTACGGGTGGGTGTTGTTATCGTGACCAGTGAGCTGAGATAAGGTGGAGCTTTACCTAGCATCGACTTATAGATGACCTGGAGCCAGTGGGTCTGGCGACGAATATGTAGCAAGGGCCAGCCGACTATAGCATACAGGTCGCAGTGGTGGGTGGTATAAGGGGCTTTGGTGACAAAACAGATGGCACTGTGATAGATTGCATCCAGTTTGCTGAGTAGAGTATTGGAAGATATTTTGTAAATGACATCGCCGGAAGTCAAGGATCGGTAGGATAGTCAGTTTTACGAGGGCATGTTTGGCGGCGTGAGTGAAGGAGGCTTTGTTGCGAGATGACTGATTCTAGATTTTAATTTTGGATTGGAGATGTTTAATATGAGTCTGGAAGGAGAGTTTACAGTCTAGCCAGACACCTAGGTATTTGTAGTTGTACTCAAATTCTAAGTTAGAACCGTCCAGAGTAGTGATGCTAGTCGGGCGGGTGCGGGCAGCGAACGGTTGAAAAGCATGCATTTGGTTTTACTAGCGTTTAAGAGAAATAAAAGACCCCAGAATCACAGAGACAGAGAGAAAGAGAGGAGGCAGAAAAGAGGGAGGGTGAAGGGAAAGGTCATTGTCTTATGTGTGTGTGTTTGCTCCCGAATGGCACTGCGGTCTAAGGTACTGAATCTCAGTGTCACTACAGACACCCTTGTTCGATTCCAGGCTGTGTCACACCCGGCAGTGATTGGGAGTCCCATAGGGCGGCGCACAATTGGCCCAGCATCATCCAGGATAGGGTTTGGCCGGGGGTAGGCCGTCATTGTAAAAAATAATTTGTTCTAAACTGACTTGCCTAGTTAAATAAATGTTAAATAAAACATAAATAAATAAAAGTCAGATAACGCGGCGATTCCGCCTGTAAGAGCATTGCGTAGGAGTGATGCCATCTGACCTAAGACAATGGGGAAAGCTGAGAGAGAGAGTGAAGGAAAGGAAGTGAAGGGTACACTGAACAGGACCTCTTTGCTTCAACCTCTTCTTTGCTTCAACTGCTTCGCACGTGTTCTCACACAGATCGTGTGCGTGTGATGTGTGTGGTTCCAGTTGTCTAGCCTTTTTTTCCCTGCTTCCTTGCAGATGTTCATTTGATTGTAATAGCTGTTACGCACTGTGACCACATAACATTTAATAACACCTTGTCACAGTGCAGGCGGGCTTGCTCATACTTAATTTTGAAACATAAATTCCACTCTCTATGGAAAATGTTTTGACACTGTGGTGGTGGGTGGGGCTGACAAAATAGACTGGAAGATGAAGTTGATTATTTAAAGTTTAGCTACCTTATAATTATACATCAATTCTCTTCTCTGTGGTGTATGCATAGGCATGGTTTATACGAGCATTATCCCAGAAGCAGAAAACTTAAGGTTACTTGCGTAACCCCGGTTCCCTGTTATTATGAGAGAGACACCTCACAGAGGGATTCAACAGCACCTCCTAAGTAGCTTGAAGAACCAATCACGCACGTATGTCGGAAACAGACAGGTCGAGTGGCAAATGAGGCAGCCCCTCCCCTCATACTAAAGAGCCACTCGCCTGCCCTTTGATAATTCTCGAGGATGCCGAACTTCCTCACATTCTTGCGAGTAGGGGAATGTGGTGAGATGTCTCACTCGTAGTATCAGAGAACCGGGTTACTCAAGTAAGCTTAAGTTCAATTTCAATTATTCGTTTTGAAAAGTCACAGTGGGATGAGGCCAACTCTCGTATTGCACATGCTCTCCGAAGCCAGGCAGTCTCCCCATATCAACCCACAGAGTCCCCGACACTGAGGAGAGTATGCGCCAATGAAGGTGCAATGGCGTCTAGTCAGTAGAACCTCAAAAAAGTATGAGGGGATACCCACCAAGCCACAATGTAAATCTCTTGTAAAGAGATGCACTAAGCAGTGCCCAAGAGGTAGCCATACCTCTGGTGGAGTAAGCCCTTAGGCCCTGTGGAGGCTGTAACTCCTCACTATTATAAGCCAATATAATAGATTCCACAATGCAATGTGACAACTTAACTAGAAAGGGGCCTTGCAGGGAGGTGCCCAGGACACAAATAGTTGGTCACTCTTGTGCAAAGTTCTCGTCCTATCCAAGTATATGGGCAACACGCGTACTGGACACAAACGGCTTAGCCGCTCCTCTTCCAAAGAACGGAAAGGGCGGCAGGTAGAAAGCCTCAAGCGCCAAGGCAAGACAATTGTAATTGCCACTAACCTTAGGCTTAACGGCAGGGTTTGGCAAGAAGCCCCAGGCAAACTGTAGGCATGAATTGTGAACTTAGAGTGCATGTAGCTCACTCACTCGCTTTAAAGACATAAGGGCGAACAGTAAATAAAATAATCAAATGTATTACATGATTCGTAAACAACAAGTGTAGACTGCAGAAAGAAAGAAAATAGAGAAATAATAACTTGTAATATTAAAAGTAATAATAAATACACAATGAGTAGCGATAACTTGGCTATATACACACACGACACCAGTACTGAGTCGATAAGCAGGGTACAAAGTAATTGAGGTAGATATGTACATTAGTGGTGTGCGGGTCAGCTGTTTGTTCACCGGCACCCGCCTGCAATTACTAATAACCCATCCTCAACCGCCCGATTATACGTTATAAAGAGAAAATCTGAGGCCCGCACCCAAATATGTGACCGACCGCCTTGATTTGGTCTCATGAAGCAAAATTTGAAATTGTGTTTTTTTACACCTTTAGCCCCACCCATCTCTTTAAGAATTGATCCGAGCGTTCTGCCCTAACCACAGCAGTCAACCTAACTGGCTAACATTGGCTAGCTTGCTAGCTACTTCCAGACACAAATGAGAAAACAGCTCACTGATCCTTTTACTCGCCCTAGTAGAGCTGGTTAGGCTGTTTTAATTTTTTTTTGCCAATGTTTACTGACACCGGCCATTGGAATGGTTACTTACATAGTGGAGTCTTTTGTTAAGACATGTAGCTAACTAGCTAGCTTAACAATGATCCATAATTCCAACTCATGACGTTACTATCCTGCATGAATCTGAAGGTAGCTAACCGAACATGTTCAATGTTACCTAGCTTACATTAGGTTATAACTAGCAAAGCAAATGGCTCTGAGATATGAATAATAAGATCATGCACATAACGTTAGCTAGCGAGCCAGCCAACTAACATAATCTAGCTAGCTAACAGTACACTTGAACTTGAAATGAAAGCTAAAAACGTGACTGGAAATGTGTCTTGCTAGACTATCTTACCCATATACATCATGGATGGATGGTTCTCGCTATCGCGGAAGCAATGATTGCCCTTTGTTTGAAGATGTAATCCGGAGACAGGTGTTTTCTCTATCTCTTTAGCTATCATACTTTAATACCACTGATTTCAAAACTTGGTCCTCCAGAAAGTGAAGAGCATCACTTATGCAGTTCTACAATGCAATATGTATTTTAAAAGCAGCGTTAGAGTGGATTACCTAACATACTGACCAGCTCAAATACACAGAAGCGTGCTATATGGCAAACCAATTCAAACTCATCTCTCGGCATGTCCAGCCCACTCATTATCTCAGCCAATCACCGCTAGCGGGACGGTTGCTGACTTTTTCTGTGGCTAAACCATCTAGGCTCATAATTTAACAATTTTGGCATACACCTTTTTTATTAAGGCACATGAAAGTTCACATGTTTGAGAAGGTATTTCTGCCAAAAAACGCGTTTAGATTTTTTTTTTTTAAGTTTACGTTAAAATGGCTCTCCCGTGTAGTAGTGACCTGCAACATATGTCTAGTTTCCTGAAACGAGTCACATATACAAAATGTGATATAAGCTACATTCAAAGACTGCAGACCCATTTTTTTTTTGACAGGGGATGCATTCTTTTGTTGATGCCTGATATAGATATGATTCTGCTTATAATTTCCAACATTTTGGCAGGCTATTTAATGGTCAACTTGTCTATAATTAGATCAGTGGAGGCTGCTAAGGGGGAGGACGGTTCATTATAATGGTCAGAACGGAGCAAATGGAGTGGCATCAAACACAATGAAACCATCTGTTTGATGTATTTGATACCATTCCACTATTCCGATCCAGCCATTACCACAAGCCTGCACTCCCCAATTAATTTTCCACCAACCTCCTTTGAATTAGATACATGTCACTTCTCTTTTGTCATTATATGTTGCCCTAGAAGACTAAATAAACCCTTGCTCAACAGAATAATGTAATAGATCGATAGAATGAATGCGTCAATCTAGTTGACATCAGTCAAGTTCTCTGTCATCTTTCGTGGAGCAAAGACATTTAGGGACTGGGGAGAAAATACAATAAAGCACTGTTAAAGTTGATACATGTAGACCCTTCATATATAGGCTATGTGCAGCACTCAATTTATCCAATCAGTTGTTGTTTTCTTGTTCAAACCGCGAGCAACACTTGTCAAACTCAGACATTTCTCTCAAAACACAGGGATGTCGATTCACACGGGACTAGTATTATCAGAGGACTTTGGAGTTTGCCAAAAAACAGTAGTTTATTCTGGTTATTCGCATGTGTGATGGCATGTGTGATGGCTTTACACCCCCCTGCTATAATCTGAATGAAGAGATACCTGTCTAACTGTTCACAGAGGGTGTCCTTTAATGGAAGCATCTCCAACATATTCCAGGTAGTATCAGGCATTCCCCAGGGCAGCAGTCTAGGCCTCTTACTTTTTTCAATCTTTACTAATGACATGCCACTGGCTTTGAGTAAAGCGTGTCTATTATATGCGGATTACTCTATACACGTCAGCTACATATCAGCTAATACAGCGTGTGGTCACACTTAGAGCTGCAGTCAGTTTCAGAATGGGTGGTAAGAAACATTCCTAAATATTTAAAAACCAAAAAGCATTTTCTCTGGGACAAATCATTCACTAAACCCTTAACCTCAACTAAATCTTGTAATGAATAATATGGACATTAAATGTCAAGTTGAGGTGACTAGACTGCTTGGAGTAACCCTGGATTGTAAACTGTCATGGTCAAAACATGTTGATGCAACAGTAGCTAAGATGGAGAGAAGTCTGTCCATAAAAAAACACTGCTCCTCCTTAACAACACTATCAACATAGTAGGTCCTACAGGCCATAGTTTTAACATACCTGGACTACTGTCCAGTTGTGTGGTCAGGTGCCACAAAGAGGGCTCAGAACAGGGCATCCGGGCTGGACCTTAAATCTTCACGGAGCGCTAACATTAATAATATGAATGTCAATCTCTCATTGCTCAAAGTAGAGGAGAGATTGATTTCATCACAACTTGTTTTTGTAAGAATGCACCTGTTTAAACTACTAGCACACAGCAAGCTGTCTGTTTAAACTACTAGCACACAGCAAGCTGTCTGTTTAAACTACTAGCACACAGCAAGCTGTCTGTTTAAACTACTAGCACACAGCAAGCTGTCTGTTTAAACTACTAGCACACAGCAAGCTGTCTGTTTAAACTACTAGCACACAGCAAGCTGTCTGTTTAAACTACTAGCACACAGCAAGCTGTCTGTTTAAACTACTAGCACACAGCAAGGTGTCTGTTTAAACCACTAGCACACAGCAAGGTGTCTGTTTAAACCACTAGCACACAGCAAGCTGTCTGTTTAAACCACTAGCACACAGCAAGCTGTCGGTTTAAACCACTAGCACACAGCAAGCTGTCGGTTTAAACTACCAGCACACAACAAGGTGTTTGTTTAAACCACTAGCACACAGCAAGCTGTCTGTTTAAACTACGAGCACACAGCAAGCTGTCTGTTTAAACCACTAGCAAACAGCAAGGTGTTTGTTTAAACTACTAGTACACAGCAAGGTGTTTGTTTAAACTACTAGTACACAGCAAGGTGTCTGTTTAAACTACTAGCACACAGCAAGGTGTTTGTTTAAACTACTAGTACACAGCAAGGTGTCTGTTTAAACTACTAGTACACAGCAAGGTGTCTGTTTAAACTACTAGCACACAGCAAGGTGTTTGTTTAAACTACTAGTACACAGCAAGGTGTTTGTTTAAACTACTAGTACACAGCAAGCTGTTTGTTTAAACTACTAGCACACAGCAAGGTGTTTGTTTAAACTACTAGCACAAAGCAAGCTGTTTGTTTAAAACTTCTTCAGGATAGGGTCTAGTTTCCTGAACTTCTGAATGTTTTTTCTATCCAAAGCTACCAATTATATACATATCCTGGCTTCTGGGCCTGAGTAACAGGCAGTTTATTTTATGCACGTCATTGGTCAGGAGCCTGGTCAGGAGCCTGGTCAGCAGCCTGTAAATCAGAAGCTATCTATTGTAGCGCCATTCTCTTAAATGGTCTTAAAGTTAGAGATATTTAATCTCCACGCTTTCCAGCAGCTCAAAAGGCTGCTGTGAATAGCCTCAAGCACAATAGACAAATCACATGACGGGACTTAAGGCTTGGGAACTGAACGTAAGTGACTCTCACTTTGTTCTTGTGGAAGCCTATATGATAGGCCAAGATAGCGGCTAGATAGACATTAACAGTAGAGAAAGCCTTCCCTCGGTCCAAAAGGAAACATAAAACCTTGGATACAGAGCATTGGTAAGCAATTATCTGTTTTTGTTCACACCACAAGGGCCTTAGCACTCTGGATAGTCTTAATGACTCCGAGAGTCAAACCTGTCGCATCCAGATTTAACCTCTAACGGGTGGAAATTCTCTCAGTTCGCTTGGGTCAGCAGATCCCTGCGTAACAGGATGAGGAAGTAGTCGGCTTGAGGATAAATTCACCCACCATCTATTGTGGAACTTACCGGGTTTTGTCTAGCTGATATTGCAACCATACAACTCAAATCCCGGTTCACCAGTATGAATGAAACCGCAAACCGTTTTTTTTGTTCAAGCCCTCAAGAATTTAAGAAAATAATCTGTTTGCATCTGCCAATTTTTTGGTGGCCAGTATCCAGACGACTTGTGTCCAGAGCTTCCTATACAGTAAATCTATTTCCGTGATGTGTTGAGGCCAGAAATTAAGGAGAGTGAGAGGCTCAATTAAAGACATTTGCAGATCTGTTGTATTTGAAGCACCACTCCCTTCTGCCCAGTTTTCCTGATGTTGCTATGGCAATGAAGATGTTTTTACCATTCCTGTAATGGTTGCTTCTGCGGAGAGATCTTTTTCTAAACTAAAACTAAATGAAAAACTTCCTAAGAAGCATTAGGCTTTCGGTCTGATATGCGCTTTTCAACAGCTGAGTAAGCTCCACTCGTTGCACTGGTTCCGTCGTAGCTTGATATCTCTAGTTTAAACTGACAGATTATTATGGAGATTGTTTTATGTTAGTTAGATTGACAGACTCTTAAGGATTAAATAGACATCGATGACAGGCACATGGGCCCCCAGAGCTCACGGCTCTCTCCCGCCTTGCGGGGGCTGCTAGGGTGTATGTGTGTCTCTCTCTCTCTCTCTCTCTCTCTGCTTATCAACCTGTTTTTCATTTCCATTGAGCTGTTAGCTAGATACGTCTATCAAACTTCAATGTCTAATTTTCTAAGACACATCTGTGATTTTGACATGGGGAAAGACATTCTGAAATGCAGAGAAAATCTTTCAGTATTTTCTATAACACTGACACTACTGTGGGGTTTCCCTCTGTCTGTCAGCCTAGGTGTAGACTAGCCTTGACAGATGCCTTCCCTTCAGTGTGTGTGTAGAGAGGGCAGGGGGCGGGAGGACATTATAAACTGTGACACATGGTTTGTCCCTCATTATTAACTTCCTATCAGAAAGTTAGAGCAGGTCCTATGGGAGCAGGTTTGAGATGGAAAGCGAGTGGGGAGGGGAGGAGAAGAGAAGAGAAAGGGATATTGGAGTGGAGAGAGAGAGAGAGAGAGGCAAAGACCAGAGAGAAAAAGAGAGAAAAGGGGGGAGAGAAGGAGAGGTATATTAGAGGACTCTTTTGTTACGCAACTGTGGTAGGCCATGGCCAATGACTGCATTTTTCTGTGCGCTGTCTGCGCTCCTCCACAGCAGCCAGCTGTGCTTGTGTGTGTGTGCTCATGTGTTTGAGTGTGCGTGCTTGTGCGCCTACGTGTGTACGCAGGTGCTTGTGTGTGTTCTTGCGTGTGTTTGTTAGTGGAATGCGTGTCTGTGAATAAGCTTGTGAATAAGGGTTTGAGATTCCTGAGATTCCTGAAGGAAAGAGTTCTTTGCGGTGGCATCCCTCTCCTTTGCTTACACTGTGCATGCTTTGCACTGCTGGCGGCACCTTAATTGGGGAGGACGGGCTCATAGTAATGGACGGAATTGAATAAATGGAATGGTTTTGAACACATCAAACACGTGGTTGATACCATTCCATCTACTCCATTCTAGCCATTATTATGAGCCATCCTCCCCTCAGCAGCCTCCTCAGATGTAAGTTTCTTTTTTTCCCCTTGGCCACGCTGTTTGTTGTGGCAGTATACACGCACATACACAACTCTGCTCTGTTAAACACAGCAGACCCTTTGATTATCTCTGTGTGTTTTGGCTGTTGTGCTTGATGATTATGAACACGTTATAATCACTACCTTTAGTGTAGATGCTGTGCTTGTCTGTCTGACACTGAATTGATCTGATCCTACCATCTCTCTCAGCTTGCATCTCTCTGTCTGCAGTCTGCTGCTTGTAGAACACATGGACCTAATCATGAGGAGAGCTCCAATCTCTCCTTCTGACAGTCACTAACCAACGGAGAGAAAGAGTCATTGAATTTGATCATATTTGGGAGATATTTTTTGTGCATTCAGGGAAATTGTCTGAGGAAGGCACAAAGTGCTGAAACACTGGCAAAGTAGCAGGTTGACGTTTCTTTACATGAGTCTTGCCCTCTAGGCAGCGGTGAGTGGTTTACGCTGAATTGTCCTGCTGCAACTAAAGTAAAATGAGATTTTTGGTCTTATTTTAATGTTAGGGTTAGGCATTAAGGTAAGCAGCGTGGTAAAGGTAGGGTTAGGTTTAAGATTTTATGACTTTCTAGCCAGCTATGACCACTCTTGCAGCGCTACAAACAGTACACGATTCATCCCAAAAAATGTCAACCTGTGGCAGAGTAGCTCTTCATATTCCTTCGGGATCAGACCAGAATGGTCTTATGATGTCCCATAAACATCTAGCGGTGAGAGCACTGGGATCATTGTGGCATTCTATCCTGGATATTCCCCTGATTCCTGTTTTCTGTCTGTCTCCCAATGGGCAAGACCTTATTCTACCCTTTCTCCTCCTCCTCCTCCTCCTCCTGTACCTTGCTCATTTGCCCATTCCCACAACAACTGTTGCCTGTAGTATAATGGACTACAGTACCCATAATGACATGTGTAACACATCCACTTACTAAAGAGCCTCTTAAAGTTAATATGATTTCCATCTCCTTACCAATACATAGCCGTCTTTGAGCCACATTCTTAAGCATCATTCTTTGAGACATATCCACAAAGTCAAGTTTCACACTATAGCCCACAAGTGCTTGTCCTAGGTAGCTTTCTAGAACGCCGTAGCTGTAGTGAGCTGAAACCGTTTTAGTGTTCAAATAGAAGCGTTGGGAGTTTGAACTGGTAATTAGCATGCTGTGATGGAAGTCTTAGTCTGATCTGATGAATAATGCTGAAAGCAAACAGTGGTGATTTGCTATCAAAGCCTATCTAAGGTAGAGAGAGAGAGCAGCCTTTGAGTTGTCACACACGTACATGCACACACGCACGCATGCGTGTGTGCACGATTCAACCAGATTCAATGTGAGGAACAGGATATCTGTGAAAGAACTGTCTTTTGTCTATGGCTGTTTAAGGGGTCACTAAGTCCCTCAGTCTCTCAGTCAGTCAGTCAGTCCCTCAGTCCTTTAGTCCCTCAGTCCCTTAGACCCTCAGTCACTCACGCAGGCTTCTGTACTCCTCAAAACAGAAACATACACCCCCAGTTTTGTTATGGTTCAAAATGATCTGAAACGACTGTCAGATATTCACCAGACATTCAAAGTCAGTTTTCCCTTTGTGGCTCCAGATGCACACTTTCATAATGCTAATGAAATTTAATGGTAAACATAAGATGTGTTAGGAGGAGATAGGGCCTGTAGAAGATGGTGTTATCTATATTAGAAGACCTGTAGAAGCTGAGGTGTTGTCAGTAACGTGGTTACTGCCACAGCAGCAGATGGTGATGCCAGCAGGGCAGGCTGGTGCCAGGACGGTTACGCAATGGAATGATAGGTCTAAGACCCCACCACCCCACCATGGCACCGTATGAACATACGGTGCACATGACTGAACACACACATGAACACACACATGCAGGCAGATAGGCAAGCACACACATATTCCACACAGCGTAGCTGTTCTACTCCAGCTGTTGCAACTTGTGGTCTCCCTCCACTCAGTGACCAGTTCTCTCCCCACATCCTAGAGGAAATGGATTGTCACACATTCCCCTGGTGCCGTGCACAGGTGACTGAGTGGGTTTAACCATTTCAGGAAGCTCAGGGGGAAGGGGCACCCCGACACTGGAAACAGATGGACAACAGACCCAAAGCTTCGCCCCTGTGGTCATACTCAATTTCCTGGTCCTTGCTGGAGAAAGTGTGTCTGTCTGCCAGTTGGAAATAGGTCAGATGACTATCTTTATCCAGCCTTCCTCAATCCAGGAAACATGGATGCAACCATGCAGCCATTTGGAAATAAGAGGGTGTAGGGCTGGCCTTGAGATTTAGGTTGGATTTTAATGAAATTCCACAGTGATGGCATTTGAGCTTCTGCTGTACTCTCAATATAACTGTTACTATTGATTTTATACCTTTGTACCATTAATTTAGTTTGTGACCTATCCCAGACCAGCTGGATACTGACCAGGTTGGAGGCAGGTCTTTGGGTCTAGGGAAGAGGGCTTGAGGGGAGTGGGAGGGGAGGCAGCCTGGGTCGCCTGGGTCTAATAGTAACAGTGGAAAATCTCAGTGACCAAATCTTTCCATCACAATGACAGAACACGAATGTGTTACTGTAAGAGTCTGCTAAGTAGGAGGCTGGTCCTCTGCATGGGGAATGAAGGAATAGGACCCAGCGGCACTCTAAAAGTCTCCTAAAAGTCTGTCTGTATAGGTAATGTCTTCTTTAGGTGCAGTTAAGCGTACAGCAACAAAGGCATTGGCAGGGCTGGGGAGGTATGATCTCAGACCAGTCTTAGGTAACAGCATGGCACAGGATTAGTGCTTCACTGCCACAAGACCTGAGTTCAAATACTATTTGAAATAATTGCAAATGCTTTATTTGTGCTTGATTGAGCTTGCCTTTAATGGAACTAATCAACTAGTCCCAAAATGACAAACCCCACCCACATGGAACTCCAGGCAGACTAAAACAAATACTGGAAGTATTTGAAAGATTTCCATTAATATTTGAACCCAGGTCTGGCTGCCGGACAGGAATGCAGAGTAATCTGAGGGTGTAGCCGTGATTTATGTGCACGACAAGGCAGAAGCAGAGGCAGGATTTAGTCTCACTCCCCCTGCTGTAGTAAAATGTCCTTCCATCCAGACCGACTGTCAGGCCTGAACAGAACAGTAACACCTCTGTTCTCTACATGGACAAACTGACACACCCACAGTGAGATCCTGTCACAGGCTAGAACAGGGCTTTGAACACCCCACTTTGAACAACCCACCAACACTTAGAGTAGTGGAGTTCCCAGTGGGTCTCCCTGGGAAAATGAACATTTTACAATGACCTCAATGGAACAACCTGGTACTGTATAATAAAGGTTGAATTAAAACGCAGCCAAGACTTAGATGGGCGTCATACTGAATTGTACAATTCCAGCATCAACTGAGGAACCAGACTCTACAGTGGTTGTCCATCAGCTGCTGCAAAAAGCAGCCAATCTCTATAAGTACAGTAGTGGCATCTCCATAACATCTCTGTAGGTACAGTACATGACGCTGCTGCATTTATGAAAGTTGAAACATCGCTTCCTCCTGTGTATCCACTCTCAAACCCGGTTGTAACACGATGGGAGGTTTAATCATTAACCACAACACACACACATCCCCTGCTCAATAGGTGCTAAAACACTTGATCTGTTCAAATCAAACTGTATTTGTCACATGTGCTGAATACAACAAGTGTAGACCTTACCGTGAAATGCTTACTTACAAGCCCTTAACCAACAGTGCAGTTCAAGAAGAGAACTTCTTAGGGCTAGGCATCCCGCTAGCGGGACAACTTCCGGTGAAACTGGAGGGCGCGCAATTTAAATAAATTATAATAAAAATTATGGATATTAAACATTTATGTACATACAACTGTATTATATCGGTTGAAAGCTTAAATTATTGTTAATCTAACTGCACTGCCCGATTTACAGTAGCCATTACAGCGAAAGCATGCCATGCGATTGTTTGAGGACGGCGCCCCACATCAAATATTTTTCCACTGGCATATAAATTCACAAATAGCGATTAAATATTCACTTACTTTTTTGAAAATCTTCCTAGTGTCGTTTTGTTAGATAGATTCCTTATTTTTATCCCAAAAAGTCTGTTTAGTTGGCGCCATCGATTTGAGTAATCCACTCGTTCAACATGCAGACAAGGGAATCCAAAAAGCTACCACTAAACTTCGACCAAACAAGTCAAAATACGTTTCTATTGACTCCTCAGATACCCTAAAATGTTTTCAAACTATAATATTTCTTACGAAATAAGTATGTTCATTAGGAAACTGATGTTAGCAGGTGCATTTTATCTTCGTTGCGCGCACATACACACATTTCCATGACTGTGTCCCTGTACTAAAACTGTTCTTCCTCATTTGTTTTGGAAGTTACAAGCCTGAAACCTTGAACATAGACTTATGACACGCTGTGGTGTCATAAGCCATAGGAATTGCATCCTGGGAGCTATTCATTATTTCCCTATACTTTCTATTGTAAGAGCATGGGCTCTCAAAAAAGAAATGCTGGTTGTTTTTTCTTTGTATTTTCTCCTACCATATCTAGTGTGTTCTAGTCTCCTACAGTATTTTAACATTGCATAAAATCGCTAATATAAAATCGCTTACCTTTGATGAACTTCTGCTGAGGGCTTCCCAAGTGTCCAACGAAGACAATCCATGCTTCTTTGGTTAGAAAAAGTCATTTATTATATCCATAAATCTCCGTTATGATCATAAAATCCACCATTGTGTCGCCCATTGAACTGTGAAGAGAAGACATTCAAATTATACCTATACACTTTCTACAAACAAATCAAACATCATTTTTAATGTATCCTTAGATATCCTTTTGGGTATATTTGCTGTAATATTTCAACCGGACGATAACATGAACGATAGGTAAGAAAAATCAAGTGGTGCGCGTTCACAATCTCGCGCGCGTCAAACCTTGTTTACAAAAGTGGTCGCCTGAAAATTTCCTGTCACTATCCGTTCTGGTCACTGCTAGAATTCCCAGTCTTTGACTGTTGACATCTAGTGGAAGCCATAGGTACTGCAGTCTCAGTCGTACATAAAGTTGTATGCAATAGGCACAATGGAGAAGATGCTCATTTACAAAGAAAACTGCAAATCCGTATGGATTTTGCCTGCTATATCAGTTCTGTTATACTCACATACATTATTTTAACACTCTTAGAAACTTCAAAGTGTTTCCTATCCAATAGTACTAATTATGTGCATATCCTATTTTCTGGGCCTGAGTGGCATGCATTTTACTTTGGGCACGCCAGACTCTCCAAAACCGTCACCTCGGGAGCCGCTCCCTAAGAAGTTAATCCTGTATTGACGCTTTGCTTGTTTGATGGTTCGTCTGAGGGCATAGCGGGATTTCTTATAGGAGTCTCGGATTAGTGTCCCGCTCCTTGAAAGCGGCAGCTCTAGCCTTTAGCTCGATGAGAATGTTGCCTGTAATCCATGGTTTCTGGTTGGGATATGTACGTACGGTCACTGTGGGGACAACGTCATCAATGCACTTATTGATGAAGCCGATTTCTTAGGTGGTTTACTCCTCAATGCCATTGGATGAATCCCGGAACATATTTCAGTCTGTGCTAGCAAAACAGTCCTGTAGCGTAGCATCCACGCCATCTGACCACTTCCGTATTGAGTGAATCACTGGTACTTCCTGCTTTAGTTTTTGTTTGTAAGCAGGAATCAGGAGGATAGAATTATGTTTGGGAGAGCTTTATATGCGTCTCTGTGTGTGGAGTAAAGGTGGTCTAGAGTTTTGTTTCCTCTGACATGCTGGTAAAGTTTTGGTAAAACGGATTTAAGTTTGCCTGCATTAAAGTCCCCGGCCACTAGGAGCGTCGCTTCTGGGTGAGCATTTTCTTGTTTTCTTATGGTCTTAGTGCCAGCATCAGTCTGTGGTGGTACATAAACGGCTATGAATAATATAGATGAGAACTCTCTTGGTAGATTGTGTGGTCTACAGCTTATCATAAGGTACTATACCTCAGGCGAGCAATACCTTCTTCAATATTAGCCTCTCAGGGATTGCTGGGGCGCTAGCGCCCCAATCCCGACACTACCAGGTGAAATGTAAGGCGCCAAATTCAAAATCCAAAAGTTGAATTATTAAACATCCACCAATATACAAGTGTTCCATACTCATCAAAAGCTCTGTTTCTTGGCAATTTCACAGCGTTGTCAGATTTGCACATAACATCTTTTTCCCATAGCCATGAATCGATTAGCCATCACGGCACACACATAACACATTTCACAGCGAAAACAAATCAATTACCTGTTGAAGAACTTCTGCTGAGGTCATCCTAAGTGTCCAACGAAGACAATCCATGGTTCTTTTGTTAGAAAAAGTAATGTATTTTATCCATAAATCTCCATTTGGTTCGCGCGTTATAATCAGAAACGACAGTTGTTGGTGTTGTTGGTGTTTTGTGCAGCTAACTGGTTGTGTTATTAGCGTGTCATTTGCCTATCTGTGTGAGCAGGCTGGGTTGGCTCAGAGAGGGATGAAGAGCCTAGGAGGGTAAGGAGAGGAGGAGGCTAGGAGAGGAGGGGGTAGGAGAGGAGAGGAGGAGGCTAGGTGGGGGTAGGAGAGGAGAGGAGGAGGAGAGGAGATGGTAAGAGAGGAGGGGTAGGAGGGGAGAGGAGGTGGCTAGGAGACGGTAGGAGAGGAGGCTAGGTGAGGAGAGAAGGGGGTAGGAGAGGAGAGGAGGAGGCTCGGAGATGGTAAGAGAGGAGGGGTAGGAGGGGAGAGGAGGTGGCTAGGAGACGGGAGGAGAGGAGGCTAGGTGAGGCTAGGAGAGGAGAGAAGGGGGTAGGAGAGGAGAGGAGGAGGCTTGGATAGGAGAGCAGAAGAGTGGAAGAAGAAGAATGACGCTAGGAGAGGCTTGTAGAGGCTAGGGCGGCCCCAAGCCCATCAATAGTTGAGGAGCTGGAGGCTCAGGAGCTCCAGAACACCACCCGTGTGTGTCTGTAATGAGGCATAGCACATCAATACTACATCCTGCAGTATAGCGCCAAGGGAAAGGAAAGGGAAAGGGGAGACCTAGTCAGTTGTACAACTGAATGCCTTTAACTGAAATGTGTCTTCCGTATTTAATCAGAGAGGTGTGGGAGGCTGCCATAATCGCCATCCATGTCTTCGGCGCCCGGGGGACATATTGAAGGCAGGGTACTGGACTGGTGTGTATCAGGTAAATAGGGAACATGTCGGCGGTACATTTAACCAACACTCAATCTGAACAGGAGCACAGAAAGGTCCTACTATGGAGGAAGTCAAGGAGAATAGAGGGATGAGAGGGAAGGGAACTGGAGAGCTCTGGGTCAGATCACAGTAGAGCAGAGCCCTGCTGAGTAGTGAGTAGTGAATAGTGAGTAAACACACCAGCCCCCCCCCTACTAAAATCTGAAGACAAATGTTTACTGTTTGCTGATGATCTGATGCTTCTGTCCCCAACCAAGGAGGGCCTACAGCAGCACCTAGATATTCTGCACAGAATCTGTCAGACCTGGGCCCTGACAGTATATCTCGGTAAAAAATAATGGTGTTAAAAAAAAAGTGCAGTCGCCAGGACCACAAATACAAATTCCATCTAGACACCATTGCCCTAGAGCACACAAAAAACTATACATACCCCGGCCTTAACATCAGCGCCACAGGTAACTTCCACAAAGCTGTGAACGATCTGAGAGACAAGGCTAGAAGGACCTTCTATGGTCTAAAGGTCTGTCCAAACCCTTTATGGCTGTGAGGTCTGGGTCCCGCTCACCAACCAAGAATTCACAAAATGGGACAAACACCAAATTGAGACTCTCCATGCAGAATTCTGCAAAAATATCCTCAGTGCACAAAATAAAACACCAAATAATGCAAGCAGAGCAGAACTAGAACAATACATGCTAATTATAAAAATCCAGAAAAGAGCCATTCAATTCTACAACCACCTAAAAGGAAGTGATTCTCAAACCCATCACCTACAGAGAGATGAACCTGGAGAAGAGTTCCCTAAGCAAGCTGGTCCTGGGGCAACACAACAGAGCCCCAGGACAGCAACACAATTAGACCCAACCTAACCATGAGAAAACAAAAATATAATTGCTTGACACTTTGGAAAGAATTAACAAAAACACTGAGCAAACTAGAACGCTAGTTGGCCCTAAACAGAAAGTACACAGTGGCAGAATACCTGACCACTGACTGACCCAAAATAAGGAAAGCTTTGACTATATACAGACTCAGTAAGCATAGCCTTGCTATTAAGAAAGGCCGCCGTAGGCAGACCTGGCTCTCAAGAGAAGACAAGCTATGTGCACACTGCCCACGAAATGAGGTGGAAACTGAGCTGCACTTCCTAACCTCCTGCCAAATGTATGACCATATTAGAGACAAATATTTCCTTCAGATTGCACAGACCCACAAAGAATTAAAAAACAAGCCCAATTTTGAAACACCACTGTGTGCCATCACAGCAGCAAGATTTGTGACCTGTTGACATAAGAAAAGGGCAAACAGTGAAGAACAAACACCATTGTAAAGACAACCCATAGTTATGTTAATTTATTTGACCTTTTGTGAAGTGCATATCACAGCAGTAGAACAAATTGTGTATGTTAATCACGTAAGATCTTTCTCTCTCTAGTTCTCTTCTCTCTCTCTATCGCTCTCTACTATATCTCTCTGTCTCTATCTTTCTCCGTCGCTCTCTCTCCACCCCTACACCTTGTACTTGTAGCAGAATTGAACCCTCTTGACACCCACACGTGGAATGCTTAGCTTAACAATTCTACCCAGATATTTGGCTGAACCATGCAAACATCTGCTTTGTCTGCACACACGCATACACACACACACACACACACACACACACACGCACACACGCACACACACACACACACACACACACACACACACAGGTCTTGGATAAGAGTGTTGTTGATGAAGCCCTTGTTATTCCCTTTGGCCCAGAGAAGACCAGTCAGAGATGGAGTATGGACAGGAATGTTAAGGCTACCTTCAAAGGCCTTCCACCCTGCTCTTTAGATATGTGAAGGGTGTGTGTGTGTGTATGGAATGGACCAGACACATACGCCAATCATATCAGATCTTACCTGTCAGGGGATTCAGACAGACAGACAGACAGAAGCCCTGTCTAAATAATGCAGATCTTGCATCGGTATTGATCGAAGCGATAGTCTCTATGAACTACTACTCCACTACACCATATCTCCCTTCCATCCCTCCATCCATCCACCCATCTCCATCCCCACTTCCCCATCCATCTCACTGGGCATCTGTTCTTGTTTTAACCCGTGCCCCTCCCCCTCCACTCTACATCAAACAGACTTCAGGTACCACTGCTGTGAATGAGTAGAAAATGCATGCAGAGGTAATAGAGAAAGAGCACTTTTAACACAGTTCTCCGAATGTCGAGGGAGGGAGAGAGGGAGGGAGAGAGGGAGGGAGAGGAGAGAGAAAATCCCTTTAAACACACTCGGATGTTGGAGGGGTGTGTGTGTGTGCTTATGTTTGTGAGTGTGGGTGTGTGTGTGTGTGTGTATGTGGGTGTGGGGGAGTGGAGTGGATAACCTCAGAATGCAGGTCATGTAGAATGTAGAAACTAGCACATGTGTGGAGGAGAAAATCAGTTTAAGTATGATGGTTGCTTGCGATTGTGAATGTGAGAGCATTTTGAATGCACTACTTTCCTGAGCTTGCGGTGTCATAGGTGTGTTGTACGCAATATATGATTAATATAATGCTTTCCTACACACACTGGAATTTAAATCCTACCCTCCCTGGGAAACACTGGCTTTTCACTCACCCATTACATGCTACACCAGCAGCTTGCGGAGCCTAGATAGACTTGTGAAGGTGAAGATAGATAGATAAAAACGGTACAGAAAAACACTAAGGTTCAGCTACAGTATATTGAAAAGCAGAAGTCAATGGTGGTATGATTACTGTATAAAGGGAAATGTGGCAGTATGATTACAGTATATATGGACAGGTATTGGTATGATTAAAGTATATAGGGACAGGTATTGGTATGATAACGTTATATAGGGACAGGTGTTGGTATGATTACAGTATATAGGGACAAGTGGTGGTATGATTACAGTATATAGGGACAAGTGGTGGTATAATTACAGTATAAAGGGACATGTGGTGGTATGATTACAGTATAAAGGGACATGTGGTGGTATGATTACAATATATAGGGACAGGTATTGGTATGATAACGTTATATAGGGACAGGTGTTGGTATGATTACAGTATATAGGGACAGGTGTTGGTATGATTACAGTATATAGGGACAGGTGTTGGTATGATTACAGTATATAGGGACAAGTGGTGGTAAGATTACAGTATAAAGGGACATGTGGTGGTATGATTACAATATATAGGGACATGATGTGGTATGATTACAGTATAAAGGGACATGTGGTGGTATGATTACAATATATAGGGACAGGTATTGGTATGATAACGTTATATAGGGACAGGTGTTGGTATGATTACAGTATATAGGGACAGGTGTTGGTATGATTACAGTATATAGGGACAGGTGTTGGTATGATTACAGTATATAGGGACAGGTGTTGGTATGATTACAGTATATAGGGACAGGTGTTGGTATGATTACAGTATATAGGGACAAGTGGTGGTATGATTACAGTATAAAGGGACATGTGGTGGTATGATTACAATATATAGGGACATGATGTGGTATGATTACAGTATAAAGGGACATGTGGTGGTATGATTACAATATATAGGGACAGGTATTGGTATGATAACGTTATATAGGGACAGGTGTTGGTATGATTACAGTATAAAGGGACATGTGGTGGTATGATTACAATATATAGGGACATGATGTGGTATGATTACAGTATATAGGGACAGGTGTTGGTATGATTACAGTATATAGGGACAAGTGGTGGTATGATTACAGTATAAAGGGACATGTGGTGGTATGATTACAGTATAAAGGGACAGGATGTTGTATAATTACAGTATATAGGGACAGGATGTGGTATGATTACGGTATATAGGGACAGGGTGTGGTTTGATTACAGTATATAGGGACATGTGGTGGTATGATTACAGTATATAGGGACAGGTGGTTGTATGATTACAGTATATAGGGACAGCTGGTGTTATGATTACAGTATATAGGGACATGTGGTGGTATGATTACAGTATATAGGGACATGTAGTGGTATGATTACAGTATATATGGACAGCTGGTGGTACGATTACAGTATATAGAGACAGGTGGTGGTATGGTTACAGTATGTAGGGACAGGATGTGGTATGATTACAATATATATGGACAGGTGTTGGTATGATTACAGTATATAGGGACAACTGGTGGTATGATTACAGTATATAGGGACAGGAGTGGTATGATTACGGTAGAGACAGGAGCGAGAGGGAGAAGAGAGAGGGAGGAGAGTGAGGTTTGAAAGAGAGGGAGAAGAGAGGGAGAAGAGAGGGAGGAGAGAGGGGGGGAAGAGAGTGGGAGGAGAGAGTGGGAAGAGCGACAGGGAGGAGAGGGCCGGAGGAGAGAGAGGGAGAAGAGACCGGGAGGAGAGACAGGGAGGAGAGAGACACGAGTATCCAGAGAGGAGCGGAGCGTGCCCAATTTGACTGGATTGTGGAGAAAGATTAACAGGCTGGAGCGTCAGCCTTCTTGACCGCTCCATATTTCGCTCCAGTAGTGCTCTCTTCACAAGTTCAGAGCATGCCCAACCCAGCATGCATTTGTAGTCAATTTGTGTGCTGCTATAGCCCCTTGCTTCAGCTACTGTCATGGAGCAAAATATTTTCATAAAGAAACTGATAAAACACACAGGTGCAAAATCAAGGTGACTTACAAAAATTAGGACCAAGAGCAAGAAAGGGAGTGACGTGATGTAATGTCCACGACTAAAGAATCATTGTGGATTCTGAAAAGAAACATATTCTGAAAAAACATGATGTACTTATTACTACATGAACATGCTAACAGAAAGTAACGAGGTGGGTAGATAAATACTTTACTACAATGACATACTTAGTTATCTGATTTTTTGTTTCTTTCTTTTGTTCTGTTATCTAGACAATAAGCCATAAGTGATTTTGGCCCAATAGGCCTGGCATATTCCCACTTTCAAGGAGCTTTCCATTTTGATTGGGTTATTTTGCCTAAAAACCTTTAGAACTACCTATAGAACCATTGCATGACCCTGAAGCTACAGACACTGGCCAAACTTGTGTTTCTAAAAATGAATTCAAAGGCACTGTAGATTGAGTCTAACAAGGCATTTTGTGATTAATTTATATTTAAGTCTAAGTAAGCCACAGCCTATATGCGCAATGTATAGACTATAATGATTTAATACAATGAAATGGTGTTTAAAAGCTGAGTGTTTTATGTCCCTACCAACCTATTGTGTCACACTCGCAAATGCTTCACAATATATTTCTATGTAGGCTAAAACCTTGAAGTAATTGAAATAATGTAGCCTAAATAATTCATTAGGCTTCCTGTCTGGCTCCTGACCTATTTAGAGTGTTAATATGCTGTTTAATATGACATGTAGCCTATTCAGAGTGTTTATATACTGTTTAATATGACATGTAGCCTATTTAGAGTGTTTATATACTGTTTAATATGACATGTAGCCTATTTAGAGTGTTTATATACTGTTTAATATGACTTGTAGCCTATTTAGAGTGTTTATGTCACGTCCAGGCCTGAGTAGACAGGCTGGCGTGTTTAGTTTTGGTTTTTGGTGTAGGGTTTTCTGTTCTAGGTATTGTATATCTATGTTGGGGCAATGGTTCCCAATTAGAGGCAGCTGAGTGTTGTTATCTCTAATTGGGAACCATATATATGTTTGTAGTTTTCAGAGGGGTTTTGTGGGTTATTGTTTGAGCATAGCTTTGTGTGTCAACGTTACGATCTTCGTTTTTGTCCCAGTTACGTTGATAAATAAAGAATGTATACTGGATACCTCGCTGCGCCTTGGTCTGTCCCTCACGGAGATCGTGACAGTTTAATATGACATGTAGCCTATTCAGAGTGTTTATATACTGTTTAATGACATGTAGCCTATTCAGAGTGTTTATATACTGTTTAATATGACATGTAGCCTATTCAGAGTGTTTATATACTGTTTAATATGACATGTAGCCTATCTGAAATGGTGTGCGCTTCTTACATTCACCTTTTCATGTTTACTTTTCTTTCAAATCAAATGGTTTGGTTTCAATACTTCAAAACCAAATTGTAGGCTAAGGTAGTCACAAAAATAGATGGGTGTTCGTTAAATAGTGATTTTAATGAATGGAGAGAATTTGGAGAGCTTCTTTTCCTTCCTGTGAGCGTGGTTTTTAGCGGAGTGGTTAGAAAGGACATGGAGCAATGAGCGGGATTTCCAACCTCATCTCCGCTCACATACTCTGGATGCAACAGGGAGGAGAGAGAGTGATGAAAGAGGTGAAGGGACAGACAGGGAGGAGTAGGGCCGGATTTATGTAGGGGCTGAAGCCCCTAGGGCCCAGGCTTGTGGGTGGCCCAAGAGGAAGGAATGAGCTGTTTGACAAGCAGGCGCCCACGCGGGTAAAAAATAAAAATATACTAAACAAAATATAAACAACATCGAAGGTCTTGGTTCCATCTTTCACTAGATGAAATAAAAGATCCCAGAAATGTTCCATATAAACAAAACGCTTATTTCTCTCAAATTTTGTGCAGAAATGTGGTTACATCCCTGTTAGTGAACAATTCTCCTTTACCAAGATAATCCATCCACCTGACAGGTGTGGCATATCAAGAAGCTTATTAAACAGCATGATCATTACACAGGTGCACCTTGTGCTGGTGACAATCAAAGGCCACTCTAAAATGTGCAGTTTTGTCACACAACACAATGCTACAGAAGTTTTGAGGGAGCGTGCAATTGCCATGCTGACCGCAGGAATGTCCATTAGAGCGGTTGTCAGAGAATTGAATGTTTATTTCTCTACCATAAGCCATCTCCAATATCATTGTTTGCCAATACGTCCAACTGGCCTCACAACTGCAGACCACGTGTAACCACGCCAACCCAGGACCTCTCTTCACCTGTTGGATCGTCTGAGACCAGCCACACAAACAGCTGATGAAACTGAGGAGTAGTATTTCTGTCTGTAATAAAGCCTTTTGTGGGGAAACACTCCTTCTGATTGGCTGTGCCTGGCTCTCCAGTGGGTGGGCCTGTGCCCTCCCAGGCCCCCCCATGGCTGCGCCCCATGCCCAGTCATGTAAAATCTATAGATCAGGGCCTAATTAATGGATTTCAATTGACTGTTTCTCTTACATGAACTGTAACTCAGTAAAATCGTTGAAATGTTACGTTTATATTTTTGACTGGGCCCAAGCCTCTAGGGGGCCAAAATGCAAAACATTTATGTTATTCTTTTTATTATTCTTTTTTTTTTATCCAACCACATGAGCCCGCTCTCAATGCTCAAAATACACGAGATAGCATAATTTAGCCACAGAGGATCAATAGTTTATAAAATAATTACTGTGGATTAAGTTCTCTGTATCTGCCAAAATAAAGGAAACACCACCATGAAGTGTCTTAAAAAGGGTATTGGGCCACTACGAGCTGCCAGAACAGCTTCAATGCACATTGGCATAGATTCTACTAGTGGAGCTAAACCATGCCAGGAAAATGCACCCCACACCATAATATATGCTTTGTATCCCTTGTTAACTCAAGTGTTTCCTTTATTTTTATCTTTATTTTAACAGGGAAAAACAGACTGAGACCTGGATCTCTTTTACGGCTGTGCCCTGTGTAAACATGTTGACATGTACAGTTCTAGGCATACAGACAAGAACATTTCAAAACATACAAAACAAAGACACATTCATCAGAAACAATCACAGACAACATCATATTGATCCTCCATCATATTTTTAAAATGGGCAAGGGACACCAGAGTGGCTAGCTTAAGTTTGATCTGCAGTTTGTTCCATAAATAAGGTGCAAAGGAACTGAAGGCAGTCCTTCCCAACTCTGTGGAGACCGCAGGAGTTTCTAATGTAATCCACATCTGTGATCTGGTCATAAAATTTGTATATCTAATTAAAATTAATGATGATATATATGGAGGTAGTTTTAAAAGAAGTGCTTTATAAATAAACAAAGAGCATGTTGCTCTCGCCTCACAGATAGAGAGGCCCAACCCACATGTTGATATAGGATACAGTGATGAGTTTTGTAACTATCACCGGTGATAAACCTGAGTGCACAATGGTAAATAGCATCCAGTGGTTTTAATATATTTGCCGATGCATGCATATAAATAATATCACCATAATGTAAAACGGACATAAAAGTAGCCTGCACAATTTGTTTCCTATTTACGGAGGACAGACAAGCCCTGTTTCTGTAAAGGAACCCTATCTTGAATTTGAGCTTTTTTCCCCAATTCAGTAACATGTTTTTTAAAATAGAGCCTATCATCTAACCATACCCCTAAATATTTATATGCAGAGACCTGTTTGATTTGAGTACCATCCAAGCTAGTGATTACAAAAGTGTTTCTAACTGAGAGGTTAGACCTAGAAAAAAGCATGACATTTGTTTTCTTAGCGTTTAAAACAAGTTTAAGCTGTAAAAGAGACTCCTGTAATATCCTAAAATCAGACTCCCAACTGCATTAAAGCTTGGTCCGCTGTTGGAGCAATAGAGTACATCACTGTGTCATCTGCATATAAATGGAAATTACAATATCTGACATCACCAATGTTGTTTATATATATATATTGAGAACAATAGTGGGCCAATTATTGAACCCTGAGAGACCCCTTTAAGTAACTGTAAGGGGGTCAGACTTGACCCGTCGACCATGACGGCCTGAGTTCTATCTTTAAGATAGTCATAAAACCATCGGCAGGCATCAGTGCCCAGTCCTATAGATGACAGCTTACTCAAAAGGATGGCATGGTCTACAGTGTCGAAAGCTTTAGACAAATCTATAAACAACGCAGCACAATGCTTTCTATCATCTAAGGCATTTGCAATATCATTTACAACAAGCATAGTGGCCGATGTGGTACTGTGTTTAGATCTAAAACCAGATTGATTGGTGCTAAGAATACTGTTAGCAGAAAGAAAATATTGTAACTGTTTGTTAACTAAAGATTCTAGGATCTTTGCCAGACAAGGGAGCCTAGAGATGGGTCGATAGTTATCCAAATCACTACCGTCACCTCCCTTATGTAATGGCAGAACAAAAGCTGCTTTCCACACCTTAGGGATATTTCCTGTGCTTAATGTTAGATTAAAGATGTGTGTCACTGAACCAGCAATGATAGGTGCAGCACACTTAAGTAAGTACGGGTCTAAATTGTCCGCCTAGAGATTTCTTAGTATCAATGGCACACAGGGCAGCTAGAACCTCTGCTTCAGTTATTTTCTGGAAACTAAAAACAGGGTTACCATTTTTCAGAGTAACGGTTGAAAAGCAAGACGAAAAATCAACTAACTGGCCAGTACCACAATGGCCACTTTTCCTTTCAAATAAAAAACCAGCAGAGATAAAATGCTTATTAAAAGCATCACAAATATCATTTTACCACTTAAAATACAGGAGTCTGAGATAATTTGCTTAGGAAGAGAAACAGCAGAATTTCCCCGTTTCAGTGAATTAACGGTTTTCCAGAATTTTGCAGGATCTCCTGCAGAATCTGTCATAGCGTTAAGGAAGTAATTAGATTTTGCCCTTTTGACAGCTGCAGTACATTTATTTCTCAATTGCCTAAAAAACAGCCAATCAGCTGGAGTACCTGTTTTCCTCGCCAAGGCCCAGGCCCGATTCTTTTGCAGGAAAAGACCTGACAATTCAGGAGAGAACCAAGAACTGGTTCGGTTTCTTACTCTGTGATTCTTAAGCGGGGCATGTTTATCAGACATAGAGGTAACAATAGAAGAGAAAAAAGCAAAGGCTAAAACCGGGTCCAGAATGCAGCAAGTGGATAAAAGCTCAGAGTGATCTAAGTCAAGGATAAAAGCTTGCTGTGAGAAATGTTTATAATTTCTCTTAGAGATTATACAGGGATCACAGTGTTTCAGCCTGGTATCTCTAATACAAGCAATAGGGCAGTGGTCACTGATATCATTTGCAAAAACCCCACTGGCTGTGTATTTATGGGGGGTATTTGTTAGAATAATATCTAGTAGAGTAGATTTCACTGGGTTCTTAAAGTTGGGACGGGTTGGTTTAGTCAGCTGAGTTAGATTTAGTTCAGTACAAATGTCTTTTAATTTATCGGATACTGGGGAGAGCCAATCCAGGTTAAAATCTCCCAAAATCAGTAATTCAGAGTTTGCATAATTAGACAGTATATCAGATAATTTGCATAGAGTACAAGGAGGAGCTGAGGGGGGGCGATATACCCCTGCTAGAGTTAGCTGAGCGTTATGACCAAGTACCACATTTAAAACTAGACATTCATATTGCTTTGGGACAGAGGTTGATATGGACACAGAAGCATTCAAGCAGCATTTCAAATCAAATCAAATCAAATTTTATTTGTCACATACACATGGTTAGCAGATGTTAATGCGAGTGTAGCGAAATGCTTGTGCTTCTAGTTCCGACCATGCAGTAGTATCTAACAAGTAATCTAACAATTTCACAACAACTACCTTATACACACAAGAGTAAAGGAATGAATACGAGTATGTACATATAAATATATGGATGAGCGATGGCTGACCGGCATAGGCAAGATGCAGTAGATGGTATGGAGTACAGTATATACACATATATATGAGATGAGTAATGTAGGATATGTAAACATTATATAAATGGCATTGTTTAAAGTGGCTAGTGATACATTATTTCATCCAATTATAATTATTAAAGTGGCTAGAGATTTGGGTCGATGACCTAACGGCATAGGCAAGATACAGTAGATGGTTTAGAGTACAGTGTATACATTTGATATGAGTATGTCGGATACGTAAACATTATATACAAAATTGTTTAAAGTGGCTAGTGATACATTTGTTACATCCAATTCCTATGTATAAAGTGGCTAGAGATTTAAGTCAGTATGTTGGCAGCAGCCACTCAATGTTAGTGATGGCTGTTTAACAGTCTGATGGCCTTGAGGTAGAAGCTGTTTTTCAGTCTCTCGGTCCCAGCTTTGATGCACCTGTACTGACCTCGCCTTCTGGATGATAGCGGGGTGAACAGGCAGTGGCTCGGGTGGTTGTTGTCCTTGATGATCTTTTTGGCCTTTCTGTGACATCGGGTGGTGTAGGTGTCCTGGAGGGCAGGTAGTTTAACCCCGGTGATGCGTTGTGCAGTCCTCACTACCCTCTGGAGAGCCTTACGGTTGTGGGCGGAGCAGTTGCCGTACCAGGCGGTGATACAGCCCGACAGGATGCTCTCGATTGTGCATCTGTAAAAGTTTGTGAGTGATTTTGGTGACAAGCCAAATTTCTTCAGCCTCCTGAGGTTGAAGAGGCGCTGTTGCGCATTCTTTACCACGCTGTCTGTGTGGGTGGACCAATTCAGTTTGTCCGTGATGTGTACGCCGAGGAACTTAAAACTTTCCACCTTCTCCACTACTGTCCCCTCGATGTGGATAGGGGTGCTCCTCTCCTGTTTCCTGAAGTCCACGATCATCTCCTTTGTTTTGTTGACATTGAGTGAGAGGTTATTTTCCTGACACCACACTCCGAGGGCCCTCACCTCCTCTCTGTAGGCCGTCTCGTCGTTGTTGGTAATCAAGCCTACCACTGTAGTGTCGCCAGCAAACTTGATGATTGAGTTGGATGCGTGCTTGGCCACGCAGTCATGGGTAAACAGGGAGTACAGGAGAGGGCTGAGAACGCACCCTTGTGGGGCCCCAGTGTTGAGGATCAGCGGGGTGGAGATGTTGTTTCCTACCCTCACCACCTGGGACCGGCCCGTCAGGAAGTCCAGGACCCAGTTGCACAGGGCTGGGTCGAGACCCAGGGTCTCGAGCTTAATGACGAGCTTGGAGGGAACTATGGTGTTAAATGCTGAGCTGTAGTCGATGAACAGCATTCTTACATAAGTATTCCTCTTGTCCAGATGGGTTAGGGCAGTATGCAGTGTGATTGCGATTGCGTCGTCTGTGGACCTATTGGGACGGTAAGCAAATTGGAGTGGGTCCAGGGTGTCTGGCAGGATGGAGGTGATATGATCCTTGACTAATCTCTCAAAGCACTTCATGATGACGGAAGTGAGTGCTACGGGGCGATAGTCATTTAGCTCAGTCACCTTAGCTTTCTTGGGAACAGGAACAATGGTGGCCCTCTTGAAGCATGTGGGAACAGCAGACTGGGATAGGGACTGATTGAATATGTCCGTAAACACACCAGCCAGCTGGTCTGCGCATGCTCTGAGGACACGGCCAGGGATGCCATCTGGGCCGGCAGCCTTGCGAGGGTTAACACATTTAAATGTTTTTTCTCACATTGGCTGCGGTGAAGGTGACACCGCAGGTTTTGGTAGCGGGCCGTGTCGGTGGCACTGTATTGTCCTCAAAGCGAGCAAAGAAGTTGTTTAGTTTGTCTGGGAGCAGGACGTCATGGTCCGCGACGGGCTGGTTTTCTTTTTGTAGTCCGTGATTGACTGTAGACCCTGCCACATTCCTCTTGTGTCTGAGCCATTGAATTGTGACTCTACTTTGTCTCTATATTGACGCTAGCTTGTTTGATTGCCTTGCGGAGGGAGTAGCTGCACTGTTTGTATTCAGTCATGTTTCCGGTAGCCTTTACCTGGTTAAAAGCAGTGGTTCGCGCTTTCAGTTTTGCGCGAATGCTGCCATCAATCCATGGTTTCTGGTTGGGGAAGGTTTTGATATTTGCTATGGGTACAACATCACCAATGCATTTGCTAATAAACTTCGCTCACCGAATCAGCGTATACATCAATGTTGTTGTCAGATGCTATCCGGAACATATCCCAGTCCACGTGCTCGAAGCAATCTTGAAGCATGGAATCAGATTGGTCGGACCAGCGTTGAACAGACCTGAGAACGGGCGTTTCCTGTTTTAGTTTCTGTTTGTAGGCTGGGAGCAACAAAATGGAGTCATGGTCAGACTTGCGAAAGGAGGGCGGAGAATAGCCTTGTATGCATCACGGAAGTTGGAATAACAGTGGTCCAGGATTTTACCAGCCCGGGTGGCACATTTGATATGCTGGTAAAATTTCGGGAGCCTTGTTCTTAAATTAGCCTTATTAAAATCCCCAGCCACAATAAATGCAGCCTCAGGATATGTGGTTTCCAGTTTACATAGAGTCCGATGAATTTCTTTCAGTGCCGTCGATGTATTAGCTTGAGGGGGGATGTACACGGCTGTGATTATAATCGAAGAGAATTCTCTTGGTAGATAATGCGGTCTGCATTTGATTGTAAGGAATTTTACATAAATCGCAATACCACCACCTCTACCAACTCTATCAGCTCTATAAATATTGAACCCAATCAACTGAACATCTGAATCAGGCACAGAATCACACAGCCACGATTCAGATACAATCAGTATGTCAACATTTGATTGTGAGACCAAAATGTCAATAAAGTCCAACTTTTGGATCAGGCTTCTAGTGTTCAAATGAATTATTCCAATGCCATTGCCACGGGAATTCATATCACATGGAGTATCCAAGGTAGCACCTGAAGCTGCACTGGATGAGCAATAAACCCTTTTCGAGCTATTGACAGAGCTCAATTTTATGGGGACAAGATACCTACTAACAATACCTCTCTGCATGTGAGTAGTATTCGCAATGCGGTGACTGGACAATAATCTAGGAATTGCAAAAAGGTTGTTAACTGTAGTTTGTTCCATATTTGCAATTGGGGGACTAATGAATGAAACTGGGAGAGGAGCTGTCTGATAGGGGAGAGTACAATCCCAAAAAGTCAACCCCCCCCGAAGATACACAACGTCAGGTATCAAAGGCTCTACATGAAGCAAGAGTAAGAGACATGTTGGTGGAGAGGATGCTGGAGCCATACCTGTTAAGATGTAAATTGTCCCGAAGAAATAGGCCTGGTCGGTCTGTAAAAGCTGCAAAGTTATCCACAAAGGGAATTCCCATCGTGCAGCAGTATCCCTTTAGCCAGGTGTGTAATTGGCGTATACGACTTAAAAACCATATCCGTGTAGCGTGGGGATGGAAATGGACCAGAAATAATGCACTGCTTCCCAGATTCCAGTAGCGTATTTATCAATGTTTTAAAATCGGCTCTCAATTTCTCTGACTGCTGGAGTTTAATGTCATTTGACCCAGCGTGGACAATGACAGTTGAAGCGGCGGAGTTCTTGCTAATAAGTAGCGGTAGCAAGGAGTTTAGGTCGGGGATCCTAGCTCCAGGGTAACACAAGGTCTCAGCTTTCCGGATTGAAACATTTCGGACCATGGATGAACCCACCACAATAACGGAAGGACTACAGATGGGTTTATTGGGTAAATGGCGGGGCCTCTCCCGGGTGATCTGTCTCCTAGCAGGTTGAGGGGGGCTAGCTGCTAAAATTGACGACCTAGTGGCGGGCAAGGAGCGCAGATGAGTGTGCTTGGGCACTTCCACCTGAGAGTGAGATGGCAGCAGTAGAGATGTAGCGGAGGGACCCTGTACAGTATGATGGGAATGCACTTCCAGGTCTTCCAGGACCCTGAATCTCCTCCCCAGTTGTAGCACCTCCGAAACGTTTGATGGATTCCGTTTCCTGGAGTGCTTTACTCCCCGGACAGGAACAGACCGGGCCCTTCGGTTTAGCTCCCAGCCTGGGCCACAGCTCATTCAAGGGAACCGAATGGAGTTTCTCCGTTACAGGCTCCCCAGAAGTGGAGGTGCCGAGCCAGGGGCAGGTAACGTCGTCGATTTTGGTTTGAGCAACCATGGAGTCCAGGAGTTCTTCGTCCTCCTTGATCTGGCGCAGGACAGATACTCTCCCCTCCAGCTCAGCGACTCTCTGGCTCAGGTACTGGCAGGAGGTACATCCAGGGGGGAGCGAAGCCATGACAGACAGGTATACTCTAGACACCTGTCTAGGGTCGCGGCTAGATATTAGCTGGTAGCCAGTTAGCTAGCTAGCTTTTGATGAGGTTCCAGTTCTTAAGTATAAAAACAGCAGATCCGTACCACATTGAGTGAAGCGGGTTGCAGGTGAGTATATATTAGTTACTGGTATGCCTGCAGTCGGGAAGGCCACAGTTTGAGCAGTATACGCCAAATATACAGCTTGTTGTGTTGTGGCCACAGACATGTAATCCATAGAAGGGTTTTGTAACCTCTTACCCTGGCAACTTGACTGTTAAACTCATGGGTACACTACCAATGGATGCTAGTCCTGACTTGAATGGGAACTGCCATCTATGGATATTATTTCTATGGTTGGTTGTGGCTGTTGGTTTACCATTTGCAGATTTCAAAATGCAATCGCAGGAAAAACATCCAGTTGGGAGAGAGACGAGGGAGGATCCAGTTGGGAGAAATGAGAGATGAGGAGAGAGAAGGGTGGAGAGAGACAGGGTATAGAGAGGCAAGCAAAGAAGAGACATGGGGAGAGAGACGAGGGGAGAGAGAGACGATACTACCTCTAGGCTCTAAATACAGGGTGGAGAGCGAACATGCATGTACAACGACAAACACAGACCAAATTAAATTAACTTATTTACTTTTCAACTAGGGTCATGAAGTCCACCACTGGAACCGCAAGCATCCGTAGACCGAGACAGACAGAGACAGATAGACATACAGACATGAGGCCACAGAAGTTTGCTTCCCCAAATTCCCCACACCTAAACAGACCCAGACTCAGATTGTATAACACACACCACAACACTACGAGTCTCATCCTTCACCCAGTTCCATAAAAATCTGAGGTGGAATCCCGGGTCAGCTTTGGTTCCACTTTCTTCTTTAACCTACAGAACCCAGCCAGACACATGTTCATTTTGGGAGTGTACTGTATTCCTTTAGAGATTTAGTTTTCCCCTCGTTGCCATAGGATCTGTCTGGTTGGCAACCGGCCAAGTCATGAGCCACAGAGCCAGTGATGCTAGTTTGTTTTTACTCCAGTGATGTAGCTGTGTAGTCCTGTGGTGTTTTTATGTCAATGATGTAGTGATGTAATCGTGTACTGCTGTGGTCCTGTCACTCAATAGTCGTGTAGTCCAGTGATGTTTTACACTAGTGATGTAATCGTGTAGTTGTGTAGTCCTGTGGTCCTGTCACTCAATAGTTGTGTAGTCCAGTGATGTTTTACACTAGTGATGTAATCTTGTAGTTGTGTAGTCCTGTGGTCCTGTCACTCATTAGTCATGTAGTCCAGTGATGTTTTACACTAGTGATGTAATTGTGTAGTTGTGTAGTCCTGTGGTCCTGTCACTCAATAGTCCTGTAGTCCAGTGATGTTTTACACTAGTGATGTAATGGTGTAGGTGTGTAGTCCTGTGGTCCTGTCACTCAATAGTCATGTAGTCCAGTGATGTTTTACACTAGTGATGTAATTGTGTAGTTGTGTAGTCCTGTGGTCCTGTCACTCAATAGTCATGTAGTCCAGTGATGTTTTACACTAGTGATGTAATGGTGTAGTTGTGTAGTCCTGTCACTCAATAGTCCTGTAGTCCAGTGATGTTTTACACTAGTGACGTAATGGTGTAGTCCTGTGGTCCTGTCACTCAATAGTCATGTAGTCCAGTGATGTTTTACTACAGTGAAGTTGTCCTGTGGTGTTTTTACTCCATTGATATAGTCCTGCTGTGGCTATTGAGGTTTTACAGTAACTCCAGTAATGAAGTCTTGTGATACTGTGGTCCTGTCACTCAGAATTAGATTTATACAGAAAACCAATAGCTAGTTAACCTGCTGGGTACACTGTTGATCGACTGTCTGCTCCTCGGGGCTACACTGTGGCTACCTGGCATGGATTGACTAGTCCCCGAGTAACACTGTGACATTTGGACATATAGCTGATTAGCTCATACAATTCCTTTCGTTGACTCATCAATAAGGATCTTTGATTTCCCCAGCAAGTATACTGTTGTAGATCACTACTGTGTAACAGTGGGTGGTTAGATCAGATAACAGAACACTCCTAGTATGTGACTCAGACCTCCACAGAGACCATCAAGCCATTCTCCCTATGCTGCCGTAGGCTTATTTGTTGGGTGGAGTAACATTTGTCATGGTTGGCATCTGTGACTGGGTGCAACCCCCGCCTCCAGCACTGCCCAGTACCTGCACTCACATCTGTGCCCCCACCTCTTTTCCGTATTTTCCTTCTCTCCCTCTCCATTCCCTCTCTCCCATAAAAATATCATTATTTCTACACCCCCCTCCCTCCCTCAGGGGACTCCTTCTCACCTTACTACCCCCCTCCGCCTCCACCCCTCCCCCTTCTCTAATTGCCGGACCCTTGTGAACACCTGTGCTCTGTGCTCGTTAGGCTCATTAGCAGCAGGGAAGGTGTTAGAGGAGTGCTGGTAGCGGGCATGCTCTCTGCCAGATAGATCCACATCACACTGGCTAATTATCCAGCATAAGTATGTAGTCTGCTGTATGTTACTGGATTTCTATCATAATAATTACAGGACTATGACTTAGTGTTGTTGTTGATCTTGATCCTGTAAATAATTAGCATATACAGTAATTGGTGATTAAATACTTTGCAGGGAGGTAATGCAATTAGAGCCATACCTCTGGTTTGAGTGTTTCATAGTATCTTCATATTATCTTGTTTTTAGCATTTATCCAAAAACCCAGTTAATTTCACCATAGGCTTTGGCCAACAAGTTAGTTCCTACAAAAATAAGCCATTACTAATGCTCTCTATTCCAACACGTTGTTATGAATTTACTATTTTGCCTGTTGCTTGCTTGCTTTGCGTGTTTATTCCAATGTGTGTGAGTGTGTGAAGAGAAGATGACCAAATAACTTAGCAGTGCATCTCTCACCTCACACTCTTGTTTCTTTCTGTCTCTCCACAGTGACTGTCTCCACCAGTACGTATTTTGATGGTCTGCTGGTGACCGGTCTCTACACGTCCACTCCTGTCCAGTCTGCTCCTATCCCTGGTCCTGCTGCCTTCGGCTTCGGTAAGTCAACCTATCAGTTCTTGACATCCTCAGTAACAATATGATAACCAATGAATGACATCTACTATGAAGCTTAGACCTAAAATATGAACAATCATCTGAATATTCCATAGTAGACTATTATATGATTTCCTTTCCTTGATCAGCAGTTACTGGCAAATCACTTCCTCCCTATGGTTACAGAACAATGCATAAATGAATGAAAGGAAACCACTTTAGTGTAATAAGATCCCAGGTTCTCCCAGTTCCTCCTCCACAGGCCTCTGATCCCAGTCCAGACTCAGTTAGACTGCTCACAGCCCAAAGAACACAAACAGCGCATCAGACAGGCTATGATGGATGAGACTGGGGTTGAGTCTAGGGTTGATGTGGCCTGGGGTTGGGGTTGATACACTCTTGCTGTTTGATGGTAGAACAAAACAGAGATCCGTCCATAGATGGGGGATATACCAGAGGTACTATATGTTCTGTTAAATTATGTGGGAAACACATTCTAAACCACAGGAGAAATCACATCGATCATACTGACTGACAATTCATCCTCAGCTAGTGTACAGGACAAGCAGTCATATGTACACAAAAGGTCATGCAGCTTTTCTTAGGAACTGCTTTTGGAACTTTCCAAAGATTGGATTATGGGAAGTTCTGTGAAAACATGTCTGTAATGTCATAGCTTTATCTCTACCATCAGCGTTAAAAAATGAAAAATGTAATGACTGGATTCTGCAATGCAATAGCTGTATAGCTACCACTGGGCATGGGTTTGACATCTTTTATAAAAGGTCAAGGAATGAATTCTTGCTTACTTAGTAATTCATCGTCTTTGTGCCTGCTGGCGCTTGAGGCTGAAACGATAGCACTCCAATTCTGACTGTTTTGCAGCCTGTCCCTAGGACTGAATTCACAGGAATCCCATGTACATAGTTAATCAATTTGGTCTAACAGAGAAACTCAGTTGTAAGAAATGTAAAGCACAAAGGATAATGTAGTCTATGAGTTGAACTGAGAAGGTCCCTGAATTGAGATATCAGCGGATGGGAGCCCAGTGTGCCAGGATGGAGGTCTCCTGTGGTCATAATGGACCCACACAGAGATCAGGGCTCTAGTCCCAGAACTGTGCCCAAACTGTCCACTCTGTCTTTTCCTCCGTCACTGGAGTTCTTTACAACCCTGATTTTGGGGAAGGCATCCAAGCTTTGGGCCTCCAACATTGTGTCACCTTTGCTTCACAGAGACGTATTGAGCTGTGACTCATTAATTTCAAGATTGTTGGGACAAACTGACAGACAATTGGGTAGCTGCCCATTCTGCCAGCCTCATCCTCTGCAGGAAAAGTTCCACAGTGGTAGTCACTAGACTAGTCAGTCATCCACTCTCAGCTGAAGAGCTCTACTGGGGCGGGAGTTGTCCAGAGCGCCACATTTTTGGGGAATTGTATTCTGGCTCCTCCTATAAAACAAAGTAGCCTATCACCGGAACAGATTCACACACCAAGGCAAAAAAGGTTGATCAAAGCAGAATGAAGGCGGGATCTGCATTGAATAGCAATGGCTATTGGGAATTCATTTTCTGATTTGGCTTTGTTCAAGTTTATTTGCCGCTAGTCTGTGAATCTGTGCGTGACAGTAGGCTGTCAGTTCGAGATTGTGCAGATTGAAAATGGGCCAGCTTGAATGCGTATGATGCGCTGTTGCAAGTTGTCAAATTAGGGTTTGTAAGGTCATGAAAAGGCATGTATTTCATAATTTTTGTAATGTATTTAATGAAGGAACACTTAAATATTAGCCTATCAATCAATGAAAAATCGACATATCAGCCATCATCAGAATGACTCTTTAGTGCGTGTCTGTGTGTGCACGACATTTCACCAACAGGTACAGTATACTGACAGACACACTAACTAGATAAGATAGGCAATTCAAAACATAGCTTGTAGCAGTTATCTTGTTTCATAACTATAGCCAACTAAGAATCAAGGTCGATGTCGCATTCTTTCTACTGAACAAATATGCACCGTTGAAAAACTGGGATTCAGTAGCCATGTAATTGTGACAACGTAGCATAATTGAATTAATAACTTGATGTGCATAGATCTCCCCTGAAACAAATATTTTTGCCGTATATATAAACATGTCTAGTTAGATACCTAGCTTTGAAGTAGCCTACCTTATCCATTTGATCCCTGATTCATTGAATGAGGGAATCATTTGATAAAAACAAAAGTATTTGGTTGTAATGTTGCAATATTTTATATCAAGGGTAGCAACCATCCTCCAGGATAGCTACTGGGTGTGGGGCTTTTGTTCAAGCCCGGGTCTGAACATATTGTAGCCTAAAAATCAGCTGCTCAACAGGATCTAGATAAGCAGACTTGGGTGTTTCAGGGCTGGATCAAAAGCCAAGCCTGCACACTCAGTAGCTCTACAGATCGAGGGTTGACCACATGTTGACAACTTTGTGGGGGGGTTGAGTGTCTTGATCAATGGCACAATGGCAGGAGATGGAATGACTACATGGGATCAGACACAGCAGTCTTCAAGTGTCAATAATGCTTACTTTTTCATGTAGGCTATAATAAAAGTCATGAAAATGTGGTTAAAAGTCATGGACAAGTCATGGAAAATGTGTATGAACCATTAAAATAATCAGAGGTCTCTATAGCATTCCATTTGTGAATTTTGGTGAACATTATCTAATGGACGGACTTGGAAAAAGACAGCTTCTGCACTTCTTTCATCTCAAGTCAAGCACTGACTGTATGTGTTCAGTGGCTCTGCTCTGATTCCTCTAGTCTAGTTCTCTCTCTCTCTCTCTCTCTCTCTCTCTCAGGATGGAGAGGGAGGACCGTTTTAGAAAAAGAAAAAAATTTAAGAAGAGTAACAGAGTGGCAGACAGAGACATATTCTGTCTGTATGTGTTCTTTAACCGATTCATGTCTGTAGTGGGGTAATATTTGATATGTGTACTGTATATTATCTATATCTCACATGTGACCCATTTCATCCAACCTTGTTCCATGGGCCGGATAGAGGAGAAGAGAGAGAACAACAGACCTTCATTCCATTTATATCAGATCTGACTTGTTTGTATTCAAAATCAGTTGTTGACCAATCCACAGACCAAACCAAAGGTAATAATAACTAAATCGGATCCAATCGGATCGAACCAGCCAACGTCCATCTGTGTGTGATGACCTGAGGGGGTGGGCTGGGTGCAATAGAGAGAAGACAGCATTCCCGAGAAGACAATTCCATAAAGTGTCATAAGAGTTCACTCACAACTACATGTAATCACAGAGATCACACATCCATGTACTGTACCTCATACACAGAGAAACCCAGGTAGACACACACACAAACACAGAAATGCTGCCATGCCTATTTCTATCACTCCCTCTGAAAAACAATACACACTACATTCTCCATAAAATGAAAAAAAGCCTTAGAGCCTGAACTTTTACTGGGTTGTAAGAACTCAACACCCACTCATTGTCAGATTAGCAAGAGTGTGATGGGGAGGCAGGGGTGCCAGTTTGGGAGGGACTGTAGTATGTGTCTAACTGTGACATTGCTTTCCGATTCATTATACACACTCTGGGATCCTATATAGAATTGAATCACTTCTGTTTAGTTATTTGTGTGCGTGCGTGTGTGTGTGTGTTTGAGTGACAAGAGGTACCAGTTAGGGCAGACTGCAGTACAGTATGCCAATGCCATGGTTATATGGCCTCTGGTTTGAGCCTTGCGTGTGTGACATGGGGTTAGCTTAGTGCTTAAAACTGGGACTTGTATTTCACCCAAACAGCAGCCCTGCCTTTTTTTAAACTGGGAGATTGGGCTGGAGAAATGTAAATTATAACTCATAAAAATGTATAGCAATGCCTGTAAATATCCCAAATAGTGCCTTTAACTCCTACTGTATGTAGCTCTGAGCTGAGGTCCAGGCTCTGCGCTAGCCCATGGGTGGCTGGCTCACCACAGCACTTTATACTTTATGGTGTAGTAATTAGCATGCTACGCTACCTCTGTTCTACGGTTAGCCACATGGCAACACGCTGGAACAGAAAACAATGTTATGTTAGGCAGCCAGGCACCATTCAGAGAGGTAACATAGTGTCAATTGACTGTGGTCTTTATGGAAGTTTAAGTGTAGTGTAGTGTATTCACAGGACCCATAGTTTGTGCCGTACTGCAAGGAGAGACAACGTAGATAGACACAATGCAGTATAAATGATTATTTATTTACTTTTTTACTATTTATTTTACAACGTGGCAATATCTTGTTAGAGACATTTGTATTGTGTGGTTTTATACGTTAAGTCATTGTCTGTGAGCTCATGTGTGTTCCTGTGCTCGTCCACTTTTAGAACGGATGTCTTTCTTTACACACCTTGTTGCCAGAAAAGCAGCATGAGATTTAAACTGAGTGAGCTGCCTGATCATTTCAAGAATGTCCCTTCTTTTGACTTCCATTAAAAAGCCCTTTCTTTCCATTCCAAGGCTTTTGGCTTCTAAAGGGAACTCACACAGTTTATATTTGCCCTTTAAAATTGGCATCGTCCTTAATGGGTTTGTGTGCATGCATGCTTGTGTGAATTGTAATTTATGTGCGATTCACACACCGAACGCAGAAGCACACACACACCCACAAAAACACAGAATTAAACAGAAGTGATTACATTATATATGTTTCGCAGATGCATCACCATTCAATGAAACAAAGAACGCCTCTGTAATGTCACATCTGGTGTCATGCATTTGGAAAGGAAGGTAAAGGATTCTGTAAGGCTCTCTGCAGTCAACTGCTGATTAAGCAGGCAGATTGCTCAAGAATGACTTTGAAATTGGATGTCCCATGTCCTGAGGACGTCGGGGAAGTCAAATTAGTAAAATCATGAGATTTTGTTGTGATCAAGAAAGCGCTTTGCAAATGTCACAGAGACAGAAAAATAAGTAGGGCAGAAACATTAAAAGAGAGAGAGGGAGAGAGAGCGAGAGATGGAGGACAGAGAGAGAGAGAGAGAGAGAGATGGAGGACAGAGAGAGAGAGATGGAGGACAGAGAGAGAGAGAGAGAGAGATGGAGGACAGAGAGAGAGAGAGATGGAAGAGAGAGAGAGAGAGAGAGATTGAGGACAGAGAGAGAGAGATGGAGGGCAGATGGAGGACAGAGAGAGGGAGAGGGAGAGAGATGGAGGACAGAGATGGAGGACAGAAATGGAGGACACAAGCACAAAGCAAAATGCAGTGCTATCTGGCCCTAAATCGACAGTACACCATGGCAAACTATTTGACCATGGTTACTGATCAAAACCTTAGAAAAACCTTGACAAAGTACAGGCTCAGTGAGCACAGCCTTGCCATTGAGAAGGGTCGACACAGGAAAACCTGGCTCCCTGTAGAGGAAAGGCTGTGCAACCACTGCACCACAGCAGAACCTGAGACAGAGCTGCATTTCCTGACAACATGTCAAAAATATAAAACAATTAGAGAGTGTCATTTCCCCAAATTTGAAACCCTTATTCAAGGTTTCAAAGACCTCTCTGATGAGAATAGGCTATCCGTCCTGATGGGGGGAGAGGAAGCAGAAAGCTGTGGGTTGGCAGAGCACTAAATTGTTGCCTGCCATAAGATGAGGGACAGTGTCTGACAGACCAATCAACCTGCACATGTCCTCTACTGTATGCTTAGTGTTATTGTTTAATGTGTGGTTATTTTGACCCTTGGTTATTGTTGTTACTGTTGTCCTGTTGACAATTTTGATTGTTATTATTTTCATATTGTAAATATCCCAAGTAAGCTTTGGCAATATGTACATTGTTACGTCATGCCAATAAAGCGAATTGAATTGGAGGACAGCGAGAGAGATGGAAGACAGATGGAGGACAGAGATGGAGGACAGAGAGAGATGGAGGACAGATGGAGGACTGAGAGAGAGAGGGAGAGAGATGGAGATGGAGGACAGAGAGAGAGAGATGGAGATGGAGGACAGAGAGAGATGGAGATGGAGGACAGAGAGAGAGAGGGAGAGAGATATGAAGGACAGGGAGAGGGGGAGAGAGAGAGAGGACAGAGAGAGGACAGAGAGATAGAGAGAGAGATGGAGGACAGAGAGAGAGAGATGGGGGACAGAGAGAAGGAGAGGGAGAGAGATATACAGGACAGAGGGAGAGAGATATGGAGGACAGGGAGAGAGAGGGGGAGAGAGAGAGATGGAGGACAGATGGAGGACAGAGAGAGAGAGAGAGATGGAGGACTGAGAGAGATGGAGATGGAGGACTGAGAGAGATGGAGGACAGAGAGAGAAGGAGAGGGATATGAAGGACAGAGAGAGAGAGGGAGAGAGATGGAGGACAGAGAGAGAGGGAGAGAGATGGAGGACAGAGAGAGAGAGGGAGAGAGATATGGGGGACAGAGAGAGAGAGGGAGAGAGATATGGGGGACAGAGAGAGAGAGAGAGGGAGAGAGATATGGAGGACAGAGAGAGAGAGAGAGGAGAGAGATATGGAGGACAGAGAGAGAGAGATGGAGATGGAGGACAGAGAAAGAGAGATGAAGGACAGAGAGAAGGAAAGAGAGGGATGACAGAAAGCAGATATGTGAAATTGCAGAAAATGGTTAAAAGATGAGTATGAGGGTATAACAAGAACGTGACTGATGAAAACCAGACAGCTAGAGGGAATTAGTGAGAGAGGCAGAGGAAAGAGTTAGGAGAGAGGGAATTTGAAAGATTAGAGGGAGGAGTGGAAAGAGAGAAAAGAGGATGGGGTGGGAGGGTAAGCAGCATTCCATCATTCCCAGTGACAGTGTGTGTGATTGGTGTTGCTGCAGCAATGCTAAGTGGGATGGAACCTTCAGTCATTGATGGATGTCTCATTTGGAGCACTCTGTTTATATTCTCCTTAATTTGCATTTCAGGAGGTATTTGTGAGGCGTGTTTGGTACCTGCGAGAGAAGATCAGTCAAACACGCACACACTGTGACAAAGTGCACCTCTTAACAGCCCCTCCACACACACCCAGATTAAAAAATAAATAACTGATTAAAAATCCCTCTGCACCTTGACCTGTGGTTGAGGGGTGACACACGCAGGCACACTTCCTCTCTCTCTCGGTCTCTCTTCCTCTCCCTCTTTCCCTCTGTCTCTCACAAGCACAGGCACACGCACACGCACACATACACATACACACACACACACACATACACACTTACACACACACTAATCATAGTGAAGGATGAAGGTCAGTGTCAGGGCCCTCTCTGCTGTAGAGTCAGATTGGATGTCAGTTAGCTGTCGGGGAGATGAGAGATGGCAACCCATCATGAAACGCTACCTGGTGTGTTAGATGATAGACGATAGGTTCCGAAGTGTCTTCTGTCCTTACAGTCGCAGGAGAGAGTGAGGGGGAGAGGAAGAGAGAGAGAGAGAGCAACACTGTGTCTGTATGCTTCTCGCATGCTTCCATCAGAGCATCCAAGTGGAGAAAGATGGCAGGAGATAATGCTGAGAGAAGGTAGGGAAAAAGAGAGAGGGAGTAGAAAGTAAACAGTGGAGGGGTAGAGCAGAGAGGGGGATAGAGTTGGGAGGGGTGTGGGAGGAGAGGGAACTGGTTCCCATGTGGTTCGGAGCTGCCAGTCCCTGTGAGACTTCAAAAGCTCGGCTCTCTCTGTGATCAAGCTGCTACATGCACGCACACACACACACACACACACATACACGCGCGCACGCACGCACGCAAGCACACACAGACACACACATATATACATACTGTACATACACACAGATTCATACTCATACCCACTCTCCCTGTGATCAAGTTGCTCCCTGACTCTGGGCTCAGAGAACCCTGACTGTGCCACTTAGAGAAGGATGAATGCTCCCACACACATATATATACACACACACACACACGCACACACCATTGACAAACTGTAATGATTCCCTGTTGAAGGAAATCATTTTGTTAGGGGATTTCAATACTGATGTCTTCAGAAAGAATAGCCCAACCCACAATGTATTGATGCACTTTTGTAGATCACTTGCTCTGACCCAAATGATAAAAGATCCCACCAGGATATGTGAAACAATGCAAAGTACGATTGACCTAATATTGGTGCCTGTTAAATCTAAAATATCGCAGAGTGGTGTAATAGTCTATGGAATCAGTGATCATGTTATTACATTTTGTACAAGGAGGATATTTTAAGATATATTTAAGTGTCACATAACTGTTAGAATCAGAGGACTCCAAAAATAGTGTTGAAAAGTTTAGGGAGGAAGTGGGTAAAATTGACTGGTCACCTGTGTTTGGATAGTGTAGGGGTAGTAGATTCCTTGATGTGGTGAATGTGATGGCTCCCATTAGACGGGTCAGGGTAAAGCAGAGATCTAGCCCTTGGTTTAATCAGGAGATTCTAGAATCTATCCAAGCAAGGAATAAGGCATTTAAAACATGTAAGAACTCTCAAGAGCAGCCTGATTTTGTCCGATATAAACGTCACAGAAACGAAGCACAGAGCAGGATGGATGAGGCTGAGGGGTTACTTTGCTGAGAAAATAATTGAGCACAAAAATGACCCTAAAAATCTTTGGAAATCATTTAAGGAACTAGGCTGTAGCAGGACTACCAAAACCAAACTAAACAGTATTGGACTGAACATCAGGGGGAAGATGGTATATGAAAAAGCAGAGGTTGCCAATATATTCAACTCTTTGTTTTACTTCTGTTGCCAGCAAGCTGGTTAGCCAGCTGCCCACCAGTTCTGGTTTGTATGGAAGCAACCAAGTCAAGAAGTATTATGTAGAGTTCGGGGTTCAGCCACAAAGGTAGCAACAGGTAGCAACAGCCAAAATAGTCAGTATGCTGTCAGAGCTTAAATGCTCCAAAGTCACAGGCCTGTATAATATTCCTCCAAGGTTTCTTATAGATTCTGCTGAGCAAATTGGCCCTTGTATTACGCACATCGTTAATCTCTCTCTAGAACAAGGCATCTTTCCCAGGGACATAAAACAAGCTACATTTATACCTCTGTAGAAGAAAGGGATAAAGTCTGACCCTGGGAATTATAGGCCTGTATCTATCCTCTATATCATCAAAGATCCTGGATAGAGTTGTACATGAGCAAATGTATGAATGAATATGTTAACAAGTATAATATATGATTTTCAGTCGGGTTTTAGAAAAACATACTCCACTGATTCATGTCTACTTTACTTGACTGACTTCATCAGGAAAGAGATTGATGGGGGAATTCTCTGTGGAATGGTACTGCTTGACCTACAGAAGGCGTTTGATACAGTTAACCACTGTCTCCTAATCTCCAGACTTGAGGCACTGGGGTTAAGCAGTATCCCTATAGGCTGGGTAAAGTCTTATTTATCAGGAAGGGAGCAACTAGTAGAGGTTAATGGTTCATTGTCTCAGGCAAAACCAATGAGTTGTGGCATTCCGCAGGGGAGCGTGCTTGGGCCTCTGCTGTTTTTATTGTATATTAACGATATGAAAGATGCTTGTTCTAGCCATCTTTTTCTTTATGCGGATGACACTACACTTCTGGTGTCTCACAAAAGTAAAACTATGTTGGAGAGCATACTTAGCACAGAGCTTACTAACATTAGCAAATGGCTTGGAGATAATAATAATTTTTGGATCCAGACCTAAATTGAGTAGGTCCTCTGAAATCAGAGTGGAGCTAGGGGGTGAGGTGCTGACTAAAATCTCTGTTAGCTACCTGGAATGTATGGAAGCTTGGGAGGCGTGAGCATGGCCAATAAAGTGCTAGGGAAGGTTAATGCCAGGACTACATTTTTGTCTAGAAAGTCCAAGCTGCTTGATAAGGACTCCATGAAAGTGCTAGCCACTGCCATCATTCAATGCCATTTTGACTATGCTAGTACTTCCTGGTTTGGGGGCTTATCTAAACCTATGAAGGGGAAGCTCCAGATAGCCCAGAATAAGGTAGGGTAGTATTGAAGGTGAGTCCACGTACTCACATAGGCAGGAGCTGCTTTCAGGAACTAAACTGGCTGCCTGTTGAGGCTAGGGTGTCCCAGATTAGACTAGGTTCGGTTTACAGGAGTATTTATGGTCCTGTGCCCAGATATCTAAGTGATTACTTTCCTCGTGTTAAAGATGCACACAATCACAGCACCAGGTCAGGTGTTGCTGATGTGTGCTTATACAGGTTCAGGAGTAATGCTGGGAAAGGTACTGTCTTGTATACTGGAGCCTCAGAATGGAATGAGTTGCCTCTGCACATAAAAACAACATCCTCTCTGGGCAGCTATAAAAATAAAGTAAAAATATGTTTGAGGTCTTCTGTGCCCAAATGAATAACCCCTATGATGTAAATGCAATGATGAGATAGATGTTCTTCTCTGTTTTTGTTTTATTATTTCACTGCCATACTGTGTTTAACTGTGTTCGATCTTGTCTAGCGATCTTGTCTCAAGAGGACCACAATGGAAATAAGTCCCCGACTTTATTGTGTGTTATCCTCCATGATTTAACATTGGAAATAAGTTCCATACTCTATTGTGTGTTATCCTTGATGATTTAACTCATGTGTATTTATGGCTTTTTTAAATTTTACGTGTGCTTGTTTTTTTAAATGGTCAAATTAATAAACTAAACTAAAGACACGCATGCATGCACAGGCAGGCAAACGCACACACACACACACACACACTCACATACTCTGAAGCATATTCACATTCTACTAACATGCACACTTACTGACAAACTGAAACTGATGCTGACATGCAGGTTGCTCATGTGAAAGACAAGCAGACTCAAATATCATGCAGACTCAGTCAAGGGCAAAATAATTTGATTTATTCTAATGTATGTTTTAGCACAATATTCCAAATGCCTGTATCACAAGCATTTTTTCGGGGCATTTATATTTATGAGAGTACTGTTTTTGTGTTGTCTTTTTGGCCTCGTCTCCTTCGCTCCTTCTGCTTTGACTGGGCACCTTTCCATTTACACACACACACCAAGCACCTCCCCCTGCCACTCACAACAAAAAAGGTGAGAGATCACATTATCCTCTCTGACAAGCGGTTTCAATTCACTATCTGCATTTGAGGTTGGTCCAACAGGATCAATCATGTTGCGTGGCATTGCGGTACCAGGTACCACTAGCAGCATTTTATCCATAGACTATTATACTAGCTGTCTAGTCTGTGTTTATTATACTAGCTGTCTAGTCTGTGTTTTATAAATGTGCAATAAGAATAAAACACAATTATATAAGGGAGTGGTCAAAATTCACACAATTGTTACCCGGAGGAAAATTGGGGAGGTCCATGCTTTTCAATTTCAGTCAAGGGGAGGGTATAGTATTTTTTTATATTTAGTTCGGGGGATGGAATTTGTAATCGATTACTTTTCACATTGCTTAGTGTCTGAGAATTAGTTGCTTATTATACAATGAACTCGGAAAGTATTCAAACCATTTCCCTTTTTCCACATTTTGTGAAGTTATAACCTTATTCTAAAATGTATAAAATAAAAAGAATCCTCATCAATGTACACACAATACCCCATAATGACAAGGCAAAAAACTGTTTTTAGAATTTTTGCAAATGTAAAACTGAAACCTTTTACTTACATAAGTATTCAGACCCCATGCTAGAGACTCGAAATTGAGCTCAGGTGCATCCTGTTTCCATTGATCATCCTTGAGATGTTTCTACAACTTGATTGGAGTCCACCTGTGGTAAATTCAATTGATTGGACATGATTTGGACACACCTGTCTATATAAGGTCCCACAGTTGGCAGAGCATGTCAGAGCAAAAACCAAGCCAGAGGGCAAAGGAATTGTCCATAGTGCTCCGAGATTGTTTTGAGGCATTGATCTGGGGAAGAGTACCAAAACATTTCTGCAGCATTGAAGGTCCCCAAGAACACAGTGGCCTCCATCATTCTTAAATGAGAGAAGTTTGGAACCACCAAATCTCTTTCTAGACCTCCAAACTGAGCAATCAGGGGAGAAGGGCCTTGGTCAGGGAGGTGACCAAGAATCCCTGATCACTCTAACAGAGTTCCTCTGTGGAGATGGGAGAACCTTCCAGATAGACGTCTATCTCTGCAGCACTCCACCAATCAGGCCTTTATTGTAGAGTGGCCAGACGGAAGCCACAGTAAAGGGCACATGACAGCCCGCTTGGGGTTTGCCAAAAGGCACCTAAAGGACTCTTGGACCATGAGAAACAAGATTTTCTGGTCTGATGAAACCAAGATTGAACTCTTTGGTCTGAATGCCAAGCGTCACGTCTGGAGGAAACCTGGCACCAATCCATACAGTGGAGCATGGTGGTGGCAGCATCATGCTGTGGGGATGTTTTTCAGCGGCAGGGACTGGGAGACTAGTCAGGATTGAGGGAAAGATGAACAGAGCAAAGTACAGAGAGATCCTTGACGAAAACAGGGAAAGATGAACAGAGCAAAGTACAGAGAGATCCTTGACGAAAACCTGCTCCAGAGCGCTCAGGACCTCAGACTGTCTCTGAATGTCTTTGAGTGGCCCAGCCAGAGCCCGGGCTTGAACCTGATCGAACATCTCTGGAGAGACCTGAAAATAGCTGTGCAGCGACGCTCCTCATCCAACCTGACAGAGCTTGAGAGGATCTGCAGAGAAGAATGGGAGAAACTCCCCAAAAACAGGTGTGTCATACCTGTGAAGACGGCTGTAATCGCTACCAAATGTACTTCAACAAAGCACGGAGTAAAGGGTCAGAATACGTTCATAAACCTGTTTTTGCTTTGTCATTATGGGGTATTGTGTGTAGATGGATGAGGGGGAAAAAATAACAATTCAATCAATTTTTGAATAAAGCTGTAATGTCAAAAAATATGAAATAAGGGGTCTGAATACTTTCTGAAGGCACTGTATCTTGATGCATGCCTGATGCTGCCCCTCGTCCCTGATTCTCTGCGGGGTACACAATATGAAGTGCGCTTAGTGTGGTCTCAATCAAATGATCCATAGCCTAGGCTATACGAAGAGCATACTCTGAGAAGCACAGGGCAATGTTATATTTCTAAGAAAATGTACTTGCATAACTGAGTTTTGTGCTGCTGGGATGGTGTATAAAAAACTAGGCTACACTGCATTACACACTGCAGTGGATAGGCTATCCCAATCATGAGGCCTGGCCTGCCCGGTTCTTGCTGATGTAAAATTAAATGTACCTGATTATATGAAGCGATCCACAGTATAACGATATTTGAGTCCACAATGCTTTGTGATGGAAACAAGCTGTAAAATGTCTGGGAAAGACATGACTCCTACGCATATGATATTTCTTTGGTTTGTCTCTGACATTAATAGGCTCTGCTACAACCTTCTATAGCCAAGGAGACAAAACATTGACTTTGCCTGATAAGAAATGTGTGATTGTGTCACTATCAATTTATTTTCAACATTTCAAAAGGCTACTTAACAAGCCAAGTAACCAAAGAAGGAATGCTAATGAATGATCTAGGCAATAATATTATTTCAAACCTGCCACTTAAGGAGCTAATTGTGAAGCATTTGAGACACACTACAAGCAGGAAGGAGCTTAACAGCACTTCAACAACATGAAATGTAAAAAAGAAAGACTTTGAATTAAATAATAATGAAACAAAAGAATGTCTTATTAGGCGATACAGTCATTCTACACTGCCTTTGATTTCAATTTTAGAAACATGAGTTTGGCATGTCTTTGGTTTGAGGATCATGCAGTGAGCTATGCATGCCCAGTTTGTTAATTTAGCCTAGCAGATGCTCTTATATTCCCATACCCTAATCACAGTCAACACAAATCTATTTTGTAACAACAATATCATGGAATAAAATATAATGAATTTAAAAATGATAGTTTCCCAAATAAAAAAAATTAGAAGTGCATAATATTAACTAATTTGTGAAACTATCATTTTTATATTCTATAGGCCTACATTAAAACAAAAATGTAACTTTTTCACTCATTATTATCTACAATAAATGTGACTCCAAAATTACACAATAAATGATTTACCATTTATTTCTATTGGGCACAAAATAACCTGAAACACAACCAAAACAAACTCGTAGAGTCACAAGCTTGATGTAGTCATTGCGTGCTATGAGTATGGGACCAAACATTTTACTAATACACATATTAACTACATATTAAACTTTTGACTAATACACATACAGTATAAGTGAATTTGTCCCAATGCTTTTGGTCCCCTAAAATGGGGGAACAATGTACAAAAAGTGCTGTAATTTCTAAACGGTTCACCCTCAAATTAAAGCTGACAATCTGCACTTTAACCTCTTTGTCATTGTATCATTTGAAATCCAAAGTGTTGGAGTACAGAGCATAAACAACAACAAAAAATGTCCCAATACTTTTTTTCTATCGTGAATCGCCTAAACAATCTAGATATTATTTTTAGGCCATATCGCCCAGCCCTTGCTATGTGTCCAAAGTCTCAGACTTTTTTCCAAGGGCTCTGATGACTCTTATTTCTGATGATGTCTGTCTGCCTGCGTGTGTGTATGTGCCTATCACCAGCACTGTGTTTGCCACCTCTCCTCAGGCTCTTTGTGTGTGTGTGTGTGCCTTTCCTTGGGTCATGTGTGTGTAGGGCCTGGAGAGTCTGTCTGTCTGGTTCTACTGATAAATTCATTAGCACTGAAGATTGTCAAAAGAGGAGTGGCTTTTGTATAGGATGTGATTTGTGCTCTCTCTCGGAGACACACACACACATACACACACACACACAGCATTGTGAGATCAGTGTTAGCTATCTGTAAAAATCTCTGTGTTATTGGCACGGTAACCCGCTACCCAGATTGGTCTTCTGTATGTCTTTCTCTCAATCCCACAATGCCGTAGGGCGCTAACAGGTGGCTCAACATTTGGGTACTCTCTGTCAAAGTCCAGTGGAGCGCTAGCTCGGATAAGGGTTAAACATGCGATACACAATCACACATATACTAACAAGCACCTACACAGTACATGCACACACACACTCACTGATGCACACATACTGTACCTTTGCATACATATGTAGTTCACTTTATATACAGCTCCTCTGGAGAACATAACTCACTCACTCCATTTCTGAACTCCCACAGCTATTGTGGGTGTTTTTGATGCACTTTCTTTCTGCATCATTATGTATCATAAAGATAGAGAATGGCAGAGAGAGAGATGAGAGATAGAGGGAAGGAGAGGAGATGGATAGAGAGATAAAGGGAGGGAGGAGTGAGTGGTGGTAGAGCCGTTGGACTGTGATGGAGATTTCAAAGCGATGATGTTGTGATGCCCCCCACACACATAGGATGGTTATTTTTCTACCGTGGAGAGGCTGGTGCCATGCCAGAGAGCCGTAAGGGTCGGAAGTGAGAGGGAAAGATGGAAAGAGAAAGAGGGGTGAAGGGGGTCAGGGTAGAAAGAGCAGAAAGAACGAGCGAGAGTGAGCGAGAGAGAGAGAGAGAGAGAGCGAGGGAGGGAGGGAGAGAGAAAAGGAGAGAGAAGCGAGAGAGAGTGCACATTTGGTCTCAAAAGGCTGCTGTGATTGACACATTTCGGTGGGTTTGCATCATCTCTACTCTCAACTAGCTCGAAGAGAGATGGGCTTGGAGTAACTATGCAATTTCATTTTGTTGCTGTATTAAAAGTTGTAGGAACTCTAGATAGACACACCCTGAGAGTGTGGGGGTCTGTGGGGTTTTCTCTGAAGGAGAGTATTGAGTATTTGGTTACGTAAAAGTAATTTGTTGTGACAAGGTGTATGCCCATCCAAAGTGCATACACCCTGATGTCTATTCATTTCCCTGCAAGTTCCCTGCAAAAACATAATAGAAAACATTTATGAGTCTACTTGATGAAGGTGCTTGGAAGTGGGGTTCCTTTGGTTCTTGAGTTTTCACTCCTGGTTCCGGTCCTCTACGATCTAAAAGCTTTATAGAGACGTGTTGTTAATATGCCTGTTTCAGTGCACAGCCATGGTCGAGTGGGTAACACTCCTGGCTCATATATGGAGCCAAGGGTTCAATCCCCGTCTCCTTCTTTGTCTTCCTTATTATCTCCCCATCTGTTTCTAAATTAAGAATACAAAAATGAACGTAGTGGGGAATTCCACTCTCCAGAAAAAGAAAATACATCGTTCTGTTTTACATAATAATGTAGTATATACTCAAATCTAACAGAGGGAAATCACCTTGGCTTCCTTAGGCAATCCAGGCTGTTGCTGTGACACACACACCATCCCTGACTCAAATCTAACTGGTTTGATGACCTTCGATTCTCGCCCTCCTTATGAGATCCAGGCTGTCTCCGTAGGCCAGGCCCCGTCACCTGTCGTTCCCTGTCTCCGTCTCCTCAACATGTTTCACTCAGTTAACTCCGAGAGCGATGCCCCGACCCTTAGTTTGTTTGTTTGCTGGTTAACCTAACAGGTGGTGGAGCGGGAAACGGGGAGAGCATAGGCTCACAAATTAGAACAAGTCAAATCACATTAATGAATCTAGAGCTCAAACTATTAGCCGAGGAGTCGCGTTAAATTAAAAATCTAATTAGCCTTGGCGCCTGGAGGGAAAGTCTTGGCGTGCTGGAGCTGACACACACAGTGGGACGGAATAGCGGGAAAGGACCGATGGATGGAGGGCTTTAGGATAGGGCAATGGATATGGGGATGGGGGCGGTGTGTGACCCAGCGTAACCTCTTCATTGGGCCTCAGGCATGCTGTTGGCTGGTGCTGGCTGGTGGTCCAGATGTCTCAACAAGATCTCACAGTTTGACCAATTTGATTTCTCCAAGTGTCACATTGAGGGGTTTTGGACACCCTGGGTTGCTCCTCCTACTGCGTCTCCTCTTATATGCAGCTACTCCTGCATGAATTCCGAAAGGTTAAGTTAAGGGTTAAGGTTTGGGATATGGTTAAACATGCAACCCTCAAAGATGGAGCTTGCAGCTTATGCCCATCTGACATCCCCATCCACAATGACTATTAAAACTCCCAGCTACTTGATGGTAATAGTGCTCATCATTGCCCCTAGTTTTAAAGGCATCTACCATCAACTTCAGGACATGGACGGATGTCAAATTTGTAATCTATGGCAATATATTCTAACTTTGGTAACTTGTACTTGAATAACTTTTTAAAATGTATTGATATATACTAAATGTACAAAATTAGGAACACCTTCCTAATATTGAGTTGCACCCCCTTTTCCCAAAGCCTCAATTTGTTGAGGAATGGACTCCACAGGAGGTTCCACAGGGATGCTGGCCCATGTTGACTCCAATGCTTCACACAGTTGTGTCAAGTTGGTTGGATGTCCTTTGGGTGGTGGACACACGGGAAACTGGAACGAACTGCAAAAATCACTGAAGCTGGGGACTCATATCTCCCTCACCAGCTTGAAGCACCAGCTGTCAGAGCAGCTCACAGATCACTGCACCTGTACATAGCCCATCTGTTAATAGCCCATCCAACTACCTCATCCCCATACTGTAAATGTTTTATTTTTTTATTTTTGCACCCCAGTATCTCTACTCGCACACTCATCTTCTGCACATCTATCACTCCAGTGTTTAATTGCTATATTGTAATTATTTTGCCAACTATGGCCTATTTATTGCTACCTCCCTTATCCTACCTCATTTGCACACACTATATATATATACTTTTTCTATTGTATTATTGACTGTATGTTTGTTTATTCCATGTGTAACTCTATGTTGTTGTTTGTGTCGCACTGCTTTGCTTTATCTTGGCCAGGTCGCAGTTGTAAATGAGAACCTGTTCTCAACTAGCCTACCTGGTTAAATAAAGGTGAAATAAATAAATAACTAAAAACTGTTGAGTGTGAAAAACCCAGCAGTGTTTCAGTTCTTGACACACTCAAACCGGGTGCGCCTGGCACCTACTACCACAGCCCGTTCAAAGGCACTCGCATGTTTTGTCTTGCCCATTCACACTCTGAATAGCACACATAGTACACAATCCATGTCTCAATTTGTCTCAAGGCTTAAAAATCCTTCTTTAACCTGTCTCTTCCTCTACACTGACTGAAGTTGATTTAAAAAGTAACATCAAGAAGGGATCATAGCTTTCACCTGGATTCGCCTGGTCAGTCTATGTCATGGACAGAGAAGGTGTTCCTAGCAGGTGTTTTGTAGACTCATTGTATTTTATTCCTTTTTTAAAATGTGTCCATATTGTCCATTACTTTCTAGTGGCTAGACCACAAGGTTCAAGAGAAAATAGCCTAATTAATGAAAAAAGCATTAACTCGAAAATTGCAATAACTCCAACTATTGACTTTTTTCCCAACTGCCACCAGTCTGGCGTCAAAACATTACCCTGTTAAATGTAATGTCAAAATGTAGATATCCGCCTACATAGACATACCCAAAAATTATTATTTATCACGAGAGGGCCATGAACAATACCTAGTAATACTTATACTGCCAGAAAGATTAAAATAGCACCTTTATTGTAAAAATAGTGATAAATTGCTGAGGTTTAGTAACTTGAGGACAAGCGTATGAAAATATGAAATATTTTATATGATGCATTTCTAATTAAACAAAATTGGATGAATAAAGCTTGAAATTACTTATATGCTTTCTAAATATAGTAAAATCAAATTACAAAATGATTTAACCTTATAAGTGTAAAATGCATATCTTTTGATCAAAACTTCTGCACCTGTAAGGACCGACGCTGGGGTAGAGAAGCAGGTACGGGGAGTCAAACATTTAAACGGAACAAGACAGAAACAGTGTCAGCACACGGGTATACAAGGACATATGACAATCAATGCTGGAGCGGGGAACAGAGCGAGGGAACAGATAGATATAGGGGAGGTAATGACAGAGTTGATTGAGTCCAGGTGAGTCCAAGAATCGCTGATGCGCGTGACTTGGGAAGGCAGGTGTGCGTAATGCTGGGGAGCCTGGCGCATGACAGTACCCCCTCTAGGGGCGTGGTGTCCCACCTGGGAGAGCCTGACGGGCCGGCCGAGGCATGGGCACTGGACAAGCCGGCTGGGCGTGAAATCCCGACGAACCGGCAGAGGCGTGAGAGCCTGACGATACGGCTGAGGCATGAAGGCCTGTCGATCCCTCTGAGGCGTGGGAGCCCGATGATCCGGCGGAGGCATAGCAGCCTGACGAGCCGGCTGGGCGTAAAAACCTGACAATCCGGCCGAAGCCTGACGTGGGATGGGTGCCTCTTGAGCCAGCTAGGGCGTGACAGCCCAACGAGCTGGCTTAGGCACCCCCGGTTCCATCGGTGGCGGCCCCCGGACCTGTTGTCACCAACCGGAAAGCCAGCACTCCCCGATGCTTCGTTTGGTGGCTTCAGCATTCAGTAAGGACCGATGCTGGAGTAGAGAAGCAGGTAAGGGTCGTACATTTAATCAGAACAAGCCAGGAACAGCGTCAGCACACGGGTATATAAGGACATATGCTGAAGCGGGAACAGAGCGGGGGAACAGATAGATATAGAGGAGGTAATGACAGAGTTTAATGAGTCCAGGTGAGTCCAATAATCGCTGATACGAGTGACGGGGGAAGGCAGGTGTGTGTAATGATGGTGGCAGGAGTGCGTAATGCTGGGGAGCCTGGTGCCCTCGAGCGCCAGTGGGGAAGAGTGGGAGCAGGTGTGACAGCATCAACCCTTCTGAACACCAGACAGGGCTCGAGCTTTGCTTACTGAACTCACTAGGAACAGCAGTACTGCTGTGACGAGGTAGGGGTGGTATACAGAATATTGCAAGGACAAGTCTCATCGCTGCAACTTCCGTACGGACTTGGGAGAGGCGAAGGTCGAGCGCCATGCGTCCTCCGAAACACTTGACGCAATACCCGCTTAACCCGGAAGCCAGCCTCACCAATGTGTCGGAGGAAACCCCGTACACCTGGCAACCGTGTCAGCGTGCATGCGCCCGGCCTGTCACAGGAGTCACTAGAGCGCAATGGGACAAGGACCTGGCCAAACCCTCACAACTGTGCGTCGCCCCATGGAATCAAACAAGTATCTCTAATTGCACAACTAGCATATATCTACACAGGCATTCCAGGAAACAACAGTTTATGATCGGAGGACCCAATTGAATGATAGAATTGAGAGATTGAGGGAATGCATGAAAAACATATGTTTAAATATCTTGAGCTGCATGAGCAACAGCAACATGTGATTGGGTTGATGAAGGTAATTTATCGTGTGTGTTTGTGCGCGTGTGAATGTGTGCCTTGCCCTCTGGGGGTTATGGATGATGGATGATGGAAGACACCATGAATAGAAGCCAAGATGAAAGAGCAATTGTTCCAGGAATGTATTCTTCATACAATATATACCGTATGGGTGAAGGGGTGAGATGGGCTGCTATGCTGTCACATATGTACATCCATTGCATGCAGAAATGCATATGCACACAAACAAATGTAAATAAATCCAGACCAAAGCAAAATATGCACAGATTGTTCTCCACGCACATACAGTATGTGTTCTGCACACACGCACTTGTGCACACACACACAGGTTACCCTCCATTCATGTGGCAAATCCCCCATCTCAGTTTCCCATAGTTAGTTGGGAACAAATGTTTTTTGGTTTAACATTGGGTGTTTCATGACTGGTAAAATTGAACGTTTTCTAAACGATCTGAGAACAGAAGTGAATATTGAGCCTATTCTGATAATTTTTATGTTTAGGTTGCATGGGGTTCTGAGAACGTTCTACTCTGGTTCCTTGAATGTTTTTCTGGTTTTATTGTGCTTTGAAAACTGAAATTATTTCTAGGTTTTTGTCCTCTATAACTAACTTACATTTTCAATAACACTGCTACCTTATTTTGGGTCAACTTTTTTGAATGCCAAGCACAGAAATAAATTAATTTCCTTACACATTAATTTAGGATTTGAACCTAAGATCTTCTGTTCTCTATCCATGGATTTAGTCCAGTGTGCCAACAGGATGAAGCTAGCAGGCCATGTGTTTTTTACAAATACAAAGCTATTCATTAAGCATATTCAAACAAACCCCATTTCAAAAGAAAACAAGCACTCATTGAGGTGTGGCCAATTTAGTGGGCGAGGATAAGGAGAGTTTTGTTTATGTTGAGAACGGAATGTATGTTTTTAAATAACATTCTTAGAACATTCTCTGAACCTTACTAAAATGTTCTTGTGTTGGTACACGGAGAACATGATTTTAAATACAACCATGAGGAAACCTGTAGGACACGTTATGCTAAGGTACTAAAATTCCCACAGAGGAACGTTGTTTCTTAACGTGTTCTGAACTACTTGAGAACATTCCCAATTTCAAACCAGTTACAGAACCTTCCTAGAACATTACCAACATGTAAATGAAATGTAACCATGTTTGAACCTTTTGGAAATGTTCTGTTAAAGAAATGAAATATAAAGAAAATATATATTTTTTGTCAAGTTCCTTAAATGTGCTGACACAGTTCCAAAGTCAACTACCCTGCATCACTCCCAGAAAGTTGTGGGAAGGTTGTATGCAAAATAACCGTAGGACAACCATGCTCTCTCCAAGCAACTGCTCCGCCCACAACCGTAAGGCTCTCCAGAGGGTAGTGAGGACTGCACAACGCATCACCGGGGGTTAAACTACCTGCCCTCCAGGACACCTACACCACCCGATGTCACAGAAAGGCCAAAAAGATCATCAAGGACAACAACCACCCGAGCCACTGCCTGTTCACCCCGCTATCATCCAGAAGGCGAGGTCAGTACAGGTGCATCAAAGCTGGGACCGAGAGACTGAAAAAACAGCTTCTACCTCAAGGCCATCAGACTGTTAAACAGCCATCACTAACATTGAGTGGCTGCTGCCAACATACTGACTTAAATCTCTAGCCACTTTATACATAGGAATTGGATGTAACAAATGTATCACTAGCCACTTTAAACAATTTTGTATATAATGTTTACGTATCCGACATACTCATATCAAATGTATACACTGTACTCTAAACCATCTACTGTATCTTGCCTATGCCGTTCGGTCATCGACCCAAATCTCTAGCCACTTTAATAATTATAATTGGATGAAATAATGTATCACTAGCCACTTTAAACAATGCCATTTATATAATGTTTACATATCCTACATTACTCATCTCATATATATGTGTATATACTGTACTCCATACCATCTACTGCATCTTGCCTATGCCGGTCAGCCATCGCTCATCCATATATTTATATGTACATACTCGTATTCATTCCTTTACTCTTGTGTGTATAAGGTAGTTGTTGTGAATTTGTTAGATTACTTGTTAGATACTACTGCATGGTCGGAACTAGAAGCACAAGCATTTCGCTACACTCGCATTAACATCTGCTAACCATGTGTATGTGACAAATAAAAATTTGATTTGATTTGATTTGAAGCTTTAGGAAACATATGATTCTCAGAACATAATGTGCTAGCTAGGTTACCCTTTTCCACCTCACCACTGGCACTATACTGTATATACAATTGAAGTCGGAAGTTTACATACACCTTAGCCAAATACATTTAAACTCAGTTTTTCAAAATTCCTGACATTTAATTCTAGTAACAATTCCCTGTCTTAGGTCAATTAGGATCACCACTTTATTTTAAGAATGTGAAATGTCAGAATAACAGTAGAGAGTGATTTATTTCAGCTTTTATTTCTTTCATCACATTCCCAGTTTACATGCATGCACTCAATTAGAATTTGGTAGCATTGCCTTTAAATTGTTTAACTTGGTTCAAATGTTTCGGGTAGCCTTCCACAAGCTTCCAACAATAAGTTGGGTGAATCTTGGCCCATTCCTCCTGACAGAGCTGGTGAAACTGATTCAGGAATTTAGGCCTCCTTGCTCGTACATGCTTTTTCAGTTCTGCTCACAAATTTTCTATGGGATTGAATTCAGGGCATTTTGTCACAACTTTGGAAGTATGCTTGGGGTCATTGTTCATTTGGAAGATCCATTTTCGACCAAGCTTTAACTTCTTGACTGATGTCTTGAGATGTTGCTTCAATATATCCACATAATTTTCCATCCTCATGATGCCATCTATTTTGTGAAGTGTACCAGTCCCTCCTGCAGCAAAGCACCACCACAACATGATGCTTCCTACCTCGTGCTTCACGGTTGGGATGGTGTTCTTCGGCTTGGAAGCATCCCCCTTTTTCCTCCAAACATAACAATGGTCATTATGGCCAAACAGTTCTATTTTTGTTTCATCAGACCAGAGGACATTTCTCCAAAAAGTACGATCTTTGTCCCCATGTTCAGTTGCAAACCGTAGTCTGGCTTTTTTATGGCTGTTGTGGAGCAGTGGAATCTTCCTTGCTGAGCGGCCTTTCAGGTTATGTCGATATAGGACTAATTTTACTGTGGATGTAGATACTTTTGAACCTGTTTCCTCCAGCATCTTCACAAGGTCCTTTGCTGTTGTTCTGGGATTTATTTGCACTTTTCGAACAAAGTACGTTCATCTCTAGGAGACAGAATGCGTCTCCTTCCTGAGCGGTATGACGGCTGAGTTTGAAGGTAGGCCTTGAAATACATCTACAGGTACATCTCCAATTGACTCAAATTATGTCAATTAGCTTATCAGAAGCTTCTATAGCCATGACATCATTTTCTGGAATTTTCCAAGCTGTTTAACGGCACAGTCAACTTAGTGTATGTGAACTTCTGACCCACTGGAATTGTGATACAGTGAAATAATCTGTCTGTAAACAATTATTACTTGTGTCATGCACAAAGTAGATGTCCTAACCGACTTGCCAAAACTATAGTTTATTAACAAGACATTTTTGGAGTGGTTGAAAACGAGTTAATGACTACTAACTAACTAAGTGTATGTAAACTTCTGACTGTATGTGTGTGTGTGAGTTTGTGAGAGAGAGATAGAGTGTGTGTGTTGCCACTATCCCCCTCCCCTGGCACTCTCCAACATGGATATTACCATACAGCTTCCCTCTGGTAATCATCCCCCCCTCAGAACTGTCAGAGCTGTTTGATGTTTCATTTATAATTCTGTTGTGGATATCCTTCTATAGAACAATGTTGACAGAAGCCACAGAATGAAATATAGAATTCCTTTGATAGAAGCGTTCTTCTAGTCTATGACAGATCGGACCATTCATAGAATTTTGATAATGCATGTTTTTGACTGCTCTGAGTTTGATGTTAATGTCATGATTCAAGTGAACTATTACTTGAATTATGAGCATTTAACAGCTCCAAACTGTATTTTCAAATTGTAAGGAATTTCAAGCATTGTTTCAAGATAAGAAAATCGTAGAAAGGAGATACGGTGCATTCAGAAAGTATTCAGACCCCTTGACTTTTTCCAAATTTTGTTACATTACAGCCTTATCCTAAAATGTATTTTTTAAATCCCTCATCAATCTACACACAACACCCCATAATGACGAAGCAAAAACTGTTTGAAGTTTTTGCAGATGTACAAAAAAATAAAAATGTACATACGCTTTCAGACCCTTTGCTATGAGACTCGAAATTGAGCGCAGGTGCATCCTGTTTCCATTTATGCTTCTTGAGATGTTTCTACAACTTGATTGAAGTCCACCTGTGGTAAATTCAATTGATTGGACATGATTTGTAAAGGCACACACCTGTCTATATAAGGTCCCAGTCATGTCAGAGCAAAAACCAAGCCATGAGGTCCAAGGAATTGGGGAAGAGTACCAAAACATTTCTGCTGTATTGAAGATCCCCAAGGACAGAGTGACATTATTAAATGGAAGAAGTTTGGAATCACCAAACTAGAGATGGCTGTCCGGCCAAACAGAGAAATCGGAGGAGAAGGGCCTTGGTCAAGGAGGTGACCAAGAACCTGATTGTCACTCTGACAGAGCTCCAAAGTTCCTCTGTGGAGATGGGAGAATCTTTCAGAAAGACAACCCTCCCTGGCGCACTCCACCAATCAGGCATTTATGGTTGATTGGCCAGACAGAAGCCACTCCTCAGTAAAAGGCAGCCCGCTTGGAGTTTGCCAAAAGGCACCTAAAGACTCTGACTGTGAGAAACAAGATTCTCTCCAAGATTGAACTCTTTGGCCTGAATGCCAAGATTCACGTCTGGTGGAATCCTGGCACCATCCCTACGGTGAAGCATAGTGGTGGCAGTATCATGCTGTGGGGATGTTTTTCAGTGGCAGGGTCTGAGACACTAGTCAGGGTCGAGGTAAAGATGAACGGAGCAAAGTACAGAGAGATCCTTGATGAAAATCTGCTCCAGAGCGCTCAGGACCTCAGACTTGGGGGAAGGTTTACCTTCCTTCAGGACAACGACCCTAAGCACCCAGCCAAGACAATGCAGGAGTGGCTTCGGTCAAGTCTCTGAATGTCCTTGAGTGGCCCAGCCAGAGCCCGTTCAAACATCTTTGGAGAGACCTGGAAATAGCTGTGCAGCGACGCTCCCCATCCAACTTGACAGAGCTTGAGAGGATCTGCAGAGAAGAATGGGAGAAACTCCCCAAATACAGGTGTGCCAAGCTTGTAGCCTCATCCCCAAGAAGACTCAAGGCTGTAATCACTGCTAAAGGTGCTTCAACAAAGTACTGAGTATAGGGTCTGAATACTTATGTAAATGTGATATTTCTGACTTTTTTTTATACATTTTTAAAAATCTATTAAAACCTTTTTTGCTTTAGCATTATGGGATATTTTGTGTAGATTGATGAGGGGGAAAACTATTTAATCAATTTTAGAACAAAGCTGTAACGTAACAAATTGTGGAAAAAGTCAAGGAGTCTGAATAATTTCACGAATGCACTGGCCCAAACACATACTGCAGACATGCACACACACACCATGCTGTCACAGGCCTGGGAGAACACATGATGTGCAGGTGCTTTCTTTCCAAATGAGGCCCTCTTCTCTTCCACACATTTCATTAAAAAAACACATTGTCTGCAGAGATTAATATTAATTTCATTAAGGAATAAGAAGGCTCCCTACAGACAAAATCAAATAACCTCCCCCTTGTGGAAATAATATAAGGTTCTCTCATAATGTTTTAAATAAGCGCTCTAAGCTAAACAATCTGCATAGATGCATTTTAATGATCTATTTGTGTGTGTGTGTGTGTAAGTCTGTGTCTGTCTTTGTGTGTGTGTGTGCATATTATTTTATGTGTATGCCTGCGTGTATCTGTTTGTGCCTGTAAGTGTGTGTGCTCATGCTTACATGTTTGCGTGTGTCTGTCTGTGTATATGTATGTGCATGGGTATGTAAAGTGACAGTTGCAGTGAAGTGACAAGGTGAAGTAAGGCAAGTCTACCCTGGGGTTAAGAGAAACCCATAGTAACCCCAAAAACTCCACAGAGCCCTACATAACCCTGAGCCCCATGATTCCTCTTGCTGTGACCCAGGGTTTCAGTACCTGAACATTAGGGCCAAAAGTGTCACATCATGAATATATATACTGTATTATATATACATTACCAGTCACAAGTTTGGACATACCTACTCATTGAATGTTTTTTTTTTTTTTTTTTTTTACTATTTTCTACATTGTAGAATAATAGTGAAGACATCTAAAATATGAAATAACATATGGAATCATGTAGTAACCAAAAAAGTGTTAAACAAATCAAATCATTCTTCAAAGTTGCCAGCTTTGCACACTATTGGCATTCTCTCGACCAGCTTCACCTGGAATTGTTTTCCAACAGACTTGAAGGAGTTCCCACATATGCTGAGCACTTGTTGGCTGCTTTTCGACCCTGTTAGCTTTTTGATATTGACCAGATAACCAATGAGAATGGACAATGTATAAATCCTGAATGATGCAGTCTAAATGAATGTGATCTGTGATCTTCAGTCATAACGGTGCTCTGTTGATCCCTTAGCCTGTAATCCAAACTGAATGCCCAGTTTCTCCATTGTTTCCTTTGTTGTAACGGAGCATATCAGTGTGGATTCCATGCTACTGCCACCCAGCCTCACTTTCCTCTGCTAATGCCCATCGTCAGTCTGGGACACACTGGCACTTCACTGGGAAAACGTGGTGCCAGGCTGTGCCACTGATAGCCCATCTGTTCCAATGGGGAGAATTAGCTTCTCTCTCACTCCCTCTCATATTTCTCTCGATGAGCTGTGAAACACTCACAAGAGCCTCATGAGTAAGGGATGTGTGAGAGGTTGATGTGAAAGTGAAAAAATGCAGTGCTACAGATTGTGACTTTGGACATTAAGAACAAGATAACGGGAAAGTCATTATGCAAATATGAATCAACAATGTCCCATTGTCTCAATTTAGCCTCCTACGTTACTTCCTCAAACCCTCAAGATTACTGGTGTCAATCAACCAACGACCAGCAAACACCCGTTTTCATCCCCATGTCTCTGGTTAGACTGTCTGTGTGCGCATCTCCTTGTGTCTCTGTGTGTATTCATAATTGTGCAGCAAGCCATGTCTCAGTCTTACAATGGGAGTGAGCAGGTCATCGCTCTATGTCATTAATCATAGCAGACAGCTCATAACAGCCCATCTGCATGTAAAAGAAAGGAGGAGATGAGGGGGGTGAGGAGGAGAAGGGGAGGAGGGGGAACAACATCCCCTTAGGTACTCTTCTGGCCGCTATTTGAATTAGGGACTCTAATCTAACATGCAACATTAAATTATGCATGTTAAGTACCAGTGGCATTTGAACTCTCGACATCAACAACTAAACATTGTTATCCAATCAGACTGTTAGTTATGGCCCTGAGTGCTGTTGAATCTGTTGATTCTGTCCCAGTTAGACGGGCAAAATTAGCAGAGTTAACAAATTAGACAAAGCTGTACTCTTTACCAGTGTTTCTCAACTCCACCACTAGCAGACATTTGTGTTGTAGCCGATGACAAACTCACCTGATTCAACTAATTGAGGGCTTGATGATTAGTTGACAAGTTGAATCAGGTGTGCTTGCCCAGGGCTACAACAAAAATGTGCGCAGTTGGGGGTAGTCGAGGACTGGAGTTGGGAAACGCTGGTCCATATGAACATTACTACAACCACATAGTTTACAAGCTGAGGAGTGGAACAGTACAGTATACAGTGAGGGAAAAAAGTATTTGATCCCCCGCTGATTTTGTACGTTTGCCCACTGACAAAGAAATTATCAGTCTATAATTTTAATGGTAGGTTTATTTGAACAGTGAGAGACAGAATAACAACAAAAAAATCCAGAAAAACACATGTGAAAAATGTTATAAATTGATTTGCATTTTAATGAGGGAAATAAGTATTTGACCCCCTCTCAATCAGAAAGATTTCTGGCTCCCAGGTGTCTTTTATACAGGTAACGAGCTGAGATTAGGAGCACACTCTTAAAGGGAGTGCTCCTAATCTCAGCTTGTTACCTGTATAAAAGACACCTGTCCACAGAAGCAATCAATCAATCAGATTCCAAAGGTGAGAAGGTGACAACAGTTGGTGCGATTATTCGCAAATGGAAGAAACACAAAAGAACTGTCAATCTCCCTTTGCCTGGGGCTCCATGCAAGAGCTCACCTCGTGGAGTTGCAATGATCATGAGAACGGTGAGGAATCAGCCCAGAACTACACAGGAGGATCTTGTCAATGATCTCAAGGCAGCTGGGACCATAGTCACCAAGAAAACAATTGGTAACACACTACGCCGTGAAGGACTGAAATCCTGCAGCGCCCGCAAAGTCCCCCTGCTCAAGAAAGCACATATACATGCCCGTCTGAAGTTTACCAATGAACATCTGAATGATTCAGAGGACAACTGGGTGAAAGTGTTGTGGTCAGATGAGACCAAAATGGAGCTCTTTGGCATCAACTCAACTCGCCGTATTTGGAGGAGGAGGAATGCTGCCTATGACCCCAAGAACACCATCCCCATCGTCAAACATGGAGGTGGAAACATTATGCTTTGGGGGTGTTTTTCTGCTAAGGGGACAGGACAACTTCACCGCATCATGGACGGGGTCATGTACCGTCAAATCTTGGGTGAGAACCTCCTTCCCTCAGCCAGGGCATTGAAAATGGGTCGTGGATGGGTGTTCCAGCATGACCCAAAATACACAGCCAAGGCAACAAAGGATTGGCTCAAGAAGAAGCACATTAAGGTCCTGGAGTGGCCTAGCCAGTCTCCAGACCTTAATCTCATAGAAAATCTGTGGAGGGAGCTGAAGGTTCGAGTTGCCAAACGTCAGCCTCGAAACCTTAATGACTTGGAGAAGATCTGCAAAGAGGAGTGGGACAAAATCCCTCCTGAGATGTGTGCAAACCTGGTGGCCAACTACAAGAAGCATCTGACCTCTGTGATTGCCAACAAGGGTTTTTCCACCAAGTACTAAGTCATGTTTTGCAGAGGGGTCAAATACTTATTTCCCTCATTAAAATGTTTTTCACATGTGTTTTTCTGGATTTTTTTGTTGTTATTCTGTCTCTCACTGATCAAATAAACCTACCGTTAAAATTATAGACTGATCATTTCTTTGTCAGTGGGCAAACGTACAAAATCAGCAGGGGATCAAATACTTTTTTCGCTCACTGTATCTCACTAATACGTATCTTTGCTCCGTACTGGATGGAGCATCGACTATTGAGAGAAAAACATACATCTGGGGTCTGTTGATCTGTGCGTGTAGGAAAACAAAGAAGCAAATTGTGTCTTAGAACCGCACAGCACTCAAACAAACAGGAAAAGGAATTTGAGAAAGATGGAAAAAAAAAAAAAAAAAAAGGAATGAATGATTGTATAAAAGAAAAATAGAGAGAAAGAGAGATGGGGGACACCAGGGAGAGCTAGAGAGATGAGGGACACCAGGGAGAGCTAGAGAGATGGGGGACACCAGGGAGAGCTAGAGAGATGGGGGACACCAGGGAGAGCTAGAGAGATGAGGGACACCAGGGAGAGCTAGAGAGATGGGGGACACCAGGGAGAGCTAGAGAGATGAGGGACACCAGGGAGAGCTAGAGAGATGGGGGACACCAGGGAGAGCTAGAGAGATGGGGGACACCAGGGAGAGCTAGAGAGATGGGGGACGCCAGGGAGAGCTAGAGAGATGAGGGACGCCAGTGAGAGCTAGAGAGATGAGGGACGCCAGTGAGAGCTAGAGAGATGAGGGACGCCAGTGAGAGCTAGAGAGATGAGGGACGCCAGGGAGAGCTAGAGAGATGAGGGACGCCAGGGAGAGCTAGAGAGATGAGGGACGCCAGTGAGAGCTAGAGAGATGAGGGACGCCAGGGAGAGCTAGAGAGATGGGGGACGCCAGGGAGAGCTAGAGAGATGGGGGACACCAGGGAGAGCTAGAGAGATGGGGGACACCAGGGAGAGCTAGAGAGATGGGGGACACCAGGGAGAGCTAGAGAGATGGGGGACGCCAGGGAGAGCTAGAGAGATGAGGGACGCCAGGGAGAGCTAGAGAGATGAGGGACGCCAGGGAGAGCTAGAGAGAGAAAACACCATAGATAGAAAGAAGTAGTGAGAGGAAGGGAGGGACAGAAAGAGAGAGGAGAAGAAAGGAGTGTAGCGGTTAGGGAAGGGTGAAGATGAAAAGGCAGAGTGATGCACTCCAGGACACAGCTGTACTGGGACTCGCTCACACACACACTCGCTCACACACACACACCCTTGACATCGCTCTCCCAAATTCTATTCCCCGTTGCAAAATACACTCAGGCGTGAAATGCAAATACAATAAATATTCCTTTCATGTCCAGGAGAAGAAAAAACAGCACTATTATTCAATGGGAATACAAATCCCAAATGCTTCAGTTAAGCAACAAGCTGAAAACAAAGAACCCTGCGATGTGATGACTGCGTCCGTCTGTCGGTCTGGGGAGAGGGGGAACGAGACAGAGAGACAGAATGGGAGAGAGAGTTATTTGGTCTTTGTGAAATCATAATAAAATACTACAAAGCCATAGTGTACTTACATGTTGGGGTTATACAGTACAAATTGTTAACTATGACTTATCGTACAGCAATTTTCTTTGATTCAAATATCAAACATTTTCAACAGATGTGATATTGTAAACGTATGTGACCAACCGCCTTGATTTGGTCTGATGTACCAAAATTTGAAATGTTGTTTTTTACATTGGATAAAAGCAGAGACACAGAGCTACAAAATGGTATATAATACACTACATTTGAGGAACAATGGGAAAGCAATTCTACTTTGAAAGTTGATAAACTTGTAAGCCCACTTTTGAGAAAATGGCACTTGAATGTTTGGTAATAACTGTTATTTTCTTGGTATTTCATTACTTTAACAGAATGTCTTAAAAGTTAAAACATTGTTACATGTAATTACATTTTTGGTAATGTTATTGGGAATGTTCTGATGTAGTATTGAGAACATTAAGAAACAATGTTCTCCTGTGTGATTTTCAGCATAACGTTTCCTACAGGTTTCCTCATGGTTCTATTTAAAGTCTTGTTCTCAAATTGCTCTGAGGACGTTAAGAAACAACCTTCTTCTGTGGGAATTCCAGTACTGCAGCATAATGTTTCCAACAGATTTCCTCATGGTTCCATTTAAAGTCATGTTTTCAAAACGTTCAGAGAGCATTACGAAACAATGTTCTTCTGTTGGAATTTCAGTACTTTTACCGGTCTGGAAACGTATGGCTTCGTTCCCAGAACCAATGGCAAACCAAAAACGTACTTTCCCACAACTTCCAAGAAACCGAATGTGCTAGCTGTGGTCCCCCGTTTCCCTCGCCTTTCCTCACTCCGGCGTTCGCTAGATTGTGTTACAGTGGCGATGGGAGCTAAGCCTGCAGTATGCACCTCTGTGGGGAGCCTCAAATTGCCCGTGGAGTATTGGAGACACACATGCACACACACAGCACTTACATAGCCCTGGCGCAAAATTGGACACTTTGCGCTAAAGCTATCATTTTGACTGGGCCATAATTGCATGGCGTGTGACAGCGGGGGAATATTTCTGAGAGTGACGTGTGTTTGAGTATAGGAATGAGAAAGCATTTTTCACTGAAAGAGCCTACCCCAGCCTTATGCCTGTGTAGGTGTTAGTGTGTATGCGTATGCATGTGAGAGGTAAATTGTATTGTGTATGAAATGCAATTTTCTTAAAATGTGTGTGTGTGTGTGTGTGTGTGTGTGTGTGTGTGTGTGTGTTAAAGAGATTACCTGTGTGTGTGGTGAAAGGAGGGTGTAATTTATGAAGTGTCAGTATACAGGGCTGCTACCATGTGCCAGGCTGTTAGGAGCTGTTCAGTGTTTAATAATGGACTGAGATGTACAGTAATCACACACTAATGGCAAAGCTGCTTTCCAATCATCCCTGCTCTGCTTTCTCGCCTCACTCTGGCCATGATTTATAAACCATTGATCAAAGTTCATTGTTTGAATAGATCAAACATACAGTACTGTTGCGACGAGAACCATCGATGGGGGGTGGAGTGGGTGATGGAAAACAGACTACCACATTCCGGGTCAAGATTTATAGTTCTGTATTTGACGGCGCCCCCTTCAAGCCTATCACAAGACAAATAAACTGCTTTCCCTTTACAACTCTGAATGGCCTGAGGAGGTCAGGAGGCAAGGAGCAGAACATATTTTTTGACTCGCGTGTCATAAAAGAAGTATAATATGGATTTTGCTGTAATATACAAAGTGTGCAAAGGAGCCATGGTCATGTTGGTACTCTACAGGCTATGTATTTCATGTTAAAGATGGTGAAACTGTTCTCTGTACAGAAAGAAAAAAGATATTCTGTTCTTAGAACCACTGCCCACCTTCTGTGAGTCTCCCTATGAATTAGAGAACTTACTAAACAGGCTGAAGATCAAGTTCCGCAAGACGATGTCACGCCTGTTTGACAAATGATCCCATCTCCTTGGAAACCATAACATCGATCGAGGAAGCCTTATCTTAGTCAGAGAGAAGAATCACCCGAGAGGTCCCTGCGGAGCGCACTGTTGCTCATTCAAGACCAACAGACTGGGTTCACAATAGATTCCGGGGATCAGAGAAAATAATGAAATCAACTCTAAGAGACTTTACTTTCCTGGACTGGGAACTGAGAACAAAGACAGGAAGACGTGTGTATTCCTCATTTGGCTTTGAGCTATTTCCGGCCCGCTGGCCTCAGCTCCCATTCTGATGGAATCCCATCCTGACGGAATCCCACAAGTAATTCTATGAAAGTGGCGTTGTGTGTGTAACATGGCTGGAAGTTATTGAGTAGTTGTAAGACGCAGGTCTAATTTATCAACCCATGATCAATACTGTCCCTGCATTGTCCACATTTGGATGGGCACTGATGGCCTCGACCACTGGTGATTCCTGGTTGATGAAACTCTATAATTTCACAGTTGTGAAAGCCTGTGTTGGTGGAGCCTCTCATATTTCCCTCTCTATTGATGAGGCCATCTTGTCCTCTAAATTCTTGTGAGAAATATACTGCTGTATTTGCTGAGTTGAGTACGGAAGTTCATTCATAGGGATCTGTGGAGATTCTCACTACAATAACTGTACTGTATACCGTTACACCCTGCCTATACTGTATCTGTTAACTATCTTCATTTCCGACTTATTTAGTCTAGTAAATAAAACCTTTAATTATTTGTGGCATTGAGTTCATTTGCAAGGGATTGGGTTCTTGAAGTTGAAAATAAATGACTGTTCAGAATGAGAATATAGTAAATTGACGGTTGATTAAGACTGTTGTTGATAGGATTAATGGTATAAAAGTTAATGAAAACTACTGATTTAATTCAAGGGTCTCTCTATATTATCCAACCCTTAATAGTGCCGCTCTTAGATGATTTGGGATAGGATAGCCACTTTTATTTTTTATTATTTTACCCGGTGGATCAAATTAATTAAATAAATTAGATCAATTAATTATTCCAGTAATTAATCAGTATATGATCTTGAATATCCATAGCCAAAGTCACAACACTGCTGAATGGCTTGTTGCCTCAAGCTTTTGTCTGTGTTAGGCTATTGTGTTCCGTTGCCCTGGCTGTGTTCTGTTCTGATCACTCCCTGTGGTCTCCAGTGAAAGAAAGATCGTGTGACATGATGTCATTCCACTGGTGAAATCATCTTCTGACATGGCAGCCATTAATAAGAGCGCCATTACACCGTGTCAAGGAGGGATGGAGGACTGAGAGTTAGCAGATTGTCAAGGCATCAGATGGGAGGAAGGAGGGAGGGATGGAGGAAGAAAAGAGTGAGAGAGGACGGGAGTGAACGAAGGAAGAAGGGAGGAAAAGAGAGAGGGCTGAACGGAGAGGGAGGAGGATGCCAGAGCAGCGGTGCAGTGATGAAGGAGTGGCGCGCTGCTCCCTGCCAGCTGGCTCCTCTCCTCCGAGCATCTTTAGTCTCCTCTGTGTGCCACTGGCCTGGCACCAGTCCACCAGCCTGATGGAATCATTTCATTTAGTAAACTGTTGGAGCGCTGTATCTTATTTCTTTCAGGACTTTACTTCTTCTCTTCTGCGCACATACAAGTTACTGGAGGTGTGCACAACATTTCCTAACAAGCACCAATCCACCTCAAACACAGAACAGCCCATTTTCACTGAAGGCTTACGTCTGTCACTAACACTCTAGGCCTTCTCTCTCTCTCTCTCTCTCTCTCTCTCTCTCTCTCTCTCTCTCTCTCTCTCTCTCTCTCTCTCTCTCTCAATCAATATATCTCTATCCTTCTCCTCCTCTCTTTCTCTTCCAATGTCTCTCTATCGCTCTCTCTCTCTTTGTCTCTGTTCTTCTCTCAGGTGTGATGCCGGAGCAGCGTCAGTTTAGGACTCAGTTTGTGTGTAGTGTCGTGGCATCTCACGTCAGCCACCAGCCCTCCACCAGTCTCAGCTTCGTCTGGATTGCTCCTCCGCCAAGCACCGGCTGTGTCAACTTCCTGTAAGTACTGTACCACAGTTTATAGGCCTTTTACACATATTTAGACCATATTACAACTTTATAAAGGGCTGACAAAGGCTTCAAATACCTTTCAAATTGAGTTTGTGGAGTTTTAAAACAGTATAGAAACAAAAGGGTACATATCCTTACTACGAGAATCAATTAATGGAATCTATTAGCTATGTGTACCTAAAGTGACTTGCTAACTACAGTGACCTGCTAGCCTCAGTAGCGTGATGGCCCTTCTCTCTACAGCCATATCCTGTCAGACAGGAAGAGAGGCTTATTCTGATCCGACTGCATCATGTGGACAGGAAACAGCGAGGGGGACAGCTAATTGTGTGTCAGGATGTGTGAGTGTGTGTTTGACAGCAGGTAGTGTTTGTGTGTGTCCTTCCCTGGCCTTACTTGGCCTCACAATGGGACTGGTGCAGTGTGTGCCCGCATCCTGTAGGGGGAGATGGAAAGGTCTCCATCGTTTGATTCAGTGGTCTTGCTGTGTGTGTTTTGCCTAGTTTCCTCATAGATTGTTCCACCATCCCCCTTCCTACTGGGACACACCTGGCATATAACAGCTCTGGAAATGTGTCCCAATGGCATCATGTTTTCTATGTGTAGTGCACTGCTTTTGACCAGGGCTCTGGTCAAAAGCAGTGCCTTATGCCATTTGGGACACAGACATGGACTCTCTGTCAGACAGGAATGTATTTGCCATTCTCTCTTGTAGCAATAGAGCCATGACAGCAGGGTGATCATAGTTCTTCTGGGACTCTTTTACTTTTGCCTCTATTACCTCATTACGGTGGGCAGTCTGAGGTACACTGCTGGTCAGGGACAGGGAGGAGTGGTGATTCAGCTGTCTAACTGTGTGCTCTGGATTCTGAGGGGAGTTAGGGGACTGGGCCATGATAGATGCTGTCTGGAGTTAAAGAGCCAGTCCGATGTCTTACTACCTACTTCAGTACCTCACTATCTACCTACCACCTGAGACCAGTGGACTAGCTGACATATTTACTTATGCTTGATTGCGCTCACTTCCTCTCTCTTTCTCTTTCACAATGTTTCTATATCTCACCCTTTCTCTCTCTTTCTTGCTCTCTTTCTCTCTCTTTCTTTCTCACTTTTTCTCTCTGTGACTGTATAACTATCTCTCCATCTCTTTCTGTCTTCCTCAACTTTTCTGCCTGTTTCTGCAACGCTCTGGGAGAATCCGCCCTATCCTTTCCTGCTTTTGAAAAAGGTAAAAGGTCATCGAGGAACGGAGGCCAGGAGAGGAAATGTGGAAACAAATGAGCGTGTATGAAGACTCTCTTTCTCCACGTAATTTTACAGGGTAAAAATGAATGTGTAAAGTTATGAAAACAAATGTAGGTAGTTGTGTAAGAAATTTGATAGAGAAAAGGATAAGTAGCGTACCATTTTTAAATATCAACATCTAATTCAAAGGGAGTGTGGTAGATTTAGAATCCCCTTAAGAGCACCGTGCCAGTGCTAGAGACGACAGGCGGGCTTGCAGGAGGCCCACAGAGTGTCACAATAGGGGCCCGGGGCCCAGCAGGATGACCTTATCAAAGTCAGACAGTCACACTCCAGCAGTCTCCAGACTGCTACACACACACACTCAGCCACGTATCCCTCTGTCTGACCACTCAGCTCTCTCAGCACCAGACCCGGTTTCAGATTACAGATCCTGTCGAAACCAGCAGCACCCCTACCCCGTGTCTCTGGCACGGGACAGCCCAGGTCCAGTGAGCCGAGTTGGGCCGACGGCAGCAGGCGAGCCCCATGCTTCAATGGCTGGGGCCCAGGGACAATCAGCTCATGACCCAGGCCCCTGACTTGTCATTTCGGTTGATGTCATGTGCTCCGCTATAGCACTTCAGACAAAACAGTTTGGATCTGTTTTCTCAGTGTTCTTTTTTGGTGTGTCTTGGGTTCTCAATTCATTCTCATCAGAGTTTGGTTAACAAAACTTTACTGGCCTCAAATCGGTGCAAATGTTCACCTCCACCCTAATCCCCTACCCTGCACCACCCTGTCCACAGGTCACTGAGTCTGTCTGTGTCCATGACTGTGTTGTCACGGATGCCTCCGGAACTTTCATCACGCACACCTGTCCCCTATTCCCACTGATTAGTATTTGTATATATGTGCCCTTTGGTTTTCATGGTCTTGTCGATTATTGTTCCAATGTCCGTCGGTGCGTGTGAGTACCTGTGCTGTGTGTTTTGGACTTTCGTGCCCTTGTGGATTGTGCAGATGATTCACAGGTCTCGTTCCGTGTGCTAATCATTGTGCACGTGTGTATTTTTCAACCCTGTGTTTTGTGTACGTGTTTGTTTGGTCTTTGTCCCCGTGCCCTTACACGGCACAACGTAATTTGGGTGAAATAAAAACCCATATTACAGATTCCTGCGTCTGTCTCCCGGATCCTTCATACCGACGTGACGTGTGAATTAAATAATTAAATACCTGTAATAGCCTACCCTGCGTCCAAAGCTAGAGCTGAGGTGCCTGTCCCATGCATTTACTATGAAGCCAGTAACAGTTTTATGTGCGATATTGTATGTGTTCCTGGTGACAGATTGCCATCAGACAGACAGACAGACTGAGTGATGTAGTGTTGTGACGTTACTGTGGAGGAAACTCGTTTGCTGTGTGGTTGTAAATTATACTGCTTAGGGAGAGGAGAGGCCTTGGAGACAAGAAGAGGAAGAGAGAGAGAGCGAGAGATATAAAGAGGGCTCAGGATAGTTATACTCACACAGAGTAGCCAGTCTGCAACCCAGTCTGCCCCAAGACATCTGGGTAAATTAGTGTGTGCGTGTGTGCATACTCGGAGTGTGTAGGAGAAGGTCCAGGGGGTCTGTGTGTAGGTGTGTGCTTTCTCTAATATAAGATAAAATAAGGCAGGCAACAAAATCAGCCAGGTCACCCGTGATACAAGTCAGTATTCGACATCCATCCATGTCTGAGGACATTGGGAGATGACATAGAAACTGGCCACTAGAGGCAACAGTGAGCGCTGTCGCCTTCAAGTAGGTTTCGGTTTTGCTAGGGAGTTGTGGACTGCTATGGTGGATGGGCGTAAGCATCTGCCTCTGATGTACCTCTGATTCCAAAGGTTGTAAGTTTGAACCAAGCGATAAAAAGTTGTTTTTGATATTTTATGCCTACCCTAAACCTTAACTCTTACCTTAACCATTCAGAGTTAATGCTCAACCTTACAAATGTGGCGTTAATACCTAAACTTAACCTTAAACACTTTGAAATTTGACATTTGGAACAACTTCTAAATTTGGCATTTAAAGAAACATGGATGAAGGTCTAATTCTGCCGTGCTCCTTTGAGAGCTGGTAGAACAAAATACCCACAGTAAGTTGGGTGAATTTTGGCCCATTCCTCCTGACAGAGCTGGTGTAACTGAGTCAGGTTTGTAGGCCACCATGCTCGCACACGCTTTTTCAGTTCTGCCCACAAATCTTCTATAGGATTAAGGTCAGGGCTTTGTGATGGCCACTCCAATACCTTGACTTTGTTGTCCTTAAGCCATTTTGCCTCAACTTTGGAAGTATGCTTGTCCATTTGGAAGACCCCTTTGCGACCAAGCTTTAACTTCCTGACTGATGTCTTGAGATGTTGCTTCAATATATCCACATAATTTTCCATCCTCATGGTGCCATCTATTTTCTGAAGTGCACCAGTCCCTCCTGCAGAAAAGCACTCCCACAACATGATGCTGCCACCCCTGTGGGGTTGGGATGGTGTTCTTCGGCTTGCAAGCCTCCCCCTTCCTTCAAACATAATGATGGTCATTATGGCCAAACAGTTCTATTTTTGTTACATCAGATCACAAATTCTTTTCTGAGGTCTTCGCTGATTTCTTTAGATTTTCCCATGATGTCAAGCAAAGAGGCACTGAGTTTGAAGGTAGGCCTTGAAATACATCCACAGGTACACCTCCAATTGACTCAAATTAAGTCAATTAGCCTATCAGAAGCTTCTAAAGCCATGACATAATTTTCTGGAATGTTCCAAGCTGTTTAAAGGCACAGTCAACTTAGTGTATGTAAACTTCTGACCCACTGGAATTGTGATACAGTAAAATATAAGTGAAATAAACAATTGTTGGAAAAATTACTTGTGTCATGCACAAAGTAGATGTACTATCCGACTTGCCAAAGCTATAGTTTAACAATACATTTTTTGGAGTGGTTGAAAAACAAGTTTTAAAGACTCCAACCTATGTGTATGTAAACTTGAAGTAATTACAATTTAGCAACTAACACTAAAGTGAAATGTGCAGATGAGGATGTGCAAGTAGAAATACTGATGTAGAAAAGAGCAGAAAAAAACAAAAACAATTATGGGGATGAGGTAGGTAGTTGGTTTGATGGGCTATTTACAGATGGGCGGTGTACAGCTGCAGTGATCGGTAAGCTGGTCTGACAGCCGATGCTTGAAGCTAGTGAGGGAGATATGTCTCCAACTTCAGTGATTTTTGCAATTCGTTCCAGTCATTGGCAGCAGAGAACTGGAAGGAAAGGCGGCCAAATGAGGTGTTGGCTTTGGGGACGACCAGTGAGATACACTTGCTGGAGCGCGTGCTACGGGTGGGTGTTGCTATATATAGTGACCAGTGAGCTGAGATAAGGTGGAGCTTTACCTAGCAAAGACTTATAGATGACCTGGAACCAGTGGGTTTGGCAACGAATATGTAGCGAGGACCAGCCAACGAGACCATACAGGTCACAATGGTGGGTAGGATATGGGCTTTGGTGACAAAACGTATGGCACTGTGATAGACTGCATCCAATTTGCTGAGTAGAGTGTTGGAGGCTATTTTGTAAATGACATCGCCAAAGTCAAGGATCGGCAGGATAGTCAGTTTTACGAGGGTATTTTTGGCAGCATGAATGAAGGAGGCTTGTTTCGAAATAGGATACCGATTCTAGATTTAATTTTGTATTGGAGATGCTTAATATGAGTCTGCAAGGAGAGATTACAGTCTAACCAGACACCTAGGTATTCATAGTTGTCCACATATTCTAAGTCAGAACCGTCCAGAGTAGTGATGCTAGGCGTGCGGGGGTGCGGGCAGCGATCAGTTGAAGAGCATGCATTTAGTTTTAATAGCGTTTAAGAGCAGTTGGAGGCCACGGAAGGAGTGTTGTATGGCATTGAAGCTCACTTGGAGGTTTGTTAACACAGTGTCCAAAGAAGGGCCAGATGTATACAGAACAGTGTCGTCTGCGCAGAGGTGGATCAAAGAATTCCCCCGCAGCGACTTCATTGATATATACATAGAAAAGAGTCTGCCCAAGAATTGAACCTGTGGCACCCTCATAGAGTCTGCCTGAGGTCTGGACAACAGGCCCTCCGATTTGACACACTGAACTCTATCTAATAAGTAGTTAGTGAACCAGGCGAGGCAGTCATTAGAGAAACCAAGGTTGTTTAGTCTGCCAATAAGAATATGGTGATAGACAGTCGAACGGCTTGGCCAGGTCGATGAAGATGGCTGCACAGTGCTGTTTTTTACCGATGGTGGTTTAGGACCTTGAGCGTGGTGCACCCGTGACCAGCTCGGAAACCAGATTGGATAGCGGAGAAGGTACGGTGGGATTCGAGATGGTCGGTGATCTGTTTGTTCACTTGGCTTTCGAAGACCTTAGAAAGGCAGGGCAGGATGGATATAGGTCTGTAACAGTTTGGGTCTAGTGTCACCCCTTTTGAAGAGGGGGATGACCGCGGCCGCTTTCCAATCTTTAGGAATCTCAGACGATACGAAAGAGAGGTTGAACAGACTCGTAACAGGGGTTGCGACAATGGCGGCGGATATCTTTAGGAAGTTTTTTTTAACCTTTATTAAACTAGGCAAGTCAGTTAATAACAAATTCTTATTTTTAAGAACAGTGGGTTAACTGCCTTGTTCAGGGGCAGAACGACAGATTTTTACCTTGTCAGCTCAGGGATTTGATCTTACAACCTTTCAGTTACTGGTCCAACTCTCTAACCACTAGGCTACTAGCCTCAGTGCAGTGGGCAGCTGAGAGGAGGTGCTCTTATTCTCCATGGACTTTACAGTGACCCAAAACGTTTTGGAATTAGTGCTGCAGGATGCAAATTTCTGTTTGAAAAAGCTAGCCTTTGCTTTCCTAACTGACTATGTATATTGGTTCCTGACTTCCCTGAAAGGTTGCATATCGCGGGGACTATTCGATGCTAATGCAGAACGCCACAGGATGTTTTTGTGCTGGTCAAGGGCAGTCAAGTCTGGAGTGAACCAAGGGCTATGTTTGTTCTTGGTTCAACATTTTTTGAAAGGGGCATGCTTATTTAAGATGGTGAGGAAGACACTTTTGAAGAGCAACCAGGCATCCTCTACTGACGGGATGAGGTCAATATCCTTCCAGGATACCCGGGCCAGGTTGATTAGAAAGGCCTGCTCGCTGAAGTGTTTTAGGGAGCGTTTGACAGTGATGAGGGGTGGTCGTTTGACCGCAGACCCGATACGGACGCAGGCAATGTGGCAGTGATCGCTGAGATCCTGGTTGAAGACAGCAGAGGTGTATTTAGAGGGTAGGTTGGTCAGGATGATATCTATGAGGGTGCCCGTGCTTACGGATTTAGGGTTGTACCTGGTAGGTTCTGTGATAATTTATGTGAGATTGAGGGCATCTAGCTTAGATTGTAGGATGGCCGGGGTGTTAAGCAAATCCCAGTTTAGGTCACCTAACAGTACAGACTCTGAAGATAAATGGGGGGCAATTAATTCTCACATGGTGTCCATGTTACAGCTGGGAGCTGAGGGGGTCTATAACAAGTGGCAACAGTGAGAGACTTATTTCTGGATAGATGGATTTTTTAAATTAGAAGCTCGAACTGTTTGGGCATAGACCTGGATATTATGACAGAACTCTGCAGGCTATTTCTACAGTAGATTGCAACTCCGCCACCTTTAGCAGTTCTATCTTGCTGGAAAATGTTGTAATTGGGGATGGTAATTTCAGAATTTTTGGTGGCCTTCCTAAGCCAGGATTCAGACACGGCTAGGACATCAGGGATGGCGGAGTGTGCTAAAGCAGTGAATAAAGCAAACTTAGGGAGGAGGCTTCTGATGTTAACATGCATGAACCCAAGGCTTTTCCGGTTGAATTATGCAACAGAACGTGAACACAGTATTTAATGAGGAAGTCGAGACAGTTCAGGAAGGCCTAGACTAAGAAAGTTTTTGTGGTTGAAGCCCTGTCCCACCCCTTTATGTTAATATTTTTAAATGCAAATACACCCAGTGTATTTATGCAAATGAGGCACATATAATTTTCTTTATTTTAACACAAAATATAAAAGAAATACCTCACACTATTACAAAATGTATATGAGTGCGTTCTAAGAAAAAAAAACTGACAATTTACAATAAATTGAATACCTGAATTCCCGGCAAGATCCCAGTAAAATGTTTTATGTGCTAATATTGATGTTCTATATTTCATTAACAATTCAAACACTTTGGAGTATCTTCATCCATTGTCCAATTCTTGCATTTATTTGAATTGTTTTTAAACCTATTAACAATTTTGATCACCATTGCTACACACACACACACACACACACACACACACACACACACACACACACACACACACACACACACACACACACACACACACACACACACACACACAGGTGTTTGTCTCGTTAGTGCTAATTGAAAATAAATGGATCCTATTCTGTGCTGATGATGCTTCTGCCATCTGTTCTCTGCTGCAGTCTGGGCTGGGCTGTGTGAGCACGGAGCTGGGTGAAACATGGTACTGTGTCATTCACTTGGTGAGAGGGTGGTGTTAGGAAAGGTTGAGGATTCAGTTCTCTAATTCAAAATACACTTCTGGTTGTCAGATATGTAAATACGTTCATTACCAATATTTGGATCATAATATTTGACAGCAGAACGTTAATCATTTCCTTAAACCGTCAAAGGTCATATAGGTCATTGTGAGAGACTGACAGGTGACCTTATCATCTCCTGAGGCATTAACCAATCATATTGATTTCCTGCTTGGTTAAGCCAATCAGTGAAGTCCCCCCTGCAGTCAGTTTAACATAACGTCATTAAATATTTACATTAAATCGTTTAAATGATCTTCCCTCCTCATCATGTTTAAGTCAAGTCTGTTTGATTGGTGGTTTTAAAGGTCCACTGCAAACATCGAATGACAAAGAATGAGAAGAGGGAAAAAGAAAGGCATTGATGTTTAGTGTGTTCTGAAATTATGGAGTGATCAAGCTTAAAGAATTTAGTTTTTGTAGCTTAAATGTCTCTGTGTTCATTTTTACCTCTCTATAGGCTACGTTTCTGTTACCTTGTACCTCACAGTACTTGCTGTACCTATCCTAATTTCCTTGCCAGATATCTTTCTCCGGTTGCTGTGCTTCCCCCTTCCCCAAGGTATACATTCCTATTATGCCTTATTTCCCAAGCAGCCCGACCCTGACCGCTGAACCCTGAATTTACCCGACACCATGGTCAAATCAATAGTCCCCCTGCACTGCTCAGTTGTAATCCCCACACTCCTACCCCACACATAAACCATGCATATGTCTATTCTGTCTCATCACATACCTGCTGTTAGAGTCTGGATCATTATCAACTCTCGATGAAATAGACATTTTATTTTAAAAGTATATGTTTACTTGAATTAAACTTACACTAAATTAAATGGTACCATAATCCAGGGAGAGGGGGTTGTGTTTGGTCGACATCTCTCTTTCTGTGACCACACGTGGTTTGTGGCCCAACAATATGTTTTTACCGTTTGATTGAGCCAGATACCACAAATAATCACAAGTGTTTTCATGCTAGCCCTGCGAAGATAGGTAGACTAACCCCTTTCCCCTTCCTTTGTTCCAATTAGTCTCTAAATGATAGCTCTCTAATGAACAAATAACATTTTCTGAGGCTCATTTTTTCACATTAGTTCTCCTCTCCTATCTTAATGGCATCACAGATGAGTTGAAAACAAAATGGAAACATCTACGGATCAACAATTCCATTCTTAATAGTAAAATAGTGGTAGACACAAAAGTCATTGTCAGCAGTAAGGTTTTTTTCCGTCTTCATCTCGTCACGGCTTGTTTAGCTAATTTCTCAATTATCACTTAACTGTTGTCAAGGTCAGTCGTTAGTGTATGTTTGTCTGTGTGTGAGTGTGCCTGAGTGCGTGCATGTTTGTGTGTGCCTGTCTGCGTTTGTGTGCCTGCCTGCCTGCCTGCGTGCGTGTGTGTGTGTGTGCCTGGCTGCGTGCGTGCGTGCATGTGTGTTTGTGGTGCCTGCCTGCGCGCATGCATGTGTCTGTGTGTGAAGCTCCTCCACTCCTCCTGTTCCTGTACTAACAAGCAGGTGATTTGCCAAACATCTCCCAGATAGCCTAGTGGTTAGGGTGTTGGGCCAGTAACCAAAAGGTTGCTGGATTGAATCCCCGAGCTGACAAGTTAAAAATCTGTCGCTCTGCCCCTGAACAAGGCAGTTAACCCACTGTTCCCCGGTAGGCCGTCATTGTAAATAAGAATTTGTTCTGAACTGACTTGCCTAGTTAAAAAATACAATACATTTTATGGGCCTAATCGTATAAATACATAATCCCTATTAATTCAATAGGATCTCTGTGGGCCTAGCCATAAAGATTTGTCATTTAACTTTTAAAATATTTGACCTTTTATTGTGGCATAAACACAATCCAACATGGTGTTTTCATCTGATTGTCAAACCATCACTACAAAGGGCTCCTTTGCTAGGCTACGAGCGCATGTTCATCCACATATATCCAGCCTCCAAACAAGGGTGAATGGAAAGAAACATCTGTTACACGAAACACCAAAAAATGTAATGACATTTAGCCCACTGCTGTCCCCACATATCTCGGTGTATTTTCTGGGTGCATTTTACCCCCTCCTTTTTTCCCCAGGCGAAGGTCGAGTCGTGCGTTCTTCGAAACATGACCCGCTTCTTAACACCCGCCTGCTTAACCCGGAAGCCAGCCTCACCAACGTGTCAGAGGAAACACCATTCACCTGACGATTGAGGTCAGCCTGCAGGCGCCCAGCTTGCCATAACATGTCACTAGAGCGCGATGAGCCAAGTACAGCTCTCAGTGCCTTAGACCACTGTGCCACTCGGGAGGAACATCCCTTCTCTCTTCCCACAACCTATATAGACTCACGGTGTCATGTACCCCAAAAACTGAGGGGGCACAAATTATGTGAGGATGGATAAGGGATGGTCCGAAGTGGGAGAATTTAGCATTTTTCAAACACCTGAAATAGCTTTTTCCTGCAATCTAGAGCTATATTCATTATGCTTCATTCTATGTCCAAAATGTTTATTTTTCTGCATATCTAAGCATACCTTTTGAGCTGTCTGTATCCTCCTGACTGGTGGTTATTTTAAAGAAACAAAATATGCTTCTCTGCATCTCTGCTTAAATATGGGTAAAGGATTGAAAGGAATGTGAGTCTTATTCAGTACATTTAGTAATTGCATGCTTTTCTAAAGTCTACCTGCCTTACCAGCAGGCATGACAGCTAATATATTTAAACAAGCTCTAACTTGATTGATAGCCTGAAATGGCTCCTTGGTAGCTGGTTATGAGGTTGAGAGATTGGGAACTTATCTGGGCTAGTTAAAGCCAACGTCATAAAATTGCTAGGTGGATACTAATATTACAGTGAGAGAGAAAAATATACATATACCCTATATATACAGTGCCTTCGGAAAGTATTCACACCCCTTGACTTTTTCCATATTCTGTTATGTTACAGCTTTATTCTAAAATTGATTAAATGTTGTTTTTTTTACTCTATAATGACAAACTAAAACAGGTTTTTAGATTGTTGTGTTCTTGGGGACCTTCAGATCTGGTGAAGGATACCAAAAAATGTCTGCAGCATTGAAGATCCCCAAGAACAGAATGGCCTCCATCATTCTTAAACAGAAGAAGTTTGGAACCACCAAGACTCTTCCTAGAGCTGGCTGCCTGGCCAAACAGAGCAGTTGAGGGAGAAGGGCCTTGTCAACTGTGGAACCTTATATGGACAGGTGTGTGACTTTCATGTCCAATCAATTAAAGTTACCACAGGTGGACTCCAATCAACTTCTAGAAACATCTCAAGGATGATCGACTGAAACAGGATGCACCTGAGCTCAATTTTGAGCATTGTAGCGAAGGGTCCGTATACTTATGTAAATAAGGTATTTCTGTTTTTTCTCAAATCTTAAAACCTGTTTTCGATTTTGTCATGATGGGATATTGTGTGTAGATTTATGGAGGGAAAAAAAATGTTTAATACATTTTAGAATAAAGCTGTTAAGTAACAAAATGTGGAAAAAGGGACGGAGTCTGAATATTTCCGAATGCCCTGTATATATTAGAGGCTCTGTATACACTATCTTTTCCTCCTTCTCCATCCCCCTGTCCTCTGTTTCTCCCCCCTCTTCCCTATCTTTTCACCTCTTATCTATCCCTCCTTCCTTCCAACTTAATTCATGTCTCTCATTTCTCTTCTCAACTATTTTGAAATGTCCACCCCTCCTTCCTCCTCTCCTCGTCCCCCTTCTCTCCAATCTGCACCCCCTCCACTAATGAGAGAATGCCACTCTTTTTCAGGAGATGAATGATTGCTGTTCTACAATCAGAGGAGAGGACAAACACACACACACGCGTGCGCACTCATACACATGCACACACATACACTCCGAGATGTTTGAGCCCTTAATTGCTTTCCCTCCCAATTAAATTCAAACAAATGTTTAGGTGTTCATTAAGTGTGTGTGTGTGTGTGTGTGTATGTACAGTATGTGTGTCCTGTAATGAGAGACACACGCTGAGGTTCCAGTAGTGTACCGACAGGACAGACGCAGCAGTGGAGTTGCACCGATCACACACTCTTCTCCTTGACAGAAGGGCTAAACTCCTTTCTCCTCGTCTGCCTGTCTCTCTCTGTGCGTCTCTCCCAGCCTGATTTAATGATATACACACTGCTAAAGGGACTATTTGCATAACCTTTGTGCAGGTTGTGGAGCACTGTGCTATGCTGTGTTGGTCTCATGTCTTGTTAGTTAGCGCAGCATGATACCTGACTCGGTGTTTCTGTTTATTAAATATTAAAGAGGCTTGTTCCTACATCCCCACCCACTGTTCATCACCACACATCATTTATTCATAAAAATACCACACACACCTACACACATGTACAAATCCAAATGAATGTTTAACCAAATCTGATGTCTGAATATGATTGTGTGTGGTCTCTCCCCACCATCACCGCAGCAACATGGATTCCTTATTAATGAATGAGGGGTTGTATTCATTATTCATGAGATGAGATTAATGGTGTAAATACTTTGACACCCATAAAAAGGACAGTCTCTATGGGGGGTGGTGGCAAGAGGTTAGAGAGAAGAGGGAGAGAGAGAGGTGGGGTGGCAAGGAGTTTAGGAGAAGAGATGGAGTGGAAGAGGGCTGTAGGAGAAGAAGTGCCTCTCCTCTCCTCCTCTGCTCTCCACTCCTCTCCGCTTCTCTCCCCTCCTCTCCTCTGCTCTCCGCTCCTCTCCGCTGCCCTACTCTTCTCTCCTCTTCTCTCTGTTGTGCTGCACGGTGTTGTGTCTTGTTGTGCTATACCATGCCATCTTGACAGAGCGTGTTGGGGGAGAGAAAGAGGAGTCTGTCCTGGAGATTGCTGTGTCGTGTTGTGGAGTGACAGTGACATGGAGTTTCCACACAGCCCTGCTACATTTGTTTCATTTAGAGAACAGAGATAATATGTCTCACTGATGCAATCCCTACTAGACTGAGGAATTATTTCAGTGTGTCTTTCATTTTGACCACAATTACCTCTCTGACAAGCCCAGTGTGTGTTTGCGTGCGTGCACATCAAGTTTACTGAGTGTCTGGGAGAGTGATTCTCTATTTGGATCAGCACCAACGTTTTAATGTTTTCAGTAATGTCTTCATTTGGCCCAGGGAGGATTAATTTGGGACATGATTGGAAGCTATTACATCTTGTAAATAGCCAGTACTGATTAGTTTAAAGACACACGAAAGCACACAGACACTCAGAGTCAATTTGATGGGCCTGCTGTGATGCTGCAGTACAAGATGGGTACGTACTGACTTAGCCAGGCAATAAAATGGCTGACCAGGAAATAGACCACCACTGGGATATTTATGACTTCATGTCTTTCATGACTTTGACCTCGATAGCCCTGCGATTGATTTTTACAAGACTTGACTCCATTTGATTAGATTTTTTAGCAGGTTCTGGTGTTGCTTCTGGTGTGGCTCTTAGATTCAGTAACTAATAAATAATAAAACAGCTTGATAGACAGATACACTATACAGTATGAACAAAAGTATGTGGACACCCCTTCAAATTAGTGGATTCGGCTATTTCAGCCACACCCGTTGCTGACAGGTGTATAAAATCAAACACAGCCGTCATGGAATCTCTATAGCAAACATTGCCAGTAGACTTGCCTTACTGAAGAGATCAGTGACTTTTAACCTTGGTACCGTCATAGGATGCCACCTTTCCAACAAGACAGTCCGTCAAATTTCTGCCCTGCTAGAGCTTCCCCTGTCAACTGTAAGTTATGTTTTTTGAAGTGGAAACTTCTAGGAGCAACAATAGCTCAGCCGCAAAGTGGTAGGCCACACAAGCTCACAGAACGGGACCGCCGAGTGCTGAAGTGCGTAACGCATACAAATCGTCTGTCCTCGGTTGCAACACTCACTACCGAGTTCCAAGCTGCCTCTGGAAGCAACGTCAGCACAAGAACTGTTCATCGGGAGCTTCATGAAATGGGTTTCCATGGCCAAACAGCCACACACAAGCCTAAGATCACCATATGCACTGCCAAGCGTCGGCTGAGTGGTGTAAAACTCGGCACCATTGGACTCTGGAGCAGTGGAAACGTATTCTCTGTTTTTCATGGTTCGGACTAGGTATCTTAGTTCCAGTGAAGGAAAATCTTAACGCTACAGCATACAATGACATTCTAGATGATTCTGTGCTTCCAACTTTGTGGCAACAGTTTGGGGAAGGCCCTTTCCTGTTTCAACATGACAATGCCCCCGTGCACAAAGCAAGGTCCATACAGAAATGGTTTGTTGAGTTCGGTGTGGAAGAACTGGACTGGCCTGCACAGAGCCCTGACCTCAACCCCATCTATGAATTGGAACACCGACTGCGAGCCAAGCCTAATCACCCAACAACAGTGCCTGACCTCACTACTGCTCTTGTGGCTGAATGGAAGCAAGACCCCCATCAATGTTCCAACATCTAGTGGAAAGCCTTCCCAGAAGAGTGGAGGCTGTTATAGTAGTAAAGGGGGGACCAACTCCATACTAATGCCCATGATTTTGGAATGAGATGTACGACGAGCAGGTGTCCACATACTTTTGGTCATGCAGTGTACTTTAATCTCAGTATCTGTGATATCAACAATTGACTGCCCATAAGGATGTTGTCAAGCTGGATCTTGCTAAGGGCTATTCAGTTGTGTTAAGGGCATTTTATATGTTTGTGTGCATGTGTTTGTATGAGTGTCTTTCCTGGGGATACTCATTTACGAGAAGCAGGTCAGGTCACCACCCTATGACTCGTGACATCATGTATCTCTTTACACTGTAGTCTCTATGCCATGTCCTGCCCTCTGTTGCGTCATTCTCTACTCCAGCTGCTGCTGTCTTATACAAACGTGTGAGCTGTATTACATTGTCTTATACCACATCTCTGCTCTGTCTGGTCTTTTGGCCTACTGTCTTATACCCCTTATCTGGGAGTGAGAACTCAGCTGACTTTTGAGCTACAGAGGTTAGAATAAACTGTATTAAGTGTGCGAAAGATACAATTATAGTGAAAGTAAAAGTGTTTTAGTATAGTTAACATGCAAGGGTGTACTGTACAAGTGCTGACACACATAATAAAGACCTGAACAGTAGACATTTTAGTTACTGTACCTCTTGACGAGATGCATCTCAAGTCCCATGGACCTCATGCCTTTGTTGTACTTAGGGGAACTCCTCACCTTTTAAGGTATAAAACCTTAAAAAGAGCATTACTTTCCAAAATGCCAACACACAAAGCACTCCAATAACCCTTTTTTACACCTTGTGGACTATATTTTAGGGCAACCCTTACAAAGTACATACAGTATCTCCAACATGTCAGCACTCAAACAACCCACCCATTTAACCTCTCAGATCCTTTAGATCAGTGGTCACCAACAGTCGAAAAGCATTGCCTTCCTATATTTTTCTTATTCATTTCACGCTGTTGGCGGTAGGTACACCCGATTCAGCTGCCCTGTGCCACGGGTAGGCGAAGTGTTCCCATTTTAAACCATTTCATGTGTCTGAAGATAAAAACTCTGCTTTTTTGGTGGTCCGGAGAGCAAATCAACTGCACTATAGGCCTACTGCTGGCCAATCGCATGGCTCAGAATACCGTGTCTGCAGTAACGTAGCAGGCGTAAAATAAACCTACAGAAAAGTTGCCCCACAAACCGGGGTCACAGCTTCTGGCAGGGCAGGCAGAGCTGAAGGTTCCTGGTGGAGAGCCAAACGTGATCACCAGGATGGAACACAGGAGCCTCACTGCGGTGGTGGTCCACCTGATCCTGCTGACGGTGTGCTGGAGTCTCACGTGGGTAGCGTTCCACACCTCCTCTACACTCCAGAACCGCTCATCCACTGCAGGGGCCTCGGTCTGGCTCGGAGTCCACGGAGCCAGGGCCGGCTGATATCCCAGGATGCACTTGAAGGGAGTCAGCCCGGTAGAGGAGTGACGAAGTGAGTTCTGGGCGTATTCCGCAGGTAAGGAACCGGGCCCCCTCCGACTCCTTAGGAACCTCCCCAGCTCCTGGTTAGTCCTCTCCACCTTCCTGTTAGACTGAGGCCAGTACCCAGATGTGACGTTGACCGAAAAGGCTTTCCAGATCTGTGACGTATTGTGGAACACGGTCGGAAACAATATCCTCCCGAAAGTGCTTCAGCAACCTGGAAAGCGATAGGTAGACCAGAGAGAGAGGGATAAAATAGGTCCTCCGACATCCTAGTCCCCAGGCGGTGATTCTCATCTTTCTTTCATCCAGGAGATGGTGGGGTTATGAAGTTGGAGTCACGGGAAGCCAAGGATTACTTTGTGTACGTGATGATGAAGAAGGGAAGGCTTTCCTGGTGCTTGAGTCCCACAGTGAGGGTGAGTGGTGCTGTGACGTGCATAATTGTGGCGGATCCCATTGGACGCATATCCAGGGCTTGGATAGGAAAAGGAGCGGAGATCGGATATGAAGTTACGTGCAGGGAGGAGGTGAGGGCCTGGTCGAAAAAGTACCCAACGTCACCGGTGTCCACTAGAGCTGTAGAGACACATTTTGAGGGCCAGCCAGCCAGTGAAATAGGAATCGTAAAGGGTTTGGCGGAGAATGAAGGTAATGGAATTCTCACGCCTACCCTAGGAGACGAAAGGTCACGGGGCCACCTCTCTGCTCTAGTGAACTCCGGGTTGGGGCACACCGGACACCACTGAAGCTGGTGCCCCTCCTGGCCGCAATAGGGACAGAGCCCCAGCTGTCTCCATTGATGCCACTCCGCTGGAGGGAGGGAACAGGAGCAGGTGTAACACCTGCACAATCTTCAAACGCTACAGTACTGTTTTTAATGGGTTAATGTTGCAAAGGCCTATGTTTTTTATGTTTAAAAAAAATCGGAGCTGTAGATCTCTGCTTGGGGAGCCAACAGAACCCGATTTCCAGGATCCGGTGCCTCTCGTGGCAAGAAAAATAATTGTCACTGTTTGCAATGTAAAAATTCTAATAAAAGCAATCAGTGTTACTTCAAGTTGACCCCTCTGTAATTCTCCTGCCCCTTGAAAAACGTAGTATGAAAACATGGCTGATATTTTAAGAATTGATTTGTCTTGGCCAGGCCTGGGTTTATGGTTTGCTCAACATTGTAGATTATATAGACCAACGGATGGCCATTGCTGTGGTGAGAGAGAAGGTGTCTTTCTATGACCTCTCTCCCTCTCTCTGCTCTGATAGACATGAGCCTGCAACTCTCATCTCTCCAGAATTGCACTTAGGCGGGAAGGGTGCTGGAAGTGTCACAGCACCCCTGATCAATTTTTATAGAATTACTGCTGTCTGTTCAGAAATAAATGTAATAATTCAAAAATACTACACCAGGAGTAGGCATATAATTTAGTGACAGAGGATCAATGGCTTATTAAAAAAAATGCCTAGCTGTGGACTGTGTGTAGACCAGTCACAAGACAGTCGGGAGCATGCGGCAAATCTGTCATTGAACAGCATGCAGCCAAAACAGGCCTCGCAATATTTGAAATACAATTGTGGGAAAACACAGGTTGGAAAGCAAATGTATCTAGTTGAAAAGAGAATACTAATCAGTATGTAGGCTGCCAAATAGGCCTATTGAGCGAACAGCATTGTTTTACAAAGTTAAACAAGAGAGACATAAGCTTTTGGCACAAGCGCATCAGCCAATCGCTGGTGAGTCAGTGAAACTGGAAAGCTCTTTTAGGACTATAATTTCCTCCTCATACTGTACAATATATGTGTCTCCACACACCTAGGTCCAGGCAATTGATGGATTCAAGACAAGCTTGTTTTTACTGATCTCAGTTTGTCAGTGTCAAAGTAGCCTGTTATTTTGATAATTTGTCAGTTATAAAAAAAGATTATGTTAAAGTCTCCAGTCATCTAAAATAATGCATAATTTCATGAAATGGTCACCCGCCTTTTATTCCTGGAACTTCCCAGGTCCCAGATTAAGCACTGGGGGACACTAAAACGTGTTTGCCTGTGAGGTAGGGGAGTGCCCCAACCAAATCTAGCTGAGGGCCCCCAAAAGGCTAAAGGCGGCACTGCAACACATACAGCAACACATATTTTTTATCTACTGGTGAATTAAGGCATCTGTTCAAAGTTCATCTTTATATTGATAGTCTCATCTTTACCCTCTGCACAGTTTGACTTAATGCTCTTTCTGCATCTCTCTCTCTCTCTCTCTGTCTCTCTCCCTCTATCACCGTCCCTCTCTCTATCACCGTCCCTCTCTCTCAGGGCCACTGCTACACATCGAGGACAGATCATCTTCAAGGACGCTCTTGCCCAGCAGCTGTGTGAGCAGGGAGGTGAGCAGCAGAGAACACACAAACCACAGACAGACTAACAATGATGTTTCAACACTACAGATAGAGACTTTTGGATGTGCTGTATTGCCAGCTTAATTTCAGTTTATGCTAAACTCAGATATTACTCTGAGCTGTAATGTTTATAGCTAGTACTCCACAGACAGTTCCTCTGTGACAGTAAGTACAGTGGGGGAAAAAAGTATTTAGTCAGCCACCAATTGTGCAAGTTCTCTCACTTAAAAAGATGAGAGAGGCCTGTAATTTTCATCATAGGTACACTTCAACTATGACAGACAAAATGAGGGAAGAAAATCCAGAAAATCAAATTGTAGGATTTTTTATGAATTTATTTGCAAATTATGGTGGAAAATAAGTATTTGGTCAATAACAAAAGTTTATCTCAATACTTTGTTATATACCCTTTGTTGGCAATGACAGAGGTCAAATGTTTTCTGTAAGTCTTCACAAGGTTTTCACACACTGTTGCTGGTATTTTGGCCCATTCCTCCATGCAGATCTCCTCTAGAGCAGTGATGTTTTGGGGCTGTCGCTGGGCAACACGGACTTTCAACTCCCTCCAAAGATTTTCTATGGGGTTGAGATCTGGAGACTGGCTAGGCCACTCCAGCACCTTGAAATGCTTCTTACGAAGCCACTCCTTCGTTCGGGCGGTGTGTTTGGGATCATTGTCATGCTGAAAGACCCAGCCACGTTTCATCTTCAATGCCCTTGCTGATGGAAGGGGTTTTCACTCAAAATCTCACGATACATGGCCCCAAACATTCTTTCCTTTACACGGATCAGTCAGCCCTGGTCCCTTTGCAGAAAAACAGCCCCAAAGCATGATGTTTCCACCCCCATGCTTCACAGTAGGTATGGTGTTCTTTGGATGCAACTCAGCATTCTTTGTCCTCCAAACACGACGAGTTGAGTTTTTACCAAAAAGTTCTATTTTGGTTTCATCTGACCATATGACATTCTCCCAATCCTCATCTGGATCATCCAAATGCTCTCTAGCAAACTTTAGACAGGCCTGAATATGTACTGGCTTAAGCAGGGGGACACGTCTGGCACTGCAGGATTTGAGTCCCTGGCGGCGTAGTGTGTTACTGATGGTAGGCTTTGTTACTTTGGTCCCAGCTCTCTGCAGGTCATTCACTAGGTCCCCGTGTGGTTCTGGGATTTTTGCTCACCGTTCTTGTGATCATTTTGACCCCACGGGTGAGATCTTGCGTGGAGCCCCAGATCGAGGAAGATTATCAGTGGTCTTGTATGTCTTCCATTTCCTAATAATTGCTCCCACAGTTGATTTCTTCAAACCAAGCTGATTACCTATTGCAGATTCAGTCTTCCCAACCTGGTGCAGGTCTACAATTTTGTTTCTGGTGTCCTTTGACAGCTCTTTGGTCTTGGCCATAGTGGAGTTTGGAGTGTGACTGTTTGAGGTTGTGGACAGGTGTCTTTTATACTGATAACAAGTTCAAACAGGTGCCATTAATACAGGTAATGAGTGGAGGACAGAAGAGCCTCTTAAAGAAGAAGTTACAGGTCTGTGAGAGCCAAAAATCTTGCTTGTTTGTATGTGACCAAATACTTATTTTCCACCATAATTTGCAAATAAATTCATAAAAAATCCTACAATGTGATTTTCGGGATTTTTTTTCCTCATTTTGTCTGTCATAGTTGAAGTGTACCTATGATGAAAATTACAGGCCTCTCTCATCTTTTTAAGTGAGAGAACTTGCACAATTGGTGGCTGACTAAATACTTTTTTGCCCCACTGTACATATAGACAGTGCTTTCCCATCATGCACTCTGAGTAGTGGTAATTACTTGTTTACGAGGAAGCAAACTTCCTTATTCAAGCACCCCTCTAACAGGTCACTTCTGAAACATTACCAGAGAGAGGTTTGCAATCAGAGGAAAATTAAGTGGGGTTTTCTTGAAGTAAGCTAACTCGGTTTTCACTCCCAAGTGTGGCCCTTAATAGCACTAGGCTATTAGTCTTAGGCCAGTAGTGCCATGGGAAGAACTAGTGGTGCCATTGAGACAGTTCACAGTATACTACTCAGCTGTCTGGACCCATGCCACTATGAAGATATGAAGCCTAGAGCATCCACTATTGCCTGAAAGAGTGAATGAGTAAGAGAGACAGAAAAGGATTGAAGGATGAAGTTGTGCTGTACAGTAAGTGACATGGATACACTTTCTGTAGTAAAGAGTGTACTAGAGAGAGAGAGTGTGAGAGAAAGAACGAGATGGAGAGAGAGACAGAGATAAATAGAGAAAGAGATATCCCTCTCCTTGCCCAACTATACTGCCACAGTGCCTAGTCGTCTCTGTTTGGCAAAAGACCCGTTTAGGTTTTTTCCTACCAACCTCCAGCATTACACACACACACACACACACACACACACACACACACACACACACACACACACACACACACACACACACACACACACACACACACACACACACACACACACACACACACACAAGACACAGAGACACCGACAGACACAGAAGCCATGCAACCTGCTACCAACCTCAAGCATTACACACACAGACAAGGGCGCCTGACTTTGTCTGAAGGTGGGGGTGCAACGGTTTGGGAGGTTGGAGGGATCTGGGGGACCATCCCCGGAAAATATTAGCATTAGAAAATATATAAAAATATCCTGCAATTTTACACTGTTTCTCCATGTTTATGAACAGAACACAACACATTTTCTCAGACTTTGCTACATTAATTTAATTGAAAAAGTGTTTTAATGACTAGAATACTAATATACTCCCTTCCCTGAAAATCCCAACCATAATAATTAATTAACAGGTCTGAAACCCTTCCAACCCTGTGACTCCCACCCCGTTTCTTGAAAATCACACCCATAATGATCGATTGATATATCCAGAACCAACTCTGTGACTCTCAAAAATATCATGCACCTCCCCTGACAATCCCACCCACAGTGATGGATTCACAGGCCAAACTGTTAAGAATGTCAATGAGGAAAGGATAACTCATGACAATGAGGAAATTAAATCGAAATGGGAGGAATAATATTGTTTTACCCAATAAGGATTTGAATGTTGTACTTGGTAGGTTAAGAAAAAGCATTGATTAATTGCACATCACGTTTTCATCTTGTTTCTTCCGCAAAGAATGTGATCACAATAATGTACAAAAGTGAGCCTTGATTTATCTCATATTCATTTTCTTTCTTTCTCAATATAAAAGGGAATTGAACAAAAACTGTCAACTTGAAAATGCAAACTGGAATTTGCATTTCAAATTGGTCATTGATTATGTTCACATAAAAATAATATAGTATTATAATTAACAAAATAGGTTATTTTGGCAGATATATATATAGAACCAGTCAATAGTTGATACACACCTACTCATTCCAGGGTTTTCTTTATTTGTACTCTTTTCTACATTGTTGGAAAGTAGTGAAGACATCAAAACAATGAAATAAAACATATGGAATCATGTAGTAACCAAAAAAGTGTTATACAAATAAAAAAAAATGTTATATTTGAGATTCTTCAAAGTAGCCTGCCTTTGCCTTGATTACAGCTTTGCACACTTGCCATTCACTCAACCAGCTTCATGATGTAGTCACCTGGAATGCATTTAAATAAACAGGTGTGCCTTGTTAAAGTTAATTTGTGGAATTTCTGCAAAGAAACCACTACTAAAGGACACCAATAATAAGAAGAGACTTGCTTGGGCCAAGAAACACGAGCAATGGACATTAGACCAGTGGAAGTATGGCCTTTGGTCTGATGAGTCCAAATTGGAGATTTTTGGTTCCAACCGCCATGTCTTTGTGAGACGCAGAGTCGATGAAAGGATGATCTCTGCATGTGTGGTTCCCACCGTGAAGCATGGAGGAGGAGGTGTGATGGTGTGGGGATGCTTTGCTGGTGACACTGTCAGTGATTTATTTAGAATTCAAGGCACACCTAACCAGCATGGCTACCACAGCATTCTGCAGCGATACGCCATCCCGTCTGGTTTGCGCTTATTGGGACTATCACTTGTTTTTCAACAAGACAATGACCCAACACACCTCCAGGCTGTTTTGACCAAGAAGGAGAGTGATGGAGTGCTGCATCAGATGACCTGGCCTCCACAATCACCCGACCTCAATCTAATTGAGATGGTTTGGGATGAGTTGGACCAAGGCAAAGGGTGGTGGTATTGAAGAATCTAAAATCCAAAATATATTTTGATTTGTTTAACACTTTTTTGGTTACTTCATTATTCCATATGTGTTATTTCATAGTTTTAATATCTTCACTTTTATTCTACAGAATAGAAAATAGTAAAAATAAAGAAAAACCCTTGAATGAGTAGGTGTCTCTAAACTTTCGACTGGTACTGTATTTGACAACAAATCGTGAAGAAACAGAACAATCATGAAAAGTATGAGGAACAGCAAAAGTGCAGTCTCAACAAGCATATTCATTGACCGTTCTGCTTTTCCTCTGACATGGACTTGAAATGTTGTCACCAGCAGTATAGATATTTGATGCAAATAGAGTAGAAATGGCTTATTTGGTCGATTTTACTTACCAAGCAGAGCTGTTTTATCCAGATACAAATATCCTGTAATTTTTCATTTGGCTCAAAGGTGCATAGAGACACAGCTTGGCTACATTGTAACTTTTTGATGTTGTCAATTACCTTAATGACTCTTTCATTGGCAAAGTAGGGAAACGAAGGCATGAAATGTCAGCAACAAACTGTGAGCCATAAATATCATGCATAAAATAACTAATAATGAAAGAAAAGCATTGTCATTTTTAATTCTCTAAAGTTAGTGTGGATGAAGTTTAAAAAATATTACTCTCCATCAATAATAAGAAATCACCTGGTATTGACAAGTATAGTAAGGGACTATGTTGCCACTCTTATTTGTCATATTTTTATCTGAGTCTGCGTAAAAAATGGTGTCCTCAGACCTGGAGGGAAGCCAAAGTTATTCCGCTACCCAAAAATGGTAAACCACCCTTTGTACTGGTTCTAACAGCCGACCAATCAGCTTGCTGCTGACTCTTACCAAACTTTTGGAAATATACAATGCTATTTCTCTGTAAACAAATTAACAATAGACATTCAGCATGCTTATAGAGAAGGGTACTCAACATGTACTGCACTAACACAAATGACAGATGATTGGTCGCAACACATTGATAAAAAGAATATGGTGGCAATTTGTACAGAATTTGATATTTTGGACCGAAACCCTTTGTTGAAAAAAATGTATGTGCTATGTCTTTTCAACCTCTGCCATTTCGTGATTTCAGAGCTATCTATCTAATAGAACACAGAGGATTTCCCTAATGGAATCTTCGCCAATGTTATCTTCTTAGGGAGCAGCTCCCAAGGTGAAGGTTTTGGAGAGTCTGGCGTGCCCAAAGTAAAATGCCTCCCACTCAGGCCCAGAAAATAGGATATGATCATCCCAGTCCCCCCCAAACCCAGCATTGAGGAGCCCATGCAGCTGGGACGCACACATCTGAGCCCACAGGATGCTGTAGCCTCTACTGCGGAGGTCTCGGCCATCTCCTTGGTACCTGCCCAGAGCTGGTCCATGGGACACCTACTAGACTGGCATAAGGACTGCCAGACTAAATGTCTAAGAGCCCCACCAAGAGCCTCGCCGTGTCCTCCTGCATCCCTTGAAGACCAAGACTTTTCCGCTCTCCCTCCAGAATACTTTGATCTCCGGGAGACCATCAGTAAGAGGCAGGCCGCCACCCTTCCCCCTCATCATCCTTATGACTTTGCCATAGGACTCCTACCCAGCGCCTCTGAATCTGAATCAGAGAGATGCAGGGGGCTGCCTTAAACATGTATAGTGTTGTGTACCGCAGGGCAGATCCCTTGGCCCTATACTCTTTTCTATTTTTGCTAATGGCACTAGCCAAAGCCTGTGTGTCTATGTATGCTTATGGTTCAACCCTATATTGCTCAACAAATACAGCTATTGAAACAAAGAGTTGTGTTCAGTTTTAGAATGGGTGGCCCCTAATTTACTAGTCCTGAACTGCATTACTTCTTATTTTTTATGAGAAACATTAATGTGTTGAAAATTCCAAATTGTTTGCATAGTCAACTTGCACACCGCTCTGACACACACGTACCCCACCAGACATGCCACCTGGGGTCTTTTCACAGCCCCCAAATCCAGAACAAATTCAAGAAAGCAACCAGTATCATATAGAGCCATGATTGTATGGAACTCCCTTCCATCTTAGATTGCTCAAGTGAACAGCAAACCTGGTTTCAAACAACAGATGAAGCAACACCTCACGGCACAACTCTCTCCTATTTGACCTAGATAGTTTGTGTGTACGTACTGATATGTGTGACATTTCAAATTCATATAGTTCTGTCCTTGAGCTGTTCTTGTCTATTAACTGCTCTGTATTATGTAATGTTTCATGTTTTCTGTGGACCACTGGAAAGATAGCTGCTGCTTTCGCAACAGCTAATGGGGATCCTAATAAAATACCAAATGCCGAAGTGGCCATTGTGCCCTCGCATATGGGGCTCAGCCAGGTCTGTTACTTTTGTAAATTAACTTCTTTGGGAGCAGCGCACGAGGTGACGGTTTTGGAGGGCCTGGCGTGCCCAAAGTAAAATGCCTCCCATTCAGGCCCAAAAATAGGATATGCACATATTTAGTACCATTGGATAGGAAACACTCTGAAGTTTCTAGAAGTGTTAACATTTGGTCTGTGAACGGATATGGCAGGCAAAAACCCGAGGAATGTCTGTCCTGGAAAAAGTGGTTTTGACACATTGCCTCATTTAGAACCCCTCCCTTATGAAAATGCCCATATAAGGGCATATGAATGCAGTACCTATTGCTTCCTCTGGATGTCAACAGTCTCGAGAAAGTGTTTTGATTATTTTTAGCTGCTTTTAGATTGTAGAAGAAGACGAATAAGGAAGTGGCCACACACATGTCAATAGAAGAAAATGCGCGTTCCCGGGCTGGCGCGCTCTGTGGATTTTTCCTTTCTTATCGCCCAGTTTATATTCCGGTTGAAATATTATACAACATATACATTAAAGTGTTCTTAAGGATACATTATCAATTATGTTTGATTGTTCTTGGACAAGTTTATAGGTATAAGTTGAACGAGTTCTCTTCACGTTTCAATGGAGGAGTCGACGCTCTATTTTCTCATTATAACGCGCCAACCAAACTGAGATTTATGGATATAATACATTACTTTTTCTAACAAAAGAACCATGGATTGTCTTCGTTGGACACTTGGGAAGCCCTCAGCAGAAGTTCTTCAAAAGGTAATTGATTTCTTTTCGCTGTGAAATGTGTTATGTGTGAACCGTGATGGCTTATGAATTTATGGCAAAAAAAATATGTTGGGTGCTATCCTCAAACAATCAAATGTGGTGCTTTCGCCGTAAAGCATTTTTGAAATCTGACAACGCTGTGATATTGCCAAGAAGCAGAGCTTTTGATGACTATGCAACACTTGTATATTGATGCATGTTTAATAATTCAACTTTTGGATTTTGAATTTGGTGCCTTGCATTTCACCGGGTAGCGCTAGCGCCCCACCGCTCCCTAAGAAGATAATTACTTAGGGACCAGTGGGGCGCCCCACTCCTGACACTATCCGGTGAAATGTGAGATGCCAAATTTAAAATCCAAAAGTTGAATTATTAAACATTCATCAATATACAAGTGTTGCATAGTCATCAAAAGCTCTGATTATTGGCAATATCACAGCATTGCATTAGCATAAATTCATAACCAACGCGGGTCTCAAAGAATTCATAAAATCGCTAATATAAAATCCCTTACCTTTCGAAGAACTTCTGCTGAGGGCTTCCCAAGTGTCCAACGAAGACAATCTATGCTTCTTTTGTTAGAAAAAGTCATTTATTATATCCATAAATTCCCGTTTGGTTGGCTCGTTTTGATCATAAAATCCACCGTTGAGTTGCCCATTGAACTGTGAAGAGAACATGTTCAAATTATACCTATACACTTTCTACAAACAAATCAAACATCATGTTTAATGTATCCTTAGGTATCCTTTTGTGTATTTTTGCTGTAATATTTCAACCGGATGATAACGTGAACGATAGGAAAGAAAAATAAAGTGGTGCGCATTCACAATCTTGCGCCCGTCAAACCTTGTTTACAAAAGTGGTCCTGTGACTTCTTCCTTTTCCTATCCGTTCTGGTCACTCCTAGAATTCCCAGTCTTTGACTGTTGACTGTTGATATCTAGTGGAAGCCATAGGTACTGCAGTCTCAGTCTCAGTCTCAGTCCTACATTGTATGCAATAGGCACAATGGAGAAGATGGGCATTTACAAAAAAAACTGCAAATCCGGATGGATTTTCCTCCGGTTTTCGCCTGCTATATCAGTTCTGTTATAATCACATACATGATTTTAACACTCTTAGAAACTTGAGTGTTTCCTATCCAATAGGGCTAATTATGTGCATATCCTATTTTCTGGGCCTGAGTGGCAGGCATTTAACTTTGGGCATGCCAGACTCTCCAAAACTGTCACCTATGCTTCCGCTCCCTAAGAAGTTAACCCCACTCCCGACACTACCAGGTGAAATGCAAGGCGCCAAATTCAAAATCCAAAAGTTGAGTTATTAAACATGCATCAATATACAAGTGTTGCATAGTCATCAAAAGCTCTGCTTCTTGGCAATAGCACCACATTTGATTGTTTGAAGGTAGCACCTAACATATGGTAATAAAAAAATAATTTCATAAACCTCTACGGTTCACAGAAAACACATTTCACAGCGAAAACAAATCAATTACCTTTTGAAGAACTTCTGCTGAGGGCTTCCCAAGTGTCTAACAAAGACAATCCATGGTTCTTTTGTTAGAAAAAGTAATGTATTATATCCATAAATCTCCCTTTGGTTGACGCGTTATAATGAGAAAATAGAGCGTCGACTCCTCCATTGAAACGTGAAGAGAACTCGTTCAACTTATACCTATAAACTTGTCCAAGAACAATCAAACATAATTGATAATGTATCCTGAGCAACACAAGGCAGTTAACCCACTGGTCCTAGGCCGTCATTGTAAAGAAGAATTTGTTCTCAACTGACTTGCCTAGTTAAACAAAGGTGAAATAAAAATAAAAAAAAGAATTTTAATACAGACTAGCTCAAAATATTACTAATCATTGAAATGACAAATTACTCAATGGATCATTATCACTTTCTTTGTAAAAAAGTTGAGGTGCAAAAACATACATTTCCACCCCTATTTTGAAAGTGAGGATGCAGCTGCTGAATTTGCTCCATTGCTCAGGTGCCTATGCACACAGACAGACACAGGAGCCATGCAACCTACTGCCAACCTCAACCATTACACTCACAGACAGAAAGAGGAGCCAGGAGCTAGAGGGCGGGCTGGGGAACACAGATTTAGATATTGTGGCTTACACGATCATGGAAGAGTGAGTATGAGTGTAAAGAAAGAGAGGGTGAGAAAAAGAGAGAGAGAAAGACAAAGACAGAGGGAGAGAGAATGGGAAAAAGAGGAAGCGAGAGAGATAGTGAGATGGAGATAAGAGAATTAAGAGAGAGACTAACAGGTTGAGATGAAGAAAAGAAGAAAGAAAACAGGAGTGACTTAGAGGCGGAGAGTAAAGGATGGAGAAGGTAGAGGAAGAAAGCGGTGGACAGTTCGGCAGTAAATTTCCGGTGTCAGTAATGAGAGCTCCTGTCTCTCAGGTGAAGGAGGGATGAGATGGGGAGATGGAAGGATGGAGGGAGGGTGTTAATGAGAAAGTTGAAGGTCATAAATTGTGGGTGATGATGGGAAGGGGGAAAAAGGAGGGAGAAGCATATGAGAGGAGGATGAGTGTGGGCAGCTGACCTCGTTTCAGGCTAATTCCTGGACAGCCTCTCTCTCTTCTCTCTCTCTCTTTCTGTTCTGTGGTGGTCAAACACTGTCAGGATGAAATCTGAATTACAAATAAGACTATGGAAGGAAGGGAGGAGAGGATAGAAGGAAAAATAGAGAAATATGTAGGGAAGGGAAAGAGCCTGTTGGATGAAGAGAGAATGGAGGAAATGAAGAGAGAGCGATGGAGAGGGTAGAGAGCTGATGGGATAGTGAGAGAGAGAGGGGGAAATAGAAAGAAAGAGAGATGGATAGATAGAGAGAGAGAAGTAGGTTCATGGTTTGTGGAGATAGTGTATGCTCTGTACATAGCGATGTGGTCAGGCAACAATTGGAATTGTTCCACTGGCATAATAAATTGAGACGGGCTCTCTCTCAGTTCACAGCCCTCCTGCCAAACCAAAGACATGCAACTTCAAAAAACACATACATGAATAATCACATTGTGAATGTCCATAGCACTTTGAAATGACAACATAGAAAGTTACCGTATATTTCTATTGACCTTAGAGTAGGTCAGAGTTAGAACAAGATGTTGGGTGTACGAAGTGAAGGATTTGGTCAATCTCTCCTTGTTGCGGATTTATTTGACCAACATTTTAGCTAAAGAGCCTTCATTAGGGTGTCCTTTCTAAGCAATAGTTAGAAAACTTGGTTTACATGCCTAGTCATCTTATTCAGTTTCCATTTGAGTGACAGAGGTGAGCCTGAGGTCTAAAGAACCTAAGGAATCCACCCTATAAGTACTATATAAAACTGTCCCTGATCCAGCCCTGAGAGTGGCATGGAGAGTGCAAACTGTACTGAGCAAAGTTACCTTCCTGAAATAGAGTATTAGTATTCAAGCAGGCGCTTAAAGATACCAGAAGGGCTCAAGCCACTTCAGAAGTTCATGTGCTAAGACTCAGCTTTGAGGAGCAGAAGAAATTAAAGCTGTCTAAAGCAGGGTTATGATCCGCAGAGGAGAGTGGGATGGAGAGAGCGGGAGAGGGAGAGAAAGGAGCTGGGCAGGAGAGAGAGAGAGAGCGGGGGAGGGAGAGAGAAGGAGGAAAAGGGAGTGAGTAAGAGTGTAAATCAGGGCTGAAGGTTGAAGAACAAATGGACAGATTAGGAGAGAGTCAGAAAGAGAAGCTTTCACTGCAGCCAAGGGTTTAATACAGTGAGGAGGCGGAGGATGAGGAGGAGAGGAGTGAGAGAGGGGGTGGAGAAAGGGAGAACATAGAGGAGACCAGAGAGGAAATATGGAAGGGTATAAGATGAAAGGAAGATAGGGGAGAAGATGGAGAGGATTGTGCTAAAGCTGCAGGTCTTGGGTTTGGCAGGAGAGAAGAGAGAGGGGCTGTCCAGGAATTAGCCTGTAACGAGGTCAGCTGCCCACACTCATCCTCCTCTCATCTGCCTCCCCTCCCTCCTTTTTCCCTTTCCCTTATTTTTGTAGTGTTTGATCTCTTCACTGAAGCTGTCGTCACCCACAATGTATGACCTTCAACTTTCTCATTAACACCCTCCTTCCATCTCTCCATCTCGTCCCTCCTTCACCGGAGAGACAGGAGCACTCATTAATGACAACTCATATTCCTAAATCTCCTACATTATGTGCCTCTACTGGATGCCTGATTAATTCCCAGACTAAGTGAATAGCTGTTGTTTAGCCTTTTTTCACTCTGGATCCCTTTAGTGCCACCGTGCAACTCAGAGAGACAGAAGCCGAGGAGGGGAAAGAAGATCTGTCTATCTGGCTGGGTGTTTGGAAATCTGGCCCAGAAATCTGGCCCAGACTGTGTGTGCTCCAGGAGCTGTTACTACTGTGCCAGCATTCTCTGCCTCCTCCCTCTCTTCTCTCCCTCACTCCTCTCCTCCTCCAACTTCCCCTCCTTACCCTTTGATCTACACCCAGTTTACCCCGTAACTTTTTCACCAATCAGAACAAAAATAATCCTGAATTCTATTCCTATTAGTGCACTTAAAGAGGCAGTGAGAGTTACTATATCCAGTCATTGCGCTAACGCTAGTTAGCATTGGCTCACGAAACTACTGCTAACTTCCTTCATATTGCACGCAGAGACATAAAAATGGCATCCACAAGTTATTCTGACTGGGTAAGTAGAGAAAGGGCTTAAATGCCAGAATCTCGCAGTATCCCTTTAACTCCTAAAAGTTTAAGCCATTGGGTGAGGGGTGGTACCATCATGAGAGTTTCCTATTTCCATAGTGGGGTCACCTTAGTTTGTAGCCCAAACGGTTCGGACACTACAGACAGAAGTTGGCACATCGGTTGTACCGACTTCAGACAAGCCCCAGGCGGCTTGTGGGCGTCATCGTGTTCATGAGAGTCTCATCTTTCCATAGACTGTATCAGGAGTGATTCAGGCCTAAATGATCCCTAATGAAGCTACCGATACCTCTCACCAAGTCACCTAACATCTTCCTAGCTCCATAAGATACCGTCATGAATTAACGTGTCATTGGAGACAATCTTTATTAGGGGGCGCCAAACTGCCGATGTGTTCACCAGTGGAGGCTGGTGACTTTAAAAATTGAAGAGGAGGGGAGACCCCCGGTATAGGAGTGGAAAGCACAGAGATGACAAAGTGTGTTTACAAAATCGGCAAAGCCTAATTATTTTAACCTAAAGTGTTTAATGAAGACATGTATATAGTACAATATTATGGGGAAGGGGAATGAGAGGGCTACTTACACTGTGTGGGAAAGGGATCACAGCAGTGATTGAATGAGGGTATGAGGCATGAGTTGAGGTGTTCAGAGGCTTGACCGGTACAGGACAGGATTTGACTGGGAAGACAAAAAACAATAACACAACACACTAGTTAGACAATCCAGTTAGACAAAAGACAAAAGAGCTAAGAATGATTTAGTCCTAGCAAGGAGTACAATCGTTTATGTTTAATAATGTGATTGTGTAAGTGATTGACTCTATACAGCAATGAGAGAAAATTGATAGGGGTACTCACAGTGCTTGGAGGGGAAATATTCAATGTGCCAGTGTGGGCACATGAGACGTGACTTCAGTTGATGTCAGGAGAAAGTTGTCAATGGTAGTGGAGTGGAGTTGTCATCACCTCTTAATCAGGGAACAGGAGGGGACTTAGCTGCAAATGCAAATAGCAGAAACATTCTATTACAGCTGCGCCTTCGTAGGTTTGGACAACGCGTTTCTCTATGAAGTTAAACTCAGACATCTCAAAATTCATGAAGTCAAACACAAAACTGCGCATCTCGCTCACTTGACATATCAAAGAAGCTCAAGAAACATTCCTGATTAAAGCCCCGATCATCCGCCTCCCTGACGATAACTGACAACTGCAAGCAGACTGGTGGCACCATAGGTCCCAGAGCGGTGGGGCAATTTTTACCTCCTGGAGTTGTATTATGTCGTAACCTAACTAGGAAAACTCTGGACCCTATAAGGTATGAAAGTGATTAATCAGTTGTAAAAAGGTTTTATATGGGCTTTGATGGGGCCAGTTTTTTTCTAATCAATTCAAATGGTTTTAAAAAACTGCAGCTACCTTATATTGTTGATATTAATTCTATTTAGACTAGATTAGGTGGGGGTTTCCTCTACCCAGACACAGAGACAACAACTGATAGACAATAGAACTCACCCGGCTGAGCTTGCTTTATGCATGTTTGCATCATGCAGGCCTATGTAACCGTAGGCCTTACAAAAAATGTACTCACATCTGTCATCACTAATATGTTGATTCATTAATTCCAGTTAATAATTTTGGATTAAAAACTTATTGGCAGCCTAGCCAGCCCAATGTTGAATATTAACTAAATGTGATCACAATCACATTTTCTCCTGACACACAAATGAAATACGGAATGTAACCAATTAGTTTACATAGGCTGTATGCATAAGCTGTATGCAGCTGCTCTTATTAGTAGCCTACAGTTGACTAGACTGAAAAATGGTCTCGTTTTCATCCCATACTGCATGTCAGATATTTTATGTTTAGGTGTAGCCTAGGCTGCTGCAACATTTATATCATGAGTTTTTAGTGTTTAGAGCGTTGGAATAGTAGGCTACACATTCAATTTTATGCATGTAAATAATAGTATTTCACGTCTGCCACTCAAATCTGTCCCTTATACATTTTAAATTGATGGGGCATTACTACCATATACCAGTTAAATTTCTATCTACTTCAAAACGAATGTGAAGTCAGCCTACACAGGGGCATTCTTTATAATAAACACACAGACAAACACACACCATGGAGACATTGGAAATGCATTCAAAGAGACTCCAGAAAGCTGTCTAATACTAGTTATGCGCTCACTAACGGGTGAAACAAATATTGCCTCTTACAAGGCATGCCTCAAAATACTATATGTTACTGACCCAGAAACAACAATGCACCCACTAGTGGTCGAAAGCTTTTTGGTGCTCCAAAAATACAGTACAATACTATTTTCTGTGGGATGGACTAGCAGTACCATTCAAAAGCAATTAGTAACCCTCCCACACATTTTTCTCACAATGAAACAAAAAAACGACTGGAATATAACTTTTTTGAGTAGCCGACAACGGTTGGATGGACTTCTTCCTGGCACTGCATACACCACATGTTGGAGAAACTCACAAGCAGAGGCTGACTCCCATGGGTATTGTATCTTGAACACATAAAAAGGTGGGGCGAATAGTTTTGTCAGGTGGGGCGAATAGTTTTGCAGTTCACTCTGTACGGGGCAACAGGAATCATTGTCAGGGGCACGTCCCCATGTGTGTCTGGGTGAAGACAACATTTCTCAGAATTAGAAGTTAGATTAAAAGCAGCAGAACAAAGAGAAACCTCCCCAGGTCATGTAATGTCTTACCCTTTGTCAAGGTTTCCTCAGGGTCTGGGAGAAGGTCGCTGACCCTCCTCCTTTCTGGGGAAGAGGAGGGCTTTCTCCACTATCACTTGGAGCCAAAACTTGTACAGCAAAAAAAACATGTACAGCCGGTGGATCAAAATTTGTACAGCCGGTGGTTCACCTCAGCGAACAAAATGTCAAAGTCTTGTGATACCTATATGGACATTTTGAACATTAAATTAGAACAGGTTCCATAACACATATGGAATATATATACTAGTAATTTACCACTCATTAATACATTTAAGTTATCCTAACTATTCCTACCGTACCATAGATTCTCGATCACTCCAGCATTATCTCCTGTAGGGTTTTGCTGTTGTTCTCTCGAATCCATGCCACCCGAAGTAGTACGGTGGCCCTCATGAATTCTCCCACCTGGTTTGGTGGATCTCAAATCCTTGTTACAAATGAATTATTCACTGAGTACCTTATGGATGTTTTAAAACTGATTGTCAAGAGCTCTCATCTGGCATAGTAACCAAAATAACAAATTCCTGAGAGGATTCCCTCCTCTTTGTCTGCACTCAGAGCGCCAGACCTACCTTTCAGAGGCTTTCAGACATTTCATTATGTTCCTCAGCCTGTCCTCTATGTAGCCGGTGGCACGATGACGGTAGCGGCTAGGAGAATACCACACCTCCTGTATATTAATTAAGAAACAAAGGAAGAAATAATACAGAAACCCCCAACTTGGAGGACCAGGGACTGGTCTCCTACCCTGTTTTGCTTGGTTCCACCTGCAAGGAGTGTATACCGCCTTCGACATAGTTCAAAGGGTCATCGGAATACACAAGCCTTTCCACCATGGCAAGGTGACAGTCCAGGAGTGGACAGCAAACATTTACTTACACTATTAGATTTTAACTTTAGTTAATTCTTGCATTTACTTACATATCCATGCCCCTCATCATCTTTCAGAAAACTGAATTCTGAGATCAGGGCCATCTCTTTTTTGGTGTCCAAAGTCGGTCTTAGTGGAGAAAGAATTACATCAGTCATTGCATTGCATTGCAAGTCCTGCTTTTTGATCAAGTTGATCATTCAGTGATTCTTGTTAAGTGATCATTCTTAAAACTCTATGCATCAATCTAAGTGACATAACAAAAAATTCCCCATTAAAATCCGTAAATTTAAGCAAGAGACATCTGTTTTTTGCATGGTCTGCATCCGCCTATGTCCGCCTTCGCATCTGCGGTGGAAAGTGACAGAACTACAGCGCTGTTTGTCAGACCAGGAGACATCCCCAAAATCAGTCTTCTTCCGAAAACGTTTGAAGCGTCCGAACGGTTTGGCCTACTAACAAATATACCACTCTATGGAAAGATGAGACTCTCACAAACACAATGGTGTTCTCCCCACAAGTGTCACGGGACTAGTTAATGGAAGTACAGAGGTAGTTTTGTGTCAACAAATAAAAGGTGTTAAATATGTGTCCAAAAAACGTATTTCCTGAGCTTTCTTATGTCTCCTAGATATAGGACAGACACTTGAAAACCGTATTCCTTATGAATTACACTGAACAAAATATATAAACGCAACAAACATCAAATTCAAAGATTTTTCTGAGTTACAGTTCATATAAGGAAATCTGTCAGTTGAAATGAATTCCTTAGGCCCTAATCTATGGATTTCTCATGACTGGGAATACAGACATGCATCTGTTGGTCACAGGTACCTTAAGTAAGGGCGTGGATCAGAAAACCAGTCAGTATCTGGTGTGAACACTATTTGCCTAATGCAGTGCGACATCTCCCATAGAGTTGATCAGACTGTTGATTGTGGCCTGTGGAATGTTGTCCAACTCCTCTTCAATGGCTGTGTGAAGTTGCTGGATATTGGCAGAAACTGGAAAATACTGTCGTACACATCGATCCAGATAATGCTCAATGGGTGATATGTCTGGTGAGTATGCAGGCAATTGAAGAACTGGGAAATTTTCCATAGCTTCTGCCAGCCCATACCATATCCCCACTGCCACCATTGGGCACTCTGTTCACAAGGTTGACATCAGTAAGTCACTCTCCCAAATGACACCATAAACGCTGTCTGCCATCTGCCCGGTAGAGTTGAAACCGTGATTTATCTGTGAACAGCACACTTCTCCATGCCAGTGGACATCGAAGGTGAGCATTTGCCCACTGAAGTCGGTTACGAGGTCGAACTGCAGTTAGGTCAAGAATCCTCAGCTTCCCTGAGACAGTTTCTGACAGTTTGTACAGAAATTCTTCAGTTGTGCAAACCCACAGTTTCATCAGCTGTCCGAGTGGCTGGTCTCACCTGGTGAAGAAGACGGTTGTGGAGGTCCTTGGCTGGCGCGGTTACGTGTGGTCTACGGTTGTCAGGTCGGTTGGTCGTACTGCCAAATTCTCTAAAACAACATTGGAGGCGGCTAATGGTAGAGAAATTAACATTAAATTCTCTGGCAAAAGTTCTGGTGGACATTCCTGCAGTCAGCATACCAATAGCAGGCTCCCTCAAAACAGTGGCATTGTGTTGTGTGACAGAACTGCACATTTTATTTTACTCAGAACAAGGTGTACCTGTGTATGCTGTTTAATCATCTTCTTGATATGCCACTCCTGTTAGGTGGATGGATTATCTTGGCAAAGGGGAAATGCTCACAAACAGGGAAGTAAACAAATCTGTGCACAACTTTTGAGAGAAATCAGCTTTTTGTGCTGATTATGCAAAAATTATGCAAAACTTGAGAAAATATATTTCTTCTAGCAAACAATACTTTTTCACACATCTGACATGTTCTGTTTTTGTTGTTGCCCACAATCATGTGTGTGAGGTGTATACTTTTGTTTCAAGGTAGATTTGTTTAAGACTGTCAAGAATCACTCTGTTTGACCCTGATTTAGCTCAGTCCAGCAAAAGGATAAAGCACCAGGGGGATGGACAGCTCTGTGGAGAAGAGGGGATGGTGTTTATACAGCCTTCCGTCATGATAGCCCTGCAGTGCCCCCGTCTATGTTGCTGGTAATCCAAAATAGTTTTCATAGTACCTGGAGTCTCAATAATTGTGTTCAGTGAAGGACGCAAAGGTATGTGCTGAAATGTGTCCTGTACAGCAACCTGTTTTACTGTGCCTGACGTTGACTCTAGTTGCTGCACATAGGAATCCCCAGGGAAGTTCTCTCCCTGGGGTTTGATGACAAACCCTCTCAGAAAATTACTTAATTTGTCTGTACTCGGATTCATGACCCCTCAATGACTCAGCTGCCCTTTAAAACTGACTCATTAAAACATTCACCTCTGGATCATTTTGGTGCTCAAACCTGTGCAGCAATGACAAGGTTTTACTCTGCAAGCTTAGAACGATGTCTGGAGCTAGAGAGAAGGTTTTCTTAACAACGTAATCAATTGAAGAGTAAATCTGTGAAGTCATGGCGTTGGGCTTGGCCAGAAACTACCCTACTGTTGATGGCCTCCTCCTCCTCCCAATCTTCATACACTTCATCATCAGACTCTCCTGCGCTGTTTGTGGATGTGTGAGCACTGTTGGTTGGATATCTATTGTCATGTGTGGAGCTAGATGGCATGTTCTAGGCCTACAGTATGTATTATTTTAATAGATGCCTTTTAACAATACCACATGTACAAGAAGGTTCTCTTTACAACCCTTCTCACAGCACCTGAAGTAAGTTGAAGAACCATTCACATGATTCAGGCTTCTTGGGTGTTTAAAAAAGCTCTTGCTGTCTCCTGGAATCATTTGATTGCACTTGGAACAAGTTAAGTACATTGTGCAAAGTACAAATACAGCGAGTGGAAATATTGTAGAATTGTATTTGAATACATGATTTGCCTGAATACATGTGTGAATTGAATTATATTACCAATTCTGGGATTAAGGAGAAGAAGACTCTTGATCTGTCTCCACTGTTTCAAATTGATAGCACAAGACCTTAGAAAACAAAGAAAACACTGGAACAATACTTACAGATTACAGCACAGTAGCCTTTATCAAAGGGAAATCATTAGAACCGTTAGACTTACCTTCAAATGTCTCTATTAGAGAACTAAGGATCCACTGTCAGCTTCTCCCTCACAAATGCATCCATTGGATAGCTAAATAGACTTAAAGATTACAGCTAAAACAAAAGAGAACACAAATCAGTGGCTAATATTTGATGACAGGACAAGGAATTACTATTAGCTACTAACCCTATCCCTATGCTCTGGGTTAGGTTTAAGGTTGTGGTTGATGCTAGGGTCAGGGTTGAACCGAGGTTTAGACATTAAGCTAGGGTTAGAGTTTGGATCCCCTGACCCTGAGTTTGGATCCCCTTAACCCCTGACGCTCATCCTAGCTTCTTGTCCTCCCCTCTCTACATATAGATAGATTGATAGATCGATAGATAGATAGTAAATTAAGCAGGTTGTTTAGCTAGATAACGGTTAGCTTATTGCCAAACACGCACGCTAACTTTTGCTAACTTGTTAATTAAATGCAATAGTTATAGCAGCACTTCCATCACAAGTATTTGAAATAACAATAATAGATATGCTATCTGAACAAGGTAACTAGCTAAACATTTAGCTAATAGTGACAATACCGTCTTGCTTGTGTGTCGCTGTCCCCCAGTGGTCTTCCCCAGCTGAACAGAGTAAAACAACCGTTGAAAATGTCACAAGCGGGCCTACCAAACTTAAACCCAACTCATTGGGTTATTTCTAAAACATCCCAACAAGCACAAAATAACCCAACAAAACCACCCAACAGCTGTAACCCATCTATTGGGTTGTGATTTTTTTTTTGCTGTATATATTTTGCTGTGTAGACCTTCCTACAGTTGAGATTCTTACTGTATTATAATATCCTGCAGATTAATAATTTAGCTGAGCGCAATTTTTTAAGATGCAGACATAAGTCAGACGGTGGTATCACGACACGTCAGTCCGACGTTCAATGGTAGGCGACAGTAAGCTCATTCGGCTCATTGTTGGTTCTTTTCACCTGTGATGAGAGTGGACATATTAGTTGATAGGCCAAACTGTTCGGACGCTACAGACATTTTTGCGAGGAGACCGATTTTCGGGGTTGTCTCCTATTCTGACAAACGATGTAGCTCTGCCGCTTTACACCCCCAGATGTTGAAGGCCAACATATGGTGGACTGAGGAAAAAAATGACGGATTTTAATAAAAAAATATTACACATGGGTGTGTCAATCGACTCTTAAGGATTAAAGGAGAAATTAGCAGTTTCTACATACATTTTTTCACTTATACATTAATGATGTGTGCCCCTTGATTCTTGAGGAATATAATTGATAAATGCCTCATGAGCTTAGTTCAACTGTTGTACCCCATCAGAACCGTAGTTCAACTGTCGTACCCCAGCTTGTTTTAGTCCAATGTTTGTAAAATATGGATGGTCAGTCCTTGCATCCATAGATCTGTCTATGATTTTGAGAGTGGCTAAATTTTTCCATTCCTCAGCTTTTTTCCAAAACAGGGGTGAGGAAAATATTTTGTTGTTTCTAATGCTGATTGCTGCATTAAGGATAAGACTAATGAGACCCTATGACGGATGACAGGGCTTCCAAGGGAGTACTATTACTCTCTCTTTTAGTGAGTGGACAAAAAGACAGCTGTTGAGTCCAAGTGTGGATAACCAGAGAGAGGGCTCAGGAGAGTGAGGATGGGCTGGGTGTTTGGTGGCTGAGGAGGAAGCCAGGGGGTGAGGGACTTAGGAAGGGAGGGGTGCCTGAGGTGTAGCTGGTGAGTCTGTGGAGGGCGTCTAGGTGGGCAGTGCATCAAGCCTCCCTATCTGGTGACAGCCTAGGCTCCTGGCCCTACTCCCTGCCTGGTGTTGCCAGTCCCTTTAATTTCCTCCAGGGGGATAAATCAGTTGTTTATGGACCTGGCGGAGCCTGGCAGAGGGGAGGGAGCAGGGCTGAGCCTCAGATGGATTATCAATGAACCATATAACTCAGGATCAGGCAGGGCAGGACACAGCTCCCTGAGGGATGGATGATCACAGCCAAGACAGGCAGGGGGACAGGGAAATGACAGGCGGGATAGGTGGCCTAACAAATGTCCCCCATACTGACACACCCGCAGCCATCCCTCATTGCCCTCATTGCACTGGACCTTGAGATCTCTCTCTCTCCTCCTTTCTTTCCCTCCCTTATTTTCCTCTCACCACCCTCTCCTGTCATCGTGTTGAAGTGGCTTTAGTGACTCCCTCCCTCCCACCTCCTCTACCATCACCCCATAATAATATCCTTCAACGTGACAGGGAGGTTGTTATGGTGATGGATGCTGTAGGGACTGACCCTCCTTGGCCTGCCCCTGTCTCACCAGAGATGTGTGACCATAGACAGGTGCTACAGGAATCAGCTCTAAGCCAGAGATAGACAAAGATGATACACACCCACCCACCCAGCCATTATATTCTAATTTAGTCATTTGCATGCAAACACAAACTCTTGCAAACAGGGAAGTTCAGACTATTGCACAAACTTGATACTCAAGACAAAAGACAAAGCTCAGACAGCCTAAGAATTAAGGAAATTAAGTATTGTGTCTTTTAATAACATAATTATGGCCATTGATGCCCACATCAAGATTTCTGAGTGAAGTACTATTTACCTTAGTTTTGTGCTGTGTCCTGGTGAGTCAGTAATTGCAACAGCCAATTAGACCTCAACGACTCAACTTCAAACATATAGCTCAGCCTTGCATACCCATACACCATGAAGTGAGTCAGAGAGAGGGAGGGAGGGAGCGAGGAAGACAGGGAAGGAGAGATGAAGGAAGAGAGAGAGGGAGGGAGGGAGGGAGGGAGGGAGGGAGGGAGGGAGGGAGGGAGGGAGGGAGGGAGGGAGGGAGGGAGGGAGGAGGAGGGAGGGAGGGAGGGGGAGAGAGGGAGATGGAGGAAAAGAGAAGGGAGAGGGAGATGGAGAAGAAGAGAGAGAGAGGGAGGAGAGTGAAGGAGAGGGATAGAGGGAGAGGAGAGATGGGGAATGGGAGTGTGAAGGAGAGAGAGAGAGGGATGGAGAATGAAGGAGAGAAATTTGTGGAGACATGAGATATGCAGGACGGAGAGAGGGAGGAGAGAAGATTAGAGCTGGGAGATGGAGAGGGAGAGAAAAAGGGAAGGGGATTTAAGATCACTAGAGCCCTGCGCTCTTTGTGCCCAGATGTCTGAGACTCCCAAAGCTTACTCTAATTTTGTTTCTCCACCCTCTGCATCGTCCTATCCCCTACTTCCCTTCTCCGTTTTTTTTCATCCAAGCCCCTCTGATTTTGAGATGTGTATAGAGCAGTGCGTATAGATGATACCCCCCCCCCATTTCCCATCCCTACAAGTGTGTGTGTGCGAGCATGTGCGTCTGTGTGTGTATTTATGAGGCAGACGGGGTTGGTGCTGAATGAAAACGTAGCACTCAGTTTAAGATCTAGGATGTGTGCGTACGTGTGTCTTGCTCATATGTAGAGAGAGGCAGGCAGGCAGGCAGGCAGGCAGGCAGGCAGGCAGGCAGCCTTCCTTCCTTCCTTCCTTCCTTCCTTCCTTCCGCCAGACGGACATATCTTTAGAAAGAGTTGAAGAGGGAGTGCTTGTTAGAGACAGTAGGAATGGAGAGAAGGAGGGCAAGTCACAGAAGGCCTCATGCTGTCCATCAGTGTACAGAGAGGAGATATGGATATTCCTAATGTGTATACGTAGGTTAAATACGTATGTATATCCCGTGGTGGAAAAAGTACCCACATTTCATACTTGAGTAAAATTAAAGATACCTTAAAAGAAAATGACTCAAGTAAAAGTGAAAATACCCAGTAAAATACTACTGGAGTAGAAGTCTAAAAGTATTTGGTTTGAAATGTACTTAAGTATCTAAAGTAAAAGTATGAATCATTAAACATTTCTTATATTAAGCAAACCAGACGACTTGATTTTCTTGAGTTTTTAATTTACGGATAACCAGGGGCACAGTTCAACACTCAGAAATAATTTACAAACAAAGCATTTGTGTTTAGTGATTCTGCTAGATCAGAGGCAGTAGGGATGACCAAGGATGTTCTCTTGATAAGTACCCGAATTAAACAATTTTCCTGTCCTGCTAAACATTCAAAATGTAACGAGTGCTTTTTGGTTTCAGGGAAAATGTAAGGAGTAAAAAGTACATTATTTGATTTAGGACTGTAGTGGAGTAAAAGTATAAGTTGTCAAAAATATAAATAGTAAAGTACAGATAACCCCCAAAAACTACTTAAGTAGTACTTTAAAGTATTTTTACTTTAACTACTTTACACCACTGTGTATATCTAATAATACTAATAATGGATTGGTTTTATATAGCACGTTTCTACCAACTGAGGTACTCAACACACTTTGCACAGTAAGGGGGAAACTCACCTCCTCCACCACCAATGTGTGGCACCCACCTGGGTGATGCCATTTTGTTCCAGAACACTCACCACACATCAGCTATCAGGTGGAGACATGTGAGGAGTGATAAATGCCAATTATGAATGAGGGGGATGATTAGTACACAAAGATAGACTGCAAAATTATTAATGCACATAGATAGATTGCAACATTTTCCCTTCATTATGTTTTATTAAAATGCTAATGATTAGCGAGAAGGCCGATTGAGAGTACGGGGGGGGCTGGGGTTTGATGGATCTAAACATGTTTTGAATCATTGGGAGCCAGAGAGAGAGGCCCTTTGATCTGCTTTTAATGGGCTTCGCGATGGAGCCAAATATCCAGTCGTGGAGCCCCACGTCAGGGCCTACCAGTACTTATACACAAAAAGACACACACACAGACACACACACACACATGCACAAAAACAGTCGCTATCACAGTCCTTGAACCCCCCTCTTCTCAGACCTGTCAAACAGAACCCTAAGACTACCCAAAATGTTACTTTACAGTCAGCACTAAACTGAAGTTCCACCACACCAATCCCCCTTTGAATGGCTGAATGGCAAATCCAGTTAGCTAATAAATCCCAGTATTAGGATCCAATGTGGAGAAATGAGGCCTGCTTGAAGGGAGTAGAGCAGGGGGGGTTTGGACTATAGAAAGACTATTCGTTAGTTTTTAATAGTCAGCCATTTTAGTAATATTCCTTCCAGTCTCCAAGTCCCGGTTTGGGTTCCATTGTTTATTGATCGGTTTTTGGGGGAAGAGGGATCTCCCTCCCTCTTGGAGGAGCTTTAGGGAGCAGTGTATGATTTGTGTTAAGTTGAAAGCCATTGAAATCACCTGGAAGTTTCTTGGAAGTTGGGGATGAGAAGTGGGGATCTCATCTGGACTAAAAGCTAGTTTTTTATCAGAGGTGCAGGCTGATCCTGGATGGAGAACACAGTGGAAGATTATCCTGCTGTTCTTTTCTGCTTAAAATAATTCTATTTGAAAGAAGATAGTGATCTAGCCACCTTGATTAGGACTGAAATGGAAGGGTTCCTAACTCATTGGGGTCAATGCCATTGTGCGTAGTACTGATAAAGGGTTCTGACAGAAATAGTGAAAAGTACAGTAAAACATCTTACCTCAGATGTCTTCAATGAACTTCTGATCATTGAGTGCTCCTTTTTATATTTTTTCTGGAAAAAGTCACAATGTATAGGGGCGGCAGGTAGCCTAGTGTTTAGAGCGTTGGACTAGTAACCGAAAAGTTGCAAGAGCGAATCCCCGAACTGACAATGTAAAAAAATCTGTCGTTCTGCCCCTCAACAAGGCAGTTAACCCGCTGTTCCTAGGCCGACATTGAAAATAAGAATTTGTTCTTAACTGACTTGCCTAGTTAAATAAAGATAAAATTGAGGTTTGATGGTTTTCAAAGTCCCTTTTTATCAATCCGGTGAGAAATGTAACAGGGTACGCTCACATTGCACTGTATAACATCATGCTCTATTTTGGTTCACTGAGTCAAACTCACCCTAATCTCTTTCTTTGATTCTCTTCCTCCAGCTGCCTGTCTCTCAGAGCACTCGTGGAAGAGTTTGCAGTAACGTTGTGACGTGTTGGCTTGGCAACAAATTAAGAGGCACGGGCCTCAGGGGAGGGAGGGGTGTTAATTGGTGTTGAACTATTCATCAGGTCCAAGTGGACTTTCATTACTTCATTAACATCAGAAATTAACATCAGTACTGGACGTCCAACAGGAGACCCAGCACCACTATCTACAGTCAGGGAGGGCACGCACTGGAACAGCAAGTACTGGAGACACAGCCACTAGAAAGCTATTTTTGCTTCGACGTTGATTGAAGTGTATTCTATCTTGTCGCTGCTCAGTTTGGCTGTTTCCCAGTGATGTGATGTGTTAACATGCTCTCTCCTGCTTCTTGGTTCTTGTCCAAACAGAGGGACTGCTAGCTAGGCCTGGCACACATCACAGATGACACTCTGATCACTCTGACTATGTTAGCAGTTGTGACATGCCAGCACATATGAGAATGTCTGAGACAGGAGGGACATTAGGACTGGCCTATTCTCTACTTTCTCTGGTCTCTCTCTGGCCAATGGCAATGTATGTCAGAGTAGGGAAACAAGCTGCAGGGTTACTGATGCGTCTTCTTCTCTCTGTTTCAGCACCTACGGATTCGCCATTGAGACCGAGTCTTGGTGAGTGCAACTATTTTTGCATGTTTATATGCTATCAACTCAATCTAATGTGGTCATACCAACATCAACAACTTTGAAGTTATTAATATTGGACCCTTCCCTGTCATGTTTTTATCTCCTAACCCTGGTTGTTGTGTGTTCTGCGTGTAGCTGAGATCCATGGGAACCATGCTGTGCTCCGTGATGACTTTGACTCCAACCTGCAGGGAGAGCTGGACCCCAGCATTTGGTAGGTTACATCAATCAATTCATCAATCAATCAAATGTACTTTATGAAGTCCTTTTTGCGTCAGCAGTTGTCACAAAAATGACTACTATAGCATACTTTTTGTGTAATTTTGTCACATTGTGCCATTGAAGAAGACAAAAATGTGTTAGAAAATTTACAGTAAGGCATTTTATTCATATCTAAACCTGCATAAATGATCTTCTAATGTACTCTCTTCATCCATCTCTTTCTCTTGCTCCCCCCCCAGGTCAGAGTGCAGTAACTGTGAGGTAGGAGAGCAGTGTGGGGTTCTGATGCATGGCAGAGCTGTCACCTTCTGTGAGCCCTTCAGAGAGAGAGAACTGGTAACTATGACCACAATACAACCACAAACTAACCACTCCTTTATCCATAATTACAACCACACTATTAATGAACACAACCACAACCATATAATACTACAACCTACAACATATCAGATCATACCAGAACCACAAAGATACTAGAATGCTTCCACGTATCTGATAATAATCATGTTAACAGCCACTATTTCCCTGTTGCACCAGATGAGAGACAGCGAACGGTTGTGTTTAGTGTGTCTTGATTCTATTTGCTTACTCTGATAATACACTTTTGCAGAGTGTCTGTCAGCCTCCAAGTGTTTCATGCAGCTGCCTGGCACTAGTTCCGTCAAGAGCAGGACACAATGATGCATGCCCCACACAGAACACACACACAGAACACACACACACACACACAGAACACACACTCCATCTAGGAATTGTATTGTGATTAGATATCTGTAGCCCCATTCCCCAGCTTTTAAGCAAACTTTTAATTAAGCCCCACTGCCTTTATCCTCTAACCTGTGATATATGTACCCTCTCTCCTCAAGACCACTGTACCTCTCAACACCACCACAGCATCTGTCCTGCAGTTTGCTCTTGGTGAGTAAAAAACATAATGTATGCAATCACTCATTTCATTTTACAGTGCCATGAAAAAGTATTTGCCCCTTTCTGATTTTCTAAAATGTTGCACATTATTGATAATGAATGTTATCAGATCTTCAACCTGAACCTAATATTATAAAAAGGGAATCTGAGTGAACAAATAATACTCCTAGCTAGCTGCCTGTCAAGCTAGCAGGGTTTCTTGAGGGCTTGAACACATCCCTCGACGCGGTTAGCTATTGTGGCTGCGAACGTCGATTGTGCCGGGTTTGTGGCTGTCTAGATCACTGCTGTTTGTTGTTTTAAATATTCCCTGTGACCTGCCCTGTCTGGAGTAACAACATAACCTACGTTGCTAGATACCATGACAAAGACCAAAGCCGCCGGGAGTACAGTTGAGGACAAGGGTGTCCTCTATCACAGGTGAAGGTCTTTTAAATGAAAAAAAGAGCAGTTGTTACAACAACAAGAAAATAGCTTCAAGTGTTTTCTCCAAATACTAGTGGATTCAACTAATAAAAGAATGTACAACCTGACCAGAGAGGTCCAGGACCGGAAGAACAGCTTGCAGTTCTCCCAGGATCAGCTGATTGAGTTGAAACAGGAGAATGGCAAGATGACTGCAATCTGTAAGTCATTGAGTGAGGATATCAGTTCTGTGTATGAATCCATGATAACATTGACGGATAATTCTCGAGGGACAATCAAAGCGGAATAACATGGTTGTGGACAGAATTGCAGAATCTTCACGAGACCTGGACGGAGTCTGAAGACAAAGTGACGGAAATTATCTCTGAGAAATTGAAGATGGACCACCGGAAAATTCAGGTGGAGTGCGCCCAAAGGACTGGAAAACCCACCACCGGCCCAGGTGACAGGCCTAGGACAATAGTGGTCAAGTTCCTGAGGTTCAAGGACAAGGTAGCTGTTCTGGAAATAGCCAAGAACTTCATAGCAACGTATATCTTCCTCAATGAGGAATATTGTGAAGCTGTGCTCCAGAAGAGGAATGAACATATACCAGCTATGAAAGCTGCCAGAGGGCATGGGGACATTTCTTACATCCACTATGACAGGCTCATTGTCCACCCTCCCTCCCAGAAGCCTGGAAGACATGAGACTTCAACCCTGCAGCACACACACACCAATTGATTAACGGACTGCTGAATGTATATTTTTTTATCTTGCTTTGTTTGCACTTTTCATTATTATGTCTATTTCTGATAAGCTACCCATGAAAATCTCCAAGTAGCCATTTGATTAGCTGTTCAGGAGTCTTATGGCTTGGGGTTAGAAGCTGTTAAGAAGCCTTTTGGACCTAGACTTGGCGCTCCGGTACCGCTTGCCATGCAGCAGCAGAGAGAACAGTCGATGAATAGGGTAGCTGGAGTCTTTGGAAATTTTTAGGGCCTTCCTCTGACACCGCCTGGTATAGAGGTCCTGGATGGCAGGAAGCTTGGCACAAGTGATGTACTGGGCAGTACGCAATACCCTCTGTAGTGTCTTGCGGTCGGAGGCCGAGCAGTTGCCATAACAGGCAGTGATGCAACCAGTCAGGATGCTCTTGATGGTGCACCTGTATAACCTTTTGAGGATCTGAGGACACATGCCAAATATTTTCACTCTTAACGATTGTTTTGGTGTGCTTGGACAATGATAGTTTGTTGGTGATGTGGACACCAAGGAACTTGAAGCTCTCAACGTGCTCCACTACAGCCACGTCGATGAGAACGGGGCATGCAGGGTCCTCCTTTTCCTGTCGTCCACAATCATCTCCTTTGTCTTGATCACATTGAGGCAGAGGTTGCTATCCTAGCACCACTCTGCCAGGTCTCTGACCTCCTCCTTATAGGCCGTCTCATCGTTGTTGGTGATCAGGCCTACCACTTTTGTGTCGTCGGCAAACATAATGATGGTGTTGGAGTCGTGCTTGGCCATGAAGTCATGGGTGAAAAGGGAGTACAGGAGGGGACTGAGGACGCACCCCTGAGGGGCCCCCGTGTTGAGGATCAGCATGGCAGATGTGCTGTTACCTACCTTTTCCACCTGGGGGAAGGTCCGTCAGGAAGTCCAGGATCCAGTTGCAGAGGGAGGTGTTTAGTGAAGCGCTTTGAGGGTACTACAGTGTTGAACGCTGATAGTCAATGAATAGCATTCTCACATAGGTGCTTCAGTGTTGCTTGCCTCGAAGCAAGCATAGAAGTTATTTAGCTTGCCTGGTAAGCTTGTGTCACTGGGCAGCTCGCAGCTGTTTTTCCCTTTGTAGTCCATAATTGTTTGCCACATCCGACGAGTGCCAGAGCCGGTGTAGTACGAGTCAGTCTTAGTACTGTATTGACGCTTTGCCTGTTTGATGGTTTGTCGTAGGGCATAGCTGGATTTCCTATAAGCGTCCGGGTTAGAGTCCCGCTCCTTGAAAGTGGCAGCTCTAGCCTTTAGTTCGGTGGGGATGTTGCCTGTAATCCATGGTTTCTGGTTGGGGTATGCACGTACGGTCACTGTGGGGACGACGTCATCGATGCATTTATTGATGAAGCTAGTGACTGATGTGGTGTACTTCTCAATGCCATCGGAGGAATCCCGGAACATACCAGTCTGTGACAGCAAAACAGTCCTGTTGCTTAGCATCTGCATCATCTGTCCACTTTCTTATTGAGAGAGTCACTGGTACTTCCTGCTTTAGTTTTTTGCTTGTAAGCAGGAATCAGGAGGATAGAGTTATGGTCAGATTAGCCAAATGGAGGGTGAGGGAGAGCTTTGTATGTATCTCTGTGTGGAGTGGTCTTGAGATTTATTTCCCTCTGGTTGCACATGTAACATGCTGGTAGAAATGAGGTAAAACGGATTTAAGTTTCCCGGCCACTAAATTAGCAATTTCTGAGACTAACTTAGATAATTAATTTGTTGAAACAGCAGTATCAATAAAAGGATATAACATCTATAGAAGAGACAGAAATGCTTATGGGGGAGGTGTTGCTGTATATATTCAGCCATATCCCTGTAATGCTTAGAGATTATCTTATGTTAAGTGTTTTTGAAGTGTTGTGGTTGCAGGTCCACTAGGCACATCTAAAGCCTTTTCTTTTGGGGTGTTGCTATAGGTCACCAAGTGCTAACAGTCAGTATCTAAATAATATGTGTCAAATGATTGATAGTGTATGTGATGTAAACAAAGTGGTCTACTTTCTTGGGGACCTGAATATTAACAGATTTTCAAGCTGTCCGCTCAAGAGCAAGCTTCTCACTGTAATTTTTTATGTTTTAACAGGGAATATTATTAGTAACACATATCAAAGTTGTTGATGTTGGTATGACCACATTAGATTGAGTTGATAGCATATAAACATGCAAAAATAGTTGCACTCACCAAGACTGGGTCTCAATGGCGAATCCGTAGGTGCTGAAACAGAGAGAAGAAGATGCATCAGTAACCCTGCAGCTTGTTTCCCTACTCTGACATACATTGCCATTGGCCAGAGAGAGACCAGAGAAAGTAGAGAATAGGCCAGTCCTAATGTCCCTCCTGTCTCAGACATTCTCATATGTGCTGGCATGTCACAACTGCTAATATAGTCAGAGTGTCATCTGTGATGACAGGCCTAGCTAGCAGTCCCTCTGTTTTGGACAAGAACCAAGAAGCAGGAGAGAGCAGGTTAACACATCACATCACTGGGAAACAGCCAAACTAAGCAGCGACAAGATCAAGTGCACTTTTTTTAGCTAGGCAAGTCAGTTAATGAACAAATTCTTATTGGCAATGACGGCCTAGGCACAGTTGGTTAACTACCTTGTTCAGTGGTAGAACGACAGATTCTTACCTTGTCAGCTCAGGGATTCGATCTAGCAACCTTTCAATTACTGGCCCAATGATCTAACCACTAGGCTACCTGCTGCCCCACTGTAACCAGTGCATGTAATCTGGTTCAGGTTATTAATCAATTTACCAGGGTGTTTACAAACACTACAGGAACAATGTTGTCCACATGTATCGATCACATGTTTACTAATACTGTAGAACTTTGTTCTAAAGCTGTATCCGTACCCTTTGGATGCAGTGGTTATATCCAGCAAAGTTCCAAAAGCTGAACCTAAAATAATGTATAAGAGACCATACAAAATACTTTTCTGTGATTCCTATGTGGATGATGTTAAAAATATTTGTTGATCTGATGTTATTAATAAGGAGCATCCAGATGCTGCACTTGATGAATTTATTAATTAGCTTTTTCAAATTATTGATAAACATGCACCTGTTAATCAAGTGATAGAAAGTTGAAGTGAGTGCGCAGACGCAGAGCAAACATTCTCAATGTACAGTGTACAGGGGGCGAATATGAAAAAGGTGAAGCCTTTCATTGTGGAAATGGGAATAAATGAATTTAAGGTACCGTTTGAAATAGACACAGGATGTAGTGTCTGATGAACAGGTCCCAATTCTATATGAAGTGGAAAAACGTTGAAGTGCCTAAACTGAGGGACACCCCCATTAAACTCATAACGTACACAGGGGAGAAGATTACTGTGATTGGAGTTGCTGATGATCAAGTGGAATAAAGGACAAAATAAAAGTCTGCCTCTCTTAGTAGTGGAAGGTACTGGCCCCAGTTTACTAGGAAGAGGGTGCTTGTAGGAAATAACATTTAACTGGGATGAAATCAAACATGTCACCACAGAGGCATTGACACTGCAGCAGGTGCTTTCAAAGCATTAGTGTGTTTTCAAAGAGAGCTAGGGACATTAAAGGGGTCCAAGCTACCATTCATGTTGCTGCTGATGATACTCCCAGATTCTATAGGCCAAGATCAGTTCCATATGCCATGAAGCCTAAAGTGCATGTGGAAATTGACAGACTCTTATCAGAGGATATAATTTAACCTGTCAAGTTCTCTGAGTGGGCAGCACCAGTTGTTCCCATACTAAAACCAGATTGTTCAATCGGATTATACGGTGACTATAAACTGACTGTAAATAGAGTTTCCTCTCTAGAGCAGTACCCCCATACCCAAAGTGGAGGATTTCAACGATAACCGGAGGGCAACAGTTCACAAAACTGGACATGAGTCACGCATATCAGCAAGTGCTAATTGATAAAGATTCACAGAAGTACCTGACCATAAACACCCACAGAGGGATGTTTACCTATAAACGCTTACCTTCCGGGGTGTCTTCTGCACCAGCTATCTTCCAAAGAACCATGGAGGGAGTTCTGCAGGGGATACCCAAGGTAGCGGTTTACCTCGACGACATTCTTGTCACGGAGGATCATCTCAGAAACTTGGGTGAAGTTTTGAGAAGAATGGAGGACGCCGGTCTCCGGCTGAAGAGGAACAAGTGTACACTGTTAGCTGATGAAGTACAGTACCTGGGTCACAAGGTGGATGCCAAGGGGTTACACTGTCAAAGCTAAAGTGAGGGCTGTTGTGGAATCTCCAGCTCCGACAAACGATACAGAGATCTAGGCTTACTGAATTTTTATAATTGCTTCCTCCCGAACCTCTCTACCCTCTTAGCTCCTCTGCACCAACTGTTAAGGAAGGATGTGTCCTGGAAATGGTCAGGAAGACAGGGAGAAGCTTTTGCAAAGTCAAAAGTGTTACTGCAATCAGTTTTACTAGAACTATCAATTTTTACTAGGATTAAGGAATTGTGAAAAACTGAGTTTAAATGTACTTGGCTAAGGTGTATGTAAACGTCCGACTTCAACTGTATGTATATCCTTAACCACTGATTCCTTGTCTGGTCTCTTCTCTGCACCTGTGTCCAACCTCACCATATCACAGCAAGCTTCTGCCTCAACATGGACCCAGAAGAGATCACCCAGATCCATAATGCTATAATCCAACAAGTAGCACTGATTGGGTGGCAGCAAGAACAACTCTCCCAAATATCAGAGACCCTCCGGGCACTTACCGATTTCCTCCAACCACAGTCCAACCCCCCCAACCCAGGAGGAGCTAATAGCCAAGTCTCATCACCCAGTGCTACAGGCGTCGCCGTAGTTCCTGCAGGGAACCTGCGCCGGGAACCCAAGATCCCAGCCCACGAGCAGTATGACGGCCACTTGGGAGGGTGCAATGGGTTCTTCACCCAGTGCTCTCTGGTGTTCGAGCTACAGTCCTCCTCGTTCCACACCAATTGGACAATGATTGCCTACATAATCGCTCTACTCAGGCAAGGCCTGGGCTTGGGCAACGGCGATGTGGGAACAGCAGCCACCATCCTGCAGCTCCATATTAGCCTTCACTGCTAAGCTGCGACGAGTCTTCGACCACCCAGTTGGCGGATGAGAAGCGGCCAGCCATTGAGTTCCGCACCCTCGCAGCCGAGAGTGGCTTGAATACGGAGGCACTGGTCACTGCTTTCCACCAGGGGTTGTATAACTCCATCAAGGATGAATTGGCCTCTCGGAAACTGGGAGAGGACCTTGAGTCCCTGACAACGCTAGCAATCAGGATCGACATCCGCTTCCGCGAAAACGAGTGAGACAGCTCTTTTTTGACACCACCCCAGTATCTCGGGTTTCCTGGTCACCCCAGTACCCCCAAACCCAGCATTGAGGAGCCCATGCAGCTGGGACGCACTCATCTGAGCCCACAGGACGCTGCGGCCTCTACTGCGGAGGTCTTGGCCATCTCCGTGCTACCTGCCCAGAGCTGGTCCATGGGACACCTACTAGACTGGCATAAGGACTGCCAGACTAAATGTCTAAGAGCCCCACCAAGAGCCTCGTCGTGTCCTCCTGCATCTCTTGAAGACCAAGACTTTTCCGCTCTCCCTCCAGAATACTTTGATCTCCGGGAGACCATCAGTAAGAGGCAGGGCGCCACCCTTCCCCCCTCATCATCCTTATGACTGTGCCATAGAACTCTTACCCAGCGCCTCCGAATCTGAATCGGAGAGATGCAGGGGGCTGCCTTAACTTCTTAGGGAGCGGCAGCGGAGGTGTTGGTTTTGGAGAGTCTGACGTGCCCAAAGTAAGAGGCCTGCCACTCAGGCCCAGAAACTTGGATATGCACATAATTAGTCCTATTGGATAGGAAACACTCTGAAGTTTCTAAGAGTGTTAAAATATTGTCTGTGAGTATAGCAGAACTGATATAGCAGGCGAAAACCCGAGGAATTTCTGTCCTGGAAAAAGTGTATTTGACACATTGCCTCATTTTGAACCCCTCCCTCGTAAAAATGACCATATAAGGGAGTAAGATTTCAGTACCTATTGCTTCCACTGGATGTCAACAGTCTCTAGACAGTGTTAGGTGATGTTAGGTTGCTCTGGATGGTAATAGAAGAAGAATTTCAAACTAGTCATCGGATGTAAACAAAAGAGGAGGCGCAATCACGGGCTCGCGCGCGCTGTGGTTTTTTCTTTTCCTATTGTCCAGTTTATAATCCGGGTTGAAATATTATAGTAAATATACATAAAGGTGTTCCTAAGGATACATTATCAATGATGTTTGATTGTTCTTGGACAAGTGTATAGGTATAGGTTGAACGAGTTCTCTTCACGGTTCAATGGGCGAGTGGACGCTGTATTTTATGAACAACCAAACGGAGATTTATGGATATAATAAATTACTTTTTCTAACAAAAGAAGCATGGATTGTCTTTGCTGGACACTTGAGAAGCCCTCAGCAGAAGTTCTTCGAAAGGTAAGGGATTTTAAATTAGCGATTTTATGCGTTTTTTGAGACCCGCGTTGGGTTATGAATTTATGCTAATGGTAAAAAATATTGTAGGTGCTATCCTCAAACAATCAAATGTTGTGCTTTCGCCGTAAAGCCTTTTTGAAATCTGACAACGCTGTGATATTGCCAAGAAGCAGAGCTTTTGATGACTATGCAACACTTGTATATTGATGAATGTTTAATAATTCAACTTTTGGATTTTTAATTTGGCGCCTTACATTTCACCGGGTAGTGTCCTTTGCTAGCGCCCCACCACTCCCTAAGTAGTTAATCGACATCCACGTCTTTGGTGTCTGAAGGATGGAGGCCTGCGTCCCTGCATCGATTACAGAGGGCAGAACCAGATTGCGATCAAGAATCGTTACCCCCTACCCCTGGAGTTGTTCCAAGGGGCCCAACACATACTGCACGTCTGCCAAGTCCTAAAGATGCATCCTGCAGAGTCAACTATATGTCAAGATAGAGAAGTGTGAGTTCCACGTATCCCAGGTTTCCTTCCTGGGTCACATTATCTCTACCGCAGGCATCAAATGGACCCCGTAAAGATTGAGGCAGTCATTGAATGCCCCGTTCCACCTCACTCAAGCAGGTCTAGCAGTTCCTTGGCTTTGCCAATTTTTACAGCAGTTTTATACGCAACTTTGGTGCGGTGGCAGCACCTCTCTCAATCCCAGACCCGTTTTTGGTGGACCCCAGAGGCTGACAGGGCATGCATGGCGCTCAAGGGCCGTTTCACCTCTGGACCCCTCCTCGTTCATTCTGATCCGATTTGTCACTTTGTGGTGGAGGTGGACGCCTCAGACACCGGATCAGAGGCAGTCCTTTCACAGCGGAACGAGGAGGACAAGAAACTGCACCCTTGTGCCTTTCTCTCCAAGTGGGTCTCGCCAGCGGAACGCAACTACAATGTAGGCAACCGTGAGCTCTTGGTAGTTAACTTCGGAGGTGACGGTTTTGGAGAGTCTGGCGTGCCCAAAGTAAAATGCCTCCCACTCAGGCCCAGAAAATAGGATATGCACATAATTAGTACTATTGGATAGGAAACACTCCGAAGTTTCTAAGAGTGTTAAAATAATGTCTGTGAGTATAACATAACTGATATAACAGGCGAAAACCCAAGGAATTTCTGTCCTGGAAAAAGTGTTTTTGACACATTGCCTCATTTTGAACCCCTCCCTATTGAAAACAGACATATATGGGAGTAAGATTGCAGTACCTACTGCTTTCACTGGATGTCAACGGTCTCTAGACAGTGTTTGATGATGTTTAGTTGCTCTGGATGGTAATAGAAGAAGAATTTTTAAGTGGTCATCGGATGTAAACAGAAGAGGATGCACGTTAACGGGCTCGCGTGCACTGTGGTTTTCCTTTCCTATCGTCCAGTTTATAATCCGGTTGAAATATTATACTAAATATACATAAAAGTGTTCCTAAGGATACATTATCAATGATGTTTGATTGTTCTTGGACAAGTGTATAGGTATAGGTTGAACGAGTTCTCTTCACGGTTCAATGGGCGAGTGGACGCTGTATTTTATGAACATAATGCGCCAACCAAACTGAGATTTATGGATATAATAAATTACTTTTTCTAACAAAAGAACCATTGGATGTCTTTGTTGGACACTTGGGAAGCCCTCAGCAGAAGTTCTTCGAAAGGTAAGGGATTTGTTTTTGCTGTGAAATGTGTTTGTGTGAACCGCGATGGTTTATGAATTCATGCTAATGGCAATATTGGAGGTGCTACCATCAAACAATCAAATGTTGTGCTTTCGCCGTAAAGCCTTTTTGAAATCTGACAACGCTGTGATATTGCCAATAAGCAGAGCTTTTGATGACTATGCAACACTTGAATATTGATGAATGTTTAATAATTCAACTTTTGGATTTTGCTCCTTAAGTAGTTTAAGTGGGCTCTTGAGAGGTGGAGACACTGGTTGGAGAGGGCATCTCATCCTTTCGTGATCTAGACGGACTGTAAGAACTTGGTCTCCATTCAAGAAGCCAAGAGGTTGAGACCTCGCCAGGCTAGGTGGGCTTTGTTTTTTTACACCAGCCCATCGCCCGGGATCCAAGAATCGCCCTGTCCTGCCAACATGATGTCTCTAACGAGGAGAGGGTCGCCGAGCCCATCATCCCCAGCTCACGCATTATGGCCCCTGTGATATGGAGTATTGAGACCAGACCCGAGAACCTGACCTTGGAAGGGGACCCACTAACAGACTTTACGTTCCACGATCAGCCCAGGGACACTTCTCTAAATTAACTGGGCATCCAGGGGTTAGTCAGACTCTGGAGTTCCTGAAACTGATATTCTGGAGGCCCAACATGATGGAGACTGTGAGATCCTTTGTTGCAGTCTGTTCCATCTGTGACCAAAGCAAGTCTTCACGTCAGCGACCGGCTGGGTCACTTCAACCTCTGCCCATCCCCAGCTGCCCCTGGTCTCATCTCTCTGTAGACTTTATAACAGGGTTACCTCCATCTCAAGGGCTTATCACTATCCTAGTGGTCGTCATTCGGTTCTCCAAGCAGCCCATTTCATCGCCTTAACCATTGCCTTCAGCGAAGGAGACCGCTGATCTCATGGTTACCCATGTCTTTCGACTACACAGACTTTCCCAGGACATTGTCTTAGACCGTGGGCCCCAGTTCATCATATGGTATTGGAAGGCCTTCTGCTCCCTGTTAGGGGCATCGGTGAGTTTCTCCTCGGGGTTCCACCCTCAGTCGAATGGGCAAATTGAGTGGGCCAACCACTAGCTGGAGAAGTTCCTCCGCTTCTTCGTCTCCACTCAGGCCATCAACTGGAGCAAGTTCCTCGTCTGGGCGGAGTATGCTCATAACACACTCCTGAACTCGTCTACTGGACTGTCGCCGTTTGAGTGTCAGTTCCCCGGCCCCCGTTTTCTGAACAAGAGGCCGGAGCGGGGGTGCTTTTAGCAGAGGCGTTCATTCGCCGATGTCCCCGCACCTGGATCATCTGCCCGACACCAACACCAGACAAACCGGAACCGAAGCCTCTTTGGCTCCTCCGACAGGGTCAATGAGTGTGGCTGTCCACCCATGATCTTCCCTTAAACGCTACATAGGACCATTCAAGATCCTGAGTCGCATCAACCTGGTCAAATATCGTCTCCAGCTTCCCAGGTATATGAGGGTCTATCCATCCTTCCATGTCTCCCGTCTCAAGCTGGTAAGGACCAGTCCCTTCTCTCCCCCCACACCTGCCCCTCCTCCCCCTTCACTTGTTGAATGCCTGCCCGGGACATTCTGGATCTGGGACTCGTTCGGGACTTCAACCAACTACGTTGTGGTTGTCCTGGCTCTGCGGCAGGAGCCGCTCCTAAAAGGGGGGGTACTGTGATGGTTCCACCTGTCACCAGAGGGCGGCAGAGACCGTCCTAGAGACAGTAACGACACTCGTGTGTTCTATATACTCATTATGATTTCCCTGTTAAAAAAGGTGTGTTTTCTGTTGTCCTTTGCTGAAGCTTGAATTGTGTGCGTTTGTCACCTCACTGAGTTTGCGAGACTTAGTGTTTGTTGTTTTCCCAGTGTTACTGTGATTCTTCCATTACCGTTTCTCAGTAAAGTATTATGTTTATCCTTAACCACTGATTCCTTGTCTGGTCTCTTCTCTGCACCTGAGTCCAACCTCACCACGTCACACAATGGTTGTAAAGATGGGTCCAACCTCACTATGCCACACTACAAAAAGCAAGTCCTGCTCCAGTTGTATCTCATCTTCATTATTGTCCAGTCTTGTGGTCGAGTGCAGCATGGAAAGAGTCCCCTAATCCGTGCAGTAAAAGCGTACGGTATTATATAGAGCCAATATTGCATGTTGTATTTTGCTCAAGTGAACAGCAAACCTGGTTTCAAAAAACATATAAAGCAACACCTCACGGCACAACACCTCTCCCCTATTTGACCTAGATAGTTTGTGTTTATGTATTGATATGTAGACTACGTGTGCCTTTTGTTAAAAAAAGTTAGTTCTGTCCTTGAGCTGTTGTCTATTAATGTTCTGTATGATGTCATGTTTCATGTTTTGTGTGGACTCCAGGAAGAGTAGCTGCAGCTTTTGCAACAGCTAATGGGGATCCTAATAAAATACAAAATACTTTTTATTGCATTTATTTCATAAACAGAGTTACACAACACCCAATGCCCCTGTGTGAAAAAGTAATTGCCCCCTTACACTGAATAACTGGTTGTGCCACCTTTAGCTGCAATGACTCCAACCAAACGCTTCCTGTACTTGTTGATCACTCTCTTACGTCGCTGTGTAGGAATTTTGGCCCACTCTTTCATGCAGACCTCCTGTAACTCAGCAACATTTGGGGATTTTCATGCCTGAAGTGCACGTTTCAAGCCCTGCCACAACATCTCAATTGGGAATAGGTCTGGACTAATTTGTTTCTTTTAAGTTATTTTCATGTAGACTTGATTGTGTGTTTTGGATCATTGTCTTGCTGCATGAACCAGCTGCACTTCTGCTTCAGCTCATAGACATATGGCCTGACATTCTCCTGTGGCAGCACAATGAACGTTTATGAAAAACCCTTACACTACTCAGAGAGGTCTTACATATCTTTAGCCAACACACTGAGTGATTTTGTTGTTTTTCCTCTCTACTTTCCTCTCTCTCTCTCTCTCTCTCTCTCTCTCTCTCTCTCTCTCTCTCTCTCTCTCTCTTTTTCTTTCTCCTATCATGGTAATGAAAGGTTTAGTGAGACCTGGAATGCCACCCAACAGCCCGTGCCAGGCAGATAGAGTTTTTAGACACTTCATATTTTTCATGTCCATTACACGCATCTGTGATGGTCCCACAGGAAAGCAGGAGAACAGGCTGCAGAGATCCCCCTCTCTCTTTCGCTTTCTCTCTCTCTCTATCTCTCTCTTTCTCTCTGTGTCGGTCTGCCAGATAGTTTGCATGGCCCTGTTTGTACTCATAAATATGAAAGAAACACACAGTGCTGTGTAGGTTCGAGCTTAGGCCCTATGGAGGTTGGGGGAGGGGGGAGATATTTGGATGCGGGGGGAAAGCCCACTTTCTCCATTTGTGACCTGTGACATCTTAGCCCCTCTATCCTCCCTCCCCAATGCCCTGAGAGGGGTGCACTCTAGCACCTCTATCCCTTTATCCCTCCCTTCTCCATGCTCCCCTTAGTAAAGTAGGGCCGAAGCTCCTTTACGGCATGCATCAGCAGCACCACTCAATCCTCCCCTCCTCTTCTCTTCTCTTCTTTCCCTTCTCCATGCTCCCCTTAGTAGAGTAGGGCCGAAGCTCCTTTATAGCATGCATCAGCAGTACCACTCCCTCCTCTTCCCTCTCCCCTCCTCTCCTCTTCTCTCCTTTCCTCTCTTAATGCGCCTGTCTGCCTGCCTGGACACCAATTGCTAAGCAGATCATTTATATTTAACACCATTTAAAGTATCATTTCTACATGGCTGGGGAGGGAAGGCGGGAGGGAGGGAAAGAGGAAGGGAGGGGTGGAAGGAGTGAGCGGATAGAGGAAGGGAGGGGAAGAAGGAAGGACAGGAGAGAGGAAGGGAGGGGAAAGAGGAAGGGAGCGAGCGAGGGAGGACTTTATTGAGGATGCTCACAGGTCTCTCAGGGCACTAGTGGATCATTGCCATTCTGATACTGATGAATTTGAATTGATGCAGAAACAGTTGACTTGTTATTTTACATTCTGTATGTGCGCTCGTCCTCTCTGGGGCTAAGGTCACAAATGGCACCCTGTTTTCTATGTAGTGCACTACTTTTGACCAGGACCTATATAGCACTCAGGTCAAAAGCAGTGCACTATAGAGTAGGGTGTCATTTGGGACACAGCCTTAGCATGGCGTTAATACACAGAGCTGTCCACTCATGAAGTATCACTATGTAACTCTTCTCCCTCTGTCTGTATCTGTGTGTGTGTGTGTGTGCGTGCGTGCGTGTGTCTCTCTTTCTAGGTTCAGGCACATGTAGGTTCAGTTACTCCGACCCCAGCATCATCGTGTCGTTCAGTCTGAACAAGAACAACGGCTCCAATGACTGGATCACCCTGGAGAAGATCAGGTCTTTCTCTCTCTCCATCCTTTCCTGTTCACACAGACATCCCCTCCCTCTCTTTCTCCCTTCCTTTCTCTCTCTCGCTCTCTCCTTCTCTTCCTGCTTCCTTCCCTCCTCACACAGACATCCATCTGTCATGAACACCATGTCCTCTTCTTCTCTTTTTTCACTCATTCACACCTCCCCCTCTCAATTTGTTTTTCCTTTCCTCTTCCTGTAATCTTTTCTTCTCTAGTTGTTTAGAAACTCTCTCTCTCTCTCTCTCTCTCTCTCTCTCTCTCTCTCTCTCTCTCTCTCTCTCTCCCTCTCCCTCTCCCTCTCTTATCTTTGATGATAATGTTTTGTCATTATTTCCCAGCAGCATGTTAATTGCATGTTCTGCTTTAGTGTAAACACGGGACCCCCCACACACACACACTCACACATACTCTCCCTCTCTCTCCCCCACACATGCAGACCTTCCCTCCCACCACTCTACACACACACAACAAACACACTGATTCTGAGCTTATATGTATCATATATCCTCTCCACAGAGCTCCAACTAACAGCAGTACAGTAGTCCACCTCCTGCCCCTGCCAGTGCACTCCAGGGGAGATGGAGTGCGTGTACGCTGGTCCCAGGAGGCCCCCCAGGGACCCGAGGGCTACGAGTCGTGCTGGGGCCTGGACAACGTACTCCTGGTCAACGCTGCTTACAGACCCCCCCTACTGGAGGATAATCTGGACCCCCCAGACACAGCCAACTGGCTCTTCTTCCCTGGGGCTACCGTCAAGGTACCATGTTCATCTTCCTCTTCTTCATCTTCCTCTTCTTCTTCAACTGTTTAATGGCAGTTTGCAAACCATCTTTTTAGACGAGGTAAGGTAATCAAGGTAATTATGTTGCAGTCACCAAAATACTGTTGCTTACTTACTAGGACTAGGAGTTTTTACCGGTCAGGTCACGTGGTCACAGAAAACCTCCTGGCTCCACAGTGTAACACTTCACCATGTACAAGACCTACTGTAAAGTAATACGGTACTACCATACTGTATTGTCATCTGTATTGATGATATTTGACATTGTCATTTCACTTCCTTCTTTCCCAGCGGGCCTGTCAGTCAGAGGGCAACACCCTGTATTTCCATGGCAACAACGAGGAGGGGGTGGGCCACACCTTCGCCTCCACCCGAGACATTGACCTCCACCGAGAGGAGGGTCGGAGCTACTGGGAGGAAGACTTTGAGAGTCTGCCCACCAAGTGAGACATAATGATGTCATCATCATCATCACCATCTCTCTGTCTCCATAGCTGAGCATACTAGAGCTTCGCCGGTCTACAGGAAGTTGATGCTGTTGCTATACAACCTCTAGCTAGCTTGTTAGTTCAACATATTCCTAGTAAAAAAAAAGAAAAGATTTTGGTTATGTTCGTAAATTCAATATGGAGTGGCAGATTACGCGCTGGGCGTTCGTAAATCCAGAGCGTCGTCAGATTGTCCAATCGTAAATTCAGAGTGTTTCTCTCTCAGGGTGTTCAGAGCGCACACTGGACGCTCTGGCTGAGGAGTAGGGTTGATCCAGGCGTTCCAGAAACAAATGAGAGAACACCTCACTCTGACCATTTTACTCGCCCTAGCAGAGCTGCTTAAGGTGTTTTCATGTTATCCAGAGCGTTGGTGACTGTAACTGTGCTGCTGGCAACAATTTAAATACGCTTTTTTTGCAGACGTTTACTGACTCCGGCCATATTCAACGGGTGTTCATAAATTCATCAGCTATTCTGCGCGAGAGTGCTCTGAAATTGGAGTAGATATCCATTGAATCGCTCAACTATACCACTTAGCTAAGAATGTAATGACGTAAATAATCAAGCCAATAAACGTTGGGTAGTTAGTTAGCAGATAGTTAATATACTGCCTGGCCAGTTCGATGTATTAGTAGCCAAATAACGTTAGGTAAAACATGTTAAAAATGTTATTTAACAAGGCAAGTCAGTTAAGAACATATTCTTATTTACAATGACGGTACAATAGCTAACATACAGGTACATACTGTTCTAATGCTATGCGGTTCGTAAGGACAGCGTAGCTAACAAATTGTCAGCCAACATAACGTGTAATGTAACTTGTTTGAAAAGGTATTTCTTTATTACATTTTTCAAAATCTTCTTAACATTTGTCATAATTAGTTAAGGCAATGAATTTGTATCCACTCTTGTCGGACTTCGGCTTCATATTTTCCGCCATTTTCTTCAAATGTGTGGCATACTAACTATATCCATACTATGACCAATAAGCATAGTATATACTCAAATCACAAATAGTACGGTTAGTGCGGTTAGTATGAGTATTCGAACACAGCTCATCTCTCCCTTGCTATATCCTTTTCCATATCAAAAGCGTTCTTTCTTCATCATTATCATCATCATGGAAGTGCTTTTATTCTGGCCTTAACCTGGGTCTTGGAAACTGTCACTCACGAGGCTTATCTCTTCGGATTGTATCGAATATGTCATGTATTTGAGTTCAGAGGACCTGTCTATGTCATTTGAAACCTGTCTTTTGTCGTACGTGTGTCATATCTCATGCGTCACGCGTGGCTCAAGCAGATCCTGCTGAGGATTGGAACAGGTGTCACCTCCCTGTCCATACTCCATCTGTCACACACACAGGGAAATGTCATCAGTACTGAGAAGGAGAGACATAAACTGCTGAGACAGGATTGCTGTTCCAATGTAACCCTTCTCTCTCTCTCTGTGTAGCTGGGATATCGAGGGAGCTGTGTATGGGACCCAGTGTATGTTAGATAGTCAGGCATGGCGGCCCTGGTGTTTAACCCTTCTCTCTCTCTGTTTGTAGCTGGGACATCGAGGGGGCTGTGTATGGGACCCATTGTGGGGAGATAGAGTCAGGCATGGCCCTGGTGTTTGAGAGGGATGGAGAGAGGAAGATGTGTACTCCCTACCTGGATACCACCTCCTTCGGAAACCTTCGGTTCTACTTCACCATGGGTAAGAACCACCTGCCATTGACACAGACTCTTTCTCAATGATGTGAATACCTGGCCTCTCCTTGCCTTCTTTGTACTGACCTGTTGAGCTTCCACCATATTGTTTTCACCTGTCGAGTCTTTTCCAATCAGTGCAGATGAAGGGGAGGGACAAGGAGCGGACAAATATTAAAAACATTGAGAAAGAGGCTTATTCTATGTTAGCTAAGCTGTTAGTCTTTTTCTGCTTGCAGATTAATATTTTCCTGACAAAGAAGGCATGCTTGTCTATGTGTTTCCCTGCAGGTGGTGGGGAGTGTGACCCAGGAGAGTCCCATGAGAATGATGTCATCTTGTTTGGGAGGTCAGAGGGGAGACGAGACCTTGTGCTGTTGGATACCCTGCCATACTCCTCTTATAGGGTGAGACTAAACACATAACATAGACCTGCTCCATCTACTGCACCAGGCTGCTCTATGAACTGAGCAAATTCAAACTGTTTTTTTCATGTTTAGCTCTCCCCTCCCTCTCTCCCCCAACTCACCGCTCCTTTCCTCCCCCTCCCCCTCTCCACCAGACTCCGTCAGTAGTGTCAGTAGCCCTGCCCACAGACCTCCAGACCCCCATCACCCAGTTCTGCCTGGAGCAGCGGGCACATGGCGGTGCCAACCGTCACGTCTGGGCGGTAGACTTCATGCAACTGCTGCCCGTCCTTCCTGGCACACATACCCATGTAGCACAGTTCTCCATCAACCTGGGCTGTGGGTCCTACCAGCCTGCCAACAGGTAGGATATGATACGACCGTGACTCAATCCCGGGTCCAACCCAGTACCTTAGCCATTCCGTCAAGAGATCGAACCTCGCTACAATATGATATGATACAATATTGAGGTGTCAATTTCCATGGGTGCAAAGTTTCTAACTTTTTGATCTAGTTTTTTTATTTTATATGCATAATTTGGAGGAGTAGATAAGATTTTTCTATGGCTTTGTTAGTGTGAATCTGGAGTTTTCCACCAATCACGGTCGTTCCTGGTCGCTGCTCCACACGGAGTGTCTTCCAGATTTGTGTGTTGGCCCCCACCTACCACACAGCACCATCTACTCCTCAGACAACTACAGCGGGTAGGCACCACACACACACACACACACACCCACACACACACACACATTAGTGTGTGTCCATAGAGATACATTCAATTACTACTAGTGTTGTATATAAAACTATGTTTCTACCTGTCTATAGCTGGACTAGGATCTCCATCCCACTGCCCAACGCTGCCTTGACTGAGACCACACAGTTCCGCTGGAGACAGAGTGGCATGGGTGCTGGTAACATGTGGGCCATAGACAATGGTGAGAACCTTATACACACACTAGTGGTCCTGTGTGCCTCATAAGAGCATGGGTCTGGCGAAGCTAAGTTGGATAGTTCAAATCCCTTAAAGATTCACTTTCTAGAAACTCAAAAAGAAACCAACTACCATCTTTCAAAGGTATTATATTTCAAAGTCCATATATATCATTTCTTATCTCTCATCTGTGTGTCTGTCCAGTGTACATTGGTCCATCCTGCCTTCGTTTCTGCTCTGGAAGAGGACACTGCTCCCGAACCGGCTGCAAGTAAGAGCAGAACTTAATGAAATAATGAACAATATCATATATTGAATTAATTTATCTCATTCTCTTTTACTGCTGATTCCTCAAATGTCTTAGAGCTAAGATCGTGATCAAATCATTTTATTTTAATTTTTAATTTCATGTATATATCTATGTATTATTTTCTGTATCTGGTTCCATTCCTGTCTCTCTCTCTCTCTCTCTCTCTCTCTCTCTCTCTCTGTGTTTTTCTACTTTGCCTTTCTCCTTCTTTGTCTCTTTTCTTTCTCTCTTTCTGTCTCTTATTCTGCCTGCCTTCTTGTCTCCCTCTCTCATCCCAATTTTCTACTCCCTCCCTCCCTTTCCTAATATTTTCTTCTTCTGTCCCCATTTTTTCTAACCCGCCCAACATTTATGTCCCTCTCTCCTCCTCCCTTCCCTCCCCCTCTCCTCCCACTCTTCCTTCATACCCTCCTCTCGCTCTCCCCCCATACACCTCCCTCCCCACCCCTCTGCTCCTGTAGGTGTGACCCAGGGTTTAGTGGTCCAGCGTGTGAGCTGGCATCCCAGACATTCTCTGCCTTCCTGTCTGAGGGCTTCTCCTCACCCAGACTCTCCTCCTACCACAGGTAAACTAAAAGGAGAACGTGCTCAACGATAGACAGTCAGACGGACGGACTGACAGACACACACACACATGTTGAACGTTAAGCACTGTGTTACATTGCTTTTAGGAAAATGTGCTATTGTTCCCGCCAAAAAACTATTACAGTTGTCTGAACATTTTATGTTGCATTACTAGCTTCTCTGGAGTGTCAACTGATAAGCACGGCCCTATTAAAACTACTTAAGGATCATTGGAGCGCTAGTCCCGACACTACCCGGAGAAATATAAGGTGCCAAATTCAAAATCCCAAAGTAGAATTATAAAACATTCATCAATATACAAGTGTTGCATAATCTTCAAAAGCTTAGACTCTTGGCAATCTCACAGCGTTGTCAGATTTCAAAAAGGCTTTACGGCGAAAGCACAACATTTGATTGTCTGAGGACAGCACCTCACATATTTTCTGCATCAGCATAATTTCATAACCAGCACGGGTCTCACAAAACACATAAAAGAGCTAAAATAAATTGCTTACCTTTGATGATCTTCTGCTGAGGGCAATCCGAAGTGTCCAAGCAAGACAATCCATGTTCCTTTTGTTAGAAAAAGTCATTGTTTATATCCATAAATCTCAGTTTGGTTGGCGCGTTATGTTCAGAAAATCCACTGTCCACTCGCCCATTGTACAGGGAAGAGAAAGCGTTCAAATTATACCTATCAACTTGGCCCAAACAAATCAAACATAATTTATAATGTATCCTTAGATACAGTTTTATGTATATTAACTATAATAATTCACACGGATAATATCCTAAACGATAGAAAAGGAAAATCCTGAGGAGGGCGCTCACGGTCTCACGCTCTCACGCTCAAAAAACAAAAGCCACTTCCTCCCTCCACTTACGTATTCTTCTTCTGTAAGGTTGTTATTCAAGGTAAACGCATGAAACCTTGTCTAAAGACTGTTGACATCTAGCGGAAGCCGTAGGTACTGCAACCTGGGTCCTATTTTACAGGATATCCCATAGACAGCCATTAGAAAAAAGGCATGTCCCAAAAAACCTTTTTTCCGGACAGAAATTCCTCTGGTTTTCGCCTGCCATATCAGTTCTGTTATACTCACAGACATTTTTTTAACAGTTTTAGAAACTTCAGAGTGTTTACTATCAAATAGTACTAATTATGTGCATATACTGAGTGGCAGGCATTTTACTTTGGGCACGCCAGACTCTCCAAACTTCCAAATACTGCCCCAGTACCTGTAGAGATTAAACACATTGTGAAATTCTTTATCTCCTCCTTTCACAGTTTCTCCTCCCTGAGGGGAGCGGAGGTGAGCTTTGGCTGTGGGGTTCTGGCCAGTGGCAAGGCTCTGGTCTTCAACAGGGACAGCAGACGACACCTGGTGACCGCCCCGCTCGACAGCTCTCAGGCCAGGTACAGTACTGCGCTAGGGACACACACTCACAGGTGCATGCACATACTCATGTATTACTGTACGGAAAAGAATGGGGAGAAATAAAAAAAAATTGAATGTCTTGCATTTTCAGTCAATGTCTATGAATGAGACTTGGAAGTACACATGATTATACACATTTACACACCTCTAATGGTCAGTTTCACAGAATACATTATACTGGGATCATATCAGGGTTCATCTCATATCCTCAGCAGACATTCTAATCTCTGTTTAATTTTGCAGAAGTTCCAACAAGTCACCTCTCTCTTCTCCTCTGTCACCTATTCCCTCTTTCTCTCCTTCCCCCCCATCCATGTGGTGTGAGATGGATGGGGACTGCAGATGAGAGGAGTTATGAGAGGAAAGGAAGAATGAAAGAGTGAGGAATAGAGTAGGAGAGAAGGATAGAGAGATGAGATGGCATCTGTGTTTGATTTATTATGCCTTCTGTGGCTCCCTGTGTGCCACCTGACGGCCATATTTAATACCACTTTCCTCTCAGATTGAGTGAGAGCCTGCCTGCCAGAGGAAACTGGGCTGGTAATTAGAGCCACACTGAGCCAGAGCCAAGGACAGAGAGAGCTGGAGGCTGAGTGTGTCACTGAGGGCAGTGTGTGTGTGTGTTTGTGTGTGTGTTGATGAATACTGCAGCACTCTGGGTGCTACCATCTCTTCCCTAGTTGCTAATATGTCAACTCTCATAGACACATTATGAGAGGAAGGTGTAAACATGTCTAAATGTGTCTGACTCTCTCCCTTTCTCTCTCTCTCTCTCTCTCTCTCTCTCTCTCTCTCTCTCTCTCTCTCTGATCTCTCTCTTTCCTCCCACTCTTCCTCTCATCCTTCTCTTCTATTTTTGTCCTCATTCGTTTAATCATCTCATCCATCATCCTGCCACCCCTCCTCTCCCACCCTTCTTTCCTCCATCCGTGTATATTTGTCTAACCCCCTTCCTCTCTCACCTCTCCTCCCTCTACCCCTCGACCCCCTCTCTCTCTCTCCTTCTCCACCCCCCCTCCTCCCCCAGGTACCTCCAGTTCACTCTGCGTCTGGGAAGTCGTAGCATCCTGAGCTCCTGTCCTGCCCCTGACCAACCAGGAGAAGGTGTATTGCTGCACTTCTCCTCAGACAATGGCATTACCTGGACCCTGCTGCAACACTACGCGTATAAAGGCTTCCATGAACCCAGGTACTGTACTGGAGGGGTTGGGGGGCTGGAGGTGTGTGTGTGTGTGTTTCTGTGTGCGCGCATGTGTAATACTAAGGCGTAGTCCTAAGGCGTCTGCAATACTGTTACCGCACATATTTCTTGTGCTAATGGATGCCTGGTGCTGAGAGGAGAGATGTAACCCACAGGGACCCATTTAGTTGTGTCTACTGTGTGTTGTAATGAAGACAAACGGCTACACACACATGCACACATGTACATGTTCACACACACACACACACACACACACACACACACACACACACACACACAGAGCTGGGCCTGGGCCTGGGCCACCTAGAGAGCTCTTCATCAGGGGGCAGAAGGCTGGGGGCAAAGTGTCAGGATAGAGGTGTGAATGCACATTGTGTGTGTGTCTGCTGAGAGGAGGTAATTGAGTCCATAGCTGTGTGGGTTCTAGAAGAGCACCATCCAGACCCAGTCAGTCAGAGCCTTGCTAATGTGACTCATTCCATCTGGTCTGTTGGGATTATTTAGAGAACATTGATAACACTCCATCCCACTCCCTCTCTTTCCCTTCCCTCCTTCTTCTCTCTCCACCTGCCCTTATCTTCTTTCTCTTTCTCTCCATTCATCCCTTCGTTTCTTCCTCTCTCCATCCCTTCCTGTGTTCCTCTCTCCGTCCCTCCATCCTCACTCTCTACCTACCTTCCCCTCCCCTCCTCCCTTCATTCTCTCCCCTCCATTCCTCCTTCCTTCTCGCCTCTACAGGATCGTATCAGTGGAGCTCCCCCCCGTTGCCCGTAAGTTTGGGGTGCAGTTCCGTTGGTGGCAGCCGTACCACTCTGGGCGTGGGCATGACGTTTGGGCAGTGGATGAGATCTCTATGACCTCTGTGCTGTTCAACACCATCAGTCTGGACTTCAGTAATGTACTGGACGTCACTCAGAGTCTGGGCTTCTACCTGGGGCACGTCCAGCCCTACTGCCAGCACGACTGGACACTCAGGTATACTAAAGACAAGCGTTTCTCACTTTCCGGCCTACAGTACTACCCAATTATCTTCAGGCTAGTGGAGAGGTTGCTGTACACTGTCATGTGGTGTTGAACTACAGCATTTTAGTTATGTCGCAGTCCATCTCAGTTGTGCTGAATCGTTGCTATTAGCTTGTTTTTTGGGGGCTTTTACGCTATCGGAACAAAACACAACATACTCTCCCGGGGTATAGTGTCGTCATGAATAGTGTATGTACCTGTGTAATCTACTTAAATACTGCTAACAAACATTACCAACAGCTTTACAGGTATCGGTAAAAACCATTCACCTCTGCTTCAGATTGAGCCAAGAGATGTGTATGAACTGTTTTTCAGGCCCCTGTTCCAGTAGACACTATGTGGATAAGCAGCTCTATGTGTTGTTAATGTGTGTTAGCTAACCGTTTATTGTACTGTAGTTTCTCAGGCGAGCCCAGCCCAGGCTCCAGTATCCGCTATGTGGAGACCCAGTCCATGCAGATTGGAGCCTCCTACACACTGCAGTTCTCATTGGTCATGGGCTGCGGCCGAGACCCCTCCCCCCACATCGACACACAGGTCCGCCTGGAGTTCTCTACCAATCATGGCCTGACCTGGCACCTGGTCAAAGAGGTGAAGAAGTGGTGAAATATAATGAATGATCAACCATAAAAGGCACATATGCATTGAGTGTACAAAAAATTAAGAACTCCTTTGCCCTAAGAACAGCCTCAATTCGTAGCGGCATGGACTCCACAAGGTGTCGAAAGCATTCCACAGGGATGCTGGCCCATGTTGACTCCAATGCTTCCCACAATAGTGTCAAGTTGGCTGGATGTCCTTTGGGTGGTGGACCATTTTTGATGCACACGAGAAACTGTTGAGCGTGAAAACCCCAGCAGCACTGCAGTTCTTGACACAAACAGGTACGCTTGGCACCTACTACCATACCCTTTTCAAAGGCACTTGAATTTTTTTGTCTTGCCCATTCACTCCCTGAATGGCACACATGCACAATCCATGTCTCAATTGTCTTAAGGTTGAAAAATGTGTCTTTAATCTGTCTCCTCCCCATCATCAACACTGATTGAAGTGGATTTAACATCAATGAGGATCATACCTTTCACCTGGATTCTCCTGGTCAGTCTATGTCATGGAAAGAGCAGGTGTTCATAATGTTTTGTACACTGTGTATCGCTTTATCTGTTTGACAGTAATGGAATTTGGCACACTTGCTCAGGGGTGTGAGTCTAGCTAATATGTAGATTAGAATGTGGTTATTTATTTTTAATTTTTTTAAGTTAGGAACAGCAAATGTTTTACACCCCTGTTAAATAATTTTAAGCAGTCCTAGTTCTACCTTTCTGTATTAATGCTCATATTATTGTATGGAATATTGGCCAAGTTATTACTATAAATTATGAATTTATCTCTAAGGATAATTCATTTTTCTTTCATGAATCAGGGCACCAGTCCATTTTTGGACAACAATGGTTGTCGATCTAAGACGATCTGACTTATGTGTGATATTAACAATAACACTATAAGACAAAATTGTAATCATTGATTTATCTGAAGGTATATCTGATGAGCCTAATATCAGATTTGTGAATTTGTGCCGTTTTCTAGCACTTCTTTTGTATCAGAGAAAAACACAACAACAGGTAAAATGCAAAAGTAGAATAATAAAGAGTAAAATGTATCCATGGTTACAGGATGAATGATTATAATGGCATATGACGAACAGGAGAAAATTATGAATTCAATAGGTTGTTTACCAGGAAATTGATGGAGGAGGATATTCTCAATTTGGATTGAGCATACTGAGAAAGGGTATGGTCTATGAATTGTGACTGGAGGAATCAACTTAAAAGGGACAAGAAGTGGTTCAGTTCTAATGTTAAAGTTTAGCAGTTACTTAATTTAACCCATGTGTTGTCTTAAGGGTCAAAAATCACCAGCCACTATGTTTAACAGCAGAGAAAACCCCCCTAAATGATATTTTTTCAACTTGAAATTTGATGACTTTTCCTAGAGTGACCCCAACATTAGAAAAAGTGAAACATCGCCTTTGTTCATATTTCCATGAAAGCTGTACACCACCAGGGTACAAAGATTGTCTTTACACGGAACCCAAACTGGCTGCGCGCGTGCGCTATTGTAAAATACATTTAATTTGTCCCCCCACACCAAACGCGATCATGACACGCAGGTTAAAATATCAAAACAAACTATGAACCAATTACATTAATTTGGGGACAGGTCGAAAAAAAGCATTAAACATTTATGGCAATTTAGCTAGCTTGCACTTGCTAGCTAATTTGTCCTATTTAGCTAGCTTGCTGTTGCTAGCTAATTTGTCCTGGGTTATAAACATATAGTTGTTATTTTACCTGAAATGCACGAGGTCCTCTACTCCGACAATTAATCCACACATAAAACGGTCAACCGAATCGTTTCTAGTCATCTCTCCTCCTTCCAGGCTTTTACTTCTCTTGACTTTATTTTGCGATTGGCAACTTTCATAAATTAGGTGCATTACCGGCACTGACCTAGTTCATCTTTCAGTCACCCACGTGGGTATAACGACTCAAATACCAGTGGGTCGCTAGCGGGATCATCCCGACACTACCAGCTAAAACCTGTAGCGCCAGATTTAAAATCCGAAAATTGAATTATTAAACATCCAGGTATATACAAGTGTTCCATACTCATCAAAAGCTCTGTTTCTAGGCAATATCACAGCGTTGTCAGATTTCAAAAAGGCTTTACGGCGAAAGCAGCACATTCATTTGTTTGAGGGTAGCACCTCACATATTTTCCAATAGCCATGTATCGATTAGCAATCATGGCACACACATAACACATTTCACAGCGAAAACAAAGTAATTACCTGTTGAAGAACTTCTGCTGAGGTCTTCCTAAGTGTCCACTGAAGACAATCCATGGTTCTTTTGTTAGAAAAAGTAACGCTTTTATCCATAAATCCTCCATTTGGTTCATGCAAAACGACAGCCTCCATTACTCTTTTTGAAGCCTTGGCGCCAACTCGTTCAAATGTTACCTATAAACTTGTCCAAAAACAATCAAACATAGTTTTAAATGTATCCTTAGGAACCCTTTTACGTATATGTACTATTATAAATCAGCGGAATATAAACTGAACGCTAAAAGCGATAAATAAGGCACAGCGCGCCTTCTCATGCACGCCAAGACTCTGAAGAGTTTTCATAACGTGGTCTCTCGTTCCAAGCTGTTTATCAATGGTCGAAATTCCCCAAGATGGAGTAAAACACCGTCTCGTGGTTGATGACATCATAAGGAAGCGACGTGCACAAAGTTCACATGCCTATATATGGTCATTTTGGATAGGAGGGGCTCAAAAATGAGCAATGTGTCAAAATGACTTTTTTCAGGACAGAGATTCCTCAGGGTTTTGCCTGCCAAATGCGTTGTGATTGACGCACAGACAAATGGTTAACAGTTTTGGAAAATTCAGAGTGTTTCCTATCCAATGGTACTAAATATATGCATATCCCATTTTCTGGGCCTAAATGGGAGGCATTTTACTTTGGGCACGCCAGGCTCTCCAAAACAGTCAGTTTTTCTGCTGGAGCCGGTGAAGATAACCAATGAGGAGATGGCACGTGGGTACCTGCTTCCATAAACCAATGAGGAGATGGGAGAGGCAGGACTTGCAGTGCGATCTGCGTCAGAAATAGAACTGACTTCTATTTTAGCCCTTGGCAACGCAGACACTCGTTGGCGCGTGCGAGCAGTGTTAATAATTGAATAAAATAGATTTCAAAATGTATTTTCTAATGCTCGCGCACGCGACGCGAGCGGTGTCAGGGTATTAAGGGTCATTTTTTTACCCGGCAGTTATAAAATCATTTACACACACAAAGACACACACACACACAATGAGATTGTGTGCTACTCATTGAACTGAGACAAAACTAAAACTTTATTGTGCACGTGCAGAATCTCCCCTCCACGACCCACACATCACTCAATTTCACAGACAAAATAAATAAAAATTCAGACAAAATAAAAAAAGAAATATGACAAAATTAACATTACTTGAAATTGTTTAAAAATGTGGAATGCAGTCAGAGGCTATGAAGGTGTTGCAGATGACAGTCCCCCCAGTTCTCTTTGCTGAAGCTATGAGTACACGTTTCAGTGCCCAACAGGTCGTAGATCTGATTTCTTTTCAGATGTCCAAGAGAACAATGATTTTGAAGAGGAGGTATCTGAAGAAGAAGATGGGGAAGAAGAAGAAGAAGAAATCCCCCAAGCTGAAAGAGAGACATTTTTGTCAAAGAGCAGCAAAATAACATGGTGCTTGTCACCATATGACAACCAGAGCAGGATGGCAGCACAACATATCATAAGGATGACCCCAGGGCCCATAAGACATGCAGTTGCCCATGCCCAGGACATCGCCTCAACATTCTGCATGTTCATCACACCAGCACAACTGCACCACCCACGACCTGAAGGTCCTACAGAGGGTGGTGCGGACGGATCAGTGAGCTCCCAGCCATCCAGGATGTACATGCCAGGCGGTGTCTGAGCAAGGCTGTGAAAATGTCCAAAGACTCCAGACACCTGAGACATGGACTGTTCTCCATGCTTCTGTCCAGCAGGAGCTACCACTGTATCAAGGCTTAGACAAACAGACTCCTAAACAGCTTCTATCCCCTGGCTATAAGATTGTTAACTTCTCAGGGAGTGCCGGGGTGCTAGCGCCCCACTCCCGACACTACCAGGTGAAATGCAAGACAAAATTCCAAAATTGAATTATTAAAAATGCACCAATATACAAGTGTTTCATACTCATCAAAAGCTCTGCTTCTTGGCAATATCACAGCGTTGTCGGATTTCAAAAAGGCTTTACGGCGAAAGCACTACATTTGATAGTTTGAGGCTAGCACCTCACATATTTTCCATAACCATGAAATCTTTAGCCAGCGCGGTCGGTATAAAATGCATTTCACAGGGAAAACCTGTGCCTTACCTTTTGTAGAACTTCTGCAGAGGGCTTCCTAAGTGTCCAACGAAGACAATCCATGGGTATTTGGTTAGAAAAAGTAATTTATTATATCCTTAAATCTCCGTTTGGTTGGCACCTTGTGTTCAGAAAATCCAATGTGACGAGAACGCGTTCAACTATACCTATAAACTTTCCCTCAACAAAACAAAAACCAATTAAAATGCTTCCTTAGCTTATCTTTTATGAATAAAAGTGATAATATTTCACTTGGATGGTCACCTAAACGTTATATAAATCAAATAAAGGTGACCGCTCAGCCAAACGTGCGCCCAAAAACGTGCAACTGAAAAATAGCTCCCTCGACTAAAACTTCTCCCAATAGAACACATTGGTTCCGATTTCCATTAAACTTTACCTATACACTGCTGACATCCAGTGGAAGCAATAGGTACTACATTCAGTGTCCTGGTATAAAGACTTTTCTAAAGGCACTGTCTCAAAGTGAGCTATAAGCCACAAGGAATGAGATTTCCAGATGGAACATTCTCTGGTTTTTGCCTGCCAAATGACTTCTGTTACACCCACAGACAAAATGATAACACTTTTGGAAACCTCAGAGTGTTTCCTATCCAATAGTACTAATTATGTGCATATCCCATTTTCTGAGCCTGAGTGGCAAGCATTTTACTTTGGGCAGGCCCGACTCTCCAAAACCGACCCCTCAGCTTCCACTACCTAACAAGTTAAACGGCTAACAACTACTGCTCTCCCTCTCCCACAGACTATGCTCACAATATACAAGTGTTGCATAAAAGCTCTGATTCTTGGCAATATCACAGCGCTGTCAGATTTCAAAACGGCTTTACGGCGAAAGCACAACATTTGATTGTTTGAGGGTAGCACCTTTGAGGGTAGCACCTTTATGCATTAGCATGAATCCATAACCCAACACGGGTCTACAAAACGCATAAAATCGCTAATATAAAATCGCTTACCTTTGATGAACTTCTGCTGAGAGCTTCCCAAGTGTCCAACGAAGACAATCCATGCTTCTTTTGTTAGAAAAAGTCATTTATTAAATCCATAAATCTCTGTTTGGTTGGCGCGTTATGATCATAAAATCCACCGCTGAGTCGCCCATTGAACCGTGAAGAGAACACGTTCAAATTATACCTATACACTTTCTACCCACAAATCAAACATCATTTTTAATGTATCCTTAGGTATCCTTTTGGGTATATTTGCTGTAATATTTCAACCGGACGATAAACGTGAACGATATGAAAGAAAAATAATGTGGTGCGCGTTCACAATCTCGCGAGCGTCAAACCTTGTTTACAAAAGTGGTCTCCTGACAATTTCCTGTTCCTATCTGTTCTGGTCACTCCTAGAATTCCCAGACTTTGTATATAGACTGTTGACATCTAGTGGAAGAGACTACTGCAGTCTCAGTCTTACATAAAGTTGTATGCAATAGGCACAATGGAGAAGATGCTCATTTACAAAAAAAAAACGTCTTTTTGCCTGCTATATCAGTTTTTGCCTGCTATATCAGTTCTGTTGTACTCACATACATTATCTTAACTCTTAGAAACTTCAGAGTGTTTCCTATCCAATAGTACTAATTATGTGCATATCCTATTTTCTGGGCCTGAGTGGCATGCATTTTACTTTGGGCACGCCAGACTCTCCAAAACCGTCACCTATGCAGCCGCTCCCTAAGAAGTTAAATGCACTTATTGTGTGTGGCTTTTGATAAAACCATCTGCTAAATTAATGTATGGCTGCATATGTATGGCCGCTAGCGCCCCACCACTCTGTAAGTAGTTAACCTGTTATGGATCCAATCCCGTGAACGGGATCAATTTTGACAGCATCCGGTGAAATGCAGAGCGCCAAATTAAAATTACAAAAATACTGATTTCAAACATTCATGAAAATACAAATGCTTCTCACCCTTCAAAAGCTTAGGCTCTTGTTAATCTAACAGCATTGTCAGATTTTAAAAAGGCTTTACGGTGAAAGCAGAACATTTGATTGTCTGAGGACAGCACCCCCACTCAAACTCAATTAGCATAATAACATAACCAGCAGAGGTGTCACAAAACTCAAAAATAGCACGAAATAAATCGCTTACCTTTGATAATCTTCCGCTGATGGCATGTCAAAGCGTCCAGGTTACACAATAAAAGGTCCTTATGTTCGTCAAAGTTTGGTTGGCGCGCTTTGTTCAGTAATCCACCTGCCCAAAGGCTTTCATCCATGCAGACAAACGATATCCCAAAAGTACCCGTAAAGGTTGTTGAAAAAAGTCAAACAGCATTTGTAATCAATACTCAGATACTCTAAAATTAATATACACTATAATATTTCAGACGGAATATAACCTGCTGAATAGAAGAGAAAAAGAACTGAGCGCGCATTCCCTGTTACAGGCAAAATCCAAAACAGTACACTTGACGTGAACTCAGGGACAAGTGGTCTTACTCCCTTGATTTTCATGATTGAACATTCCAACCTTTTTCTAAAGACTGTTGACATCTAGTGGAAGCCATAGGAACTGCAATCTGGGAGCTAAAATACCCTGCATTGAATTGCATGCCATTTGAAAACAGTGTGACATGACTGATTCAGACATCCCGGATGGATTTTGCTCTGGTTTTTGCCTGCCATATCAGGTCTGTTATACTCACAGACATTATTTTAACAGTTTTAGAAACTTCAGAGTGTTTTTTATCCAAATCGACCAATTATATGCATATCCTAGCTTCTGGGCCTGAGTAACAGGCAGTTTACTTTGGGCACGTTTTTCCTCCGAACTTCAAAATACTGCCCCCTAGCCCGTAGAAGTTAACTGATGTAGGTATTACAACCATAAAATATGTAGATTGTAAAGTTTGTCTGTAAAGTCAGGAGTATTGATATGGTGTGTTGTGGAGTTGACTGACTATTTTTTCCCCTTCCCAGGCCTGCCTACCAGGGATGCCCAGCTGTTCAGAGTTCACTGCTCCCAGTGTGTATCATCCCTCTGAGTTCACTGACTGGAGACGCATCACTCTGCCCCTGCCTCATAGAGCATGGTGGGTAACACACATTCTTTCATCCATACAGGTTGGTATACCCATTTACAGAATGCTTTACGAAAGTCTGAGTTGTGCACATTAATCTCTGAGTTGGGCCTGCAGTACACACACAATATGAACACTCAGATATTCACACACACCTCCCATTCCCCTCTCTCTGAGGGCACTCTGACCTACAACCAATATTCCGGTCTCCTTTACGTCCCCCCCACCCCACCCCATCCCTTCCCTTCCTCCACCCTCCCCAGCCCTATGGCCTTAAATAAAGGTTTCCTGATCTCATTCCCTTCATGAAGGATTGCTGGCCACCTCTGGGTCGATTTTTGGTCACTATTGCAGGGAACTAACGTGCTATGACTGCTCTGACTGTAACAAATAAACCTAACTGGGCGTGGTGGCTCCACCATCCATCACCATCACACATGCAGGGCCATGCACTAAAATACACATTAGGGGTCTAGGTGGGGGTGTACTTTCAATTCACAGACATAATCCACTGGTACTCAGACATACATGCTTGTATATAGTTACACAGGTGATGGAGCACCTCCATCACGGACGGTAAAAGCAACACAAAGGAGGATATAGTACGGATGGATCCTATATTGATCTGTGTCACCTCCCCAGTCTCATTAGTGTTCTGGGGTTTTAGAAAATGTGGTGTTCAAGCATATTATTTCTCCATTTGTGTTTTTAACAATCTTCCAAGGCCCATTTCATCAACTCTGTTCGTATCCCTGCTCACCAAATGTATATCCTGGTCCTGATGTTTGCTTATGAGCTTTCCTAACCCTACATTCAGGATGGTTTGGTTCTCTTTGATGTGTCTGATTGTTGTCTGTGTGTGCAGGTCCAGTGCCACACGGTTCCGTTGGATCCAGAACTACTATGGAGAGCAGGATGAATGGGCTCTGGACGACATCTACATCGGACAGCAGTGTCTTCAGATGTGCCACGGACACGGATGGTGCGACCACGGACACTGCAGGTCAGTTGGGGCCAGTGTCTGGGAACTTTACTTTTAAAAGTAACTTTTTTACGTTACAACATTACTTCCACTAAAAGTAACTTGTTAACTTACAATGTTACTTAGTTACATGTAAACTCCCAACCCTGAACGCCCTCTACTGGGGATAAGAATGATCAACACGCGCAAGAGGGTTTTCTGTTTCTGGTAAGGCAAATGTATTGAGTTAAAATTAAAATGCAAATCAATTCATAACATTTTTCACATGCGTTTTTCTGGATTTTTTTGTTGTTATTCTGTCTCTCACTGTTCAAATAAACCTACCATTAAAATTATAGAATGATAATTTCTTCGTCAGTGGGCAAATGTACAAAATCAGCAGGGGATCAAATACTTTTTCCCCTCACTGTATACTACCCACCACTGCGACCTGTATGCTCTCGTTGGCTGGCCCTCGCTTCATATTCGTCGCCAAACCCACTGGCTCCAGGTCATCTATAAGTCTTTGCTAGGTAAAGCCCCGCCTTGTCTCAGCTCACTGGTCACTGAAGCAGCACCCACTCGTAGCACGCGCTCCAGCAGGTATATTTCACTGGTCACCCCCAAAGCCAATTCCTCCTTCGGCCGCCTTTCCTTACAGTTCTCTGCTGCCAATTACTGGAACGAACTGCAAAAATCACTGAAGCTGGAGACTCATATCTCCCTCACTAGCTTTAAGCACCAGCTGTCAGAGCAGCTCACAGATCACTGCACCTGTACATAGCCTATCTGTAAATAGCCCATCCAACTACCTCATCCCCATATTGTTATCTATTTTATTTATTTTTTGCTCCTTTGCACCCCAGTATCTCTACCTGTACACTCATCTTCTGCACATCTATCACTCCAGTGTTAATTGATATATTGTTACTATTTTTCCACTATGGCCTATTTATTGCCTTACCTCCGTTATCCTACCTCATTTGCACACACTGTATACAGTGGGGCAAAAAAGTATTTAGTCAGCCACCAATTGTGCAAGTTCTCTCACTTAAAAAGATGAGAGAGGCCTGTAATTTTCATCATAGGTACACTTCAACTATGACAGACAAAATGAGGAAGAAAAATCCAGAAAATCACATTGTAGGGACTCAAATCCTGCAGTGCCAGACGTGTCCCCCCTGCTTAAGCCAGTACATGTTCAGGCCCGTCTGAAGTTTGCTAGACAGCATTTGGATGATCCAGATGAGGATTGGGAGAATGTCATATGGTCAGATGAAACCAAAATATAACTTTTTGGTAAAAACTCAACTCGTCGTGTTTGGAGGACAAAGAATGCTGAGTTGCATCCAAAGAACACCATACCTACTGTGAAGCATGGGGGTGGAAACATCATGCTTTGGGGCTGTTTTTCTGCAAAGGGACCAGGACGACTGATCCGTGTAAAGGAAAGAATGAATGTGGCCATGTATCGTGAGATTTTGAGTGAAAACCCCCTTCCATCAGCAAAGGCATTGAAGATGAAACGTGGCTGGGTCTTTCAGCATGACAATGATCCCAAACACACCGCCTGGGCAACGAAGGAGTGGCCGTAAGAAGCATTTCAAGGTCCTGGAGTGGCCTAGCCAGTCTCCAGATCTCAACCCCATAGAAAATCTTTGGAGGGAGTTGAAAGTCCGTGTTGCCCAGCGACAGCCCCAAAACATCACTGCTCTAGAGGAGATCTGCATGGAGGAATGGGCCAAAATACCAGCAACAGTGTGTGAAAACCTTGTGAAGACTTACAGAAAACGTTTGACCTCTGTCATTGCCAACAAAGGGTATATAACAAAGTATTGAGATAAACTTTTGTTATTGACCAAATACTTATTTTCCACCATAATTTGCAAATAAATAAATTAAAAATCCTACAATGTGATTTTCTGAATTTCTTTTTCTCATTTCGTCTGTCATAGTTGAAGTGTACCTATGATGAAAATTACAGGCCTCTCTCATCTTTTTAAGTTGGAGAACTTGCACAATTGGTGGCTGACTAAATACTTTTTTGCCCCACTGTATATACTTTTTCTACTGTATTATTGATTGTATGTTTGTTCATTCCATGTGTAACTCTGTGATGTTGTTTGTGTTGTACTACTTTGCTTTATCTTAGCCAGGTCGCAGTTGTAAATGAGAACTTGTTCTCAACTTGCCTGCCTGGTTATATAAAGGTGGGAAAAAAAAGGAGAGCTCAAATACAAGGACAACTGGCTACAAATCTGTTTTACACACAGATACGAACTGGGCAGAGAAATATGAAAACACATAAGTTAACACTAGCAATAGCCCTTTCAAAAATGTTAAATGCGTATTGCACATGCTAATCATGAATCACAACCAGATGGTCTTACTGCATGAAAGTTCAAATTACAGGAGCGTAGTCTTTTCAAAGTTAACACAAGCAATAGCCCTTTTCAAAAAGATAACGTTTGCACATCATAACATGAATGATTCAGAGTCAATATAAAACAGCTCACCTTCATTCACACCTTAGTTATTTATTTCACTGCATTCCTCCAAAGTAGAAATTATGCCACAGGAAAAGAAAAGTCTCTCAAAACCTCTGTCTGGAAGCCGGTTCCTCTTTGAAGTTAGGACGAAAAACACAAGTGTCTTCACAGGCTCACTCATGGGCATAACTACATGAGGACAATGAGGTCCGGACTACTGTCATTTTTTCGAATAAAAAATAAAAAAATAAGACAAATATATATTTTGTACACAATCACGAAAATCAATTACGGATCAACATCTAAATATTGCTCCCAGCGTTGATCAAAGCTCAGAACTCTTATTTTCTTGATCTGAGTTCTAATCACGCCTGCCTCTGCGAACGAGTGGAATCATGAACAGTGGTTTGTTCTTTATGTTCTCCTGCGTCCCCCGGATTTTGCTCCCAGATTTGCCTTTTTAGCAGTACATTCACCACTCTCTCAAATAGCTAACTCTGCCCTTTCGCGGCACAAGCCGAGTGCCTGAAACGTTAAACGAACTACCCCAGCTCGAATTTGGCTCAAGTAGGCTTCTGACAGTGTGTTCACGAAATGCCGGACAAAAGGTAATTTTAAAACTGTCCCGCGCCTACTGCCATGTCTACAGACATCCCCCAAACAAACAAAAACCGCCTCTCGCATAATGAGTGCACTGCTTAATAGTCGCTTATAGATTTGTCAGTCAGCCAATGAATGCATGCAGAAGGAGGCAGAGGAGAGAGAGCGAGAACGGAAGCAATCAGAGCGAGGTTAGTACAGTGGTTCCCAAACCAGGGGTTGGGGCCCTATATGCAGTCCCCTGACAAAAGCTGTACTAATCTTATCAATCAAGTTAGGAACTTAAAAAAATGAATACCATATGTTTGAACATCTCCACATGGCCTATCTTCCCTATAGACCTACATTAAAATGCAGAAAAAATGCAAACAATACAGTTGTAATAATGTCATACATTTTTGTTCATATGGGTGGTTGTTTGTCTTATCTCCATCGCCCACTGGAGTAGTTTACCCATTACCCATTTTTTACCACCACTTCACTGATATTAATACAGAATCGTAAGTAATATTCTAATAATAATAATAATAGCACCTGTGTGCTCCATTGATGTCTGTCTGTGTGGAGCTTGATTAGTAATGCCTAGGAATACAAATGTCTATGCTATGTAATCTGAGAACTGAGATATGTATGTAGAGTTAATGATTTTATGCAATTCATCGATACAACTGACTGAACAGTCGCTGGTGCTACGTGTCAGTGTGAATCATTTCTCATATTTCCCTCCTTTCATACATTACAATTGTATAGCAAATAGGCTATGTGTTTGTAGATCGACTGAGGTGATAATGGCTGGGGTCTTTTTTACTTGTTTTTGCTGTTCTTGAGATAGCATTTGAAAGTTTTTGTATTGTATAGAAATGCAGTAATGAGCTTGGGGAAACCCTTTATAACCCTTTATAATTTCTTCTCTCCCCAGGTGTGATGAAGGTTTCTCAGGTCCAGACTGCCAGGCATCCTCTCCTCTTTCTTCCAGCATCCTGTCAGACTTTGAGTCCCAGGATGGTCTGCTGGCCGTGTGGCAGGAGGTGATTGGTGGAGAGGTGGTAACACCTGACATGGGCTGTGGGGTGGTCTCCTCTGGGTCCTCGCTCTACTTCAGCAAGGTAGGATAACACAGACACACACACACACTTACACAAAGTGACATCATACCTGGTAGGTAAAACTGGTTGCAATGTTGTCATTATGATGTATTTTATAGCATCATGGGCAGTTTGTATACTGGTTGTATAAGAAAGTTAGCAACCAGGCAAAGATGTGGTTATCTGACCAGATAACAACCATTAAACAACATTATTATTATTATGATGTGTGTGTGTAACAGGCCGGATTGAGGCAGCTGGTGAGCTATGACCTGGACACAGAGTGGGCAGAGTTTGTGCAGTTCTACCTGCGTGTGGGCGGAGACTGGGTACAATGTAACATGGCAGACAGCAGGGAGGAAGGAGTGCTGCTGCAGTACAGTAATGACGGAGGAATCAGCTGGGGACTCATCGCTGAGATGTACTTCACCGACTTCACCAAGCCACGGTAAGGAGGGAAGAGGGATAGAGGAGAGAGGGAGGGAGGGGTGGGAGGAAGGGAGTGCTGCTGCAGTACAGTAATGACGGTGGAATCAGCTGGGGACTCATCGCTGAGATGTACTTCATGGACTTCACCAAGCAACGGTAAAGAGGGAAGAGTTAGGGAGGAGAGAGGGAGGGGTGGGAGGGAGGGAGTGAGGGATGCTGCAGTACAGTAATGACGGAGGAATCTGCTGGGGACTCATCGCTGAGATGTACTTCACCAACTTCCCCCAAGCCACGGTGAAGAGAAGGGACTGGTTCCTCTCAAGGGTTCTTCCTTTGAGGCTACTGTGCTTTTGCATGCTCTTGGGGGTCTAGGCCATGCAGATTACTGTAAAGCACTTTGTGACTGGTGATGTAAAAATGTCTATAAATGTGATTGTCTGACTGATCTCTCCTCCCTAGGTTTGTCCACTATGAGTTGCCACAGGCCTCTAAGACCCCGTGTACCCGGTTCAGATGGTGGCAGCCCCTTCACTCTGGAGACGGCTACGACCAGTGGGCCATCGATGATGTCATCATCTTGTCAGAGAGAGAAAAACACATCATCCCCGTGGCCAACCCGACTATGCCACAGGTAAGTCTCTCATTGGCTGACGACCCCACGCTGCCACAGGTCAGGATTGCATTAGTTAATAACTGAAAATAACTGACAATCCTATTGGCTAACACTGAGACAGATGATAACAAAAGCCCTCTATACTTTGTGGCCATCTATCTGATTCTGGGATTTAGTGGTCAATATAATCACAATGAAATATAAACATTTGAAATTGTGTATAGTACATGCCTGAATGTCTGAGCTCACTATGATGCCGAACGTCAGCTATTTGTCTACTGTTGCAACTTATTGGCTGCAATGCAGCACCATCCTTAACATCTGCTCTCTCTCTCTGTTTGTAGAACTTCTATGAGAAGCCGGCGTTTGACTACCCTCTGAACCAGATGAGTGTGTGGCTCATGCTGGGCAATGAGGGTATGGAAAAGGAGAGGAACGGCAGCTTCTGTGCCCCCACCCCCTCTGCCATGGTGTTCGGGCGATCTGACGGAGACAGGGTGGCGGTGACCAGAGACCTGGTCCTAAGACCAGGGTACACACTGCAGTTTAAGGTATGTGTACAGTCTCTCACTCTCTCTCATTCTTTCTCTCCTCTCTCCCTCTCTCTTTCTCTCTCTCCTTCTGTTTCCCTTTCTCTCCTTTCTCTCTTTCTCTCATCTCTCTCTCCTACTGTCTCTTTCTCTCAGGAAGTTTTAAGTTGACCTTCTAACAATTTCATATTTTACAGGTTTGTACATGAGGCAATTGGTTTTTTTAAATGTTTTTTATGTTTGTGTAATGTTTATTATTGACCCCAAAAAGTGGATCTAAAATAAAATGTCTCTCTCAATTCAAATCAAATGGTCTTGAAATGGTCATTGAATGGGAAACATATGTTTACATTGCCAAAGAAAGTGAAAAAAATGAACAAGTGAAATAGGCAATCAGAAATTAAAAGTAACCTTTACACACACTCTCTCTTTCTGTTTCTCTTTCTCTCTCTGTCTGTCCCTCTCCCCCTCCCCCATCATCCCCCCTTCCCCATCGTCCCCCCCTCCTCCTTCTTCAGTTGAACATCGGTTGCGAGTCCCAGTTCAGTGCGTCGGCCTCAGTCCTGCTGCAGTACTCCCATGATGCTGGCCGTACCTGGGCGCTGGTGAAGGAGGGCTGCTACCTAGGATCCTCTGGGGCAGGCGGCTGTGAGGGCAGTGGGCGGGAGCTCAGGGAACCCACTGTCTATGCCACGGGGAGACTACGAAAGCTGGACCAGGGTTACCATTGTCATTCCACGTAACGTGGCCGCCAGGTAGGGGAATATTATGGGGTGGGGTCTTTGACACTGAGATCAATAACAAAGACACAATTACATGTACGAAAGACTGTGGGATGGTATAGGTTCATGTTCAGTTCATTCAATATTGGTCATTCAAGCTGGATTTGATTTAGTAATCAAACTTATGAAGACTTACAGCAAGAGTGTTGTCACGTCCAGGCCTGAGTTTACAGGCTGGCGTGTTTAGTTTAGTTTTTGGTGTAGGGTTTTTTGGTTCTAGGTGTGCTATTTCTATGTTGGGTTAATGGTTCCCAATTAGAGGCAGCTGAGTGTCGTTACCTCTAATTGGGAACCATATATACAGTGGGGCAAAAAAGTATTTAGTCAGCCACCAATTGTGCAAGTTCTCCAACTTAAAAAGATGAGAGAGGCCTGTAATTTTCATCATAGGTACACTTCAACTATGACAGACGAAATGAGGAAAAGAAATCCAGAAAATCACATTGTAGGATTTTTAATTTATTTATTTGCAAATTATGGTGGAAAATAAGTATTTGGTCAATAACAAAAGTTTATCTCAATACTTTGTTATATACCCTTTGTTGGCAATGACAGAGGTCAAACGTTTTCTGTAAGTCTTCACAAGGTTTTCACACACTGTTGCTGGTATTTTGGCCCATTCCTCCATGCAGATCTCCTCTAGAGCAGTGATGTTTTGTGGCTGTCGCTGGGCAACACGGACTTTCAACTCCCTCCAAAGAATTTCTATGGGGTTGAGATCTGGAGACTGGCTAGGCCACTCCAGGACCTTGAAATGCTTCTTACGAAGCCACTCCTTCGTTGCCCGGGCGGTGTGTTTGGGATCATTGTCATGCTGAAAGACCCAGCCACGTTTCATCTTCAATGCCCTTGCTGATGGAAGGAGGTTTTCACTCAAAATCTCACGATACATGGCCCCATTCATTCTTTCCTTTACACGGATCAGTCGTCCTGGTCCCTTTGCAGAAAAACAGCCCCAAAGCATGATGTTTCCACCCCCATGCTTCACAGTAGGTATGGTGTTCTTTGTATGCAACTCAGCATTCTTTGTCCTCCAAACACGACGAGTTGAGTTTTTACCAAAAAGTTATATTTTGGTTTCATCTGACCATATGACATTCTCCCAATCCTCATCTGGATCATCCAAATGCTCTCTAGCAAACTTCAGACGGGCCTGAACATGTACTGGCTTAAGCAGGGGGACACGTCTGGCACTGCAGGATTTGAGTCCCTGGCGGCGAGTGTGTTACTGATGGTAGGCTTTGTTACTTTGGTCCCAGCTCTCTGCAGGTCATTCACTAGGTCCCCGTGTGGTTCTGGGATTTTTGCTCACCGTTCTTGTGATCATTTTGACCCCACGGGTGAGATCTTGCGTGGAGCCCCAGATCGAGGAAGATTATCAGTGGTCTTGTATGTCTTCCATTTCCTAATAATTGCTCCCACAGTTGATTTCTTCAAACCAAGCTGCTTACCTATTGCAGATTCAGTCTTCCCAACCTGGTGCAGGTCTACAATTTTGTTTCTGGTGTCCTTTGACAGCTCTTTGGTCTTGGCCATAGTGGAGTTTGGAGTGTGACTGTTTGAGGTTGTGGACAGGTGTCTTTTATACTGATAACAAGTTCAAACAGGTGCCATTAATACAGGTAACGAGTGGAGGACAGAGGAGCCTCTTAAAGAAGAAGTTACAGGTCTGTGAGAGCCAGAAATCTTGCTTGTTTGTATGTGACCAAATACTTATTTTCCACCATAATTTGCAAATAAATTCATAAAAAATCCTACAATGTGATTTTCGGGATTTTCTTTCCTCATTTTGTCTGTCATAGTTGAAGTGTACCTATGATGAAAATTACAGGCCTCTCTCATCTTTTTAAGTGAGAGAACTTGCACAATTGGTGGCTGACTAAATACTTTTTTGCCCCACTGTAAATATATGGATGAGCGATGGCTGACCGGCGTAGGCAAGATGAAGTAGAGGGTATGGAGTACAGTATATACATATGAGATGAGTAATGTAGGATATGTAAACATTATATAAATGGCATCGTTTAAAGTGGCTAGTGATACATTTATTTCATCCAATTCTAATTATTAAAGTGGCTAGAGATTTGAGTCGATGGCCGAACGGCATAGGCAAGATTCAGTAGATGGTTTAGAGTACAGTGTATACATTTGATATGAGTAATGTTGGATATGTAAACATTATATACAAAATTGTTTAAAGTGGCTAGTGATACATTTGTTACATCCAATTCCTATTTTTAAAGTGGCTAGAGATTTAACTACTTAGGGAGTAGCAGCGCTAGCGGGCCCCTCCCGACACTACCCGGTGAAATGTAAGGCGCCAAATTCAAAATCCAAAAGTTGAATTATTAAACATTCATCAATATGTTGTATAGTCATCAAAACTCTGTTTCTTGGCAATATCACAACATTGTCAGATTTCAAAAAGGCTTTACGGTGAAAGCACAACATTTGATTGTTTGAGGATAGCACCCCACATTTTCCACATTAGCATAAATGCATATCCAGCGCGGGTCACACCAAACCCATATAAGAGCTAAAAAATATCACTTACCTTTCGAAGAACTTCTGCTGAGGGCTTCCCAAGTGTCCAACGAAGACACCCAATGGTTCTTTTGTTAGAAAAAGTCATTTATTATATCCATAAATCTCCGTTTGGTTGGCGCGTTATGTTCAGAAAATCCACCGTTGAGTCGCCCATTGAACCGTGAAGAGAACACGTTCAAATTATACCTATAAACTTTCTACAAACAAATCAAACATCATTTTTAATGTATCCTTAGGTATCCTTTTATGTATATTTACTGTAATATTTCAATCGGACGATAACGTGAACAATAGGAAAGGAAAATAAAGTGGGGCGCATTCACAATCTCGCGCCAGTCAAACTTTGTAAACAAATGTGGTCCCTTCACTACTTCCTCTTCCTATCTGTTCTGCTTACTGCTAGACTTTCCAGACTCTGTATAAAGACTGTGGACATCTAGTGGAATCCATAGGTACTGCAGTCTCAGTCCTACATAACATTGTATGCCATAGGCAGCTTGGAGAAAAAGGTCATCTACAAAAGAACTGCAAATCCGCATGGATTTTCCTCAGGTTTTTGCCTGCTATATCGTTCTGTTATACTCACAGACATTATCTTAATTATCTTAATGACGAGCTTGAGGGAACTATGGTGTTAAATGCTGAGCTGTAGTCGATGAACAGCATTCTTACATAGGTATTCCTCTTGTCCAGATGGGTTAGGGCAGTATGCAGTGTGATTGCGATTGCGTCGTCTGTGGACCTATTGGGACGGTAAGCAAATTGGAGTGGGTCCAGGGTATCTGGCAGGATGGAGGTGATATGATCCTTGACTAGTCTCTCACTCAAAACACTTCATGATGACGGAAGTGAGTGCTACGGGGGCGATAGTCATTTAGCTCAGTTACCTTAGCTTTCTTGGGAACAGTAACAATGGTGGCCCTCTTGAAGCATGTGGGAACAGCAGACTGGGATAGGACTGATTTGAATATGTCCGTAAACACACCAGCCAGCTGGTCTGCGCATGCTCTGAGGACACGGCCAGGGATGCCGTCTGGGCCAGCAGCCTTGCGAGGGTTAAACAATTTAAATGTTTTCCTCATGTTGGCTGCGGTGAAGGAGAGCCCGCAGGTTTTGGTAGCGGGCCGTGTCGGTGGCACTGTAATTGTCCTCAAAGCGAGCAAAGAAGTTGTTTAGTTTGTCTGGGAGCAGGACGTCGTGGTCCGCAACGGGGCTGGTTTTCTTTTTTGTAGTCCGTGATTGACTGTAGACCCTGCCACATTCCTCTCGTGTCTGAGCCGTTGAATTGTGACTCTACTTTGTCTCTATATTGCCGCTTAGCTTGTTTTATTGCCTTGCGGAGGGAATAGCTTTCCGGTCGCCTTACCCTGGTTAAAAGCAGTGGTTCGCGCTTACAGTTTTGCGCGAATGCTGCCATCAATCCACGGTTTCTGGTTGGGGAAGGTTTTAATAGTTGCTATGGGTACCACATCACCAATGCACTTTCTAATAAACTCGCTCACCGAATCAGCATATACATCAATGTTGTTGTCAAATGCTATCCGGAACATATCCCAGTCCACGTGTTCGAAGCAATCTTGCAGCATGGAATCAGATTGGTCGGACTAGCGTTGAACAGACCTGAGCACGGGCGTTTCCTGTTTTAGTTTCTGTCTGTAGGCTGGGAGCAACAAAATGGAGTCATGGTCAGACTTGCCGAAAGGAGGGCGGAGAATAGCCTTGTATGCATCACGGAAGTTAGAATAACAATGATCCAGGATTTTACCAGCCCGGGTGGCACATTCGATATGCTGATAACATTTTGTGAGCCTTGTTTTCAAATTAGACTTATTAAAATCCCCAGCCACAATAAATGCAGCCTCAGGATATGCGGTTTCCAATTTACATAGAGTCCAATGAAGTTCTTTCAGTGCCGTCGATGTGTCAGCTTGAGGGGGGATGTACACGGCTGTGATTATAATCGAGGAGAATTCTCTTGGTAGATAATGCGGTCTGCATTTGATTGTAAGGAATTCTATGTCAGGTGAACAAAAGGACTTACATTTATTGTATGTTGTTATGATCACACCACGTCTCATTAATCATAAGACACACACCCCCGCCTTCTTCTTACCAGATAGATGTTTGTTTCTGTCGGCGCAATGCGTGGAGAAACCAGGTGGCTGTACCGACTCTGATAACGTGTCCTGAGTGAGCCATGTTGCCGTGAAACAAAGAACGTTGCAGTCTCGGATGTCTCTCTGGAAGGCAATCCTTGCTCTGATTTCGTCTACTTTGTTGTCCAGAGACTGGACATTGGCAAGTAAAATACTCGGGAGAGGTGCACGATGCGCCCGTTAACGTAGCCTGACCAGAAGACCGCCGCGTTTCCCCCTTCTCCGGCGCCGCCGTTGTTTTGAGTTGCCGGCTGGGATCCAGTCTATTGTCCTAGTTGGGGTACCAAACAGAGATTCCGCTTTGGGAAAGTCGTATTCCTGGTCGTAATGTTGGTAAGTTGACGTTGCTCTTATATCCAATAGTTCCTCCCGGTTGTATGTAATACAACTTAATATTTCCCGGGGTAACAAGGTAAGAAGTAATACATAAAAAAACAAAATACTGCATAGTTTCCTGAGAACGTGAAGCGAGGATGCCAGTCAAGCAATTCATTTCAACAATAATCTGCATTTTAATTTGACTTTTGACAAACAACAAGAGGGCTTAGTTGGAGTCTATTTCTTCGGAGCCTAGAACTATATAAAATAACTTAACTGGCTGAGGTAGGCTATGACGCTTAACTTCTTAGGCAGTGGTGGGGCGCTAGCGCTCCCGACACTACCAGGTGAAATGCAAGGCGCCAAATTCAAAATCCAAAAGTTGAATTATTAAACATGCACCAATATACAAGTGTTTCATAGTCATCAAAAGCTCTGCTTCTTGGCAATATCACAGCATTGTCAGATTTCAAAAAGGCTTTACGGCGAAAGCACCACATTTGATTGTTTGAGGGTAGCACCTTCACTATTTTTCCATTACCATGAATTCATTAGCCTTCATGGTTCACACAAAACACATTTCACAGCGAAAACAAATCAATTACCTGTTGAAAAACTTCTGCTGAGGGCTTCCTAAGTGTCCAACGAAGACAATCCATGGTTCTTTTGTTGGAAAAAGTAAAGTATTATATCCATAAATCTCCGTTTGGTTGGCGCGTTAGAATGAGAAAATACAGCCTCCAATCGTCCATTGAAACGTGAAGAGAACTCGTTCAACTTATACCTATAAACTTGTCCAAGAACAATCAAACATCCTTTTTAATGTATCCTTAGGAACACTTTTATGTATAAATAGCATAATATTTCAACCGGAATATAAACTGGGCGATAAGAACGGGAAAAAAACAAAGGACGCGCCTGGCGTGAGCGCGCGTTGTCTTGTAAAGGACACCTAAGGGGACACTTCCTGATTACTCTTCTTCTCTGCTCTAATGCATCTAAAAAAAATCAGAACACTTTCTCGAGACTGTTGACATCCAGAGGAAGCGATAGGTACTGCATTCATATGCCCTTATATGGGCATTTTCATAAGGGAGGGGTTCCCAATGAGGCACTCTGTCAAAACCACTTTTTCCAGGACAGAAATTCCTCGGGGGTTTCGCCTGCCATATCCGTTCTGTTTTACTCACAGACAAATGGTTAACACTTTTAGAAAATTCAGAGTGTTTCCTATCCAATGGTACTAAATATGTGCATATCCTATTTTCTGGGCCTGAATGGGAGGCATTTTACTTTGGGCACGCCAGGGTCTCCAAAACGGTCACCTCGTGCGCTGCTGCCTAAGAAGTTAACAGCGTAATAGAAGTATAATATTTTTTTATTAGGTCTACTTACAATTGCAACTGGTCAAAAATGTATCATCCTACATAAAACAATTATTTAAATAAACAAAGGCTCTCTGTGTCAGGAAAGCCTGCTCTTGTAAAGACAGAACAAACACAACATGTCAGCTTGAGATGTAAATATCCCTGGATAACCTCTCACAATAATATTAGAATTCACTAAATACAGTCATATAGGCCACTAAGTTACTTATTCAAAGAGAAAAGTTGCATTTCCCTCGGACACAATCTTGTGGATGTCGGGTTGGATGGATGGATATGATTTTGATGTGCAGGCAGTCCTCAATTTACTTGTGTGAAAGACGGTTCCTGTCATGAGTCTATATTGCGTTCATAGAGGAAAATGAGGACTCGCAGGTGTAAGTCGATCCAAACATTGTTAGCACATAAAATGCAAGTTTCTTTATTGTGCTGTATTCTTCTGAGCATGCCACCCACAATGCACACAGGGACTCGGCCCTCCTGAGCACATCCCTGATTTGGCTCGATGTCTAGAATTCAATCAGCTCAGTTTGAATTGTGGCCTCATCCTGAAAAATGAGGTGGCCATGGGGTCTATATATAGGGGCGTAACCCAGCTGTGACACCGGTGTACATGGGAGTAAATCTGTAAATCCTCCCCTCAGATGTATCCCTCCGCCGCGGACCGATACCATTATCAATATATTGGAGTGATCCATATAGCTCATATAACCGTGGTCCAATACATATCCTTTGTTATGTCGTTTCGGAGACAGGTGTTGATGTTTTTGGAGTCACCAGAGCGGACTTTGGAGTTATCGTTTAAAGTCAAGTATGACAACAGACTGTACATGACTTGTGCTACTACGGGTAGTGTGTTTTGAGTGTGGAGATGTTGGCCATAAGCGACATGCTTGCCCGAAAACGGAGAACGTCCTCGTAACGCCTAGGCCCACTGATGTAGGGAGAGCGGGCTGACAGTGGTAGAGCAGCCACAAGCACCTGTTGCTGAGGAACAAGTTTCTTGTGTTTAGGGTACTGAGTTGCAGCTTGTACCAGAGGGGAACATAGTGTCTGATGTGCAGCAGAAAAATATTGTTGTGGGATGGATGGATCTGGGGAGCCATTTCCCCAGACTGGTAAGGAGATGCCTAGTACGAGTGAATGGGTACAGGAGCGGGTTCAGGTGGAGCCAGTCTCCCAGGCAGTGGAGGAGGTGCCCGCTACGAGTGATGGGGTGGAAGTGGGGAATGTTGAGAGGGATGTGGCAGAGGGGAGTCAGGGGTTTGTGACCCCAGTTGAGGAGGATATGGATATGGACATTTCTGATATTCCTGTTGATATTATAGCTGCTGGCAATGACTCAATTTACCATCTAGACGAGGTAAATGGGTTCCTAGACCAGACCTTTGGAAAATCTGGTAAATTGGCAGCCCTTCTTACATCAGCTGATGTCACAAAGTGTTGTACAGAAACCCAGCCTAAAACTCCAAATAGCAAGCAACGCAGGTATAGAAGCACGGTGGCTAGGAAAAACTCCCTAGAAAGGCCTGGGACCTAGGAAGAAACCTAGAGAGGAACCAGTCTATGAGGGGTGGCCAGTCCTCTTCTGGCTGTGCCGGGTGGGGATTATAACAGAACATGACCAAGATGTTAAAATGTTCATAGATGAACAGGAAGGTCAGATAATAATAATGTGGTTGTAGAGAGTGCAACAGGTCAGCAGCTCAGGAGTAAATGTCCGTTGGCTTTTCATAGCCGGTCATTCAGAGTATCTTTACCGCACCTGCTGTCTCTAGAGAGTTGAAAACAGCAGGTCTGGGACAAGGTAGCACATCCGGTGAACAGGTCAGGGTTCCATAGCCTGACCCGGTGAACAGGTCAGGGTTTATTGTGTTGTGGATTCCCAGACCCCAACAAATATTTTTTAAACTCTCTCTCTCTATCGATCTTCCTTCATTCCTCCCTTCGCTCTTTTTCCTTCTCCCACACACACTCTCCACGTCAGTAAAACGAGATTCCGGTGGTTCCAGGAGAGTAGTGTGTACAGGCACGCACCAGCCTTTGCCCTAGATGGAGTCTATATCTCTGAGCCCTGCCCCAACCACTGTGGAGGACATGGAGACTGCATCTCTGGGGTCTGCTTTTGTGACATGGGATACACAGGTACATAATGATACATCATGATTGTAGAGAGGATGAGGGGGGAGAGAGAGCGAGAGAGAGAGAGAGAGAGAGAGAGACAACCAGACAGACATACACAGAGAGAGAGGGATGAAGGATGAGGTAGGGAGATTAAGAGGACATGGGGTCTGCATCTCTGGGGTCTGCTTTTGTGACATGGGATACACGTGCTGAGGGTGGGAAGAAATAAGCGGAAAGAAAGACAGAGGGAGAGAGAAAAAGAGAGAGAGTGGGGAGTTCTAGCAGTTCTATAGGACGAGTGAAAAGGAAAGGATTCTAAAAAAGTGGAGAGGGGTCTAAAAGAAACACTCACCTAATGATCAATTGTTAATCAATGTATTTTCTTGTGTGTACCCCAGTTGAGCAGGACAGCTGCGTGCCAGCGGTGGCCAGCCCCACGGAGCTGTCAGAGGGCTTTGAGAGCAAGCTGAGTCCGTTTTGGCAGACCCTGAGTGGGGGGCAGGTCGGCGGGGGCTGTGGCACCATCAGCGAGGGAAAGGCCCTGTACTTCAGCAGCTCTGGGAAGAGAGAGGCACGCACTGTACCTATGGATACGACGAACACACGGTCAGTATGATCACACTGCTGTATTGAATAGAATTGAAAGTATGCATACCTCACCTGTCTTGTAGAGCAGCTTTAGGCAACTTCCAGAGGCTGCAGTGTGTCTAGACGTTTGCTCTAAACCTCCAGTGTTAACACATTTAATTGATTTAGCTAATTATATTCTACACCCCCTTTCTCCGTTGACCTAACCCCTCTGTCTGTCTGTCTGTGTCCCTGCAGGCTTGTCCAGTTCTACATCCGTATTGGAGGGAAGAATGTTGGACCCACCTGCACCAGACCTCGCTCCCGCAACGAAGGTGACTCTCCATCTCTACTGAAAACCTCCCATTCAAGCTCTGACAAACTCAAGTTTGTAGACCTCAATAAGGCTCTCTTCTGCCTCTGCGTGGTGGCTCTTTGACATTGCATGCACGCTGTTGCTGTTATAATGATTTTCTGGCTTCCTCTCCTCTACTTTCTGACCTCCCTCATCTCCTCTTTTCCAGGGGGTGATAGTCCAGTTCTCCACCAACAACGGGGTTCAGTGGCAGTTCCTACGTGAGCTGGACTTTGGTTCCTTCCTGGAGCCCCAGGTGGTCACCATTGAGCTGCCTCCACCTGCCAAGACTCCCTACACTGTGTTCCGTTGGTGGCAGCCACAGCAGGGTGAGGCCCCCAACCTCTACATGGCACACAGGGACACACCATACAGTCATTGAGCCATCCATACAGTACAGTACCTGCAGGGACCCATGTAAAGAATGTGTGTAAAGCAGCGGCCACACAGAGTGTATCCGTCAAAAAGGATGAGCCGTACTCTATCGATCTCTCTCTCTTGTTCTCCTCTTCTCTCTCTCCCCTACCTCTCTCTCTCTCTACCCCTCTAGGTAAACACTCAGCCCAGTGGGCTCTGGATGATGTTCTGATCGGTATGAATGACAGCTCCAGGACTGGCTTCCAGGATAAGTTTGACGGGACGTCTCCTCTGAGACACAACTGGTACCGCATACAGGGGGGAGAGATCACTGTGGACTGTCTGTCTCTGGACACAGCTCTGTTCTTCAACAGCGACACCACTGACAGTGAGTTAAACTACAGTACACACACACAGGGAAGGGGGAGATGTCACAATTGTCTGTCTGTCTCTAGACACAGCCCTCTGATGCCACAGTGCGTCTTACTACTGCACGCAGACACGCACACTACACACCCATTTCTTTAATCCGGGCATCAATGATTTAGCCTACATGGGAGAACAGGAAACTAACAGTGCTACTGCCGACCTTGAGACTGGTAATTCACACCATACCATCAACATGACACGGTCAACTCCTACGTCACAAACAACCCAGGCTGTATTGAATCAGCCATTTTGCCATTTACACCATATGGCTTCTGAATTGTTAATGGCAGCAAACTTGATTTAACATCCTGGTTGTTATTTATGTGTGCATCAAGCTGTGAGCGAATATTACATTACATCCAGGCCCATCCATTACCCCATCCATTACCCCAGATCTATACATATTTGTAATGAGTCTGTGTGATGCTGGTGTAGAGGAGTCAGGCGCAGGACAGCAGATATGAGTAATAATATCAAATAATCACAATAAATGACATAATATAGCCAAGCCCACAGTAACGGACCGCAATACAATAAACAAACACTCACAAACAAACATGGGGGAACAGAGGGTTAAATAATGAACAAGTAATTGTGGGATTGAAACCAGGTGTGTAAAACATAGACAAAACCAATGGAAAATGACGACAGGGCCCCCAGCACCAACCAGCAGTGTGCCCTCTGCGGCCACAGATGGTGCAGGGAATGGCCCCTCCTCCGGTCGCCCTAAGCGCAGCACCTCCCAGCTCCATGGGCGTCGGATAGGACGTGCTTGGGGATGGAACTGACAGGCCCCGATTCGGACGTCCGCGGGTAGCTCGGGACAGCGGGACAGCTCCACCAGCTGGTCTAACGTGAGGGTGGTGTCTCGGCAGGCCAACTCCTGACGGACGTCCTCGCGCAGACTGCACTGGTAGTGATCGATCAGGGCCCTGTCGTTCCATCCCTCGCTGGCGGCCAGGGTCCGGAAGTCCAAAGCGAAATCCTGTGCGCTCCTCGTCCCCTGCCTCAGATGGAACAGACGTTCACCTGCCGCTCGACCCTCTGGCGGGTGGTCAAAGACTGCCCGAAAGCGGCGGGTGAATGGTCCAACTGCGTAATGGTCCAACTCCGCGTCTCCTTCACTCCATACGCCGTTGACCCACTCCAGGGCTTTGCCTGAGAGGCAGGAGACGAGGGCGGACACGCTCTCACGTCCCGAAGGAGCCGGGTGGACGGTCGCCAAGTAGAGTTCCAGCTGGAGAAGGAACCCCTGGCATCCGGCAGCCGTCCCATCATACTCCCTCTGGAGCGAATCCCGCTGGGACCGGCTGAAGGAGGGGTGGACAGTGGGGCCTGCTGTGGTGGAGCTGGTGAAGGCGCTGGAAGACCTCCTTCTCTCTCCCAACGATCCACCGTCTGCAGCACTTGATCCATAGCGGTGCCCAGACGTTGCAACATGGTCACGTGCTGCTGGATGCGTTCCTCTACCGCTGCAGGGAGGGCGTCTGCTCCTGCTGACTCCATTCGTCGGGTGAGTGTTTCTGTAATGCGTCTGTGTGATGCTGGTGTAGAGGAGTCAGGCGCAGGACAGCAGATATGAGTAATAATATCAATTTACTCAAAGAATAATCACATTAAACGACATAATTTAGCCAAGCCCACAGTAACGGACCGCAATACAATAAACAAACACTCACAAACAAACATGGGGGAACAGAGGGTTAAATAATGAACAAGTAATTGTGGGATTGAAACCAGGTGTGTAAAACCAGGTGTGTAAAAATGAAAAGTGGATCGACGATGGCTAGAAAACCGGTGACGTCGACAGCCGAACGCCGCCCGAACAAGGAGAGGGACCAACTTCGGCGGAAGTCGTGACAATATTACACCCCAGGCAGTGCGGCACGCTTCCGGATGCATAAAGCACTGTTAAATGTGATGTGTTTTACCATGAATGTGGTTTGTTTCACTGCCATCTCAGACTGTGTCGGTTGTTACTAAAATATATATTTTAGATCAGTCCTTATAGTTTACCCAATACCCAATCCCACCTATTGTTTACCACTACATCTTTGTTGACCATGTGTGTGACTGTGCCGTCCAGTTCTCACAACTCTAACCCATTAAGGCCCTATCTTGACCATCTTGTTAGATTACTTGTTAGATATTACTGCATTGTCGGAACTAGAAGCACAAGCATTTCGCTACACTCGCATTAACATCTGCTAACCATGTGTATGTGACCAATAAAATTGTATTTTATTTCATTTTATTTGACCATGTCACTGTCTCTCTCCCTGCAGAGAAGCCGCGGTATGCAGAAAGCTGGGACTTTGAGGTGTCAGGCTCCTCCTTCCTGCAGTTTGAACTGTCTATGGGCTGCAGTAAGGTTGCCACCTCATCCCATGGTGTCAGGCTGGAGTACTCCACGGGTAACGATCTCTAATAACCGTCATGGATGATCCTTTATAAATGATTATACATTACAGAAAAATCAGGAGAAAACTCTGTGCACAGCAGCGCGTCTAGATCCAGGTGCTGGTTTTGTCGGGAACTATTATTAGAAAACAACAGGCCAGCCGTTTCTGGTGTGCGGTTTTTATTATTGTTTTTAAATGATTGGTTTATAAATATTTATACATGCTTTATACATGGTTATATATCAAACAAATGCTCATGAATATTAATTCTTATAAATGGTTGGACATTTTTTCAAATAATGAATGAAAAGTTCAAAAATGGTTACTAACGTTTTTACATGGAAGTTATTAAATCGTATTACCACCCCACAGACTGTGGGCGCCACTGGGCCCTGATCACCCCGGAGTGTGTTCCACCTGCCATCGGCTGTGCAGGCTACACCATGAGCTCAGTCTACACCGCTACACAGTACAGCCGCTGGAGGAGGGTTACGGTGTACCTGCCCAGCGCTGCCAAGTATGTGTGTGTGTGGTGTGTGAGTGCCTGTTTGTGCATGCTTGTGTGTGTATGTGTAAATTATTAGTTTGCTTAGTGGCCCATCAGAGCTTCTCTCTCTAAAATGTATCCTTGTGATTTGAATATTCCAGTCATAAACAAAATAATACTATTTAAGCATTGTAATATAGTAACACTTTATTTGAACTATCCTTCATAACCCTTTATAATAATGCCATAAACATGTCATAAAGATTCATAGCATGTGTTCTATTCTGTGGTTGTAGTTCTCCCAGGACTCGGTTCAGATGGATCCAGCCCCACTTCATCCCTGGGGCGGACGGTTGGGCCTTGGACAATGTGCTGCTGGCCCCTGGCTGCCCCTGGATGTGCTCTGGACACGGACTCTGTGACAACGGATGCTGTTTGTGAGTTACACAAACACACTGTCTAACAGGGGTCACTTAGAAATGTCCTTGTTTTTTAAAGAAAATACAGTGTAGACATTGATAATGTTGTAAATGACTATTGTAGCTGGAAATGGCAGATTTTTAATGAAAAATCTACATAGGCGTACAGAGGCCCATTATCAGGAACCATCACTCATGTGTTCCAATGGCACGTTGTGTTAGCTAATCCAAGTTTATCATTTTAAAAGGATAATTGATCATTAGAAAAGCCTGTTGCAATTTTCTTAGCTCAGCTGAAAATTGTGGTGCTAATTAAAGAAGCAATTACAACTGCCCTTCTTTAGACTAGTTGAGAATCTGGAGCATCAGCATTTGTGGGTTCAAAACAAAGAAACTCGTCAGTCTATTCAGTATATTTTGAGAAACAGACGCCTCACAAGTCCTCAACTGGCAGCTTAATTAAGTTCTACCCGCAAAACACCAGTCTCAACGTCAACAGTGAAGAGGCAACTATGGGATGCTGGCCTTCTAGGCAGAGTTGCAAAGAAAATCCATATCTCAGACTTGCCAAAAAAAAAAAAAGATTAAGATTGGCAAAAGAACACAGACACTGGACAGAGGAACTCTGCCTGGAAGGCCAGCATCCCAGGGTCACCAAATATGTTCAGATATGGAATTTTGGTTCGAATACCAGATTTAGCCAATGCCTGGACTAAAAACCCTTACAATGGATATGAAATAAACAGTCACCTCACCTGTACCCCCCACCCTCTCTAACAGGTGTGACCGTGGTTATGGTGGGGCCCACTGCGTGCCCCTGGCCCCTCTCCCCTCCATCCTGAGAGACGACTTCAACGAGAACCTGGAGGCAGAGCAGTGGCCCGAGGTGTATGGGGCTGAGAGGGGGACGCTCAGTGGGGAGCCCCTCAAATCTGGCACCGCACTAATCTTCAAAGGGGTATGGGTTCTATTGTTTAGTGTGCCCTATACTGTACACACACACATTTACAGTGGGGCAAAAAAGTATTTAGTCAGCCACCAATTGTGCAAGTTCTCTCACTTAAAAAGATGAGAGAGGCCTGTAATTTTCATCATAGGTACACTTCAACTATGACAGACAAAATGAGGAAAGAAAATCCCGAAAATCACATTGTAGGATTTTTAATGAATTTATTTGCAAATTATGGTGGAAAATAAGTATTTGGTCACATACAAACAAGCAAGATTTCTGGCTCTCACAGACCTGTAACTTCTTCTTTAAGAGGCTCCTCTGTCCTCCACTCGTTACCTGTATTAATGGCACCTGTTTGAACTTGTTATCAGTATAAAAGACACCTGTCCACAACCTCAAACAGTCACACTCCAAACTCCACTATGGCCAAGACCAAAGAGCTGTCAAAGGACACCAGAAACAAAATTGTAGACCTGCACCAGGTTGGGAAGACTGAATCTGCAATAGGTAAGCAGCTTGGTTTGAAGAAATCAACTGTGGGAGCAATTATTAGGAAATGGAAGACATACAAGACCACTGATAATCTTCCTCGATCTGGGGCTCCACGCAAGATCTCACCCCGTGGGGTCAAAATGATCACAAGAACGGTGAGCAAAAATCCCAGAACCACACGGGGGACCTAGTGAATGACCTGCAGAGAGCTGGGACCAAAGTAACAAAGCCTACCATCAGTAACACACTACGCCGCCAGGGACTCAAATCCTGCAGTGCCAGACGTGTCCCCCTGCTTAAGCCAGTACATGTTCAGGCCCGTCTGAAGTTTGCTAGAGAGCATTTGGATGATCCAGATGAGGATTGGGAGAATGTCATATGGTCAGATGAAACCAAAATATAACTTTTGGTAAAAACTCAACTCGTCGTGTTTGGAGGACAAAGAATGCTGAGTTGCATACAAAGAACACCATACCTACTGTGAAGCATGGGGGTGGAAACATCATGCTTTGGGGCTGTTTTTCTGCAAAGGGACCAGGACGACTGATCCGTGTAAAGGAAAGAATGAATGGGGCCATGTATCGTGAGATTTTGAGTGAAAACCTCCTTCCATCAGCAAGGGCATTGAAGATGAAACGTGGCTGGGTCTTTCAGCATGACAATGATCCCAAACACACCGCCCGGGCAACGAAGGAGTGGCTTCAGAAGAAGCATTTCAAGGTCCTGGAGTGGCCTAGCCAGTCTCCAGATCTCAACCCCATAGAAATTCTTTGGAGGGAGTTGAAAGTCCGTGTTGCCCAGCGACAGCCACAAAACATCACTGCTCTAGAGGAGATCTGCATGGAGGAATGGGCCAAAATACCAGCAACAGTGTGTGAAAACCTTGTGAAGACTTACAGAAAACGTTTGACCTCTGTCATTGCCAACAAAGGGTATATAACAAAGTATTGAGATAAACTTTTGTTATTGACCAAATACTTATTTTCCACCATAATTTGCAAATAAATAAATTAAAAATCCTACAATGTGATTTTCTGGATTTCTTTTTCTCATTTCGTCTGTCATAGTTGAAGTGTACCTATGATGAAAATTACAGGCCTCTCTCATCTTTTTAAGTTGGAGAACTTGCACAATTGGTGGCTAACTAAATACTTTTTTGCCCCACTGTATGTGTAAAATACCTAGAGAGCAGATAGAGAAGACACACGCATGCACACACACACTTGCGCACACACACTTGCGCACACAAACTCACACATTATCTGCCTAGCAGACTTAGTAAGTTAACTTTATCATTGATTATAAACTCAGCAAAAAAAGAAACGTCCTCTCACTGTCAACTGTGTTTATTTTCAGCAAACTTAACAAGTGTAAATATTTGTATGAACATAACAAGATTCAACAACTGAGACATAAACTGAACAAGTTCCACAGACATGTGACTAACAGAAATTGAATAATGTGTCCCAATAATGTTTGATTTTTACGAATTATCTTTGAAAGACAGGGTCCTGAAAAAAGGACATTTCTTTTTTTGCTGAGTTTATGATCTTGATTTCTTTTTCTGTTTTGCTTGATTTGTAGGAAGGTCTGCGTATGTTGGTGTCTAGGGACATGGACTGCACCAGCACCCTCTACATCCAGTTCTCCTTCAAGTTCATCACTAAGGGTAGGTCTCAATTTCACATACAGTACATTCTGGCTATATCTGCTTACAATTGTCATACTACTTATGTCTGAAAAACTACTTCTAATCTTTAATTTGTGTCAATGTTTTGTAGATATGTTATACTGTTAAGTGTGTGTGGGTTGCGTTAACTCTGTGTTCTGTTCCCAGGTGTCCCAGAGCGCTCCCACTCGGTGCTACTACAGTACTCTGTGAACGGGGGGATCAGTTGGCTGTTGTTAGATGAGTTTTACTTCCCTACCTCCACCGATACGCTGTTCATCCACCTTCCTCTGCCCACCAGTGCCCAGACCAACGCTACCCGCTTCAGGCTCTGGCAGCCCTACAACAGCGGTGAGTACTGAACACACACAGTGAGTCTGTGGTCCGTTTTTCTACATAAGAAGTGTGTGCTTGTAAATCAAATCAAATCAAATGTATTTATAAAGCCCTTCTTACATCAGCTGATGTCACAGAGTGCTGTACAGACCACCCAGCCTAAAACCCCAAACACCAAGCAATGCAGGTGTAAAAGCACGGTGGCTAGGAAAAACTCCCTAGAAAAGCCAAAACCTAGGAAGAAACCTAGAGAGGAACCAGGCTGTGAGGGGTGGCCAGTCCTCTTCTGGCTGTGCCGGGTGCAGATTATAACAGAACATGGACAAGATTTTAAAATGTTCATAAAACAGGCAGAACAGTTGAAACTGGAGAAGCAGCACGGCCAGGTGGACTCGGGACATCAAGGAGTCATCAGGCCAGGTAGGCCTTGAGGAATGGTCCTAATGCTCAGGTCCTCCGAGAGAGAGAGAGAAAAAAAAGAAAGAGAGAGAGAGATAATTAGAGAGAGCATACTTAAATTCACACAGGACACCAGATAAGAGAAGAAATACTCCAGATATAACAGACGGACCCTAGCCCTCCGAAACATAAACTACTGCAGCATAAATACTGGGGGCTGAGACAGGAGGGGTCGGGAGACACTGTGGCCCGTCCGACGATACCCGGACAGGGCCAAACAGGCAGGATATAACCCCACCCACTCTGCCGAAGCACAGCCCCCACACCACTAGAGGGATATCTTCAACCACCAACTTACCATCCTGAGACAAGGCCGAGTATAACCCACAAGATCTCCGCCATGGCACCAGTAAGCCAGTGACTCAGCCCTTGTAATAGGGTTAGAGGCAGAGAATCCCAATGGAGGGGAACCGGACAGGCAAAGACAGCAAGGGTGGTTCGTTGCTCCAGTGCCTTTCCGTTCACCTTCACACTCCTGGGCCAGACTACACTCAATCATAGGACCTACTGAAGAGATGAGTCTTCAATAAAGACTTAACGGTTGAGACCGAGTCTGCGTCTCTCACATGGATAGGCAGACTATTCCATAAAAATTGAGCTCTATAGGAAAAAGCCCTGCCTCCAGCTGTTTGCTTAGAAATTCTAGGGACAGTAAGGAGGCCTGCATCTTGTGACCGTAGCGTACGTGTAGGTATGTACGGCAGGACCAAATCGGAAAGATAGGTAGGAGCAAGCCCATGTAATGCTTTGTAGGTTAGCAGTAAAACCTTGAAATCAGCCCTTGCCTTAACAGGAAGCCAGTGTAGAGAGGCTAGTACTGGAGTAATATGATCAAATTTTGGGGTTCTAGTCAAGATTCTAGCAGCCGTGTTTAGCACTAACTGAAGTTTATTTAGTGCTTTATCCGGGTAGCCGGAAAGCAAAGCATTGCAGTAGTCTAACCTAGAAGTTACAAACGCATGGATTAACTTTTCTGCATCATTTTTGGACAAAGTTTCTGATTTTTATAATGTTACGTAGATGGGAAAAAGCTGTCCTTGAAACAGTCTTGATATGTTCGTCAAAAGAGAGATCGGGGTCCAGAGTAACGCCGAGGTCCTTCACAGTTTTATTTGAGACGACTGTACAACCATCAAGATTAATTGTCAGATTCAACAGAAGATCTCTTTGTTTCTTAGGACCTAGAACTAGCATCTCTGTTTTGTCAGAGTTTAAAAGTAGAAAATTTTTCGCCATCCACTTCCTTATGTCTGAAACACAGGCTTCCAGGGATGGCAATTTTGGGGCTTCACCATGTTTCATCGGAATGTACAGCTGTGTGTCATCCGCATAGCAGTGAAAGTTAACATTATGTTTCCGAATGACATCACCAAGTGGTAAAATATATAGTGAAAACAATAGTGGTCCCAAAACAGAGCCTTGAGGAACACCGAAGTTTACAGTTGATTTGTCAGAGGACAAACCATCCACAGAGACAAACTGATATCTTTCCGACAGATAAGATCTAAACCAGGCCAAAACTTGTCCATGTAGACTAATTTGGGTTTCCAATCTCTCCAAAAGAATGTGGTGATCGATGGTATCAAAAGCAGCACTAAGGTCTAGGAGCACGAGGACAGTTGCAGAGCCTCGGTCTGACGCCATTAAAAGGTCATTTACCACCTTCACAAGTGCAGTCTCAGTGCTATGATGGGGTCTAAAACCAGACTGAAGCGTTTCGTATACATTGTTTGTCTTCAGGAAGGCAGTGAGTTGCTGCGCAACAGCTTTTTCTAAAATGTTTGAGAGAAATGGAAGATTCGATATAGGCCGATAGTTTTTTTATATTTTCTGGGTCAAGGTTTGGCTTTTTCAAGAGAGGCTTTATTACTGCCACTTTTAGTGAGTTTGGTACATATCCGGTGGATAGAGAGCTGTTTATTATGTTCAACATAGGAGGGCCAAGCACAGGAAGCAGCTTTTTCAGTAGTTTAGTTGGAATAGGGTCCAGTATGAAGGTTTAGAGACCATGATTATTTTCATCAATGTGTCAAGAGATATGGTACTAAAAAACTTGAGTGTCTCTCTTGATTTTATGTCCTGACAAAGTTGTGTGGACTCAGGACAACTGAGCTTTGGAGGAGTACGCAGATTTAAAGGGGAGTCCGTAATTTGCTTTCTAATGATCATGATCTTTTCCTCAAAGAAGTTCATGAATGTATCACTGCTAAAGTGAAAGCCATCCTCTCTTGGGGAATGCTGCTTTTTAGTTAGCTTTGCGACAGTATCAAAAAGACATTTTGGATTGTTCTTATTTTCCTCAATTAACTTGGAAAAATAGGATGATCGAGCAGCAGTGAGGGCTCTTCGATACTGCATGGTACTGTCTTTCCAAGCTAGTCGGAAGACTTCCAGTTTGGTGTGGCGCCATTTCCGTTCCAATTTTCTTTTGTGTGGGGCAGAAAACAGTTTTCAACCAGCGATTGAGTTGTGAGACTCAATTGTACACTCCACTTCATGGATTTTAAAGGAATGGACTGGTGGAAGGAAATGGTGGAAACTTCCTTCAATCCAATGCTTTTAATGCAATGAGAGTGTACATTTTTGGGTGAAGAGTAGCAAATCGAATCACAACCAAAGACAAAGTGAAAATACACTTATACTTACAGTATACACACATCTCAAAATCATGACATACTGTATGAAGACACATTGTATGTCTGACTGGCTATATGTCTTCTGTCCTATAGGTAAAAAAGAGGAGGTGTGGGTGATTGATGACCTGATCATCGATGGCAGCTCGCTCAACAACCCTCCTGTAGTCTCTGACAGCTTCGAGGGCGGACCCCAGGATTACAACTGGCTCTTCTACCCAGGAGGCAACACTGGACTCTATTGCCCCTACCAGAAGAGTGGCCTGTGAGTAGACTTACTGGTTGTACAACTCTTTAGTGCACTGTGAGCACCCTGAACCTTCTACTGTACCTACAACCCTTAATCTCTGTGTGCCTCTGAGATGTAAATTCAACATACATGGGTCAATTCCACTTTAATTCAGTCAATACAGGAAGTTAACTACCAATTTAGTTTACATATTCATAAAAGCCCGGTGCAGTCAAAAAATGTGATTTTCCTGTGTTTTATATATATTTCCACACGATGAGGTTAGAATAATAATTTGAAATTTAGAAAAGTATGATAATGCCCTTTTAGTGTAAGATCTGCCTGACATTTGAGCCTGTTTTGGTGGGATGGAGTTTTGGCCTGACTGGTGACATCACCAGGCAGTAAATCAGAAAGAGAGTTCCAAACCTCTCTACCAACAACAGCAAATTGTTGGTTTTCTCCTACCCACTCGGATGACTCCCAGACAGTACTAGCAAAATTCATACTTCAGAAATTGCTCTTTGCTAAGAAGCTGTTTTTGTTTATTTTTGTCAATTTTAATTGAAATCAATCACGATAAGTTACTTAATTGTTACCCAACATGTTTTTGAAATTGAGATAATAAAACAATTCACGGCTGCATTGACTCCTTTAACGTAACATTTCTGTTTAATTCCTGCATTGATTAAATTGAGTTGGACTTGACCCCAACCCTACTGTAAAGGACTGTAGATAACAGAATTGGTCTAATGTATGTGTGTGTACAGGGAGGATGATGAGTCTGCCATGGTGTTTGTCTCCAGTGAGTTGGGAGAACATTCCATTACCACCAGAGACATTGATGTCAATGAAAACACCATCATACAGTTTGAGGTATGAATAGAAGAGAGAGAACAGACTGATTGGTTGGGAAAACAGTGGGAAAGAAAATTAGGAAAGAGGAGAGGAATGGGGAAAAAAGGAAAGCACAACAGAGACAGAGAAATTGAGTTGGAAATACTGAGGTAAAAGATGAGAGGATAAAGAATGAGAAAATGCATCCTAATTTAAAAGTGAAGGGCAGAGCAAATGATAATGACTGATTTATATGTATGATTCATATTCATAACAAGTTATTATAATTACTATTGTCTGTGATACAAATGAATGCAGGCTGTATAATGATCATACTTATTCTATAATAATTCATCATAACATAATTATATGAAATAGAAAACATAAACATAAGTGTATTGAATATCTAGAGTGGTCTTGTTGATGCAAACACACTAATACTATCAGGTCAGTAGTATATCAAATAACTACAGTGATCTTGCTGAAGTAAGGACATTAATTAATATAGTACTGCATAATGTTCATAATTATACTAGTAATACTTTATAATATAACAACTAAGAATTTGATTGATATTATGTTTATTTATTTTTTTAAATCCTGTTTATTAATCCTGTGCTGTTTTTCAGATATGGTCTTTATAATGATAATGACAATAACATAGTAATAATAATGTATTCATCTGTTCTCAGATCAACGTGGGCTGCACTGCAGATTCTTCCTCCTCTAACCCGGTGAGACTGGAATTCTCCAGGGACTTTGGGGCTACATGGCATCTTCTGGTGCCCCTGTGTTCGGGGGGCCCCCAGCCCTCCTCCCTATGCTCCACAGAGCTGCACCCCGCCAGCGTCTACTACCCAGGGACTACACAGGGCTGGAGGAGGGAGATCATCCACTTCGGCAAGCTCAGACTCTGCGGGTGAGAGACTGGAAGACATAAAAGAGAGCCTAAATAATTTAAAAACCATCACATTGAAACTTCTCAAATGGCCAGCTAACATATGTGTTTTTCAACCACTCCACAACACTTCACATCTACTTTGTGCATGACACAAGTAATTTTTACAACAATTGTTTACAGACAGATTATTTCACTTATAATTCACTGTATCACAATTCCAGCAGGTCAGAAGTTTACATACACTAAGTTGACTGTGCCTTTAAACAGAAAATGATGTGATGGCTTTAGAAGCTTCTGATAGACTAATTGACATCATTTGAGTCAATTGGAGCTGTACTTGTATTTCAAGGCCTACCTTCAAACTCAGTGCGTCTTCGCGTGACAATCATGGGAAAGTCTAAAGAAATCACCCAAGACTTCAGAAAAATAATTGTAGACCTCCACAAGTCTGGTTCATCCTTGGGAGCAATTTCCAAATGCCTGAAGGTGCCACGTTCATCTGTATAAACAATAGTACGCAAGTATAAATACCATGGGACCACACAGCCGTCATACCGCTCAGGAAGGAGACGCGTTCTGTCTCCTAGAGATGAACGTATTTCGATGCAAAAAGTGCAAATAAATCCCAGAATAACAGCAAAGGACCTTGTGAATATGCTGAAGGAAACAGGTACAAAAGTATCTATATCCAGAGTAAAACGAGTCCTATATCGACATAACCTGAAAAGCCGCTCAGCAAGGAAGAAGCCACTGCTCGAAAACCGCCATTAAAAAAAGCTACACATGGGGACAGATCGTACTGCACATGGGGACAGATCATACTTTTTCTCCTCTGGTCTGATGAAACAAAAATATAACTGTTTGGCCATAATGTCCATCGTTATGTTTGGAGGAAAAAGGGGGAGGCTTGCAAGCCGAAGAACACCATCCCAACTGTGAAGCACGGGGGTGGCAACATCATGTTGTGGGGGTGCTTTGCTGCAGTAGGGACTGGTGCACTTCACAAAATAGATAGAATCAAGAGGTAGGAAAATTATGTGGATATATTGAAGCAACATCTCAAGACATCAGTCAGGAAGTTAAAGCTTGTTTGCAAATGAGTCTTCCAAATGGACAATGACCCCAAGCATACTTTCAAAGTTGTGGCAAAATGGCTTAAGGACAACAAAGTCAAGGTATTGGAGTGTCCATCACAAAGCCCTGACCTCAATCCTATAGAAAATGTGTGGGTAGAACTGAAAAAGCGTGAGTGAGCAAGGAGGCCTACAAACCTGACTCAGTTACACCAGCTCTGTCAGGAGGAATGGGCCAAAATTCACCCATCTTCTTGTGGGAAGCTTGTGGAAGGCTACCCAAAACGTTTGACCCAAGTTAAATAATTTAAAGGCAATGCTACCAAATACTAATTGAGTGTATGTAAACTTCTGACCCACTTGGAATGTGATGAAAGAAATAAAAGCTGAAATAAATCATTCTCTCTACTATTATTCTGACATTTCACATTCTTAAAATAATGTGGTGATCCTAACTGACCTAAGGCAGGGAAATTTTACTAGGATTAAATATCAGGAATTGTGAAAAACTGAGTTTAAATGTATTTGGCTTCGGTGTATGTAAACTTCCGACTTCAACTGTGTGTGTGTGTGTGTGTGTGTGTGTGTGTGTGTGTGTGTGTGTGTGTGTGTGTGTGTGTGTGTGTGTGTGTGTATATATATATATATATATATATATATATATATATATATATATATATATATATATATATATATATATATACACACACTGAGTGTACCAAACATGAGTGTACCAAACACATTCCTAATATTAGGTTGAACAGCCATTATTTACCAGGGCTTGGACTATTCATGGTGTCTAAGCATTCCACAGGGATGCTGGCCCATGTTGACTCCAATGCTTCCCACAGTTGTGTCAAGTTTGCTGGATGTCCTTTGGGTGGTGGACCATTCTTGATAAACACGGGAAACTGTTGAGCGGGAAAAACCCAGCAGCGTTGCAGTTCCTGACACTCTCAAACCGTTGTGCCTGGCACATACTACCATACCCTGTTCAAGGGCACTTAAATATTTGGTCTTGCCCATTCACTCTCTGATTGGCACAGATACACAATCCATGTCTCAATTTGCTCAAGGCTTCAACATTTCTTTTAACCGGTCTCCTCCCATTCATCTAGACTGATTGAAGTGGATTTAATAAGTGACACCATTAAGGGATCATAGCTTCACCTGGTTAGTCTATCATGAAAAGAGCAGGTGTTCCTAATGTTTTGTATACTCAGTGTATAGAGATCATCTGATCCCTTTCTCTCTTCTTCTACTTTATTTCTTCTCTCTCCTCTCAGATCCATCCGGTTCCGTTGGTACCAGGGCTTCTACTCCAGCGGTTCATCCCCCCCTACCTGGGCTTTGGACAGTGTGTACATTGGCCCCCAGTGCCAGGACATGTGTAACGGACACGGGGTGTGTGTGAGGGGTACACACTGTGTGTGTGACTCGAGATACTCAGGACCAGACTGCTCCCTACCCGACACATCCAACCCTGACTTCCTCAAGGAAGACTTTGAAGGTAGGCAGTGGGTATAGACTGGTAGATGTTGTATGGTTTCGGATAATGGCTACATTAACCCTGCCTGATCTTAACACTTACAATTACCCTAACCTTGCTGGTTGAATATACATTTCCTTGAATGTGCAAGAAAACGCAGTGCCCGCACAAACGCAGTATATGCCAAAGTGTGTGTGTGTGTGTGTGTGTGTGTGTAGACAGTCACTGTATCTGTGAGTGCCATACACAGTGTTCAGACATTGAGTGTTTTGCCATACTGATCTTGATCAGATGATCTTTTGAGAACTGTATGAATGGATGTGATGAATATACTTGTGGTAGACAGGGCTCATAAGTGTGACGAAATATGCTGTTGTGAGACCAGGAGTTTTATTTTGGCAGCAGATAATAATTGTTGTTATGAGAAGGGTTCTCTGTACCGTTGTTTCTCTAGGGCACTCAGGAACAATCAAGCACAGATTCGTTAGTGTCATGGTTACACCATTACTGCAGCGAAAACGGATTGCTTTTAACCCCACCAGGTCAAAAGATTTGACCAATATTACCTGCTCAACATTTGAATCTGGGACCGCATTTTACATGAATAAACTGCTTGCACAGTTCAGTCATGTTACCTCATTGTGTGGGACTCATCTCTTCATCCCACTCCCGCCCACACATGTAGGGTTTCATGCCGCACTGGATTTCCACAAGAACTGGTTCCAAACCCGTGCAGTCCTGCATTTTAGCATGTGACGCAGCTCACTTGCCAGGCAGGTCCCAGCAATTTTGGGCCATGTAGGCAATATCAAAGTGCACAAAAATAACCTAAGAAGTAGGTTAAATTAACCAGAGGTTCTCATGTGGACCAATATACAAATTTATAGTATTACTGGGATATATAAACAAATAAGGTAGACGTAGTTTGAAGCGAGAAGAGTTGGAGAGACTTGCACTTTCACCTGACCTACATTACATTTTCTAGCCATCTTTTTAGGAGTGAGACAATTTTCAGACGGAGACAAATATGGGTGATCAGTATTTATTTATAGGAAATGTAGTAAACTATAGTCTGATCATATTTAGGACGTACATTTCCTTGGAATGATAACAGCCTCGTGCTTCCCCGCCCATGCAGGCTATAGCCTACTCTTGCTTCCCCGCCCATGCAGGCTATAGCCTACCCTACTATTTAATTGAGACCACACGCGCACCAGATCTTGCATATGTGGCTACAATGGGAAAGTATTTCTGCTTTGAAAGTTGATCAACTTGTAAACTCACTTTTGAGAAAACCATCTTTCAATGTTTTGGTACTAATATTGGAAAGCCCTTCTGTCTACACCCATTCAGCATTGTTCACACCCTCTTAAGCCTTAGCCCCACCCATCTGTTTAAGGGTTGATCCAACCGTTCTGTACTAACTTGCCAGCTACTTCCAGACATCTAAGAGAGAGAGAACAGCTCACTGAACATTACTAGCCCTTTCGCTCACACTGGACGCTCTGGCCAATAAGTAGGATTGTTCCCGAAAGCTCTGACCTCAACTACAGTCAAGCACCCAAGCTAACTGGCTAACTGGCTACTTCCAGACACATAATGAGAGAACACCCCACACTGACCATTTTACTCACCCTAGCAGAGCTGGTTAGGCTTTTTTCATGTTATCCAGAGCGTTGGTGACTGTAACTGTGCTGCTGGCAACAATTGAATTACGCTTTGTTGCCGACACCGGACATATTCAACGGTGTTGAGTGAGTTAAAAAATGCATCAGTTATTCTGCGCTCTGGCACACTAAGACGAGAGTCTTTTGTTAAGAAATGTAGCTAGATAGCTAGCTAGGCAAACAATGAATCCCAATACATGACGAAACGTTAGTTAGCGAGCCAGCCAGCAAGCTAACAGTACACTAACTTGAAATGAAAATACTTTGTCAAAATTAGAGAGGAGTCTTTTGTTAAGACAAGTAGATAGCTAGCTAAACAATGGACCATAATCACAACTCATGACGTTACTACCTTGCATGAATCTGCAGGTAGCTAACCACCAGGTTCTATGGCTATGACTAGCCAAGCAAATGTGTCTGAGATACAAAGAATAAGATCATACACATAACGTTAGCTAGCGACCCAGCCAGCTAACGTTAGCTAGCTAACATTACATTTAAAATTAAACCACTTTCTGTCTCCAGTCTGATGCCATGCATGGTTGCCTTAGTTTGACGATGTTATCCAGACTGGTGTTTTCTCCATCTCTTTAGCTATCATACTCAAATTCCACTGATTTCAAAACTCGGTCCTCCAGAAAATGGAGAGCATACACATAGCGTAAGCTACCGAGCCAGCCAGCTAATGTTAGCTAACTAATAGTACAGGCCTCCTTGCTTTTTAAAGACAAATTCGGCATGATTACCTAAACATACTGGCCAGCTCCAATTGACAGACGCGTGCTTTATGGTAGACCATCTCTCAGGATGTCCAGCCCACTCATTATTTCAACCAATCAAAAGGTTGTTCACTTTTTTTTGTGGCTAAACCAACTAGGCTCATAATTTAACCATTTTATTCGTATATACAGATGGCATACAAGTCTGATATTAAGGCACATGAAGGTTCACATGTTCGAGAAGGGATATCTGGCAAAAATGCATTTTGCTAAAAAAAAATTTTTACTTTCAAACAGCTCTTCTGTCAAGTCGTGACTTGCGACATATGGCTTGTTTCCTGAATCGGTTCACAAATAGGATGTAGCCTACCTTTTAGTAGGATACCCATATAAATGGGTAATCAATAGTAGTCAAAAGTTTGGACACACCTACTCATTCAGTGGTTTTTCTTTATTTTTTTACATTTGTCTACATTGTAGGATAATAGTGAAGACATGAAAACTATGAAATAACACATATGGAATCATGTAGTCACCAAAAAAGTGTTAAACAAATGGAAATATATTTTAGATTCTTCAAAGTAGCCACCCTTTGCCTTGACATCTTCGCACAATCTTGGTATTCTCTCAACCAGCTTCACCTGGAAGGCTTTTCCAACAGTCTTGAAGAAGTTCCCACATATGCTGAGCATTTGTTGGCTGCTTTTCCTTCACTCTGCGGTCCAACTCATCCCAAACCATCAACTGGGTTGAGGTCAGGTGATTGTGGAGGCCAGGAGATCTGATACAGTGCTCCATCACTCTCCTTCTTGGTCAAATAGCCCTTACAAAGCCTGGAGGTGGGTTGGGTCATTGTCCTGTTGAAAAACAAATGATAGTCCCACTAAGCGCAAATCAGATGGGATGGCGCATCTCTGTGGTATGAATGCTGTGGTAGAATGCTGTGGTATCCATGCTGGTTAACTTCTTATGGAGTGGTGGGGCGCTAGCGACACTACCAGGTGAAATGCAAGGCGCCAAATTCAAAATCCAAAAGTTGAATTATTAAACATGCATCAATATACAGGTGTTTCATAGTCATCAAAAGCTCTGCTTCTTGGCAATATCACAGCGTCGTCAGATTTCAAAAAGGCTTTACGGCGAAAGCACCACATTTGATTGTTTGAGGGTAGCACCTAACATATTTTTCCCATTACCATAAATTCATAAGCCTCCACGGTTCACAGAAAACACATTTCACAGCGAAAACAAATCAACTACCTTTTGAAGAACTTCTGCTGAGGGCTTCCCAAGTGTTCAACGAAGACAATCCATGGTTCTTTTGTTAGAAAAAGTAATGTATTATATCCATAAATCTCAGTTTGGTTGGCGCGTTATAATGAGAAAATAGAGCGTCGACTCCTCCATTGTAACGTGAAGAGAACTCGTTCAACTTATACCTATAAACTTGTCCAAGAACAATCAAACATAATTTTAAATGTATCCTTAGGAACACTTTTATGTATAAATAGTATAATATTTCAACTGGAATATAAACTGGGCGATAAGAAAGGAAAAAAACAAAGAACGCGCCAGCCGGGAGCGCACATTTACTTCTATTGACATCTGTGTGGACACTTCCTTATTCGTCTTCTTCTCTGCTCTAAAAGCATCTAAAAAGAGTCAGAACACTTTCTCGAGACTGTTGACATCCAGAGGAAGCAATAGGTACTGCATTCATATGCCCTTATATGGGCATTTTCATAAGGGAGGGGTTCTAAATGAGGCAATGTGTCAAAACCACTTTTTCCAGGACAGAAATTCCTCGGGTTTTCGCCTGCCATATCCGTTCTGTTGTACTCACAGACAAAATGTTAACACTTTTAGAAAATTCAGTGTTTCCTATCCAATGGTACTAAATATGTGCATATCCTATTTTCTGGGCCTGAATGGGAGGCATTTTACTTTGGGCACGCCAGACTCTCCAAAACGGTCACCTCGTGCGCTGCTCCCAAAGAAGTTAAGTGTGCCTTGAATTCTATACAAATTACTGACAGTGTCACCAGCAAAGCACCCCTACACCATCACATGAAGGCCTGATTCACGCAGTTATGAATTTCCAAATATACAATATGTTACGAATTTGCAAACGTATGATATGTTACGAATTCTAGCTAGGTGGCTATATAGGTAACATTAGCTAGCTCAATAACATTAGCTATAGGGTTCTGTTTAGGAGTTAGGTTAAAGGGTTAGGGTTAGAGGAAAGGTTAGTTAACATGTTACAAAGCAGCTAAAAGGTAGTAAGTAGTTGAAAAGCTGCTAATTAGCTAACATGCTTAAGTTGTCTGTGATGACCTTTGAGATTTCCTTAAGTAACCATACGAAATGTAACATATCATACTAAATGGAATGTCCGGATTTACGTAACGAATAAGACAATGTTCTGAGACCAGGTTGGAGAGGCTACTTAAGACAGCGAATTATGAGATTGTGTGAATAATGCAACAAAGATGTGCTTTTAATACAATAGGTAAGGTCAACACATACAAAGCAGAAAGAAGACTGTTTCTAAACAATCTAAAGGACAACAAAAATATTTTCATCCCAAAGCTGTCTGTCTGACTCCCAAAAGCAGCATAAAAAAAGCAGACCACGCCACAATGATCCCTGTCGGGACCAGCAGGTCCCACAGGCATCCTGCAGGAATGCAGCCCTCTACCTCATTGGCTAGATAGCTAACAACCTGGTAACTTTCCAGTATATCCAAACATTTGGGGGCACAGAAAGAACGGAGAAGGAATAGCTTCATCAGGAGCTCAATGATCACAGATTGGAATGAATGACAGATCTCTTGCATGTTGTCATCACAAACCTGATGTTTATTAGAGAAACACTGTAAAATGAACATTAACTATTGATTTCAAATTTATAGAAGAGTGATGAGGTGACTCAATTAATCTCTAACAGGTTTTCCCAATCCAATATTATTTTAATACACCACGGTGTAATAATACACTACAGTGGAAGGGTTGCGCTTCAACAAATATCTTGAAAGTGAATGTCAAAATCTACATGTCTTATACACTGAGTATACCAAACATTAGGAACACCTTCTTAATATTGAGTTGCACCTCCTTCCCCACTTTTGCCCTCAGAACAGCCTCAATTCGTTGGGGAATGGACTTAACAAGCTGTCGAAAGTCTTCCACGGGGCTGGTGGCCCATGTTGACTCCAATGCTTCACACAGTCGTGTCAAGTTAGCTGGATGTCCTTTGGGTGGTGGATCATTATTGATACACACGGGAAACTGTTGAGCGTGAAAAACCCAGCAGCGTTGCAGTTCATGACACAAACCGGTGCGCCTGACACCTACTACCATACCCCATTCAAGACTCTTAAATATTTTGTCTTGTCCATTCACCCTCTAAATGGCAGACATACACACTCCATGTCTCAATTATGAATCCTTCTTTAACCCGTCTCCTCCCCTTCATCTACACTGATTTAATTGGATTTAACTAGTGACATCAATAAGGGATTATAGCTTTCACCTGGATTCACCTGGTCAGTCTATATGATGGAAAGAGTTCTTAATGTTTTGTATACTCATTGTATGCAGCCAGCTCACACAAATTCAGTGCGCTCAAAACTGCCCATACATTTGATTGGTTCTACATGGGAAGGTTCCTCAGTTGTCACTACAAATGATCATTATAGAGCTGACAGGTGAAAACTACTTAGTCAAATATGGCATAAACATGATGTTTAACAGAGAGCTGACATTGAGCTTAAAAATGAATGGTTTGATCTGGTCAACAACTCAGGTTTCAGAATGTCTTGGTCAGCAGCAAGTAGAATTTCTCTGACAGCTTGTCAGTGGCCGGTTTCAGTGTTGTTTCTGATTTCTGAACAGGAGTGAGGATTCCAACATAGTATACACATTCTACTGATTCACACAGTGCATGCATATAATACAGTGCCTTCAGAAAGTATTCACACGCCTTGACTTTTTCCACATTTTGTTGTGTTACAGCCTGAATTTGAAATGGATTAAGTTTAGATGTTTTGTCACTGGCCTACACACACTATCCCATAATGTCAAAGTTGAATTAGGTTTTTAATGTTTTTTTTTACAAATGAATAAAAAAAAAATTCAAAGCTGAAGTGTCTTGAGTCAATAAGTAGTCAGCCCCATTGTTATGGCAGGTCTAAATACGTTCAGGAGTAAAAATGTGCTTAACAAGTCACATGACATACTCCGTATGCAATGATAGTGTTTAACTTGCTTTTATAATAAACTAATGTGTTAACAGTGTTACATATTAGTTTCTAGGGCACAACATGCGCTGTAAAGGTAGCTAGAATTCATAAAGCCCAGTACAGGCTGTTCTCTCAATCAATTAAAAAGTATTCCTTTCTGGTGCTCCTAAATTTCATGTGATTCTCATAACTTTTTAAAGTTGAGAGCACCAGTTCTACCAATGAAAAATGTTAATTTAGAGCCCCGGTGGGAAATTAGATTTTAGTGATTGTGTCATTAGTCTATTTGCTCACTTTTTCATCATTAGTGTACTTGAATGTCAGTGTGAGTTTGGGTCCAATTTTGCTTGACTACAGTACTTAGTAGTGCATAACAATGACGGCCTAGTGTAGGCCGTAGTGCATAACAAGGGTGTGTGTGTGTGTGTGTGTGTGTGTGTGTGTGTGTGTGTGTGTGTGTGTGTGTGTGTGTGTGTGTGTGTGTGTGTGTGTGTGTGTGTGTGTATTAGTACTAGCAGTATTACATTATATTTCTGTCCATCTTCCTTTTGGGTGTGCATGCATAATGTGTGAGTTTATGTATATTTATTGATGTGTGTATGTCTGCGTCCATGCATGTGTGTGTGTGTTTGTCGTGCGTGCTTGTGTGCGTGCCTGCTTGCACTTGTGTGTGTGTGTACAGGAGGGGCGGTGGATGCTGACCGGTTTAGGCTGCTGAGTGGAGGGAAACCTAGCAGGAAATGTGGCATCATGTCCAGTGGGAACCACCTGTTCTTCAGCGAGGACGGCCTTCGCATGCTGGTCACCAACGACATGGACCTTTCCAACGCGAGGTACCGTGTGGTGTGTGTGTGTTTGAAGGTTTTTAACTGATAGCTGTGCTACGGAGGCCCTCTAGTGGTGACATAATATATTTAACCCTATTTCAAAACCTGGTCCTTACTTTTCAAGTGGCATGGTCCTCACATTGATAGTAAAATGTGTATGTGTGAGCTAAGTATACTCATCTGAATTCAGACAAAAGAAGAAAGTGTATTTTCTTAAGACACACACACATTTATATATGTGCATATATTTATCGATGCGCATTATTATTATATATACAGTTGAAGTCGGAAGTTTAAAAACACCTTAGCCAAATACATTTAAACTCAGTTTTTCACAATTTCTGACATTTAATCCTATTAAAAATTCCCTGTCTAATGTCAGTTAGGACCACCACTTTATTTTAAGAATGTGAAATGTCAGAATAATAGTATAGAGAATGATTTATTTCAGCTTTTATTTATTTCATCACATTCCCATGGGTCAGAAGTTTACATACACTCAATTAGTATTTGGTAGCATTGCCTTTAAATTGTTTAACCTGGGTAAAACGTTTTGGGTATCCTTCCACAAGCTTCCCACAATAAGTTGGGTGAATTTTGGCACATTCCCCCTAAAAGAGCTGGTGTAACTGAGTCAGGTTTGTAGGCCTTCTTGCTCGCACACGCCTTTTCAGTTCTGCCCACACACTTTCCATTGGATTGAGGTCAGGGCTTTGTGATGGCCACTCCAATACTTTGTTGTCCTTAAGCTGTTTTGCCACAACTTTGGAAGTATGCTTGGGGTCATTGTCCATTTGGAAGCTTTAACTTCCTGACTGATGTCTTGAGATGTTGCTTCAATTTATCCACATAATTTTCCTACCTCATGATGCCATCTATTTTGTGAAGTGCACCAGTCCCTCCTGCAGCAAAGCACCCCCACAACATGATGCTGCCACCCCCGTGCTTCACGGTTGGGATGGTGTACTTCGGCTTGCAAGCCTCCCCTTTTTTCCTCCAAACATAACGATGGTTATTATGGCCAAACAGTTATATTTTTGTTTCATCAGACCAGAATACGTTTATCCAAAAAGTACAATCTTTGTCGCCATGTGCAGGTGCAAACCGTAGTCTGGCTATTTGATGGCGTTTTTGGAGCAGTGGCTTCTTCCTTGCTGAGCGGCCTTTCAGATTATTTTGATATAGGACTCGTTTTACTGTGGATATAGATACTTTTGTACCTTCACAAGGTCCTTTGCTGTTGTTCTGGGATTGATTTGCACTTTTCGCACCAAAGTACTTTCATCTCTAGGAGATGACGGCAGCGTGGTCCCATGGTGTTTACACTTGCGTACTATTGTTTGTACAGATGAACGTGGTACCTTCAGGCGTTTGGAAATTACTCCCAAAAATGAACCAGACTTGTGGAGGTCTACAATAATTTTTCTGAGGTCTTGGCTGATTTATTTTTATTTTTCCATGATGTCAAGCAAAGAGGCACTGAGTTTGAAGGTAGGCCTTGAAATACATCCACAGGTACACCTCCAATTGACTCAAATGATATCAATTAGCCTATCAGAAGCTTCTAAAGCCATGACATAATTTTCTGGAATTTTCCAAGCTCTTTAAAGGCACAGTCAACATAGTGTATGTAAACTTCTGACCAACTGGAATTGTGATACAGTGAATTATAAGTGAAATAATCTTGTGTCATGCACAAAGTAGATGTCCTAACCGACTTGCCAAAACTATAGTTTGCTAACAAGACATTTTTGGCGTGGTTGAAAAACAAGTTTTAATGACTCCAACCTAAGTGTATGTAACCTTCTGACTTCAATTGTATATATTTTATAGGTTTATTCAGTTCTTCCTGCGTCTGGGCTGCGGTAAGGCCTCCCCAGACCCCCGCTCCCAGCCTGTCCTGCTCCAGTTCTCTGTAGACGGGGGACTGACCTGGGGCCTGCTGCAGGACTTCCTCTTCTCCAACAGGTTAGCAACTTTCACTGTACATCATATCAGGATAACGTAGGACCCAGATACAGACCGTGTCGAGAAAAAGAGAGGCTGGGAAAAGACAGGAGCTGACAGGACAAACTCTGGTAAGCTTGACAAACAAGACGATCCGACAACAGACAAACAGAAAACACAGGTATAACTACACAGTGGGGATAATGGGGATAATAGGGAAGATGGGCGATACCTGGAGGGGGGGTGGAGACAATCACAAAGACAGGTGAAACAGATAAGGGCGTGACACATCACTGTACTGTAAATGTTGTTTTGTGTTATACTGACATGCTTAATGACGCAATAATAATTTACTAACTTACCTTCATCATAATCATCATCTTCTTCCTCTTCTCCAACAGCAGTAACCAGGCTCGCCTGGTGGCCCTGGAGATCCCTCTGCGTGCCCGTACCTCCACCACACGCCTACGCTGGTGGCAGCCCTCTGAGAATGGACACTTCTATAGTCCATGGGTTATTGACCAGGTAAAACACCAATTATTCATCCATCCTTCCATCTTCATCAATAAAAAGTTTCACGCATATGACATGAACCTATGTCTCTCTACTCTGCCAGGTGGTGGTGGGTGGCAGTGCCAGTGGTTGGGGTCCTTTAGAAGACGACTTCTCCTCTATGGACGGGCGTTCCTGGCTGCTCCACCCCGGGGGTACCCGCATGCCCGTGTGTGGTTCTGATGGGGCGGCCTTCGCTTTCATAGAGAAGTCCAACACGCGCTACGCTGTCACCACAGACATCAGCCTGGGACAGGATGCTTTCATACAGTTTGATTTCTCAGCTTCATGCTCTGTCACCAATTCCTGCTACGGTGAGCCACAAAATATATATAGTTGTCAGGTTGTCAATGTAAATAAGAATATGTTACATTTGTTTTGGCAAGGTAGTCAGAGATTAGTTTTATAAGAAAAGTAGGAAAAAATGTGAGCATTCAGGATTGTCGTTGATTGCTGTTTTCACTGTTATTAATATGTTCCCTGGCTATGCTGTCTAGGTAAGTATTAATATACACTACATGATCAAACGTTTGAGGACACCTGCTCGTCGAACATTCCAAAATCATATGGAGTTGGTCCAGCCTTTGCTGCCATAACAACATTTACTCATCTGGGAAGGCTTTCCACTAGATGTTGGAAAATTGCTGCAGGGATTGCTTCCATTCAGCCACAAGAGCATTAGTGAGGTCGGGCACTGATGTTGGGTGATTAGGCCTGGCTCACAGTTATCATTCCAATTCATCCAAAAGGTGTTCGATGAGGTTGAGGTCAGGGCTCTGTCTAGGCCAGCCAAGTTTTTACACACCGATCTCGACAAACCATTTCTGTACCTAATTTTGTAAACGGGGGCATTGTCATGCTGAAACAGGAAAGGGCCTTCTCCAAACTGTTGATCAATGGAAACAGGATGCACCTGAGCTCTATTTTGGGTCTCATAGCAAAGGGTCTGAATACCTAAAATGGCCAAAAGTTTTGAGAATGGCACAAATATTAATTTCCACAAAGTTTGCTGATTCAGTGTCTTTAGATATTTTTGTCAGATGTTACTATGGAATTATGAAGTATAATTATGAGCATTTCATAAGTGTCGAAGGCTTTTATTGACAATTACATGAAGTTGATGCAAAGAGTCAATATTTGCAGTGTTGACCCTTCTTTTTCAAGACCTCTGCAATCTGCCCTGGCATGCTGTCAATTAACTTCTGGGCCACATCCTGACTGATGGCAGCCCATTCTTGCATAATCAATGCTTGGAGTTTGTCAGAATTTGTGGGGTTTTGTTCGTCGACCCGCCGCATGAGGATTGACCACAAGTTCTCAATGGGATTAAGGTCTGGGGAGTTTCCTGGCCATGGACCCAAAATATTGATGTTTTGTTCCCAGAGCCACTTAGTTATCACTTTTTGCCTTATGGCAACGTGCAGACCGTGTCGAGAAAAAGAGAGGCTGGGAAAAGACAGGAGCTGACAGGACAAACGCTGGTAAGCTTGACAAACAAGACGATCCGAGAACAGACAAACAGAAAACACAGGTATAACTACACAGGGGACAATGGGGATAATGTTCCTGGATGGTTGGGAGAAGTTGCCTCGGAGGATGTGTTGGTACTATTCTTTATTCATGGCTGTGTTCTTAGGCAAAATTGTGAGTGAGCCCACTCCCTTTGGCAGAGAAGCAACCCCACACATGAAGGGTCTCAGGATGCTTTACTGTTGGCATGACACAGAACTGATGGTAGCGCTCACCTTGTCTTCTCCGGAAAAGCTTTTTTCCGGATGCCCCAAACAATCGGAAAGGGGATTCATCAGAGAAAATGACTTTACCCCAGTCTTCAGCAGTCTAATCCCTGTACCTTTTGCAGAATATCAGTCTGTCCCTGATGTTTTTCCTGGAGAGAAGTGTCTTCTTTCCTGAGCAAGCTCTGTACTGGTGGTGCCCCAATCCTGCAACTGAATCAACTTTAGGAGACGGTCTTGGCGCTTGCTGGACTTTCTTGGGCGCCCTGAAGCCTTCTTCACAACAATTGAACCGCTCTCCTTGAAGTTCTTGATGATCCGATAAATGGTTGATTTAGGTGCAATCTTACTGGCAGCAATATCCTTGCCTGTGAAACCCTTTTTGTGCAAAGCAATGATGACGGCACGTGTTTCCTTGCAGGTAACCATGTTTGACTGAGGAAGAACAATGATTCCAAGCACCCACCCTCCTTTTGAAGCTTCCAGTCTGTTATTCAAACTCAATCAGCATGACAGTGTGATCTCCAGCCTTGTCCTCGTCAACACTCACACCTGTGTTAACGAGAGAATCACTGACATGACATCAGCTGGTCCTTTTGTGGCAGGACTGAAATGCAGTAGAAATGTTTTTTGTTGATTCAGTTCATTTGCATGGCAAAGAGGGACTCATCTGATCACTCTTCATGACATTCTGGAGTATATGCAAATTGCCATCATACTTATTGAGGCAGCAGACTTTGTGAACATTTATATTTCTGTCATTCTCAAAACTTTTGGCCACGACTGTAAACAAGGTACTTCTGTTTTTTATTTTTAATACATGTTAAAAAAAAATCTAAAAACCTGTTTTCACTTTGTCATTATGGGGTATTGTGTAGATTGATGAGGGAAAATGTATTTAATCAATTTTAGAATAATAAAATGTGGAAAAAGGGTAGCCGTCTGAATATTTTGAGAATACACTGTAATTCGCTGCTCCCGAGTGGCGTGCGTCTAAGGCACTGCATCTCAGTGCTTGAGGTGTCACTACAGACACCCTGGTTCAAATCCAGGCTGTATCACAACCAGCCGTGATTGGGAGTCCCATAGGGCGGTGCACAATTGGCCCAGTGTTGTCCAGGTTTGGCCGGTGTAGACAGTCATTGTAAAGAAGAATTTGTTCTTAACGGACTTGCCTAGTTAAGTAAAGGTTTCACATGTGTATGCGACTAATAACATTTGATTTGATTTATGCGTCTTTCTGTACCCTTGTCCATCACAGCCATTGAGCTTGAGTATTCTCTGGACCTGGGTCTGCACTGGCAGCCTCTGGTGCGTGACTGTCTCCCTACCAGTCCAGACTGCTCCTCCTACACCCTACAGAGACTGCTGGTAGCAGACACATACAACAAGTGGGGCCGAGTCACTCTGCCCATTCCCACCTACGCCAGGTCAGTTACATGTTGTTTGACTGCCAAACGAAACCGAGGTTGTTATTCTTCAAAATCACTATATAAACATTTGAACAGCTTTAAATGTTGGCACAAGATGTGTTATGTCAAATATACCTGCAGGTCTCCAGCCACGCGGTTCCGTTGGTTCCAGCAGGCTCCGTTTGACAAGCAGCAGACCTGGGCTCTGGACAACCTCTACATCGGAGACGGCTGCTCCGACATGTGCTCCGGACACGGACGCTGCCAGAAGAGCTCCTGTGTGTGAGTGACTGATATTTCAATAACACACCAGCCTGAAAGAATAATTACAGACAAGAATGTGACGTTCCATTGTCATGTTGAAGTAGAACAATGTCACACACAGCAACCTGAGGCCATTCAATAACCTTCTTACCCTTTTCTCTCACCTCTCGTCCCCCATGTAGGTGTGACCCAGAGTGGGGAGGCGAGTACTGTGATGAGTCTGTGGCCCCCCTGCCCTCCCAGCTGAAGGACAGTTTCAGCCGGGCCCCCTCTCTTAGCCACTGGCACCTGGTAACCGGAGGAAAGCTCAGCACTGTGTGTGGGGCTGTGGCATCTGGGGCTGCACTGCACTTCAGCGGGGTCAGTGCCTATCAATCTATCAATCCATTGTGCCTGTAGACCACACTACTGACAGAGAGAGTTTTCATCTGTATTCTTCGCAGCTGTTTACATACCACCACAGTCAGATGCTGGCACTACAGTAAGACAGCATTGAATTAGCTGTATTCCGCCATAAGCAAACAAGAAAACGCTCACACAGAGGCGGAGCTCCTAGTTGCCGGGGACTTTAATGCAGGGAAACAGCATGTTACAAGTGCAACCAGAGGAAATAAACTCTGGACCACCTTGACTCCACACACAAAGACACATACAAAGCTCTCCCTCGCCCTCCATTTGGCAAATCTGACCATAATTCTATCTTCCTGATTCCTGCTTACAAGCAAAAATTTCAGCAGGAAGCACCAGTGACTCAGTCTATAAAAAAGTGGTCAGATGAAGCAGATGCTAAACTACAGGACTGTTTTGCTATCACAGACTGGAAGATGTTCTGGGATTCATCCAATAGCATTGAGGAGTACACCACATCTGTCATTGGCTTCATCACTAATTGCATCGATGACGTGGTCCCCACAGTGACCCTACGTGCATACCCCAACCAGAAGCCATGGATTACAGGCAACATCCAGACTGATCTAAAGGCTAGAGTTACCGTTTTCCGAGGAGCGGGACTCTTACCAGGAAGCTTATCAGAAATCCCACTATGCCGTCCGACGAACCATCAAACAGGCAAAGCATCAATACAGGACTAAGATCGAATCGTACTACACCGGCTCTGAAGCTCGTCGGATGTGGCAGGGCTTGCAAACCACTACAGACTACAAAGGGAAGCACAGCCGAGAGCTGCCCAGTGACACGAGCCTACCAGACGAGCTTAACTACTTCTATGCTCGCTTCGAGGCAAATAACACTGAAACATGCATGAGATCACCAGCTGTTCTGGAAGACTGTGAGCGAGCATGCACTGACCAACTGGCAAGTGTCTTCACTGACATGTTCAACCTCTCCCTGTCCGAGTCATACTCCCTGTCCAACATATTTTAAGCAGACCACCATAGTGCCTGTGCCCATAAACACTAAGATAACCTGCATAAACGACTACCGACCCGTAGCACTCATGTCTGTAGCCATGAAGTGCTTCGTAAGGCTGGTAATGGCTCACATCAACACCATTATCCTAGAAACCCTAGACCCACTCCATGTTGCATACCGCCCAAACAGATCCACACATGATGCGATCTCTACTGCACTCCACACTCTTTCCCACATGGACAAAAGGAACACCTATGTGAGAATGCTATTCATTGACTACAGCTCAGCGTTCAACACCATAGTGCCCTCAAAGCTCATCAATAAGCTAAGGACCCTGGGACTAAACACCTCCCTCTGCAACTGGATCCTGGACATCCTGACGGGCCACCCCCAGGTGGTAAGGGTAGGTAACAACACACATGATCCTCAACACGGGGCCCCTCAAGTGCGTGCTCAGTCTCCTCCTCTACTCCCTGTTCACTCATGACTTTACGGCCAGGCACGACTCCAACACCATCATTAAGTTTGCCGATGACACAACAGTGGTAGGCCTGATCCCCAACAGCGACGAGACAGCCTATAGGGAGGAGGTCAGAGCCCTGGCCGTGTGGTGCCAGGACAACAACCTCTCCCTCAAAGTGATCAAGACAAAAGATGATTGTGGACTACAGGAAAGAGGACCGACCACGCCTCCATTCTCATCGACTGGGTTGCAGTGGAGCAGGTTGAGAGCTTCAAGTTCCTTGGTGCCCACATCACCAACAAACTAACATGGTCCAAGCACACCAAGACAGTCGTGAAGAGGGCACGACACAACCTATTCCCCCTCAGGAGACTGAAAAGATTTGGCATGGGTCCTCAGTTCCTCAAAAGGTTCTACAGCTGCACCATCGAGAGCGTCCTGACTGGTTGCATCACTGCCTGGTATGCTCGGCCTCCGACCGCAAGGCACTACAGAGGGTAGTGCGAACAGCCCAGTACATCACTGGGGCCAAACTCCTGCTATCCAGGACCTCTTTACCAGGCGTTGTCAGAAGAAGGCCCTAAAAAGACTCCAGCCACCCTAGTCATAGACTGTTCTCTCTGCTACCGCACAGCAAGTGGTACCGCCAAGTCTAGGTCCAAGAGGCTTCTAAAAAGTTTCTACCCCCAAGCCAAAAGACTCCTAATCAAATGGCTACCCAGACCATTTACATTGCACCCTCTCTGCTGATTTTAACCCGCTGATACTCTCTGTTGTTATCAGGGTTAAAATGTATTACAATTAAATTTGGGAAGTGAGTTGACACTACAATTTAATAACAGAAATTTCCTTATTGATAATAAACTATTTTTACTTGAATTTGATTTACACTTTATCACCTCAATTGAAAATATTTTAATTGTCATTTTAATACATAAATTAAATTGTGCCCAAACCTGGTGTGTCTCTTTCTTCATCTAATCTGTCTTTCTCATTAACCTCCATGTTTTCTCTTGTATCTGTCTCTCTCTCCAACAGAGTTGTAGTCGTCAGCTGGTGACGGTGGATCTGAACCTGACCAATGCAGAGTTCATCCAGTTCTACTTTATGTATGGCTGCATGATCCCGCCTAGCAACCGTAACCAGTGTGTACTACTGGAGTTCAGTCTGAATGGTGGAATCAACTGGATCCTGTTGACAGAGATCTTTTACGACCTGTACAGCAAGCCTGGGTGGGCCTTTTTATGAAAAATAGATACACGCACACTTTGTTGATTGCTCCCACGGTGTATGTTCTTGCCCAAAGGTCTTTGTCAGGCTTAACATACATGAAAAAAGTAGGAGTATTTATAGACTTACAAGTAATGAAGTACAGTAAAATAGGATATACAGTAACTGGGAATTGGCTTTAACCTGTCCACTTCTTTCACATCAGATATTCCCAATCCTAACCTGTGTGTCGTGTGTAGATTCGTCAATGTACTGCTGCCCCCTGCGGCCCGTCAGGAGGGTGTGCGTGTGCGCTGGTGGCAACCGACCCACGAGGGGTCCGACCACAGTGACTGGGCACTGGATAACGTCCTAATCGCTGGCTCCGACCAGCGGGCACAGATCTCTGACACCTTCGGAGGGGTGGCACTTCCTAACCACGAGAGAGCGCCCGCTGATGGTACCCCCACTGGCAGGATAGGCCTGTTGAATGAGGGAGAGGAGGAGAGCACCTCAGGTATATACACAGGGGATCTGGACGAGACCACAACATACACCGCCACAGGTACATACACAACTACAGGTACATACACAACTACAGGTACATACACAGTTGGGGGAGGATCTTTCAGTCATACAGACCCCAATTCTGTCTTGACTTTCCATGTCTGATTGTTGAGTTGAGCATCTCATATTAGGTTTCATCCTAATAAGCAATGATCACATCAAATACAACTGCTTTCGGAAGGAACATTTATTGAATCTAGGTATTTGAAAAAACGGAATAAAGTATTTGAATTTGTTTTATTTTGTTTGATGTGATGGACGCTTACTTTCTCGCTCCCTCTTCCTTTCTCTCTCCCTTTCTCTGACCCCACTCCCCCGCTTCCCTCTCTCTCAGTGAGTGACCACTGGCTGTTCAGTGAGGACTGTGCGGTTCAGAGGTTCTGTAGCTCTCCAGACGGAGTCATGGTGTGTGGTAATGATGACGGCAGAGAGGTGTATGCAGTCACACATGACATTGTCCCAGACAAAGGCTGGGTCATGCAGTTCAAGGTAACAACAATTGTGTACAAAACAGTGGAAATGGTTTAGTGTGTGGCCCTGTCGAGAAACAATCCCTGTTCCTACCCCCTAGACCAGGGATGTTCAATTCCAGTCCTGGAGGGCTGAAACACTTCTGTCTACCTATTAGTTAAATTGCTCTCACCTGGTATCCCAGGTCTGAATCAGTTCCTGATTAGGAGAGGATGAAAGACAGTGTTTTGGCCCTCCAGGACTGACATTGAACACCCCTGCTTCCCTAGTCACTGCTGAGATTAACCGCTAGGAGTGTGTGTGTGTGTGTATGTCTGTGCAAGTAACGTTTTTACATGTCCATGTGTCTCTACAGATTGCGGTGGGCTGCAGTGTGCCGGAGCGCCATGCAGAGCATCAGGTCCATGTCCAGTATTCTGTGGACTTCGGTGTCTCCTGGAGGTACCTGGTGCCCCAGTGTCTCCCTGCTGACCCCCGCTGTGGAGGACAGATCTCCCAGCCCAGTGTCTTCTTCCCTGCCCTGGGTTGGAAGAGGGCCGTCTACCCCCTAACGGACAGCCTGGCAGACACGTGCGTGACAAGCCTGATCCATACAGTACAAACATGCACATACAGTACCAGCCAAAAGTTTGGACACACCTACTCATTCCTGGGTTTTAATTTATTTGTACTATTTTCAACATTGTTGAATAAAAGTGAAGACATCAAAACTATGAAATAACACATATGGAATCATGTAGTAACCAAAAAAGTGTTAACTTCTTACGGAATAGTGTCCCGCTAGCGTTCCACCTCGACAACATCCGGTGAAATTGCAGAGCTCGAAATTCAAAATACAACATTTTTAATATTAAACATTCATGAAATACAAGTGTCATACACTATTCTTTAGCTTAGAATCTTGGTAATTGAACCGCGTTGTCCAATTTACAATAGGCTTTACGGCGAAGCATAGCATTTGATTATCTGAGGACAGCGCCCCGCATACTTCCTGCATATAAATATATTTCAAACCAGCACAGGCGTCACAAAAATCAAAAATAGCGATAAAATAAATCACTTACCTTTGAAGATCTTCCTCTGTTTGCAATCCCAAGGATCCAGCTACACAATAAATTGTTGTTTTGTTCGATAAAGTCCCTCTTTATATCCCAAAAACTCTGTTTGGTTGGCGCGTTTTGTTCAGTAATCCACCCGTTCAACTCGTTCAACATACAGACAAAAGAATCCAAAAAGTTATCGATAAACTTCATCCAAACAAGTCAAACAACGTTTCTAATCAATCCTCAGGTACCATAATATGTAAATAAACAATACCATTTAAGACGGAATTTAGTTTGTTCAATACTGGAGATAAATAACAAAGAGCGCGCCCTCAGTCACTCTCACCACTGGACAACAGACCCAAGGAGGAACCCAATGATAAACTACAGCTACTTATGATAAACTACAGCTACCAAGCAAGTCTCGTCTTCTTATTAGTGTCCTTTAGTAGTGGTTTGATTCATGGAGTCTAATTTGAACAGTGTTGAGATGTGTCTGTTACTTAAACTCTGTGAAGCATTTATTTGGGCTGCAATTTATGAGGCTGGTAACTCTAACAAACGTATCCTCTGCAGCAGAGGTAACTCTGGGTCTTCCTTTCCTGTGGCAGTCCTCATGAGAGCCAGTTTCATCATAGCGCTTTATGGTTTTTGCAACTGCACTTGAAGAAACTTTTAAAGATCTTGACATTTTACGGATTGACTGACCTTCGTGTTTTAAAGTAATGATGGACTGTCGTTTTTCTTTGCTTATTTGAGCTGTTCTTGCCATAATATGGACTTGTACCAAATGTTGTGACTTGTACTTCACAACACAACTGATTGGCTCAAATGCATTAAGAAGGAAAGAAATTACGCACATTTTAACAAGGCACACTTGTTAATTGAAATGCATTCTAGGTGACTACCTCATGAAGCTTATTGAGAGATGGCAAGAGTGCAAAGCTGTCATCAAGGCAAAGAGTGGCTACTTTGAAGAATCGCAAATATAAAATATATTTTGATTTGTTTAACACTTTTTTGCTTACTACATGATTCCATATGTGTTATTTTATAGTTTTGATGTCTTCACTATTATTTTGCAATGTAGAACATAGTAAAGATAAATAAAAACCCTTGAATGAGTAGATGTGTCCAAACTGACTGGTAGTGTACGTAAGCAAGCATGCACACACATATACTCAACCTGGCTGGCACACTCTCTCCTTGCTTCCTCCGATACTTTCTTTAGGTTCAAGACATTCCGACTGTCTCAAGTTACAGTTGAAAGGAGGCTTCCTTAAAAACAGCCTAGGGAAATAATTGAATTAAAAGTCTTGCCTAACAATATTTATGACCATCCTGTGTGTGTTGTGTGTATGGTGGTGCATTTTTTGGTTCAGCACTCTGAAATCCAGTGGGCTGTGGAAAACTTCTACAACAGTTCTTAACTTACATTATGATTTATGTTCTGCAGGGCGGTGCGTTTCCGGTTCTACCAGCACCACTCTGACACCCAGTGGGCTGTGGAGAACTTCTACATCGGTTCTTAATCTACATTATGTGTTGTGTTCTGCAGGGCGGTGCGTTTCCGGTTCTACCAGCAGCACAGTGATACCCAGTGGGCTGTGGAGAACTTCTACATTGGGCCAGCGTGTGACAGCCATTGTGGGGGACATGGAGACTGTCTGGACCATCGATGTATCTGTGACCCAGGCTTCACTGGACCCCGCTGCTACGCCAGCACTGCACTCAAGGTATCAATCAGTCAATCAATCTTTATTTACGTAGTACATTTCATGCAATGACATACAAAGTGTCCCTATCCAGCTTGAAGGACCATTTATTTTGTACACATAGCGAAAACAATGGAAATCAAAATGCAATTACATTGCCCTCCACCTCGGGATTCTACACCATGGCGGATTATGTGGCTCGGAACGTTTGTGTGTGTCAGGGGGTGTTGGGAAAAGGGCAGAAGACAAATGTCCATACTATGGACAATAAAGTATATATTCTATTCTATTTCCCCAGACATCTCTGAAGGAGCGTTTTGACTGGGAGGGGGCGCCGGGCCTTCAGTGGCAGATGTTGGAGGGGGGCCGTCCCTGTACTGACTGTGGGGTTCTGGTGGAGGGGACCGCTTTGTACTTTGGAGGAGCAGACGCCAGGCAGGCCGTCACCGCTGACCTCGACCTCAGAGGAGCCAAGTTAGTACCTCTACTGATCAAACTTTTCAGAAGACATATTGTTTTTTCCAGATGTTCGTTGAGATCACTATCGCTGTAAATGCTTTAGATGTGCACAGGTCGTTTATCTGTGTTTGAGTCCCGGCCTAAGTATTCCACCATTAATGGCTGTATGAACTGTGTTTTATGATCAGGTTTGTAGAGTACTGGGCCAGGATAGGAAGTGAAGACAACATGACCATGTGCCATCGCCCTACCTGTCGCAAAGAGGGAGTGCTGCTGGACTACTCCAAAGACGGAGGTAAACTGTCATAAACTGTACTAAACAGTAGTAAACTGATGGAAAGTTTAGTTTGTTGTAGATGTAATCAATAGTACACTGATGAAAAATAGAGGATTTTTTCCCTTGAGATTTCATTCATGCCTCTGCCCCCAGGTGTGTCCTGGACCCTGCTTCATGAGATGGACTATCTGAAGTACGTGTCTGTGAGGCGTGATTACATTGTTTTACCAGAGGGGGCGCTGTCTAACGCCACGCGGCTGCGGTGGTGGCAGCCCTTCTCTGTCTCCTCCGGTCTGGCATCACCCGGGCTGGATCGTGCTCAGTGGGCTGTAGACAACATCTTGGTGGGAGGGTCTGACATCAACCCCTCCACCCTACTCGACACCTTTGATGACGGTAAACACAGCATAGCATAACATAATATAGGATAACAAAACTTTACTTCAACCCCCTCCACCCTGCTGGACATCTTTGATGATGGTAGATGGTAGTTTGTGCTGAAACACCTATGGCATGGATTGGGAGGTGAAACTGTAAATATTAATCTGGGGTCTGTTGTTGATTGTGAAGGTGTCTTAAGCTTGCCATTTTACTCTCCTTATCTCTCTTGAATAATATTCTGAAATCTTCTGGATCCTCTCTCTCTCTCTCCCAGAGGGTGTGTCCCATGAGGAGAGCTGGAGCTTCTATCCCAACGCGGTGCGTACGGCTGGGTTTTGTGGCAACCCATCCTTCCACCTCTACTGGCCTAACAAGAACCAGGACAAAACACACAATATCCTGGCCACCCGAGAGCTTATAGTACAGCCTGGATACATCCTACAGTTCAAGGTAACGTTCAAGCACTTATCAACTAGCTAAATTATATAGTTCAAGGTGTTACCTCTTAGTTTGACAGTTTAAAATCATTATCATAAACTACAAACATAGAGGTCCAAGAATCGATCCCCTGTGGAACACCACAACTTACTTGTGGCTCTCTCTGTCTCGCTGTATGTAGATTGTGGTGGGCTGTGAGGCAGACAGCTGTGAAGACCACCATTCTGTCCTGCTGCAGTACAGGAAGGATGCAAGGTAGGAGAGATGACTTCCTATGTGCTAACTTACAGTGCTGGGATAAATATAATGGCACCCTTCCATTTTCTTAAATAATTCCCTATTTCTTCTCAAATTTGTCACCACACCATGTTATTGGATTTTACTTTTGTAAATTTAAGTTTACAATTTTAATTTAGAAAACAAAGACAAATGGCTTGGACAGAATTATTGGCAGCCCAGAGCTAGGATGTTTTTGTGCAGCATCTGCTCTACTTCTCCCAGGTTGGAGGGGTGCCCTCCACCAACTGCTGTTTTCAGCTCTCGCCATAGGTTATAGATGGGATTCAGATCTGGACTCTTCACTGGCAACTGCAGTTTCTTGAACCATTCCAGGGTGCTTTTGATGTGTGTTTGGGGTTGTTGTCCTGAATGTAGACCCACAACCTTCAACAGAGCTACAGTTTTTCAAATCAAATAAAAATGTTTAATAAAATGTTATTTGTAATATGCACCGAATACAACTCGTGTAGACTTTACGGTGAAATGTATGCTTACGAGCCTTTCCCAACAATACAGAGTTTAAAATATAATAGAAACACAAAACGAGTAAAATAAAATAATCAATAACGTAGCTATACACAGGGAGTACCAGCACCAGATCATTGTGCAACGGTTCAGGGTATTTGAGGCAGATACAGTGCTGTCACGACTTCCGCCGAGGTCGGTCCCTCTTCTTGCTCGGGCGGTGTTCGGCGGTCGACGTCACCGGTTTTCTGACCATCATCGCTCCCCGTAGTTGTTTAGGTTTTGTCTTTGTCGCACCTGTTGTTAATTCTCCCAATCACGCACCTGTATATATTCCTTCCTTCCCTTTCTTCCCTTTGTGCGTGATTGTTTGATGTTACCGTTTGTTCGTTGTGTTTCGTTCCCAGTTCCTTCACTGTGGGATATTGTATTTTGGTTCCGTTATGTGCCGGTTCGCTTGTTGCGCCCGGTTTGTTTTGATATTCATGTGAGTACTTTTATTCGCCAGAGTGTTATTGTTTTGGACTGGTGACTCTTTTAAAAGTATTCCTCACACGGGAAATACCTCCTGCGCCTGATTCCTTCTTTCATACGGAACCACGACCGTAACAAGTGCATTCTGAAAGTATTCCGACCCCCTGAGTTTTTCTCCCAAAAAGTATATTACAGCCTTATTCTAAAATTGATTAAATAAAAAAAATCCTCATCAAACTACACACAATAGCCCATAATGACGAAGCGAAAAGAGGTTTTTAGATTTTTTTTTGCAAATGTAATACAAATAAAAAACAGAAATACCTCATTTACATAAGTGTTCAGACCCTATTCTATGAGACTCAAAATTGAGCTCCGGTTTATCCTGTTTACATTGATCATCCTTGAGACAATTCTACCACTTGGATGGAGTCCACCTGTGTTAAATTCAATTGATTGGGCATGTGTTGGAGAGGCACACGCCTGTCTATATAAGGTCCCACAGTTGACAGTGCATGTCAGAGCAAAAATGAAGTCATGAGGTCGAAGGAAATGTCCGTAGAGCTCCGAGACAGAATTGCATCGAGGCACAGATCTGGGGAAGGATACCAACAAAAATTTTACAGCATTGAAAGTCCCCAGGAATACAGTGGCCTCCATCATTCTTAAAAGGAAGAAGTTTGGAAGCATCAAGAATCTTCCTAGAGCTGGCCACCCGGCCAAACTGAGCAATCCGGGGAGAATGGCCTTGGTCATTCTCCCCCGATTGACAATGGCTGATGGTCACTCTAACAGATCACAAAAGTTCCTCTGTGGAGATGGGAGAACCTTCCAGAAGGACAACCATCTCTGCAGCACTCCATCAATCAGGCCTTTATGGCAGAGTGGCCAGACGGAAGCCACTCCTCAGTAAAAGGAACATGACCACTTGCTTGGAGTTTGCCAAAAGTTACGTAAAGGACTCTCAAACCATAATAAACAACATTCTCTGGTCTGATAAAACCAAGACTGAACTCTTTGGCCTGAATGCCAAGCATCACGTCTGGAGGAAACCTGGTACCATCCCTACGGTGAAGCATGGTGGTGACAGCATTATGCTATGGGGATGTTTTTCAGGGGCAGGGACTGGGAGACTAGTCAAGATTGAGGGAAAGATGAATGGAGCAAAGTACAGAGATCCTTGATGAAAACCTGCACCAGAGCTCTCAGAACCTCAAACTCATTCACCTTCCAACAGGACAACGACCCTGAACACACAGCCAAGACAGTGCCGGAGTGGCTTTGGGACAAGTCTTTAAATGTCCTTTAGTGGCTCAGCCAACGCCCAGACTTGAACCTGATCGAACATCTCTGGAGAGACCTGAAAATAGCTGTGTAGCGACCTTCCCCTTCCAACCTGTCAGAGTTTGGAAGATCTGCAGAGAAGATTGGGAGAAACTGTAACGAATACGCTGAGGCAGAGTTAGAATCCATGTGCGGAGGTTTATTAAGGGCAGATTCCTTGAACATATACGATAAGGCAGGCAGAGGGTCAAAACCAGAGGAGCAGTCAGATCTGTCGTCATACAAAGGGATAATCCTAAAGGCAGAGGTCAGTAGGCAGGCAAGAGATCTTAACAGAAACATCAGTCCAACAGGCAATCAACGCTCGGTAAGGCAGGATAACTGGCAATACTTCGCAAAGAGTCCAGGCATAGTTATAGGCTAAATAGTAAACCAAACAGGAAATTGATGCAGAGGAAGCCAAGGGGAGTGGAGCACAGTCAGTACTCAGGTGATGGCTCCCTCTCCCCAAATACAGATGTGCCAAGCTTGTAGCGTCACACCCAAGAAGACTTGAGGCTGTAATCACTGCCAAAGGTGCTTCCACAAAATACTGAGTAAAGGGTCTGAATACTTATGTAAATGTATTATTTCCGTTGTTGTTTTTTTATACACTTGCAAAAATACTAAAAATGTGTTTTTGCTTTGACATTATTGGGTATTGTGTGTAAATTGATGAGGGGGGAAAATAAATGTCATCCATTTTAGAATAATGCTGTAAGGTAACAAAATGTGGAAAAGTCAAGGGGTCTGAATATTTTCCGTAATCACTGTATGTACTTGAAGGCAGGGTAAAGTGACTAGGCATCAGGATAGATAATTATAAGAGTAAAATAAAGAACAGAGTAACAGCAGCAAATGATGAGTGAAAAAGTGTGTGAGTGTGAACTTCTCAAACTCAACTGAACAAGCCTAAATCCTGGGAAAACGTTTTAAACAAAATTAGAGTTCTTTGGCAATACAGATCAGTGCTGTGTTTACTGACGACCAAATGAAGCATTCAATGAAAAGAATAGCCTCCCTACAATCAAAGATGGGGGAGGTTTTGAAATGCTGTGGTGTTGCTTTGCTGCCTCTGGTACTGGAGGCCTTGAACAAGGCATCATAAAATCAGCAGATTATCAGGTGTTTTTGAATCGAATGTTCAACTCAGTATCCAGAAATGGGGTCTCCATTGAACATTGTGGATTTTCCAGCAGGACAACGACTCCAAACACACATCTAAAAGAACCCAGGAATGGTTCCTAAAAAGATGCTGGACTGTTCTGGAGTGGCCAGCAAACAGTCCAGATCTGATTCACATCCATAACCTATGACGAGAGCTGGAGACAGCCCTTGGTGGAGGGCACCCGTCCAACATTTAAGAATTAGAGCAGTTTACAACACAATCCTCTTTCTTCTTTCCCTCTCCACCCTCTCTTCTCTCCAGGTCTGACTCATGGCAGCTGGTCCAGTCAGAGTGTCTTCCCTCCTCTGTGAACAACGTGGGCTGCTCTCCCTTCATGTTCCAAGAATCTACCATCTACAGTCCTGTCAACAGCTCTACCTGGACCAGAGTCACTGTCCAGCTGCCTGACCACGTCTCCTCAGGGTAGGACCTCTTTTGCAAATTAGCCTTTTGCCACTCACTAAGCTAGCAAGGTAACAAACTGACTAATAATGTTTGTTGTGGGTAACTAAATGTGAGCATTCCATTCAGGAGCAGAACAGTTCTCTGAAAGAGTAGAGAAGCTTCTGAACCAGCATTTTATTTCTGTGTCAGAAGGGTGTTTAAAGCTGTTATCAACGAGCTTCTATAAGGAACATTTGTGTCTGTAAAGGGTATCGCTCTCAGTTCCCCTCTTTCTTGTCACAGCTCTCTAACTCTTTTTCTCTCTCACACACTCACCCTTCTCCTGTAGTGCCACGCAGTTCCGTTGGATCCAGAAGGAGGGCGTTGGCGAGCGTCACGGCTGGGGGGTGGACCACATGTACATTGGGGAGGCGTGCCCAGGGCTGTGTAGTGGTCATGGTTACTGTACTAGCGGAGTGGTCTGTATCTGTGACGAGGGGACACCATGGTGGGTCTGACTGAGTACCACACAAACAATTACCATAGGGGCCAGTACAATGTTCCCTTTAAATAAGACTGACAGCTAGCATTCATATCTGTTAAACTTTATTCTTTATGCATTCAAATGTTAGGAGTGTTCATACTGTCTCTCATCTAAAATGTTGCGCCACACGGTTGGGGTCAATTCCATTTCAATTCAGTCAATTATGAAATTTCAAATTCCAAATCCTACAGCACCACAATCTAAACAAACCACCCTTTCTTTCTCTCCTCCATCTCCCAGGTGATGACTGCTCCCTGTCCAGCAGTGACCTACCCAGCTCCATAAAGGATAACTTTGAGTCAGGCAGCATGTCAGAGGAGAGCTGGCAACTCATCCAGGGTGGCGGAGTGGGAAGTGGGTGTGGTCAGCTCTCTCCCCACGCCCATGGTGACTCGCTCTACTTCAACGGCTGTAAGATGAGGCAGGCTGTCACCAAGCCACTCGACCTGACACGAGCCAGGTAGGGCTGGACAATGGATTGTACTGTGCTTTACTAGCCTTTTCTTGCCTACTACTAAAGGGAGAGTGAGAGATGCTCGTAGTATTACAGATTTAAAAACACGTACAGCACAAATCTGTTGTGGCACGTGCCCCCTATGGCATGAAGCCTATTCTAGCTCATCATAGCCTAGCGTAGCCCAGCCTAGCTAACAAAAACACCAAGGCAATCTTACCATTTTTTCTCTCTCTCTGAACCCCCCACTCCACCCACCCACCCACCCACCCACAGTAAGATCATGTTCGTCCTGCAGATAGGTAGTGTGTCCCAGACAGACAGTTGTAACACAGCCCTGGACAAGCCTGACACAGTGGACAGAGCTGTGCTGCTACAGTACACTGTCAATAATGGAGTTAGCTGGCACGTGATCGCCCAGCACCAACCCAAAGACTTCATCAAGGCCCAAAGAGTGTCCTACAACATACCACTGTGAGTGAACCTATACACACAGATGTTTTTCCTTTGATCCCCTGCCAGTTTTGTATGTTTGCCCACTGACAAAGAAATGATCAGTCTAGAATTTTAATGGTAGGTTTATTTGAACAGTGAGAGACAGAATAACAACAAGAAAATCCAGAAAAACGCATGTGAAAAATGTTATAAATTGATTTGCATTTTAATGAGGGAAATAAGTATTTGACCCCCTCTCAATCAGAAAGATTTCTGTCTCCCAGGTGTCTTTTATACAAGTAACGAGCTGAGATTAGGAGCACACTTAAAGGGAGTGCTCCTAATCTCAGTTTGTTACCTATATAAAAGATACCTGTCCTCAGAAGCAATCAATCAATCAGATTCCAAACTCTCCACCATGGCCAAGACCAAAGAGCTCTCCAAGGATGTCAGGGACAAGATTGTAGACCTACACAAGGCTGGAATGGGCTACAAGACCATCGCCAAGCAGCTTGGTGAGAAGGTGACAACAGTTGGTGCGATTATTCGCAAATGGAAGAAACACAAAAGAACCGTCAATCTCTCTCGGCCTGGGGCTCCATGCAAGATCTCACCTCGTGGAGTTGCAATGATCATGAGAACGGTGAGGAATCAGCCCAGAACTACACTGGAGGATCTTGTCAATGATCTCAAGGCAGCTGGGACCATAGTCACCAAGAAAACAATTGGTAACACACTACGCCGTCAATAACTGAAATCCTGCAGCGTCCGCAAGGTCCCCCTGCTCAAGAAAGCACATATACATGCCTGTCTGAAGTTTGCCAATGAACATCTGAATGATTCAGAGGACAACTGGGTGAAAGTGTTGTGGTCAGATGAGACCAAAATGGAGCTTTTTGGCATCAACTCAACTTGGCGTGTTTGGAGGAGGAATGCTGCCTATGACCCCAAGAACACCATCCCCACCGTCAAACATAGAGGTGGAAACATTATGCTTTGGGGGTGTTTTTCTGCTAAGGGGACAGGACAACTTCACCGCATCAAAGCGACAATGTACGGGCCAATGTACCGTCAAATCTTGGGTGAGAACCTCTTTCCCTCAGCCAGGGCATTGAAAATGGGTCGTGGATGGGTATTCCAGCATGACAATGACCCAAAACACATGGCCAAGGCAACAAAGGAGTGGCTCAAGAAGAAGCACATTAAGGTCCTGGAGTGGCCTAGCCAGTCTCCAGACCTTAATCCCATAGAAAATCTATGGAGGGAGCTGAAGGTTCGATTTGCCAAACGTCAGCCTCGAAACCTTAATGACTTGGAGAAGATCTGCAAAGAGGAGTGGGACAAAATCCCTCCTGAGATGTGTGCAAACCTGGTGGCCAACTACAAGAAACAGCTGACCTCTGTGGGGTTTTGCCACCAAGTACTAAGTCATGTTTTGCAGAGGGGTCAAATACTTTTTTCCCTCACTGTAGATGTAAATTGTCTAAACACACATTAATACTGACACACAGCTCTTTCTCAGTTCATCCTTCTGGGATTCCTTACGTCCTCGCCCCAATATATCCAATATTAATGTTCTAGACACGTTTCATTGGAATGTTTCACAAACATTCCTGTGTCTAGTTTTCTGAGGGTTAGGACAAAATTCCATCTAAGTCCCATCAAACATACCATTTATTAATGTTCTAGACACGTTTCATGGGAACGTTGCAGTGTATCAGTTGTCAGGAAGTCACTTGATGGTCCCAAAAAAAATTCTCATTGCACATCAAGCCCTATTACTGTTGGCTCTGATTAATGAACCCCTGATCCATTCACAGCTCTTTCTCTGTTGGCAAAGTTAGGAACACAAAGTAATTATACAGTGATTATTATTCTGAATGTCCTCACTTGTGATTTGAACTCACAACCTCTTGGTTCACTGCATTACAATCTTTCTACTACACCACCATGTCTGTTGTCACATCCAGGCCTGAGTTGACAGGCTGGCGTGTTTAGTTTTGTTTTGTTTTTGGTGTAGGGGTTTTTCTGTTCTAGGTTGTTTATTTCTATGTTGGGTTAATGGTTCCCAATTAGAGGCAGCTGAGTGTCGTTACCTCTAATTGGGAACCATATATATGTTTGTAGTTTTCAGAAGGGTTTTGTGGATTATTGTTTGCTCATACCTTAAATGTTATGGTCTATGTTACGGTCGTCGTGCATTCTGGTTATTATTTTCCCCAGTTATGTCGAATAAATATGTATACTGGAAGCATCGCTGCGTCTTGGTCCGTCCCTTCAGAAGATCGTGACATCTGTGTCAGTTATTAGTTAATCTGACTACACTCTCATAATTTATTTGATTTACTCATTTCAGCAAGGACTTTCTGTATAGAGGTGTAATGTTGCTGAGGCATTTTACCCTGTTCTAATCTTACTCCTGAGTCTCTATGATCCATGAAATTGTTTTTCATTTTTTTTAACAAAGCACATTTTTTGTCCAATAAAATAACAACAAATTGATCAGAAATACAGTGTAGACATTGTTAATGTTGTAAATGACTATTGTAGCTGGAAACGGCAGATATTTTATGGAATATCTACATATGTCACACCCTGGCCATAGAGAGCCCTCGGGGTTCTCTATGGTGTTTTGGTCAGGACGTGACTAGGGGGGTTTTCTAGTTGTTTTATTTTTATGTTGGTTTTGTGTTGGTGTTGTGTATGCTGTATCTGGAGCATCAGCATTTGTGGGTTCAATTATAGGCTCAAAATGGCCAGAAACAAATAACTTTCTTCTGAAACTCGTCAGTCTTTTCTTGTTCTGAGAAATGAAGGCTATTCCATGCGAGAAATTGCCAAAAAACTGAAGATATTGTACAATGCTGTGTACTACTCCCTTCACAGAACAGCGCAAACTGGCTCTAACCAGAATAGAAAGAGGAGTGGGAGCTCTGCCTAGAAGGCTAGCAGCATCCTGGAGTTGCCTCTTCACTGTTGCCGTTGAGACTGATAAACTTGGATTAGCTAACACAACGTTTCTCCCATTCTTCTCTGCAAGTCTCTCGATCCTGACTAATCTCCCAGTCACTGAAGATTGATGAGGAAAACATTTAATTGAATCCATTTTAGAATAAGGCTGTAACGTAACAAAATGTGGAAAAACGGAAGGAGTCTATATACTTTCTGAATGCTCTGTATAATGGTGAAAAAAAACAAACATTGGAGAACATATCTTTGGCACCATCAGGCGACATTCTGATGACTGATACACAACAATGTTATTGCAATGTTCCCATGAAACGTGTCTATAATATTAATATCTGGTGTTTTGAGAACAAGGCAACCATGTTATGTGAATGTTTGGTGGGACGTTTATGGAATATTCTCCTAACCCTAGGAAAACTGGACACAGGAATGTTCTTACAACGTTCCCATGAAAACGTGTCTAGAACATTACTATTGAATATTCTGAGAACATGGTAACCACGTTCTGGGTAAGCTCTGTTTGACATTAAGGGAATGGTCTCTTGGAAACAGTCATTGCACGTCACTGGAACATTCCTATGAAAACTTTAGATATGACCTAATAACACTTAAGGGAACGTTCACTAAAGTTGTGGGAACATTTGTTTTTAGCTAGGTAGAGAGGACATGAGCGATCAATGAAATATTATTTGAGAAAAACCCATACCCATTCTTAATCTCTGACCTCTAACTTTCACAGAGAGGCGAGGGTTAAAGGGGTGGAGCTGCGGTGGTGGCAGCCTCGTCACGACGGTGTGGGACATGACCAGTGGGCGCTGGACCATGTGGAAGTAGTTCTGTGAGTATCCTAGTAACCCCTGGTTCCTCATTCCCCAAACGATCCCCCAGGCTGTTCTCCAAACCGCCCCGTGTTTAGGCTCAATCTGCCAGTCTGTCGTGTTCCTAATGTTTTGTACACTCAGTGTAATTCATATATGTTACAAATTGCAATTCAAACAAAAGTTATACATTACAATTCGTACAATATGTTACGAATTTCCAAAATGTATGATATGCTATGAATTCCCATTTTTTTTGTGGCTAACGTTAGCTAGGTGGTTAACACTACGTCTAGGCGTTAAGGTTAGTGTTAGGGTTGGGAGTTAGGTTAAAACGTGAAGGTTAGGGTTAGAGGAAGGGTTAGCTAACATGCTAAGTAGTTGCAAAGTAGCTCAAAAGTAGTAAGTAGTTGCTAATTAGCTTTGGGTTGCTAGACATTTGTGTTATACGGCTACCCATCCACCCCGACCAACCACCCTACTTTCGTTTTTGCCAAAAGTAACCTTCTGTCTCATAACGAATGTAACACATTGAGTGTCAGATTTGCTTTTGCTATGTTACGTCTAGTCTATGAGACCAGGCTGCAAAAGACGCTATTGAATGTCATTAAGTGGCCAATTTTTGTTCAGGGGCAGGATGACAGATTTTTACCTTGTCAGCTCAGGGATTTGATCTTGCAACCTCTCGGTTACTAGTCCAACGTTCTAACCACTAGGCTTCCTGCCACCCCAAATGCATTGCAAATGTTTCACATAAGTGACAGAATGTGTATGTATAGGCTTGATGTCCACCATGTTGTTCACTATGTTGGTCCTGTCAGCGCTGATGTAGTCAATTGGCAAACAACAAATACCCAATATAGTACAAATATTCACTGTTTAGGTTTATAGGATATCTGTCTTAAGTCACGGTAAAGCACACACATACAGTACACAATACACACAGTCCTTACATGAGCTGTCCCTGGTTTCGTTTGGCCATGACCTGCACTCCTCCACTCCCACTCTCATGGCTGGTTTTCAACATTCAACAACAGTGTCTGCTGAATAGAACAACTGTACGCGATCCTCACACTTCTCTCTTTTATTTCTGTCTCTCTGTTCCACCACCACCCCTCACACTCCTCTCCTCCTTTTCAATTGTTTCTTTCGTCATCCCGTGCCTCTCCTCCCTGGCCTCAAAAACACTAACATGCGTGACCATACTCCTCCTTTTCCTCCTACTCTACCTCCTCCCCTTCCAATGCTTCTTCCTCTGCCTGCGCTTCTGCTATTCTGCTACCTGATCTTATCATGGCTCCATCTCCTCCTTCCTCTTCCTTCCAATATCCCTTTTTCCCTCTCTCGTTCTCTCTGGTGTATAATGGACGGATTGGTCCTCTCTTTCCAATGAACTCCTCCATTTCCATCTGTTATTGTCTATCGCTCTCTCTTTCTCTCTACATCCTTGGTCTCTTTTGCTTCTTTCTCACTCCCCTATTCCTTCTCTTCTCTCTTGCTCTACCTCTCTGTATCTGACTCTGCATACTTCCTGCTCCCTCTTTCTTTCTCTACACCCCTCTCTCTCCCTCCTCCCTGGCCCCCTTCGCCTCCCCAGGCGGCCGGGGTTCCTGCCCCCCCAGACCTTTCTGCGAGCCTGCAGCACCCCCCTCCACCTCCTCCTCCCCTCTCGCGCTCTAACCTCTGCTCTCTTCTGTATTCTGCTCCCTGTGGCATTGCTGTAGAGTCAGGTAAGACTTCCGCCTCTCTCCTCCTGTGACACGCCCTCACCCTTCAGCTACACCCCTGACCCCCTTTTCTGTCATCATCTCCTTCACCTGAATCCCCCCACCCCACCTCCACAGAGGCACAGGACACCCACTATCATAACCCAGGTGCAGGCTCTTTTCAAGGCCCATCCATGACACAGACAGAGCTACAGTTCAGACAATACAGATAAATCATTTGAGGAAGCAAGTCTCTCAAAATGTAATAATATATAGCTTTTCTGTAGATCTCAATTGGTCTGCTTCATGTTTGTGTATTTGTGTGATAAAATGCATCACTATATCAATGTCTGTTGAGCTCTTGCAGCCATTGGGTTTTAAGTCTGGCTTTTGTTTCATGTGGTTACATGTGTACAGATCCTAGACATGTAGCACACCCTGAGGATGACACTGCCACACACAAGTTACACAGCTCAGCCACTGTAATATGGGTAACACACTGACCTCTTCATTCTAACCTGAACATCTAACATCATTATATTAATTAAACCCAACACACAAACATTAGGGTCACACTAGAATATAGAGCATAATGGCATAACTTCAGATCGTCAGACACCACTAAAGACCTAAAACTCATCAGCCCTGATCATCATCAGAGTAACCTCCTCCATCCAAGTCCTTGCATGGCTTTTTAAATCCACTGTTGCAAAGCTCTCCCCCACCTCCATGGCTGTCGGTCCATGGACCATAACCTTCTCTGAGTTTGGAGCTCCCGCCATACTGTCCCTCGCTTTTGTTAATGAGAAAAAAAGAGAAAAAACAGAAGCGGCCAGACAGACATCCCATTTTAGTTAGCAAAGCACCCCAACACACCCTCGCCCCCATCCCCGTTTCTGCCACCCTCCGACCTTCAACCACACCCATCCACCACACACCTCCCGACCCCCCAGCTTTGCAGAGGCCACTGGATGCACTCCAGGCTCACTGGCACCTCCCGCTGGACGGAAGATGCAATGACAGGCTAAGCAAGAAGCGCTATCTTCAATCACTGCTTCTTTTTGTGTTTATTTACCTTCTCTTTCAATGTATCTCCTCCCTCGCTCAATCCCCTGCACCTTTATTACTTTGATTTGTTGTTCCAAGTGATATGATGGCTGTTACTCTACGAACTCTGACCTCAAACACTCTCCTTCCTTAGATCCTTTGAACCGTGGTCAGAGTTCGAAAACCCCAGAATCCCGACCACATCTATAGCTAGTGACTGTGTCTGTAGCTCTCTAGCTAGTCTTGTGTCCTCTAGTTTTGTGTTGTTCAATGTCTTGTCCTGTTGACCTGTCTGCTTATGATACTGCCATTGAGAACATGTCAATGCATAGAATGTTGTTCACCTATAAGCTGATGGTCAACATACACATTTCAATATTCAGTAAGTAATGCACATCTTAAAGTAACAGTCCACCTTCTGCTAAATCGAATATCATTTTTGAGTGTTTGAGGTTATGGGTGAAACCCAACTGAAAATGCCAGCATGGATCTAGAAGTGTGTGAGCTTGCATATGAGAGTGTACATGTAAGAGGGTGTCTGCATGAGTGAGTGTGTAGATACTGTTAATACCACTTCCTGGTCACTAATGGTCTCCCTCCTCTCTTCTCTTCTTCCCACTCTCTCTCCTCTCTCTCTCTCTCACTGTCTTTGTCTCCCCACAGCACTCGTAAACAAAACTATATGATGAACTTTGCCAGACAGACCGGCCTACGCCACTACTACAGCCGGAAGAGGCGGGCGCTGCTACAACAGCGTGCCTAACCTCTGAGAACAGGATTCGTCCAACCACCGGCCAATCACACATATGACCTACCAACCAACCACATTCCTTTCTCCTGATGACATATCGCCCTGTTGAGTCCCACCCACCAGCCAATGGATTCCAGTCAGCCTTGGACCACACTCCCTCCCTCTCCAACCTTCCAGACATGGGCCCATCCCATCAGTGTACGCTGTAGCCAGTCAGAAGCCTTCCCCACCCCCATATGATGGGAAAGAAGGAGAGGTGACGGAGCAACAAAGGCAACCATTTTGTTGACTTTTCATGAACTTTCGGGTTTCTAGTTGTTTTCTAATCGTTGCTGTACATGGTTATTATGATATGATGATTCCCTGTTCCAGTTGCGATACGATGATGATGATACCCCCTGGCTTTCCCTGTCACCCCACCTCCTAGTCCTACTACTACCACACTGTGAAGTTATTCCGAGAAATCACTAATGACCAGGGAACATAGAGTTGGATAGAGGGCACACGGTCACAGAAGTGATAATGGCAAAGATAGGGGGTGAGCCCCCTTTCCAACTCTATGCCAGGGAGCTGGGATAGCTGGATGTTTCCAAGATCAACTGAGGGAGGAAAATTCCTCTGCTTCGCACCAGTACCTGAGGAGAATGATGATGATGAGGATCATAACAGTGATAAGGATGCTAAAAAAAGTACCGTGTTCTTGCTGTTCTGTTCAGTGTGTCTGTGTTATTTTCGTGATGGTTTGACTGTGGTCGTGTTCCGTTCATTCGTTTTTTACTAATTCATATTGTGCTATTTTTGGTTGGATTCTGTTTTTTTTCACGTTTCCGTCTCAGAGGCAGACGGAAGAAAGGAAAGAAGGAAGGAACAAATTGCAAAAGGAGGAAATAAAAGACAGAAAATAGAAGAAAAAAAAATAAAACAAATTTAAGACTGAACAATGACTTTTTTATTTTATTATTTTTATATATGTTGGTTCCTGAAAATACAGATATTTATGGTAAGCGGTTCTCCACGTAACCTATTTAAAGATGCACTGTGCGTGAAATCTGTATGTTATTTTCTAGTGTTAAATTATTAGGCAGTCATCCAGCCTCTCTCAAGGATATCGGGCTGCAACATCCCCCTCCTCCCCCTATCCTCTCCCTTTCCTCCTCCATTCTCTTGTGCTGTTACCCCCATCTCTCTCTTTCTCTCTGCTAAATTCTGCTCGCTGGAGATGAGGCTCCATCAGTGTTGTTTCTTGAAGTCTAATGTGTAATGTGGACCCTCTCCCAGCCCTCTCTCTCAGTGTAACTCCAGTATAGCAGTCTCCTGTACATACAGTATACGTATATCCACTATTGGGAGACCCAACAGCCTTATAAAAGGGAAATAAAGAACTGTCCAAACCTCAGATAGCTGCTTGGTACAGTATGTGTGTGTGTGTGTTAATAGATTTATAAAACAACGTTATACCCACATAACGTCAAAAGGAGACACCACTACGGGTATCAAATTAACTGCAACACTGTGTCAGGCGCTACAGTAATTATGGTTTCCACTAGTTACCACAACCACAAAGTCAAAATCGGCTATATCATAAATAATTATAGTCACAGCATGTGTAGCTCATCAATAACTTCAGGGTTCCCAAATGTTTACTGTTGGACATAAGACATGGGTCCTCAGATCCTCAAAATGTTCAACAGCTGCACCATCGAGAGCATCCTGACTGGTTGCATCACTGCCTGGTATGGCAACTGCTCGGCCTCCGACCACAAGGCACTACAGAGGGTAGTGCATATGGCCCAGTACATCACTGGGGCAGATCTTCCTGCCATCCAGGACCTCTATACCAGGTGGTGTCAGAGGAAGGCCCTAAAAATTGTCAGACTCCAGCCTCCCTAGTCATAGACTGTTCTCTCTGCTAACGCACGGCAAGCAGTATCGGAGCGCCAAGTCTAGGTCCAAGAGACTTCTAAACAGCTACCCCCAAACCATAAGACTCCTGAACAGCTAATCAAATGGCTACCCAGACTATTTGCATTGCCCTCTCCCTCTTTTACACTGCTGCTACTCTCTGTTGTTATCATCTATGCATAGTCACTTTAATAACTATACCTACATGTACATATTACCTCAACTAACCGGTGCCCCCGCATATTGACTTATAGCCCCCTGTATATAGTCTCGCTATTGTTATTTTACTGCTGCTCTTTAATGACTTGTTACTTTTATTTTTCTTATTCTTATTTGTACTGCATTGTTGGTTAGGGGCTCATAAGTAAGCATTTCACTGTAAGGTCTGCACCTGTCGTATTCGGCGCATGTGACTAATACAGTTTGATTTGAAGACTGTAAAAACAACAGAAAATCAGCTCGAAGTGGAGTATTGCCACGCATAATGATCATACATGACACATGATCATATACAAATGTAAGCAAGGTTTGAAATGATTATGTTTTAGTAAAATATTATTTTTGTGCTGGCGGTCAATTTGCAGTCTACCAATGATTTGGAATGATGTTCCAGCAACCGGAACCATCCGCTGTCTAACTGTTTGTGCGGGTCCCATTACTCGTAATAATAATATATGCATTTAGCAGATGCTTTTATCCAAAGTGACTTAGTCATGCATGCAAAATCTGATGGGTGACCCAAGGAATCAAACCTACTGTCCAGCTGTTGCAAGTGCCATGCTCAACCAACTGAGCCAAACAGGGCCCATTTTCTTAAAACTACTTAAGGATCATTGGGGCGCTAGCGCCATTCCCGACACTACACGGAGAAATGTAAGGCGCCAAATTCAAATTCCAAAAGTTAAATTATAAAACATTCATCAATATACAAGTGTTGCATAGTCATCAAAAGCTTTGAGTCTTGGCAATATCACAGCGTTGTCAGATTTCAAAAAGGCTTTACGGTGAAAGCAAAACATTTGATTGTTTGAGGATAGCACCTCACATATTTTATTCATTAGCATAAATCCATAACCAGCTCGGGTCTCACAAAACACACATAAGTGCTCAAATAAATCGCTTACCTTTGATGATCTGCTGAGGGCAATCCGAAGTGTCCAAGCAAGACAATCCATGTTTCTTTTGTTAGAAAAAGTCATTGTTTATATCCATAAATCTCAGTTTGGTTGGCGCGTTATGTTCAGAAAATCCACAGTCTACTCGCCCATTGTACAGTGAAGAGAAAGCTAAGTTTGTTGTTAGATGCATTTTTTCCCCTACCGAGTCACTTCATACACAGACGATCTCCACTAAACATATAATCAAGATGGTTATCTCTCTCACTGTGGCCACCGTTAACTTCTCAACGAAGTTGACTGCAAATACAAAGTTGCCAATGTCTTTGCTACATACAGTGAGGGAAACAAGTACTTGATCCCCTGCTGATTTTGTACGTTTGCCCACTGACAAAGAAATGATCAGTCTATAATTTTAATGGTAGGTTTATATGAACAGTGAGAGACAGAATAAAAACAAAAGAATCAAGAAAAACGCATGTGAAAAATGTTATAAATTGATTTGCATTTTTAATTAGGGAAATAAGTATTTGATCAGAAAGAAGGAGAGGTGCACTCTCAATCAGAAAGATTTCTGGCTCCCAGGTGTCTTTTATACAGGTAACGAGCTGAGATTAGGAGCACACTCTTAAAGGGAGTGCTCCTAATCTTAGTTTGTTACCTGTATAAAAGACACCTGTCCACAGGAGCAATCAATCAATCAGATTCCAAACTCTCCACCATGGCCAAGACCAAAGAGCTCTCCAAGGATGTCAGGGACAAGATTGTAGACCTACACAAGGCTGGAATGGGCTACAAGACCATCAGCTTGGTGAGAAGGTGACAACAGTTGGTGCGATTATTCAATCCCCTCCTCTCAGGGATTGCTGGGGCGCTAGCGCCCCAATCCCGACACTACCAGGTGAAATGTAAGGCGCCAAATTCAAAATCCAAAAGTTGAATTATTAAACATCCACCAATATACAAGTGTTCCATACTCATCAAAAGCTCTGTTTCTTGGCAATATCACAGCGTTGATATTGAAAGCAGCACATTTGATTGTTTGAGTGTAGCACCTCACATATTTTTCCCATAGCCATGAATCGATTAGCCATCATGGCACACACATAACACATTTCACAGCGAAAACAAATCAATTACCTGTTGAAGAACTTCTGCTGAGGTCATCCTAAGTGTCCAACGAAGACAATCCATGGTTCTTTTGTTAGAAAAAGAAATGTATTTTATCCATAAATCTGCATTTGGTTCACGCGTTATAATCAGAAACGACAGCCTCCACTCCTCCATTGAAACGTGACGCAAACTCGTTCATCTTATACCTATAAACTTGTCCAAGAACAATCAAACATACGTATATTTACTATTATAAATCAACCGGAATATAAACTGATCGATAAAGACGGTAAAAAAGACACTGCGTGCCTTGTCGGGAGCGCGCGCTGGGTACTGTTTACATAAAAAGGTCACTTCCTGGTTTGCTCTTATTCTCTGGTCTAATTCATCCAAAATGAAAATTTACACTGTCTCGAGACTGTTGACATCTAAAGGAAGCGATGGGTACTGCATTCATATGCCCTTATATGGTCATTTTCATGAGGGAGGGGTTCCAAATGAGCAATGTGTCAAAATCACTTTTTCCAGGACAGAAATTCCTCGGGGTTTCGCCTGCCATATGCCTTCTGTTTCACTCACAGACAAATGGTTAACACCTGTGGAAAATTCAGAGTGTTTCCTATCCAATGGTACTAAATATGTGCATATCCTATTTTCTGGGCCTGAATGGGAGGCATTTTACTTTGGGCACGCCAGGCTCTTCAAAACCGACCCCTCAGCTGCCACTCCCTAACAAAATCCCATAGAAAATCTGTGGAGGGAGCTGAAGGTTCGAGTTGCCAAACGTCAGCCTCGAAACCTTAATGACTTGGAGAAGATCTGCAAAGAGGAGTGGGACAAAATCCCTCCTGAGATGTGTGCAAACCTGGTGGCCAACTACAAGAAACTTCTGACCTCTGTGATTGGCAACAAGGGTTTTGCCACCAAGTACTAAGTCATGTTTTGCAGAGGGGTCAAATACTTATTTCCCTCATTAAAATGCAAATCAATTTATAACATTTTTCACATTCGTTTTTCTGGATTTTTTTGTTGTTATTCTGTCTCTCACTGTTTAAATAAACCTACCATTAAAATTATAGACTGATCCTTTCTTTGTCAGCGGGCAAACGTACAAAATCAGCAGGGGATCAAATACTTTTTCCTTCACTGTAGGCCTATATATTTCAATGATATTGGAATCAATTTCATGTTAATTTAATAGAGATTTATTTTGCTATTTGGCTACTGTCAATATATTTGGCTACTGTCAATATTATATTCCTGTTGTGTAGCCTAACGTGTGCAATGATGTGCCAAATCTTGGTTTAGTGCATTATTATAGGGTAAGCCTCAATATTTGCAGCCTTAGGTGATAATTTCTCTCTTGGAGCTGATCCGTCATCACTATTATGGAATCATTCTAATATTAAGGTAAGATTTGAATGGAACACTGATCCAAGAGCAGAGCTGGCTTAAATACGCCTAAATTCCATCGGGAAACCAGGCCCAGGTCAGTTTCTCACTGCAATGCACAGTTGCATTGAATTTGTCTTCATTTCTCAATGGAAACACTCAAAAAAACACATTTTGCTTAGTGGTTGGCTTTGTTGTGTCATTGAGCCCACGAGTGGATAACTCATGTCATTCCATGCCAAGATTTACAGATCCTGTAATTGACATTGGCCCTTTCAAGCCTTTCACAAGACAAACAGACCACTCTGCTCAGCATCCTGTTATGACTCAGAATGGTCTGCTGAATGTTAAAAGATAGTTAGCAGGCTCCCTTATGACCCACATAAGGGGGCCTGATAGAACACTGCTATGTTCTAACAGAGGAATACCCTGCTCTTCCCTTACTGTTCCTTAGGCGTCACTACAGTCCCTGGTTTGAATCCAGGCTGTGTCACATCTGGCCGTGATTGGGAGTCCCATAGGGCGGCGCACAATTGGCACAGCGTCGTCCGGGTTTGGCCGGGGTAGGCCGTCATTGTAAATAAGAATTTGTTCTTAACTGACTTGCCTAGTTAAATAAAGGTTACACATGTGTATGCGACTAATAACATTTTATTTGATTTATAATTTGATTTATGCGTCTTTCTGTACCCTTGTCCATCACAGCAATTGAGCTTGAGTATTCTCTAGACCTGGGTCTGCACTGGCAGCCTCTGGTGCGTGACTGTCTCCCTACCAGTCCAGACTGGTCCTCCTACACCCTACAGAGGCTGCTGGTGGCAGATACATACAACAAGTGGGGCCGAGTCACTCTGCCCATTCCCACCTACGCCAGGTCAGCTAGGATATGCATATAATTGGTAGTATTGGATAGAAAACACTCTGAAGTGTCTAAACCTGTTTAAAAAATGTCTGTGAGTATAACAGAACTGATATGGCAGGCAAAAACCCGAGGAAAATTCATACGTAAATAAAAAAAATTGGAGGTCAAGGTCTTTCCAATGAGTGCCTATTGACTATACATGGCTTCCACTATATTTCAACAGTCTTTATACAAGCTTTCAGGCTTGTTTTTGGAAAAAACTAACAAGAAATTGTAGTTTTTCCAAGGTGTGCCTCATTAGGACACTAGCCTTTTGGCGCACGTACTATATACTACTTCCGGCGCCGACAGAGATGGCAGCCTCGCTTCACGTTCTCAGGAAACCATGCAGTATTTTGTTTTTTTATGTATTACTTTTTACATTGTTACCCCGGGAAATATTAAGTTTTATTACATACAACCGGGAGGAACTATTGGATATAAGAGCAACGTCAACTTACCAACATTACGACCAGGAATACGACTTTCCCAAAGAGGATTCTCGGTTTGTTACCCGAGCCAGGACAATAGAATGGATAGCACCCGGCGACTCAAAACGGCGGCGACGGAGAAGAGGGAAACGGGCCGGTCTTCTGGTCAAGCTACGTCGACGGGCGCATCGTGCACCTCTCCCGAGTATTTTAATCGCCAATGTACAGTCTCTTGACAACAAAGTAGACGAAATCAGATCAAGGGTTGCCTTTCAGAGAGACATCCGAGACTGCAACGTTCTTTGCTTCACGGAAACATGGCTCACTCAGGACACGTTATCTGAGTCGGTACAGCCACATGGTTTCTCCACGTATCGCGCGGACAGAAACAAACTTCTATCTGGTAAGAAGAAGGGTGGGGGTGTGTGTCTTATGATTAACGAGACGTGGTGTGATCATAACAACATACAGGAACTCAAGTCCTTTTGTTCACCTGACATAGAATTCATTACAATCAAATGCAGACCGCATTATCTACCAAGAGAACAAGCTGATACATCGACGGCACTGAAAGAAATTCATCGGACTCTATGTAAACTGGAAACCACATATCCTGAGGCTGCATTTATTGTGGCTGGGGATTTTAATAAGGCTAATTTAAGAACAAGGCTCCCGAAATTTTACCAGCATATCGAATGTGCCACCCGGGCTGGTAAAATACTGGACCACTGTTATTCCAACTTCCGTGATGCATACAAGGCTATTCTCCGCCCTCCTTTCGGCAAGTCTGACCATAATTCCATTTTGTTGCTCCCAGCCTACAAACAGAAACTAAAACAGGAGGCGCCCGTTCTCAGGTCTGTTCAATGCTGGTCCGACCAATCTGATTCCATGCTGCAAGATTGCTTCGAGCACGTGGACTGGGATATGTTCCGGATAGCATCTGACAACAACATTGATGTATACGCTGATTCGGTGAGCGAGTTTATTAGCAAGTGCATTGGTGTACCCATAGCAAATATTAAAACCTTCCCCAACCAGAAACCGTGGATTGATGGCAGCATTCGCGCAAAACTGAAAGCGCGAACCACTGCTTTTAACCAGGGTAAGGCTACCGGAAACATGACTGAATACAAACAGTGCAGCTATTCCCTCCGTAAGGCAATCAAACAAGCTAAGCGTCAATATAGAAACAAAGTAGAGTCACAATTCAACGGCTCAGACACAAGAGGAATGTGGCAGGGTCTACAGTCAATCACGGACTACAAAAAGAAAACCAGCCCCGTCGCGGACCATGACGTCCTGCTCCCAGATGAACTAAACAACTTCTTTGCTTGCTTTGAGGACAATACAGTGCCACCGACACGGCCCGCTACCAAAACCTGCGGGCTCACCTTCACCGCAGCCAATGTGAGAAAAACATTTAAATGTGTTAACCCTCGCAAGGCTGCCGGCCCAGATGGCATCCCTGGCCGTGTCCTCAGAGCATGCGCAGACCAGCTGGCTGGTGTGTTTACGGACATATTCAATCAGTCCCTATCCCAGTCTGCTGTTCCCACATGCTTCAAGAGGGCCACCATTGTTCCTGTTCCCAAGAAAGCTAAGGTGACTGAGCTAAATGACTATCGCCCGTAGCACTCACTTCCGTCATCATGAAGTGCTTTGAGAGATTAGTCAAGGATCATATCACCTCCATCCTGCCAGACACCCTGGACCCACTCCAATTTGCTTACCGTCCCAATAGGTCCACAGACGACGCAATCACACTGCATACTGCCCTAACCCATCTGGACAAGAGGAATACTTATGTAAGAATGCTGTTCATCGACTACAGCTCAGCATTTAACACCATAGTTCCCTCCAAGCTCGTCATTAAGCTCGAGACCCTGGGTCTCGACCCAGCCCTGTGCAACTGGGTTCTGGACTTCCTGACGGGCCGGTCCCAGGTGGTGAGGGTAGGAAACAACATCTCCACCCCGCTGATCCTCAACACTGGGGCCCCACAAGGGTGCGTTCTCAGCCCTCTCCTGTACTCCCTGTTTACCCATGACTGCGTGGCCAAGCACGCATCCAACTCAATCATCAAGTTTGCTGACGACACTACAGTGGTAGGCTTGATTACCAACAACGCCGAGACGGCCTATAGAGAGGAGGTGAGGGCCCTCGGAGTGTGGTGTCAGGAAAATAACCTCTCACTCAATGTCAGCAAATCAAAGATGATCGTGGACTTCAGGAAACAGGAGAGGGAGCACCCCCCTATCCACATCGAGGGGACAGTAGTGGAGAAGGTGGAAAGTTTTAAGTTCCTTGGCGTACACATCACGGACAAACTGAATTGGTCCACCCACACAGACAGCGTGGTGAAGAAGGCGCAACAGCGCCTCTTCAACCTCAGGAGGCTGAAGAAATTCGGCTTGTCACCAAAATCACTCACAAACTTTTACAGATGCACAATCGAGAGCATCCTGTCGGGCTGTATCACCGCCTGGTACGGCAACTGCTCCGCCCACAACCGTAAGGCTCTCCAGAGGGTAGTGAGGACTGCACAGCGCATCACCGGGGGTAAACTACCTGCCCTCCAGGACACCTACACCAACCGATGTCACAGAAAGGCCAAAAAGATCATCAAGGACAACAACCACCCGAGCCACTGCCTGTTCACCCCGCTATCATCCAGAAGGCGAGGTCAGTACAGGTGCATCAAAGCTGGGACCGAGAGACTAAAAAACAGCTTCTACCTCAAGGCCATCAGACTGTTAAACAGCCATCACTAACATTGAGTGGCTGCTGCCAACAGACTGACTTAAATCTCTAGCCACTTTAAACATAGGAATTGGATGTAACAAATGTATCACTAGCCACTTTAAACAATTTTGTATATAATGTTTACGTATCCGACATACTCATATCAAATGTATACACTGTACTCTAAACCATCTACTGAATCTTGCCTATGCCGTTCGGCCATCGACCCAAATCTCTAGCCACTTTAATAATTATAATTGGATGAAATAATATATCACTAGCCACTTTAAACAATGCCATTTATATAATGTTTACATATCCTACATTACTCATCTCATATATATGTGTATATACTGTACTCCATACCATCTACTGCATCTTGCCTATGCCGGTCAGCCATTGCTCATCCATATATTTATATGTACATACTCGTATTCATTCCTTTACTCTTGTGTGTATAAGGTAGTTGTTGTGAATTTGTTAGATTACTTGTTAGATACTACTGCATGGTCGGAACTAGAAGCACAAGCATTTCGCTACACTCGCATTAACATCTGCTAACCATGTGTATGTGACAAATAAAATTTGATTTGACGTGAATGAGGTGCGCGCTCTTCGTTATTTATCTTATTCTCCGTCTTAAATATTATAGTTTATTTAGATATTAGAGACCCTGAAGATTAATTATTAACATCGTTTGACTTGTTTGGAAGAACTTTACCAGTACCTTTTGAATTCCTTTGTCTGCATGTTGAAAGAGTGGTTTACTGAAATTGATGGTGCCAACTAAACAGACTTTATCGTGACTTTAAACATGACTTTATCGAACAAAACAACCATTCTTTGTGTAGCTGGGAACCTTGGGATTGCAAACAGAAGAAGATATTCAAAGGTAAGGGATTTATTTTATCACTATTTTTGATTTTGTGACACCTGTGCTGGTTTGAAAGATATGTTGAAGTGGGGGCGCTGTCCTCAGACAATTGAATGTTATGCTTTCGCCGTAAAGCCTATTGTAAATCGGACAACGCAGTTCGATTACCAAGGTTCTAAGCTTTTGAATGATGTATAACGCGTGTATTTTCATTCATGTTTAATATTACGGTTTTTATATTTTTGAATTTGCCACTCTGCAGTTTAACCGGATGTTGTCGTAGGTGGACCGCTAGCGGTCCGACGATCCCTAACAGTCTGATGGCCTTGAGATAGAAGCTGTTTTTCAGTCTCTCGGCCCCAGCTTTGATGCACCTGTACTGTCCTCGCCTTCTGGATGATAGCGGGGTGAACAGGCCGTTGCAGTGTGGTTGATGTTCTTGATCTTTTTGTCCTTCTTGTGAAATCGGGTGCTCTGTGCAGGACAGGGCTCTGTGCAGGACAGTAAAGTTCTTCCACACTGATCTAGACAAGACATTTCTGTATGGACCTCGCTTTGTGTACGGGGGGCATTGTCATGCTGAAACATGAAAGGGCCTTCCCCAAACTGTTGCCACAAAGTTGGAAGCACAGAATCATCTAAAATGTAATTCTGTGCTGTAGCGTTCCCTTCACTGGAACTAGGGGCCTAGCCTGAACCATGAAAAACAGCACCAGACCATTATTCCTCCTCCACCAAACTTACAGTTGGCACTATGCATTCGGGCAAGTAGCGTTCTCCTGGCACCTGCCAAACCCAGATTCGTCCGTTGGACTGCCAGATGAAAAAGCGTGATTCATCACTCCAGAGAATGCGTTTCCGCTGCTCCAGAGTCCAATGGAGGTGAGCTTTACACCTCTCCAGCCGACGCTTGGCATTGCGCATGGTGACCTTAGGAATGTGTGCGGCTGCTCGGTTATGGAAACCCATGTCATGAAGCTCCCGACAAACAGTTATTGTGCTGACTTTGCTTCCAGAGGCAGTTTGGAACTCGATAATGAGGGTTGCAAGTTGTAACCAAGGACAGACAATTTTTATACTTGATGGTCCTGTTCTGTGAGCTTGTGGGCCTACCACTTCATGGCTGGGCCGTGGTTGCACCTAGACGTTTCCACTTCACAATAACAGCACTTACAGTTGACTGGAGCAGCTCTAGCAGGGCAGACATTTTACGAACTGACTTGTTGGAAAGGTGGCATCCTATGACAGTGCCACGTTGAAATTGAGCTCTTCATTGAGCTCTTCAGTAAGGCCATTCTACATCCAATGTTTGTTTATGGAGATTGCATGGCTGTGTGCTCAATTTTACTCACCTTTCAGCAGTGGGTATGGCTGAAATAGCCGATTCCAATCATTCGAAGGGGTGTCCAGATACTTCTGTATATGTTGCGTAGTAAACAATACATGCATATGCCTTTTAGACATAACATAACATATGAACATGTTAATTTAAGTAAACATTAAATCATTAATTCATCAATTCCACAAACTTAGGGAATTGAAGAGCACCATATTAACTATTATTACTATTTGAGAGCGCACAGATTCTTCTGCTTTTCCATTTTAGGAATTAGACCAGTACAAATAACAGTAAGTGTAAAATAAGTATATATTGATTTTGGTGGGTGAGTTAAAAATTGAAAAACTGGATGCATAAGGTAGGTTTTATATAAAATACTAGGTCAACTCCAGAAGAATGAGAAACACGCTTAACAGACTCAAAACAAGTAAGCCATGCTTAAATGCTTTTATATCAACACCCTTCTTGTCAATGTAACAGGTCCATGTTGCTGTTGTGAATTGTGAGCAGCACATTTAACACTGTATTCAGTCTGAACCCAAGAACAAGCAGGAGGACAGCATTACACAGGCAGCAAAAACAGTACATCACAACAATTTTAAACATGTTACTGAGTTTAGATGTTATCAAATCAGGAGAAAAACAAGTGAAGGAAGCAGCATAGGGAACATGAGGTGAAGGTAGGGTGGGTTTATAGAGATAAGACGGAGAGTTCCAAAGTGTCCGAAGTTGAGGGACCATGGGGCATGAGAGGAATAGTATGGAATAAGGGGTAGCAGGACAAATGTTGGCCATGGAATTAACATAAAATGGGATGCTTGTGTGTCACAAATATCCGGCCCATGTCCAGTCACACTCAGTACCTCGACGTCATTCCGTCTCAGTTGCAGCAATCAAATCGTGGTCAACGTGTGTCTGTGAATCACAACATTGAAGATTTTATTTATTTTTTATTTTTTATTTCACCTTTATTTAACTAGGTAGGCAAGTTGAGAACAAGTTCTCATTTACAACTGCGACCTGGCCAAGATAAAGCAAAGAAGTTCGACACATACAATAACACAGAGTTAAACATGGAGTAAAACAAACATACAGTCAATAATACAGTAGAAAAAAACCAAATCTATATACAAAGAGTGCAAATGAGGTAGGATAAGGAAGGTAAGGAAATAAATAGGCCATGGTGGCAAAATAATTACAATATAGCATTTAAACACTGGAATGGTAGATGTGCAGTAGATGAATGTGCAATGTAGAAAAACTGGGGTGCAAAGGAACAAGATAAATAAATAAATACGGTAGGGGATGAGGTAGTTGGTTGGGCTATTTACAGATGGGCTATAAACAGGTGCAGGGGTCTGTGAACTGTTCTGACAGCTGGTGCTTAAAGCTGGTGAGGGAGATAAGTGTTTCCAGTTTCAGAGATTTTTGTAGTTCGTTCCAGTCATTTGCAGCAGAAAACTGGAAGGAGAGTCGGCCAAAGGAGGAATTGGCTTTGGGGGTGACCAGTGAGATATACCTGCTGGAGCGCGCGTGCTACGGGTTGGTGCTGCTATGGTGACCAGCGAGCTGAGATAAGGCGGGACTTTACCTAGCAGGGACTTGTAGATGACCTGGAGCCAGTGGGTATGGCGATGAGTGTAAAGCGAGGGCCAGCCAACGAGAGCATACAGGTCGCAGTGGTGGGTGGCCTATGGGCTTTGGTAACAAAACGGATGGCACTGTGATAGACTGCATCCAATTTGTTTGTTTTGTAAATGACATCACCGAAGTCGAGGATCGGTAGGATGGTCAGTTTTACGAGGGTATGTTTGGCAGCATGAGTGAAGGACGCTTTGTTGTGATATAGGAAGCCAATTCTAGATTTAATTTTAGATTGGAGATGTTTGATGTGAGTCTGGAAGGAGAGTTTACAGTCTAACCAGACACCTAGATATTTGTAGTTGTCCACATAATCTAAGACAGAACCGTCCAGAGTAGTGATGCTGGACGGGGGGACAGGTGCGGGCAGCGATCGGTTGAAGAGCATGCATTTAGTTTTACTTGCGTTTAAGAGCATTTGTAGGCCACGGAAGGAGAGTTGTATGGCATTGAAGCTCGTCTGGAGGGTAGTTAACACAGTGTCCAAAGAGGGTCCAGAAGTATACAGAATGGTGTCGTCTGCGAAGAGGTGGATCAGAGACTCACCTGCAGCAAAAGCGACATCATTGATGTATTCAGAGAAGAGAGTCGGCCCAAGAATTGAACCCTGTGGCACCCCCCATAGAGACTGCCAGAGGCCCGGACAACAGGCCCTCTGATTTGACACACTGAACTCTATCGGAGAAGTAGTTGGTGAACCATGCGAGGCAATCATTTGAGAAACCAAGGCTGTTGAGTCTGCCGATAAGGATGTGGTGATTGACAGAGTCGAAAGCCTTGGCCAGATCAATGAAAATGGCTGCACAGTAATGTCTCTTATTGCTGGCGGTTATGATGTCATTTAGGACCTTGAGTGTGGCTGAGGTGCACCCATGACCAGCCCTGAAACCAGATTGCATAGCGGAGAAGGTACGGTGGGATTCGAAATGGTCGGTAATTTCTTTGTTAACTACTTAGGGAGTGGTGGGGCTCCCGACACTAGCCGGGGAAATGCAAGGCGCCAAATTCAAAATCCAAAAGTGGAATTATTAAACATTCATCAATATACATGTGTTGCATAGTCTTTAAAAGCTCTGCTTCTTGGCAATATCACAGCGTTGTTAGATTTCAAAAAGGCTTCACGGCGAAAGCACTACATTTGATTGTTTGAGGGTAGCACCTCCAATATTTTATGCATTAGCATAAATCCATAAACCATTGCGGTTCACACAAAACACATTTCACAGCGAAAACAAATCCCTTACCTTTTGAAGAACTTCTGCTGAGGGCTTACCAAGTGTCCAACGAAGACATCCAATGGTTCTTTTGTTAGAAAAAGTCATTTATTATATCCATAAATCTCAGTTTGGTTGGTGCGTTATGCTCAGAAAATCCAACGTCAAATCGCCCATTGAAACATGAAGAGAACGCGTTCAAATATACCTATAAACTTTTCCTAAACAAATCAAATACCAGTTAAAATGCATCCTTAGCTATCCTTTTATGAATATTAGCAATAATATTTCACTCGGATGGTCACCTAAACGTTATAAGTAAAATAATGTGGTGCGCGCAGCCAGACTCGCGCACGAGATGTTGACATCTGAGCTACCTTGGCCATTTCCTGTACCTATTTTTCCTGCTTACTCCAATCTCTCTGAGGCTTTATATATAGACTATATATAGACATCTAGTGGAATCCATAGGTACTGCAGTCTCAGTCCTGGTAACAAATGGATTCAATAGGGAGTGTGTCTAAGAGAGCCAAAGGTCACCTGAAACTGATTTCTGGATGTTTTTTCTCTGGTTTTTGCCTGCTAAATGAGTTCTGTTATACTCACAGACAATATTTTAACACTCTTAGAAACTTTGGAGTGATTCCTATCCAATAGTACTAATTATGTGCATATCCTATTTTCTGGGCCTGAGAGTGGGAGGCATTTTACTTTGGGCACGCCAGACTCTCCAAAACCGTCACCTCGGGAGCCGCTCCCTAAGAAGTTAAGATGACATCTATGAGGGTGCCCGTGTTTACGGCTTTGGGATTGTACCTAGTAGGTTCAATTATGATTTGTGTGAGGTTTAGGGCATCAAGCTTAGATTGTAGGATGGCCGGGGTGTTAAGCATGTCCCAGTTTAGGTCACCTAGCAGCAGGAACTCTGAAGATAGATGGGGGGCAATCAGTTCACATATGGTGTCCAGAGCACAGCTGGGGGCAGAGGGTGGTCTATAGCAAGCGGCCACAGTGAGAGACTTGTTTCTAAAAAGGCTGATTTTTAAAAGTAAAAGTTCAAATTGTTTGGGTACAGACCTGGATAGTAAGACAGAACTCTGCAGGCTATCTCTGCAGTAGATAGCAACACCGCCCCCCTTTGGCCGTTCTATCTTGTCTGAAAATGTTGTAGTTAGGGATGGAAATTTCAGTGTTATTGGTGGTCTTCCTGAGCCAGGATTCAGACACGGCTAGGACATCCGGGTTGGCAGAGTGTCTGACAGTAAAAACGGGTCCGGATAGGTGTTGTAGCCCAGGAGTGGCTGATGGGATTCTTCAGCCAGCCGGGAGATGGGCCAAGCGTAGGCTAGCTTCAGGCTAATTGGTGCATTGCTCCGGGACCAACGTTAGCCAATAGTCACACGGATAGCAGCTAGCTAGCTGCAAGATCCAGAGCTTGCGGTAGGAATCCGGGGATATGGAGAGAAAATAGGTCCGAAATGCTCTATTTCGAGACGCGTTATACAAACGGCGAGAGCTTTCCGAGCTAAAGGTTAGCTGCTGCTGTCCGTTAGCAGTGGTAAGCTAAATACTAACGTTAGCTAGTAGCTAGCTTCTGTTAGGGAATTCCGGAGTCGAGGTGGATAATACTTGAAGAAAAAAAAAAAAACCTGCAACCTGCCTTGGATGAGGCAGGTTGCAGGAGAGTGTTTTGAAGTTAAGTTTTAGAAAATAATATATAAAATGATATGCGAAGAAAAGATATAAAAGATATGTACACTGGACACGACAGGGCGAGGACAAAAGACGTCTGACTGCTACGCCATCTTGACCAGAGCATTTCCACAAATTGAGCCATAGACAATACATTTTAAGCATCGAGGGCAGCCTCTTGTTGACAACATGGTGGTTTACACTATGTCCACTGTGTGTGAATGATGGAAGAATCTTCCACTGGCTTTAGGTCCATTTGAGTGTGTGTGGTCAAGGCCTGCAAATCAACTAGTACTGGAGACTGGAGACTTGGGATGTTTGCTCCTAAATTGCTGCTTGAATGTCTTTGGGTCTGCATCTATAAATGGAGTGAAAATGGAGGAAGTTAAGGCTTAGATTTCATTCAAAATTTACACAAATTATGAACTATGCAATACGACGCAACAAACTACTACACATACAGTACCAGGGTTTTTCTATATTTTTACTATTTTCTATATTGTATAATAAAAGAGAAGACTTGAGAACAATGAAATAACACAAATGGAATCATGTAGTAACCAAAAAAGTGTTAAACAATTTGGGATTCTTCAAAGTAGCCACCCTTTGCCTTGATGACAACTTTGCACACTTTTGGCATTCTCTCAACTAGCTTCACCTGGAATGCTTTTCCAACAGTCTTGAAGGAGTTCCCACATCTGCTGAGCACTTGTTGGCTGCTTTTCCTTAACTCTGAGGTCCAACTCATCCCAAACCATCTCAATTGGGTTGAGGTCAGGTGATTGTGGAGGCCAGGACATCTGATGCAGCATGTGTGTTGGGTCATTGTCCTGTTGAAAAACAAATGATAGTCCCACTAAGCACAAACCAGATTGGATGGCGTATGAATGCAGAATGCTGAGGGAGCCATAATGGTTTAGTGTGCCTTGAATTGGAAATAAATCACAGACAGCACCCCCAAACTATCACACCTCCTCCTCCATGCTTTACGGTGGGAACCACACATGCAGAGATTATCCGTTCACCTACTCTGCGTCTCACAAAGACACAGCGGTTGGAACCAAAAATCTCAAATTTGGACTCACCAGACCAAAGGACAGATTTCTAACGGTCTAATGTCCATTGCTCATATTTCTTGGCCCAAGCAAGTCTCTTCTTCTTTTTGGTGTCCTTTAGTTGTTTTTTTTTGCAGCAATTCGATCACGAAGGCCTGATTCACACAGTCTCCTCTGAACAGTTGATGTCGTGTCTGTTACTTGAACTCTGTGAAGCAATTATTTGGTCTGTAATTTCTGAGGCTGGTACCTCTAATGAACTTATCCTCTACTTATCATCTTATCCTCTCTGGGTCTTCCTTTCCTGTGACAGCCAGTTTCATCATAGCTCTTGATGGTTTTTGTGACTGCACTTGAAGAAACTTTCAAAGTTCTTGACGTTTTCCAGATTGACTGACCATCATGTCTTAAAGTAATGATGGACTGTCATTTCTCTTTGCTAATTTGAGCTGTTCTTGCCATAATATGGACTTAGTCTTTTACCAAATAGGGCTATCTTCTGTATACCACCCCTACCTCACAACACAACTGATTGGCTCAAACGCATTTAAGAAGGAAAGAAATTCCACAAATGAACTTTTAACAAGGCACACCTTCTAATTTAAATGCATTTCAGGTGTCTACCTCATGAAGCTTGTTGAGAGATTTCCAAGAGTGTGCAAAGCTGTCATCAAGGCAAATGGTGGTTAATTTGAAGAATCTCAAATATAAAATATATTTCGATTTGTTTAGCACTTTTTTGGTTACTACCAACTTTCCTTATGTGTTATTTTTTCGTTTTGATGTCTTCACTATTGTTATACAATGTAGAAAATATTTAAAATAATGAAAAAAAACCTGGAATGAGAAGGTGTGTCCAAACTTTTGACTGGTACTGTATGAAAGACTGTACCACACAGGCCAATACAATAGCCTACACATGAAAAAGAAACCTAAAACACATACAGTACCAACCAATACAACCCAGTGCTGCCTAAGCTGCAGTCTTCTGTTTCGCAGTTGCTCCTTTCTTCTTAGCAGCCGCCGCCATGGCATCAGTCAACAAGTTTAAGTTCAACTTTACAGTAGCATGCGTTATATATCAATTGATTTGGTATGTTGATTATTTAAGTCAGGTGTTAGAGCTGGGCTGGGACAAAACCCTACACACGCTCCTGCTCTTCATCACTTCCTGCAATGACTGAAACAGACCATAGCAGGAGAATAGTGTTCTAGTTATGTTACCTAGTTATGAAGACTCAGGCGCACCCATTGGTTCTGGAATTGAGGAGGTGCAAATAAGGTTTGCAATTTGGCATCAACAACATGACAGTACCTCAAAAAATGAACGTGTGAATTTTAAATTAATTAACAACCCACCATAGCCGGTTCAAGACTAGATAAGGTTACATAACCTTGCCTACTAGCTAAACTAATGATCTGCTGTCCAGGGGTAACAGCAAACATATCAATGTTTTCCTGCATTAAAGCAAGCACACTGTTGACTCAAGAGAGTCAATCTCTGAAACCTCTCAAAAAGCCAAACTAAAATTATACAGCTAGCTAGAGAAGCTACAAGTCAAATAGTACTTGAAGTAGGCTACCCAACCCTCACCCACAGACACAAACATACATTATAATTAACGCCTAGCCCTAGCTTCACCATCTAAGTTAGCTAGCTAGTTAACTAGCAAGCTAGACTGTTGGTTTATAAAAGCCAAAGATACCTAAACATTTATTTTATTGATTTATTTAGCATTTAAATGGCTATACAAATAGACGGCTAATGTAGCCATCTTGCCAGGCTAAATTTGTTAACTAGCTAACCATGAGTTGCCTAGCTAGATAACAGTCATTTTCAATTTAAAACTTGCCCAAGACAGTTCACAGAATTTTTTATTTAAACAACTTTAGCCAGTTTATTAATTAGAAAATGGAGCTAACAGATAGTTAATCCAGTTATTCTTACCTTTGCCTCGATTTGGCAGTCTCATCCAGATCATCATGGCCCTAGTGAGACAGGCATTTGTAGTTCTGTATGATAGCCACATTAACAGCTAAATAGTGCTTCATTTTTGGCGGGTAAATACAGGTAAATATCTTGTATGAGAGAGATTTACAGTAATCAAAACATCACGCCAGGGTAAGCCTACATGAAACACTGCACTTATTTGAAGTGTTTCTAAAATCCACAATGGATAAAATGAATGGTGGAAAAACGATTGGAACCATTTCCGTGTTTGACCGCTAGGTTTTATGGGTATTATAACTCTGTAGTAGACTATAAGGAATTGCACTCTTCTCATTTTTGTACACTACAATATAACAACTTGTCCATACAGAGGACATTCCCCTTGTCGGCTTTTCACTATAGGCCTCCATCTTCGCAAACAGTAGCCCAAGGCTCCTCTCTCGCTCTCTCTCCCTCCTCAGCAGCAGAAGCATGTGAGAGAATGGTGCTGAAGAGTGAAATTGGGATGTATGACATGCAGCCGCAGACAATTTGTCCTGATACAATTTTATTTACATGTCGGCTTTCAATTTATTTTTAGGCCAAAAGCTGGCAATTACCGGCTAATGCAAACCCTGGTGAGTGAGTGAGTGAGTGAGAGAGGGAGAAAGAGAGACTGTCCTGTGTCTGTGTGTATGTGTGTGTGTCCGTGTGCTTGCGTGTGTCCGCTTGTGCTCCTGCGTGCATGAAGTCCACCAATCAGCTCCACTGGGCTCTGTCAGTAATTAGTGTACCAATCACATCTCTCTTCCTCTCCTCATAATGCATTACTGTACAGTGCTCATGAGCACTGAGCTGAGAGCAGAGCAGTGGAGGCAGTGATCTCATTTGAGAAAGAGTGTGTTGTGTCACTGTGTGTGTGTGTGTGTGTGTGCGCGTCTGGTCTGTGTGTGAGTGTGTCACTGTGTCTGTGTGTGTGTTCTTTGTGTGTGTGCCTGCTCTCCCATAAGCAGGACTGTATACACGCTCCAGCTGCTGCCCTCAGATGACTCTCTGTCTCTCTTTATGACTTTTCTCAAATTACAGTGAGTGACAGATTTATTTAGGATCATCTTTGGACTAAATACTACGCTCCATGCTATAGGGTGTGGCCTGTGGATTGTTGTTGTTTACACTTGCTAAGGCATCAACCAATGGGGATTCAAATAAAAAAAATATTTCCATTAATTAAGTGTAATTTGTTGATTTTGAGGTAACTCAGCTGATTGTGAGCACTGAGAAGTGGTGAAATGACAATGACCACTTGAATAGATCCTGACAGCTGACTGTACATTTAAACTGTTCCCAGATCAGGTTGTGCTGTGTAGCCATGCCATGCTAACATGCTACTACTGTACATTGGGGTCTGCAGCACACACACTGAATGTAATGGTCAGTGTGTGTGCTGGGCATCAAAGCAGCATTATCCTTAAGTACTATTAGCTACTGATGTTTGCTGCAGCTCAAGTCTAAAGTCCCACAGACTAGTATTTTGAGACGCAGGCAGTGTGGTAGGGATGTACCTGTGTTAGTCGACCAGGTGGCGGCAGTGTTGGATAAAATTATTGCAATCACTAATTCTCTCCTCTCTCCATCTACCTGTCACTTTGCCCTACCCTGGCTTGTTGTGCAGCCTTTCTTTGACCATTCAGGTAAATTACAATACATTTTTTCAGCTTGAGTGTTTGTACTATCCAATACATCTGGGGCCGGTTTCCGAAGCTTGGTCCTGGACAAAAAAGCATGTTGATTTTGTGTCCAGGAAACGGGCCATTGATGTAAAATAACATGGCTATTTTATTTTGGATTGACAGCTAAGCTTACCCTTCTAATGGTTGGGACTGAGAGCCTCTGTTATCGCCATCGGTCACTTGTGCTGGGTGAATGACTGTCCTATTTATCAGCTGTCATCCCCCTCCAACTGTGCTGTAGCCGCCCAGCCTACTCAGAGTCCCTGCTCTGCTCTGCTTCTTCTCATGATAGTGTCAGAGTAAGATCTTCAACATCTAAATCTGGCTCTGGTACTCACTGGTGTGCAGGGTTGGGCCGATGTACAACGAATGCTATTTTGGGTATTGGTGATGTTTGAACTGTTCAGTACGGGCCCTCAGTTCGGTTCGCACTGTGAACCCGAATGAATACATCAAAAATATAAATACAAAATGTAAATTCTAGGCCTATATGCTATGCTTACGCTGTATTGTATACCTCTTGAGTAAATCTGAAGTAGAGCTGGCCGATACATCTGCTGTCATGTGCCTTTTAGTGAGGAGTGGCTTGTGTCTGGCTGATTGGTGGAGTTCTACAGAGATGTTTGTCCTTCTTCGAATTCATTTGAATATATGTTTAAGCTCGAAATTCCAAATGCCTGTATCGCAAGTAAGTAACAATGTGCGCTGAGAGTCGGGAAGCAAGTTCAAGTTTACCTTTCTAACGATACCCTTTTTATGTCACAACTCCTCAAATTGGGTGCAGAGCGGACACTACCAAAACAGGACTTCTGAACATTTGATTCTGGAAAATGAAAGCTCAGTTTGTCGCACGCTGCATTGCGGTACAAAAAAGTGAATTGGCAGCTCATTCTCAATCTGAGAAATAAGGTAGGTCAAGTGATTTCAACATCTGAACAAAGTGAACAGACGAGCATGCTGTTCAAACAGTTGGAGACGGACAGAAGCTAGCAAATAGATGCAGTTAGCTAGCAAATAGATCCAAGTTGGCTAAAATTGAAATATAAAGATTAGCTGGCTACTCCTAGCATGTGAGCTTGTGCTTGAGAGATTTGTCTATGAGACCTGCTAAAATAAGGTAATCATTATTAGTGAATGTGCACTATGCATGCATGGTTCTGGTGGAATTTATAACAAAAAGGGCCTTTAAATGTACAACAAAGCTTAGTTAGAGAAAACATTATTTTTAAATCAGTATACAGTGTATTCGGAAACTATTAAGACCCCTTGACTTTTTCCACATTTTGATAAATTACAGACTTATTCTAAAATGTATAAAAACATTTTTTACCTCATTTGTCAATAGCCCATAATGACAAAGCGAAAACAGGTTTTTAGAGATTTTTTGCTAATTAATAAAAAAATAAAAAAACAGAAATACCTTATTTGCATAAGTATTCAGACCCTTTGCTGTGAGACTCGAAATTGAGCTCAGGTGCATCCTGTTTCCATTGATCATCCTTGAGATGTTTCTACAACTGGAGTCCATCTGTGGTAAATTCAATTGATTGGACATGATTTGGAAAGGTACACACCTGTCTATATAAGGTCCCAGGATTGTGTCGAGGCACAGATCTGAAGAAGGGTACCGAAAAAAATCTGCAGCATTGAAGGTCCCCAAGAACACAGTGGCCTCCATCATTCCTAAATGGAAAAAGTTTGGAGCCACCAAGACTCTTCCTTGAGCTGGCCGCCCGGCCAAACTTAGCAATCGGGGGAGAAGGGCCTTGGTCAGGGAGGTGACCAAGAACCAAGCTCCAGAGTTCTTTTGTGGAGATGGGAGAACCTTCCAGAAGGACAAACATCTCTGTAGAACTCCACCAATCAGCCAGACACAAGCCACTCCTCACTAAAAGGCACATGACAGCAAACTTGGACTTGGTCAAATCTGGAGGAAACCTGGCACCATCCCTACGGTGAAGCATGGTGGTGGCAGAATCATGCTGTGGGGATTTTTTTCAGCGGCAGAGACATGGAGACTAGTCAGGATCGAGGAAAAGATTGTCCTGGCCGTGGACTAGAGTCCTGCATCGGGTCGGATTTCTGCGGTTCCTCGCGGCTGACCCACAAAACAAATCAGCTGGTGGGTGGAATGAAAACATTCTTTCAACCTGAGAGGTCGGCTCACGGTTCAGAACAATTATATTGCGGGTTGGATTTCTTTTAAATCAAGATGTTATTTTTTGTACAAACCCAGGAGAGGTGTGTAGTGAGGCAAACAGTGCCTTCAGAAAATATTCACATCCCTTTTCTTTTTCCACATTTTGTTGTGTTACAGCCTGAATTTAAAATGGATTACATTTAGATGTTGTATCGCTGATCTACACACAATACCCCATAATGTCAAAGTGCAATTTTGTTTGTAGAAAATATTAGAAATTAACAAAAAACGTAAAGCGAAAATGTCTTGAATCAATACGTTTTCAACCCCCTTGTTATGGCAAGTCTAAATAAGTTCAGAAGTAAAAATGTGCTTAACAAATCGCATAATAAGTTGTATGGACTCATTCCGTGTTCAATAATAGTGGTTAACATGATTCTTAAATGACTACCCCATCTCTGTACCCCACACACACAATTATCTGTAAGGTCCCTCAATCGAGTAGTGAATTTCAAGCACAGATTCAACCACAAAGACCAGGGAGGTTTTTCAATGCAACTGCCACTGAATATCCCTTTGAGCATGGTGAAGTTATTAATTACATTTTGGATGGCGTGTCAATACACCCAGCAACTACAAAGGCGTCCTTCGTAACTCAGTTGCCGGTGAGGAAGATTTCACCATGAGACCAAACCTAAAACAGAATGCCAAATCTACACTGGAGTTCCTTACCAAGATGACATTGAATGTTCCTGAGTTGCCTAGTTACAGTTTGGCTTGAAAATCTATGGCCAGACTGTCAATGGCAAGACTAGCAATGATCAATAATCAACTTGACAGAGGTTGAATAATAAATAAAAAAGAATGGGCAAATATTGTACAATCCAGGTGTGCAAAGCTCTTACCCAAAAAGACTCACAGCTGTAATTGCCGCCAAAGGTGCTTTTACAACCTATTGACTCAGGGGTGTGAATACTTATGTAATTGAGACATTTCTATACTGAACAAAAATATTAATGCAACATGCAACAATTTCAAAGATTTTACTGAGTTACAGTTCATAGAAGGAAATCAGTCAATTGAAATAAATTCATTAGGCCCTAATTTATGAATTTGATTGGGAAGGGGCCCAGCCATGGGTGGGCCTGGAAGGTCGTAGGCCCACCCATTGGGGAGCCAGGCCCAGCCAATTAGAATTCGTTTTCCATCACAAACGGGCTTTATTACAGACAGAAATACACCTCAGCACAAGGTGCACTTGTGTAATGATCATGCTGTTTAATCAGCTTCTTGATGAGCCATGTCAGGTGGATGAATTATCTTGGCAAGGAGATGTGCTCCCTAATAGGGATGTAAACAAATGTGTGCACAACATTTGAGAGAAATAAGCGTTTTGTGCATATGGAACATTTCTGGGATATTTTATTTCAGCTCATGAAACATGGGACCAACACATTACATGTGTCTAAATGTCTAAATGTTTATTGATCCAAAAAGGGGTAGGCAAGAGTATGGTCATGGACAGGCAAAAGGTCAAAACCACTTCAGAGTCCAGGAGGTACAGAGTGGAAGGCAGGCTTGAGTTCAAGGCAGGGGAAAACAAGTGACACCTGGAGGGGGTGGAGACAATCACAAGGACAGGTGAAACAGATCAGAGTGGTTTCTAGGTCCTGGTTGGCTCGCTCCGACTGGCCGTTGGATTGGGGATAAAATCCGGAGGAAAGGCTGGCCGACGACCCAATAAGGGTGAAGAACACCTTCCAGAACTGAGACCAGAACTGAGGACCCCGGTCGGAGACCCTTTCACCCGGGAGTCCATGGATCCGGAAGCGTGCTGCACCTTAAGCTGGGCCGTCTCTTTGGCAGAGGGTAGTTTGGGGAGAGGGATGAAATGGGCGGCCTTGGAGAAATGGTCGACTACTGTCAGAATGACAGTGTTACCATCAGACGGAGGGAGCCCAGTGACAAAGTCCAGAGAAATATGGGACCAGGGACGATGAGGGACAGGTATTGGCTGAAGGAGGCCAGAAGGAGCTTGCCATGGAGTCTTGTTCTGAGCACACACTGTGCAAGTGGTGACGAAGGCAGAGACGTCAGGAACCATTGTGGGCCACAAGAAACGTCAGATGAAGGCAAGGGTACAACGGGAACCTGGATGACAGGTCAGCCTTGAGGAATGAGCCCATTCCAGGACCGGACTGAGTTAAGAACAAATAACCGGTTAGCCAGGCCCCTTTCAGGTCCAGGCTGGGAACGTTGGGCCATGCGAACCAAGGTTTCAATACCCCAATCCATTTCAATACCCCAATCCATTTTTGGACCCTGGGCGGTAGGAAATGGTGAAGTTGAATCTGGTGAACAATAAAGCACACCGGGCCAGCCTGGAGTTAAGGCGCTTGGCTGTATGGAGATATTCCAAATATGCAGACCGCGAAGGGCTGTTCTGCTCCTTCCAGCCAATGCCTCCACTCCTCCAACACTAATTTGACAGCCAGGAATTATAGTAGTTCCTCTCTGCCGGACTGAGATGAGACAGGAAGGCACAAGGATGGAGCTTCTGGTCCTGTGCAGATCGCTGGGACAGGATGGCACCCACTCCAACATCAGAAGCATCAACCTCTACCACAAATTGACGGAATGGATCCGGATGGACGAGGATGGGTGCTGTGGTGAACCGATGTTTCAGGTCCACGAAGGCTTTGTCAACCGCTGTAGACCATGTGAACGGTACTTTGGGAGAGGTGAGTGCCGAGAGGGGGGCCGCCAGAGTGCTGTAGCCCCGAATGAAACAGCGGTAGAAATTAGTGAGCCCAAGGAAACTTAACTTCTTGCCGCACGGATCCCGTGAGCGGGATAATTTTCGATAAAAACAAAGAACGCCAAATTCAAAATAAGAATTCGTATTATTTAACATTCATGGAAATACAAGTGTTGCACATGTTGCAGCAAAACATTTGATTATCTGAGGTCAGCACCTCACAAAAATAGCTTTTTCAACCAGCACTGGCGACACAAAATCACAAATTAAAGATATAAAAACTCACTTACTTTTTAAGATCTTCTGATGTTTCCAACCAGGAGGATCCCAGCTACAAAACCGCTGTTCATTTTGTTCGATAAAGTACATATTTATATCCAAAAAACGCAGTTTAGACGGCGCCATCGAATTCAGAAATTCACAGGAAACACCTCTGTCAAAACGACGACAGAAAAGACAAAATTGCTCCCAGGTAAACTTCGTCTATTTTTGTCAAACAAAGACTCTATATAATCCTTAGGTTGTCTAAAATGTAAAAAAATTATAAAACTTCACGCGGAAACAACTATGTTCAATAGACAAGGCAAATTCCCTCGTGAGTGCTCTTCCCAGAACTCGCCCAAACACCAGTTTTTCTTCCGGGTCACTCTTTCCTTCATGTGAAAAAACATATTCATTTTTCAAAATACAAGCCTAAAGCCATCAATAGTAGACTGTTACCATATAGGGGAAGCCATAGGAATAGGAAAATGGTGGATGGATTTCCTTCGGGTTTTCGCGTGCCAAATCAATTCTGTTATAGCCACAGACATAATTCTTACGGTTTTGGAAAATTCAGAGTATTTTCTATCCAAGCTACTAAATGCATATCCTAGCTTCTGGGCCTGAGTGACAGCCCGTTTACTTTGGGCATGTCAGACAGGCGGAAACTTTGAATTCTGCCCCCCGATAAGAGGTTAACTGCACTCTGGACGTAGGCTGAGGCCACTCCACCACCGCTTTCACTTTTTCCTGATCCATTTGGACGTTCCATCAGCGATGACGTATCCCAGAAAGGAGATTGTTGAGTGGTGAAACTCACATTTCTCTGCCTTCACAAACAATTGGTTCTCCAGGAGACACTGAAGGACTTGTTTGACATGAAGAACGTGTTCTTGGGCAGACTGGGAAAAAAAAAACAGGATGTCGTCAAGGTAAACAAACACAAAATGGTTTAGCATGTCCCGGAGCACATCGTTTACCAGAGCCTTAAAAACTGCTTGTTGGTGAGTCCAAATGGCATGACCTGGTACTCATAATGTCCATTGGCTGTATTAAAGGCTGTCTTCCACACATCTCCTTTGCGTATCCGAACCAGGTGGTAGGCATTCCGAAGGTCCAGTTTGGAAAAAAGGGTGGCTCCCCTGGAGAGTTTTGAAGGCAGAGGAGAGGAGTGGTAGGGGATAAAGATTCTTGATCATTGTATTATTAAGACCCCGGTAATCAATGCATGGATGCAGGGTCTTGTCCTTCTCCACAAAGAAAAAACCCTGCGCCGGCAGGAGATGCAGATGGACGGATGCCTCCAGTAGCCAGAGATTCCTCAATATACTCTTCCATGGCCTTGGTCTCCGGGCCGGATAGAGAATATAGACGACCACGAGGTGGTGTGGTGCCTGGGAGGAGATTAATGACACAATCATAAGGACGGTGCGGGGGAAAGAAGTAGCCCATGCCTTACTGAAAACTTCCAGGAGGTCATGGTACTCAGTGGGGATGGAAGAGACAGCCGTGGCTTTGCTCACGTCCTGAAGGAATCGTCTCAAGGACGGCTGTGTCATTTTAAGGCAATGAGAATGACAAAACGGACTCCAACCCTGGATGGAGCCCGTGGTCCAGTCAATAACCAGATTGTGTTTCTGGAGCCAAGAAAACTCTTAAACCACAGGAACATGGGGTGAATCGATGAGGAGGAGCTGTATAGTCTCACTGTGGTATAAATTCATAAACCATCGCGGTTCACACAAAACACATTTCACAGCAAAAAACAAATCCCTTACCTTTTGAAGAACTTCTGCTGAGGGCTTCCCAAGTGTCCAACGAAGACATCCAATGGTTCTTTTGTTAGAAAAAGTAATTTATTATATCCATAAATCTCAGTTTGGTTGGCGATTATGTTCATAAAATACAGCGTCCACTCGCCCATTGAACCGTGAAGAGAACTCGTTCAACCTATACCTATACACTTGTCCAAGAACAATCAAACATCATTGATAAAGTATCCTTAGGAACACTTATGTATATTTACTATAATATTTCAACCGGAATATAAATTGGACGATAGGAAAGGAAAAAACCACAGGGCGCGAGAGCCTGTGATCGCGCATCCTCTTCTGTTTACATCTGATGACTAGTTCAAAATTCTTCTTCTTTTACCATCCAGAGCAACCTAACATCACCAAACACTGTCTAGAGACTATTGACATCCAGTTGAAGCAATAAGTACTGCAATCTTACTCCCATATCTGGCTGTTTTCAATAGGGAAAATAAAAAAATGAGGCAATGTGTCAAAAACACTTTTTCCAGGACAGAAATTCCTCGGGTTTTCGCCTGCCATATCCGTTCTGTTATACTCACAGACAATATATTAACACTCTTAGAAACTTCAGAGTGTTTCCTATCCAATAGTACTACTTATGTGCATATCCTATTTTCTGGGCCTGAGTGGCAGGCCTTTTACTTTGGGCACACCAGACTCTCCAAAACCGACACCTCAGCTGCCGCTCCCTAAGAAGTTAACTTGTCGACATTTATGCGGCAGTAGTTCATGTGTCGGGGGGCTTGGGTAAGTCATATATTTTTCTTTTTCTCCTGTCTTATCCGGTATCCTGTGCGAATTTAAGTATGCTCTCTCGAACTCCTTTTCTCTCTTTCTTTCTCTCTTTCTTTCTTTCTTTCTTTCTCTCTCTCGGAGGACGTGAGCCCTAGGACCATGCCTCAGGACTACCTGGCCTGATGACTCCTTGCTGTCCCCAGTACACCTGGCCGTGCTGCTGCTCCAGTTTCAACTGTTCTGCCTGCGGCTATGGAACCCTGACCTGTTCACCGGACGTGCTACCTGTCCCAGACCTGCTGTTTTCAACTCTCTAGAGACAGCAGGAGCGGTAGAGATACTCTGAATGATCGGCTATGAAAAGCAAACTGACATTTACTCCTAAGGTGCTGACCTGTTGCACCCTCGACAACCACTGTGATTATTATTATTTGACCCTGCTGTTCATCTATGAACATTTGAACATCTTGGCCATGTTCTGTTATAACCTTAGCCCTATATGTACAGTTGAAGTCGGAGGTTTACATGCATTAAAACTCGTTTTTCAACCACTCCACAAATGTATTGTTAACAAACTATAGTTTTGGAAAGTAGGTTAGGACATCTACTTTGTGCATGACACAAGTAATTTTTCCAACAATTGTTAACAGACAGATTATTTCACTTATAATTCACTGTATCACAATTCCAGTGAGTCAGAAGTTTACATACATTAAGTTGACTGTGCCTTTAAACAGCTTTGAAAATTCCAGAAAATGATGTCATGGCTTTAGAAGCTTCTGATAGGCTAATTGACATTGTTTGAGTCAATTGGAGGTGTACTTGTGGATGTATTTCAAGGCCTACCTTCAAACTCAGTGCCTCTTTGCTTGACATCATGGGAAAATCAAAAGAAATCAGCCAAGATCTCAGAAAATAAATTGTAGACCTCCACAAGTCTGCTTCATCCTTGGGAGAAATTTCCAAACGCCTGAAGGTACCACGTTCATCTGTACAAACAAAAGTACACAAGTATGAACACCATCGGTCCACTAAGCCGTCATACCGCTCAGGAAGGAGACGCGTTCTGTCTCCTAGAGATGAACGAACTTTGGTGCGAAAAGTGCAAATCAATCCCAAAACAACAGCAAAGGACCATGTGAAGATGCTGGAGGAAACAGCTATAAATGTATCTATATCCACAGTAAAACGAGTCCTATATCGACATAACCTGAAAGGCCGCTCAGCAAGGAAGAAGCCACTGCTCCAAAACCGCCATAAAAAAGCCATACTTTTTGGAGAAATGTCCTCTGGTCTGATGAAACAAAAATAGAACTGTTTGGCAATAATGACCATCGTTGGAGGAAAAAGGGGGAAACTTGTAAGCCGAAGAACACCATCCCAACCGGGAAGCACGGAGGTGGCAGCATCATGTGCTTTGCTGGTGCAGTTCACAAAATAGATGGCATCATGAGGAGGAAAATGATGTGGATATATTGAAGAAACATCTCAAGACATCAGTAAGGAAGTTAAAGCTTGGTCGCAAATGGGTCTTCCAAATGGACAATGACCCCAAGCATACTTCCAAAGTTGTGGCAAAATGGCTTAAGGACAACAAAAATCTAGGTATTGGAGAGGCCATCACAAAACCCTGACCTCAATCCTATAGAACATTTGTGAGCAGAACTGAAAAAGCGTGTGCGAGCAAGGAGGCCTACAAACCTGACTCAGTTACACCAGCTCTGTCAGGAGGAATGGGCCAAAATTCACCCAACTTATTGTGGGAAGCTTGTAGAAGGCTACCCAAAATGTTTGACCCAAGTTAAACAATTTAAAGGCAATGCTACCAAATACTAATTGAGTGTATGTAAACTTCTGACCCACTGGGAATATGATGAAAGAAATAAAAGCTTAAATAAATAATTCTCTCTGCTATTATTCTGACATTTCACATTCTTAAAATAAAGTGGTGATCCTAACTGACCTAAGACAGGGAGTTTTTACTATGATTCAATTTTAGGAATTGTGAAAAACTGAGTTTAAATGTATTTGGCTAAGGTGTATGTATTTCCGACTTCAACTGTATGTCTATTTTTAGTTGAATCCTGGGTTGATTTGAAACAGTAGCTGTTGATGACAAATGCTATATAGGCCTAAATATGGTCATTGATGATATATAAGTGATAAAGTATGGTCACATTTCATTTGCTCTGTTAAACCTACCCTTTTGAATGACTTCGATAGCAACAGTGAATATATAAATATTTTAAGTGAAAATCTCTCAACTATCATTCTCATGATAGGACATTGGTAAAAGTCAGTGACAAATATGAAAGCTGGGCTTGGTTAAAACCCTGGATGGGAGCCCAAAGGGTAGCTGTAGATATTCTCCAGTAAGAGGTGCTGCCCTGCCTATTGTAATTGTTTTGTAATAGTGCATAATGTTTAAAATCTGACGTTGTTTTAAAAGCTCTTAAGCATCATTAAGGAGCGCTGGGGCGCTAAAGCCCCGTTCCCGACACTACCCGGTGAAATGTAAGGCGCCAAATCAAAAATCCAAAAGTTGAATTATTAAACATTCATCAATATACAAGTGTTGCATAGTCATCAAAAGCTCTGATTCTTGGCAATATCACAGCGTTGTCAGATTTCAAAAAGGCTTTACGGCGAAAGCACAACATTTGATTGTTTGAGGATAGCACCTCACATATGTTCCACATTAGCATAAATTCATATCCAGCGTGGGTCACACAAAACCCATATAAGAGATAAAATAAATCACTTACCTTTCGAAGAACTTCTGCTGAGGGCATCCCAAGTGTCCAAGGAAGACATCCAATGGTTCTTTTGTTAGAAAAAGTCAATTATTATATCCATAAATCTCCTTTTGGTTGGCGCGTTATGTTCAGAAAATTCACTGTCCAGTCGCCCATTGTACAGTGAAGAGTATGTGTTCAAAGTATACCTATCAACTTTGTCCAAACAAATCAAACATCATTTATAATGTATCCTTAGGTACACTTTTATGTATATTTACTATAATATTTCAACCGGATGATAGGAAAGGAAAAAAAACAAAGAGCGCGCGAGACCGTGAACGCGCATGTCATTCTATTGACTTCCTGGGTCCATGTCTAAATTCTTCTTCTATTCGCATCTAATTCAACCTAACGTCTTGAAACCCTGTCTAAAGACTGTTGACATCCAGTGGAAGCCATAGGTACTGCAGTCTGAGTCCTAGATAACAGCAAATCCCATAGGCAGCTTGGAGAAAAAGGTCATCTAAAAAAACTGCAAATCCGGATGGATTTACCTCGGGGTTTTTGCCTGCTATATCAGTTCTGTTATACTCACATACATTATTTTAACGGTTTTAGAAACTTCAGAGTGTTTCCTATCCAATAGTACTAATTATGTGCATATCCTAGTTTCTGGGCCTGAGTGGCAGGCCTTTTACTTTGGGCACGCCAGACTCTCCAAAACTGATACCTCAGCTGCCGCTCCCTAAGATGTTAAGCATATCCCAGTTTAGGTCACCTAACAGAATGAACTCTGAAGATAGATGGGGGCCAGTCTTTTCACATATGGTATCCAGGGCACAGCTGGGAGCTGAGGGGTGTCTAAAGCAGGCGGCAACAGTGAGAGACTTATTTCTGGAGAGATTAATTTTTAGAATTAGAAGTTCGAACTGTTTGGGCACAGACCTGGAAAGCATGACAGAACTTTGCAGGCTATCTTTGCAGGCTATTGCAACTCCTCCCCCTTTGGCAGTTCTATCTTGGCCGAAAATGTTGTAGTTGGGTATGGAAATCTCAGAATTTTTGGTGGTCTTCCTAAGCCAGGATTCAGACACGGCTAGGACATCAGGGTTGGCGGAGTGTGCTAAAACAAACTTCGGGAGGAGACTTCTGATGTTAACATGCATGAAACCAAGGCTTTTTTGATTACAGAAGTCAATAAATGAGAGTGCCTGGGGACACACAGGACCTGGGTTTACCTCCACATCACCCGAGGAACAGAGGAGAAGTAGGATGAGGGTACGGCTAAAGGCTATCAGAACAGGTCGTCTGGTGCGTTGGGAACAGAGAATAAAAGGAGCAGATTTCTGGGTGTGGTAGATTAGATTCAGGGCATAGTGTTCAGACAGGGGTGTGGTGGGGTGAGGGTACAGTGAAGGTAAGCCCAGGCACCGAGTGATGATAAGAGTGGTTGCATCTCTGGAGGTGCTGGTAATACTGGGTAAGGTCACTGCATGTGTGGGAGGTTGGACAAAGGAGGAATCTGAGGCATGTAGAGTGGGCCTAGGGGCTCCACTGTAAACTAAAACAATGATAACTATCCTAAACAACAGTAAACAGGGCATATTGACATTTGAGAGAGACATAAAGTGAGGCATAAAGCAAACACAGGTGTTGATTGGGAGAGCTAGCTAATTGTTGCTCTCCACTTTCTGGAGGACCGAGTTTTGAAATCAGTGGAATTAGAGTATGATAAATAAAGAGAAAATTCTGACGTTTGATTGCAAATATGCAGACAGAGTCGAAAAGAGAACACACAGAGGGCTGTTGTACAAAGCAGCTGTCTCCAGATTACATCTTCAAACTAAGGGCAACCATGGCATCCGTGACAGACAGGGTGAAAGCGTCCGTCTATGTATACGGGTAAGAGAGTCTAGCTAGCTACATTTTCAGATAGAAGGACAAGACCCTGCATCAAGTTAAAGTGTACTGTTATCTGGCTAGCTAACGTTAGCTGGCTGGCTAGCTAGCTAACGTTATGCATATTATCTGTCTAGGAATAATATTCGTATCTCAGAGCCATTTGCATTGCTAGTTATAGTCTAATAGGGCATAGGGCATAGCACAATTGGCCCAGCATTGTCCAGGTTTGGCCGGGATAGGCCGTCATTGTAAATTAGAATTTGTTCTTAACTGACTTGCCTAGTAAAATAAAGGTTAAATTAAAAAAATATAAAAAATGGTGCCAATGTTAGCCAGTTAACTTGGGTGCATGACTGCTATTGTTAGGTCAGAACGCTCTGATCAACCCTACTCCTCGGCCAGAGAATACAGTTTTCGCCCGGAACGCTTTATGAACGGCCAATCTGACAACGCTCTGAGTTTACGAACGCACAGAGCACACTCTAGCACTCCAGATTAAATTTACCAACACACCCGTAGTTTAAGCCAGCCTTTAGTCTTGAAATCTTTGTTGTTAAGTAAATAGCCTCACATGGGAATAGTTAAAGAGATGGATGGGGCTAAAGCTTTAAATGGTGTGAACGATGCTGAATGGGTGTAGACAAAGAAGAGCTCTCCAGTAGATTCCAAAACATTCAAGGGAGATTTTCTCAAAAGTGAGGTTACAAGTTTATCAACTTTCAAAGCAGAATTACTTTCCCATTGTTCCTCAACTGTAATGTATGACATACTATTTTCTAGCTCTGAGTCTCCACTTTTATCCAATGTAAAAAACACAATTTCAAATGTTGCTACATAAGACCGAATCGGGCCGGTTTGTCACATATGGTTGAAAATTCATCATCAAAACAATGTATTTTCCACGGAGATTCCACGTCACAATACATTGAGAAATTTAAGCAATGTTGATTCAACCAGTTTGTGCCCAGTGGACATCTGAGTTATGGGTGATTCATGCAGCAGTGTTCTCTCTCTCACCATCGCTCAGATGGAACAGATGACCCTGCAGGGCAGAACACACACATGCACACACAGGCTAACATTGTCTGATTAGGCTACACTCTACTGCTGTTACTGTGATCACATCACTCCTACTCTCTCTCTGTGTGTGTGTGTGTGTGTGTGTGTGTGTGTGTGTGTGTGTGTGTGTGTGTGTGTGTGTGTGTGTGTGTGTGTGTGTGTGTGTGTGTGTGTGTGTGTGTGTGTGTGTGTGTGTGTGTCCATTCCCGTCTATCCTGTCGACTGTGTGGGAAGTTAATGGGACCAGCTGCTTTTCCTCTGTATCTGCCAGCTAAGGATTGGTTGGAGCCTGCAATGGCAAACTGGTCCTCAAGTAAATAAATAGGAAAAACATAAACTATTTATTGATGATTAACCAGTTGGCTGACTCGATTGAGGTTAGGGAACTGTTGATAGCTAAATGTGTGTGCTTCATTACCCTGTAAATGTATCCCAGAGAATGTCAGCACAATAGTGTTAAAACCTCTACGGGATCGGTGTCCCCCCCAGGACGGTTGAGCTATCGTAGGCTAATGTGATTAGCATGAGGTTGTAAGTAAGAAGAAACATAGGACACAGACATATCTGATATCGGCAGAAAGTTTAAACAATAGCACTGCCCAATTAACAGTAGCTATTACAGTGAAAGAATATCAAGCTATTGTTTGAGGAGAGTGCACAGTTATGCACTTGAAAATGTATTAATAAACCAATTAGGCACATTTGGGCAGTCTTGATACACCATTTTGAACAGAAATGCAATGGTTCATTGAGTCAGTCTAAAATTTTGCACATATATTACTTCCATCTAGTGGCCAAAATCTAAACTGAGCATAACCTGGAATAGTACATTTTGGCCTTTCTCTTGCATTTCAAAGATGATTTCTTTGTATTATCTTTTACCAGATCTAATGTGTTATATTCTCCTACATTAATTTCACATTTCCTCAAACTTCAAAGTGTTTCCTTTCAAATGGTATCAAGAATATGCATATCCTTGCTTTAGGTCCTGAGCTACAAGCAGTTATTTGGGTATGTCATTTTAAGCAAAACATTTTTTTTTAAAAGGATCTGGTCCTTAGTTTTAAATTCCCTGCCATGGTAGTAGCATGGCCATAGAGCGTTAGTAAACACAAGCCTAAATTAGTCATGTACAACTTAGGTAATTGTTTCCATTGCCACAATAGTTTAACAAGTGGCTTGACCACCCTTCTCCTCAGTCCTCACTATTATTGAAATAATTTTCAATAGGAAATAACACCATCGAAATCCATTAGTACAGCTGGCTACACTCCACCCAATCATTTAACGCAAAAGAACAAGCATGGCGAGTTGTTGCACTAAGTAGCCTAGTTTCCTCTTTGGGCATCTGTTCTTTTAAAACCTTTGAATTCTATCTGTCAAATAGTTAGAGAAGGAATACTCAGACATATAGATAAAAGCAGGGCTTTTTTTCTGGTGGCACTCAGTTTGTTGTATGTGCCTGTGTTTGGGAGAGATATTAGATAGCCTATCCTCCCACACTTTAGTTACATCCACTTACATACAACAAAACAAATGTTCATCAAGACCATTCATAGTGAAGCCTGGGTTAGGATTTTATGTCATGTGTACTACTACTGTAGTAGTAGGACAGTTATTTACTACATGGCATGGCCTTATGGGATGTTTAGAGGGTATTACTGTCAGAGGGTAGGATTTTCCCTGTCTCCACCAGGCTACCTGAGGCCTGGCTTAGCAGTTTTCTTAAATTATTATGGCTTACAAGCCGCCCACACACACACAGTTCTTAGAAACATCAACCTGTGAGGGAAATCTTCTGGCATTTTTACTCAAACCCATTCTATTTCGACATTCGGGGGAAACGTGTGTCCGTCCATGCCACAGTAAAGCATTAAACCTGCTCAATGTAGGTTTGATTGACTGGACTCTGCAACTCTGGCATTGTGATAACAATGCTTCCGGCCAGACGGGTCACAGGTAAATTGAAGGGAGATAGCATCTGCCCATTGTGGCTAACCCGCCTACCTCTTTCTGCTACCAGCCCATGGTCATAAAACCTAATGTTCTGTATACAATCTAGACACTGAGTGGACCTGAGTCATGTTGTGGGGGATGATTGTGTGTGTGTTATGGGGGTAAGATGGCACAGGGAGGGTGTGACAATCCCCCCCATCCCATTAACCTTATATTGCAGTGGGCTTAATCAGGGTCACACACAGTGATTCTTGATAGACTTAAACAAATCTACTTTGAAACAAAAGTATACACCTCACACACATGGTTATGGGTTTACAAAAAAGAAGACACTTGTACCATGTAAATTTATTACATTTTGAGTTTGCATCCCAGTGTTACACTTTATATACATCACAGAAGACTGACATATAACTAAACTGTTTGACATAGAAGCACAGAATTTTCATCCGTTTTTTTTAAATAAACTTTATTAATGATTCAATTATTACAAATATTTATAACATTCCACCCATGAGGCCAAAGAGGGTGCTTTTGGTCAAGGGGTTTTAAAAAGCATTATTGAAGCAGCATTTAGTTTCTCCCACTCTTCTATGAAGCTGTTTGATGTTGTTCTGGTGCACCACTACTCATTTCCAACTCCCTTCCCTGTTGTCCAGACCCTCAACCCCCACACCCAACATTGAATTGTAAGTATTGTGTGAGTTTACTTTAGAGGGTTCATATCACACAAAATGTGAGTGGGTTAGCTGGGAACAGTATGATCACGCAAGACAACCATTATCATGAGAGGCTAGTGACTAGTGCTTAGGGACATCTTCTCCAGCTAGGAGGTAGAGCAAACAGGTGCAGGCTGACCTGGCTGAGGCAAGCAGTGTACTATATTACTGTGAGAAGTGGGGCAGAAGATTCTTTGCAGAATCTAAAAGGGGAAACCTTATTTCTGAACCTTGACTCTCATACAGTAGGCCTACTGAGTGATGAGTCATTCATGAGATGCATTGCTCAAGTCAGATACAGAAAACAGAAGAAACATTGTTCTGTTGGATGCATAACATCCATGTACAGTGCATTTGGAAAGTATTTAGACCAGTTGACTTATTCCACATGTTGTTACTATACAGTCTTATTCTAAAATTGATTAAATACAATGTTCCTCATCAATCTACACACAATACCCCATAATGACAAAGTCGCTGCCAAAGGTGCTTCAACAAAGTACTTAGTAAAGGGTCTGAATAGTTATGTAAATATGATATTTCAGTTTAAATTTGCACTCATTTCTAGAAACCTGTTTTTTGCTCACTCATTATGCGGCGTGTGTAGATTGATGAGGGAAACAAACAATTTAATCCATTTTAGAATAAGGCTGTAACGTATGCACTGTATGAGTGACAGAGTGGAGTCCAGTGGAAGACTAATTTCAAATTCTCTGGCTGAAGATGCAACAGCAATTACAGAACTTGGCTATCATTTTATATGGCATTTTATAGGGATGCCAGGAATGTTTTGATCTTTGTTGGATGAAGTGAAATGTTTGTTTTTCTCTGTCTGTCTGTCTCTGCACGGTCTCAGTGACGTTGAATTGGGTGAACTCAATGTGTTCTGCTAGTTCCATTAGAGAGACCACTCTACCCCCAACCCATCATATCACATTTCAACTAAAGGCTTTACCACTTGTCTTTATAATGGGGTTTGATTTTCTACTGAGCTTCATTGAAGTCTTCATAATGGGTTTTGCCAATTGACTTCCAATGCAATTTCCTTATCATCATAGGCCTTCTATTATGATTTTCATTAGCACTTTGGGTGGCATTATTTTTGTCAACTACAGTGTTGTACAGTACACTCCAGTCGTATTGCTTTGCTGTGACAACAACACGACACTGCCTATGTGCAGATGGTTGAACAGCTTGCTGAGACTCAGACTTTCCCCTCTCCGACCCCTGTTCCTTGTGGGGGAGTATATACTTAAGCAATAAGGCCCGAGTAGCTGTGGTAAATGGCCAACACACCACGGCTAAGGGCTCAAATCAAATCAAATTTTATTTGTCACATACACATGGTTAGCAGATGTTAATGCGAGTGTAGCGAAATGCTTGTGCTTCTAGTTCAGACCATGCAGTAGTATCTAACAAGTAATCTAACAAATTCACAACAACTACCTTATACACACAAGAGTAAAGGAATGAATACGAGTATGTACATATAAATACATGGATGAGCGATGGCTGACCGGCATAGGCAAGATGCAGTAGATGGTATGTGTCATGACTTCGGTCTGATCTGCTGTGTTTTTGTCTTTTCTCTGTGTGTTGTTGTCTTTTTGAGCACATGTGCTTTGTTTTGACAGCTCTGCTGCTATTGTGGCGTCTCTCCTCCCACTCGTTATCATTAACTATCCTTGTTCACTTCACACCTGTTGTCAATTTATTCCTCATTATCTCCCCTATTTTAGATCCTTTTGTGTTCAGTCTTTTGTCAGACCGTTGTTGTGTGTGAAGCCTTTCTCGTGACCTGGCCTGGTTTGCCCAGGCGTTCTTTCCTGTTGGGACTTGGACGTACTACCCCAGACCTTCAGTGTGACTCGGACACTACATCTGGTGATGCTGTTTTTGGTTTCGTTTTGAGAAGTGCTCTCCTGACCCAGTGGATATTTTTTGGACATTCTCCTTTTTTTTGGGTTCCTGTTATATTTTATCTTGTACCTTTTTGAGAGCAAAATAAAACACTCTTTTACCTGCAACTGAATCCGTGACCCTCCCTGACAGTATGGAGTACAGTATATACATATGAGATGAGTAATGTAGGATATGTAAACATTATATAAATGGCATTGTTTAAAGTGGCTAGTGATACATTTATTTCATCCAATTATAATTATTAAAGTGGCTAGAGATTTGGGTCGATGGCCGAACGGCATAGGCAAGATTCAGTAGATGGTTTAGAGTACAGTGTATACATTTGATATGAGTATGTCGGATATGTAAACATTATATACAAAATTGTTTAAAGTGGCTAGTGATACATTTGTTACATCCAATTCCTATGTTTTAAGTGGATCTTTTTGGCCTTCCTGTGACATCGGGTGGTGTAGGTGTCCTGAAGGGCAGGTAGTTTACCCCCGGTGATGCGTTTTGCAGTCCTCACTACCCTCTGGAGAGCCTTACGGTTGTGGGCGGAGCAGTTGCCGTACCAGGCAAGCCCGACAGGATGCTCTCGATTGTGCATCTGTAGAAGTTTGTGAGGGATTTTGGTGACAGCCCTAATTTCTTCAGCCTCCTGAGGTTGAAGAGGCGCTGTTGCGCTGTTGTGCCTTCTTCACCACGCTGTCTGTGTGGGTGGACCAATTAAGTTTGTCCGTGTGGCAGGTACAGTGGCAAGAAAAAGTATGTGAACCCTTTGTAATTAACTCGATTTCTGCATAAATTGGTCATAAAATTTGATCTGATCTTCATCTAAGTTACAACAATAGACACACATAGTGTGCTTAAACTAATAACACACAAATGATTGTATTGAATACATAATTTAAACATTCACAATGTAGGTTGGAAAAAGTTTGTGAACCCCTTGGCTAATGACTTCTCCAAAAGCTAATTGCAGTCAGGAGTCAGCTAACCTGGAGTCCAATCAATGAGATGAGATTGGAGATGTTGGTTAATAAAGCTGCCTTGCCCTATAAAAAACATTCACAAAATGTAAGTTTGCTATTCACAAGAAGCATTGCCTGATGTTAACCATGCCTCGTACAAAAGAGATCGCAGAAGACCTAAGATTAAGAATGGTTGTGTCACGACGTGACCTTTTGGGGTGTATATCACTACAGAATAAGAGCAGGGATTAGACGTACAATTACTAGTCTGCAGCTAGAAATTACGTAAATCTAGTACGAGAATACCGACAACCGCCGAAACATCTGTTCTATGCGACAACCATGGGTACGCCTGTCGTATCCCTTATGAACACAACCAGAGATTTTCTGTCAATTGACTCTCCAGCAGACGGACCGGATTTCAACAGAGAAGACAACAACATACGGGCATAAATATATACATTTGCAATTATTCTTGAATTATTCTTGAATGAGTGGCCATTCATGTGTGCAAAGGATTAGCATATCAATTATTATAATTATCCACTGTGTGTAGTGAATCCATTTTGTCTTTCCCGCTCTTTCTCAGTACCCACCCCTTTCCTTTGTCTACCAAGCCGTCATATCTGCTTAGCCCACTAGGGACTTTTCTATCATTGTTAGTAACCAATATCTACTGTTTGTTTGTTATGTATTTCTGTGATTAATTAGTAAATAAATATTCACATTTTTATATTGCTGATTCATTATGGAAACTAGGGTTTGTGCAGATATCCAAGGGTTTGCGACGTTCAGTAATGAGAACTGATGAGGTAATAATAATACGTAATGAGAATGACTAATTGATCAGATATTAAAATATCTGAAGAGTTATATTCGGAAAATTATAACTCTGTAAATGTCAAAATTTTCCGTGGTGCCCCGACTTCATAGTTAATTGTTTACATGATTAGTCAACTGTGGGACCTTTTATATACAAGTGTGCGCATTTCCAAATCATGTCCAATTAATTGAATTTACCACAGGTGGACTTCAATCAAGTTGTAGAAACATCTCAAGGATGATCAATAGAAACAGGATGCACCTGAGCTCAATTTTGAGTCTCATAGCAAAGGTTCTGAATACTTATAAGGTATTTCTGTTTTTTAATACATTTGCAAAAATGTCTAGTGCTGCAGCGATGTGTCTCTTCAACAGCACCCCTGATTTGGAGGTGCCTAATGGTAGAGAAATGAGCATTCAATTATCTGGCAACAGCTCTGGTGGACATTCCTGTAGTTAGCATGCCAATTTCACTTTCCTCAAAACTTGAGACATCTGTGGCATTGTGTTGTGTTGCAAAACTGTACATTTTAGAGTGGCCTTTTATTGTCCCCAGCACAAGGTGCACATGTTTAATGATCATGCTTTTTAATCAGCTTCAGGTGGATGGATTATATTGGCAAAGGAGAAATGCTCACTAACAGGGATTTAAACACATTTCTGCACAAAATGTGAGAGAAATATGATTTTTGTGCATATGGAACATTTCTGGGATCTTTATTTAAGCTCATGTTTCATGGGACCAACACTTTACATGTTCTGTTTATATTTTTGTTCAGTATAGTTTATACCTACTTTATGTCAAGGCAAAAAGAGTCGCACTATTATATTAGATAGTTGAACCTCTATACTCACTTGTTGGGGTGATAGCACAGCTATGGAGTTTGTCATAATTGAGTCTCCTCCCTGCTAATATTGCTGTGAGCAGACTCATCGGGACTCCTTTTTCCTGATTCAAATTCGGATTCTATTAGCACCTCTATCTATCACCGCTGTTCTATTAACGTTCCAGTAACACCTTCTTCTCATTCAGGGCAGCAGGTATCCTAGTGGTTAGAGCGTTAGGCCAGTAACCGAAAGGTTTCTAAATCAAATCCCCGAGCTGACAAGGTAAAAATCTGTAGTTCTGCCCCTGAACAAGGCAGTTAACCCACTGTTCCTAGGCTGTCATTGGAAATAAGAACGTGTTCTTAGCTGACTTGCCTAGTTAAATAAAGGTACAAAAATATACTTAAAAAAATCTCACCCTGGTCTGACCACGAGCCACTGGGAGCAACTGACATACAGAAGAGTGCGCTTTGATTCTAAAGAGAATAGGAGTGTGTCTCAATGCAGGTTGTGCACACACAGAGACAGTAAATGCACCATGGCCACTCTTTCTCTGTTGTTCTGTTTTCTTTGACTCCTCTCTATTTTCCCTTTGTTTAGATTTGTGCTGAGAGAGAGCACTGGCCACTTGGTTTGAATAGAGCTCAGCCTGGAGCTGGATCGTGACATCACACACCCTGCCTCTCAGGTTTCAGCAGCATTTTTACTCCAGTCTGCAGCCACACCACATGGTACGTGGGCAGGGAGCAGGGCTCCAGGCACCTTGACAGCTGTGACACTTTATTTCCTCGCGAGCTCTGTGCCATCGTAGGGCACTTCACAGGAGAGGCTTCATATCAAGGAACTATCTTTCCACTTGTTATATTTTTTTCCGTAAAGTCTTCTACACCGCTGGTTCTCTCCCGCCGACCAACAACTGATGTTCCGCTGATCTGCTCCGCATCTGGATAAGGGTTTATAATAGATTACCCGCTGACCGAAGATATTATTGCACCACCAGCCTGGATTTTTTTGTGGAAGCTTTTCATTGTAAGTAGATATGTCATTTTGCAATGCTGATTTGGCTATGCATGGCGCTGTTTGTGTTTGCATTCGATAGGAATAGCACATTAGTGTAATTGTGTGTGTGTGATAGACGTAAGATGCGAGTTCATTATGTAATAGAGATTTTGATGTTGCGGGTCATTTTCACGCATTGGCAGTGATGGCAAAAGTAAGAAAAAAGTAGCCAAATGTCATACTTGATGAAAGTAAAGATACCATTAATAGAAAATGACTAAAGTTAAAGTCACCAAGTAAAATACTATTTGAGTGAAAGTTTAAAAGTGTTTGGTTTTAGATATACATAAGTATCAATAGTAAAACAAAAGGCATTAATCATTTTAAATGACTGATATTAAGCAAACCAGACGGCATAATGTTATTTTATTTACGGATCGCCAGGGGCATGCTCCTGGCGTTTGTGTTTAGTTAGTCGGCCGGATCAGAGGGAGAAGGGATGACCAGGGATTTCTCTTGATAAGTATGTGCATTGGACCATTTTCTGTCCTGTATTCAAAATGTAACAATTACTTTTGGGTGTCAGGGACAATGTACGGCGTAAAAAGTACATTATTTTCTTTAGGAATGTAGTGAAGTAAAAGTAGTAAAAAATATAAATAGTAAAGTAAAGTACAGATACCCCCCTAAAAACTATGTTTTCTCTCTGTCTAAAGGTGAATATAAGAAAACACTCCAGACCGATGCAGGTTTGAAAACCTGTTATCTTTGTTTGCGTAGAGTTTTCATTATGTTTTGTCGATGTGTTGAATGTTGTTCAACTCTTGATGTCAGTTGCGAAATGAAGGTTGCAAGTTCAAATACCCGAGCTGACAAGGTAAAAATCTGTTTTCTGCCCCTGAACAAGGCAGATAACCCACTGTTCCTAGGCCGTTATTGAAAATAAGAATTTGTTCTTAACTGACTTGCCTAGTTAAATAAAGGTAAAACAATTTTAAGAATTGCAGCTCTCTCTATCTATGCCTCAGATCAATGACCTGAAAAGGGTTTCTCTAATAGTATGGCTTCACCCTCTGTCAATTCAATTCAAGGGGCTTGGCATGGGAAACATATGTTGCCAAAGCAAGTGAAATAAACAATACAAATTAACAGTAAACATTACACTCAGAAGTTCCAAAAGAAGAATAAAGACATGTCATATTGTGTATATATACAGTGTTGTAACGATGTGCAAATGGTTAAAGGAAAAATAAATAAATATGGGTTGTATTTACAATGGTGTTTGTTCTTCACTGGTTGTCCTTTTCTTGTGGTAACACGTCACAAATCTTGCTTCTGTGATGGCACACTGTGGTATTTCACCCAGTAGATATGGGAGTTTATCAAACTGTTTTTTAAATTAATTGTGGATCTGTGTAATCTGAGGGAAATATGTGTCTCTAATATGGTCATACATTTTCTGGATTTTGATAATTAGCGGGTATCGGCTTAATTCTGCTCTGCATGCATTATTTGGTGTTTTACGTTGTACACAGAGGATATCTTTGCAGAATTCTGCATGCAGAGTCTCAATTTGGTGTTTGTCCCATTTTGTGGATTCTTGGTTGGTGAGCGGACCCCAGACCTCACAACCAGAAAGGGTTCTATAACTGTTTCAAGTATTTTTTGCCAGATCTTAATTGATATGTCGAATTTGATGTTCCTTTTGATGGCATAGAAGGCCTTTCTTGATTGTCTCTCAGATCGTTCACAGCTTTGTGGAAGTTACCTGTGGCGCTGATGTTTAGGCCAAGGTATGTATATTTTATATTTTTTGTGTGCTCCAGGGCAACGGTGTCTAGATGGAATTTGTATTTTTGGTCCTGGCAACTGGACCTTTTTTGGAACACCATTATTTTGGTCTTACTGAGATTTACGGTCGGGGCCCAGGTCTGGAAGAATCTGTGCAGAAGATCTAGGTGCTGCTGTAGGCCCTCCTTGGTTGGTGACAGAAGCATCAGATCATCAGAAAACAGTAGACATTTGACTTCAGATTCTAGTAGGGGGAGGCAGACTGCTACAGACTGTTCTAGTGCTGTCTCTCTCTCTCTCTCCCTCATCTCTCTGCCCAGCCAGTCAGCAACATGTGGTTGGTTGATCATCAAATCTCTGTTTTCATTTGTGGCAATAGTTGAGAAACTAGTTCCTCATGGTCATGTGGGTGTATGTATTTAGCCAGATGTGTCATCACAAGTTTTCCTTAAAATAGTTTAAAATAGCTTTAATTTGAAGGAGTGTACCCACTGCATGACCTTGTCCTTCTTTTTGTCCATGACTTGTTTTTGTAAATGTAGAGTTGGAAACCCGATTACTATTTGAATCATAAATTGCTATTAGAGTCTGACTGATTTAGCGGTTGACTGATATTATTGGCTGATGTTAGCCTTTTACTGATGTAGGCTATTTATATCGCATTTATTCCACCAAAAAGGAGTAATATAAGATGCAGAGAAAACGCTCTGAAAAGAATACGTTCTTCATAGAATATTACGTTTTTTTCTACATTTCATTATTTGTCTTGAATAAGGCTCACTTTACATTGCTATAAGCCTACCTTGCCTTGGCGCGCTACAGCGAGACTGAACACTATCACCCAACGCAACTACACCAGTCGGAGAGGAGAGTGAACTACTGTGAACTAAGTGTTTTTTTATGTTATCCAGAGCTTTGGTGACTGCAACTGTGCTGCTGGCAACAATTTAATCATGTTTTTTTGGCAATTTACTGACACCGGCCATATTCAATGGGTGTTGAGCGTTCATAAATTAGTCAAATATTCTGCGCTCTGGCACACTCAGATGAGAGTGCTCTGAAATCGGAGTAGATAGCCAGAGAGAATTTACCAGCTACGTCTATTGACAGTTGTCGCAGTGACATCATTAACTTTCTATTAAAATGGTTACTTGCATAGTGGAGTCTTTTGTTTAGACATGTAGTTAGCTAGCTAAACAATGAACCATAATCCCAACTCATAACGTTACTACCCTGCATGAATCTGCAGGTAGCTAACCATCCAGGTTCAATGCTAGCTAACATTAGGCTATAACTAGCAATGCAAATGGCTCTGAGATACGAATAATATAACTTTAAAGATCATACACTTAACATTAGCTAGCAAGCCAGCCAGCTAACGTTAGCTTAATGGCTAGCAGTACATTTTAATTTGAAATGAAAAGACTTTCTGACTAAATGAGAAACGTGTAATATCTGAAAATGTAGCTGGCTAGACTATCTTACCCGTATACATGGATGGACGCTTCTCCATCTCTGTCATGGATGCCATGTTTGCACTTAGTTTGAAGGTGTAATCCGGAGACAGGTGTTTTATATATCCGCCTTCTGTGTGTTTTCTTTTCGACTTTTCGATCTGCATATTTGCAATCAAACGCCAGAATTCTTTCCATCTCCTTAGCTATCACACTCTAATTCCACTGTTTTCAAAACATACTATCATGCTCCGAGCACGCAAATTGGAGCACAGCAGGGTCGGAGTATAAGTCTAAATCAAAGTATGCGAAACGAAGCATGGAGGGCACTTCTCGAATGCATACTCCGTTTTTACATATTTGGAAGTATGCATCAATGCAAGGTTCAACGAAAAGAATGCACAGAAATATGACGCAACCAAGTATAACAGTTAATGCAACATTTCTTAAAATCAATGGCGGCCATTATTTCAGCTATAGCGAGAGAAAATACACTCCGACTTCAGAATGAAATGTTGCCATCTCATATAGTGCTAACTGCCAAGTCAATATGGCTAACTGGCTAGCTACTACTATTAGCTAGCCAGATAGCCACAAAGAATTGTTAGCTAGCTAACTACCCACGAAGAATTGATATTTACCCATCAGTTTTAGGTAATTTTTGCCTCTTCAACTATCTGGTTAGCTACATTTTACAGTTCACATATAGCCAGCTGATGGTTCTCTCTCATCTCTACTGCCATTGTCCTGGCTGGAAGAATGTTCAGTGAATGGGTACATCCATAGTAAGTCAATGGGGCTAACTAGCTAGCTAGCTAACCACGGATATTTGGTAGCTAGCTACCCTCGAAAAAGGTAGAATGTACATCTACCTTGCATAACATTAGTTTTAGGTAAGTTTTGCCTGTTTAACTAGCTGCCTAGCTAGATTGTTGCGATTCACATATAGCTAGCTGATAATTATGAAGTGCATTCAGAAAGTATTCATACCCCTTGACTTTTTCCACATTTTGTTACGTTACAGCCTTACTCTAAAATGTATTTACCTCATCAATCAACACACAATACTGTCACGACTTCAGCCGAAGTTGGTCCCTCTCCTTACTCGGGTGGCTTTCGTCGGTCAAAGTCACCGGTTTTCTAGCTACCGCCGATCTACTTTTAATTTTCTATGTTTGTTTGTCTTCATTATACACACCTGGTTCCTATCCCATAATTACATGTTCCTTATTTAACCCTCTGTTTTTGTGCGTGATTGTTTGTTGTTTGTATTCTGTGTAGCCGTCAGTTTTCCCAGTCTGTGTACTGTGGGATGTTTGATTTTGGTTCTCATTTCCGGGTTGCCTGTCTTGCGCCCGTTTGTTTATTGTTCGGATGGGTATTTTTGCCTTTGCCTTAGGGCATTTTTGGTTTCGACTGGTACCTATTAAATACCTTTTCACACGCAACATACCTCCTGCGCCTGACTCCTTCTCGTACTATCACAGATATTACACAATACCCCATAATGACAATGCAAAACAGGTTTTTAGACATTTTTGGAAATTTATAAAAAAAATATATATATATCACATTTACTTAAGTATTCAGACCTTTTAATCAGTACTTTGTTGAAGAACCTTTGGCTGCCTCAAGTCTTCTTGGATATGACGCTAGAAGCTTGGCACACCTGTATTGTGGAGTTTCTCCCATTCTTCTCTGCAGATCCTCTCAAGCTCTGTCAGGTTTGATGGGGAGTGTTGCTGTTCCAAGATTCCATTATGCACTCAACTGTTGTACTGCACTTTTATTTGTCTTTTTGTGGCAAGCCTGTTAGATTGCACAAGTCTTGCCATTTTCCTGACCTCTCTCATCAACAAGCTGTTTTCGCCCACAGGACTGCATACTATACATGCTAACAAAATGAGGGTAACTTTATGTTAGCCTACTCTTGTCTTTCCATACATCAGCCATGGTACAGTCAGCATCCATAGATTAACATTCACCTCATTGCTCCTGGATGTTTTCTATTGTGGTTTATGGACCAACTGTCCCCTACTCCCCATGTCACATGGATCCAGTTTGGTATGTTGATAACATTTTCAAATGGCCTCCAGTCCACCTATTGGTGCAGGAGACTCTCCTCTCTGCTATGTTCTTTCTGTTCTAATGGAACATCGTCATAAAAAAACTTGAGTGGACTCACGTGTCAATCAACACATCTGCTAAGACTTACTAAACATCAGGAGGGCTGTGGTGGTTTTATAGATGTCACCTAAAGCTGAAAGATCTCTAACTGACCATTCGTTATGGAGGCCTGCTCCAGCCCGGCGGTGTCCTGGTCTCCATCCCAAATGGCACCCTATTCCCTACATTGTCCACTATAGGGCTCTGGTCAAAATGAGGGAATAAGATGCCATTTGACGGTTCCCTTCACTGGGAAGCTTTGAAGGGGTTTACTACAGTTTTTACAGCATCTACCTACAGTGCCTTCAGAAAGTAGTCACACCCCTTTACTTACTGGCCGACACACAAAACCCCATAATGTCATAGGGGAATTATGTTTTTCAAAATGTTAAGTTAGTTAAAAATGAAAAGCTGAAATGTCGGGTCAATAATTATTCAACCCCTTTGTTATGGCAAGCCTAGAGTTCAGGAGTTAAAATGTGCTTAACAAGTCACAATTTAAGTTGCACAGACTCACTCTGTATGCAATAATAGTGTTTGACATGATTTTTGAATGAATACCTAATCTCTGTAGCCCACAGTTACAGAGTTTAATGGCTGTGATAGGAGAAAACTAAGGATGGATCAAAAACATATTAGTTACTCCACAATACTAACCTAATTGACATAGTGAAAAGAAGGAAGCCTATACAGAGTAAAAATATTCCAAAACATGGATCCTGTTTGCACTAAAGTAATACTGAAAAAAATTTGACAAACCAAATAACCTTTTGTCCTGAATACAAGGTGTTATGTTTGGGGCAAATCCAAATTAACACATTACTGAGTGCCACTCTCCATATCTTCAAGCATAGTGGTGGCTGCATCATGTTATGGGTATGCTTGTAATCGTGAAGTTTCTTAGAATAAAAAAGAAACGGAATAGAGCTAAACACAGGCAAAATCATAGAGGAAAAACTTGGTTCAGTCTGCTTTCCACCAGACTCTGGGAGGTGAATACATCTTTAACCTCTCTAGGAGCGGCAGCTGGGGTGACGGTTTTGGAGCGTCTGGCGTGCCCAAAGTAAAATGCTTGCCACTCAGGCTCAGAAAATAGGATATGCACATAATTAGTACTTTTCGATAGGAAACACTTTGAGGTTTCCAAAAGTGTTAACATAATGTATGTGAGTATAACAGAACTCATTTGGCAGGCAAAAACCAGGGAGAATTCCATCCAGAAATGTCATTCTGGTGGCTTATGGCCCACTTTGAGAGACAGCCTATTGAAAACCCTTTATATCAGGACACTGAATGTAGTACCTATGGCTTCCACTGGATGTCAGCAGTCTATATATAAAGTTTCAAAGCAATCGGAACTAATGTGTTGAATAGGCAGGGGTTTTGGAGCTCTTTTTCGGTTGCACGTTTTTGGGCGCACGTTTGGCTGAGCGGTCCACTTTATTTGACTTATATAACGTTTAGGTGACCATCCAAGTGAAATATTATCACTTTTATTCATAAAAGATAAGATTTTCTGAACACAAGTCGCCAACCAAACGGAGATTCATGGATATAATAAATTACTTTTTCTAACCAAATACCCATGGATTGTCTTCGTTGGACACTTAGGAAGCCCTCAGCAGAAGTTCTACAAAAGGTAAGGCACAGGTTTTCCCTGTGAAATGCAATTTAATTAATTCATGGTAATGCAAAATATTGAAGGTGCTACCCTCAAACAATCAAATGTTTGATTGAAATCTGACAACGCTGTGATATTGCCAAGAAGCAGAGCTTTTGATGAGTATGAAACACTTGTATATTGATGCATGTTTAATAATTCAACTTTTGGATTTTAAATTTGGCGCCTTGCATTTCACCTGGTAGTGTCGGGTGCCCCACCACTCCCTAAGAAGTTAACTTCTTGGGGAGCAGCAAGGTGACTTGGGGCGCTAGCGCCCAACTCCCGACACTACCAGGTGAAATGCAAGGCAAAATCCCAAAATTGAATTATTAAAAATGCACCAATATACAAGTGTTTCATACTCATCAAAAGCTCTGCTTCTTGGCAATATCACAGCGTTGTCGGATTTCAAAAAGGCTTTACGGCGAAAGCACAACATTTGATTGTTTGAGGGTAGCACCTTCAATATTTTCCATAACCATGAAATCTTTAGCTAACGCGGTCGATAGAAAATGCATTTCACAGGGAAAACCTGTACCTTACCTTTTGTAGAACTTCTGCAGAGGGCTTCCTAAGTGTCCAACGAAGACAATCCATGGGTATTTGGTTAGAAAAAGTAATTTATTATATCCTTAAATCTCCGTTTGGTTGGCGCCTTGTGTTCAGAAAAACCAACGTGACGAGAACGCGTTCAACTATACCTATAAACTTTCCCTCAACAAAACAAAAACCAATTAAAATGCATCCTTAGCTTATCTTTTATGAATAAAAGTGATAATCTTTCACTTGGATGGTCACCTAAACGTTATATAAGTCAAATAAAGTGGACCGCTCAGCCAAACGTGCGCCCAATAACGTGCAACTGAAAAATAGCTCCCCCTGACTAAAACCTCTGCCGATTGAACACAATGGTTCCGATTGCCTTTAAACTTTACCTATACACTGCTGACATCCAGTGGAAGCAATAGGTACTACATTCAGTGTCCTGGTATAAAGACTTTTAAATAGGCAGTCTCTCTAAGTGAGCCATAAGCCACCAGAATGACATTTCCGGATGGAAAATTCTCTGGTTTTTGCCTGCCAAATGAGTTCTATTACACTCACAGACAAAATGTTAACACTTTTGGAAACCTCAGAGTGTTTCCTATCCAATAGTACTAATTATGTGCATATCCTATTTTCTGAGCCTGAGTGGCAAGCATTTTACTTTGGGCACGCCAGACTCTCCAAAACCGACCCCTCAGCTGCCACTCCCTAACAAGTTAAAACCTCTTAGGGATCGCGGACCGCTAGCGGTCCACCTACGACAACATCCGGTGAAATTGCAGAGCGCCATATTCAAAATACAAAAATCGTAATATTAAACATTAATGAAAATACAAGTGTTATACAGCATTCAAACGCTTAGAATCTTGGTAATCGAACTGCATTGTCTGATTTACAATAGGCTTTACGGCGAAAGCATAACATTCGATTGTCTGAGGACAGCGCCCCACTACAACATATTTTTCAAACCAGCACAGGCGTCACAAAAATCAAAAATAGCAATAAAATAAATCCCTTACCTTTGAAGATTTTCCTCTGTATGAATTCCCAAGGGTCCCAGCTACACAAAGAATGGTTGTTTTGTTCGATAAAGTCCTTCTTTATATTCCAAATAGTCTGTTTAGTAGGCACCATCAATTTCTGTAATCCACTCGTTCAATATGCAGACAAAGGAATCCAAAACGTTACCGGTAAAGTTCGTCAAGTCAAACAATGTTTCTAATTAATCCTCATGTTGTCTAATATCTAAATAAACGATAATATTTCAGACGGAGAATAGTTTGTTCAATAGGGAAGAGAAATAACGAAGAGTGCGCCCCTCGTTCACTAGCGCAAAAACACCATTGTTCTAATGAGCACACCTTGGAACAACTACAATTTCTTGTTTGTTTTTCAAAAAACAAGCCTGTCTAAAGACTGTTGACATCTAGTGGAAGCCATAGGAACTGCAATCTGGGAGATATTTTCCTGTATAGTCAATAGGGATTCCTTGGAAAGACCTGACCTCCAAAATAAAACATTTCCGGATGGATTTTCCTCGGGTTTTCGCCTGCCATATCAGTTATGTTATACTCAGACATTATTTTAACAGTTTTAGAAACTTCTGAGTGTTTTCTATCCAATACTACCAATTATATGCATATCCTAGACTCTCCGTACTTCCGAACACCGCCCCCTAGCCTTAAGAGGAGGAACCACTGTACTTACCCAGAAAGACTCACAGCTGTAATCGCTGCCAAAGGTGATTCTAACATGTATTTACTCAGGGCTGTGAATACTTATGTAAATTAGATATTTCTGTATTTCATTTTCAGTAAATTAGCAAACATTTCTAAAAACATGTTTTCACTTTGTCATTATGGGGTGTTGTGTGTAAATGGGTGAGAAAGAATATATTTAATACATTTTGAATTCAGGCTGTAACACAACAAAATGTGGATTAAGTCAAGGGGTATGAATAGTGTCTGAAGGTGCTATATGTGTTCCCTTCTGAAATGTGGGCTTTTAAATTGCAAACATTTCCTGACCTGCACTTTAACTTGAGTCTAATTAACTAACTACAGATGCTGCTGGAATGAGTTGAGTATACTCTGTGGGATTGATGGTAGCGCTAGGATAGATTTGCACACTGCACCTAAACATCACATTGATGTCCAACCTGGAAATCTCTATTATCTGATCTGAGATAAGGAGCTGTGTGAAGCCTTCAAGAATCCGCTCCATATAATCATGATTTTTCCGTCACTTGGTTGTGTTTTTGCCATTGTTATCAACATTATACAGATGCCGCAGCATATTGATGTCAGACTGATGGTTAGTAACAAGACTTTCTGAACGGGGGCTAGTGACTGTTTAGTCAAATTTAAACTGTAGTGGCCTGAAATACGATGACATTGCTAAAACATCTTATTATTGGCTAATTTATTTATTCATACTGTAACTCATTGTTTTATCATGCTATATACAAATGGTAACATAAAGCCTATACCTGAGTGCTGAAGTCATTGATTTAGCGATAGGATCTCTCTCTCTCTCCTCATTTCTCATCTGTTCCCTCCTGTTGGGTTCAAATCAAATTTTATTGGTCACATACACATGGTTAGCAGATGTTATTGTGAATTTAGCGAAATGCTTGTGCTTCTTGTTCCGACAGTGCAGAAATATCTAACAAGTAATCTAACAATTCCACAACAACTACCTAATACACACAAATGTAAGTAAAGGGATGGAATAAGAATTTATACATATAAATATATGGATGAGCGATGACCGAGTGGCATAGGTAAGATGCAATAGATAGTATAAAAATACAGTATATACAAATGGGATGAGTAATGCAAGATATGTAAACGTTATTAAAGTGGCATTATTAAAGTGACTAGTGATATATTTATTAAAGTGGCCAATGATTTCAAGTCTGTATGAAGGCAGCAGCTTCTCGAGTTAGCCTCTTGAGATATAAGCTATTTTTCAGTCTCTCGGTCCCAGCTTTGATGCACATCTACGGACCTCGCCTTCTGGATTGTGGCTGGGTGAACAGGCAGTGGCTCAGGTGGTTTGTTGTCCTTGATTATTCTTTGCCTTCCTGTGACAACGGGTGCTGTAAGTGTCCTGGAGGGCAGGTAGTTTGCCCCCAGTGATGCATTGTGCAGACCGCACCACCCTCTGGAGAACACTGCGGTTGTGGGCGTTGCAATTTCTTAAGCCTACTGAGGTTGAAGAGGCGCTGTTGCGCCTTCTTCACCACACTGTCTGTGTGGGTGGACCATTTCAGTTTGTCTGTGATGTGTACGCCGAGGAACTTTCCACCTTCTCCACTGTTGTCCCGTCGATGTGGATAAGGGGGTGCTCCCTCTGCTGTTTCCTGAAATCCACGATCATCTCCTTTGTTTTGTTGATGTTGAGCAAGAAGATGTTTTCCTGACACCACACTCGAATGCCCTCACCTCCTCCCTATAGGCTGTCTCGTCATTGATGGTGATCAAGACTACTACTGCTGCAAACTTGATGATTGAGTTGGAGGCGTGCATGGCCATGCAGTCATGGGTGAACAGGGAGTACAGGAGGGCACGCACCCACAAGTGTTGAGGATCAGCGAAGTGGAGATGTTGTTTCCTACCTTCACCACCTGGGGGCGGCCCGTCAGGAAGTCCAGGACCCAATTGCACAGGGCGTGGTTGAGACCCAGGGCCTCAAACTTAATGATGAGCTTGGAGGGTACTATGGTGTTGAATGCTGAGCTATAGTCAATGAACAGCATTCTTACATAGGTATTCCTCTTGTCCAGATGGGTTAGCGTAGTGTGCAGTGTGATGGCGATTGCATCTTCTGTGGACCTGAATTGGGTCTTGGGTGGCAGGTGAGGTGATATGATCTTTGACTAGTCTCTCAAAGCACTTCATGATGACGGAAGTGAGTGCTACGGGGCGATAGTCATTTAGTTCAGTTACCTTTGCCTTCTTGGGTACAGGAACTATGGTGGCCATCTTGAAGAATGTGAGGACAGCAGACTGGCACTGTGTTAGCCCTCCAGAAAACTGTACCTGTTTCTATTGATTTATAGCAGAGGAAGTTTAAAGTCTTACATAAGCATTAGTGGACAGTAAATGTTGTCGGTAATATAGTCACATACCAGGGTAATGTACCTGTCAAAGTCTTTAGAGCTAAGGAGCTGCGGACGTACTGCAGGGTTTCTGCGGCCCCCCCAAAAAGTATATTTACTTTTTTTTTTAAATAAAAATGTAAATAAATATATATATATATATACACACTACATATAAATAACATACAGTGTAGACATTGTTAATGTTGTAAATTACTATTGTAGCTGGAAACGGCAGATTTGTTATGGAATATCTACATAGGCGTACAGAGGCCCATTGTCAGCAACTATCACACCTGTGTTCCAATAGCACGTTGTGTTAGCTAATCCAAGTTTAATGTCGCTCTCCTTACATTTTTCAAGATAATCCAAGTTTATAATTTTAAAAGGCTTGTTGATCATTAGAAAACCCTTTTGCAAGTATCTGGAGCATCAGCATTTGTGGGTTCGATTACATGCTCAAAATGGCCAGAAACAAAGAACTTTCTTCTGAAACTTGTCAGTCTATTCTTGTTCTGAAAAATGAGAAATTGCCAAGAAACTGAAGATCTCGTACAACGCAGTTGTAACGCCCAGGCCCGAGATTACTGGCTGGAGCGTTTTGGTTTTGTCTTGGTGTAGGGTTTGTTTGTTCTAGGTGTCGTAGTTCTATGTTGGGTAATGGTTCCCAATTAGAGGCAGCTGTGTGTCGTTGTCTCTAATTGGGAACCATATTTAGGTTGGTAGGTTTCACTCTGGGTTCGTGGGTTATTGTATGTTCATAGCTGTGTTCGTCTATTCAGTTATGTTCGTCGTTACGTTCTTCGTTTATTGTTTTGTTCCCGTGTTCTAATTAAATATGTATTCTGGCTACATCGCTGCGTCTTGGTCTGTTCCCTCAGAAGAGAAACGTGACAGCAGTGTACAGCTACAATAGTCATTTACAACATTAACAATGTCTACACTGTATTTCTGATCAATTTGATGTTATTTTAATGGACAGAAAATTATTTTCTTTCAAAAACAAGGACATTTCGAAGTGACCCCAAACTTTTGAACAGTAGTGTACACATTTGTTCATTCATATTTCTAACAACAGATTAAACACATTTTGGCCGAGGGATCCGTGGAATAAGTTTAGAGGGTGTAATATAATACAATGTAATTATGCATCTACAATGTATGTTCTTAACCCTGGCCAACATACGCCTTGGAAGCTCACAGGAATGTAAGTATCCACAGGGCTCCACCAACTATACATTTGTCAGTTTTAAAGATCATTTCCTGAAATGATTAGCATTTTGCCATGGCTAGTGCTTATTTTGCACAAACATAATAACAACACCAATACTGCAAAAATCATTTTTAAACTCTCCACGACTTATTTTGGTGATTCTTAGTTCTCAAATATTATATTATAAAAAAGTATATAAGTCCATTATCTTTTCCACATACTTTATATCTGGTTTTAGTTAAGTTTACACTGTTTGGACTCCAAGGATTTCAATGTCAGAAAAATACCTGACATCATGACGATGATGCAAAATACCCTTCTAGAAAGTCCAATAGGCTGTTGGTCAAACCAGATTTCTTTAGTCGAGCAGTAGCAAAAAATATATCCAGTGCATTCGGAAAGTATTCAGATCTCTTGACGTTTTTTACATTTTGTTACGTTACAGCCTTATTCTAAAATTGATTAAGTCGTCTTTTTTGCACACATCAATCAACACATAATACCCCATAATGACGAAGCAAAACATTTCGAAATGTTTGCTAATTTATTACAAATAAAAAACTGTAATACCATATTTTACATAACTGTTCAGACCCTTTACTAAGTACTTTGTTGAAGCAACTTTGGCAGCGATTACAACCTCAAGTCCTTTTGGGTATGACGCTACCAGCTTGGCACACCTGTATTTGGGGAGTTTCTCCCATTCTTCTCTGCAGATCCTCTCAAACTCTGTCAGGTTTGATAGGGAGCGTCGTTGCACAGCTATTTTCAGGTCTCCCCAGAGATGTTAGACCGGGTTCATGTCCGGGCTCTGGCTGGGCTAATCAAGGACATTTAGAGACTTGTCGCAAAGCCACTCCTGCGTTGTCTTGGCTGTGTGCTTAGGGTCATTGTCCTGTTGGATGTTGAACCTTCGCCCCAGTCTGAGGTCCTGAGTGCTCTGGAGCAGGTTTTCATCAAGGATCTCTCAGAACTTGCTCCGTCCTTTGCTCTTTCCCTCGATCCTGACTAATCTCCCAGTCCCTGCCACTGAAAAACATCCCCACAGCATGATGCTGCCACCATCATGCTTCACCGTAGGGATGGTGCCAGATTTCCTCCAAACATGACACTTGGCATTCAGGCCAATCTTGGTTCCATCAGAATGTTTCTCATGGTCTGAAAGTCCTTTCAGTGTCTTTTGGCAAACTCCAAGCGGGCTGTCATGTTTCTTTTACTGAGTATAGGCTTCCGTCCTGCCACACTACCTCAAAGACCTGATTGGTGGAGTGCTGCAGAGATGGTTGTCCTTCTGGAAGTTTATCCCATCTCCACAGAGGAACTTTTTTTAAATCTCCAGTATTTTCCACAACTAGGCAAATGTCTTCCACACATCTGACTTCCCCTTCACCTCCTGAGCAACCAGTAAACATTCCCACATTTCAAGTTTATTTGTCCTTGCTGTCATGTGTTAGTGTTTGGAGTTTGTTATAACCAATTTAATGATGTGATTATGATATACTATACTGTAGGTCAGGCTCTATCGGTCACGTCCATGCGATATGTAAAAAGAACAAGGGTTGAGGGAATAGGGAATGTTTTTCCTAAACAAATGAGGGATTTCGGTAACATAACTTTTCAGTCTGAAATAGCAGTAATTATGTTGCAGCTTCAGCAACGCGGACAGCGCGATAAACACTAACGTTCTGTAGCAGGGAGGAGAGAGACACCGGGTGCTAGTCACACAGTCACTTGGTGTCATTTTTTTTTAACACAGCGCAGCAAGTCTGTCAATCAAATCAATTGCGGTCAGACTCCCTCCATTAATTTGTGTCTTAATAATTTCATCAAACATTGCACTTAAAGCATCAGACAAGCTCAGTGCATATAGTTGATTTGATGAAAACACATAGGATGTGTCTATACTATTAATGGAAAAATACACATTTAAAAAAAATACCAAAATATAGATTTTTTAGTTGATTTTTCCTTTAACTGCAACCGCAGCACTAGGTGTGGAGCAGTGTACAGCCAGCCAGGCATGTGTGAAGGGATACCGAAAGACAAAGAAGGCTATGCATTTCAAATGCCACCCTATTCCCTTTGTAGGGCACTACTTTTGAACTGGGCCCATTTGGGACAGAGACAAATGGTACCGTTAATCTGTCCTGAGACCTCACACAACGCTCCTCCTGCCAACAATGCTTGCAGTAATTACAGACTAGCAGCTAGGGCGAAGGCTTCACTCCAGGCTAAACTGAAACTGAAACCCCCTATTTCAAGACTTACCATTTTCTCTACTTCACTACATGTAGTTTAAAGTCAGCCTATGTTTAAAGCCAGTATTATTTTTGGGCTGCATGCATCACTGTGGACTGAAGCTAGCCTGTCTTCTGTATTTGTCTGACTACCAGGCCTGTATTTAAAGCAGGCTCAAGTGGTTTTGCAGATTTTGACCCGCCTTCTGACCCTTTCAGACAGACTGTTCAAAGTATGTTCCGTCTCCATCTTCTGTGATCGATCGTGCCACAGATGGTGGAGAATGCAGGCACTCCCTGGCCACACCACACAGGGTGCCACACTTCCATCCTGGGTTGGACAATAAAGTTATATTCTATTTTATTCTCAGTAGCACGTACTTGTGTTCCTAAGCACATTGCTACTGGGATGTCAGGCCTATGGCCTCAAAGCCATCCCCCTAGAGAGTTAGCTACTCATGGAACCTGTCTCTAATGATGTAACTCAGAGGCTAACTAATCAAATTAGCATGGGTTAGCCTAGCCCTAATGTGTTTATTTAATCAAATGTCTTAATAATGCCATTATCAGATTAGGTGTTACTTAGCAGGTTCTCAACCAGGAGCTATCTCACTGTACAGGGACTTTCACAGGCTGCTTTCAATACAAATTACGGTCATTTAAATTAAGTCTGGATTTATGACATGCAGCCGTTGACAATGAGGAGCAGCTGAACCAGTAATACTGAGTGATTCCCCTGGACAACAACCCAGCCCTCAGGCCCTCTGAATCAGACTGGACTGTCTCTCTGTAATTGCTGATAATTGAAGACTCCTGTCCTTGGCTGCAGCAGGGTGGTTGGGAGCCTGCATGTCCGTGTGATCAGGCCATGACTGGATGACCGGAGCCGGCAGGGTAGGCAGGGCAGGAGAGAGGGAAAGTCTGCTGGAGACGGGTCAGAGGGAGTTCCTCTCACAGGTTCACACTCAGAAGTTAGAGCCTGAGAGAGTAGCCTAGGCTATAGGCTCCACAGATACATTGGAGTGCGAGGCAGAAGCTTACGGCTAGATAGAGGATACTTACCTCCTGTATTTATTTATGCACTGCATCTGTAGGCTAGGCAACTTCTTACTGCCTTCATTGTCCTGGATTCCTTAGGTTTTTTGAGAGGCAAATGGTACTCTGAAGAGAATGGATTAGCCTGCTAAAGAAAATAATGCTATTCTGTATTTGAGCGTGTGTGGTTTCCTCCTATTCACCCCTCTGGATGTGTTTCTATTGTGTTCAAATTTACAAATAATAAAGCTATGTTTACAAGAGCTTTTCTCTTGTCTGTTTTCTGTTCATTTTAGTTTTCTGTTTTATAAGTCCAGACAGGTCAGGCTTTAATAACAAAGGCTTTACTGTTATGTTATATTCCCCAACCCCCCTGGTGTGTGTGCTTCTGTGCGTGTGCGTCTGGTGCGTGTGTGTGCATGTGTGTGCTGGTGTTTGTGGGCCCCAGAGTGACCCAGGGTAGGGTGGATGTGGAGCTTTCACCTCACTGATACATTCCCTGACTAGCACAGTACAGTGTGATCTGATCACCCCATAAAGACTGTCTGCAGCATCCTGAATCACAAACTCTCCCATTTTAAATCCTGACCTCAAGGATGGGTACAGTAAAGTGGCAAAAATGGATGCCAAGAGGGCATGTTTTATAGTGGGGCAGCTTAGCAAAACAATCATTCATTTTGTGATAAAAGCACCAAATTTGGTTAATTTATGTACCCTGAAAATATTTTTATTTGGAGCCACTCCAGACTTGGCGCCTGGGGGCGTGGCAGCATTTCTTTCAATTTTGTTTTTAAGATAAACACTTTAAGATGGACCCTGGAAAGACTTAAATAAGGAGCCACCACAGATATAGCACCTGGGGGCCGTGGCATCTTACACAATGGCCACTGTTGGTAATACAATGTTAAAGTTATGATGGCCTGTTTAGAGATAAACACACCACATTTGGCACAGAGGTAGATCTATCTACTCTGAAATGATTTAGATATCAAGCCACCACAGATTTTGCCCCTGGGGGCTGTGGCAAACATCTTTGAAAATGGCCACCAGCAGTACCGTTGTTTTACAATTTGACTTAAAGCATTTTCACACAAGTTTGTTTGCTATATTTCGAATGAGAGTTAGATTATTTGTTACATAGATTTATTAACACAGTTTCCAAAGAAGGGCAAAGAAGTATACAGAATTGTGTCGTCTGCGTAGAGATGGATCAGAGAATCACCAATATTTGCCAATATCACTTTTTTCCAATCTTCTTCCTTCCAATCTGTCCAGGGTCTGTGTTTTTTTGCCATCTTAATCTTTTATTTTTATTGGCCAGTTTGAGATATGGCTTTTTGGTAACTCTGCCTAGATGACGAGCATCCTGGAGTAGCCTTTTCACTGTTGACGTTGAGACTGGTGTTTTGTGGGTACTATTTAATGAAGCTGCCAGTTGAGGACTTGTGAGGCGTCTGTTTCTCAAACTAGACACTCTAATGTACTTGTCCTCTTGCTCAGTTGTGCACTGGGGCCTCCCACTCCTCTTTCTAATCTGGTTAGAGACAGTTTGTGCTGTTCTGTGAAGGGAGTAGTACACAGCGTTGTACGAGATCTTCAGTTTCTTGGCAATTTCTCGCATGGAATAGCCTTAATTTCTCAGAACAAGAATAGACTGATGAGTTTCAGAAGAAAGTGCTTTGATTCTGGCCATTTTCAGCCTGTAATCGAACCCACAAATGCTGATGCTCCAGATACTCAACTAGTCTAAAGAAGGACCGTTTTATTGATTCTTTAATCAGTACCAAAGTTTTCAGCTGCGCTAATATAATTACAAAAGGGTTTTCTAATGGTCAATTAGCCTTTTAAAATTATAAACTTGGATTAGCTAACACAACGTGCCATTGGAACACAGGAGTGATGGTTGCTGATAATGGGCCTACAATAGTCATTTACAACATTAACAATGTCTACACTGTATTTCTGATCATTTTGATGTTATTTTAATGGACAAAAAAAATTGCTTTTCTTTCAAAAACAAGGACATTTCAAAGTGACCCCAAACTTTTGAATGGCAGTATCTGTATAGTATTATTTCTGCATTTGCCTGTCTGCATTATTTGAAACATTCTGCAAATATTGAAGCATTGTATCAAAGAATGAGAATATTGATATTGCAACGTAGTAGCCAACGAGAGGGGGCGGCTTTCGCAAATTTTTCCCCGGGCCAGCTTGTCTGATATTGTGTGGCCTACCCAGCAGTCGCACTATCTGTGTCCTCATTATAGTTAAACAAACAGCCCTACACCCACGCTATAGATAGCCTAAATAACTTAGCAAAATGTAATGCCATATTGCCATCAAGACTGATCTGTTACAATATCACAATTTCATTCAGGAAAATGGATAAGCAAGATGATATAGATAGTGATTAGCCATGCAGGCAGGGAATTATGAAGATGTAGACCTACAGCAAGAAGTAAAAAAAGTTAGCCCAACTAAGTAATCATTAATGATTTGCATTATCTCATTTATCATTCTGTCACTGCATGACAACACACGTTTGTTAGTGTCTTTAAAGCCAAAAATAGGACATGTATTTTGGGATAATGCTCTAAATGGCAAGTTGTTCAATTGTGTTTATTTACATAGCAATCTATGAAACCAAAATTGCACTAGCCCACTGGTCCAATGAATGAAAATATAAATTGCAGCTATCACAACCTATATTTTTATAGAAATAAAATAGCTTTTGTTTTTTTAATTGTGTCCGAAAAGGAGGGGTCCCTCGCCTCTGAATTCCCAATTCAATTAACCCCTGGCAATCAGATTACAACAAGGCTTAAAAGGCATCGTTAAAATGCCCATATCAAATTCAAAGCAATCGGCGCACTGCCTAAACGGCTGACTGGCAAAGCAAACTGGCACTCTCTGCTTTCTAAAAGTGAGAGAAAAGGCGTGTGGGCTGGCAGCTGCTCTCCAAGTGATGCTCTGCATGGCCCTAAAGCCAGCCAATAAATACGCTAAACCACTTTTGCAATTTAATCGGGATTGCAATGATTTTAGTTTACATTACATTTTTGGTCTTGAGGTAGAACTGATGCCCCTGACTATAACCCAAGGAGAGGTGAAGTAATTTAGTATATTGCTGAAATCTATTTAATATTTTTTTTTAGCAGAGCCCTTAAGAGCTCATTTTACCTGCCAACCCCAGCTACTCCTGCCCCCCCCTGATAGATGGCCCTCCTGGAAGATGTTCACCATGTTCACCAGAATTAGTTCGAACAGAAGGACCCATCGTGGTGTATTGATATGAATGGGAATGGCTGTTCTAGTAATTCTATTTGTATGGTGTTCCCACCTTCTCTGCCAAGCCAAGCCTGGCCCCCTGATATATAGCCCTCCTAGAACACGTTCACTTTCACAACTGCCACGAGTAGCAGAGGAGGATGATACGTACTGTACTGTTTACTACCAGAGACTTAAAACTTAAATCTTAAAACCTGATCTGGCAGAAGGTGTCTTACTCAAGTTTCAGTCTCTCTCACTTCCTTCAGAATTCTGGGCATTATTTTTTGTTGCAACTGTTCAAACTAGTTGTTTGTCTTTTGAGTTCAAGTTCAGTCAATGCCATCTCCCCCTCTCCTACTTCTTCCTTGAAAACAATGAAAATCACTCTGTAACTATGGAACTGCTAGGGCCATAGCCCAATTTTCAGTGTGATACAACTACAGTGTCTCAATCATACACCATAAGTGAAAAACAACAATGAGGCACTTCCATTATGTGGTCTTCTTGTGGTTTCTACGCGTATTAAGTTATGAAATGTGTATGTAAGTCCAACTGTCGCCTGTGTTTTCCCCTCTCTATGGCCTTATTTGAGTTCATCCAGTTTAGCTCCCAGCAAAGAGCTGGAATAAGTTAACATTTTCAAGTTTATTTGTGTAATGAACACTATACATTCCAAAGTCTTAATCACCCGAGCTCTCATAATAAAAACACAATAAAAAAATGCCAAAATATACAAAAAAGCAACAATGAAATCGTAAAATCTGATAATACATATGGAAGTCCAGTAAAAAGAAAAACGCCTAGTGTGACACCTTGTCTGTTCTACCAGGATTGTCCCACTGTACCCTGCACCCACATTCTACTCCTCGCGGAGTGAAAGATGCAACCAAACTTTACGAGATGGTTTCTTTGACACAGATGAAGTCTAGTCATGGACTAAAAAGTATTAAACAAGGGAGATGTGTTGCGTAAGGCTGGTTTATGCATAATCAAGCCAGAATCTTATTGGCTGGCTATTATTGGAGAAAAAATAATAAAAGGAGTAAATCTTTCACTCGGGACCAGTCGAGAGAAAAGGCTGAGGTAGATTATTTCCGCTCCCCTCCAACCCCCTGGATAAAGACCTTTCTGAAAATCACTCTTTAATCATCCGCCGCTCAAGAGGAAAATGGGCAGAAAAAAGATTACCTCATCTTAGTTTGGATCTTGGAAATGTCACATTGTAAGATGGAGGCTTGGAGACCCAAGCAATGAAGTTGGGATTACACCCTGATTCTATTTTTATAAGGCTGTAGGATCTCCTCACACTTCACTTCATTTTAAATTAAACTCACTTAAAGTATTGCTTTTGGAAAAAGTTTCTTTAGACAAGACATAAATGCACAAATATATAAGATTAAATCATTATGTACAGTAATATTTGTATTGTATTATAAATTGGTTTTACAGTACAGTAATTTAAATACATTCTCCGGAACTTTGGCGACTACAAAATATTTTATTGGGCGTACTGTTGGACGTACTGCCTAATACTCTTACAATTAAAGGCTCTGTATGGGCTTTGTTTATTCAAATTGTTCCCTGTGGCTGTTTCATCAGACTTATACAGTGCATTCGGAAAGTATTCAGACCCATTGACTTAAAAAAAATATGTTATGTTACAATCTTATTCTAAAATGATCAATCTTATTATTATTCAATCTTATTCTTACAATCTTATTCTTATTCATCAATCTACACACAATACCGCATATTGACAAAGCGAAAACAGTTATACTTTTTTTTATGTATTAAAATAACAAAACAGATACTTTATTTACATAAGTTTTCAGACCCTTTGATATGAGACTCAGAGTTGAGCTTGCATCCTGTATTCATTGATCATCCTTGAGATGTTTCAACAACTTGATTGGAGTCCATCTGTGGTAAATTCAATTGATTGGACATGATTTGGACAGGCACACACCTGTTTACATAAGGTCCCACAGTTGACAGTGCATGTCAGAGCAAAAACCAAGTCATGAGATCAAAGGAATTGTCCGTAGAGCTCCGAGACAGGATTGTGTTGAGGCACTGACCTGGGGAAGGGTACCAAAACATTTCTGCAGCATTGAAGGTCCCCAAGAACACAGTGGCCTCCATCATTCTTAAATGGAAGAAGTTTGGAACCACCAAGACTCTTCGTAGAGCTGCCCGCATGTCCAAACTGAGAAATCAGGGGAGAAGGGTCTTGGTCAGAGAGGTGACAAAGAACTCGATGGCCACTCTGACAGAGTTCCTCTGTGGAGATGGGAGAACCTTCAAGACAGACAACCATCTCTACAGCACTCTACCAATCAGGCCTTTATGGTAGAGTGGCCAGACGGAAGCCACTCCTCACTAAAAGGCACATGAGAGCCTGCTTGGAGTTTTCCAAAAGACACCCAAAGGACTCTCAGACCATGATAAACAAGGTTCTCTGGTCTGATGAAGCCAAGATTGAACTCTTTGGCATCTGGAGGTAACCTGGCACCATCCCTACGGTGAAGCATGGGGGTTCCAGCACCATGCTGTGGGGATGTTTTTCAGCGGTAGGGACTCGGAGACTGGTCAGGATCAAGGGAAAGATGAACGGAGCAAAGTACAGAGAGATCCTTGATGAAAATCAGCATCTGAGTGCTCAGGACCTCAGACTGGGGCTATGGTTCACCTGCCAACAAGATAACGACCCTAAGCACACAGCCAAGACAACGCATGAGAGGCTTCGGGACAAGTCTCTGAATGTCCTTGACTGGCCCTGCCAGAGCCCCGACTTGAATCTAATCAAACATATCTGGAGAGACTTGAAAATAGCTGAGCAGTGACGCTCCCCTTCCAACGTGACAGAGTTTCAGAGGATGTGCAGAGAATAATGGGAGAAACACCCAAAATACAGGGGTGCCAAGCTTGTAGCTTCAGACCCAAAAAGACTTGAGGCTGTAATCACCGCCAAATGTGCTCCAACAAAGTACTGAGTAAAGGGTCTGAGTACTTATTTCATTTTTTACCTCTTTTTGCTTCATCATTATGGGGTGTTGTGTGTAGATTGATGAGGGGAAGAAATGATTAATCCATTTTATAATAAGGCTGTAACGTAACAAAATGTGGAAAAAGTCAAGCGGTCTGAATACTTTCCGAATGCGCTGTTTGTAAACTATGTAAAACATCCTCTTATACAGCAAGCGTCTGAGTGAGTCACTTGTCAAACTAACCTTTGTTGACACCAAGCTCCACCCACTCCAGGAAATGTCAAACTCAGAACTCCTCTGTCACTCAGTGACAACATGCATAACAGAGCCTGCTTTGAAAGGCCTGTCATCCGTGAAAGTCACATAAATGTGCTGTTGACAGGAGCTGCTCACATGAGTCATGCGTCAAACAATAGGAGTAGGTCCTAACTAAGCATACAGCATCGATTTAAATATGTTTGGGAACTGTTGATTTCCCTACTGACATGCAGTTTCTATGCTTGGAAATCTTTTATAGGTCTAATGGTAACACCATTACATGTTAGTTGAGTGTAACATTCTGGAAAGATGCAATTCTGATGCTGTTCAACTCAATGTGGACATGACTTGTTTATTTTCTCACTCTTTTGCAATATGAAATAAAATGTGTCCCCTTCTCTTTTGTAGCTTTAATTATGGTAAAGTGATTTTCCCAATATCTTACAGGCCTGGGCAATTCTAGTCCTCGGGGGCCTGATTGGTGTCAAACTTTTCCCCCATCACATATGATTTAAACTAATTGCATTCCAAACTGAAGGTCATGATTAGTTGACTATTGGAGTCAGGTGTGCTAGCTGGGGCTGGGGCAAAAGTGTGACACCAATCAAGCCCCCGAGGACTGGAGTTGCCCAGGCCTGCGGGTACAGTAATGTACTGCTAGGTTCGAATGGATGCCTTTGTGTTACAGTGTCTATTCTGTGTAAAGCACTTGCACCTACATCCATCTGTTTTTGTTGTTCGGTGATGTTGTTCTACACTAAAAGCAATCCCTTGATGTTTTGCCTGATGTCGTGTTCTGTATTTACATTGCAGTCTTCCTAGTTCTGTACGGTGTTTGTTCTTGTCTGAACCATGTTCAACCAAATCATCAAACTAAACAACTAACTGACAGAACATCTGCATAAAATCTGCATCATAATGACTAGCCCTGGTTCTGTCATCTGCCTTGTGAGCAAGTACACTCTTTAATTAGATTTCTTTTTTACCCCTTTTTCTCCTCAATTTTGTGGTATCCACTTGGCAGTTACAGTCTTGTCCCATCTCTGCAAGCCACACTGCTTCTGCTTCAATGTCCACTTAACCTGGAAGCCAGCCACACCAATGTGTCGGAGGAAACACCGTACACCTGGTGACCGTGTCAACGTGCATTACGCCCGGCCCGCCACAGGAGTCGCTACTGCGCGATTGGACAAGAACATCCAAACATCCTCCCCTAACCTGATGCCGCCCATGGGTCTCCCGGTCATCGGCAGGATGCGACAGAGCCTGGACTCGAACCAGGATCTCTAGTGGTAGAGCTAGCACTGTAATGCAGTGCCTTAGACCACTGCGGCACTCGGAGGCCCCCAACTAGTACACTTTTGCACTCTAATTGTTGAAAGTACACGCAGATGTGTCTTACTAGCCTGTCATGGGCCTGTATGTAGGATCAGGCCCCCTGTGTCCAAATAATCCTATTCATTGTGATCTAACTTCATGAATACGGGCCCTTGTCTAGTTGTCATTTTGTCATGAAATGATGAGCTTGAAGAAGGGTCAGGTTCCCCACAAAACAAAAGTCTTCTAAACTAAAGCAGCCCTCAGTCTCCCCCTTTTCATTAGAAATGATGTCATGGTCATTTTAAACTGCATTCTCAGACAGTCAGTTCAGTGTCCCCCCAATGTGCTTTTCCGGACGGGGTAATCCCTCAATGCCCACAAGAGCACTCACATGCACACACGGCACCAAGGGGCCAAGCATGGGGGGCTATCTGCACATCTGAGATTGTCTTTTTGTTCACAAATTAACACAGGGGCTTTGTTGGCGCTGCCTGGAGTATTTTGTATGAGCAGACACATAATCCTCCCTCTACATGAGGGCAGCGCAGGGTAACACTTGGTCCAGCGTAACTGAGTACAGCCCTGACATTAAAACTAGTACACCAACTGGCTGTAGCATGGCTCTTCAACTACTGGAGTGACAGCGTTCGTGATTAAAAGTGAAAATGTCAGGTGCCCTGCTGCTATGCTCCTCTATACTCCTCTGTCTATTTGAGTCTCCGAGACACAGTCGCGGTGACAAAGTACATCATTGTGACTTACAGTACAGTACATTAGGGAATTAAGCTAATCTGTTGTGCAGCAGAATGCCACTTGTAGAGGAGTGTGGGCTGTCGTCTTATTCCCTACCAAATGTATTTTAAGACTAATGCTGTGATGAGTTGTGTCAACTCACAAAATAAAGAATTATTGGAGAAGACTCAAGGAGACAAAAACAAGAAGTGGAAGAATGGAAGAATTGTGAAGTTAACCATGTGGGGTGTGCTTGTTGACATTCTGAGTAAGCCAGTCAGGAAGAATGTTGTGACAGGGGAGCTATGCACCAAGCCACACAAGAAAGCAATATTGGAGAAGACAGAAATACTAAATCAGAACTAGGGAAGAATTGTAAAGTTAGCTATGTGGGGTGTACTTGTTGACATCCTGAATAATAATCTGACTATGCCAGAACAGTGTTGTGACAGAGGAGTGATACACCAACCCACACAGTGAAGTGTTGATGGAAAGAGGCCACAAACAGAGCTAGGGAAACCATGTGAAGCCATGTGGGGTGTACTTGCTGACAACCACAGCAGAGCAGCGGAGAAAGCAATATTGGAGAAGACCAAAATAAGACTTGGAAGAACTGTGAAGTTAGCCATGTGGGGTTCCTTGTTGACAACCATAGCAGAGCTTCGTGATGGAGGAAAGATGGAAGGAATTGGTGGTCACCCCTGTGTGTGGGCATTGTAGCACTGGGGCATAAAGCGCCACTCAAATTTACCCAGAAGCCGTATGAAGGCAAGTGCCGAAAGCCCAAAACGTGTTGATTTCAACAATAAATAGTCATTTTTTAAGATTCCCCATGTCCAACCAAGAGTTGTATTTTTCATCATCATGATAATAAAAAATCACTCACCATGAAGAACCTCTGTCCTGTCCTCAAAAAGCACAGAGTCAGCCTCAGCTAGGCTAATCCTCTCTACCCATGATTAATCATTAACACAGCCCATGTACTGCTTAACCCCTGCCTAACACAGTCCCACCACATTATCAACAACCCAGCTCTGTACCCCACCAGCCTGACAGCCATCTCTATAGAGTTCATCATGGTCCCCCTTTGTGAGCACAAATTCATTTTCTAAATATTGAAGTTGAAGTAATAGTTTCTCCATTTCCAAATACACAGAGCGTACAAAACAGTAGGAACACCTTCCTAATATTGAGTTGCACCACCTTTTGCACTCAGAACAGCCTCAATGTGTCAGTATATGGACTCTGCAAGGTGTTGAAAGCATTCCAAAGGGATACTGACCCATGTTGACTCCAATGGCTGGATGTCCTTTCGGTGGTGGACCATTCATGATTACACACGGGAAACTGTTGCGCGTGAACAACCTAATGGATTTCACAAGTGACATCAATAAGGGATCATAGATTTCACCTGGATTGACCTGGTCAGTCTATGTCATGGAAAAAGCAGGTGCTCGTAATGTTTTGCATACTCAGTGTATACCTGGCTATTACAACAGATCAAAGATTCTTTCCAAATTCGTAGTTACTGCACTTTTCCTTTGTAGGGCAGAATAATGCTCATATTAAATCAATCAATGATCATCATGAAGCAACACTTGTGTCTCCCAATCTTCATAATACGTTCACTTAACAACTGTGACGGGCAGTGTATAAGGGAGACAGTATGCAACTTTGCATCGGTTGCACTTAAAAATGTGCTGCTACTCACAAAACATTTCAGATATATAATTGAAGTTGAAAGTTTACATACACTTAGGTTGGAGTCATTAAAACAAGTTTTTCAACCACTCCACAAATTTCTTGTCAACAAACTATCATTTTGGCAAGTCGGTTAGGACATCTACTTTGTGCATGACACAAGTAATTTTTACAACAATTGTTTACAGACAATTATTTCACTTATAATTCACTGTATTACAATTCCAGTGGGTCAAAAGTTAACATACACTAAGTTGACTGTGCCTTTAAACAGCTTGGAAAATTCCAGAAAATGATGTCATGGCTTTAGAAGCGTCTGATAGGCTAATTGACATCATTTGAATAAATTGGAGGTGTATCTGTGGATGTATTTCAAGGCCTACCTTCAAACTCAGTGCCTCTTTGCTTGGCATCATGGGAAAATCAAAAGAAATCAGCCAAGATCTCAGAAAAAAATTGTAGATCTCCACAAGTCTGGTTTATCGCCTGAAGGTACCACGTTCATCTGTACAAACAATAGTATGCAAGTATAAACACCATGTCTCCTAGAGATGAACGTACTTTGGTGCGAAAGGTGCAAATCAATTCCAGAACAACAGCAAAGAACCTTGTGAAGATCCTGGAGGAAACAGGTACAAAAGTATCTATATCCACAGTAAAAATAGTCCTATATTGAAATAACCCAAAAGGCCACTGGAGCAGAAGAAGCCACTGCTCCAAAACCGCCATAAAAAAGCCAGACTATGGTTTGCAACTGCACATGGGGACAAAGATCGTACTTTTTGGAGAAATGTCCTCTGGTCTGATGAAACAAAAATAAAACTGTTTGGCCATATTGATCATAGTTATGTTTGGTGGAGAAAGGGGGAAGCTTGCAAGCCGAAGAACACCATCCCAACCGCGAAGCACAGGTTGGCAGCATCATGTTATGGGGGTGCTTTGCTGCAAGAGGGACTGGTGCACTTCACAAAATAGATGGCATCATGAGGAGGAAAATGATGTGGATATATTGAAGCAACATCTCAAGACATCATTCAGGAAGTTAAAGCTTGGTCGCAAATGGGTCTTCCAAATGGACAATGACCCCAAGCATACTTCCAAAGTTGTGGCAAAATGGCTTAAAGACAACAAAGTCAAGGTATTGGAGTGGCCATCACAAAACCCTGACCTCAATCCCATAGAACATTTGTGGGCAGAACTGAAAAAGCGTGTGCGAGCAAGGAGGCCTACAACCTGACTCAGTTACACCAGCTCTCAGGAGGAATGGGCCAAAATACACCCAACTTATTGTAGGAAGCTTGTAGAAGGCTACCCAAAATGTTTGACCCAAGTTAAACAATTTAAAGGTATTGCTACCAAATACTAATTGAGTGTATGTAAACTTCTGACCTACTGGGAATGTGATGAAATAGAAGCTGAAATAAATAATTTCTACTATTATTCTGACATTTCACATTCTTAAAATAAAGTGGTGATCCTAACTGACCTGAGACAGGGAATTTTTACTACTATTAAATGTCAGGAATTGTGAAAAGCAGAGTTTAAATGTATTTCACTAAGGTATACGTAAACTTCTGACTTCAATTGTAAATTCAACTGGTTTCTTAGTGGAAGACACACAAAGGATGCAGTTTCAACTCTGCTACACTGTCAGCAATTACACAGCTATTTTATTAATAGCATAAATGAGAAGTATAGTAAACTAACAAATTAATATGGCAGATACTGCTCTTTGCTTTGGTATTACCCTGCAATTTATAACATATCATGTCATGGAAGAAGTCCGTAACTTCCGTTTATGGGTCAAAGGTCATGTCAGAGGTCAGGGTCAACATGAATAAAACATTTACTCATAGTAAGGCAACAGATCATTACATCTCCAATGATCTCCCTTTAATTAATTTGGCTGGACAATTAAAAAACTTTGAAGACATTTTTATCAGTTCCACGCTATGAGCAGTTGCTGCCTTTTTGCCTGGGAGGGCAGTATTCAGCACAAGTAGATCTGGGGCTAGTCTACTACATTATAACCCTCCCAGTATTGTATGTTGGTGTAAACCTCCCCCTCGCCTCTGTCTTTACCTACCTACCTGTTGTCCTATCTACCTCTGTTCTGTTGAGCAAAAGCATGCAGACTTACTACTCAAATCTGAGTTTGATATTAAAAGGGTCACTGAAGGGACATTCATGGATAAATGGAGGGATGCAATTGGTGGATTGAGGGAGGGAACAAAGGGTGGATGTGTTGAGGGAGGGAGGAGTGAATGTATTGGGTGGTAGTAAATGTGCGGGTATGGATTAGGCTACTGTATGGCTGAATTGAGTTAGAATGAGGAGGTGTTTTAGACTGCCCCACAGTGCAGTTGGAACCAGAGATTCTGACTGTCCTTTTTCACTGACCTGAAACCCAAGATATCCAAGAGATTCATTGTTGTTTTTTTACTTCAGTATTTTTGTTCAACTCTCTTTTCATGGTGTCATTCCTTGTAGATCACAACATTGTACCATAGATACAGATTGTAGAAAAGGACAGAACATCTCTATGGGACAAAAAACGTGCTTTTATTTTACTGCAAGGAGTCCCATCTACCCTAAGGGTATATAATAACATGGCCGTTTAACCTTTAAACTTTACTTTTAAAACTTTCCAGCAAGACCCACTTTTTTATCAGTCAAATTGACCTCACTTAACACATCTACACTGTGCCTGGGGAGTCAGTCTACAGCAGTTGAAAGCCTCAGTCCTCAGCTATAATAAGCTCAACATGGCCAATTACTCTGTCCATGTCACTGCACATACATTTCCCTGTCTTGTCTCTCTAACAACTTTAAATGGGCTGTAGAAGTCTGGCTGACAAATTGAGCTCCAGCAGTTTATGCAGCAGTGATGTAGGCCAAGAATGAGTGACTCTGAGAGGCTTCGAGAAAGTTTTGCTCAGAAGTATGTTATGTAGATCAAACATGCCTCTAATATGTAGAATACGGAATTATGTGAGCTCATCTGTGCCCTTTTCCTACCACTTTTATTTTCTGTTGTGTAGGTCCAGCCCCCAAGCGCCGGCGAATGAGAAGGAGTGCCCAATGAGCACCATGAGTAGTGAGGCCTCCAACTACACAGGCGGCTCAGACTACGCTACTCACCCCAGTAGCCCCGCAGCAAGAGTGAGTTATAGTGATTACTCTCACACACGCACGCTCACGCACACTCACACATACACACACATGAAGGGACAAACTATAATGATCTAGACTCTAGAGTAACTTTACATCAATGTGAGTGTACTCATTTTCAGCCCTCAAGATCCTCTAAAAAAATTCACAACTTTGGGAAGAGATCTAACTCGATAAGAAGGAACCCCAATGCAGCAGAAATCAAGAGTAACTGGCTTTACAAACAGGTGAGTGTGTGTGTTGATGGCTTTGTATAGCAGTATACAGTAGTCACTACAGTGAATCAGTCTATGAGTCAGGGAGACAGGGGGTGTTTCTAAAAATGCATACTACCATGCTCCGATCACGCAAATTTGAGCATGGGAGGGTTGGAGTATCCAAATCAAAGTATACGAAAAGGAGCATGCAAGGCATAATTTTTATTTTTTTATGTAAAAATGGAGCAACATTTATTCAAATCAACCATTATTTGAGCTGAAGCGAAAGAAAATACATTCCGACTTTGGAATGAAATGTTGCCTATTCACATCTCATATGTTGCCTGACTACAATATTTTATCTTGATACGTTAATAAATCTTGCATAATATTTGTTTTTGGTCATTTTTGTCTGTTTAACTAGCTGGCTAGCTAGATTATTATGATTCACATACTTAGCTGATAATTATGAAGTAAAACTTTTGCTTTGTGTTTATCTTGTTTCATCTGTTGTTGTCCTCGCTGGGAGAAGGATAAGTGAATGGGGAGGTGAAGTGTAAGGTAATACAGTAGTGCAAGTGCTTCTCTAATGTAATGTTTTATGCATTCTCCACACTCTCATCCTCACAAGAACATACTCAAAAGAATGTCGTCGGAGAATGCACTAGGAACATGAGAGTGTGGAGCACGGTAGTATGCATATTGAGAAACACCCAGTCTTGACATGTACTTTTTGAAATTATATAATCATTTTTTTTTATTTTATGAAAGTTGGTACAACTGACCTCAACCTACACTATATATACAAAAGTATGTGGACACCTCTTCAAATTAGTGGATTCGGCTATTTCAGCCAAACCTGTGCCTGGCAGGTGTATAAAATCGAGCACACCACCATGCAATCTCCATAGACAAACACTGGCCTAACTGAAGTGCTCAGTGACTTTCAACGTTGCACCATCATAGGATGCCACCTTTCCAACAAGTCAGTTTGTAAAATTTCTGCCCTGCTAGAGCTTCCCCAGTCAATTGTAAGTGCTGTTATTGTGAAGTGGAAACGTACGGAGCAACAACGGCTTAGCCGCGAAGTGATAGGCCACACAAGCTCACAGAACGGGATCGCCGAGTTTTGAAGCACGTAGGGTATAACAATCGTCTGTCCTCGGTTGCAACACTCACTACCGTGTTCCAAACTGCCTCTGGAAGCTATAACTGTTAGTTGGGAGCTTCATGAAATGGGTCTCGATGGTCCAGCAACCGCACACAAGCTTAAGATCACCATGCTCAATTCCAAGCATCAGCTGGTGTGGTATAAAGCTCGCTGCCATAGGACTCTGGAGCAGTGGAAACCCGTTTTCTGGAGTGATCGTCCGCAGTCCAATGGACGAATCTGGGTTTAGCGGATGGCAGCAGAACGCTACCTGCCCCAATGCATAGTGCCAACTGTAAAGTTCAGTGGAGGAGGAATAATGGTCTGTGAACGTTTTTCATGTTTTTTTGTTGCCCTTTTTCTCCCTAGTTTTGTGATATCCAATTGGTAGTTACAGTCTTGTCCCATTGCTGCAACTCCTGTACGGACTTGTGAGAGGCGAAGGTCGAGACCCATGCGTCCTCCGTAACAGGACCCTGCCAAGCCGCACTGCTTCTTGACACACTGCTCGCTTAACCTGGAAGCCAGCCACACCAACGTGTCGGAGGAAACACCGTACAACTGGCGACCGTGTCAGCGTGGATGCTCCCAGCCCGCCACTGGAGTCGCTACTGCGCGATGGGACAAGAACATCCAAAACCTCCCCTAACTGCTGGGCCAATTGTGCGTCTCTTCATGTGTCTCCCGGCCACGGCCGGCTGCAACACAGCCCAGGATCGAACCCAGATCTGTAGTGACGCCTCAAGCAGTGCAGTGCCTTAGACCGTTGCTCGGGAGGACTTATGAAGAGAAATCTTAATGCTACAGCATACAATGACATTCTAGACAATTCTGTACTTCCAACTTTGTGGCAACAGTTTGGGGAAGGCCCTTTACGGTTTCAGCATGACAATGCCCCCGTGCACAAAGCGAGGTCCATACAGAAATGGTTTGTTGAGATCGGTATGGAAGAACTTGACTGACCTGCACAGAACCCTGACCTCAACCCCATTGAACATCTTTGGGATGAATTGGAACGCTGACTGCGAGACAGGCCTAATCGCCCAACATCAGTGCCCGACCTCACTAATGCTCTTGTGGTTGAATGGAAACAAGTCTCCCCAGCAATGTGCCAACATCTAGTGGAAAGCCTTCCCAGAAGAGTGGAGGCTGTTATAGCAGCAAAGGGGAGACCAACTCCATGTGAATGCCCATAATTTTGGAATGAGATGTTCGACGAGCAGGTGTCCACATACTTTTGGTAATGTAGTGTACCTCAAATCTTTACTCTACAGCACAACAGATACACGTTTTCAAGTTCTCTCCTTTTGTGCCATTCCCTTCTCTTCTATGAATAATGTAGATGGACTTACATTCCCTCCCTGTGCTGTCAGAGTTTGATCAACAGTCTTAAGACGGGCAGCACAATGGAATCTTTCCATTTTCCTTCAGGATCTTGTCCATCCTCTAGCCTTTCTGCTCTGCTCTGCCAGTCAAACAGACTGTGTGTGTGTGTGTGTGTGTGTGTGTGTGCCAGTCAAACAAGCAATGCAAAGCAGTATTTAAATACCAGTTTCCTTAATCACAGTTCCATGGTTACATACACCAAGGCCAGTACTCATAAAGCATCTCAGAGTAGGAGTGCTGATCTAGAATGAGGTTCACACTGCCCATTTCATTGTATTCATTATTATTCAAAAAGCATAACTGATCCAAGATCAGCACTCCTCTGAGATGAGCTATTTGTGAATAGGGGCCCCAGGTTGAAGAGTGGTGAGCCTAAGTGAGACGGGTAGCCAGAGGGGTCCTTCTTATTATTTTATACTCGGCCACAAAGTAGGGACTCCTCATTTAGTTTAGATTACAACAGTGCACAGTTGTGTAAACACAAGACCCAGGGCTTTCACTCCATACAGCTGGCAGCTGATGTTTAGAAGGGGACCCCGTTTGAGCTGATGGTGTGTGGGCATGCACATGGAAGTGTGTGTGTGCAAGTTTGTTAATGTTTTTTCTTCGAGGGGACTTCATTCAGGGTGATCGTAGTAGTTCAAGTTCAGAGGGAGAGAGGTGGATTTACACTTCTCTTCTGGTTCCCTTCATTCAAACATGCAATCTATTGAAGTTCTGTTCTCTGCTGAAAAGGGCTGCAGCACTACTTCAATTGATCCAGGCTGAGCACCACATAATGTCACACTGATTCATTGTGAAGGCCTAACACGTGTCCCAAATGGTACCCTATTCCCTACATAGTGTAATACTTTTGACCAGAGCCCGGCCCATAGGGCACTGGTCTAAAGTACTGCACTATGTAGGGAATAGGGTGCCATTTGAGATGCATTCCTCATTTTTCTCTTCCCGCCCAGCCCAAGCTCTATTTACTAGCCATGTGTGTGATCTATCTGACAAACATGACGGTTTGAGAATTGAATGGTACCTCATCCATAAACGCAAAGCACAGGCATTACATTCAGGAATAGAATCATAGGGGAGCCGGGATTGTGGTGGATTCTATTATTGGAACAAAGACATTTCAATACATCTCAATACTGCCATAGAAAGAAAATGCCACATGTTCAAATGCATATACCACCCGGAATGTTTGTATAGGTCTGATCTTCAAATGTGCTGGGAGCATATGTCTGATATGTATTGTAGTGTAATGCCACCAGAACCAGCCAACCACACACCAGGCAAGTTTACAGATGGATAAACATTGGTGGCCTGAGGATTTTCCACTAAATGGTAATGAGAGTGAGTTAAAATCACTCTGGGTCCGTGTTGGTTACAGACTCGAGTCCTAGATTGTAGTTCTGGAATCCTAGATTAATTTAAGGAGTTTAGAGTTTAAAAAAGAAGGAGAACATCTCTTACTTTTCCAATAAACAGAACCGAACCAAGGCAGTTTTGCCCTCTCTTTCAACCCCCTACCTCACCCCCTCCTGTTACAAACAGTAGCCTGAAAAGCCCTTTGAACACAGCATCCAGTGATACCGGAGAAGGACTGCAGTGGAGAGGCTTTATTATTCAAATCCAACACAGAACTCAGAACTATGTGTGTGTGTGTGCGTACCTTTATTTTAATACAGAACATTAACCCCTGTCTTAGGGTAAGGTTGTTTTTCTTTTTTTATCCCATCTGGAGTATACAACAGACTTTTTTTGAACTTCTTTGTTTAGTACTAGTAACCACATTCTACGTCTGAACAGAACACCAGAAGACTGTCTGATGATCCTTCTTTCCAGCTCTTAGAACAAGTGACTCAGCAGAAATACATCGTAACAATTAAGTTATTCTCTTTTTGTACTCGTTGGGTTAAATAACCAGAAACAATACATTTATTGTCTACAGAAGATGGGCTAGTTTCTCAAACCTCTCCTTGGGGATCCAAAGCCATTGCATGTATTCAACTGCTACATTTTCAAGTCTTTGACTAGTTGTAAGGTGAGCTGAAGAGACTTATTTTGGTCTGACTGTTTCTGTGTTCCTCTGTTGTGTTTCAGGACAGCACGGGGATGAAGCTATGGAAGAAGAGGTGGTTTGTGCTGTCAGATATGTGCCTGTACTACTACAGAGGTGAGTCCACCATGAAGAACACCTATATTATTTTTCTAAACAGTAAGCATAAATGTATCATAACAGATACTAGCCTCATCCTTGATTCTATTGCCTATATCTGCAAATGTGTGGTACATAAATGCCATTTTGATGTTCATGGTGTCTTGAATATCTTGCTGTAACTGGTCAGAAGTAAACATTTATTTATTTTATTTAACCCTTATTTAACCAGGAAGGGCTCATTGAGATTTGAAATACATTTTTCAAGAGTGTCCTGGCCAAGATAGGCAGCACCAAGTCATTGCACAATTACAGACAGACATGAAAAACTACAGGTAATCTAGTAAAAAAACAGAATTCACAAGAGTATAACAAAATCATAAAACAGCTAATTAAAAACATTGACAAGTCAGGGAATCAGCATCAAAATCCTTCATCAATGATTTAAAAACACCAATCGGGACAAGTTCTTCCAGTTTAAAAGTATTTTATAAGGCGCTCCAAGCCGATGGCGCAGAGTACACAACAACCTTTTTACCAAATTCAGTTCGGACATTTGGAACAATTAGCAGGATAAAGTCCTAGGAACAAAAAGAATAAAGAATAAAAATGGCCAAATAAAATTGTAGTAAACCCCAAATGACTTTGTAAACCAGTGACTGAGCCTACAATTGACTAGAGAAGGCCAGCCAACCCTTGTATATAAAGTTCAGTGGTGCGTAAGGATTTTGCAATTTAAAGTAAATCTCAACGCTTCATGGTAAAGGGTGTCAATTGATCCCAAACACTGAACGGAAGCATTCATATATAAAATATCCCCATAGTCTAGTAAAGGCATAAATGTAGCTGATACTTGGCTCCTTCTGGCTTCAAAAGAAAAACAGGCCTTACTCTTAAAATAAAATCTCAACTTCAGCTTCAATTTTTTGTAAGTTGTTGAATATGCAATTTAAAAGAGAGGCAGTCATCAATTAAAATTCTAAGATATTTATATGAGGTTACTGTCTCAATCTCATTGCCCTGACAGGTAGTACTAGGTGAAATGTTTAGAGGTCTATTTCTTGCTTTAGAAAACACCATTAGTTTAGTTTTGTCAGATTGAGGATCAGCTTCAATTGACACAAGGTGTGTTGAACAGTATAAAAAGCAGTTTGCATGTTCTGGAAAGCTTTTGTGAGAGACGAGGCGCAACAATAAATAACAGTATCATCAGCATAGAAGTGAAGTTGCGCATTTTGGACATTTTTGTCTAACTTATTTATAAAAATACTGAATTAGAGGGGACCAAGTACAGAGCCCTGGGGCACACCATTACAGACAGACAATTTAACATACATGAGCCCATCAAATTGAGTGCACTGAGTTCTATCATACAGATTGTTAGCAAACCATGCAGCTGCATGCTCCGATAGACCTACAGTTCGCTCGACAATCTCTGCCTCAGTATAGCATGATCAACTGCATCAAAACCCTTAGAGAGATCAATAAAAAGTGAGACACAGTGCTGTTTTTCGTCAAGGGCTTCAGTGATATTATTTAAAACCTTCATGGCTGCTGTAATTGTGCTATGCTTCTTCCTGAAGCCTGATTGGGACATCGAGTTAGTATGTAAAACTATTTTAGCTGTTTCAAGTATTTTTGCCAGGGGTGACAGCTTTGAGATTGGCCTATAATTATTTAAAAGAGTTGGATCTCCCCCTTTTAAAATTGGTAGGACAAATGCTGATTTCCAGATCTTTGGATCATTTCATTACATTCCAGGGTTAAATTGAACAGATATGGTTCAACTATGAAATCAGCTGCCAGTTTTAAAAAGCAGGGATCAAGAAGATCAGGACCTGCAGTCTTTCTCTGATCTAAGGATTTCGGGGCTTTATGTACCTCCTGCACTGAGAATGGAAAAAAGCTCAAGTTTGACCAGCTCTCACCGGTTTATCCACACAGGGTTGGACAGAGACAGAGGCTACTGAATCAAACAGCCTACCAGATGATACAAAGTGCTTATTGAAACAATTCAGCATTTCAGTTTTGTCATATACAGCAAAAGAGTCTTTCAATACATATGACGGTAATTCATTAACATTACTGTTACCAGACATAAACGTAAGGCCTTCCAAAACTGTCTATGGGCCTTTCAGGTAATCAGTGGTAACAGACATAAGATATTCAGACTTGGCCTTCCTGAGAAGAAAAGAACACTTGTTTCGTAGCTGCCTAAAAAGAAACCAATAAACATCAGAACATAATTTCCTTGCTTAAGCCCAGGCTAGATTACGTTTGTGAATAATACAAGACAGCTCAGAAGAAAACCATGGATTATCCGCCCTTTAACTCTGAACCTGTGGAATGGAGCATGTTTGTTTACTATTTGGAAAAAGACGTCATGAAAGAATTTCCAGGCAGCTTCCACATCAGAAATAAGCTCAATCTTGCTCCAGTCAAAATAAAAGAAATCATGAAAGAAAGCCTGCTCATTAAAACTCTTCAAATTTCTCTTACGAATAAAGCGTGTGTTTGTCTTAGGAACCTTAGTATTTCTAACAGCAACAACAGCACAATGGTCACTTAAATCATTACAAAAAACACCAACCGCAGAATATTTGTGGAACATTTGTCAATATCAAATCAATCAGGGTAGATTTCTCTGGACATTTGAGATTTGGGCTGGTGGGTGAGTTAATCAACTGGGTAAGATTCATAGAATTACAAAACATTTTAAAATCATCAGACACCGGCTTTAACCAACACCAGTTGAGATCACCATTCAAGATAATTTCACTGTAAAGAAGTTAGACATAAGGTGCATCAGAGAAGAAAATGCATCACCGAGAGCAGAGGAGGGTCTATAACAGCCAATCACAGTTATAGAGAGACCCTTTGAAACCTCAAGATTCAAAGCAAGAAATTCCAACTGTTTACACTTACAAGGAATTGAGTCTTTACATATATAGTCACACCCCCATCTTTCTTAACTCAATCAGTGAGATACACATTGTAACCATGTATACAAATATCCTTATCAAGAACAGACTTGCTGAGACAGGTTTCATAAAACACCATTATATCAGCATCAAAGCCCAAATCCTAACCCCATAAGTAAGCATTTCTACACCTGTTGTATTCGGCGCACGTGACAAATAAACTTTGATTTGATTTGATCAATTTTTGACAACAGGCTGCGTACATTTAAATTAAAAATACTGAAACCAGATGTAGATTTAAAATCAGAGGGGGTTTGGAGACATATCAGGGACAGGGTTAGGTTGCACGTTACCTCATATCAACAACAGAAGAATAACTAGGCACCTTTGTTTAATAACCTGGAAGACAACAAGGCCTATGGCCACATTGAGCATGACCTTCTCTGCTGAGTGGCTTCACTGGTGTGCGGTTCTGTGGTTGTGATTCAGTTTTTTTTAGCCATGTCCCTGTGTTTATACCAGATCTATTTAACGCACGCACACACTCACGCAAGGGGTTGGGTAGATTACTTTCTAAATGTAATCCGTTAAAGTTACTAGTTACCTGTCCAAAATTGTAGTCAGTAACGTAGTCAATCAACATGCCGAAACAAAATGAACAATGCAACACTTAGTATGCAAAACGAACTATGCAAGAGATGTTGTGGTAGGCAGAACACATCAGAGTAGGATTCTATTGCGCTGACACACCGTACTCTATACAGACCGGTGCAGCATAACCAATCAGAGTTGCAGTAGGCCGATATGCAAATAGACCATTGCCATATATGGATCTGGGCCATTTACTTTGAACTGGAAAACGAATGGGTTAAAGAGAGGTCAATTGTTTTAGTCTCAAGGAAAGGGTGCCATTGAGAGGAGTGATTACTGGGGTAAGGGTAAATGTGAAAGTTGACCAACTGAAGGGGAAGATTCCCGGTGTTTGTGATGCTCGTCATTTGGTGCGACGCAGACAGGGTGGAGTGAGTGTTGAAACAGAAGAGTCGTTGTCTGTCCTTTTGAGGTTTGATGTTGAGTCTTTGCCCGACAAAGTGATGTTAGTACAAGTTATAAGTTATCCCGTACAAGCTTTTGTGCCGAATACATGATGTTGTTACAGTTGTCAAGCTTATGGGCATTGGGGTGCTTGATTGAGGTGCTTCTCTCCATGGGCTGATATTTCTTCTGAGCAGCAGTCCCTGGCAGCTGCGGAGAGGTATTTGGGTGTGCGAGACATGACGTCAGAAAATGCCTTTGTTTGTCTACAAGTTTTCAAACCGCCGCTTTACCCATGTGTGTTCTGGCTCAGGCCCAACCCATCGGTTTCTGGACCAACGTCACCAATCATAAAAGTAAAGATAACTTAATAGAAATTAACTCAAGTAAAAGTGAAAGTCACCCAGTAAAATAATACTTCAGTTAAAGTCAAAGTATTTGGTTTTAAATATACTTAAGTATCAAAGGTAAATGTAATTGCTAAAATATAAGTATGAATAATAAAAAATTCCTTATATTCAGCAAACCAGATGGCACAATTTTCTTGTTTTTTATTTATTTTACGGATAGCCAGGGGCACGCTCCAACACACGCTTAGTGAGTCCACCAGATCAGAGGCAGTAGGGAAGTCCTCTTGATAGGTGTGTGAATTGGACCATTTTCTGTCCTGCTAAGTATTCAAAATGTAAAGAGTACTTTTGGGTGTCAGGGAAAAAGTATGGAGTAAAAAGTAAATTATTTTCTTCAGGAACTTCTTTCTTCAGGAACTTCAGTGAACTAAAAGTAAAAGTTGTCAAAGATATAAATAATAAAGTAAAGATACCCCCCAAAACAACATAAGTAGTACTTTTAAGTATTTTTACTTAAGTACTTTAAGTGGCCAAAGAGCTCTATTTTCATGTCATACAACAAATGTCAACTCCTGGACTTTGCTAAACGGCATTGGCACTTGGATTGAAACTGGTGCTTTGGTCAGACGACCACATAAAGCTATTTCATTGCTAGCTTGGGGGCAGCAGTGAGTGGTAGAGTAGAGAGAGACGAAAACAGTTATATTACAAACCAGTGATTCCACAGGAAAATGGTAAGTGATACATTAAACACACAGAGCCCTTTAAACAGCAGGTATAGCTTACATATAGTATGGCTGTGTCTGAAATGCCACCCTATATGGTGAAATTTGGGATGCAGCCATAGTCTAGGTCAGGGATGGGCATCTCCAGTCCTCCGGGGACGGATTGGTGTCACACTTTTCCCCCAGTTAGTGTGAAATCTCATTTACTGCACTTTACTGCCATATGGAGAGGAGGAAGGGAGGGAGAGTGAGAGAGAGTCTGGGAGGGAGAGAAGGATGGAGAACAAAACAGGCTGGAGGACACCGATCGATCCTGGAGCCAGGCCTCCCAGTCAGAACCCCAGGACGGTTTCCTTCCACTTCTTACCACAGAGAGCACTCACACACACTTTGCAGTACACACACACACACGCACACACACACACACACACACACACACACACACACACACACACACACACACACACAGGAACACACACTTGATTACGCACACACATGCACGAGAGCACAAACACACACACTTCCACCCAGTATGGTCTCTCAGCTGGACATAATACGGCTTAGCGAAGGGTTCTCTCGGCTGGAGTTTAATCAATGGATATATGCTCATCTCTTTCCCTGCCTGTCATTTAAATCACTGGGTAACCTCCTTAATATGATTTTATATAATTATCCTGGCGAGGAAGAGGGATTTGTTTCACAGCAGCAATAACTGCATAGACAATTTTCTGAAGAAGATAAAATAAGTATCTACTCTACAGATTAAATACAACTCATCTTTGTTTCCTGTTTTTGTTTCCTTCAGATGAGAAAGAGGAGGGTATCCTCGGCAGCATCCTCCTGCCTAGCTTTCATATATCTATGCTGTCTGTCGACGACCACATCAACAGGAAATATGCCTTCAAGGTCAGTACTTGTTTTCATTCTTTTGTCAAATTGTCGTTTGGCTACGGGGGTTGATTCTTTTTATTTTGGTGTCTGAGATTCCAAAGCTAAGGGGAAAACGAGTGAGAGATTCATTAGGAGGTGAAAAATTCAAGTTTGTTTGATATATATATATATTTTTTAGAACAACAAGAAAATAGTGAGAGAGAAAATGAGTTTAGTCAAGGATTAAGAGGGAACAGAAAATGCATTTTTTTCTGGTGTGTGTTGCCACTACTTTAAGCGTTGTTAGTAAACTAAGAGTTTAGTCTTGGTCAAAGAGAAGACAAATGAGGCTGTTTTATCTGGCATCTGCTGCTACTGCTATAGAGTATTGTTAGTATGCAGCAGGAGCCGCCTTCAGCTCTAGAGCCTCAGAGTCCTGTGGCAGCCAGTCCTATTTAATTTCATGGCATCTCTCTCGGTGCTGTGGCTTTCTCTCTGGTCGGGTTCCTTTACAAAGCCACAGAGAGAGACGAGGGTTCGGCCCGGCCCTGCCAAACAGCACAGCCACACAGACGCCCAGGAGTCTTCCCAAGGTCTCTCTAACCAACCACACATACTCCGTTTCCATTTCCTCAGAGAGAGAAGGAGGGAGGGAGACAGATCATGGAGGGAGGGAAATGAAGGGAGAGGAGGAAGAAAACAGAGCTGTGCATGACCCCTGTAGTTTTAAGGAATAATAATAATAATAATAGCAATATTTTAAATAACTCAAAGGAAATGGAATGACGCTAACTCAACATTATGCCAATAATTTTAAACTCTCCATATTCTCTTGTGGCAAACATGGCAGTTTCATAAGCCCCTTATTCCTCACTGACTGTTGTTACAAATACATTTTTGGATTACACAGGAATGGCTTCCTTTAGTCTTCAGTCCCTGGTAAACAGAATATTGTTATTCCTCAATGTGTTCTTGTCTTGCCTGTCTTTCTCTCTCTGCTGTCTCCTTCTTCCGTGCACACACTAACAATGCCTTTGTTTGTCTTCTGCGAGCGGATCTTGAGTGAGGCATAATCAGCAGCCTGTTTACCGGTCCAAGTGTTGCATGGTAAGTCCTGAGTCCTGATTCCAAAATGTAGTGGTATACAAATCTGATGAGTCATGGGTTTGGCCTACATGGCGGTGTGTATTTTATTATGTCAGGATGATATTATGTCCTAAAATATACTTTCTATGTGTCCTAAAAATACCCATTCACACCAGCAGGAAGAATATAACTAGTCATTGATGCTGTCAGAACAAATTAACTGAGATTGGTTATGTCCATCATTGATACGAGAAGATGCTGCTGTAGCAAACTATTCTGACTGACTGTTCACATATACAGTGTTGGCCTTAGAACTCAATTAAAGCCAGAGTAAAAGAGACCACATCCCAGTTGACTCAACTAACCCGCTACTTGCCCTTTCTCTCTTCTTTTCCAGGTAACCCTCTCTTCTCTTCGACTCTGATCCGGCAGGCGACACATCCCAACATGCGAACGTACTACTTTTGCACAGACGCAGCCAAAGACATGGAGTCATGGATGAAGGTGATGACAGACGCTGCCCTGGTGCACTCAGAGCCTATCAAGAGGTTTGTACTCAATCAATCGTTTCCTATTCAGTTGAGATGTCAGTACTGAGTAGCAACAAAACAGAGACCCTATTTCCCATTCAGTCGAGCTGTGATGCTCAGTATTGTTAGTATGCATACTGGACAATTGTCTTAGTCAATGTAGCTACTGAACTTGGAGGAGTAGTTTAATTGGATCTCAGACAGGGCTTGAACAGGGGTAACATCCTAGATAGAAATATTACAGAGCTGTTCTGTTTTACTCTTATGTGAGCTCTCTGAATTGCTTTCCTCAGCCTGTAGTTGATTAGGGAAGAGTCTCATCCACCTCAGCATATCCGTGTGTGTGTGTGTGTGTGTGTGTGTGTGTGTGTGATAGAGGCGTCATGTGAAGGGATTATGGGGATTTAGAGTGAAATAATAGTCACCTGGCAACCTTCCTCTACAACGCTTCCTCCTCTCTACACGGCAGAAGAGCGTGCATGTGTGTCATCTACCTGGCCGAGTGAAGAGGAGGCCTAAACGGTGAAGGGATTTTTAATTAAATGAAGTGATGTGATGGTGTCTCTGGCTGCAGTCCTCAGGGAGATACGATAGCTAATTGAGCAGGTGACAACTCTGCTGCCAAATAAAACAAAATACAATTGTGGTGGTCGCATACACATATTTTGCAGATGTTATTGCAATGTCAGAGTCCGGAATATACAGTGCATTCGGAAAGTATTCAGACCCCATGACTTTTTCAACATTTTGTTATGTTACAGCCTTATTCTAAAATGTATTAAATAGTTTTTTTCCCTCAATCTACACACATACCCCATTGTGACATAGCAAAAATAGGTTTTTATACATTTTAGCAAATGTATTACTAATAAAAAATAGAAAAACCTTCTTTACATAAGTATTCAGAACTTTTGCTTTGAGACTCGAAATTGAGCTCAGGTGTGTCATGTTTCCATTGATCTTCCTTTGGATGTTTCTACAAGTCCAGCTGTGGTAAATTCAATTGATTGGACATGATTTGGAAAGGTACACAGCTGACAGTGCATGTCAGAGCAAAAACCAAGCCATCAGGTTCTACAGCTGCACCATCGAGACTTCCTGATCACTGCCTAGTGTGGCAACTGCTCTGCCTTCGACCGTAAAGCACTGCAGAGGGTAGTGCGAACGGCCCAGTACATCACTGGGGCCAAGCTTCCTGCTATCTAGGACCTCTATACCAGGCGGTGTCAGAGGAAGGCCCTAAAAATTGTCAAAGACTCTAGCCACCCTAGTCATAGACTGTTCTCTCTGCTACCACATGGCAAGGGGTACTGGAGTGCTAACTCTAGGTCCAAAAGGCTTCTTAACAGCTTCTACCCCCAAGGCATAAGACTCTCGAACAGCTAACACACAGACCCCTCTTTTACACTGCTACTCTCTGTTTACTATCTATGCATAGTCACTTTATTAACTCTACCTACATGTACATATTACCTCAATTTGGGGTGGCATGTAGCCTTGTGGTTAGAGCATTGGACTAGTAACCGAAAGGTTGCAAGATCGAATCCCCGAGCTGACAAGACAAAAATCTGTCGTTCTGCCCTTGAACAAGGAAGTTAACCCACTGTTCCTAGGCCGTCATTGAAAATAAGAATTTGTTCTTAACTGACTTGCCTAGTTAAATAAAGGTAAAATTAATTACCTCAACTAACGGGTGCCCCCGCACATCGACTCGGTCCCGGTTCCCCCTGTATATTGCCTCGCTATTGTTATTTTACTGCTGCTGTTTAAATATTTGTAATTTTCTTTTTTTACTAAATACTTATTTTTCTTACCTTGGTTGTTGGTTAACAGCTTCTAAGTAAGTATTTCACTGTAAAGGTGAATCCTCTTGTATTCGGCGCATGTGACAAATAACATTTGATTTGATTTGAAGGAATTGTCCGTAGAGCTCCGAGACAGGATAGATCTGTGGAAGGGTACCCAAAAAATTCTACAGAATTGAAGGTCCCCAAGAACACAGTGGCCTCCATCATTCTGAAATTGAAGAAGTTTGGAAACACCAAGACTCTCCCTTGAGCTGGCCTTCCGGCCAAACTGAGAAATCGGGGGAGAAGGGCCTTGGTCAAGGAGGTGACCAAGAACCCGATGGCCACTCTGACAGAGCTCCAAAGTTATTCTGTGGAGATGGGAGAACCTTCCAGAAGGACAACCATCTCTGCAGCACTCCACCAATCAGGCCTTTATGGTAGAGTGGCCAGACAGAAGCCACTCAGTAAAAGGCACATGAGAGCCTGCTTGGAGTTTGCCAAAAGGCACCTAAAGGACTCTCAGATCATGAGAAACAAGATTCTTTGGCCTGATAAAACCAAGATTGAACTATTTGGCCTGAATGACAAGGGTCACGTCTGGAAGAAACCTGGAGCCATCCCTACGGTGAGTCATGGCGGTGGCAGCATCATGCTTAGAGGATGTTTTTCAGGGGCAGGGACTGGGAGACTAGTCAGGATCGAGGGAAAGATGAACGGAGTAAAGTACAGAGAGATCCTTGATGAAAACCTGCTCCAGAGCGCTCAGGACCTCAGACTGGGGCGAAGGTTCACCTTCCTGCAGAACAACGATCTTAAGCACACTGCCAAGACAACGCAGGAGTGGCTTTGGGACAAGTCTCTGAATGTCCTTGAGTGCCGCGATGCTCCCCATCCAACCTGACAGAGCTTGAAAGGATCTGCAGAGAAAAATGGGAGAAACTCCCCAAATACAAATGTGACAAGCGTCATACCCAAGAAGACTCAAGGCTGTAATCTCTGTAATCTCTGCCAAATCTCTTTGTTGCCTCAACAAAGTACTGAGTAAAAGGTCTGAATACTTATGTAAATGTTATGACATGGCGATTGGAACCAAAAATCTCAAATTTGGACTCATAAGACCAAAGGACCGATTTCCACCGGTCTAATGTCCATTGCTTGTATTTCTTGGCCGAAGCTAATCACTTTTTCTTCTTACCTTTTGACTGGTACTGTATGTATACTGTATGATGGTGGGTATAGATATTAAGGACAGTATATTCATAAACAAATCTGTGTACAGCAGTAGTTATACTGAAGAAGAAGAAAAAACCCAACATGTAAAGTATTGTTCCCATGTTTAATGAGCTGAAATAAAAGATCCCAGAAATGTTCCATTCGCTCAAAAAGTCTATTTCTCAACTACAACAAAAAATACATCCCTGTTAGTGAGCATTTCTCTTTTGCCAAGATTATCCATCCACCTGACGGGTGTGGCATATCAAGAACCTGATTAAACAGCATGACCTTTACACAGGTGCACCTTGTGCTGGTGACAATAAGAAGGCCACTCTAAAATGTGCAGTTTTGTCACACAACACATTGCCACAAATGTCTCAAGTTTTGAGGGAGTGTGAAATTGGCATGCTGACTGCAGGAATGTCCACCAGAGCTGTTGCCAGTAAATTGAATGTTAATTTCTCTACCATAAACTGCCTCCAATGTAATTTTAGAGAATTTGTCAGTACGTCCAACCGGCCTCACAACCACGTGTAACCACGCCAGCCCAGGACCTCCACATCCAACTTCTTCACCTGCGGTTGTGGGATCGTCTGAGACCAGCCACCCAGACACCGGATGAAACTGTGGGTTTGCACAACCGTAGAATTTCTACACACATTTCAGAAAACGTCTCAGGAAAGCGTGCTCATCGTCCTCACCATGGTTTTGACCTGACTACAGTTCGGCGTTGTAACCGACTTCAGTGGGCAAATGCTCACTTTCGATGACCACTGGTACGCTGGAGTGCTCTTTACGGATAAATCCAGGTTTCAACTCTACCGGGCAGAGGGTACGTCGTCGTGTAGCAAGCAGTTTGCTGATGTCAACGTTGTGAACAGAGTGCCCCATGGTGGTGGTGGGGTTATGGTATGGGCAGGCATAAGCTACGCACAATGAACACAATTTGAATTTTATCGATGCAATTTGAATGCATAGATACCGTGATGATATACTGAGGCTCATTGTAGTGCCATTCATCCCCCACCCTCACCTCATGTTTCAGCATGATAATTCATGGCCGTCGCAAGGATCTGTACACAATTCCTGGAAGCTGAAAATGTTCCAGTTCTTCCATGACCTGCATACTCACCAGACATGTCACCCATTGAGCATGTTTGGGATGCTCTGGATAGACGTACAGTGGGGCAAAAAAGTATTCAGTCAGCCACCAATTGTGCAAGTTCTCTCACTTAAAAAGATGAGAGAGGCCTGTAATTTTCATCATAGGTACACTTCAACTATGACAGACAAAATGAGGAAAAAAAATCCAGAAAATCACATTGTAGGATTTTTTATGAATTTATTTGCAAATTATGGTGGAAAATAAGTATTTGGTCACATACAAACAAGCAAGATTTCTGGCTCTCACAGACCTGTAACTTCTTCTTTAAGAGGCTCCTCTGTCCTCCACTCGTTACCTGTATTAATGGCACCTGTTTGAACTTATCAGTATAAAAGACACCTGTCCACAACCTCAAACAGTCACACTCCAAACTCCACTATGGCCAAGACCAAAGAGCTGTCAAAGGACACCAGAAACAAAATTGTAGACCTGCACCAGGTTGGGAAGACTGAATCTGCAATAGGTAAGCAGCTTGGTTTGAAGAAATCAACTGTGGGAGCAATTATTAGGAAATGGAAGACATACAAGACCACTGATAATCTTCCTCGATCTGGGGCTCCACGCAGTTCTCACCCCGTGGGGTCAAAATGATCACAAGAACGGTGAGCAAAAATCCCAGAACCACACGGGGACCTAGTGAATGACCTGCAGAGAGCTGGGACCAAAGTAACAAAGCCTACCATCAGTAACACACTACGCCGCCAGGGACTCAAATCCTGCAGTGCCAGACGTGTCCCCCTGCTTAAGCCAGTACATGTTCAGGCCCGTCTGAAGTTTGCTAGAGAGCATTTGGATGATCCAGATGAGGATTGGGAGAATGTCATATGGTCAGATGAAACCAAAATAGAACTTTTTGGTAAAACTCAACTCGTCGTGTTTGGAGGACAAAGAATGCTGAGTTGCATCCAAAGAACACCATACCTACTGTGAAGCATGGGGGTGGAAGCATCATGCTTTGGGGCTGTTTTTCTGCAAAGGGACCAGGACGACTGATCCGTGTAAAGGAAAGAATGAATGGGGCCATGTATCGTGAGATTTTGAGTGAAAACCTCCTTCCATCAGCAAGGGCATTGAAGATGAAACGTGGCTGGGTCTTTCAGCATGACAATGATCCCAAACACACCGCCCAGGCAATGAAGGAGTGACTTCGTAAGAAGCATTTCAAGGTCCTGGAGTGGCCTAGCCAGTCTCCAGATCTCAACCCCATAGAAAATCTTTGGAGGGAGTTGAAAGTCCATGTTGCCCAGCGATAGCCCCAAAACATCACTGCTCTAGAGGAGATCTGCATGGAGGAATGGGCCAAAATACCAGCAACAGTGTGTGAAAACCTTGTGAAGACTTACAGAAAACGTTTGACCTCTGTCATTGCCAACAAAGGGTATATAACAAAGTATTGAGATAAACTTTGTTATTGACCAAATACTTATTTTCCACCATAATTTGCAAATAAATAAATAAAAATCCTACAATGTGATTTTCTGGATTTCTTTTTCTCATTTCGTCTGTCATAGTTGAAGTGTACCTATGATGAAAATTACAGGCCTCTCTCATCTTTTTAAGTTGGAGAACTTGCACAATTGGTGGCTGACTAAATACTTTTTTGCCCCACTGTATATGACAGCGTGTTCAAATGCCTGCCAATGTCTAGTAACTTCGTACAGCCATTGAAGAGGGACAACATTCCACAGGTGACGATCAACATCCTGAAGAAGTCTATGCAAAGGAGATGTGTCGCGCTGCATGAGGCAAATGGTTTTCTGATCCACACCTCAACCTTTTTTTAAAACGTACCTCTGACCAACAGATGCATATCAGTATACCCACTCATGTGAAATCCATGTAATAGAGCCTAATTAATGTATTTAAATTGGCGGATTTCCTTATATCAAATCAAATTGTATTAGTCACATGCCGAATACAACAGGTGTAGTCCTTACAGAGAAATGCTTACTTACGAGCCCCTAACCAACACTGCAGTTCCCAAAAAAATATGGCTAAGAATTAAAGATAAAAGTAACAAGTAATTAAAGAGCAGAAGTAAAATAACAATAGCGAGACCATATTCAGGAGGGTACCGATACAGAGTCAATGTGCGGGGGCACCGGTTAGTTGAGGTAGTATGTACAGTCGTGGCGAGAATGACACGCATATTAATTTCCACAACGTTTGCTGCTTCAGTGTCTTTAGATATTTTAGTCAGATGTTACTATGGAATACTGAAGTATAATTACAAGCATTTCATGAGTGTCAAAGGCTTTTTATTGACAATTACATGAAGTTAATGCAAAGAGTCAATATTTGCAGTGTTGATCCTTCTTTTTTCAAGACCTCTGCAATCCGCCCTGGCATGCTGTCAATTAACTTCTGGGCCACATCCTGACTGATGGCAGCCCATTCTTGCATAATCAATGCTTGGAGTATGTCAGAATTTGTGGGTTTTTGTGGATTGACCACAAGTTCTCAATGGGATTAAGGTCTGGGGAGTTTCCTGGCCATGGACCCAAAATATCGATGTTTTGTTCCCCGAGCCACTTAGTTATCACTTTTGCCTTATGGCAAGGTTCTTCATCATGCTGGAAAAGGCATTGTTCGTCACCAAACTGTTCCTGGATGGTTGGGAGAAGTTGCTCTCGGGGGAGGATGTGTTGGTACCATTCTTTATTCATGGCTGTGTTCTTAAGCAAAATTGTGAGTGAGCCCACTCTCTTGGCTGAGAAGCAATCCCACACATGAATGGTCTCAGGATTCTTTACTGTTGGCATGACACAGGACTGATGGTAGCGCTCACCTTGTCTTCTCCGGACAAGCTTTTTTCCAGATGCCCCAAACAACCGGAAAGGGGAATATCAGTCTGTCCCTGATGTTTTTCCTGGAGAAAAGTGGCTTCTTTTCTGCCCTTCTTGACACCAGGCCATCCTCCAAAAGTATTCGCTTCACTGTGTGTGCAGATGCACTCACACCTGCCTGCTGCCATTCCTGAGCAAGCTCTGTACTGGTAGCAGAGAGAACAGTCTATGACAAGGGTGGCTGAAGTCTTTGACAATTGTTAGGGCCTTCCTCTGACACCGCCTGGTATAGATGTCCTGGATGGCAGGAAGCTTGGCCCCAGTGATGTACTGGACCGTTCACACTACCCTCTGTATTGCCTTGCGGTCGGAGGCAGAGCAGTTGCCATACCAGGCAGTGATGCAACCAGTCAGGATGCTCTAGATGGTGCAGCTGTAGAACCTTTTGAGGATATGAGGACCTATACTATATCTCCTGAGAGGGAATAGGTTTTGTCGTGTCCTCTCCACAACTGTCTTGGTGTGCTTGGACCATGTTAGTTTGTTGGTGATTTCAAATTTCAAATGTATTTATACTGCCCTTCTTACATCAGCTGATGTCACAGAGTGCTGTACAGAAACCCAGCCTAAAACACCAAACAGCATACAATGCAGGTGTAAAAGCACGGTGGCTAGGAAAAGACGGTGGCTAGAAAGGCCAAAACCTAGGAATAAACCTAGAGAGGAACCAGGCTGTGAGGGGTGGCCAGTCCTCTTCTGGCTGTGCCGGGTGCAGATTATAACAGAACATGGACAAGATTTTAAAATGTTCATAAAACAGGCAGAACAGTTGAAACTGGAGAAGCAGCACGGCCAGGTGAACTCGGGACATCAAAGAGTCCTCAGGCCAGGTAGGCCTTGAGGAATGGTCCTAATGCTCAGGACCTCTGAGAGAGAGAGAGAGAGAGAGAGAGAGAGAGAGAGAGAGAGAGAGAGAGAGAGAGAGAGAGAGAGAGAGAGAGAGAGAGAGATTAGAGAGAGAATTAGAGAGAGCATACTTAAATTCGGATAAGAGAGGAGAAATACTCCAGAGTTAACAGACGGACCCTAGCCCCCCGACACATAAACTACTGCAGCATAAATACTGGGGGCTGAGACAGGAGGGGTCGGGAGACACTGTGGCCCCGTCCAACGGTACCCCCGGACAGGGCCAAACAGGCAGGATATAACCCCACCCACTCTGCCGAAGCACAGCCCCCACACCACTAGAGGGATATCTTCAACAACCAACTTACCATCCTGAGACAAGGCCGAGTATAGCCCACAAGATCTCCGCCACGGCAAACCCAAGGGGGTCGTTGAGAATGGGGGCGTGCTCAGTCCTCTTTTTTCTGTAGTCCACAATCATCTTCTTTGTCTTGATCACGTTGAGGGAGAAGCTGTTGTCCTGGCACCACGCGGCTAGGTCTCTGACCTTCTCCCTATAGGCTGTCTCGTCATTGTCGGTGATCAGGCCTACCACTGTTGTGTCATCAGCAAACTTAATGTTGGTGTTGGAGTCGTGCCTGACCGTGTAGTCATGAGTGAACAGAGAGTACAGGAGGACAATGAGCACACACCCCTGAGGGGCCCCTGTGTTGAGAATCAGCGTGGCGGATGTTTTGTTACCTACCCTTACTACCTGGGGGCGGCCCGTCAGGAAGTCCAGGATCCAGTTGCAGAGGGAGGTGTTTAGGCCCAGGGTCCTTAGCTTATTGATGAGTTTTGAGGGCAATATGGTGTTGAACGCTGAGTTGTAGTCAGTGAATAGCATTCTCACATAGGTGTTCCTTTTGTCCAGGTGGGAAAGGGCAGTGTGGAGTGCAATAGAGATTGCACCATGTGTGGATCTTTTAAGGGCGGTATGCAAATTGGAGTGGGTCTAGGGTTTCTGGGGTGATGGTGTTGACGTGAGCCATGACCAGCCTTTCAAAGAACTTCATGACTACAGATGTGAGTGCTATGGGTCGGTAGTCATTTAGGCAGGTTACCTTTAGTGTTCTTGGGCACAGGCACTATGGTTGTCTGCTTAAAATATGTTGGTATTACAGACTCGGACAGGGAGAGGTTGAAAATGTCAGTAAAGACACTTGACAGTTGGTCAGCGCATGCTCGCAGTACACGTCCTGGTAAACAATCTGGCCCTGCAGCCTTCCTTGTAAATGTTGACCTGTTTAAAGGTCTTAGTCACATCGGCTGCGGAGAGTGTGATCACACAGTCTTCCAGAACAGCTGGTGCTCTCATGCATGTTTCAGTGTTATTTGCCTCGAAGCGAGCATAGAAGCAGTTTAGCTCGTCTGGTAGGCTTGTGTCACTGGGCAGCTCTCGGCTGTTCTTCCCTTTGCAGTCTGGAATGGTTTGCAAGCCCTGGCACATCCGACGAGCGTCAGAGCCGGTGTAGTACGATTCAATCTTAGTCCTGTATTGACGCTTTGCCTGTTTGATGGTTCGTCGGAGGGCATAGCAGGATTTCTTTTAAGCTTCCGGGTTAGAGTCCCGCTCCTTGAAAGCGGCAGCTCAAGTCTTTAGCTCAGTGTGGATGCTGCCTGTAATCCATTGCTTCTGGTTGGGGTATGTACGTACGGTCACTGTGGGGACAACGTCATCGATGCACTTAGTGAGGAAGCCAATGACCGATGTGGTGTACTCCTCAATGCCATTGGAGGAATCCCGGAACATATTCCAGTCTGTGCTAGCAAAACAGTCCTGTAGTTTAGCATCTGCTTCATCTGACCACTTTTTTATTGATCTAGTCACTGGTGTTTCCTGCTTTAATTGTTGCTTGTAAGCAGGAATCAGGAGGATAGAATTATGGTCGGATTTTCCAAATGGATGGCGAGGGAGAGCTTTGTATGCGTATCTGTGTGTGGAATCAAGGTGGCCCGAGTTTTTTTCCTCTGGTTGCACATTTAACATGCTGATAGAAATTTGTTAAAACGGATTTCGATTTCCCTGCATTAAAGTCCCCGACTACTAGGAGTGTCGTCTCTGGGTGAGTGTTTTCTTATTTGCTTATGGCAGAATACAACTCATTCAATGCTTTCTTAGTGCCAGCTTCTGACTGTGGTGGTATGTAAACAGCTACGAGGAATACAGATGAGAACTCTCTCGGTAGGTAGTGTGGTCCTCAGCTTATCATGAGATACTCTACCTTAGGCGAGCAATAGCTCGAGACTTCCTTAGATATCATGCACCAGCTGTTATTTACAAAAATACATAGACCGCCACCCCCTGTCTTACCAGACGCCGCTGTTCTATCCTGCCAGTACATTGTATAACCAGCCAGCTGTATGTTGATATTGTCGTCGTTCAGCCACTACAGTTTTGAATGTCCCGTTGGTAGTTTAATCTTTGTGTAACTCGTCAATTATATTCTCCAAGGATTGCACGTTTGCAAGCAGAATGGAGGGATGTGGGGTTTATTCGATCGCCTACGAATTCTCGGAAGGCAGCCTGCCCTTTGGCCCCTCTTTCTCCGCCGCCTCTTCACACAGATCACGGGGGATCGGGGCCTGTTCCCAAGGAAGCTGTATAACCTGGCTCGTCTGGCTCGTCAGATTCGTGTAAGGAAAAAAAGTATTCTGCTAGTCTGTGGTGAGTAATCGCAGTCCTGATGTCTAAAAGTTATTTTCGGTCATAAGAGACGGAAGCGGCAACATTATGTACGAAATAAGTAAAAAGATATGCTTTTACAACTAAGATCAACAAACAAAATAACACAAAATGTCTGCCTTCTTCTCCGGCGCCAACAAGACTTCAACATTGTTGCATGTTGCATTAATATTTTTGTTCAGTTTACACAGTGCAGCAGTCTATAAAGTGCAGGGTTGAGTACCAGGTGGAAGCCAGCCAGTAACAGTGAGTAAAGGTCAGAGCAGGATACTGGTAGGAGGCTAGCTAGTGGTGACTATTTTACAGTCTGATGGTCTGGATATAGAAGCTGTTTTTCAGTCTCTTGGCCCCAGCTTTGATGCAGCTGTACTGTCTCCACCTTCTAGGTACTGGGGTGAACAGGCCATGGCTCTGGTGGCTGAGGTCCTTCCTGTCACACCAGGTGATGTAGATGGCCTGGAGGGCAGGCAGTGTGCCCCTGGTAATGCGTTGGGCTCTGGAGAGCCCTGCTATTGCGGATGGTGCAGTTGTCGTACTAAGCGGTGATACAGCCCTAAAGGATGCTCTAATAGTTCATCTGTAGTTTGTGAGGGTTTTACGGGCCAAAACAAATTTATTCAGCCTCCTGAGGTTGAAAGGCACTGTTTTACTTTCTTCACTACTCTGTCTGTGTAGATGGACAATTTTAGGTTGTCAGTGATGTGCACGCCGAGGAACTTGAGTGGAAACTGGGACGGCTGTCAAACAGATTGGTCTCTCTTACTTTCTCTTTCTATCTCTTTTTCTCTGTGTCTCTATTGTTTGGCCCTGTCCGGGGGTACCGTTGGACGGGGCCACAGTGTCTCCCGACCCCTCCTGTCTCAGCCCCCAGTATTTATGCTGCAGTAGTTTATGTGTCGGGGGGCTAGGGTCCGTCTGTTAACTCTGGAGTATTTCTCCTCTCTTATCCGAATTTAAGTATGCTCTCTCTAATTATCTCTCTCTCTCTCTCTCTCTCTCTCTCTCTCTCTCTCTCTCTCTCTCTCTCTCTCTCTAACACTGAGATTCCCACACTGTGTCTTCCGGTGGATTGTCTGTTGATGTGACCTTCAGCTCATACAAGGCAAAGGACCAATGGTATCCATTACCTTGAGAGAGCCAAGGCACCAACGTGTTTAACAGATATGTGTGCGCGCCTGCATGCGTGTGTATGTGTGTGTGTGGAACTCAAATGGAACTGCATGAGTGTGTGACCCCAGAGAGGTCAGGGAGGGGTTGCCAGCAGGTCTGAATGAGCACCGGGCCTGTCAGTCTGGACTGGAGTCAGAGCCAATAGTTTATTGGTCTTCTCTGGTTTCCTCTCTCTCAGCACTGGCCTGGCAGCTGCAGGATCTATTGTAGATTAGCCCCTCATAGGATCACTTTCCCTTTGTCTCAGAGCTGCAGCAATACCAGTTTAAAGCATGGCTGAGTGTCAGAGATGGACCCGGGTTCAAATACTATTTGAAATGTTTCAAATCCTTTGAGTGTTTGCTTTAGTCTGTCTGTAATGCCAGTTGGGCGGAATTTGCACTTCTGTGACTATTCTATTGGTTCCATTGTGCCAGGCAAGCTCAATCAACTCCAGATAAAGTACCAGTATTTGAAAACATAAAAAATATTATTTGAACCCAAGTCTGTCTCAGAGCTGCTGTCCGCATTTTATAAAGTATGGCTGAGTGTCAGAGAGGAAGGTTATTATTATTGCAGCACAGTGTTAATATTCTATTATGGTATATTCTGACTGGATAAAGGACTCAATCATTGCATCTGTGGAAACGCTGTGATCGGTTTCCAGAGTTTCCCCCATGCCTTAAATAAGGCTTTGCTTGGCTGATTTAGTTATTCGTCTCTATGTGGGGTGTTTCTCTCTTCTTTCTCTCACTCTCTCCTGATCAAGCGGTTTGATGTCTTGATTGTATCTTGGATCGTTGACTTTGCTCTCCTGTTATTCTCTCTCATCCCTCCCTCCCTCCTTCCGCTCTCCATGCCCCTCTCTCCTGATCTTCCTCCTCTTCCTCTTCCTCCTCCCCCTTCATCCTCCTCCTCCCATCCTCTCTCCCTCTTTCCATCTCTCCAGCAGGTTACTAAAAGTAGAACAGTGCCGTCCTCAGGACTTCAGTAACCACATTACCCAGAACCACCGACCAGTCCTAACCCGACCAGTGCTCCAGAACAACGAGCGGAACCAAGCTGAGGCTGAGAGGGAACGAGAACTTTACACCGTTGCCGCCGTAACCCCGGTAACCTCCACCGAGGAGGAGGGGGACAGGAAGCTGTGTGACGCGGAGCGCTACGGGTTCCAGAAAGAAGGGGCAGAGAGAGGCCGTCCGCTTACTAAGATCAACAGCATCAAACTACAGCCGGACCAGGCAGCAGCTGTTGCTGCTAACATCAGAGATGGATCCCCACGACAGGCAGACACACCAGACGGGCTCTACAGATCCACACAGGTGAACACAATATGTACAAATGGACATTAGAACCAGTGGTGGAAAAAGTACCCAATTGTCATACTTGAGTAAAAGTAAAGATGCCTTAATAGAAACTTACTCAAGTAAAAGTTAGTCACCCAGTAAATTAGTACTTGAGTAAAAGTCTAAAAGTATTTGGTTTTAAATATACTTAAATATCAAAAGTTAAAGTATGAATAATTTAAAATTCCTTATATTAAGCAAACCAAACGGCATTTTCACACATACACTATACAGTACCAGTCAAAAGTTTGGACACACCTACTCATTCCAGGGTTTTTCTAAAATTTTTAATATTTTCTACATTGTAGAATAACAGTGAACACATCAAAACTATGCAATCACATATGGAATCATGTAGTAACCAGTCAATCTGAAACATTTCAAGAACTTTGAACGTTTCTTCAAGAGCAGTCGCAAAAACCATCAAGCGCTATGATGGGACTGGCTCTCATGATGACCACCACAGGAACAGAAGACACAGAGTTACATCTGCTGCAGAGGATAAGTTCATTAGAGTTACCAGCCTCAAAAATCGTCAATTAACTGCACCTCAGATTGCACCTCACAGAATTCAAGTAAGAGACACATCTCAACATCAACTGTTCAGAGGAGACTGCGTGAATCAGGCCTTCATGGTCGATTTGCTGCAAAGAAACCAGTACTAAAGGAAACCAATAAGAAGAAGAGACATGCTTGGGCCAAGCAATGGACATTAGACTGGTGGAAATCTGTCCTTTGGTCTGATGAGTCCAAATTTGAGATTTTTGGTTCCAACCGCCATGTCTTTGTGAGACTCAGAGTACATGAATGGATGATCTCTGCATGTGTGATTCCCACCGTGAAGCATGGAGGAGGAGGTGTGATGGTGTGGGGATGCTTTGCTGGTGACACTGTCTGTGATTTATTTAGAATTCAAGGCTCACTTAACCAGCATGGCTACCACAGCATTCTGCAGCGATACGCAATCCCATCTGGTTTGCCCTTAGTGGGACATTTGTTTATCATTTGTTTCTACAGGAATATTACCCAAAACACACCTCCAGGCTGTGTAAGGGTTATTTGGCCAAGAAGGAACGTGACAGAGTGCTGCATCAGATGACCTGGCCTCCACAATCACCCAACCTCAACCCAATTGAGATGGTTTGGGATAAGTTGGACCGCAGAGTGAAGGAAAAGCAGCCAACAAGTGCTCAGCATATGTGGGAACTCCTTCAAGACTGTTTTGGTTTCTACATGATTCCATATTTGTTATTTCATAGTGTTGATGTCTTCACTGTTTTTCTACAATGTAGAACATTTAAAAAAGAAAGAAAAACCCTTGAGTGAGGAGGTGTGTCCAAACTTTTGACTGGTACTGTATTTACAAAAGTATGTGGACTCCCCTTCAAATGAGTCGATTTGGCCATTTCAGCCAGACCCATTTCTGACAGGTGAACATAAGTGCGTAAACATCGTCTGTCCTCAGTTGCAACACTCACTACCGAGTTCCAAACTGCCTCTGGACGCAACGTTAGCACAATAACTGTTCGCCCCTTTTTTCCCATTTTCGCCTAAAATGACATACCCAAATCTAATTGCCTGTAACTTAGGCCCTGAAGAAAGGATATGCATATTATTTGTACCAGTTGAAAGGAAACCCTTTTAAGTTTGTGAAAATGTGAAAGGAATGTAGGAGAATATAACACAATAGATCTGGTGAAAAATAATACAAAGAAAAAAAAACAACCGTTCTTTTGTCTTTGATCTTTGAAATGCAAGAGAAAGGCCATAATGTATTATTCCAGCCCAGGTGCAATTTAGATTTTGGCCACTAGATGGCAGCGATGTATGTGCAAAGTTTTAGACTGATCCACTGAACCATTGCATTTCTGATAAAAATGTTGTATCAAGACTGCCCAAATGTGCCTAATTTGTTTATTAATAACTTTTCATGTTCAAAACTGTGCACTCTCCTCAATCAATAGCATGGTATTCTTTCACTAATAGCTACTGTAAATTGGACAGTGCAGTTAGAGTAAAAATAATTTAAGCTTTCTGCCAATATCAGATATGTCTATGTCCTGGGAAATGTTCTTGTTACTTACACCCTCATGCTAATCGCATTTGCCTACGTTAGCTCAACCCTCCCGTCAACCGTCCCGCCCAAAGAAGTTATGAAATGGGTTTCCATGGCTGAGCAGCTGCACACAAGCCTACGTTGACCATGCTCAGTGCCATGCGTCGGCTGGAGTGGTGTAAAGCTCGCCGCCATTGGACTGTGGAGCAGTGGAAACGCGTTCTCTAGAGTGATGAATCACACTTCACCATCTGGCAGTCTGACTGCCGAATCTGGGTTTGGCAGATGCCAGGAGAATGATACCTGCCCCAATGCATAGTGCCAACTGTAAAGTTTGGTGTAGGATGAATATTGGTCTGGGGCTGTTTTTAATGGTATATATGCTACAGCATATAATGACATTCTAAACGATTCTGTGCTTCCAATTTTGTGGCAGCAGTTTGAGAAAGGCCCTCTTCTGTTTCAGCATGACTATGCCCCCGTGCACAAAACCATACAGAAATGGTTTGTCGAGGTCGGTGTGGAAGAACTTGACTGGCCTGTACTGAGCCCTTATCTCAACCCCATCGAACACCTTTGGGAGGACTGCGAGCCAGGCCTAATCGTCTCACTAAAGGTCTTGTGGCTGAATGGAAGCCTGTCTCCTCAGTAATGTTCCAACATCTAGTGGAAAGCTCTCACAGAAGAGTGGAGGATGTTATAGCAGCAAAGGGGGAACTAACACAATGCCCATTATTTTGGAACGACATGTTCGACGAGCAGGTGTACACATACTTTTGGTCATGTAGTGTAGTTCTGAGCTATAGATCGAATCAGTTAGATTATTTGTTACGTTGTATTTTTGTCATTTGGTCCAGTTGGTTTCACATTCACTTTGGTCTTCCAACAATATGCTGAAGGAAATAGGCGCTCTAACTGCGACGTGCAGGGCCTAGGCTATATTCAGGAGCCTATGTCCCCTGTACAGCCCCGGCCACCCCTAGTTATGCACTCGTGAAGGCACTGCTACTCACAAAATGTTTCAAAGATATCAAGTTGTGATAATGTATAATCAAATGCTCACAGTCAAACAATCAATATTACTGCAAGCCTCTGGTTCTTTTCCTGTTTTTGGTCCGGACTGCGTTTACACCTGCAACGAACCTTGGTACAAACCATGGTACGAACCATGGTACAAATGGAGAATGACCGAGACCACTCTTTTTGAGTGAACCACAGTGCGTCTGTTGGTGCTCTTCTGAGTGTGGATAGTGTGTTCACACCAGTCAAAACTAATCAAACTAAGGGGGTAAATGCACCAGAGTTTGGTAAAACCGCTCCAAACCAATTTGGTGTGAAGGCCCCCTTAATGATATAAATTCTATTGCTGTTGTTTCCTTTTTTGGTATATCCTATTTTATGTAATTTTTATTAGTTGGAAAATTGTTCATTGTCAATTGCAGCTGGAGTCTTTTATTGTAAATGTCAACCATTTCAAGGAGAGTTTGTGGTATTTCTACAATGTGAGCATCATTTTTTTACTTTGAACTCTAGGGGAATGGGTCTGGGGACCAGAGCTCAGGGGAGGTGATGGCCCACCCCGAGCCCCACCAGACCCCCTCCATCCTGGGTAGCATGACCACCCCTACCCCCCAGTACCCCCAGCAAGAGCCTGAGCCCAGGGCCCTGACCAGGACCAGCTCCATGCAGCAGCTGGAACAGTGGGTCCGCACACAGAGAGTACGCAACCAGGACGACGACACTAGAAGGTGGGTGGGGCGGTGGGTATTTTCTTGGTGTCCCAAGATGTTATCTCAGATAACTTGAAATGTGTATGTATTCCTGGACTGAACAAAGAATCACGGAACAGAAAGTCAATTCAGAAGCCAAAACAGTAAAAGACTGCCTCAGTTCTTTCAGTTCCTTTGCAGTTTTTTCTTTTTTTTTTTACATATTTGTGATCACTACAAGCAGTGTGCATGACTTGTTTTTCTTTATTTTTACACATTGTTCACTGACCTCTGATACTTTTTCAGACCCACAAAGCGTCCTCTCTCTGATCCAAACTCTTTTAGAAATGTAAAGCCCTCTGTAGTTCCGTACTTTTTGATTCCAGTCACACTGGCCAGACCAGAAGACATACAGTAGGTCTACCATTGATGCCAAATGTATGAGAGTCTGCTGTCTTCAGTGCAGTAGAGGTTATTGTAGGACAGTCAAGTGTGTATTGTTCTTTCTGGACTGTAAGAAAAATGTATCAATACAGTATTATTCTTCTTATAGCCTGTATCATCTGACAGCAGAGGAAAGAGAGGGGAGAAAGTGAACTTGTCTTAGTCCTGTTAGATATTCTGAATCTCAGCACCAGCATCTGGTGACAGAAGGTGTGTGTGGCCAGTCAGCAGGGATCCTGTTTCTCTCGCTCATCATTAGCTAGCAACCTTACCGGCGCCTTTAGCACAGTTCACAGTCTGAATAAGCTTTTTATTTTTACAAAACACTGCAGTTTAAAGCACCTTTTTTTTTTTTTTAAACAAGAATGACAATTATTATGTCTACTTTCAGTAGACATCCATTATTTTAAGCCACACATATTTGGCATAAACTATGGCATTTCCCCGAAACCAAGCAGGCAGCAGCATTTGCAAACTCTACAGTTTAAAGTGCGTATTAAAGTGAGAATAGTCATTCTGCAATATGAGATCATTGCTGGGTGTTTGGATTGCAGTATTGTGCTAAATCTGTACCTCGAGCCAAACAGAACAGATAGGAACTCATAAATCATTAATGGTAATGCAGTAAACCACAGAGCTGCAGAGGTAAACAATGACAGTGCAGTGGGCAGAGGACGAGAGATGGACTGACTAACCGACTGCTCATCTGGGCAAGTTGGTGTTCATTAGGCACCAAACGGAATAAAATGGACTGAAACAGGGAGGAATTATCTGGACTCTGGTATAATAAGAAAAGCATTTTTTTTCATTTTCAGTTTCAAAATGTGTTGCTACTGTGACTTACTGAACACAACCCAGGGCTTGCCCGCTTTATTGGGGGTAGAATGCTCAGCTTGACCCATCCAGGCATATCCTTCAGAGCATCTCCTCGTCTTAATTTGGGCCATGGTCTGATTTCTCCATCCAGACAGCAGCCACTTACATTTTCCTTGTTGTTTGCTCCATCTGAACTCCTACTTCTCCAGCAGTGTATGTTTGTGTGTGTGCGTGCTCTGTTTACCATTACTGGGCATAAATGGTCTCCATGCCTCACCCCACCCCGCTCCACCGCAGCAGTCACACATGATGCTTCATTTCCCCTGAGTTCAGTAGCAGTCTCTAGTTGCGATATCCAACATCTGAAAGTGAGGGTAATAGGCTGCTCTCTGGCTGTATTTTTTTTCTGTCTCTGTCTCTCTCTGCACTGTCTCTGACCTGTGCAAATATTTTTGGTTGGTAGAATAATCATATTTGGCTTAAGGGTGTTTCTTCTCTTTCCTTTCAAGCATGTCGGTGTGTGCATGCGTAAGCTCTCACACACTTCACACATCTCACACACCATGGTGTGTTTATCTTATATGTTACACACACACATGGGTTATGGCAGCTGACAAATTATTCAAATTAACAGTGGCTAATGGTTCATAGCACAGATGAACTCACCACAAGGTTGGACAAAAAATATAATCTGGATTTCAGCTAGGAAAATGTGTTGTTAACAGTGTGTGTACGCACTCGTTCCAGGAACAGAGCATCACTGCCGTTAGATGCGTCTCTGACTGTGATGTTGGCAGTCTGTTACTCTGTTAGATTCACACCCCCAGGATAGTGGTGAGAAGTTTTACAATTCAAGCTGCTTGCTGTTAGTTGTTTATAAAGTTTCATAAATACAGAGGTTGCTAAGGAGAGGAAGTCTTTAACTCTTCATTAAGTGTATTTGTCTTCCAGGGATGTGTTTTCTTCATTCTCTGCATACAGTGCATTCGGAAAGTATTCAGACCCATTGACTTTTTCCACATTTTGTTACTTTACAACCTTATTATAAAATGAATAACATAGTTTTTTCCCCTCATTTAATCTAAATCAAAAACAGATTTTTAGAAATGTTTGCAAATGTATAAAAATACAAAACTGAAATCACATTAACATAAGTATTCAGACCTTTTACTCAGTACTTTCTTGAAGCACCTTTGGCAGCGATTATAGCCTTGAGTCTTCTTGGGTATGACGCTACAAGCTTGGCACATATGTATTTGGCGAGTTTCTCCAATTCTTCTCTGCGGATCCTCTCAAGCTCTGTCAGGTTGGATGGGGAGCGTTGATGCACAGCTGTTTTCAGGTCTCTCCAGAGATGTTCGATTGGGTTCAAGTCTGGGCTCTGGCTGGACTCCTGCGTTGTCTTGGCTCAGTCCAAAGAGTTCAATCTTGGTTTCATCAGACCAGAGAATCTTGTTTCTCTTGGTCTGAGTTCTTTAGGTGCCTTTTGGCAAACTCCAAGTGGGCTGTCATGTGCCTTATACTGAGGAGTGGCTTCCGTCTGGCCACTCTACCATAAAGGCCTGATTGGTGGAGTGCTGCAGAGATGGTTGTCCTTCTGGAAGGTTCTCCACAGAGGAACTCTGGAGCTCTATCAGAGAGACCATCGGGTTCTTGGTCACCTCCCTGACCAGGGCTCTTCTCCCCCGATTGATCAGTTTGGACGGGCGGGCAGCTCTATGAAGAGTCTTGTTGGTTCCAAACTTCTTCCATTTAAGAATGATGGAGGGCACTGTGTTCTTGGGGACCTTCAATGCTTTAGAAATGTTTTGGTACCCTTCCCCAGTTCAGTGCCTCGACATAATTCCTTTGACCTCATGACTTGGTTTTTGCTCTGACATGCACTGTCAACTGTGGGACCTTATGTAAACAGGTGTGTGCCTTTCCAAATCATGTCCAATCAATTGAATTTACCACAGATGGACTCCAATCAAGTTGTAGAAACATCTCAAGGATGATCAGTGGAAACAGGATGCACCCAAGCTATATTACGAGTCTCATAGCAGTCCGAATTTTTATTTTAAATGCATTTGCAAAAATGTCTAAACCTTTTTTTCGCTTTGTCATTAGGGGGTGTTGTGCGTAGATTGATGAGGATTTTATTTATTTACTACCCTCTGGACATTGCCCTGTGTAGGGTGCCGTCTTTCGGATGGGACGTTAAATGGGTGTCTTGACTCTCTGATGTCATTAAAGATCCCATGGCACTTATCGTAAGAGTAGGGGTGTTAACCCCGGTGTCCTGGCTAAATTCCCAAGCTGTCCCTCATACCATCACGGTCACCTAATCATCCCCAGCTTACAATTGGCTCATTCATCCCCCTCCTCTCCCCTGTAACTATTCCCCAGGTCGTTGCTGTAAACGTGTTCTCAGTCAACTTACCTGGTAAAATAACGGTAAAATAATAATAAATAGAAAATGTATTTTTAATCAATTTTAGAATAAGGCTGTAACATAACAAACTGTTTAAAAAGTCTGAATCAACTGTATATCACTGAAATTGACCTACAGCCCAATTCAATGTTCTCTATATGCTGATGTTATATGTTGTCAAATCAAATCCAATCAAATTTTATTGGTCACATACACGTGGTTAGCAGATGTTAATGCGAGTGTATCGAAATGCTTGTGCTTCTAGTTCCGACAGTGCAGTAATATCTAACAAGTCATCTAACAATTTCACTATAACTACCTTATACACACATGTAAGGGATGAATAAGAATATGTACGTATAAATATATGGATGAGCGATGGCCGTGTGGCATAGGCAAGATGCAGTAGATGGTATAGAGTATAGTATATACATATGAGATGAGTAATGTAGGATATGTAAACATATAAAGTGGCATTGTTTAAAGTGACTAGTGATACATTTATTACTTCCAATTATTAATTATTAAAGTGGCTAGAGATTTGAGTCTGTATGTTGGCAGCAGCCACTCAATGTTAGTGGTGGCTGTTTAACAGTCTGATGGCCTTGAGATAGAAGCTGTTTTTCCAGTCTCTCGGTCCCAGCTTTGATGCACCTGTACTGACCTCTCCTTCTGGATGATAGCGGGCTGAACAGGCAGTGGCTCGGGTGGTTGTTGTCCTTGATGATCTTTTTGGCCTTCCTGTGACATCGGGTGATATAGGTGTCCTGGAGTGCAGGTAATTTTCCCCCGGTGATGCGTTGTGCAGACCTCACTACCCTCTGGAGAACCATGATGTTAAGGGCGGAGCAGTTGCCATACCATGCGGTGATACAGCCCGACAGGATGCTCTCGATTGTGCATCTGTAAAAGTTTGTTAGTGTTTTCGATGACAAGCCAAATTTCTTCAGCCTCCTTCAGCCTCCTCACCACCTGGTGGTGGCCCGTCATAAAGTCCAGGACCCAGTTCCACAGGCCGGGGTCGAGACCCAGGGTCTCAAGCTTAATGACAAGTTTGGAGGGTACTATGGTGTTAAATGCTGAGCTGTAATCGATTAACAGCATTCTTACATAGGAATTCCTCTTGTCCAGATGGGTTAGGGCAGTGTGCAGTGTGATTGTGATTGCGTCGTCTGTGGACCTATTGGGGTGGTAAGCAAATTGTAGTGGGTCTAGGGTATCAGGTAGAGTGGAGGTGATATGATCCTTGACTAGTCTCTCAAAGCACTTCATGATGACAGAAGTGAGTGCTACGGGCCGAGAGTCGTTTAGCTCAGTTACCTTAGCTTTCTTTGGAACAGGAACAATGGTGGCCCTCTTGAAGCATATGGACTAAGCCGACTGGGATAGGGATTGATTGAATATGTCCGTAAACACACCAGCCAGCTGGTCTGCGCATGCTCTGAGGACCCGGCTAGGGATGCCGTCTGGGCCGCCAGCCTTGCAAGGGTTAACACGTTTAAATGGGTTACTCACGTTGGCCACGGTGAAGGAGAGCCCACAGGTTTTGGTGCGGGCCGCGTCAGTGGCACTGTATTGTCCTCAAAGCGAGCAAAGAAGTTGTTTATTTTGTCTGGGAGCAAAACGTCGGTGTCCGCGACGGGGCTGGTTTTCTTTTTGTAATCCGTAATTGACTGTAGACCCTGCCACATACGTCTCGTGTGTGAGCCGTTGAATTGCGACTCGACTTTGTCTCTATACTGACGCTTAGCTTGTTTGATTGCCTTGCGGAGGGAATAGCTACACTGTTTGTATTCAGTCATGTTTCCGGTCGCCTTTCCATGATTAACAGCAGTGGTTCGCGCTTTCAGATTTGCGTGAATGCTGCCATCAATCCACGGATTCTGGTTAGGGAAGGTTTTAATAGTCACCGTGGGTACAACATCACTGATGCACTTGCTAATAAACTCGCTGACCGAATTAGCGTATACAACAATGTTGCTGTCTGAGGCTATCCGGAACATATCCCAGTCCACGTGATCGAAGCAATCTTGAAGCATAGAATCCGATTGGTCGGACCAGCGTTGAACAGACCTCTCACCTCCTGTTTTAGTTTCTGTCTACAGGCTGGGAGCAACAAAATGGAGTCATGGTCAGATTTGTCCTGATCACATCTCTTATCCTCCTCCTTCTCTTCTCTCTTCTTAGTATCATGTCATACCAGACCCTGCCTAGGAACATGCCCAGCCACCGGGCACCTCCAGCCATGCCCCACTACGGGGACCCTGGCTACCGTACCTTACCCAGGAACAGCATGGTGTGGCCGGACAGTATCTGCAGCATCTCTTCCACCAAATATGACCAGGCCCTAGGCATGGGGTTGGGCCTGGGGATCTCGCCTGCAGACAAGAGGTGCTCCATGAGGGACGACACCATGTGGCAGCTGTATGAGTGGCAGCAGAGAATGGGCTACACTCCCAGGTAGGCATGAGACTTTAGAAATATAATTTCTAGAATAGGAATTCCCATTCAAGTTAGTGTTCTGTAATGCTGGACCGGCAGCCATATTGAGTGTACCCATGAGTGCACCAGTCAAATTGCAGTGGTCTGAATTGGAATTTCCATTAACTTCCTGAAATGACGGAATTGAAATGAAATGTACCTTAAGCAGTATAATCTCACACCTAGCCCCAGGCCAACGTCGTCCATGCCCGGGCCGTTCGGGACCCTGCCCAGCCCCAAGACCATGATCAACTTGTCTGAGCACCAGGGTCACAGTCACCAATCTATCCCCCCCTCTCCTTCCCACGGCTCCTTGTCCATGTACGGGGGCTACTCGCCCCTCCGCACCTCCTTCAACCACAGCTCCAGTAGGTCAGAGGTGGGCTTGCCTGTATACCAGGGGGATATCACTATAGACAGGAGACACAGCAGGACATCCCACTTTAAGGTGAGAGGACTAGTATGGTTCTGGGTCTTCTAACACCTGGCTTTATTCATTATGGCACACGCGGAAAATACTTTTGCAAAGTGACATGAATATCAACGATTCTTATTGAACAAGCAGGAAGTTCCTCTGTGGTCCAGTCTGTTTTCATCCGTTTGGTGCCTATTGAACATAACCCTGGCCTGCAATGGGGATGTATGTTTGCTGAATATTCCCCTGATTGAATACAACCCTGCCTCTCTCTTCTCTTCTCCAGTATGCCTACCCGCCTGACAGGAGGCCAATGCCAGCTGGGATCGTTGTCCAGACCATCACTGCCCAATCTCTGCAAGGCAAAACAGTCAGTTCACTTCCCTCTCTCTCTCTCCTTCTTTCCCTCCCTCCCTCTCCTCACTCTTGTCTGGTCTGGCCTACTGTACTCTGTCCTTGGCCTTGATACACAGTCAGGCTCACTTCTGTGATATATAGTCTACTTATAACACCCTTTAATTTCATGTTTAGGTTAAAAACTGTTTAGTTTTCCATTCTGGTCTAATGGGGCTGCTGCTTCCAAAGTAATTTTCGTAATCACTCTCCCCCCTCCTCTCTTTCCCTTCCAAGAGGAGGACATTGTCGCAGAGCTTCTTAAGAGGCAGATTAAGACAGGACTTAGATCCAAGTTCCAAGTGATGGGGTTTAAAATGTATTTACTCCTTGAGCCTCCCAAACCCAGCCGTTTACAATATATAAGCGGCACTTGCCTAGACACGCTAGCCTCACCCTCATGCAACGTGTCAACAGCATTGACAGCCAATCCAGTTGGGGTTGGAAGCTATGGTGAGCTTTGATAGGTCACTCGCATCTCGATATCGCAGAGGATTTGAATAAAGTTCAGCTTTCCCCAACTTTCCCCAACTTTATTCCCACCCTGTTCAGCTCCCTCCCCCATGTTCGCATCGCTCAACGGTTCCCTCCCCCACTCAACTTCTCTCGCTTTCCATTTTTTTTATGGATTGGTTGATTAGAGTAAGGACTAGCTACAGTTTTGGAATAATAGATGTCTCATCTATTTTGGCTTTTTGCGAACTGTGCAGCTATAGTGTGCCTAGGCAGGTTCCAGACTGAACTATGCAACCAAAACATTGTTTTGATGAAGGCAAATAGTGTATTCATTAGACTAAGGGCTTACTTTTTTATGATTAACAAAAGCCTGCCTACCAAATTTAAGCTCATAAATCAAACACAGTGCAAAAGAAAAAAGCACCAAATGCATGTACAGTTGAAGTCAGAAGTTTACATACACCTTATCCAAATACATTTAACGACTCAAATACCAGTGGGTCGCTAGCGGGATCATCCCGACACTACTAGCGAAAACCTGTAGCGCCAGATTTAAAATCCGAAAATTGAATTATTAAACATCCAGCTATATACAAGTGTTCCATACTCATCAAAAGCTCTGTTTCTAGGCAATATCACAGCGTTGTCAGATTTCAAAAAGGCTTTACGGCGAAAGCAGCACATTCATTTGTTTGAGGGTAGCACCTCACATATTTTCCAATAGCCATGTATCGATTAGCAATCATGGCACACACATAACACATTTCACAGCGAAAACAAAGTAATTACCTGTTGAAGAACTTCTGCTGAGGTCTTCCTAAGTGTCCAACGAAGACAATCCATGGTTCTTTTGTTAGAAAAAGTAACGTCTTTTATCCATAAATCCTCCATTTGGTTCATGCGTTATAATCAGAAACGACAGCCTCCATTACTCCTTTGAAACTCGGCGCCGACTCGTTAAAATTATACCTATAAACTTGTCCAAAAACAATCAAACATAGTTTTAAATGTATCCTTAGGAACCCTTTTACGTATATGTACTATTATAAATCAGCCGGAATATAAACTGAACGCTAAAAGCGATAAATAAGGCACAGCGCCTTCTCATGCACGCACTCTGAAGAGTTTTCATAACGTGGTCTCTCGTTGCCATGCTGTTTTTCAATGGCCGAAATTCCTTCAAGATGGAGTAAAACACCGTCTCGTGGTTGATGACATCATAAGGAAGCGATGTGCACTGCGTTCACATGCCTATATATGGTCATTTTGGATAGGGAGGGGCTAAAAAATGAGCAATGTGTCAAAATGACTTTTTTCAGGACAGAGATTCCTCAGGGTTTTGCCTGCCAAATGCGTTCTGATTGACCCACAGACAAATGGTTAACAGTTTTGGAAAATTCAGAGTGTTTCCTATCCAATGGTACTAAATATATGCATATCCCATTTTCTGGGCCTAAATGGGAGGCATTTTACTTTGGGCACGCCAGGCTCTCCAAAACAGTCACCTCTGCTGCTGGAGCCGGTGAGGTTTAAACTCAGTTTTTTACAATTCCTGACTTTTAATCCTAGTAAAAATTCCCTGCCTTAGGTCAGTTAGGATCACCACTTTATTTTAATAATGTGAAATGTCAGAATAATAGTAGAGTGATTTATTTCAGCTTTTATTCCTTTCATCACATTCCCAGTGGGTCAGAAGTTTACATACACTCAATTAGTATTTGGTAGCATTGCCTTTAAATTGTTTAATTTGGGTCAAACATTTCGGGTAGCCTTCCACAAGCTTCCTACAATAAGTTGGGTGAATTTTCTGACAGAGCTGGTGTAACTGAGTCAGGTTTGTAGGCCTCCTTGCTCGCACACGCTTTTTCAGTTCTGCCCACAAATTGTCTATGGGATTGAGGTCAGGGCTTTGTGATGGCCACTCCAATACCTTGACTTTGTTGTCCTTAAGCCGTTTTGCCACAACTTTGGACGTATGCTTGGGGTCATTGTCCATTTGGAAGACCCATTTGCGACCGAGCTTTAACTTCCTGACTGATGTTTTGAGATGTTGCTTCAATATATCCACATAATTTTCCTGCCTCATGATGCCATCTATTTTGTGAAGTGCACCAGTCCCTCCTGCAGCAAAGCACTCCCACAACATGATGCTGCCACCCCCGTGCTTCATGGTTAGAATGGTGTTCTTCAGCTTGCAAGCCTCCCCCCTTTTTCCTCCAAACATAACGATGGTAATTATGGCCAAACAGTTCTATTTTTGTTTCATCAGACCAGAGGACATTTCTCAAAAAAGTATGATCTTTGTCCCTATGAGCAGTTGCAAACCGTAGTCTGACTTTTTTATGGTGGATATAGGTCGATATATGACTCGTTTTACTGTGGATATAAACTCAGCAATAAAGGAAACGTCCTCTCACTGTCAACTGATTTTTTTAAGCAAACTTAACATGTGTAAATATTTGTTTGCGCATAACAAGATTCAACAACTGAGACATAAGCTGAACAAGTTCCAAAGATATGTGACTAACAGAAATTGAATAATGTGTCCCTGAACAAGGGAGGTGGTCAATATCTGGTGTGGCCACCAGCTGCATTAAGTACTGCAGTGCATCTCCTCCTCATGGACTGCACCAGATTTGCCAGTTCTTGCTGTGAGATGTTATGGCAGAATACTGACATTCCTGTCTTGCAGGAATTCACGCACAGAACGAGCAGTATGGCTGGTGGCATTGTCATGCTGGAGGGTCTCGTCAGGATGAGCCTGCAGGAAGGGTACCACATGAGGGAGGAGGATGTCTTCCCTATAACGCACAGCGTTGAGATTGCCTGCAAAGACAACAATCTCAGTCCGATGATGCTGTGACGCACCGTCCCAGACCATGACGGAGCCTCCACCTCCAAATTTGTCGCACTCCAGTGTACAGGCCTCATTCCTTCAACGATAACCGCAAATCCGACCATCAACCCTGATGAGACAAAACCGCGACTCGTCAGTGAAGAGCACTTTCTGCCAGTCCTGTCTGGTACAGCGACGGTGGGTTTGTGCCCATAGGTGACGTTGTTGCCAGTGATGTCTGGTGAGGACCTGCCTTACAACAGGCCTACAAGCCCTCAGTCCAGCCTCTCTCAACCTATTCCGAACAGTCTGAGCACTGATGGAGGGATTGTGCATTCCTGGTGTAACTCGGGCAGTTGTTGTTGCCATCCTGTACCTGTCCCGCAGGTGTGATGTTCGGATGTACCGATCCTGTGCAGGTGTTGTTACACGTGGTCTGCCACTGCAAGGACGATCAGCTGTCCATCCTTTCTCCATGTAGCGCTGTCTTAGGCGTCTCACAGTACGAACATTGCAATTTATTGCCCTGGCCACATCTACAGTCCTCATGCCTCCTTGCAGCATGCCTAAGGCACGTTCACGCAGATGAGCAGGGACGCTGGGCATCTTTCTTTTGGTGTTTAGTAGAAAGGCCTCTTTAGTTTCCTAAGTTTTCATAACTGTGACCTTAATTGCCTACCGTCTGTAAGCTGTTGTTGTCTTAACGACTATTCCACAGGTGCATGTTCTTTAACCCATTTAATCCCGAATTTTTCCCAGACATGAAAATATCAAAATCTTGTGTCATTAGTAAGCCTTTGAAATAATCAATCATCATTTTTTTGAATTTTCATGGAAACGTATGTGAAAAAGTGTGTTTTATGGTCGGTCACAATTGTGACCGGTGGGATAATGTGATGTATACTGAATTAACATATTTATCCTATGCAGTCATGAAAATTCTTATATATCCCAGCCCAGTTATTAACACATTTAAAACTCTGTCACTGGCAGTCCCCAGCATTGCTACTAGAATGCCCCATCACATTCTAGTGTGACTATTTTACATATCAAAAACCCTTATACAACACGGATATGAATACTGAGAGCAAAAACAAAAAAACAACAACCATCAACGTATTTCAACATTATTACTTTATTGTAACATACATTGTTACTTTAGTGCATGTATTGAAACATTAATATTGTAACTGTATTGTAACATTTGAATTTGTGCTTTAGTGCAATATTCATTGTAACATTGTCATTGTGACATTTTAGTGCAACATTCACTAGCAACTGTATAGCAGTTGTGTCATTCATTCACATTGAACATAAAGGTAACATTTAGGATAGAGGTAGCCTGTAGAACATGCATTCAAGTAGAGGCCTACGCTGAACAAAATACATTTACAAAATATATATATTATACACACATACATATATACAAATACATACACACATATATATCAAAACGTGTATTTATATATATATTATAGAGGTAGGCTTCAGAACCATTGTACTGCTTCTCCTCACCCTTTATTGACTTTTCTATTTATCTTTTATTGGCTTTTTCAGCCCTTCTTCATTCGCTCTTATCTCCTTTTTCTACTGTCCGTGGTATATCTTGAAGCACTCAATGTGCAGTGGCGCTTTGCATTTCTCACATGCTTAGGTAGTGCGTTTGACACAATGACGACATCTATGGAACCGGTGCGATGCCATTGATTGGCCAGTGAGAAGCTTTGTCATATCTTGCCTGATCTTCAACAGTAGCAGCCAGTAGAGATCTCCTTCCGTGGCTCAGTGGTTTCGTGCCAAACTTTTGCATAAGAGACTGTGCCACTATCCATGAGAAGGTGAGCAGGTTTATGGTCCCTCCCATAACATCTCTGTAAAATAAATGGCTGTTTACAAGTGGACTGTTGAGAGACCATGCAAAGATTTTAATTTGTTTTATTTTACTGGGCAAGTCAGTTAAGAACAAATTCTTATTTTCAATGACGACCTAGGAACAGTGGTTTAACTGCCTGTTCAGGGGCAGAACGACAGATTTGTACCTTGTCAGTTCAGGGAATTGGACTTGCAACCTTTCGGTTATACTAGTCCAACGCTTTAACCACTAGGCTACCCTGCCGCCCCAAAGATGGGCCACCACCACTTCGTAGACCTGATGGAGATATGGTATCTTGAAACCTGTAGGTTGTGAAGTTCAACACCACCCATGTGCTCATTGTATCGGTTGATGCATTTTGGTTGTGGGACATTGTCAAAGGCACGTCCCTCTTTGTTCCATCTCTTGACAGAGGTCTCACTGTATTTCTCCTCCGTGTTTGTTGCCACTGTGACAATGTTATTGTCTTTCTAACGGACCAGCAACTTGTCTCCTTGGGTCAGAACCTCAGAGGTTCCCCGGGGTATCTTCATGAAGTCCGTCTGTGGCTTGAATGGGACATCAAACAGACGATTTTGACTCATCGTTCCAGAGCTCTCAAATCCTCTTTTTGTCATTTCATCGAGGAGTCCAAGCGAAGTGAAGAGGTTATCATGAAATAACTTGCAACCTTGAAGCACCTGAGATTGCTCTGCAACACCAAGAACGACACTGGGTCCATGACCCAACCCAGTCTCAGGGAGGAGAGTGTGGGGTGGTGATGGGTTGGTCATCATCACTGATAACGTTGTTCCTGTCATGATCAGTTTGCATAGGTTCAGCATATACATTCAACAGCCTGGCTGGCAAATGGCCTGTCTCCCCCTCATAGTCCATATCTGATCCATCGCTATCACAATCTCTGAGGGATAACTGCAATGTTGCACGCCTTGTCTGAGCAGTCACCTAGATCCAACATATCCAGAACTTGACTCAAAGTGAAACTGAAAGAAAGAACCGAGTAGAAAGTTAGGTAGACCAAGAACTATGTATGTGTATAACTATGTGTATACGTATGTGTATACCTAGATGCACTGTGTTATCCCACCGGTCACTATTGTTGCCGTCAACGTGTTTACTCATTCTATGACCACACTGAACAAAGTTGAGTAATTGCAAATGAATATATCAATACTAGACACCTTAAAGATGATATGTACCAAATATCTTTGTCATATCTTAATGTTAACATACTTTACTAACCTTTTGTTTGGGAGCTTTGATGCAGCCATCGTCTTCTCATGGTGCAACCAGGAAGTAAACAGCTCTGGTCATGTGACACTGCACATATTTAATTGAGACCCTTTATTATTTCAATATTTGCTGGAAATGCATTGATACATAATTCCGTAACATTTTTAGAGCCTTATAACTGGAAACGTTTTTTACGGTCACTATTGTGACTGATAGGATTAAATAGGTTAATTGTTTATGGTTCATTGTACAAGCATGGGAAACAGTGTTTAAACCCTTTACAATGAAGATCTGTGAAGTTATTTGGATTTTTACGAATTATCTTTGAAAGACAGGGTCCTGAAAAAGGGACGTTTCTTTTTTTGCTAAGTTTAGATACTTTTGTACCTGTTTCCTCCAGCATCTTCACAAGGTCCTTTGCTGTTGTTCTGGGATTATTTGCACTTTTTACACCAAAGTATGTTCATCTCTAGGAGACAGAACGCGTCTCCTTCCTGATCGGTATGATGGCTGCGTGGTCCCATGGTTTTTATACTTGTGTACTATTGTTTGTCCAGATAAACGTGGTATCTTCAGGTGTTTGGAAATTGCTCCCAAGGATGAACCAGACTTCTTCTCTGATTTCTTTTGATCTTCCCATGATGTCAAGCAAAGAGGCACTGAGTTTGAAGGTAGGCCTTGAAATACATGCACAGGTACACCTCAAATTATGTCAATTAGCCTATCAGTAGCTTCTCAAGCCATGACATACTTTTCTGGAATTATCAAGCTGTTTAAAGGCACAGTCAACTTAGTGTAAATAAACCTCTGACCCACTGGAATTGTGATACAGTGAATTATAAGTGAAATAATCTAGTCTGTAAACAATTGTTGGAAAAATTACTTGTGTCATGCACAAAGTAAATGTCCTAACTGACTTGCCAAAACTATAGTTTGTTAACAAGAAATTTGTGGAGTGGTTAAAAAATGTGTTTTAATAACTCCAACCTAAGTGTGTGTAAACTTCCGACTTCAACTGTATGTACTGGTTAAAATTGGAAGTTTTGCTTTCTAATGCTGTTAACTGGGAATAACGGGAATAACACACTGTTGAAACGGGAGTAAATGCTGAACAGTGATATTGATGAGAAAGATCTGTTTCAGTAGCTCGAGTCGTGGCTCAAATGGTGCTTGCAGCCTTTCATTTAGCAAATTACCTCGCCATTGGGATTGGTTGCATATCAACTGCAATCATTTCTGTAATAATCCAACTGTTAACGACGATGATGTGCGGAATGCTTCCGTTGTAAACAATTTTAAAGATGCATATCCCCTCTTATTAACATTACAGCATTGTTGTGTTAGGTTGGCCTATTTTTTTTTTTTTTACATTTCTTTATGATGATGATCAGGACCTGTTAGCTGTAGTTTTGTGATAACTGCACTGTAATATACATTTTGTGGAGAATTCTTTTTTTTATCAGTTGGGATTTTTTTCTTAAAGCGGCAGTTAAAACAGAGCTGGAAAAATGTAGTCACTCTCAAATTCAAAGACAGAGCTATGGATGCAATAACACCATCCATGATACCAAAATTATAGTTTAAACCATGTTTTTAGGCTATACAGTGTTGGTTTACATTTACTCTGTTTGCAAACATTGGAGTAAAACAAGCTTATATTTTGAGTTCTGATGGGGTTCGACAATTTAATTGAGCGCATGAACCATTTATATGTTATATCCTTCAAGAATCAATGGGTACATACAGTAATACAAATAAAACTGCTGATTGCCTCTTTAACGTTAATCCAATTTCATTTAAAAGTGTGTCATGTCCCTCTGACCTATTCCCCTCTCCTCATGTTCCGACGTCTTCTCCCTCTGCCTTCTCTCTGCCTCCCTGCTCTCCTGACCCCTCTCCTCTCCTCCGTGATGTCCCTCTGTCCCCCTTCTCTCTGACCCCTGCCCGTACTCTGCTCTCCTGACCTGTCCTTCTCCTCTCTGGTCTTTCCTCCTGCCTCTTTCTGCCCCTCCCAATAGCCTGAGGAGCTGACCCTGCTGCTGATGAAGCTGCATCGGCAGCAGGCTGACCTAAAGCAAACTGTAGCACAGCTTATGCAACTAAACCTCGATGGTGGCCACAACCCAAAGGTCCCTTGAGGTCGCGACTGTGTGCTGTTGTCTCGTTGTGCGCCATGTCTCCTCCGCTATCTCCTACTCTCCATCCACTTGGGTCATTCATTACTCATGGATTTATTTTGGCCACATTTTTGGAAGGGCCAGATGGGTGGTAGGGGGTGGGATGAGATTGTAGTCAGTGCTAAGGAGATTGGGGCAGGTCATCACCTTACTGCTTCTTCAAAGGAAAGCCCCTTTTCTTTGAAGATGTCTCTTTATTAATGTACTTGTTCTTATATTAAATAAGAACAATATTAAATGATTATTGTTGTATTATAATATCGCTTTTGTTTTTGTTGATGTAAATCAGCTTTCTTTCTCCTGTGTTTTAAATCTGTTAACCCTTGAATCTTTGTTGCTGACATAGGCTATTCATGATGGAAGTGCAGTGTAGACATTGTTAATGTTGTAAATTACTATTGTAGCTGGAAACAACATATTTTTTATGGAAAATATCTACGTAGGCATACAGAGGCCCATGATCAGCAACCATCACTCCTGTGTTCCAATGGAACGTTGTGTTAGCTAATCCAAGTTTATCATTTTAAAAGGCTAATTGATCATTAGAAAACCCTTTTGTCCATTTTATAAGAGATTCTCCAAAATTGAAATGTTCCAGGAATTGATATATAAACTCCAGTCGTGCTTTATCAAAAGCCTGGTTTCTCAGATTATGTTAGCACAGGTAAAAACTGTTGTTCTGATTAAAGAAGCAATAAAACTGGCCTTCTTTAGACTAGTTGAGTATCTGGAGCATCAGCATTTGTGGGTTCGATTACAGGCTTAAAATGGCCAGAAACAAAGCACTTTCTTCTGAAACTTATCAGTCTATTCTTGTTCTGAGAAATTGTGAGAAATTTGGAGAAATTGCCAAGAAACTGAAGATCTCGTACAACACTGTGTACTACTCCCTTCACAGAACAGCGCAAACTGGCTCTAGCCAGAATAGAAAGATGAGTGGGAGGCCCCGGTGAACAACTGAGCAAGAGGACAAGTACATTAGACTGTCTAGTTTGAGAAACAGACACCTCACAAGTCCTCAACTGGCAGCTTCATTAAATAGTACCCACAAAACACCAGTCTCAACGTCAACAATGAAGAGGCGACTCCGGGATGCTGGCCTAGGCAGAGTTGCAAAACAAAGCCATATCTCTGTCCAGTGTCTGTTCTTTTCCCCATCTTAATATTTTCTTTTTATTGGCCAGTCTGAGATATGGCTTTTTCTTTGCAACTCTGCCTAGAAGGCCAGCATCCCGGAGTTGCCTCTTAACTGTTGACATTGAGACTGATGTTTTGCAGGTACTATTTAATGGAGCTGCCAGTTGAGGACTTGTGAGGCGTCTGTTTCCGTTCCAAATAAAATTAATATTTTTTTCTCATATAATTTAAATAACTGTTCGCTAGGTGTAGGCAATACCATAATCAAATACATTAGGCAAACTGGGATATGACTAAAGAGTTAATCTGGATGATTTTTACACAAATTGACAGGCATTTTCCTTTTCATGGTAGCTAGATCTAATCTATTTTGCTAACTTTCTATAAACATTTATTGGAATCAGATAATTGATTTGTTTTGGGATTTGTTTACTGAGTATGTCCACATCACCATCAGACCATTTTATTGATAAACTACACGGTAACGTAAACATTTAATTTTTTTGTTATCCAATACCTAATATAGTACACTTATCATTATTTACTGTAATCCAGAGAGTTTAGAAAAATTATCTAGACCCTCTATGAGGCTGTGGAGGGATTCTAATTGTGGATTTAAAAGAAAACATGAATCATCAGCGTACAATGACACCTTTGTTTTTAAGCCCTGTATTTCTAACCCCTTGATATTATTGTTGGATCTGATTTTAATAGCTAACATTTCAGGGGCCATAATAAATAGATATGCCGATAGCGGACAACCTAGTTTTACTCCTCTTGACAGTTTAAAACTTTCTGAGAGGTAGCCACTATTTACTATTTTACACCTAGGGTTACCATACATAACTTTAACCCATTTTATAAGAGATTCTCCAAAATTGAAATGTTCCAGGAATTGATATATGAACTCCAGTCGTGCTTTATCAAAAGCCTGGTTTCTCAGATGTTCTAATTAATTGTAGAAATGTACGCCAAAGAGACACAGTGGGTGTACCAGCTTACTTTCTAAATAGAAACTCGGCAGATGTTGCCCGGAAATTAGAAACTCCAACTTAGTGATCTTGAAAAGTGGACTGGCTAAGTAGGCTTAGCGCAGTTGTGTACAGTAATGAATTTAGGACTTTGTTTTTTAAGTGTCTTTTAAGTCGTCAGACAGGGATTTAAGTAATGTAGGGCACCCAAACTTGTGATGGGAAACAGTTGTTTGTGATCAAGGAATGGCATGAATAATGGTAACGCTTTTGTCAATGGTGTGACATTGATTTTCTCCACCTAGTCGTCATGGCATTCACACTGTCAGTGGTGTGACACATGACATGCCTATGACCTATTATACAATGCAACACAGTAAGAAAAATAGTGGGGTTTTCTATCCTCCATTTACTCCCATTCACCTTCTCATATCCAACAGTTTGTCCTTCTACAGTGGGGAAAAAAAAAGTATTTAGTCAGCCACCAATTGTGCAAGTTCTCTCACTTAAAAAGATGAGAGAGGCCTGTAATTTTCATCATAGGTACACTTCAACTATGACAGACAAAATGAGGAAAGAAAATCCAGAAAATCACATTGTAGGATTTTTTATGAATTTATTTGCAAATGATGGTGGAAAATAAGTATTTGGTCACATACAAACAAGCAAGATTTCTGGCTCTCACAGACCTGTAACTTCTTCTTTAAGAGGCTCCTCTGTCCTCCACTCATTACCTGTATTAATGGCACCTGTTTGAACTTGTTATCAGTATAAAAAGACACCTGTCCACAACCTCAAACAGTCACACTCCAAACTCCACTATGGCCAAGACCAAAGAGCTGTCAAAGGACACCAGAAACAAAATTGTAGACCTGCACCAGGTTGGGAAGACTGAATCTGCAATAGGTAAGCAGCTTGGTTTGAAGAAATCGCAAGATCTCCACGCAAGATCTCACCCCGTGGGGTCAAAATGATCACAAGAACGGTGAGCAAAAATCCCAGAACCACACGGGGGGACCTAGTGAATGACCTGCAGAGAGCTGGGACCAAAGTAACAAAGCCTACCATCAGTAACACACTACGCCGCCAGGGACTCAAATCCTGCAGTGCCAGACGTGTCCCCCTGCTTAAGCCAGTACATGTTCAGGCCTGTCTAAAGTTTGCTAGGGAGCATTTGGATGATCCAGATGAGGATTGGGAGAATGTCAGATGAAACCAAAATAGAACTTTTTGGTAAAAACTCAACTCGTCGTGTTTGGAGGACAAAGAATGCTGAGTTGCATCCAAAGAACACCATACCTACTGTGAAGCATGGGGGTGGAAACATCATGCTTTGGGGCTGTTTTTCTGCAAAGGGACCAGGACAACTGATCCGTGTAAAGGAAAGAATGAATGGGGCCATGTATCGTGAGATTTTGAGTGAAAACCTCCTTCCATCAGCAAGGGCATTGAAGATGAAACGTGGCTGGGTCTTTCAGCATGACAATGATCCCAAACACACCGCCCGGGCAATGAAGGAGTGACTTCGTAAGAAGCATTTCAAGGTCCTGGAGTGGCCTAGCCAGTCTCCAGATCTCAACCCCATAGAAAATCTTTGGAGGGAGTTGAAAGTCCGTGTTGCCCAGCGACAGCCCCAAAACATCCCTGCTCTAGAGGAGATCTGCATGGAGGAATGGGTCAAAATACCAGCAACAGTGTGTGAAAACCTTGTGAAGACTTACAGAAAACATTTGACCTCTGTCATTGCCAACAAAGGGTATATAACAAAGTATTGAGATAAACTTTTGTTATTGACCAAATACTTATTTTCCACCATAATTTGCAAATAAATTCATAAAAATCCTACAATGTGATTTTCTGGATTTTCTTTCCTAATTTTGTCTGTCATAGTTGAAGTGTACCTATGATGAAAATTACAGGCCTCTCTCATCTTTTTAAGTGAGAGAACTTGCACAATTGGTGGCTGACTAAATACTTTTTTTCCCCACTGTATGTATCTCTTAGATCTGACCTGTTTGCCCTGTCTGTCTGTCTTTTTCTGACATTCTCTATCTTTCTGTACATCCTTCTGTCTGTTTCTAATGCCTAACAATCCTTTGCCTCGCTCCCGCTCCCTTCTCTCTTTCCTCTCCTCTTTGCTATCTTCTGCACTGATGACCGACGCTAGAATGCCATTTTGTCTCATCACCTCCAAAGGAACCTCATGTATCTGGATAACCAGGTGGGGTAACTCTAACACATGGTTCTTATTTTGGGACGGATCTACCTACCGAGTTTCAGACTTGCTCTGTCTCCGTCTGTGTGTCTTTGTGGATGGATATGCTGTCTAAAGGTTGTTGTTTTTCCACGCTGCATTCGATATGTCATCTCATGTAGGTCAATATTTGAAAAGTTTGAAAGTATGCTGTGAATACTAGCTTATGTGTGTAACATTTCTTTGGGGCTTTCCCTTGTTGTGTGACATTTTGGATGAGAGTATGTTTGTGTGTGTGATCTATTATGATTTAAAAAGGTGGAGTTAGCATCATTGACAGTCAGAATTGTCTCTAAACTGTTCCCATAGTGCTCCTCCTCCTTTCCTCCATAATGAACAACTAGATAAAGGAAAATTAGCCTTTAATAGTGATGATTCAAACATTGATTGAGATCTCAGCCCCCAGACCTCAACTGTACCACCACAACTTAAGAGTAAGGTATTGGCCAGCCAATGCCGGCTAAAGATTGCTTTCTTCAATCCATCCACAGTTGTTTTTTTGGTCTGTCTTGCTCCTGCAATCCTCCTCTGGTGGCAAAATCATTCATGGCATCTCAATATCTCCTCCCTGTATTGTTTGTGAATGTAGCACTTCTCATTCATACAGCTTTTACTCTACTGTCTCCTCTACTTGTTGGAAAGTCATACCACCAATGTGAGCATGGCCTACATACATACAGTAGTATGATGTGTACTGTATGCTCCACTGTCTGGTTAAAACCCCTCCTTCACTATTGACAGGTGTGTTTGTGCTTGTGTGTGCGTGCGTGTGTGTGTACCTTTGTATGTGAGTGCTGCTAGGTATATTTATATTATATTGTTGTGTCGCCAGTGTTATGAGCCGACTGCACAACTCTGTTTGCACCTGTCTCTGTATGGGAAGTGAGAATTCCCACTTAAAACTAACTATTTGAAACCACATATGTGACCGACGGCCTCAATTAGGTCTTATGTAGCAAAATTTGAAATGTTTTTTTTTTACATTGGATAAAAGAGACTCGGAGCTAAAAAAGTGTATATCATACACTACAGTTGAGGAACAATGGGAAAGGAATTCTGCTTTGGAAGTTGATCAACTTGTAACCCCACTTTTGAGAAAATGTCCCTTGAATGTTTTGGTACACCTATTTGGAGAGCGCCTCATTGTCTACATCCATTCAGCATCGTTCACACCCTCTTAAGCCTTAGTCCCACTAATCTCTTTAAAGATTCACATGTGAGGCCATGTGGTAAACACACGCTCTATCAAATAAAATCGAAGTTTATTTGTCACATGCACAGGATACAGAAGGTGTACATTTGCAAAGTAGCATTATCAAAAACAGAAATTGTTATTAGATGACGCTTACCTGACACACTTGTCTAAACTGATGGGTCATGTGAAGCTGTAACCACCCCTCACCCACTTATAGATAAGTGGATGGGTTACTATTGTCTAGACATGTACACATGTTCATGATATACAACAGATGGCCGTAATAACCCCCAGAAACAGCTGCTAATGTGATGGGTCATGTAATAATCCGTTTGAAGTGGAGTCTTTTGTTTAGACATCTAAACAATGAACCGGCATAAGCCCAACTCATACTACTACCAATACATTTTCATAGCTGTAGTATGCATCTGCAGGTAGCTAAATCTAACAAACTATGTTCAATGTTAACCAGCTAACATTAGGCTATTACTAGCAATGCAAATCGATTCCTGATTCAAATAATATTACTACACAGCTTATACACGTGATGTTAGCTAGCGAGCCAGCAAGCTAACGTTTGCTAGCTAACTAACAGTATGCTTTAGCTTGCAACAAAAATGACTTTCTGGCAAAATTAGAAACGTACACTACTGGTCAAGAGTTTTAGAACACCTACTCATTCAAGGGTTTTTGTTTATTGTTACTATTTTCTACATTGTAGATTAATAGTGAAGACATTACAACTATGAAATAGCACATACAGTGAGGGAAAAAAGTATTTGATCCCCTGCTGATTTTGTACGTTTGCCCACTGACAAAGATATGATCAGTCTATAATTTTAATGGTATATTTATTTGAACAGTGAGAGACAGAATAACAACAAAAAAATCCAGAAAAACACATGTGAAAAATGTTATAAATTGATTTGCATTTTAATGAGGGAAATAAGTATTTGAACCCCTCTCAATCAGAAAGATTTCTGGCTCCCAGGTGTCTTTTATACAGGTAACGAGCTGAGATTAGGAGCACACTCTTAAAGGGAGTGCTCCTAATCTCAGTTTGTTACCTGTATAAAAGACACCTGTCCACAGAAGCAATCAATCAATCAGATTCCAAACTCTCCACCATGGCCAAGACCAAAGAGCTCTCCAAGGATGTCAGGGACAAGATTGTAGACCTACACAAGGCTGGAATGGGCTACAAGACCATCGCCAAGCAGCTTGGTGAGAAGGTGACAACAGTTGGTGCGATTATTCGCAAATGGAAGAAACACAAAAGAACTGTCAATCTCTCTCGGCCTCCATGCAAGATCTCACCTCGTGGAGTTGCAATGATCATGAGACTGGTGAGGAATCAGCCCAGAACTACACAGGAGGATCTTGTCAATTATCTCAAGGCAGCTGGGACCATAGTCACCAAGAAAACAATTGGTAACACACTATGCCGTGAAGGACTGAAATCCTGCAGCGCCCACAAGGTCCCCCTGCTCAAGAAAGCACATATGCATGCCTGTCTGAAGTTTGCCAATGAACATCTGAATGATTCAGAGGACAACTGGATGAAAGTGTTGTGGTCAGATGAGACCAAAATGGAGCTCTTTGGCATCAACTCAACTCGCCGTGTTTGGAGGAGGAGGAATGCTGCCTATGACCCCAAGAACACCATCCCCACCGTCAAACATGGAGGTGGAAACATTATGCTTTGGGGGTGTTTTTCTGCTAAGGGGACAGGACAACTTCACCACATCAAAGGGACGATGTACCGCCAAATCTTGGGTGAGAACCTCCTTCCCTCAGCCAGGGCATTGAAAATGGGTCGTGGATGGGTATTCCAGCATGACAATGACCCAAAACACACAGCCAAAGGCAACAAAGGAGTGGCTCAAGAAGAAGCACATTAAGGTCCTGGAGTGGCCTAGCCAGTCTCCAGACCTTAATCCCATAGAAAATCTGTGGAGGGAGATGAAAATTCGAGTTGCCAAACGTCAGCCTCGAAACCTTAATGACTTGGAGAAGATCTGCAAAGAGGAGTGGGACAAAATCCCTCCTGGGATGTGTGCAAACCTGGTGGCCAACTACAAGAAACATCTGACCTCTGTGATTGCCATCAAGGGTTTTGCCACCAAGTACTAAGTCATGTTTTGCAGAGGTGGTCAAATACTTATTTCCCTCATTAAAATGCAAATCAATTTATAACATGCGTTTTTCTGGATTTTTTTGTTGTTATTCTGTCTCTCACCGTTCAAATAAACCTACCATTAAAATTATAGACTGATCATTTCTTTGTCAGTGGGCAAACGTACAAAATCAGCAGGGGATCAAATACTTTTTTCCCTCACTGTATGGAATCATGTAGTAACCAGAAAAGTGTTTTAAACAAATATGTATTTTATATTTGAGATTCTTCAAATAGCCACCCTTTGCCCTGATGACAGCTTTGCACACTCTTGGCATTTTCTCAACCAGCTTCATGAGGTAATCACCTGGAAAGCAATTCAATTTAACAGGTGTGCCTTCCTAATTTGTTGAATTTCTTTCCTTCTTATTGCGTTTGAGCCAATCAGTTGTGTTGTGACAAGGTAGGGGTGGTATACAGAAGATAGCCCTATTTACTAAAACACCAAGTCCATATCATGACAAGAACAGCTCAAATAAGCAAAGACAAAATCCATCATTAGAGTTGCCAGCATCAGAAATTGCAGCCCAAATAAATGCTTCATAGAGTTCAAGTAACAGACACATCTCAACATCAACTGTTCAGAGGAGACTAATGAAGGAAACCACAAATAAAGGACACCAATAAGAAGAAGAGACTTGCTTGAGCCAAGAAACATGAGCAATGGACATTAGACCGGTGGAATTTTGTCCTTTGGTCTGGAGTCAAAATTTGAGATTTTTGGTTCCAACCACCGTGTCTTTGTGAGCCGCGATATGGGTGAACGGATGATCTCTGCATGTGTATTTCCCACCGTAAAGGAGGTGGTGGTGTAATGGTGTGGGGGTACTTTGCTGGTGACAACGTCTGTGATTTATTTCGAATTCAAGGCACACTTAACCAGCATGGCTACCACAGCATTCTGCAGCGTTACGCCATCCCATCTGGTTTGGGCTTAGTGGGCCTATCATTTGTTTTTCAACAGGACAATGACCCAACGCACCTCCAGGCTGTGTAAGGGCTATTTGACCAGGAAGGAGAGTGATGGAGTGCTGCATCAGATGACCTGGTCTCAACAATCCCTCGACCTAAACCAAATTGTACTCAGCATTTGTGGGAACTCAAGACTGTTAGAAAAGCATTCCAGGTGAATCTGGTTGAGAGAATGCCAAGAGTGTGCAAAGCTGTCATCAAGGCAAGCATGGCTATTTGAAGAATCTCGAATATGAAATATATTTAGATTTTTTTGGAAACTTGATTACTACATGATTCCATATGTGTTATTTCACAGTTTTGATGTCTTCACTATTATTGTACAATGTAGAAAATAGAACAAATAAAGATAAAACCTTTGAATGAGTAGGTGTTCTAAAACCTTTGACCGGTAGTGTATATCTGGCAAATGTAGCTAGACTCTGACCCGTATACATTAATGAACGCTTCACGGAAGACTGTAACCATTTAACTCCGTTTTGTTTGTAGAAACATCTTGTTTGGCCAGCTTTGTGTCAAGTCTCTCCAGTCACATGCATACTGACCGTGGCGTGTACAGAAAGTAGCCCATCACTCTTTCCTACTGATCTGTCTATAGCGCCTGCTAAATTCAGGGCATCAATGATGTTGAGAAAATTAGAAAACCTTTATAGTTCGATGGCTGACATTATATCCTTCAAAAACGGAGCGGTAGAAATGTAACGTGTGCGCTGGGAGTCGGGAAGCAAGTTCAGGGTGTGAATCATTTAATCAATAAATGAAACATAATACAAAACAAGAAACACGAACAACACACAGACGTGAAACTGAAACAGAAACAATAACACCTGGGGAAGGAACCAAACGGAGTAACATATATAGGGAAGGTAATCAGGGAGGTGATGGAATCCAGGTGAGTCTGAATATGCGCTGGTGCGCGTAATGATGGTGACAGGTGTGTGCCATAAAGAGCAGCCTGGTGACCTAGTGCGCCGGCAGGGAGTATGTGTGACAGTACCCCCTCCCCAACGTGCGTCTCCAGCAGGAGAATGCAGACCAAAGGGACGCCAGGGATCAGGAGTGGACTGGTCACCTCTACTGAGGCACAGGAACCTGTCGACTTAGAGCGCCGGAGAGGGAGTATACGTGACAGTATCCCCTCCCTGGCGTGGGGCTCCAGACGCAGGATGCCAACCAAGGGGACAGTCCCGGATCAGGAGTGGACCGGTCTCCTCTGAGGCGCGGAAACCAGACGAACCGACTGAGGTGTGAGAGCCTGATGAGCCGGCCGAGGCGTAGGAGCCCGACGAGACAGCTGATGTCCGAGAGTCTGACAAACCGGCTGAGGCGTGAGAGCCTGATGAGCCAGCCGAGGCGTAGGAGCCCGACGAGACAGCTGATGTCCGAGAGTTCGACAAACCGGCTGAGGCGTGAGAGCCTGATGAGCCGGCTGAGGACTCCCCAGTATCTGACACCCGGACCCGACGTGCTTTCCGCCACACAAAACAACACTCCCTGATGCATCCCTTAGGTGAGGCGTTATTCTGGGATTCGGGAAGCAAGTTCAGGGAGTGAATAATTTTATCAATAATGTTCTAAAAAACAAGAAACACAAACAACGCACAGACATGAAACAGAAACAATAACGCCTGGGGAAGGAACCTAAGGGAGTGACATATATAGAGGAGGTAATCAGGGAGGTGATGGAGTACAGGTGAGTCTGATGACACGCTGGTGCGCGTAACGATGGTGACAGGTGTGCTCCATAACGAGCAGCCTGGTGACCTAGAGCGCCGGAGAGGGAGTATATGTGACAAGAATGGACTGTCAATACATACTGAACAGCTCACCTTATAGACAGAAGCGTGCTACATGGCAGACCAATCCAAACTCCTCCCGGGATGTCCAGCCCATATATTATCTCAGCCAATCATGGCTAGTGGGAAGGTTCCTGACTTTTTCCATGGCTAAACCAACTTGGCTTGTAATTTAACAATTGTATTTGTATTTATGGATGGAAAAAAGGTTTGTTATTGAGGCACATGAAAGTTCACATGTTCCAGAAGCCATTTCTTCCCCCAAAAAGCATTTTGATAAAATATAAATGTTTACATTCAAATGCTGCTCTTTTGAAGTAGTGATGTGCGACATACACCTAGTTTCCTGAAACGAGTCACATGTAATTGTTGTTCTGTTTTGGTAGCATGAACTACTAGGGCTGACATCAATTTGTTATTTTAGACCTCCCTTGCTTGCTCCCTCGAGAGTGTAAGGTGGCCTATTTATTAATGCTTTCTAAATTACGATGATGCAGGAGCGTATTTGCCTGAGAAGCAGTTTTTTTTGTGACGATTGAATGACGCTGCACACCGCTTCTCTGCTACTGCTGTCTTCCTCTGTCCCCATATGTTGTCGGCATATCAGCACAGTGGCTGCTGCATATCCACTATCCAAACCTGACTGTCAGAGAAATGAACCTCCCTCCCAGGCTAAAACTCCCTGTGATTACAGAGAGCCTGCATGCTCCGTGTGGAATGTCACCAACATACCACCTGGTCCACATGCTTTCTTTGTGCTGTGGTGTGGTGCTGACAGAAAATTTTGTGTGTGTGTGTGTGTGTGTGTGTGTGTGTGTGTGTGTGTGTGTGTGTGTGTGTGTGTGTGTGTGTGTGTGTGTGTGTGTGTGTGTGTGTGTGTGTGTGTGTGTGTGTGTGTGTGTGTGTGTGTGTGTGTGTGTGTGTGGATGAGAGAAGGAGAAAGATTGCTGTTTATCTGGACTGATGTTAATGTCAGTACAATAGTTTTTCTTTTAAAGTATTTTGAATTTGCTCAATCTATTGGGGTTAAAGCAATTGTCAGTACAATGCATTATGGGTTGTGAAGTATACTAGTGGGGTACTAGTGACACTGATTAGCAGAGGGACAACCCTCAAACCCTTTCCTCAGACCTCTTCCTTCGCTTGTTATTAAGGCCAAACTTTTGGCCCAATGAAACTCTTTGCTTCACTAGGAGCTAAAAGGAAAGGGAAAAGTCAAGTCAACTATTGGCCCGATGTTCAGTCACTGTCTCAAATAAACCAATCCTGTTGGGGCATTTTATTCTTCTTAGCATTGTTCATATTATTGCTCTGTTTGGCTCTCTGTCTATATAGTCTGTGGTCTGTGTGACAGTTTGGGACTCGTTTCAACTGTTCTGTTTTGTAACACTAACACTAGCCTAGACCACAGAGACTAGACAAACAGATTCCTCTGAAGACTTTATCTGTGGTAAAGGCCCAATCTAGGATATGCCTTACTCTGTACTAGTGGGAGTATGTAGATTATGAAGAGTAGTGGTCCCAGCACAGAGCCTTGGTGTGGTGCACACCCTGTTATTTTGAATGAAAGATACAGTTTGTCCTATTTATTCTGGAAGAATATCTTAAATGCATATCACGTATGCCTATAATATCCATTAGAGTCTATTGACGCACCAGATGTAATTTTTATTTAACCTTTATTTAACTAGGCAATTCAGTTAAGAACAAATTCTTATTTACAATGACGGCCTAGGAACAGTGGGTTAACTGCCTTGTTCAGGGGCAGAACGACAGATTTTTACCTTGTCAGCTCAGGGATTCGATCTTGCAACCTTTCAGTTACTGGCCCAACGCTCTAATCACTAGGCTACTTGCCGCCCCTAATCTAAGTAACATAATAAAAAAATCTCCATCAAAATCAGTACATTTAAGATAAAGATATCCGTTTTGCATGGGCTGCGTCTCAATCCACCGCATCCGCCTATGTTAAATACTGTGTTAAAAAAATATTTCCAGAGCTTATATCTCCTAGATATAGCACAGACACTTCCAAACCCTTTTCCTTATTATTATTTTTTGATTGTCTTGTTTTGTCATTTGTGAATGGTTTATTCAATTCATTTTTATGGGCTTTAGTAGTAAAGGTCAAATTCAGTATTTTATCAAATCATTTGTTGTACATTTATTTTCGATACTTTAAAATGTGTCCTAAAATTCCAAATCAAATAGCTAAATGATCCATGGTATGACCTTCTTTAAACAATTCCATATGTCAGGTTAGAACCCCCCTCCCTCCCAACGGCTTAGACTTTTAATAAATAAGCAGTTACACTTGGCAAACCAAGTAGCTGGGCTGCCATTGTTTTTTGATTTGCAGACTCTTTTAAAGTATGATGGCAGTTGGACAACAATCACCAGACATAGTTGGTGCCCTGACAGTCTGACAATGTAGTTGAGTAAGCACATAGTTGTACCTGCCTTCTCTGTATTCTGCTGAGGAAGACAAATCCCTCTGGATGTTGAATGCACCAGAAGCCTCAGAATAGACAGGCTGTTTAGACTAGACTGCCTGTTGTCCTGGTAGCTATCCGTCTTATGTTTGGTGGTTTTGTAAATGTAGATGTATCTGGTTCAGTGAGAAATAACAAACCATTTGCACAATTGAATTCAATAAACTTTACTTATCCCAGAGGTGCAATTATTTCTGGCAGGCATAGGATACAGATTGAAAGACAATAACATACACTTAGTTAAGTGTCATATAATATGACCTTATGAATCTGCATTAGATCTGATTCTACTGTAACAGCCTGTCCTTCTCTACAGATGACCCCAGAGGAATACAGGGAACACTCCTACATGTGCAGGCCGGAGGAAGTCGACATTGATGTAAGTCCAATACACTCAAGTATGGCTACTGTGACAGATTTTCCAATGGGAAATACTGTGGACCGTCTTGGGTATGATAGTATTAGGTATGGTGTAAGCAAGAAAATTATGAATCTCCTATAGATAACTGGACTATATAATGTACACCATGTACCGCCTGCTCTGATCTTTCCCCTGTGTTGTGTTGACTCCGGAAATATCTGCAAAGATATACACAATATATACAAAAGTATGTGGACATCCCTTCGAATAAGTGGATTTGGCTATTTCAGCCATATAAACACATGCAATCTCCATAGTAAAACATTGGCAGTAGAATGGCCTTACTGAAGTGCTCAGTTACTTTCAACGTGGCACCGTCATAGAATACCACCTTTCCAACAAGTTAGTTCGTCAAATTTCTGCCCTGCTGTTATTTGAAGTGGAATCGTCTAGGAGCAACAGCGGGTCAGCTGTGAAGTGTATGGCCTCACAAGCTCACAGAACGGGAATGCCAAGTGCTGAAGCTCGTAGCACGTAAAAATCTTATGTCCTTGGTTGCAACACTCACTAGCGAGTTCCAAAATGCCTCTGGAAGCAACTTCAGCACAAGAACTGTTCGTCGGGAGCTTCATGAAATGGGTTTCCATGGCCGAGCAGCCGCACACAAGCCTAAGATGGGGCGGCAGGTAGCCTAGTGGTTAGAGGGTTGGACCAGTAACTGAAAGGTTGCAAGATCGAATCCCCGAGCTGACAAGGTAAAAATCTGTCGCTCTGCCCCTGAACAAGGCAGTTAACCCACTGTTCCTAGGCCGTCATTGAAAATAATCATTTGTTCTTAACTGACTTGCCTAGTTGAATAAAGGTAAATAAAAAAAAGATCACCATGGGGAAAAAAAATGTCAGCTGAAGGGGTGTAAAGCTTGCCTTCATTGGACTCTGGAGCAGTAGAAACGCGTTCTCTAGAGTGATGAATAACACTTTACCATCTGGCAGTCCAACTGACAAATCTGGGTTTGGCGTTTGCCAGGATAATGCTACCTGCCCCAATGCATAGTGCCAACTGTGAAGTTTGGTGGAGAAGGAATAATGGTCTGGGCCTGTTTTTCATGGTTCGGGCTAGGCCCCTTGTGAAGGGAAATCTTAACGCTACAGCATACAATGACATTCTAGACAATTCTGTGCTTCAAACTTTGTGGCAAAAGTTTGGGGATGGCCCTTTCCTGTTTCAGCATGACAATGCCCCCGTGCACAAAGCGAGGTCCATACAGGAATGGTTTGTCGAGATCGGTGTGGAAGAATTTGGCCTGCACATAGCCCTGACCTCAGCCCAATCGAACACCTTTGGGATGAATTCGAACAACAACTGCAAGCCAGACCTAATCGCCCAACATCAGTGCCCAACCGCACTAATGCTCTTGTGGCTGAATGGAAGCAAGTCCCAGCAGCAATGCTCCAAACTCTAGTGGAAAGCCTTCCCAGAAGAATGGAGGCTGTTACACCAGCAAAGGGGGGACCAACTCCATATTAATGCCAATGATTTTGGAATGAGATGTTCGACGAGCAGGTCTACACATTACTTTTTTCGTATAGTGTACTTTATCTGATCTGATTGTTTCTGTTCTCCTCCTCAGGCCAAGCTGAGCAGGTTGTGTAAACAGGACAAGGTTGTCCAGACGCAGGAGGACAAGCTACAGCAGCTACACAGAGAGAAGGTAATGGATCTGTCTACAATACACCCTGCTGATGTGCTGTCTCCTCACCACTTACTTAGCAAAGCCTAACACATGGAGTGGGCCCAACATAGAGGTGTCCTGACGCTTTATGGCCCTGTAAAATCCAGGTTGCGGATGGAATCCCAGAATCCAGACATTGAAATGGAATTCAACAATATTAAAAAATTTATTGAACTTAGTAGGAAATCAACTAAATGTATTGAACTGATTAGAAAATGTTTTAATTTTCCCAAGTTAACCATAAGACATGAACAAAATGCATCAGTGATTCCTTTTTTCCTGCAACTTTCTGAAACGGTACAGGAATGCCCCTGTCTGTATGTATGCCATGTGTGCATGTCTACACTTTGTGTAGCCGTTAGCGATGATGCTAATGATAACCTTCTTCTGGTAGAGATGGAAAGGCTTTGTGTGTTGTTGTCTCCAATGGTGGTCCCCTCCACAGCATACCCTGGAGATGGCCCTGCTGTCGGCCAGTCAGGAGATAGAGATGAGCTTTGAAAACCCAGCCGCTGTACACGGTGTCATCCAGCAGAGTGAAGTGCTACAAAATGGCCTGCTCAGTACCTGTAGAGAGCTATTCAGAGTTAACACTGTGAGTATATGTAGACACTACACACAAATACACACACAAACACTGCATGCCTGAGAGAAGAGCCTGTATGATTTGAAGCAATGTCATTGCCTCTCTTCTTCTCCCCAGGAGTTGGAGCGGTCATGGAGGAAGTATGAGAAGATGGAGAGAGACGTCTCATTGGCCAAGAACAACCTGCTGGAGCAACTAGAGGCACTGGGAAGCCCTCAGGTACACAACAACAACCACCATTAACCCCTGCATTACTCTGCCTTACTCTGTGGGAGTATGTAGATTATGAAGAGTAGGGGTCCCAGCACAGAGCCCTGGGGCACACCCTGTGTGACTTTGAGAGTGTTCGAGGGGTGCCTATTGAGAGTGATGAATGGTTTCTTATTTAGTGAGGTAGGATTGGATCCGTCCATCCAGCCGTGCATCCATCCATTCATCCATCCATCCATTCATTCCTCTCAATCTCTCACTACTTCTCAATTTCTTCCCCATCCTGTAGCTTATAGAGGTGTAATAACATCAGTGGGAAAATAAATCTGTAAAGGCAGGTGATTGATCACCACACTATGAGAAGGGCAGATTTTAATTAGATCCGATGGCTGTGTTCTCTCTCTTTTATATCCCTCTCTTTCATTCCTCCCTTTATTAATTTATTCCTCACTCAGTCAGAGCCCAGATTCATTAATACAGTCTTAAGTGCCCTTCATAGACACACACAGGCCTGTCATCAGCAGGGAGTGGCTCATTATCTGCTCTCTTTCCTTATGCCTCAGCCACAAGGCTAATACAAGATCTCACTGGTATAGGAGCATGGTCAGCCTTACTCTCGCCCCTCTCTCTCTCTCTCTCTCTCTCTCTCTCTCTCTCTCTCTCTCTCATTAACTTTTATCATCTCCTCTTTTTTTTCAAATTATATTTCTTTCTGTTCAACTTTTATTGTTAATTTATAGTCTGTCTGTGTCTGTCTGTCTGTGTGTGTGTGTGTTCAGACAGAGCCACTCTTTTTACATGTATCTCTCTCTCTCTGTCAGACGGAGCCCCCCAGCCAGCAGCATGTCCACATCCAGAAGGAGCTGTGGAGGATCCAGGACGTGATGGAAGCCCTCAGCAAGAACAAGGCCCAGAGGAGCTCAGACACACAGGGATACTACGGCTCCACGCCCATCTCCAACAAACACAAGAGTGAAGTGAGGAGCACACATGTACTGTGTGTACAAAACATGAAAAACACCTGACCTTTCCATGACATAGACTGACCATTTGAATCCAGGTGAAAGCTATGATCCCTTATTGATGTTACCTGTTAAATCCACTTAAAATCACTGTAGATGAATGGGATGAGACATGGATTGTGTATGTGTGCCATTCAGAGGGTGAATAGGCAAGAAAATTATTTAAGTGCCTTTGAACAGGGTATGGTATTTTTATTGAGAGAAGCCCAAACAGATATAATATTTGACTAAAACATAATAGTTTCAAACCTTGCTTACATTTGTATATGATCATGTGTCTCTCTATTATACGTGGAAATACTTGGGAGCAGATTTCCCAAATTAAAATCACTTGGAGCTGATTTCCTGATGTTTTTACAGTTTATGTCCAACAATGAAAATTCAATTCTGCCCGCCAGTTGGGGAACCCTGTTGTAGAGTCCATGCCCCGAGGAAATGAGGCTGTTCTGAGGGCAGAAAGGGTGCAACTCAATAATAAGAAGGTGTTCCGAATGTTTTGTACACTCAGTGTAAGTCTGTCCACTAGACTGCCTGTAAGTACAGTATCTAGTTTGTGAGAGGCTTTACTCAGGAGGCTCTATCCTTCCTCTCTTGATGTCATAAATGGTTGGAATTCCTCTGAGTGGGCTGTCATGTGCAGTGTTATATGTGTAAGTCACTGACCTTGTCCCTGGGTGATGTACTGTGACTCTCTATAACGAGATCGGAGGTCCTGTCCAAACCAGCAACTCTACCATAAAGGTCTGATTGGCAGAGTGTTGCAGATATGGTTGTTCTTCTGGATGTTCTCCCATCTCCACAGAGGAACTTTAGAGCTCTGTCAGAGTGACCATTGGGTTCTTGGTCATCTCCCTGGCCATGGTCCTTCTCCCCAGATTGCTCAGTTTGGCCGTACGGCCAGCTCTAGGAAGAGTCTTGGTGGCTCCAAACTTCTTCCATTTAAGAGTCATGGAGGCCACTCTTTTCTTTGGGACCTTCAATGCTGCAGACATTTTTTGGTACCCTTCCCCAGATCTGTGCCTCGATACAATCCTGTCAAGGGGCTCTACGGACAATTAAACTGTGGGGCCTTATATAGACAGGTGTGTGCCTTTCCAACTCATGTCCAATCAATTGAATTTACCACAGGTGGACTCCAATCAAGTTGTAAGGATGATAAATGGAAACAGGATGCACCTGAGCTCAATTTCGAGTCTCATAGCAAAGGGTCTGAATACTTATGCAAATAAGGTATTTCAAAAACATTTTCACTTTGTCATGGTGGGGTATTGTGTGTAGATTGATGAGGACATAAAAAAAAGAATGGAATAAGGCTGTAACGTAGCAAAATGTGGAAAAGGGGAAGGGGTCTGAATACTTTCGGAATGCACTGTTTGTGTCATTTTAAGTGATGTTGCTGAGCGCTGCCATGTTGAACAGCACTATCTTGTGAACAAGATATCTCAAAAATGTTTGAGTCCAGCTTGTCAGCTTCTGACACCTATGGGTTGTGTGGGAGTGAAAAAGTTAGTCCTGTCGCAGGGTTTTTTTCATGTGTATGATGTGTACCTGTCTTAACAATAACAAAATTGATTACACAAAAATGAGTAGATCCTGTATAAATAAAGGTTAAATAACATCTCCAGGAGGAGGAGTTGGAAGTGGAGAACCTCTTGGCTCCCCCGCGGCCACACTTACCCCAGGCCTACGAGCCGAACCAGCCTAACCTCCCTGCCATACCCCCCCTGGCCTCTCCGGTTACCACCATCTGGCGACCGCCACAGCCACCACATCGGGGTCCCGAGGATAGGGACTGGAAAACTGGCCAGAGGAACGGAACACACAGCGTAAGCTGTTGACCTCTGACTTATGTCATTACCCCTGCGGTGCTGTCATCACGCAAGATCACATTGATCCCGCTCTTGTTGTTTTTCAGTATCATTTTGGTGCTTATTTTTTGATAATTTTTTAATTTTCCTCATCATAATGATGTTCCATATGATGTTCCTTCATTCGCTTGCTTTGTGAATCATTCAGATGTCCCCTCTTTCCATTTCATTATTCCAATATTATTTTGGTGGACTTATTATTATTTTTGGATTCTTTTGAGTTTTCCCTCAAACCTTACTTGTCATGAATGTGGATGTCTTTTTTGGTTATTTTTATTTTATTCATAAGAGGCTTCATCAGCTTTCTTTGTGAATCATTCACATTTGTTTGTTTTATTTTGTTGATTAGTTTCTGTCGGTTTGGAGGTTATTTCAGTTAACTTCACTGATTTTGTTTATATTGTTTGTTTGGTTGGTTTGTTGTCCTCTCATTTTGAGCTTTGTGATTTATGAACACTTTATTGTCCATTTCTTTAGCAGATCATGGAAATATATCATTTTGATTTGAGCTTATCAGCACGTCTTTATTGTGAATAAATCATTTATTCAACCATTTCTTCTGATGTCAGTGCGTGTACTGATCTTTCTCCTGTCGTGTATCTCTGTGTACTGACTGATCTCTCTCTCTCTCTCTCTCTCTCTCTCTCTCTCTCTCTCTCTCTCATGTCCCCTCGTAGGGTCCAGACTACAGGCTGTATAAGAGTGAACCAGAGCTCACCACTGTAGCTGAGGTGGATGAGGCCAACGGAGAGGACAGATCTGAACAGTCTGACAGAGACCCCTCTGACACCAAAGGTACACAGTAGAAAGCACTCCCAAATGGAATGATTGTCCAATTAGATATAAAATAATTACCGGTTGCCCTAATGAACACAACCCTGGATAGAGGTGATACTCTGTTAGCTGCATTGCTAAACTAATAGCAGAACTAGCTTCACCTTTCAGAATCTGTATGAGCTCAGATGTGTTACATAACTTTAATATTTCTGTTTTAAATATTAAATATTCCCTCCAGGAATGTCATACCCCATTGGCATCGTTACCCCCAGAACCAAATCTCCCATGATACCAGAGTCTTCCACCATCGCCTCTTGCGTCACCCTGAGGAAGGGCAGGAGGCCAGACCCACACATGGTGAGTGCCACTGTGTTGGTGTGTGTGTGTGTGTGTGGCATGATCAGTGTAGTTACCCTGAGGAAGGGCAGGAGGCCAGACCGACGCATGGCGAGTGTGTCTGAGATGTATGGAAATAAGTCTGTATTACAGACCTATATCCATCCTGACCTGCCTTTCTAAAGTTTTCGAAAGCCAAGTTAACAAACAGATCACTGACCATTTCGAATCCCACCGTACCTTCTCCGCTGTGCAATCCTGTTTCCGAGATGGTCACGGGTGCACCTCAGCCACGCTCAAGGTACTAAACGATATCATAACCGCCATCGATAAAAGACAATACTGTGCAGCCGTATTCATCGACCTGGCCAAGGCTTTCGACTCTGTCAATCACCGTATTCTTATCGGCAGACTCAACAGCCTTGGTTTCTCAAATGACTGCCTCGCCTGGTTCACGAACTACTTCTCAGACAGAGTTCAGTGTGTCAAATTGGAGGGCCTGTTTTCCAGAACTCTGGCAGTCTCTATGGGGGTACCACAGGGTTCAATTCCCGTGCCGACTCTTTTCTCTGTATATATCAATGATGTTGCTCTTGCTGCGGGTGATTCCTTGGTCCACCTCTACGCAGACGACACCATTCTGTATACATCTGGCCCTTCTTTGGACACTGTGTTAACAAACCTCCAAATTAGCTTCAATGCCATACAACACTCCTTCCGTGTCCTCCAACTGCTCTTAAACGCTAGTAAAACTAAATGCATGCTCTTCAACCGATCACTGCCCGCACCCGCCCGCCCAGCATCACTACTCTGGGCGCTTCTGACCTAGAATATGTGGGCAACTACAAATATCTAGGTGTCTGGCTAGACTGTAAACTGTCCTTCCAGACTCATATTTTTTTACCTTTATTTTACTAGGCAAGTCAGTTAAGAACAAATTTTTATTTTCAATGACGGCCTAGGAACAGTGGGTTAAGTGCCTGTTCAGGGGCAGAATATTAAGCATCTCCAGTCCAAAATTAAATCTAGAATTGGCTTCTTATTTCGCAACAAAGGCTCCTTCAATCATGCTGCCAAACATACCCTCGTAAAACTGACTATTCTACCGATCCTCGACTTCGGTGATGTCATTTACAAAATAGCCTCCAACACTCTACTCAGCAAACTGGATGCAGTCTATCACAGTGCCATCCGTTTTGTTACCAAAGCCCCAAATACCACCTACCACTGTGACCTGTATGCTCTCGTTGGCTGGCCCTCGCTACATATTCGTCGCCAGACCCACTGGCTCCAGGTAATCTATAAGTCTTTGCTAGGTAGTAAAGCTCTGCCTTATCTTAGCTCACTGGTCACCATATCAACACCCACCCGTAGCACGCGCTCCAGCAGGTATATCTCACTGGTCATCCCCAAAGCCAACACCCACTTTGGCCGCCTTGCTTTCCAGTTCTCTGCTGCCAATGACTGGAACAAATTGAAAAAAAAGTTGGAGACTTATATCTCCCTCACTAACTTTAAGCGTTGGCTATCTGAGCAGCTTACCGATCGCTGCAGCTGTACACAGCCCATCTGTTAATAGCCCACCCAACTACCTACCTCATCCTCATATTGTTTTTATTTACTTTTTTGCTCTTTTGCACACCAGTATCTCTACTTGCACATCATCATCTGCACATCCATCACTTCAGTGTTAATTTGCTAAATTGTAATTGCTTCGCTACTATGGCCTATTTATTGCCTTACCTCCTTACTCCGTTTGCACACACTGTATATAGATTTTTCTATTGTGTTATCGACTGTACTTTTGTTTATCCTATGTGTAACTCTGTGTTGTTTTTTTGTCACACTGCTTTGCTTTATCTTGGCCAGATCGCAGTTGTAAATGAGAACTTGTCTCAACTGGCCTAAAGGGTTAAATAATAATAGTTAGGGAGTTGGATATTAGATGATATCTAAGTGGAATTTAAGTGAAATCAGTTAAGGGGGTGATATTAGGCAAAGCGTTAAGGTTAGGCATAGGGTTAACAATCCGCAATCCAGAACCATTCAAAATCTGCCAGCTGTACATACACTGCCTATAGTTTATTTGGCCCAATGTCATTCCTCACTCTGCAGGCAGCCTGTTAGTGATAACAACCATTGGAATTCATGATGGATTATTAGTGTGTAGAGTGGCAAAATGGCCACCACAACTTCAGTATCTACGCTACTCTAAAGCCTTTACAGTGGTGGAAACATTTCATAGTGGCTTTGTTTGTGTCGTTTTTTGTTGATGTGGAGGAGGGCAGGGTGCAGGGCGAGCCCCTAATATTGTGGTCTAGGGTGTGACACACACACTGTGGCTAGGGTGGTTCTGTGACTCATGCTTTCCTACAGGACTGGAATCAAATATAGCAAACCTTGATTTATACACACAGTTATAAGTAACAAAGGTCTCCACAGCTCCACTTAAAACGACTCACCATGTTATTAGGATAGTCAGGGACGGGTGTGGCACCTTCTGTGCGGAGTGTGTGCCCACTTCACTGGTCTGCCAGCTGTGTCAGGGCTCAAAACTGCTACCAAAACACTTGCATAAGCTACCCTTTGACTTGGCAATGCGACACCAGTAAGAAATGTTGGGCTGGTCACGTTCGTTTTTGGTTCACACTTAGCTTTTTTCATTATCAAAATGTGTTCAAACAGTAATGGGTATGCAACAATGGGTGTGTATACAAACCAGCTATTCAAAAGTTTTGGTTGAATCTTTGCAATGCACAATTCAGTCATCATGCGCTGTTTGAATGACAATTTCGAAAGGCTTTCCCAGAAAACCTTCACATTTAAATGTTGACTGCAAAGTAGACCTACCTGGCAGAATGATATCATCATGACTTGTATCAATTACGTGTCATTTGTTTTGCGAACTCCGCCATGACATGTAGCCTACACAGTACACCCACATTGCAAGCTACGCAATTGAATTAAAGGGCAAATACACCCTCCAAATTATATCAAATTTTTATTGTTCCAAGACCTCAAAAGTGGTCTCCTGATGTGTTTTAAGCATTGTTGTGAACATAAAACATTCAATTGTTGTAGTTTTTCTATAAAAACGTGTGATTTTGAGAGTGAAAACCTGAAAAAACCAGGAAAACCGGGGGAAAATGCAATCAGGAAAAATGATTTACCAAAAGATAAAACAGATTTTGTAGAGTGACTATCTAAAAAAAACTGTATAGTGACTGTCCAAAATCGCTAACAATAACAGCCTTTTTGAGATTTTTTATTTATTTCACCTTTATTTAACCAGGTAGGCAAGATGAGAACAAGTTCTCATTTACAACTGCGACCTGGCCAAGATAAAGCAAAGCAGTTCGACACACAACAACACAGAGTTACACATGGAATAAAACAAACATACAGTCAATAATACAGTAGGAAAAAAAGAAATCTATATACAAAGAGTGCAAATGAGGTAGGATAAGGAAGGTAAGACAATAAATAGGCCATGGTGGCAGAGTAATTACAATATAGCAATTTAACACTGGAATGGTAAAAGAAAACTGTGCAGTAGATGAATGTGCAATGTAGAAAAACTGGGGTGCAAAGGAACAAGATAAATAAATAAATACGGTAGGGGATGAGGTAGTTGGTTGGGCTATTTACAGATGGGCTATAAACAGGTACAGTGGTCTGTACACTGCTCTGACAGCTGGTGCTTAAAGCTGTTGAGGGAGATAAGTGTCTCCAGTTTCAGAGATTTTTGAAGTTCGTTCCAGTCATTGGCAGCAGAGAACTGGAAGGAGAGTCGGCCAAAGGAGGAATTGGCTTTGGGGGTGACCAGTGAGATATACCTGCTGGAGCGTGTGCTACGGGTTGGTGCTGCTAAGGTGACCAGCGAGCTGAGATAAGGTGGGACTTTACCTAGCAGGGACTTGTAAATGACCAGGAGCCAGTGGATATGGCGGCGAGTGTAAAGTGAAGGCCAGCCTACGAGAGTGTACAGGTCGCAGTGGTGGGTGGTATATGGGGCTTTGGTAACAAAACGGATGGCACTGTGATAGACTGCATCCAGTTTGTTGAGTAGAGTATTGGAGGCTATTTTGTAAATTACATCACGAAGTCGAGGATCGGTAGGATGGTCAGTTTTACGAGGGTAAGTTTGGCAGCATGAGTGAAGGAAGCTTTGTTGCGAAATAGGAAGCCAATTCTAGATTTAATTTTAGATTGGAGATGTTTGATGTGAGTCTGGAAGGAGAGTTTACAGTCTAACCAGACACCTAGGTATTTGTAGTTTTCCACGTAATCTAAGACAGAACCGTCCAGAGTAGTGATGCTGGACGGGGGGACAGGTGCGGTAGCGATCGGTTGAAGAGCATGCATTTAGTTTTACTTATGCGTTTAAGAGCAGTTGTAGGCCACGGAAGGAGAGTTGTATGGCATTGAAGCTCGTCTGGAGGGTAGTTAACACAGTGTCCAAAGAGGGGCCAGAAGTATACAGAATGGTGTCGTCTGCATAGAGGTGAATCAGAGACTCACCTGCAGCAAGAGCGACATCATTGATGTATACAGAGAAAAGAGTCGGCCCAAGAATTGAACCCTGTGGCACCCCCATGGAGACTGAAAGAGGCCCGGACAACAGGCCCTCTGATTTGACACACTGAACTCTGTCGGAGAAGTAATTGGTGAACCATGCGAGGCAGTCATTTGAGAAACCAATGCTGTCGAGTCTGCCGATAAGGATGCGGTGATTGACAGAGTCGAAAGCCTTGGCCAGATCAGATTGCGTAAAGGTTTGATTGTTTGGAGGGGATTAATTTTTAAATATGATATTGTCAAGTCAAAATATAATTATTTGTGTATGGAGGGTACAGTAGGTCATTATAGGCTACTTGTTTAACCCACAAATTAAAGATAACATTTAAATGATGCACGCATCATTCGCTTTCCCGGTGTGCCACTGGAACATTTACCTGAATATCAAGCCCCGCAGGGGCATGTTCATTTAAAAGATGGCTAGTCATTATGTGCCTGGTTCAGCATGGAAAGCAGGTTGTAACAATGGTAAATGTAATAACACTGGTAAATGTAATAACTTCTATTTGTAATAACTTTTCTATTGCTAATGTAATAAACCCAGGGAATGTCATAACTTGCCGGTAAACATAATAAAATGTTGAACGGTACACATAACTTATTACATTTAGCAGAAAAAGTTATTATTACATTTTCCGGTGGTTATTACATTAACCAATTAGTAACAACTTTTTAAAAATAAATGATGTAATAACTTCAACCAATCATCTAAGAACATGTTTTTATGTACTGCTTCCCTCAATTTGATGCACATACCACCACCCACTGCCAATTACAACACAAACAAACTCATCACATCATACAGGAATACTCATACATAGAGACACTCACAAGCTAACATTGAAATGTACACACATGCACAGTCACACACACATACACACAGCTTATTATTATGTTATCCGTTGGTTATTACGTTTTCAGTTCAGTAGCAACTTTCTTGATGAATAACAATAACTTCAACCGATCATGTAATAACATACCAAAATCAATGTCTTCATGTATTATTTACTTTTGATGGACATAGTAGTAGTAGTGGTCCCAAAAATGCTAAACCCATCAATCTGGCACTCCTGGCAAGTTCAAGCCAAACGGTCAAAGTTTTTCAACTATTTCAAATCTGGATGGCAGATCTGGATGGCACCAGGGTAATTGGTGTCAAATTAACATGTTGTGTAAACTTCTACATTGTAGAATAGTGAAGACATCAAAACTATGAAATAACACACATGGAATCATGTAGTAACCAAAAAAGTGTTAAACAAATCAAAATATGTTTTAGATTCTTCAAAATAGCCACCCTTTGCCTTGATGACAGCTTTGAACACTCTTGGCATTCTCTCAACCAGCTTCATAAGGTAGTCACCTGGAATGCATTTCAATTAACAGGTGTGCCTGTTAATTTGTGGAAATTCTTTCCTTCTTAATGCATATGAGCCAATCATTTGCGTTGTGTTCTGAAGTTAGGGTTTGTATACAGAATTTGGTAAAAGACCAAGTCCATATTATGGCAAGAACAGCTCAAATAAGCAAAGAGAAATGATTGTCCATTGTTACTTTAAGACATGAAGGTCAGTCACTCCGGAAAATGTCTTCAAGTGCAGTTGCAAAAACCATCAAGCGCTATGATGAAACTGGCTCTCATGAGGACAGCCACAGGAAAGGAAGACCCAGAATTACCTCTGCTGCAGATGATAAGTTAATTAGAGTTACCAGCCTCAGAAATTGCAGCCCAAGGAAATGTTTCACAGTGTTCAAGTAACAGACACATCTCAACATCAACTGTTCAGAGGAGACTGCGTGTATCAGGCCTTCATGGTCGAATTGCTGCAATGACACCACTACTAAAGGAAACTAATAAGAAGAAGAGACTTCCTTGGGCCAAGAAACACGAGCAAAGGACATTAGACCGGTGGATATCTGTCCCTTGAAAGTGGCAGCTCTAGCCTTTAGCTCAATGTGGATGTTGCCTGTAATCCATGGCTTCCGGTTGGGATATGTACGTACGACGTCGTCGATGCACTTATTGATGAAGCCGATGACTGAGGTGGTGTACTCCTCAATGCCATTGGATGAATCCCGGGAACATATTCCAGTCTGTGCTAGCAAAACAGTCCTGTAGCATAGCGTCATTTGACAACTTCCATATTGATGGAGTTACTGGTATATTCTGATTTAGTTTTTGCTTGTAAGCAGGAATCAGGAGGATAGAATTATGGTCAGGTTTGCCAAATGGAGGGCGAGGGAGAGCCTTGTATGCGCCTCTGTGTGTGGCGTAAAGGTGGTCTAGAGTTTTTTTCCCTCTGGATGCACATGTGACATGTTGGTAGAAATTAGGTGAAACGGATTTACATTTCCCTGCATTGAAGTACCTGGCCACTAGGAGCGCCGCTTCTGGATGAGCATTTTCTTGTTTGCTTATGGCCTTATACAGCTGGTTGAGTGTGGTCTTAGTGCCAGCATCGGTTTGTGGTGGTAAATAGACGGCTATGAATAATATAGATGAGAACTCTCTTTGTAGATATTTTGGTATACAGCTTATCATAAGGTACTCTCTCAGGCAAGCAATACATCAATACTTCTTTAATATTAGACATCGCGCACCAGCTGTTATTGACAAATAGACACACACCCCCGCCCCTCGTCTTACCAGACGCAGCTTGTCTGTCCTGCCGATGCATGTAAAATCTCGCCAGCTCTTATATTATTCGTGTCGCCGTTCAGCCAAGACTCGTGAAACATAATATATTAAATGTTTTAATGTCCCGTTGGTAGGATAGTCATATATGATCCATTTTGTTTTCCAATGATTGCAATGATTGCACAAAAGAACGGATGGTATTGGAGGTTTACGCACACGCCTACGAATTCTCAGAAGGCAGCCTGACCTCCGCCCCCTTTTTCTCTGTCTTTTCTTCATGCAAATGAAGGTGGTTTAGGCCCGTTCCCGAGAAAGCAGTGTATCCTTCGCGTCAGACTAGTTAAATAACAAAATCTTCGCCCAGTAATCGCTGTTCTGATGTCCAGAAGTTATTTTCGGTCATAAGAGACGGTAGCAGTAACATTATGCACAAAATAAGTTAAAAAATAAGTTACAAACAACGTGAAAAAACGAACAAAATAGCACAGTTGGTTTTGAGCCTGTAAAACGGCAGCCATCCCCTCCTGTGCCATTCACACGGAAAACTGTTGAGCGTGAAAAACTCATCAGAGTTTCAGTTCTTGACATTGACCTGGCACCTCTTAAATACCCTGTTGAAAGGCACTTAAATATTTTGTCTTGCCCATTCACCATCTGAATGGCACACATACACAATCCATGTCTCAATTATCTCAAAGCTTAAAAATAATTATTTAACTGGTCTCCTCCCCTTCATCTACACTGATTGAAGTGGATTTAACAGGTGACATTAATAAGGAATCATAGCTTTCACCTGGATTCACCTGGTCAGTCTGTCATGGAAAGAGCCGGTGTTCCTAATGCCATTTAGCAATGTTACAGTCAAGCATGCATGCATACCCTTCACAGTGTTGAACTTAAAATCCACTGTATTCATGAAGTACTGCATCTTGTTGTGCTCTTGGGGCATCGCTCATCGGTGGCATAGGGTTGGCAGATTTGTATTTATTTTTTACAGGCATTAATGTCACGTCAGTGTATGTGTGTGTGTGCGCTCGTGCCTATGTGCCATGTGCTGTGCTGTGTCCTACTGTGCACGCCTCTTTATTCACTCCCCAAAGGAGCGACCTTACTGTGTGCTAGAGCAGCTGTGTGTCATATAATATATGTACATGTGAGTTTCTTACATGTGTGCTGTGTCCCTCTCTAACCAATTTTCTGTTCCCCTCTAGGAGCGTCCCCGCAGTGCAGTAGACCAGCTGTGTGGTGGGGCTGTGGAGAAGGAGAGTGGCAGGCCCAGGATGAGTGTAGAGGAGCAGCTGGAGAGAATCAGGAAACACCAACAGGGGGCGCTAAGAGAGAAGAAGAAGGGGCTTCACATCCTGGGGACCAACAGCCCACAACAGGGACAGCTAGGCCCGCAAGATAACAACACACACAGACATCCACACAGTCACAGTAACACACCAACACCCTTACGAAGCCCCTCGTTCACCAAGGAGAACCCCTTCCATAACCTGCAGGTAGGTAGATGCACCAGGATGCACACCAGAGCACAATATAAGCATACATATCTGACCTGAGCCCAAGGTTGGTTCACGGATGAAAACTTTCAGAAACAGAGACTTACTGAAACAAAGATGTATCTGAAACAGACACATCTGAACTTGTCCAATAAGACATTTTCATCTTCCGTTGTAAAACAGTTTGCTACGTGTACCTTAAGGATTGGACCCTTTTTTTCAATTTTCGCCTAAAATTACATACCCAAATCTAACTGCCTGTAGCTCAGGACCTGAAGCAAGGATATGCATATTATTGATACCATGATACCATGAAGTTTGTGCAAATGTGAAATTAATGTAGGAGAATATAACACATTAAATCTGGTAAAAGATAAACCAAAAAAGAAAAATGACCATCAAAAATGACCATCAATTTTGAAATGCAAGAGAAAGGCCATAACGTATTTTTCCAGCCTAGGCCCAATTTAGATTTTGGCCAGTAGATGGCAGCAGTGTATGTGCAAAGTTTTAGACTGATCCAATAAACCATTGCATTTCTGTTCAAAATGTTGTTTCAAGACTGCCCAAATGTGCCTAATTGGTTTATTAATAATTGTTCAAGTTCGTAACTGTCACGATTATCTCTTGGGACAGACCAATGCGCAGCGAAGTATCCAGAATACATATTTATTTAGCGAACGTGACGGAACAAAACATTAAACGAAGATCATGACGTGGAACCGAACTAGACAAACTAACTAAACTATGAACAAACACTGTGGCATGAACCTAAACACGATGGCATGAACCTAAACACGATCATCAGTATAATCAACAGTATCAACAATAACCCCCCAACCTAAGTGCAAAACCCCAAACATATATATGGTTCCCAATTAGAGGTAATGAGACTCAGCTGCCTCTAATTGGGAACCATTACCCCAACATAGAAATACACACCATAGAACAGAAGAAACCCTACACCAAAACAAAACTAAACACTCCAGCCTGAACACTCAGGCCTGGACGTTACAGTACCCCCCAAAGGCGTGGACTCCAACCGCGCCAAAAGTCCGTGGGGGGGTCTTCGGGTGGGTCCTTTTGTCCCAGGTGGGGGCTCCGGTGCCGTGCTGGCTCTAGTTCACGCACCGGAGGCCCTGGACTGGGGACCTTCTCTGGAGGCTCCGGACTGGGAACCTTCTCTGGAGGCTCCGGACTGGGAACCTTCTCTGGGGGCTCCGGACTGGGAACCTTCTCTGGGGGCTCCGGACTGGGAACCTTCTCTGGGGGCTCCGGACTGTCGACGCTCACTGGAACTCTGGTGCGGGGAGCAGGAACCGGTCGTACTGGACTCATGATGCGAACTGGGACTCTGGTGCGGGGAGCAGGAACCGGTCGTACTGGACTCTGAGGGTGCACAGGGGGCCTGATGCATGGAGCAGGGACAGGTCGTGCCGGGCTCTGAGGGCGCACAGTGGGCCTGATGCATGGAGCAGGGACAGGTCGTGCTAGGCTCTGAAGGCGCACAGGGGGTCTGATGCGTGGAGCAGGGACAGGACGTGCCGGGCTCTGAAGGCGCACAGGGGGCCTGATGCGTGGAGCAGGGACAGGACGTGTTGAATCCACAACACGTACATGGATCTTGGAGCGTGGAACAGGTACAGGACGTGTTGAATCCACAACACGTACATGGATCTTGGAATGTGGAACAGGGACAGGACGTGTTGAATCCACAACACGGACATGGATCTTGGAACGTGGAACAGGCACAGGACGTGTTGAATCCACAACACGGACAGGGATCTTGGAGCGTGGAACAGGTACAGGACGTGTTGAATCCACAACACGTACTGGGATCTTGGAACGTGGAACAGGCACAGGACGTGTTGAATCCACAACACGGACAGGGATCTTGGAACGTGGAACAGGCACAGGACGTGTTGAATCCACAACACGGACAGGGATCTTGGAGCGTGGAACAGGTACAGGACGTGTTGAATCCACAACACATACTGGGATCTTGGAGCGTGGAACAGGGACAGGACGTGTTGAATCCACAACACGCGCAGGGGACCTGATGCGGAGAACCGACACCATTCTTCCAGGTAACTCACAAACCCTGGCCTCACGGGTGAGTGGAGCTGGAATTTCACGAACTGGGCTGTGGATTCGCACTGGAGATTCTGCCCGCAGGACCGTAGGATATCTTGGTCCCAAAAGGCGCACTGGAGACCTGGCGCGCAGAGCTGGCACCACTCTTCCAGGTAGCACACTAACCTTGGCCTGACAGATGAGTGGCGCTGGGATCTCTCGCACCGGGCTGTGGACACGCACCGGAGACACGGCACGCAGAACCGGTGCCGGATATCTTGGTCCTAGGAGGCGCACTGGAGACTTGGCGCCAGAGAGCTGGTACCACTCTTCCAGGCTGCACACTCAATCTAGCCCGACAGATGAGTGGAGCTGTAATTTTGCGCACCGGCCTCTGAATCCGCACAGGAGACACCGTGCGCAAAACTGCATAGCACGGCGTCCTTTCAGTGCGACGCTCCCTCCAATGCTCCCTCCAAGGAGCACGAGGAGTTGGCTCAGCAGTCCACCCTGAACCGGCCAACCTCCTCGTGTAAGTTTTTTGGGGAAGCCTTTCGGCCCTTCTAGCCAGGCGAGGCCCAACATATTTCTCCCTCTCCGGGCTCCATGCCCCATATAGCTCCTCGTAACTCCCCCGCTCAGCTTTCGCTGATTTCATCCTCCTCCTGGGACGACGATGCTCCGCCGTCTCCCTCCATGTCCAGGACTCCTGGTCTTCTCGCTGCTTGGTCTTTTCTTGGTGAGTTATTCTGTCATGATATGCTCTTGGGACAGACCAATGCGCAGCGAAGTATCCAGAATACATATTTATTTAGCGAACGTGACTTGACGGAATAAAACAATAAACGAAGATCATGATGTGGAACCGAACTAGACAAACTAACTAAACTATGAACAAACACTGTGGCATGAACCTAAACACGATGGCATGAACCTAAACACGATGGCATGAACCTAAACACGATGGCATGACCCTAAACACGATCATCAGTATAATCAACAATAACCCCCCAACCTAAGTGCAAAACCACAAACATATATATGGTTCCCAATTAGAGGTAACGAGACTCAGCTGCCTCTAATTGGGAACCATTACCCCAACATAGAAATACACACCATAGAACAGAAGAAACCCTACACCAAAACAAAACTAAACACTCCAGCCTGAACACTCAGGTCTGGACGTTACAGTAACTATGCACTCTCCTCAAACAATAGCATGGTATTATTCCACTGTAATACCTACTGTAAATTGAACAGTGCAGTTAGATTAACAAGAATTTAAGCTTTCTACCCATATCAGATATGTCTATGTTCTGGGAAATTGTTCTTGTTACTTACACACCGATCCTGAAGAGGTTTAATGGACAGAACCCAGGGTTCATTTAATTTCCTGTAATATATAGAATTTACAATTAAGAGTCATATGTTGTGTTCCAGAACCGTCGTCAGCGTGACGAGGTGATGAGCAGTGATATCCTGGAGCTGGAGGCGTCACTCAGAGAACAGGAAGTGTTCAGAGAGCAGGAGACGCCTGCCGAGGAAATAGCACGACTCAAAGAGGCCTCGCACACTGACCACTACAACATGGACAGAGAGGTAGGAAAGGGGGGGGGCATTAATGTCTGTCACCTGGTCCCAAATCATTCCCTTCCCCTTCCCCTTGGCTCTAAAATCTGTAGATCCGAATGGTCTGGATTGGTATAAGCAGTGTAGTGGTGGAGCTTACACCATATCGCTTCAACCTTACAGATCTACCTCTATTTAAGGGTTACGGCCAAGGGGAAGGGGCAGAGAGGAAATTTGAACAGGGCGTAGTGTCTGTCATTATCATCTGCTGGATCAGATCTCTAACACCATCCCATTTTCTCTCTCTCTCCCTTTCTCTAGTTGTCAGTCCCTGAGAAGGTGTTGATTCCAGAGCGTTATGTAGAGTCAGATCCAGAGAAGGCTCTCAGCCCAGAGCAGGAGGCTGACAAACAGAAGAAAGTGGACCGCATTAAAGCCCTCATCGCCAAAAACAGGTACTTTTCACTTTGTCCTTTACAGTTTGGTTGCAGGTACTATGGTGGATGTGCATTCAGACCAGGGTATTACTGTGGTAAAGAAAAGTGACCTATGACTCAACCACATCTACTTATCTTTCCCAGGCATCTGAATCACCCTGTGAAAGGTCATTTATTACAGCTGGTCAGGGTTGATGTTTACCAGCCCACAGGACACAGCAAATACTGTATACAGTGTAGAAAGAGAGTTCTGTGTAGTGAGTGCTCCCTCCGGAATAGCTGGATATCAGGACAGGCAGGCTCAAAGGAGTCCCCACCACACATGCTTCCTTCCTGGTCTTTCAATGCAGATCAGTGCATAGAAGAACCAGGCTATTTCCCCAGCTACATTCTACATTCTAAATGTCAGACACAAAAAATCATTTGTATGACAAATGTTTTGCGGAGCAAGTCATTTGAAGTGTGTGTGCTTAACAAACAAGGTCCTGTGTGTGTCAGTTATTGGTAAAATGGGGAAGGTTGTGGCTGTGGGTTCAATCCCTGCCGAGATCAAACTCACATGTACTCACTATACTTTGTCGCTTTGGATAAAACAATCTGCTAAATGCCATATGTCTGCCCAGTATGCAGAATGTGCTCTCGCCTCCCAGTGGGGTGCTGAGCCCAGAGGAGGAGGCTGAGGAGGAGGCTACAGCTCAAGAGCAGGAGAAGATGATCAACATCTCCTATGAACTGGCTGCTGAGGCTTCCAAACGCAGCAAGTTGGTCGCAGGTACAGCACAGCACAGCACAGGACAGTATGGAGTATGGGTGGAGGTAGAGCAGGACCAACTAAACTAAGTGAAAAAGATGGTGGAGATTACAAATGATTGCAAACCTCTTTAATCTGTCCAGTTTTTTTTATAATAAGCGATCCATGATCATCCTGCTTATAACAGTATTCATTTGATTTGGATAACATTTATTTTCTTTACTTGTTTTGTCATTCGTTAACTTCCCGAAACTTGTTTGTTTTTGCCATTGTGTGTGTGTGATCATGTGTGTGTGGTCCACATGCGTCCTGTGTGGTTTGCAGTGAGCAGCTTGTCCTCCTCCTCACCTCTTCCTGAGCCCCAACCTTCCTCATCTCCAGCTCCTAACACACAACCACCACCCCAGCTCACTGATGGATCCCACTTCATGTGTGTGTAATAGGAGTAGCATCAGTAATTGTGTGTAGGATTGCCCGTAAGAGCCTCCATCTCTACACAGCCTCTCCTCTCTGTTCAGACTCTCTTAACACTCGCCGCCTCTCAGGCTTTCAATTGCTGTGAACATTTTGGACAGAAATCGTTCCACCTTTTCTCTCTCTCTGTTTGACCTCTCTCTCTCTCTCTCCCTCTCTCACACTCTTTTTATTTCGCTCTCTTTTTTCTCTCCCTCTCGTTTTAGCCCAGGCCCTGGCTTCAGTGAAGACCTACAGGTGAGAGATGTGTCAGATGGAGGAGGCTCCTGTTTGCTGTAAAGAAGACCTCTACACAAGGACATGATACACCCAGCACAAAGTGCAGACCAAGAGAACTGTACTGGACAAACAGATAATTGGACCACGCCATGGCGCTGGGCCTTACATGCTGTCTGCTCAATCTATGCCTCACTGTGACATCACATCCTCCTGTGCCATGGTGTCACTTCCTGTGATGTCATCACCCTTTGACATCATCACAACCTCCCCTCTCCACCCCTTCCCCCATGGGATCTCAATTTTGCAACAAAAACACAATAATAAGAAATCGATACTGTTGGTTGCTGTTAGAGTAGTTATTTTCATTGCCGTTATTTACATTGTTTGGAATTTGTTTGAATATGGCTGATGTGTGTGTCAAGAGTATATGGACTGAACCCTGCTGTGATGAGGATGGCACACCGTTATGCCATTGATTCTTTCATAGTTTAAGAGTTCCACTGTTCAGCATTGTTTTATAACTCTTATTGCATTTCAGTTCATATTTTAGTTCGGATTGAGTTTACATTTTAGTTCAATCCCAGAATACAAACCATTTATGCTTTATATGTAAAAGTATAAATATATAAGAAGAAATATAGTTGATTTATAATTCAAAGAAGGTGCCACTTTATTCCTACTGCAGAATAAGGATATTTATTTTCTGGTTAGTTGTAATTATATTTATAAGTCTGTTTTTCTGCAGTTCCCTGGCTGTGTCCCAAATGCAACCATATTCCCTATGAAGTGCACAAATTTTGACCTTGGCCCTATGGGGTCTAGTCAAAAGTAATGCACTATATAGAGAATAGGGTGACATTTGGGACAAACATCCTGTCGCACTGTTGTTGCCGCCGACATGCATGAATGTTTTGGCTTTAAAAAGAGATTTAGTTTAGTTTTTCTATTTCTGAGAAGAAAAGAGAATATATATTTTGACCAGACCCATATGGGCCCTGGTCAGAAAAAGTACACTATATAGGGAATAAGGTGCCATTTGAGATGTATACACTTTTTTTGTGTACAAAATGTAATTACCAAGAAGTTGTGTATATACTGTACCATGGTACACGGTACAGAGGGATGAGATGGGAGGATGTAGGTTATGCAGTGCATTTGGAAAGTATACAGAATCATTGACTTTTTCCACTTTTTGTTATGTTACAGCCTTATTCTAAAATGGATGAAATAGTTTTTTCCCCTGAATCTACACACAATACCCGATAATGACAAAGCAAAAACATGTTTAGAAATGTTTGCAAATGTATAAAATAAAAAAAATATCACATTTACATAAGTATTCAGACCCTTTACTCAGTACTTTGTTGAAGCACCTTTGGCAGTGATTACAGCCTCGAGTCTTCTTGGGTATGACGCTACAAGCTTGGCACACCTGTATTTGGGGAGTTTCTTCCATTCTTCTCTGCAGATCCTCTCAAGCTCTGTCAGGTTGGATGGGGAGCATCGCTGCACAGCTATTTTCAGGTCTCTCCAGAGATGTTCGATCGGGTTCAAGTCCGATCTCTGGCTGGAACACTCAAGGACATTCAGAGACTTGTCCCGAAGCCGCTCCTGCATTGTCTTGGCTGTGTGCTTAGGGCTGTTGTCCTGCTGGAAGGTGAACCTTCGCCCCAGTCTGAGGTGCTGAGTGCTCTGAAGCAGGTTTTCATCAAGGATCTCTCTGTACTTTGCTCCGTTCATCTTTCCCTCGAGCATGACTAGTCTCCCAGTCCCTGCCGCTGAAAAACATCCCCACAGCATGATGCTGTCACCACCATGCTTCACTGTAGGGATGGTGCCAGGTTTCCTCCAGACGTGATGCTTGGCATTCAGGCCAAAGAGTTAAATCTAGGTTTCATCAGACCAGAGGATCTTGTTTGTCATGGTCTAAGAGTCCTTTAGGTGCCTTTTACCAAACTCCAAGCGGGCTGTCATGTACCTTTTACTGAAGAGTGGCTTCCGTCTAGCCACTCTACCATAAAGGCCTGATTGGTGGAGCGCTGCAGAGATGGTTGTCCTTCTGGAAAGTTCTCCCATCTCTGCAGAGGAACTCTGGAGCTCTGTCAGAGTGACCATTGGGTACTTGGTCACCTCCATGACCAAGGCCCTTCTCCCCCGATTGCTCAGTTTGGCCGTGTGGCCAACTCTAGGAAGAGTCTTGGAGGTTCCAAACTTCTTCTATTTAAGAATGATGGAGGCCACTGTTCTTGGGGACCTTCAATGCTGCAGAAATGTTTTGGTACCCTTTCCCAGATCTGTGCCCCGACACAATCCTGTCTCGTAGCTCTACAGCCAATTCCTTCGACCTCATGGCTAGCTTTTTTCAACTGTGGGATCTTTTATAGACAGGTGTGCACCTTTCCAAAGCATTCACAATCAATTGAATTTACCACAGGTGGACTCCAATCAAGTTGTAGAAACATCTCAAGGATGATCAATGGAAACAGGATGCACCTAAGCTCAATTCCGAGTCTCATATCAAAGGGTCTGAATACTTATGTAAATAAGGTATCGGTTTTTATTTTTAATACATTTGCAAAATAAATGGCTTTGTCATTATGGGGTATTGTGTATAGATAGATTAAATCTACTTAGGGAGAAACGGCGCACTAGCGGGCCACTCCCGACACTACCCGGTGAAATGTAAGGCGCCAAATTCAAAAGCCAAAAGTTTAATTATTAAACATTCATCAATATACAACTGTTGCATAGTCATCAAAAGCTATGATTCTTGGCAATATCACAGCATTGTCAGATTTCAAAAAGGCTTTACGGTGAAAGCACAACATTTGATTGTTTGAGGATAGCACCTCCAATATTTATGTATTAGCATGAATTCATGTCCAGCGCGGGTCACACAAAACCCATATAAGATCTAAAATAAATCACTTACCTTTCAAAGTACTTCTGCTGAGGGCTTCCCAAGTGTCCAACGAAGACATCCAATGGTTCTTTTGTTAGAAAAAGTAATTTATTGTATCCATAAATCTCTGTTTGGTTGGCACGTTATGTTCAGAAAATCCACCGTCGAGTCATCCATTGTACAGTGAACGCGTTCAAATATACCTATCAACTTTGGACAAACAAATCATCCATCATTTATAATGCATCCTTAACTATCCTTTTATGAATATTAGCGATAATAATGCACTCGGATGATATCATAAACGATATAAAAGGAAAATAAAGTGGGGCGCGCTCACAATCTCGCGCCCGGGAAATGTTGTTGACATCTGAGGTCCCTTGACTATTTCCTCTTCCTATCAGTTATGCTCAGTGCTAAAGCCTCCAAACACTGTATAAAGACTGTTGACATCTAGTGGAAGCCATAGGTACTGCAATCTAGGAGCTATTATACATAATTTTCAATAGCAAGTCAATGGAAAAAAGGAAATTTTACAACAACAAAAAAATAAAAAAATTCTGGACTGAAATTCCTCTGGTTTTTGCCTGCTATATCAGTTCTGTTATACTCACAGACATTATTTAAATAGTTTTAGAAACGTCAGAATGTTTCCTATCCAATAGTACTAATTATGTGCATATCCTATTTTCTGGGCCTGAGTGGCAGGCATTTTACTTTGGGCACGCCAGACTCTCCAAAACCGTCCCCTCTGCTGCCGCTACCTAAGAAGTTAAATTCATTTTTTACTCATCAATTTTAGAACAAGGCTGTGACGTAACAAAATGTGGAAAAAGGGAAGGGGTCTGAATACTTTCCGAATGCACATCCATAACAGGCTACTTACTACGCTATTATTAGAGTTGGTATATGAACATTTGCATATGATATGTTTTATATGATGTTAAATGTTTCTGTTATTACACAGTGGTGGTGTGGTGGTGGTTACTAACCTGTCATATAGAGTTGTGTTGAAAATGAATAGTATGGACACCTAACTATCGTAACTGAGGGCTGTTAGACAATACAGAGTTGTATTGAACAAAATATGCACATGTAGCACAGTGGGATGTGTTAGCTAGCTTTTGAGGTGGCGTGATTGGCTAAGTGTACAGCAGTCATGTTTGTGCAGAGGTCCCAAGTTAAGGGCCGAATCGGGAGGAAGTGGTACTCGCTAAACAAGCAGCGTGATGTCCTTTACACACAGATAGTGTTTATTTACTTTTCAATTGCTTGGAGAAAAATAAGAAACTCAGGCACATGTGATCTTGGATGATCCATAAACAACTGAATGGATCTCAAATCAATGCTGAAGTTGTGGCCTAAGAGGTAAAACTGCTACAGGAGACCATTATGAAGGTCTTAAAAGTGATCACAATATGTGCTTCCATAAGACTTTAAATTAGATGTGGGTTGTTTTTGCACAAGGCATTTAACAATGGAATGCCACTGGTATAGTACGGTGAAGTTCAAAGGAAACCCATAGAACGGAATGTTTAAAACTAGAGCAATGGCTCCCCCGTGAGGTCACAGATAAAAACAGCTCTGGACTGGCGGGCTGCTACCCATTTTTAGATCCGTGATTGTAACCATTTGCAACTGAGATACAATTTTGCAATGTGTCGGCGATTGGCCTATCCGCTCAATCCCAAATAACTGCAGGCAACCAATGCAAACCCGCCGTGATTTCTCACACACGCGATTTGTCAGGGAACGACAATACGACGTCACTATTCATCTCCGCCCCGCTCCGCTTTCTGTCCAATGTGTTCACCAGGCCAGCCGCGCGACATATGACGAGGTGCAGTACGGCAATAGCTGTGGAAGTCGTGAACGTAGCCATTGGTCTTCCGTAAACATGGCTACCGACGCTTCGAAGTTGAAGACTCCCGTGTTGAGCGAGGAAAACAGCGAAATGCTTACAGAAAAGACCGACAAGGAAACGCAGCGAGGTCCAGAAGCAGCGGAAGACGAGGCGGGTGATAGCTGCGTAACGTTAGATGCACCGCGGAACGTTGAGGAAGGGGATGCGGAATGCGTGCCAGACGGAGAAGAAGGGGATGCGAAACCTGCTGCAGAGGAGGAGGCCGTGGCGGTCGGAGCGGTAGCGGTAGCGGTAGCGGGGTGACCGTCGCAGCAACAAGGGACGTGAACGATAACGTGGTGGTGGGATGCCAACTGGCCAAATCAGAGGAAGATAGCCCGGTCCCGGAGCAGACTAGCCCGGCGGACGATGTTGATACTAGTGGTCATGTTTTTGACGATACGATAAAGAAAATGGAGATAAAACCAGAAGAAGAGTCGAGTTGCGTGAAAGGCAAAGCCACCAGTGAGGATGCCCCGGAGTCTGCAGAAGAGAAAACGAACACAGGAGGCGGGGGGCTTGCGGTTGGGGACAAGAGGAGAGCCAGTGTAGAAATATCATCCTCGGACGGAGAGCCACTCAGCCGGATGGATTCAGAGGACAGGTTGGTTCTTCTAAGACGTCTAGACAAACATCGGCATGTGTTTTGATTTCACATTCCACTAGAGCCCTAATCCTAGTGAGTGAATGGGCTGCTACGAATACTATAAGAAATGTATTTCTGCAAATTGGCTGGGGCATTCATGATCCAGTACATTGTATCCAGTGCCCTCTCTCCCATGTCACACATTGTGTTAAAGGAATGTACTGTAACGACCCTGGGTTCATAAGCGCGGATATCGACACTGCTGTGCGAGCATGCTTTTGCGGCACAGTCGATAGCGCGCTGGACTTCGGGCTAGAAGGTCGAGGGTTCGAGACCTGCTCCCTGCCTTTTTCATTAAAGGACTTATAAATTATTTGTGAAGCAAAACAGGTTATGTAGGCTTCATTCAGGTGCGGACTTAGTGATTTTTGAGGCCCAAGGTAGAGACCAGTTTTATAAGACATTTAACTGTCAAAATGTATTACCTTTTAATGTCAGTCTGAGCCCAGAGCTGTTTAGCACCAGCTTGAAGGATATTGCAAAGGCATACTGAAAAGACTTGACATTCCCATCTCTAGTAAAGGCAGGAAAATAGATAAGAGGAGAAAGAATATTACTCTTAAATTCTTTTTGATTGATTTGATATGATTAATAATATGAATACATTATATTTATTGTCTGGGCCCCTCATAGGATCCTTTTAAGTGCTGCTTGGTGTGTGTGCCACCTTGTGATTAAGGCTGCTGAGGTTTGCTGCCTGAGTGGTGATCTTCTTCAGGTCTGTGTCCTGTAGGGTTGGGTCTTATCCAGATTTCCATACCTTCATACCATGCCTGTGTCATCCCGGGATACACAGTATTACCGGTAGTTCACACAAGGGGGGTATTTTTTTTAAAGACCCCAAAACTTCACTTACCAGAATATGCGGGTGAGCGCATCTCCATCTAGCTGGGAGTCCTTAAATCCTTCTACTTTGACTGAATTGAGTTATACATCCGTCTATCTATACACACACATGTAAATAAGTGCAGAAAGGTGAAAACAACTTCAAGAAATGAAATAACGCTTTGAACACACCAACAGCGTAATTGCGCAAAATAGCAGGCAGAATCATCTGGATATGTATGCAACAAAAGTTCAACATTCACCTATCACTTCTGTCAAGCCGTCTACACATACAGTTTGATGCATTCGTTCGATACATCCAACATATGCACCACACCGAACACACTGCAACACAGTACTGCAAGGCAAACGCAGTGTTTCATTGGAAGTTAATGTAATTCTGGTGTACCAAAATGCAATGACGCTGTTGGTATGATCGAAGCGTAAGGACTTGAACCCCAGCCCTCTAGTACCTAGACAACACCCAGAGCAACCAAGACAGCACTCCTTCCCAGGGGCTTCGTCAGGATGCGATCCCCATCGCCGCCAGTCTGCTGCTTGACACAGTCACTGATCTCCTTCAAATCATTAGCCCTGCACATCAGAGCTTTAGGCTGCACCCCATACTGCTTCTCCACCAGGTTAAAGTAATCCTGCTTCAGGCTGGACAATAGAACAAGTCAGAATTCACCCAAGGCTGAAAAATGGCCAAAGAATGTTGGCTGAGCTGGAACACTAGCGCGAGGCCATAGCAAATTAATTGAAACAAACCTTTGCAGAGCCTCTTTTGACTGGAGGGATACTTAGAATTCCATTTCTCCTAAATTGCACAAAAAAGTTTAGCCTTTTTTTTACCACTACAATCTGTTCTTAGGACGAAACTTGAAAAAAATGTAACTTGTGTAGAAAGTAAACATAAGCACCTCTGGTGTCAACTGTGCTAACTGGTTGAAAAAGTACCCAATTGACATAATTGAGTAAAAGTAAAGATACCTTTAATAGAAAATGACTCAAGTAAAAGTGAGTCACCCAATAAAATCCTACTTGAGTAAATGTCTAAAAGTATTTGATTTTAAATATACTTAAGTATCAAAATAAAATGTAATTGCTCAAATATACTTAAGTATCAAAAGTAAAACTATAAATCATTTCAAATTACTTATATTAAGTAATCCAGACGGCACCATTTTTTAAATTTTCGAGTAGCCAAGGGCACGCTTCAAAACTCAGACATCATTTACAAACGAAGCATGTGTTTAGTGAGTCCGCCAGATCAGAGGCAGTAGGGATGATCAGCGATGTTCTCTTGATAAGTGAGATTTAGACAATTTTCTTGTCCTGCTAACCATTTCAAATGTAACGAGTACTCTTGGGGACCAGGGAAAATGTATGGAGTAAAAAGTACATCATTTTATTTATGAATGTAGTGAAGTAAAAGTTGTAAAAAATATGAATAGTAAAGTACAGATACCCAAAAAAACTACTTGTAGTACTTTCAAGTATTTTTACTTAAGTACTTTACACCACTGACTGTGCTTATGGCTGCATAATGAGGAAGTAGGGAAAAAATGAAAACTGGTCTAGTGATTGATGGCAACTGAGCTCGCTGCTCAGACTTAAATAATTACAGAGGAGATTCTCCTGATTAAAATGGTGTCTGACTGAAAATATACACATTATGAGATATTTGGCGAATAGACAGACATGTCCGTGTAGAATTTCCCCATAGGGAAACAATGGGTCATCCTCAGAGTTCCAACAGTAATGTGTAATTTCTGTCATCAAGACTAGCGTTTGATGACAGCAGAGCTCGCTGCCCAACCTTACATCACTAGAAAGAGGACATTATCCTGACTAATATGGTGTCTGACTTGAAAGGAAAAACATGTACACATTGTGAGTAATTTGGCGAAATAGACAGTCATACCCCAATTTCCTCTATAGGAAACAATGGGACGACCTAATTGAGTAAAAATATAATTTTGAAGTTTTAAATACCAGCAATTGATCACAGCATACTATGCAACCCACATTTACATCATTAGAAAGAATAGATTATCCTGAATGAAATGGTGTAGAACTTCAAAACATCAAAATAAATCAATTTGGTGAAATACAGACATTGCCATTATGTTGGGGGAAATAGGGATGTCTGAAAAGCACTGTCTTTTATTTAACCGGCTTACTTGTTAAAAAAACACGCCTCAAAGTATGGTTAAAACTATACTTTTTGTATCATGGATGGTCAGCCCTTCCATCCATAACATGCCTAACGGGAGGCAGGTAGCCTAGCGTTTAAGAGATGTAGACTGTTAATCAAAAGGTTGCTGGTTCGAATCCCCGAGTCGACTAGGTGAAGAAATTGTCCCTTGAGCAAGGCACTTAATCTAATTGCTCTGGATAAGAATATTTGCTGAATAAAATAACTGTCTATACATTTTAATGGTTACATTTCTCCAGCCACTTTATTATTGTTTCAACTGCTGATTGACGTTTTCAGGCAGTGTGACTTTGGCAGATAATGTTACCCATCTTAAGATTTTTTAAATTTTTATAATTAACAAAAAGTATGGTGATTTTGGTTTAAGGGTATATGGACCATTGTTCATTGTTATGCTGCAAATGGCAATTTTATGGTTGTAAGTGATAGAATTAACTAACAAATATTGAAAACTTTGAGGACCCTGTCTTTCAAAGCTAATTCGTAAAAATCCAAATAACTTCACAGATCTTTATTATAAAGGGTTTAAACGCTGTTTCCCATGCTTCAATGGACCCTAAACAATTAATGAACATGCACCTGTGGAACTGTCGTTAAGACACTAACAGCTTACAGACGGTAGGCAATTAAGGTTACAGTTATGAAAACTTAGGACACTAACGAGGCCTTTCTACTGACTCTGAAATTACACCAAAAGAAAGATGCCCAGAGTCCCTGCTCATCTGCATGAACGTGCCTTAGGCATGCTGCAAGGAGGCATGAGGACTGCAGATGTGGCCAGGGCGATAAATTGCAATGTCCGTACTGTAAGGCGCCTAAGACAGAGCTACAGGGAGACAGGACGGACAGCTGATCGTCCTCGCAGTGGCAGACCACGTGTAACAACACCTGCACAGGATCGGTACATCACACCTGCGGGACAGGTCCAGGATGGCAACAACAACTGCCCAAGTTACACCAAGAATGCACAATCCCCCCAACAGTGCTCAGACTGTCCGCAATAGGCTGAGAGAGGCTGGATTGATTGCTTGTAGGCCTGTTGTAAGGCAGGTCCTCACCAGACATCACCGGCAACAACGTCACCAATGGGCACAAACCCACCGTCGCTGGACCAGACAGGACTGGCAAAAAGTGCTCTTCACTGATGAGTCACGGTTTTGTCTCACCAGGGGTGATGGTCAGATTCGCGTTTATCATCGAAGGAATGAGCGTTACACAGAGGCCTGTACTCTGGAGCGGAATCGATTTGGAGGTGGAGGGTCCGTCATGGTCAGCATCATCGGACTGAGCTTGTTGTCATTGCAGGCAATCTCAACGCATCCTCCTCCCTCATGAGGTACCCTTCCTGCAGGCTCATCCTGACTTGACCCTCCAGCATGACAATGCCACCAGCCATACTGCTTGTTCTGTGCGTGATCTTCTGCAAGACAGTAATGTCAGTGTTCTGCCATGGCCAGCGAAGAGCCCGGATCTCAATCCCATTGAGCACGTCTGGGACCTGTTGGATCAGAGGGTGAGGGCTAGGGGCCATTCCCCCCAGAAATGTACGGGAATTTGCAGGTGCCTTGGTGGAAGAGCGGGGTAACATCTCACAGCAAGAACTGGCAAATCTGGTGCAGTCCATAAGGAGGAGATGCACTGCAGTACTTAATGATGCTGGTGGCCACACCAGATACTGACTTACTTTTTTGTCCCCACCTTTTTTCAGGGACACATTATTCAATTTCTGTTAGTCACATGTCTGTGGAACTTGTTCAGTTTATGTCTCAGTTGTTGAATCTTGTTATGATCATACAAATATTTACACATGTTATGTTTGCTGAAAGTAAACGCAGTTTACAGTGAGAGGACTTTTCTTTTTTTTTGCTGAGTTTATATTACTATTCAGTAATGATATACACTTTATTCAGTGACCTTAGGTATAGAAACTGACGGTCAGATCAATACATGGCTTTGAAAAAATGTATTTAAATTGCTAAATATCTCCAATAGAAGGCAGCATAAGACCAAATGTTTCCCGTTTTCTCCACACGCCCTGACATAAGATTGTGCCGTTCAAGCGCAAGCGAAGGGCATGTTTAGTTAAATTTCCTAACCGCAAGGGTTGCATGAAGTAATTTATTGTGTGGAATTGTATTATTGCTGTCTATTGTCTTTTCAATTCCGAGGGTGTTTACTCGCGCTGTCATATGAGATATTAAGATGCCTATATAATGCATGTATACTAATGTTGAGGTTAGCTCAATCGACTTGTGATTATTTGGCCAGAGTTCAATACCTGCTGTTTTATTTATTTTTTGCTTTCCCAAAAGCAACACAGCCCTAATACAAGATATATATATATAGAGCTGTAAGGTAATGAGTAACCATTTTTGAAAATCATGGGACATATAGTCTTTGATTGACATAAAATAGCATGCAATCATATTGCTGCTATAGGCTATATGCTGTCATCTTTTGGAAATATTTAGCAATTAAAGGTTTAATTCACATAAAGACATTGGTGAGGCGGCTGAGAAATAAAGTGTATTTCTCAGTGTAGATCAGTCTCAAACCTGCCCCACCTATCCCAGCCAATTGCTGGACTTTCACAAAGGTTACTAGGTCACACCTAGTTCAAACCACATTTAAAAAATAAAATGTAAAATGTGGCTTGTTTATCAAGTGTTCTGCCTGGCAATAATACACATAATAAAATAACGAATAACAAAAAAACAGCAAAATGCTTACATTGCTTTTGATTAAAAAAATAAAATCAAAATTCTATTTAGCACTGTATTTTCTAACATAATATTACTAAAATAGTTTCTAAACGTTTTCTAGGCTACCCTACCCAAGAATTAGGGTTAGGGTTTGGGGTTAAGGCTTAAATAGGTTATACCTATTGTTAGGGCTAAAATAGGTTATATGTAGGTTTAGGGTTTTTAAAGCAGAAAACGGTATGGGTTCATAGCTCTCTTGCTCCTCCCTGTGGCCTTTGGGTACTACATAACTAATTTGCGACACTTGCTAGGCTCATAATCTGAGGTAGCGACATTGGTTTGCAACTCAGCATTCGCTCAATCCGATGCCTATGAGTGAACAAATTTCGACGCATATCAAATTACCCAGCAGCCATTAAAAAACGTCTTCTCGTTCTTTAAATCATTAAAAAACGTCTTCTCGTTCTTTAAATCGGCCACATCTTGAAAGAGGACAGGGACATGCATTTTGTTTAGGCTTACACTTTTTTCTGAAAATAAATATGGTTAACCTTGACCAGAAAACACGGCTATACGCCAGCCATCGCTAGCACTGTGGGTCACCACAACTTGTACCCAGGCGAACAGTGAGCATGCTCACCAAGTAGCCGCAACCTTGTTAATAAGGTAAGCCTACGAGTTTAACCTCTACGGGATCGGTGTCCCTGATGAGCTAACGTGCACTAATGTGATTAGCATAATGTTTTAAGTAAAAAGAAAATGTCCCAGGACAGACACGTCTTATATGGGCAGAAAGCATACATTCTTGTTAATTTAACTGCACTGTCCAATTTACAGTAGCTATTAAAGTGAAAGAATACCATGCTATTGTTTGAGGAGAGTGCACAGTTATGTACTTAAATGTATCAATAAACCAATTAGGCACATTTGGGCAAACTTGATACTACATTTTGAACAGTAATGCAATGGTTTATTGGATCAGTCTAAAACGTTGCACATACACTGCTGCTATCTAGTGGCCAAAATCTAAATTGCACCCAAACTGCAGTAATACATTGTGTATTTCAAAGATGATGTAAAAAAAAAAAAAAAGTTTTTTTCTTTGTATTATCTTTTACCAGATCTAATGTGTTATATTCCCCTACATTTATTTCACATTTCCACAAACTTCAGTGTTTCCTTTCAAATGGCGGTCCTGAGCTACAGGCAGTTAGATTTGGGTATGTCATTTTAGCCGCAAATTTAAAAAAAGGGTCCGATCCTTAAAAGGGGCAGGTCTCATTGCCAGCAATAGCGAAGCAGGCATTGACGAAGAACAATGGGCTGGGAATAGAACGTTCAGAAGGCAAGTTGGTGCTACGATGTTCAATAGAACTAATAGGAGCTGGCAGGGTGAAAAATGAAAAATATATAAGGCATGTTTTTTCGTGATTACTTCAAAACTACGGCAAGCAGCTGGGACATATGGTAATATTATGAAACTGGGTTACACGGCAGATGCAATGAACTAGTTTTCATCAGAAAAAAAGCATTGTTAAAAATGTAATGTGTCCAGCCTACTGAAGTCACACACACACACGCTAAAGCTGTCCCCGACTAAAAAACCTTGGTCGACCAAAAGTCGTCTGTTCTATTAAGTTGGGTCCAGCCCCAAAGCTTGTGCAAGCGAACTTGCAACATTATATAAAATATAATTTAATTTATTTTATTACACTTTTTTGCCAAAGTTTACTGACACTGGCCATATTCAACGGGTGTTGAGCGTTCGTAAATTTGTCAGTTATTCTGCTCTCTCGAATTTATCAGCTACGTCTATCAGCAGTTGTCGCAGTGACATCATTAATATTCTATTGAAATGGTTACTTGCATAGTGGAGTCTTTTGTTAAGACATTTAACCATAATCCCAACTCATGACGTTACTACCCTGCATGAATCTGCAGGTAGCTAACCAACCAGATTCAATGTTAGCTAGCTAACATTAGGCTATAACTAGCAAAACAAATGGATTTGAGATACAAATAATATTACTACACAGATCATACACATAACGTTAGCTAGCGAGCCAGCCAGCTAACGTTAACTAGCTAGCTAACAGTATGCTTTAACTTGAAATGAAAACAACTTTCTGACAAAATTAGAAATGTGCAATGTCTGAAAATGTAGCTAGCTAGACTATCATACCCGTATACATGGATGGACGCTTCTCCCTCTCTGCCATGGTTGCCCTTTGTTTGAAGATGTAATCCGGAGACAGGTGTTTTTTCCATTTCCTTAGCTATCATACTCTAATTCCACTGATTTCAAAACTGGGTCCTCCAGAAAGTGGAGAGCAACACTTATGCAGATCTACTATGTGATATCTGTCACGTTTACTCCCGCTCCTCCCCTCCGGCGTTCAACGTCGCCGGTTTACTAACCACCTGTCCTGGTAACCATCATTACGCTCACCTGGCATCAATCATTATGCACACCTGCGCTTCATCATGAGGCACAACTGGACTCCATTACCTTACTAATTACCTCCCCCTTATCTGGTACTCCCTTCGGTTCTTTCCCCAGGCAGTATTGTTTCATATCAAGATGCTACGCCTATGTTGTATCATTCCATGTTCTTTGTTATATTAAACTTACCACCTGCTTCTCGACTCCCAGAGTCTACATTACAATATCTTTCAAAACATGCCGTGTTAGCAAGGATTACCCTACACATACTGATCAGTTCAAATAGACAAAAGCAGCTACGTGGCAGACCAGTCCGAACTCATCTCTCGGTATGTCCAGCCCACTCATTATCTCAGCCAATCGTGGCTAGCTGGAAGGTTGCTGTCTTTTTCTGTGGCTAAACCAACTAGGCTCGTAATAAATACAAAATATTCGTATTTACAGATAACATACAAGTTTGTTAGTAAGGCACATGAAAGAAAAGAAAATACGCTTTTTGACAACAATATTTTTTTTTACGTTAAAATGACTCCTGTGAAGTAGAGACGGGCGACATACGCCTAGGTTCCTGAAACGAGTCACAAATGTTCAGCTTCCCCTTTCAGGGCGGGAGATTTCCGTGGTAATGGGGCAGTCGATTTCCGTGGTAATGGGGCAGTCGTGTGTGTGTGGGGAGTTGGCTCTAATGAGTAGTAGATGTCATTTGTTGTCAGTTGAAGCATCAGACTCAAACTAACATTGAAAAATAACCGAGTTTGTGAACAAAACATTGTAAATGGTCAATAAACATGAGGACAAAGTCTTACTTTGAAGACTTTCAAGTAAATTAGACCAACTTTTAGGCCTGTGCATTGCACCTCTAAAAATGAATCTATCAGTATCAGCACTTAACTCAGTGCGCACAGCTCCCCAGCCAGGCAGGATTCATATTTCTTTGTGTGATTAGCAGCTATGAAACAAAACAGCAGATATGCAGTACTTTTACATTTTTCTGCTATAAATTACATCGCGCATGTGCTCATACTTGATCACAACTCATACTTTTTACTCTATTTTTTTTACGATTGTAATGCTCGCTCTGTAAAGCCCTAAAAATTGACCACCAGCCTATGTGGTTTGTTAAATGGATGTTCTTAACAGTCAATACTTAAATTTAACCGCATTTGGTGGGTGGCGGGTGTTCATGTTATGCCCTGACCATAATGCATGTCTAAAACCCCCAGAAATGGCATGTGTATCAAATCAGCCGCTGCAGCAGGTGCATGTACAGCTTTGAGTGTACACACACACACATACATACACAGGCAATCTGTTCCATTAGAAACAATGCTCTTACCCTACTGTCGGAATCTTTACACACCTGTTCACCTGTTCTTTACTGTCATGCATTCCTTTACTCTTGTGTGTATAAGGTAGTTGTTGTGAATTTGTTAGATTACTTGTTAGATACTACTGCATGGTTGGAACTAGAAGCACAAGCATTTCGCTACACTCGCATTAACATCTGCTAACCATGTGTATGTGACAAATAAAATTTGATTTGATGTATAGTATAGAATGCAAAAGAAGTAGACATCTGTACTCTTAATTCTTAGTAGTGGATCACAGTCTAAAGACAGAGATAATATAGAGATGGAGGCTACCGGAACTGCTGGACTATTTTGCTCTGGCCAGTTTGCTACAGTGATTCATTGTAACATCTCTTTAACCTCTCAATCACTCTTTTTTTTCTCATTCTCTTGCTCTCTCTCAGTATCAGCAGTACCCTAATGGACATGGAGAGCACGGTATCCAGCGGGCGTTCCACCCCAGCCATGATGAACGGACAGGGTAGTGCCGCCCAGTGCCACTCCAGTACCAAGGGCCAGGCGGTTGGCTATACCTGTTGCTGGGACCAGTGTGGCCTCTGCTTCACCTGCAGCCCTGACCTGGCTGAACACATCAGGGGCGTGCATGTCGATGGACAAAGAGGAGGGGTGGGTAGAACCAGGGTAATACAGGCTGTTCTGTAGGCTACAAGTATTTAAGCTTTGTGTCTCTGTGGGATCACTCTCCCGCTCTCTATTTCTCTTTAGACCCACTTGTTAGCCCGCAAAAGGCTGTCTGGAGAAGCGACTTCTCCTAAAAAATGTTTTGCTTGTCTAATCTTTCTCTCTCCACCATATCCAACTCTTTCTCCCTCTCTTTTCTCTCTCTGCCTCCCTTCTCTCTCGACTCTCTTCCTCATGCCATCTCGCTCTCTCTTTCTCACTTTCTCACACTCTTCCTCCAGGTGTTTGTGTGTCTGTGGAAGGGCTGTAAGGTGTACAACACCCCTTCCACTAGTCAGAGCTGGCTCCAGAGACACATGCTGACACACAGCGGAGACAAACCCTTCAAGGTAATGTAATAATATATTCCACTAGGCAGACACTTTTATCCAAAGTACAGTAAATGCATATATTTTTTTACGTGGCGTGCGATCCCTGCAGCAATTAGCATTGTTACCAGATGGTGGTCAGGTGGTTTACTGAATGGTGACCTGCTTGTCACTGACCCTTGCTCTCGCTATCTTTTCCTCTCTCTCCCACTGTAGTGTGTGGTCGGGGGCTGCAATGCCAGTTTCGCGTCCCAGGGGGGGCTAGCGCGCCATGTTCCCACCCACTTCAGCCAGCAGAGCTCCTCTAAGCTGTCCAGTCAGGGCAGACTGAAGGAGGAGTCTCCCTCTAAGGCGGGGCTTAATAAGAGAAAGAAACGAATCCTGATGAACAAACGCAGGCGCTCCCTACGTATGTTCCCACTACAGTGTGTGTTTGTGTGTTTGCGTGCGTGGGTGCGTACATACACTACCAGCCTGGCTATACCAGACTGACCCCTGCGCTCACTATTGTTACATTGACATTTATCATTTTTACCGCAGAGTTCAGTCTGGTTTAACCTACCCACCCTGCTTAGAAACTACTGGACATAGAAAATGTGCTTCTACACCTGCATTACTTGCTGTTTGGGGTTTTAGGGTGGGTTTCTGTACAGCACTTTGTGACATCAGCTGATGTAAGAAGGGCTTTATATATACATTTGATTGATTGAAAACAAAAACTATGTTCTGGAAGATGCCTTAATGTACATTTTCTATTAACTAGTTATAGCCTACTTTATATTTTATCTATTTTATTGAAGTAGAATACATGTCAAACTTTATTAAGGAATAGCAGTGGACTTATTTATTTCTTAGTGTGTGTAAGTAGTTGCTGTGTGTGCAAGTGGTTGCTGTGTGTGTCACTCTAAAATACATGTTTTAGCCTCCTTTCAGTCCTCTGGGAAGAGCGGTTAGAATTAGACTACACACACACAAATACAGTGGCTTCACAAGGTATTCATGCCCCTTAACTTATTCCACATTTTGTTGAACTCAAAATGTATCAAATCAAATCACATGAGCCGAATACAACAGGTCTAGACCTTACTGTGAAATGTTTACTTACAAGCCCTTAACCAGCAATGCAGTTTTAAGAAGAAATATGAAACAGTAACAATAAAATAACAATAACGAGGCTATATACAGTTGAAGTTGGAAGTTTACATACACCGTAGCCAAATACATTTAAACTCAGTTTTTCACAATTCCTGACATTTAATCCTAGTAAAAAATTCCCTGTCTTAGGTCACCACTTTATTTTAAGAATGTGAAATGCCAGAATAATAGTAGAGAGAATGATTTATTTCAGCTTTTATTTCTTTCATCACATTCCCAGTGGGTCAGAAGTTTACATACACTCAATTAGTATTTAGTAGCATTGCCTTTAAATTGTTTAACTTGGGTCAAACATTTTGGGTAGCCTTCCACAATAAGTTGGGTGAATTTTGGCCCATTCCTCCTGACAGAGCTGGTGTAACTGAACCAGGTGAATCTTGCTTTGTGATGGCTACTCCAATACCTTGACTTTGTTGTCCTTAAGCCATTTGCCCCAACTTTGGAAGTATGCTTGGGGTCATTGTCCGTTTGGAAGGCCCATTTGCGACCAAGCTTTAGCTTCCTGACGGATGTCTTGAGATGTTGCTTCAATATATCCACATAATTTTCCTGCCTCATGATGCCATCTATTTTGTGAAGTGCACCAGTTCCTCCTGCAGCAAAGCACCCCCACAACATGATACTGCCACTCCCGTGCTTTATGGTTGGGATGGTGTTCTTCGGCTTGCAAGCCTTCCTCTTTTTCCTCCAAACATAACGATGGTCATTATGGCCAAACAGTTCTATTTTTGTTTCATCAGACCAGAGGACATTTCTCCAAAAAGTACGATATTTGTCCCCATATGCAGTTGCAAACCGTAGTCTGGCTTTTTTATAGCAGTTTTGGAGCAGTGGCTTCTTCCTTGCTGAGCGGCCTTTCAGGTTATGTCGATATAGGACTCGTTTTACTGTGGATATAGATACTTTTGTACCTGTTTCCTCCAGCATATTCTCAAGGTCCTTTGCTGTTGTTCTGGGACTGATTTGCACTTTTCGCACCAAGGTACGTTCATCTCTAGGAGACAGAACCTCCTTCCTGAGCGGTATGACGGTTACGTGGTCCCATGGTGTTTATACTTGCGTACTATTGTTTTTACAGATGAACATGGTACCTTCAGGCGTTTGGAAATTTCTCCCAAGGATGAACCAGACTTGTGGAGGTCTAAAAAAAAAAATCTGAGGTCTTGGATGATTTATTTTGATTTTCCCATGATGTCAAGCAAAGAGGCACTGCGTTTGAAGGTAGGCCTTGAAATAGATCCACAGGTACACCTCCAATTGACTCAAATTATGTCAATTAGCCTATCAGAAGCTTCTAAAGCCATGGCATCATTTTCTGGAATTTTCCAAGCTGTTTAAAGGCACAGTCAACTTAGTGTATGTACACTTCTGACCCACTGAATTATAAGTGAAATAATCGGTCTGTAAACTACTGTTGGAAAAATTACTTGTCATGCACAAAGTAGATGTCCGAACCGACTTGCCAAAACTCAATTTGGAGGGTCAGAGTTTGTTAACAAGACATTTGTGGAGTGGTTGAAAAACTAGTTTTAATGACTCCGACCTAATTGTATGTAAACTTCCGACTTCAACTGTACATGGGGTACCGGTACCGAGTCAATGTGTGGGGGTACAGGTTAGCCAAAGAAATGTATGTTTTTCTCACCCATCTACACACAATACCCCATAATGACAAAGTGAAAACATGTTTTTAGTATCTTTTGCAAATGTATTTAAAATTAAATACAGAAATTAGTATTCACACCCCTTTGCTCTGACCCTCCAAATTGAGCTCAGTTGCATCCGACTTCCTTTGATCATCCTTGAAATGTCACTACAACTTGATTGGAGTCAACCTGTGGCCAATTCAATTGTTTAGACGTGATTTAGAAAGAAAGACACCTGTCTGTATAAGGTCCCTATAGGTATTGTAAGACGCAGATGCAGACCACGTCGAATAAACAATAGTTTAATGTTTCAACAGGGGCAGGCGATTGACAGGTCAAGGCAGGCAGTGGTCAGTAAACTGGAGGTGGGGCAAGAGTACTGGATGGCAGGCAGGGTAATCGCCGCCAATGGTGCTTCTACAAAAATATTGATTCAGGGGTGTGAGTAATTATGTAAATGAAATATTTCTGTATAAATTAGCAAATCTTTCTAAAAACATTTATTTTTCATGTTTTCATTATGGGGTATTGTGTGTAGATGGGTGAGAATTATATATATTTTTAAATCGAAGAAAGATTGATAAAGGGCCGTACAAAGTGAAGATGTGTCAAAATATTACTTCTCACTCGGAACAGCACTTGGGAGGAAGTTTGGATGGTGTCTGGCTCTTTGTCAGGAGAGTAGGACAGACAACACTTTCCTGAATATCTTTTGACATGAAAATGCCCTTGATACATTTTCAGACAGTCAGCCAACACATTCTCTCTCAACTATATCCCTGCTCTCTTGAATAATATGTTCAACTCATAGTAGTAATACAGGAATGAAGCAACAAGGAACCATTCAACAAGTTGTCCTATTTCACACTGTTTCATAGTAATCATCTTCATGAGGAGACGGTAGTGTTGGTGCTGGCCTGGTCTCACTGCTGTCTCACTTGTCTACATGGTGTCTCCTCACCTCTCATCCCAGACTCTCTCTGCTCTCATCCCAGTGTCTCCTCTCCCACCAGCGAGGCCCCATGACTTCTTCGATGCCCAGACCATGGACGCCATCAGACACCGGGCTATCTGCCTTAACCTGGCCACACACATGGAGAGCACAGGCAATGGACACAGTGTGGTGTTCCACAGCACGGTTAGTCCGTAAAGGGCATACAGACACACGCACACACACACACACACAGAGAGCACCGGCAACGGACACAATGTGGTCTTCACCCGCATGTTTAGTCTATTAATTCTTGGGATCCTGCTACAACAGTCCTGGCCACAAGGCCTAGTACATAACCCCAAATGAACCTCCCAGTCCTTACCCCCTAGGCACTTGTGTAGATCTGAGCGGTTTGGATAGGAATCTGTAAAATGGCAACAATTCCACTTGGACTATGAAGGGTAAGATGGAGCTACCACCATATTACTTAGACATATCCAATCCTCGGAAATCTACACAAGTGTCTGGGCGTTAGGGTTTAATGGTTGATTTGGGAGTTAGTAGAGATTCAGTCATCCTGAAAGTGTTCTCACGTCCGTCTGTGCTGTTTTTGGATCAGTCTTTCTTACTTTAGCCCTAGGGGACGTCAGAGACCAACATTTTACAAAATTGTCTCTATTCTCACTGAAGAGTATCTCAATGCACTTGCAGTGAACGTTGTGAATGCCCCTAGGATTGATTCAATACTTTTTCAATTCCTAGCCGGGTACACAGGAGAGACAATGGGTCTGTTTCGTTATTTGATGCTTGTTGGTAAGTAATATATTATGAATGAGTTATAACTGCATTAGCACTTTACTGCCTTCGGGGGACAAGGGTTACATTCACTACAAGGGCACCCTATTCCCTACATAGTACACTAATTTTGACCAAGGCCCATAGAGCTATGTTAAAAATAGTGTACTATATAGGGTAAAGGGTGCCATTTGGGATGCAGTTAAGGAGTAGACTGACCTCACCTAGGCACTTCTTTGATTTCTTTATTTAAAAAAATTACCAGATAAGGCTGTTTCTGTTTTGCTGACTAAGGCTTTCTCCACTTGTGTGGCGATTGGTTAACTTTTTCAGCCATGTATTAATAGATGCATATTGAATAGTGATTGTCAATGTGAAGATTGAATGGTGGACTGCGTTTTGTGAATGACTGTCTGTAATATCGTAGAGCATCACTAGAGGGCAGTTTGTCCCCTTCTTTAAAATGGTTGTAGGTTGGTTGGTCTCTTCCTTATAAGCAGAGGAAAGTAAAGGGTATCACAATCAACTGCTATTTTATCACTCACCAGTACCTGAGTGATTCCTAGTTTGCAGAGGAATGTCACTTGTCACTAGGAAGTATCACAGGGCACCCATGGGCTCTTTATTTATCAGTGTGTTTGCCTGCACACACTCCCACACTCAAATCAAGTCAAATCAAATTGTATTTGTCACATACACATGTTTAGCAGATGTTATTGCGGGTGTAGCAAAATGCTTGTAATGCTCTCATTACAATACTCAAATCAAATATTTAGTCATGTGCAGTTGTAGACTTTACTGTGAAACGCTTACTAAAAATTTTATTTGGCAAATAGAAAATAGTAGGAATACTGGTACCCAGGGGTCACGTTTACGCAGAATTCTGCGTTCTGATGTCATCTGATGAAAATTAAGCTATTTTCTGCCAAATGTGTGGCACTAATGTATATTCTGTGAAGAAAACTGTAGTTGCGCGCTGGGCGACAACTTTGGTTTAAGAAGTGGTGGGGGCATAACCTGGCGAGGAGTCTGGGTTGCTCTCTCAGAATTTCCTGCATTTCTAGACAGTCTAATATGACCCTTTTGGGGTAATTTTGGGGTCAATTTATTTTAAATAAGAATAGAATATGTTTGGTATTGTTTAATACAGTGGTTCCTCCTTTAAAAGTTGCAGCGTACTGCGGCGCAGCTTGCATGGTGCCGCAGAATTCTATGGTACGTTATTTAAGTGTGAACCACTGGTACCATTAGACCACCAGAGGGCATCTTTGAGAAGCATTTGGGGTTCAATTCCCCGACGGGGAGGAAGGAGTAGGCTGTCCTTTTCAATAAGAATTTGTTCTTAACTGATTCCATATGTGTTATGTCATAGTTGTGATGTCTTCACTATTCACTACAATGTAGAAAATAGTAAAAATAAAGAAAAATCCTGGAATGAGTAGGTGTGTCCAAACTTTTGACTGGTACTTGCTTAATTAATTTGATTAATATTATGGTGTTTCTATTCCAAGGAAAACGAAAAAACCCTCTGGGTTTCCATGAGGATGGAATGGAAAATAATGGCACTGTACAACGTTACGATCGGGAGTACAGTACTGGGCTATTTAGCTAAAGAGTCCAGTGTTCTGCGGGAGACCGGGGTTCATTCCCCCGATGGGGAGGAAGGAGTAGGCTGTTCTTGTAAATAAGAATTTGTTCTTAAGTGAGTTGCCTAGTAAAATAAAGGTTACACTAAGAGCATAACATTTCTACACCCTAATTTTCTAATTCTAGTCTAACCAATACCCAAACGGAGATGAAAATAAAAATCTCATTGATTTATCAAGACCAGTCCCCATGCTTGTCTCAGAGCAGCGCAAAACCGTGCTGAAATAGTTGTAGGCTTTTGCTTCTAACTTCAATATGCTCTTTAAATAAATAACCACTTTCTACACCACTTTTAACAGCACATTACTCAACACTAGTGAGACTCATGTCACCTACTGTAGGTCTACAGTATATCAAAAAATATGGCGTGACTCTCTTCCAATAATTACATATAGAGGGTTGGAGGATATTTCTGTAATTCAGTGATATTTATTCTCAGAATAATTCGTTATGGATCCATGACTAAATAAACATTGGCATTTTGAAAGAGTATTTTTATCATTATTTTATAAATGAAAGCATAAAGAATGCCGTAGTTACATTGTTTTTGTTTGAACGTGCAGACTGGCACTAAGAACAGAACAGCGGGAACGTTTCCATAGTCAGCGCCATTGTTAGTGCAATGCCCCTTAAAGTGTTGCCAGTGTGGCGGGGTGGGGTCCATGAGCAAGAAAAAGGCCATTCTTGAACATGGGATGAGACATTGTTACTAATTTGTAAATAAAGCCAGTTTGTTATTTACAATTATTTATTTTTGTTTTAAGAGGGAGAAAAAACAAAAACCTACAGTCACCTCATGGGTTTCCCAGTCGAGGCCAGCACGGGTATTGAACAAGCATCTGTAGCAACAGCTTGCACTGCTATGCAGTGTTTTAAACCGTTGCACCACTCAGGCACTGTATAATGTGACCGATCAGGAGTGGCCTACAGTACTACAGTAGGAGCAAAATAATCCTAACCAAATACAATTATAAAAACCTTAGTGTAATAACAGTTTTAGTAAGTAATAAAGTCATGCACAATCATCAGTTTCATTTTAGGTTTATGTCGCCCATTCATTGTCAGTTAGAGACACAGTAGGATCCAAAAGCACAATCAGTGTTGTAACTCCCCCTTGCGCTGGTCTGGATTAATGAAGTGGTGATGCAGGGTACCGTACTAAACCACAAGTTACCTCTAAATCCTGCGGTCTAAACTCACAACTTTTAAAGGAGGAACCACTGTATGTGTGATATTTGTGCATCTGTAACGTTCTCACTCATCATTATTCACGATTTATTCAGGATTATACGTAATCATGGTAGCATCCACGTGAATGTAGAAGTGTTAAGAAACATTCTAAACAAACTGAAACAATACATTATTTACCATTCATTTCTATTGGGCACAAAATAATCTAAAACACAACCAAAACAAACAGCAAATGCATTCAACAAATTTGTAGAGTCACAAGCCAGATGTACCCATTGGGTGCTATGAATGTGGGACCAAATACTTAACTTTCTACTACTTTTATACACATACAAGTGAATTTTACCCAATACTTTTGGTCCCCTAAAATGGGGGGACAATGTAGAAAAAGTGCTGTTTTTTGTGAACGGCTCAGTTGCGTTTTTCTGGATTTGTTGTTATTCTGTCTCTCACTTTTCAAATAAACCTACCATTAAAATTATAGACTGATCATTTCTTTGTCAGTGGGCAAACGTACAAAATCAGGGGGATCAAATACTTTTTTCCCTCACTGTATAGTCTCCTTCAATTACTGTCCCTACAGTGACTGCCATAAGAATAACTCCTGCATGTAATCTGTCAAGTGTTCGCCAGCTGTTAGAAATTGGTAAGGAGATTAATGAGTTGGAAGAATATCCAACCTAACCAAACTCTGAGTCATAGGTTTCTTGAAAGTTTACCATAGTGTCTGAAATTCCACCACTATCTCTTCTACTCTCACCATACTCTGGGTATGTGTAATGTTCAATGTAACTTCATTAACTCCCTATATTGTGCACAGTTAGTTGTCCTCTCTCTCCTATGAGCTATCTCCTGTAACACTATACAGCCTCTGGGAATGACACTTCTCTATCACCACAACCCTAATTTATGAGCCCCCACAGATCTCCACTGCAGTCACGTTCCATCCCACTTAACAGCCCTATGTAAACATTCTGTCTCAAACACCTCCTCCATTTGGTCATATATCATTCCATCTAACCCATAACACACTTGTCACTACTCCTAATGCACTTCTTCAGTTATAAACATACTACAACATTCTCAAATCAATTAGTCAATATACATCAGTCCCTCCTCTGGAACAATGACCACTCTTATGTTCCACAAACCTAAAAACATATTGACTTGAAAAGGAAAGAGAATTTTTTTAAATAAAACACGTGTTTAATAACTTCACACCACTCAGTGATGCGACTAAAACTAGGGGAAAAAACATCCATACGTTACGTTCTATGCCCATGCTATGCTGGTCTCCATGCCTTCTCCTTCGTTTTCATCCTTGGGTGTTATCTCAAAACAGACTATGAGTCTTGTATGCAATTAATTGTACCTTATCATCCAGCCATCTCTGTGTATCGATGTGATTTAACATTAAAATGCTGATGACATCGTATAACAAAATAAAACAAAAAACTTCTCTAACAAACAACCTCCCTTTCGGAGGACACTTCGAGATAAGGTTTCTGGAGCCTCCCTAGGTCTCATAAATGAATGGTACAATTTGAATAGAGACTGGTGTTTCTCATTCATTTAATAATTAAATCCCACCTGTTTTTGATCATTTCTAATGAGATTGATAAGGCCTCAACAGAAAGTCAGGATACAGGGCATTCGACACCTATTAAAATATTTCCTCTCCTTTTTCTTTCCCTGACCTTCTGAAACAATTTAAATACCTTTCAAAACATGTCCATCCTTCTGCATACCCAATTTTAAACTGAATTGAAAAGACCCCATCCAAAATAAATCCCACAGTATTAACACCACTAACGCATATTCATAACCGGTAAATTGTGTGTGCATTCTGGTGTGTGTGTTTGGTAAACCATATGGCAAAAATCGCCAGGCCTTATTTAATTTGGTAACTCCTCTTTACCACTGAATCCAGATACCTTTTATACCTAAAAAAAAAACTACAGAATTTTACTAACCCCTCTTCCAAGACCATAGCCTCAGGAAACATTCCAAAGAGAGATAATGAAACCCCCTCTTCTTCTGGAAAAGAAAGTGTACATTGCAGAAGGGGACTTACCCTCAACACGGGGGCCCCTGTGTTGAGGGTAAGCTTGGCAGATTTGTTACTACCTATCCTCACCACCTGGGGGTGGCCTGTCAGAAAATCCAGAATCCGGTTGCAGAGGAAGGGGTTCAGTCCCAGGGTCCTGAGCTTGGAGGAGACTATGGTGTTGAACGCTGAGCTGTAGTCAATGAACAGCATTCTCACATAGGTTTTCCTCTTGTCCAGGTGGGAGAGAGCAGTGTAGAGTGCAATAGAGATTGTGTCATCTGTGAATCTGTTTGGGCGGTATGCGGATTGGAGTGGGTCCAGGGTTTCTGGTGTTGATGTGTGCCATGACCAGCCTTTCAAAGCATTTCATGGTTACAGATGGTAATGCTACGGACGATAGCGGTTTAGGCAGGTTACCTTTTGAGTTCTTAGGAACAGGGACAATGGTGGAGCAGGTTTTCATCAAGGATCTCACTGTACTTTGCTCCGTTCAATCTGCCGCTGGGAAAAATCCCCACAGCATGATGCTGTCATCACCATGCTTCACCATAGGTAGGGTGCCAGGTTTCCTCTAGACGTTACGCTTGACATTCAGGCCAAAGAGTTGGTTTCATCAGACCAGAGGTCTGAGTCTTTAGGTGCCTTTTGGCAAACTCCAAGCGGACTGTCCTTTTGCCTTTTACTGAGACTGTGGCTTCCGTCTGGCCACTCTACCATAAAGGCCTGATTGGTGGAGTGCTTCAGAGATGGTTGTCCTTCTAGAAGGTTCTCCCATCTCCACAGAGGAACTCTAGAGCTCTGTCAAAGTCACCATCGGGTTCTTGGTCACCTCCCTGACCAAGGCCCTTCTCCCCCAATTGCTCAGTTTGACCAGGCGGCCAGCTCTAGGAAGAGTCTTGGTGGTTCCAAACTTCTTGCATTTAAGAATGATGGAGACCACTTCTCGGGACCTTCAATGCTGCAGAAATGTTTTGGTACCCTTCCCCAGATCTGTGCCTCAACACAATCCTGTCTCATAGCTCTACGGACAATTCCTTTTCCTTTGACCTCGTGGCTTGGTTTTTGCTCTGACATGCACTGTCAAGTGTGGGACCTTATATAGAGTGCGTGCCTTTCAAAAATACAGTTGCGTGCCTTTCAAAATCATGTCCAATCAATTGAATTTACCACGGGTGGACTCCAAGTTGTAGAAACATCTCAATGATGATCAATGGAAACAGGATGGACCTGAGTATAATTTCGAGTCTCATAGAAAAGGGTCTGAATACTTATCTAAATAATGTATCTGTTTTTTATTTTTAATACATTTGCAAAAACATTCTAAAAACCTCTTTTTCGCTTTGTCATTATGGGCTATTGTGTGTAGATTGCTGAGGATTCCATAAAAAAAAATCAATTTTAGATTAAGGCTGTAATGTAACAAACTGTGGGAAAAGTAAAGGGGTCTGAATAGTTCCCGACGGCACTGTAGATATGAATTGTACAAGAATGATACATTTATTGATTTTAATGCATTGTTTTTGCTTTGTACAACCCGCCCACCACCCACTTGTCTTTCATGAGTCAATCTGCGCACCACAAGTGTGTGTGTGTGTATGTGAATGCGAGTGTGTTTGTGTGTGTGTGCACGTGAGTGTGTGGTGAGTCACAACAAGAGATGGGCTCTCTCCTTTGCTCTGAACAGTTGTTGTAGTGTTCCATGTGAGTTGACAAACTGCCTGCCAGCGATGGCACTTTGAATCATTATGCCACACTAACACATCTTACCTTATCAGCCCTACACATGCACAATATGAATTCCTGCACATGTTGTATTCCTTTTATTCAAGCTGATGCTTCTTCACTTTAAATAAATGTACAATCATAAGGCTTTGATAGACACTGTCCTGTTGCCTCATAGAACGACTCAATGCTTTAGTTTACCACAGCCCCTCTTCACTGGATCTTAATGGGCCATCCCTTTTGTGTAGCTAATCAGACTGTTAATGTCTATGCTATCTGTGCTATCATCCAATGGGCCATCCCTATAGTGTGGTTAATCGTAATATTATACTATCAAAGCGTTAGCGTCTATGCTATCAAAGCTTTAGCGGTAATGCTATCGGAGGTTTAGCAAATTTTCCCTTCTGTAGCGCATGCTACTGGTGGGTACTGCTGTGGTGACCAGTGAGCTGAGATAAGGCGGGGCTTTACCTAGCAAAGACTTATAGATGACCTGGAGCCAGTGGGTTTGGAGAATATGAAGCGAGGGCCAGCCAACGAGAGCATACAGGTCGCAGTGGTGGGTAGTATATGGGGCTTTGGTGACAAAACGGATGGCACTGTGATAGACTACGTCCAATTTTCTGAGTAGTGTTGGAGGCTATTTTGTAAATGACATCGCCGAAGTCGAGGATCGGTAGGATAGTCAGTTTTACGAGGGTACTTACTCCCAGGCCTGTTTTAAGCTACTTTCTGGAATCTGTGACTACATGGCCAGTGACGGCGTTGCCCCTTTAAGAGAGCGGCCCAGTGCTGGGTAATGATTGTTAACCTGATGATGCTGAGAGAGGATCCATGGGCCAGAAACAAATTCCCAGGCCTACTTAATTAAAAGGGCAATGAAGCGGCTTCCAGTGTGTTGCAGAGAGACTCTCAGCTGTAGGGCTCTGACATACCTGCCTACCTCCCAAAAAAGCTGCATATTAGGAGCTGCGCGCGGAGGGTTGTGTGTCTGTGTTCTCAACTTGCAGCGGGGCAGCCAAGTTTGATGCCACTCAGTCAGGATGGTATCAGCATTGCGTCTTTTTTCCCTACCCTTGCCCCGCTTGTTAAACATTATGCACATTGATACCTTGATAGTAAACATCCTTACCATGTGATTTATCATAGTAGCAGGCAGCAGCAATCTAAATGATCAGACCAGAAAACATGCAAGGAAAACTGATCAGGTGCGATGGAGAAATACAGCTTAACTCTATCAATCAACGTACAGCTCTTCTCTTTACAGTACTTTAGAGTACTTAAGCATCAAATACATTGCAAGATGAGGGATTTTCACAACAGTAGCCGGGTTATAAAAAGTCTATTGTCCTGCTAATTGGAAACATTTCTATGATGGGCTACACCTGCTACAGTTGTGATGTCTTCACTATTATTCTACAATATAATCTTTGAATGAGTACGTGTGTCTGGTACTTGCTTTTGACTGGTACTTGCTTAATTAATTTGATTAATATTATGGTGTTTCTATTCCATGAAAAATGAAAAAATATATATTTTTCAATCATGTGACTCTCCGCCAATAAATACATTTAGAGGATTGGAGGGCTCTATATTAATATCTAAAGGGAATTGTCCTTACATTTAGAGGATTGGAGGACTCTATATTAATATCTATGGGAAATTTTCAAATAAAATCAAAGTTTATTTGTCACGTGCGCCAAATACAACAGGTGTAGACCTTACAGTGAAATGCTTACTTACTGGGTCTAACAAAAGTGCAAAAAATGTATTAGGTGAACAATAGGTAAGTAAAGAAATAAAACAACAGTAAAAAGACAGGCTATATACAGTAGCAAGGCTATAAGAGTACCAAGGCTACATACAGACACCGGTTAGTCAGGCTGATTAAGGTAGTATGTACATGTAGCTATTGTTAAAAGTGACTGCATATATGATGAACAGAGAGTATCAGTAGCGTAAAAAAGGGGTTGGCGGATGGTGAGTGGCGGGACACAATGCAGATAGATAGCCCGGTTAGCCAATGTGCGGGAGCACTGGTTGGTCGGCCCATTTGAGGTAGTATGTACATGAATGTATAGTTAAAGTGACTATGTATATATGATGAACAGAGAGTAGCAGCAGCGTAAAAGATGGGTTTGGGGGGGGGGCACAATGCAAATAGCCCAGGTAGCCATTTGATCACCTGTTCAGGAGTCTTATGGCTTTGGGGTAAAATCTGTTGAGAAACCTTTTTGTCCTAGACTTGGCACTCCGGTACCGCTTGCCATGTGGTAGTAGAGAGAACAGTCTATGGCTGGGTCTTTGACAAATTTTAGGGCCTTCCTCTGACACCGCCTGGTGTAGAGGTCCTGGATGGCAGGCAGCTTAGCCCCAGTGATGTACTGGGCCGTACGCACTACCCTCTGTAGAGCCTTGCGGTCAGAAGCAGAGCAATTGCCGTACCAGACAGCTGCAGAACCTTTTGAGGATCTCAGGACACATGCCAAATCTTTTTAGTTTCCTGAGGGGGAATAGGCTTTGTCGTGCCCTCTTCACGACTGTCTTGGTGTGTTTGGACCATTCTAGTTTGTTGTTGATGTGGACACCAAGGAACTTGAAGCTCTCAACCTGCTCGACTACAGCCCCGTTGATGAGAATAGGGGCGTGCTCGGTCCTCCTTTTCCTGTAGTCCACAATCATCTCCTTAGTCTTGGTTACGTTGAGGGAGAGGTTGTTATTCTGGCACCACCCAAACAGGGCTCTGACCTCCTCCCTATAGGCTGTCTCGTCGTTGTTGGTGATCAGGCCTACCACTGTTGTGTCGTCTGCAAACTTAATGATGGTGTTGGAGTCGTGCCTGGCCATGCAGTCGTGGGTGAACACGGAGTACAGGAGGGGAGTGAGCACGCACCCCTGGGGAGCTCCAGTGTTGAGGATCAGCGTGGCAGATGTGTTGCTACCTACCCTCACCACCTGGCGGCCCGTCAGGAAGTCCAGGATCCAGTTGCAGAGGGAAATGTTTAGTCCCAGGATCCTTAGTTTAGTGATGAGCTTTGAGGGTACTATGGTGTTGAACGCTGAGCTGTAGTCAATGAATAGCATTCTCTCATAAGTGTTCCTTTTGTCCAGATGGGAAAGGGCAGTGTGGAGTGCAATAGCGATTGCATCATCTGTGGATCTGTTTGGGCGGTATGCAAATTGAAGTGGGTCTAGGGTTTCTGGGATAATGGTGTTGATGTGAGCCATTACCAACCTTTCAAAGCACTTCATGGCTACGGACGTGAGTGCTACGGGTCTGTAGTCATTTAGGCAGGTTGCCTTTGTGTTCTTGGGCACAGGGACTATGGTGGTCTGCTTGAAGCATGTTGGTATTACAGGCTCAATCAGAGACATGTTTAAAATGTCAGTGAAGACACCTGCCAGTTGGTCAGCACATGCCCGGAGCACACGTCCTGGTAATCCGTCTGGCCCCGCAGCCTTGTGTATGTTGACCTGTTTAAAGGTCTTACTCACGTCGGTTACGGAGAGCGTGATCACACAGTCGTCTGGAACAGCTGATGCTCTCATGCATGCCTCAGTGTTGCTTGCCTCGAAGCGAGCATAGAAGTGATTTAGCCTGCCTGGTAGGCTCGTGTCACTGGGCAGCTCGCAGCTGTGCTTCCCTTTGTAGTCTGTAACAGTTTGCAAGCCCTGCCACATAAGACGAGCGTCGGAGCCGGTGTAGTATGATTCAATCTTAACCCTGTATTGACAGCTTCCAGGTTAGAGTCCCGCTTCCGGGTTAGTGTCCCGCACCTTGAAAGCGGCAGCTCTACCCTTTAGCTCAGTGTGAATGTTGCCTGTAATCCATGGCTTCTGGTTGGGGTATGTACATACAGTCACTGTGGGGACGACGTCCTCGTTGCACTTATTGATAAAGCCAGTGACTGGTGTGGTGTACTTCTCAATGCCATCGGAGGAATCCCGGAACATGTTCCAGTCTGTGATAGCAAAACAGTCCTGTAGTTTAGCATCTGCTTCATCTGACCACTTTTTTTATAGACCGAGTCACTGGTGCTTCCTGCTTTAATGTTTGTTTGTAAGCAGGAATCAGGAGGATAGAGTTGTGGTCTGATTTACCAAATGGAGGGACAGCTTTGTACGCGTCTCTGTGTGTGGAGTATAGGTAAACTAGAATTTTTCATTTTTTATTAGGATCTATGAGAATATCTAAGGGGCTTTTATATCATTCTAATTAATTAATAATAATAATCGCTTTGTTTAAAAACTAACAAGATTTTGGAGATTTCGTTTTCATTTAACCTAGAGTGAGCGAGAAAAAGACAATTCTTGGACATGGGGTGAGACATTCTCACAAATTTGTAAATAAATCCAGTTTGTTATTAGAATGATTTATTTCTGGAGAAACCTAACTTGATTATTTAGCAGACATCATTTGCTTATATTCAGTCAAAAAAAGTAATCTAACAATTTCACAACAACTACCTTATACACACAAGTGTAAAGGAATGAATAAGAATATGTACATATAAATATATGAATGAGTGATGGCTGAACGACATTGGCAAGATGCAGTAGATGGTATATGTATGTTATGTAAACATAATATAAAGTGGCATTGTTTAAAGTGACTAGTGATACATTTATTACATTCATTATTAAAGTGGCTAGAGATTTGAGTCAGTTAGTTGGCAGCAGCCACTCAATGTTAGTGATGGCTGTTTAACAGTCTGATGGCCTTGAGATAGAAGCTGCTTTTCAGTCTCTCGGTCCTAGCTTTGATGCACCTGTACTGACCTCGCCTTCTGGATGATACCGGGGTGAACAGCCAGTGGCTCGGGTGGTTGTTGTCCTCGATTGTCTTTTTGGCCTTCCTGTGACATCGGGTGGTGTAGGTGTCCTGGAGGGCAGGTAGTTTACCCCTGGTGATGCGTTGTGCAGTCCTCACTACCCTCTGGAGAGCCTTACGGTTGTGGGCGGAGCAGTTGCCGTATCAGGCGGTGATACAGCCCGACAGGATGCTCTCGATTGTGCATCTGTAGAGGTTTGTGAGTGTTTTGGGTGACACGCCGGATTTCTTCAGCCTCCTGAAGTTGAAGAGGCGCTGTTGCGCCTTCACCGCGCTGTCTTTGTGGGTGGACCATTTCAGTTTGTCCGTGATGTGTACACCGAGGAACTTAAAACTTTCCACCTTCTCCACTACTGTCGATGTGGATAGGGGGTGCACCCTCTGCTGTTTCCTGAAGTCCACGATCATCTCCTTAGTTTTGTTGACGTTGATGTCAAGTGAAGAGGCACTGAGTTTGAAGGTAGGCCTTGAAACTAATCCACAGGTACACCTCCAATTTACTCAAATGATGTCAATTAGCCTATCAGAAGCTTCTAAAGCCATGACATCATTTTCTGGAATTTTCCAAGCTGTTTAAAGGCACAGTCAACTTAGTGTATGTAAACTTCTGACCCACTGGAATTGTGATTAAGTGAAATTATCTGTCTTTAAACAATTGTTGGAACAAAGTAGATATTCTAACCGACTTGCCAAAACTATAGTTTGTTAACAAGAAATTTGTGGAGTTGTTGAAAAACGAGTTTTAATTACTCCAACCTAAGTGTATGTAAACTTCTGACTTCAACTGTAGTAGCCTAAACCTATCAAAGTTACATTAAACAGGGTGAATGGAAAGTAATTGATGGTCATCCAGTATGCTGTAATAGAAATATTGCCATGTTCATAAAGAAATGATCATCCTCCCCCATCTTAAACGGCACCGACCGCCACTGATCACAATGCATATTGGGTTCATACCAAAACATGTGAGTTTTTCAGTTTAATACATTGATAAGAAACGTGTTTAATATGCTCTGGCGCTAATGGTGCCTTTTTCTCTCTTTGTTCACAAGAGATCCTTTTGACTCTGCATTTTGTCTTGTGCCCTTTCCAGGGATCAAGGTCATAAAGAAAGGGGGGAACAGATGAGCTATGGTCTTTGATGGCCTTCATGGCCCCTTCATAAAATGAAGCACATTCCAGCTCTTGTAACCAAAGGGTAAGAAGAGTGACCCTGGTTCCTGTTTGAATGTGTAATATAAATGTCCTCCTCGTGGGCCCTCATCACAACACCTGTCTTCCATGGCATGGGCCTGTGCCAGGTTCTGGTGTCTGGTTGGTATTAGGCTTAGCTAGTATACCGTATACCAGGGTATTTGGAAATAGCCACGATGTTTTTTCTATACCGTTAAAACGATTTATTTGAAGTTTTTATATACATTTTAATATCTCTATCTACTTTTTAAATAAATACCTGCATTCAACTGTGCAATATGTGACCCACCACCTGGATTCGGTCCTATGTAGCAAAATAAAATATACTGCAAAGTTGCTTAAGAGCCAGGAACCAGGCGAAAACATGGCCAGCCGTTGAAAAATTCTTATTGAAATTCTCACTTACAGTGAGAATCTACAGTCTTCAGAAAGTATTCACAACCCTTGACTTTTTCAAAATGTTGTAGTGTTACAGCATGAATTTAAAATGGAACAGTTTAGATAACTGGCCTTTGTTCACACCCTCTAAAGCTTAATCCCCACCCATCTCTTTAAGGATTCACATGTGAGGCCATGTGCTAAACAGAGTGAGTAGTGTAGTAAACAACCAAAGATTTCACGACTAAAAGTGGTGAAAGTTGTAGCCTACAATAAGGAAAAACTCCAGGTAAATATACACTTAATCAAGTCCTTGGCATATATCCTAATCTGACATTGTTCTTCACATTAGTCTCTGGTAAACACACACTATATCAAATAACATCTAGGTTTATTTGTCACATGCACAGGGTACAGAAAGTGTGAACGGTACAGTGAAATGGGTACTTGCATGTTTGCATAGTAGCAATATCAAAAACAGAAAGTGTCCAGATAAAGATATGTTATAATTATTTGCTGACGCTTTCCCAGACACACTTGTCTAAATTGATGGGTCATGTGAAAGAAATGCTGTGACCACTCCCCAGCCACATCTAGCTAAATGGATGGGTCAAACATGTAAAATACAATAGATGGTGGTACTCACCCCCAGCCAAACCTGGCTAACTTGATGGGTCATGTAATCATCTGGCGAAGTGGAGTCTTTTGTTCAGACATGTAGCTATCTAGCTAAACAATAAACTGGCGTAGTCCCAACTCATACTTCTACCACCAACGCAAACTGATTGTCATAGCTGTAGTATGAATCTGCAGGTAGCTAAAGCTAACCAACTAGGTTCAATGTTAGCTAGCTAACATTAGGCTATAACTAGCAATGCAAATGGGTTTCTGATTCAAATAATATTACTACACAGATTATACATGTAACATTAGCTAGCGAGCCAGCAAGCTAATGTTTGCTAGCTAGCTAACAGTATGCTTTAACTTGCAATGAAAACCATATAACTTTTTGAGCTGGACTGCCTGTCTTTGCAATTTATTATTTTTGCACTCGTTAGCATATTTAGCTAGCGTCCTCCATGGAAATTCGTTATTACTTGTGCTAATTTTCTTAGCATTCTCGTAATAGGACGCCCAATAGGCTTTTTTGCGCCTGTACTAATCCGGTAATACCGTAAATCCCGGGATGAGAGAAGGACGGTATGATGATATGAAAATCTGGATACCTCACGACCCTAGTTGGTTTCAGTTTCAGTATCCCACTTTGGTTCCTGCCACCCTGTTCCCACTGCAGCAGTCTCCCAGCAATCTTCCAGCCAACAGAGCGATCCTCATTCATTACCGCCTCAAACCAATTCCAGAACTTCCTGGCATGGTGCTCTGCCAGGCTGTGGTGTTAAGTGTCTCTCACCGCAGCAGTCCTTCAGCAAATAGGGCATTCCTCAAACTGGTTATCCCTGTCCCAAACTCCAACCCAGACATAGAAGGCTTAGCCTAATGAATGGAGCGTTCCAGAAGGAACTTGACAGTCTGCAGCCTGACAGAAATAAATGAGGAGGCAATGTCCCTATCCAGCTCAAAGCACCATGAAAAAGAGAGCTACAGGCAAACAGTAGAACCGAAGGATGGCTTGTGGCCTTCTGAGCGCTATGGCTTCAATTTATGCAGAACTACACAGAGAGAGATAGAGAGCTGCTGAGTCTGGTATAGGCATGCGAGGCTAGAGAGGGGGATAGAGACAAGTGTACAAGACGTTGTGAAACAGATGGGAAGAGAGGGAAAGTGAGAGCCAGGTGGGGAGGCGGAGAGAGGGAGAGTTGCAGGGAGAGAAAAAAAGAGGAAGAGATGGACATAGTTTCTCAATGTTTTCTTTTAATAACCAAGATATGTAACGCTGTGGTGGGCAGAGATGTGAAGACAGGAGTGTGGAGAGAGATTCTAGATCCCTTTCCCAAAGTCATTTTGACGCAAGAGTTTATATCTGCAACTATTTTTGAGAGTTATAGTTGTTTTTCTACTCTCCCTCTCTGGCCTACTCCCCACTGACAATGTTTGTGTGAGTGAATTCCAGATTTCAGAACTGTTACTGGAAATTTGTCATTTTGATCTAGTGTTTTTACAAAGAAAAGTGGGCCGAATGTTCAAAATAATCCTATGATTGACTGTATTTTTTTGGGGACGATGGATTTCTTAGCTTGGTCTTAGATCTGTTTGTGGCGTCTTGCCAACTTTTATGGTCGTTGTCATGCCAACCACACAGAGATGGCAAGACAAATTCAAGAGACCTCGGTCCTAGCTATAGATTTCTGGCTTCAGTAGGCTGAAACATGATGAATCAGTCAATTTGTCTTTTCCAAATTCAAATGTCCCTAACCCCAGGACAGTATGTGTGTGCAATCCCTGTGGGATTTGAACCCACAACCCCATTTGAAGTATCTACTCTATAGGACTCACTGTCTCTCTAGATTCCTGCATCTGTTTCTAGCACCGTGGAATGGGAGCTATGTGATAAGATTTTTTTAGCATCAGCCCTGGAATGGATACCTGAGATATTCCAAGATCTCTGGCTTCTGTCTGTCTGGATTGTGGAATGCCATGTGCTTCTTACTTGTACTGTACATCCCAGAAAGGGGAATGTGGAAGAGATTCCATTCCAAAATAGAACTGTCTTCACTTCACTCATTCATCCCTATCAAACTATTTAAGACTCTTTCGACTTCCGTCTGTCTTTGCTCATCTTCTCCACTGGGCCCCAGCTCTGCTGAATGTCATTTATCTCAGTCAACATTCTGCTCCTCTAGTGTTGTGTTTTGGTATTACTTTAATCATCTAATGAATATTACAGCATTCCTGACTCATCTTCTCCATTCCACAGGTGATAGCCAGGAGGAAAGAGGGCTCTGGGAAGGTAAAGGTGCTGCTCCACTGGACTCCAGAGGACATGTAAGTAGTATGGACTATCTTGGACACCCTAATTGACTCTAAAGGGAGTATTATGGTCTGTTCAATTTGTCTTTGTGTAACCAGGATAGTTCACTTAGCAACAGCCCTGGCTGTTTTCAAGGGATCCATAAAAACATAAGCATACACATCACATTGAATAAATCAGAAAACTTCAAAATAAAGCAACATAAGAAATCGGTTGAAGGGCAGGCGATGGTGTTTGTGTCTGATGTTTTTATGCATGTATTTTCCATCCTCCATACTACTCAACAAGTTGGCCCCTCGTCCTCACTGGGGCTCTAAATCTGTTACACTCTTGGCTGTGCTAATATATGTCATGGACATCGGGCCCAAACCGAGTCCTGTGTGTTTATGTAGACCCTGCAGAACCATACGCTGCTGCCCAGTTTCTCTTCGCCTTGCAGGGCTCTAGACTAACTTTCCACTGGTGCTACCAACTTTTTAAGTTTATGGCACAAGCAAATATTTTGTTCTCACCAATTTTTTTGCCACTGTGCGGTGATAATAACCTGATCTGTGCCCTGTAATGTACCTGCATTCCATACAGAACCAGACTTATAATGACTAGCCATCTTTGAAATTAGCATGCCCCCTTGCGGGGCTTGACATTCAGGCTAATAAAAGTATATATATTTGGAGGGTGTAGTTGCCCTTTAATTCAATTTAGTGCCTAGCAAGAGACCATGTGATGACAGAGTTTGTTAAACAAATACCCCGCGATTTGATACAAATATCATGATATCATTCTGCCAGGTAGGCCTACTTTTTAGTCAACGTTTAATTGGGAAGTTTTTTGGGGGAAAGTCATTAGAAATGTTCATTCAAACAGTGCATGATTACTGAATTGCACATCACAAAGATTCAACCAAGACTTCGGACCAAACTTTTTTGAATATGCTACCTGGTCTGCACACCCATTGTTGCAGACTGGTTGCTGTTTGAATACATCTTGATGATAATACTTTTAAAAAGCTAATTGTGAACCAAAAACTAATGTGGCCAGCTACAGTTTTTTCAATGGCACTCTAGCGACCAATAAAAAAATTGGTGTCGCACTGCCAAGTCAAAGGGTCTCAAATGCGAGTGTTTTGGTCACAGTTTTGAGTCCTGTCTTGGTCTCTCCACTGAAATAGAAATGGAGTCCACAATCAGTCAATGCCGTCACTCAGTGGTCTGCTTGAAAATCCAGCTAGTCCCAGAACCCCAGCCGGAATAGTCCTAAACCTCGCTCTGTAAGTCTGCCTCCTTTCTCCATGCATCCGGTTGGCTCTTGCCAGTCCAGTACAACCAAAACAAATGTTGGTTTCTGGCTTTCTCACAATCGTTCTAATAGTGACTTGAAAATGTGGCAACCCATCCCAGCCCTGGCCAACCCATTCCAGGTCAATACTGCTGTGTTGTTAAACTTAACTAGATTGGTGGTGCTCTGTATTGGGTTGTGCTGTATTGTTAATGAGATAGGTCTACTTGAACAGTGACATGGTGAACCACAGCAGGACAGGCCTGTAGCCTTGGGGAGGTGAGCTCTGTCCTCTGAGTGACTGAACCTCCTTTGAAGGGACTGCCCTGCCTTCACCCTGCCTCTCTGTGTAAGGGAGCGACGCAGGAGAAGCAGGTACAGGGAGTGAAGGAGTCCAGGTGAGTCCAATGAGCGCAGCTGCGCGTAATGTTGGTAACAGACGTGTATGATGACGGGTAGCCTGGCACCCTCGGAGGGGGAGTGGGAGCAGGCGTGACAGTACCACCCCCTCTGTGGGCGCCACTCTGCATCCCACCTGGACGAACCGGACGGACCGGCTGAGGTGTGACAGCCTGACGATCCCGCTGCCGCCTAGAAACCCCATGGGCCGGCTGAAGTATGATGTGGGATGGGAACCTGCCGAGCCAACCGAGGCAGAATCCAGGCCCGACGTCACCAACAAAACAAGAAAACTCATGGGCCGGCTGAGGCATAGGAGCCCGACGAGCCGGTTGAAGCATGATGTGGGATGGGAGCTATCCGAGCCAACCGGGGCAAGGAAACCTGGAAGCCCGACGAGCTGGCTTAGGCACCCCCGATTCCATCGTCGGCGGCTCCCAGGTCCGACGTCACCAACAAAACAAAAATAGCTCCCTGATGCTTCTTGTAGTGGTGTCCGCATTCTGTAAGGGAGTGACGCAGGAGATGAGAAGCAGGTACAGGGAGTGAAGGTTTATTAGCTGATGGACATGAAACTGAACTGCGTCTGGACAGGAACACATAACAAACACAATGCGGACACAGGGAACTCAACCAAGAAACAGACAGATATACAGGGGTAATCAACAAAGTGATGGAGTCCAGGTGAGTCCAATGAGCGCAGCTGCCGTAATGTTGGTAAAAGGAGTGTATGATGACGGGTAGCCTGGTGCCCTCGAGCGCCAGGGAGGGGGAGCGGGAGCAGAAGTGACACTCTAAAGATTATCACAGAGAGAGATGGAGAGACAGAGGGGGGGAAGAAAGAGAGAGAGATATGTAGTGAGGGAACAAGAGAGACAGATAGTCTGGGTAGCCATTTGATTAGGTGTTCAGGAGTCTTATGGCTTGGGGGGTAGAAGCTATTTAGAAGCCTCTTGGACCTAGACTTGGTTCTCCAGTACCGCATGCCATGCGGAAGCAGAGAGAACAGTGACTTAGTGCCTTCCTCTGACACCGCCTGGTAAAGAGGTCCTGGATGTCAGGAAGCTTGGCCCCATGTACTGGGCCGTTCGCACTACCCTCTGTAGTACCTTGCGGTCGGAGGCCGAGCAGTTGCCATACCAGGCAGTGATGCTCTCGATGGTACAGCTGTAGAACCTTTTGAGGATCTTACCCATGACAAATCTTTTCAGTCTCCTGAGGGGGAATAGGTTTTGTAGTGCCCTCTTCACGGATGTCTTGGTGTGCTTGGACCATGTTAGTTTGTTGGTGATGTGGACACCAAGGAACTTGAAGCTCTCAACCTGCTCCACTGCAGCCCTGTCGATGTGAATGGGGGCGTGCTCAGTCCTCTTTTTCCTGTAGTCCACAATCATCTCCTTTGTCTTGATCACGTTGAGGGAGAGGTTGTTGTCCTGGCACCACACAAAGTTCCATCCTGTGATCTGACCCCTGATATCCAGGTCAACAACCACAGTCAAACCTGAGGGTCAGTGTGAGTCCTCCAGCGATTTTTGAACTTTTACTGTTGAAAGCGATTTCCCAAGTATAAATGTAGTAAAGTACACACACTAAATGGTCAAAACTAAGTTTTGAGCAAAATTGTTTTTTTTTTTGACACAACTGCAAACTTTAAGGAGTTGGAAATTCAAGGACTTGGTCTGATGGGAATCTGTTATGTCCTCGGCCTCCTTCCTTGCTTGAGGAACAATAGAGGAGTCAACAAGTGGAAATTACCACACTCCCACTTGTGCTATGTCATAACTTACCTCGACCATGTATTGAGATGTCTTTTGTCAAGTAAATCAGGTGTTAAATGAGGTTAAAAGAAGACTGAAGTGCCACTTTAAGCATTTAGTAAACACTGAAACATACACAAACGCCAGGCCATTGTAAACTCATCCTCGTTGTGTAGTTTGGTGGCCCTGAAAAAACATGAACAAAGGTTCCAAAAACACCCAAATGCATCCTTTTAGAAACAGTATAGTGATGCAGTTCTTTAGATTTTGAAAACATTAAATTGTGTAATTCCGAACTTTATCCGCAACGTTTTGTTCCCTTTTGTGCAGTCAAGCTGTTTCCCCTACAGCAGCAGCTGTTCCATTCTCTGTGTAGCCTGCTGCTAAAGGTAACTGCCAAAATAAGGGAAACACCAACTAAAGGGTCTTAATAGGGCGTTGGGCCACCGATCCGCCAGAACAGCTTCAATGTGCGTTGGCACCCCATGCTTTCAATATACAGTACATTCGGAAAGTATTCATACCCCTCGACTTTTTCCCAGTGGTGGAAAAAGTACCCAATTGTCATACTTGAGTAAAAGTAAAGATACCTTAATAGAAAATGACTCAAGTAAAAGTGAAAGTCACCCAGTAAAATGCTACTTAAGTAAAAGTCCAAAAATATTTGGTTTTAAATATATTTAAGTATCAAAAGTAAATGTAATTGCAAAAATATAAAAGTAAAAGTATGAATCATTTCAAATTGCTTATATTAAGTGAACCAGACGGCACAATTGTTTAAAAAATGTATTTACGGATCGCCAGGAGCACACTCTAACACTCAAAAATATAAATAGTAAAGTGCAGATACTGAAGTATTACTTAACGACTTTACATCACTGCTTTTTACACATTTTGTTACCTTACAGCCTTATACTAAAATGTATTCAATTGTTTTATTTTTTTTACTCATCAATCTACACACAATACCCCCATAATGACAAAGCAAAAACAGATTTTTTGAATTTTTGCAAATGTATTAAAAATAAAAAATGTCTATCACATTTACGTAAGAATTCAGACCCTTTACTCAGTACTTTGTTGAAGCACCTTTGGCAGCGTTTACAGCCTCAAGTCTTCTTGTGTATGATGCTACAAGCTTGGCACACCTGTATTTGGGGAGTTTCTCCCATTCTTCTCTGCAGATCCTCTCAAGCTCTGGCAGGTTGGACGGGGAGCGTCGCTGCACAGTTATTTTCAGGTCTCTCCAGAGATGTTTGGTCGGGTTCACTGGCTGGGTCACTCAAGGACATTGAGACTTGTCCCGAAGAAACTCCTGCGTTTTCCTGTTGGAAGGTGAACCTTCACCCCAGTCTGAGGTCCTGAGTGCTCTGGCACAGGTTTTCATCAAGAATCTCTCTGTACTTTGCTCAGTTAATCTTTCCCTTGATCCTGTCTAGTCTCCCAGTCCCTGAAAAACATCCCCACAGTACCATTCTTTACGGAAGCGATGTTGCCAGGTTTCCTCCAGACGTGACGCTTGGCATTCAGGCCAAAGAGTTCAATCTTGGTTTCATCAGACCAGATAATCTTTTTTCTCATGGTCTGAGGGTCTTTTTTAGGTGCCTTTTGCCAAACTCCAAGTTGGCCAAATTTCTTCTTGTGTTCTTCAGGACCTACAATGCTGCAGAAATGTTTTGGTACTCTTCCCCAGATCTGTTCCTCGACACAATCCAGTCTCAGAGTTCTACGGTCAATTCCTTCAACTTCATGGCTTGGTTTTTGCTCTGACATGCACTGTCAAATGCGGGACCTTATATAGACAGGTGTGTACCTTTCCAAATAATGTCCAATCAATTGAATTTACCACAGGTGGACTCCAATGAAGTATTATAAACATCTCAAGGATGGTCAATAGAAGCTTAATTTCGAGTCTCATAGCAAACGGTCTGAATACTTATGTAAATTAGGTATTGGTGTTTTTTATTTGTAATACATTTGTAAAAATGTCTTAACCTGTTTTTTACTTAATTATTGTGGAGTATTGTGTGTAGATTGATGAGTAAAAAAAGTATATTGAATCAATTTTAGAATAAGGCTGTAACGTAACAAAATGTTGAAAAAGTCTAGGGGTCTGAATACCTTCTGAATGCACTGTACTTTGTATCCCTCATTTACTCAAGTGTTTCCTTTATTTTGGCAGTTACCTGTAGAATGGATGGAGAGGTATCTTTTTAGTCACAACAAAATAGAATATGATATTGCGGATAAAGGTAGCAATGATACAATATTATGTGTACAACATCTAAAGACCTGCTTTGCCGTTCCTAAAAGGACATATTTGGGTGTTTTTGAGGCCTTTGTTCATGTTTTTTCAGGGCCCTCATGTTACACAACAAGGATGAGGAATTGATTTGCTTTGGGTACGTTTCTCGAAAACAAGTGAAATAATAAAAAAGGTGTCGAACCTGTGCCCCCGCACATTGACTCGGTACCGGTAACCCCTGTATATAGCCTCGTTATAGTTATGTCACTTTACTGATACTTTTATTTTATTTAGTAAATATTTTCTTAACTCTATTTCTTGAACTGCATTTTAAGGGCTTGTAAGTAATCACATTCCTTATATAAATAGGCCCTTTTAATTTTGTCTGGCTTTCCATTCCAAATAAAATGGAATATTGTTTGCTCATATAATTTAAAAACAGGTCGCTAGGTGTAGGCAAGACCATAAGCAAATAGGTAAACTGGGATATGACTAAAGCGTAAATCAGGGTTATTTTTCCACAAATGGTATTTTCCTTTCCATGGTAGTATTTTCTATTTTTGCAAATTTCTTATACAAATTTATTGGATTGAGATAATTTCTTTCTTTCGGGATATGTATACAGAGTATGTCTGCATCACCGTCAGACCATTTTATTGATAAACTACACGGTAATGTAAAAGTTGTATTTGTTAGTGATCCAATACATAATATTTTATTGGTAAACTTATCATAATTTGGTTGTAATCCAGAAAGGTTAGAACATGTATCTAGACCTTTTATGAGGCTGTGGAGGGATCCAAATTGTGTGTTTAAAAGAAAACATCAATCATCAGCATACAATGACATCTTTGTTATAAAGCCCTGGATTTCTAACCCCTTGATGTTTTGCATCCTGTAGCACAAACTCCAAAAAGTTTTGGGACACTGTAAAGTCCATGGAGATTAAGAGCAACTCTTCCCAGCTGCCCACTGCACTGAGGCAACTTGCCCAAGTTACCCCCATTTCTCCTTCACCCAAATCCAGATAGCTGATGTTCTGAAAGAGCTGCAAAATCTTGGCCCCTACAAATCAGCTGGGCTAGACAATCTGGACCCTCTCTTTCTAATATTACCCGCCGCAATTGTTGCAACCCCTATTACTAGCCTTTTCAACCTCTCTTTCGTATCGTCTTGAGATCCCTAAAGATTGGAAAGCTGCCGCGGGGGGAGACACTCTAGACCCAAACTGTTACAGACCTATATCTATCCTACCCTGCCTTTCTAAAGTCTTCGAAAGCCAAGTTAACAAACAGATCACCGACCATTTTGAATCCCACCGTACCTTCTCTGCTATGCAATCTGGTTTCCGAGCTGGTCATGGGTGCACCTCAGCCACGCTTAAGATCCTAAATGATATCATAACCGCCATCGATAAAAGACAATACTGTGCAGCCGTCTTCATCGACCTGGCCAAGGCTTTCAACTCTGTAAATCACCGCATTCTTATCGACAGACTCAACAGCCTTGGTTTCTCAAATGACTGCCTTACCTGGTTCACCAACTACTTCTCAGATAGAGTTCAGTGTGTCAAATTGGAGGGCCTGTTGTCCGGACCTCTGGCAGTCTCTATGGTGGTGCCACACGGTTCAATTCTCAGGCCGACTTTTTTTCTCTGTATACATCAATGATGTCGCTCTTGCTGCTGGTGATTCTCTGATCCACCTCTATGCAGACGACACCATACTGTATACCTCTGACCCTTCTGAGCCTCTTAAACTTCTGACCCTCTTAAATGCAAGTAAAACTAAATGCATGCACTTCAACCGATCACTGCCCGCACCCGCCCGTCTAGCATCACTACTCTGGACAGTTCTGACTTAGAATATGTGGACAACTACAAATACCTAGGTGTCTAGTTAGACTGTAAACTCTCCTTCCAAACTCACATTATAAGCATCTCCAATCCAAAATTAAATCTAGATTCGGCTTTCTATTACGTAACAAAGCATCCTTCACTCATGCTGCCAAACATACCCTCGTAAAACTGATTATCCTACCGATCCTTGACTTCAGAGATGTAATTTACAAAATAGCCTCCAACACTCTACTCAGCAAATTGGACGTAGTCTATCACAGTGCTATCCGTTTTGTCACCAAAGCCCCATATACTACCCACCACTGCGACCTGTATGCTCTCGTTGGCTGGCCCTCACTTCATATTCGTCGCCACACCCACTGGCTCCAGGTCATCTATATGTCTTTGCTATGTAAAGCCCCGCCTTATCTCAGCTCACTGGTCATCCCCAAAGCCAACTCCTGCTTTGGCCACCTTTCCTTCCAGTTCTCTGCTGCCAATGACTGGAACAAATTGCAAAAATCAATGAAGCTCACAATGAAGCTTACAGCATCAGCTGTAAGAGCAGCTAACTGATCATTGCACCTGTACACAGCCCAACTGTAAATAGCCCACCCAACTACCTCATCCCCATTGTGTTATTTATTTTTTGCTCCTTTGCACCCCAGTATCTCTACTTGCACATTCATCTTCTGCACATCTATCACCCCAGTGTTTAAAACTTGTTAGGGATTGGTGGGACGCCTACGACAACATCTGGTGAAATGCAAAGCGCCAAATTCTAATTACAAAAATAGTAATATTAAACATTCATAAAAATACAAGTGTTGTACACCATTCTTTAGCTTAGAATCTTGGTAATCGAACCGCGTTGTCCGATTTTACAATAGGCTTTACGGCGAAAGCATAGCATTTGATTATCTGAGGACAGCACCCCGCATACTTCCTGCATATAAATATATTTCAAATCAGCGCAGGCATTACAAAATCAAATATAGCGATAAAATAAATCACTTACCTTTGAAGATCTTCCTCTGGTTGCAATCCCACTGGTCCCAGGAACACAAAGAATGGTCATTTTGTTCGATAAAGTCCCTCTTTATATCCCAAAAACTCTATTTGGTTGGCGCGTTTTGTTCAGTAATCCACCCGTTCCACTCGTTCGATATACAGACATAGGAAACCTAAAAAAGTTACCGATTAAACTTTGTCCAAACAAGTCAAGCAACATTTCTAATCAATCCTCAGGTACCCTAATATGTAAATAAACAATACTATTTCAGATGGACAATAGCTTGAGCTATAACGAAGAGCACGCACACAGGCACGCGTGCAAAACAGTAGAGTCCTTTTCATGCGCCACAGGGAAGAACTTCTATTTCTTGTTTGTTTTTCAAAAAACAAGCCTAAAACCATGTCTAAAGACTGTTGACATCTAGTGGAAGCCATAGGACCTGCAATCTGGGAGCTAAATCCCTCTATAGTGAATAGCAAGTCAATGGAAAAACTGTGACATAAAAACAAAAAACATTTTCCGGATAGATTTTCCTCTGGTTTTTGCCTGCCATATCAGTTCTGTTAAACTTACAGATATTATTTTAACAGTTTTAGAAACTTCAGAGTGTTTTCTATCCAATACTACCAATAATATGCATATCCTAGCTTCTCGGCCTGAGTAACAGGCAGTTTACTTTGGGCACGTCAGGCTCTCCATACTTCCGAACACTGCCCCCTAGCCTAGGCCTCCTTGCTCGCACACGCTTTTTCAGTTCTGCCCACAAATGTTCTATAGGATTGAGGTCAGGGCTTTGTGATGGCCACTCCAGTACCTTGACTTTGTTGTCCTTAAGCCATTTTGCCACAACTTTGGAAGTATGCTTGGGGTCATTGTCCATTTGGAAGATCCATTTGCGACCAAGCTTTAACTTCCTGACTGATGTCTTGAGATGCTTAACCTGTTACGGATCCAATCCCGTGAACGGGATCGATTTTTACAACATCCGGTGAAATGCAGATTCAAGTTACAAAAATACTCATTTCAAATTGTCAGATTTCGAAAGCAGAACATTTGATTGTCTGAGGACAGCGCCCCACTCAAAAACTCAATTAGCATTATAACATAACCAGCAGAGGTGTCACAAAACTCAAAAATAGCATAAAATAAATCGCTTACCTTTGATGATCTTCCTCTGATGGCATATCAAAGCGTCCAGGTTACACAATAAAAGGTCCTTTTTAGTTTCGTTTGGTTGGCGCGTTTTGTTCAGTAATCCACCTGCCCAAAGGCTTTCATCCATGCAGACAAACGATATCCCAAAAGTACCCGTAAAGTTCGTTGAAAAAAAGTCAAACAGCATTTGTAATCAATACTCAGATACCCTAAAATGAATATACACTATAATATTTCAGACGGAATATAACCTGCTGAATAGAAGAGAAAAAGAACTGAGCGCATTGAACTCAGGAACAAGTGGTATTACTCCCTTGATTTTCATGATTTAAGCTTCTAACCTTTTTCTAAAGACTGTTGACATCTAGGAACTGCAATCTGGGGGTTAAACTACGAGGCTTTGAATAGCTGGCCTATTGAAAACAGTGTGACATGACTGATTCAGACATCCCGGATGGATTTGGCTCAGGTTAACAGTTTTAGAAACTTCAGAGTGTTTTCTATCCAAAGCTACTAATAATATGCATATCCTAGCTTCTGGGCCTGAGTAACAGGGAGTTTACTTTGGGCATGCTTTTCATCCGAACTTCAAAATACTGCCCCCTAGCCCTAAGTTAAATATATCCACTTAATTTTCCTGCTTCATGATGCCATCTATTTTGTAAAGTGCACCAGTCCCTCCTGCAGCAAAGCACCCCCACAACATGATGCTGCCACCCCCATGCTTCACAGGTGGGATGGTGTTCTTTGGCTTGCAAGCCTCCCCCTTTTTCCTCCAAACATAACGATGGTCATTATGGCCAAACAGTTCTATTTTTGTTTCATCAGACCAGAGGACATTTCTCCAAAGAGTACGATCTTTGTCCTCATGTGCAGTTGCAAACCGTAGTCAGGCTTTTTTATGGCGGTTTTGGGCTGTGGCTTTTTCCTTGCTGAGCGGCCTTTCAGGTTATGTCGATATAGAACTCGTTTTACTGTGGATATAGATACCTTTGTACCTGTTTCCTCCAACATCTTCACAAGGTCCTTTGCTGTTGTTCTGGGATGCATTTGCACTTTTCGCACCAAAGTACGTTCATCTCTAGGAGACAGAAAACGTCTCTTTCCTTCAGCGGTATGACGGCTGTGTGGTCCCATGGTGTTTATACTTGCATACTATTGTTTGTACAGATGGACGTGTTACCTTCAGGTATTTGGAAATTGCTCCCAAGGATGAACCAGACTTGTGGAGGTCTTGGCTGATTTCTTTAGATTTTCCCATGATGTCAAGCAAAGAAGCACTGAATTTGAAGGTAGGCCTAGAAATACATCCACAGGTACACCTCCAATTTACTCAAATGATGTCAATCTGGTGCGGCAGGGTAGCCTAGTGGTTAGAGTATTGGAGTTCAATTCCCCGAGCTGACAAGGTACAAATCTGTTGTTCTGCCCCTGAACAGGCAGTTAACCCACTGTTCCTAGGCCGTCATTGAAAATAAGAATTTGTTCTTAACTTCTTAGGGAGCGGCTGCATAGGTGACGGTTTTGGAGAGTGGCGTGCCCAAAGTAGAATTCCTGCCACTCAGGCCCAGAAAATAGGATATGCACATAATTAGTACTATTGGATAGGAAACACTCTGAAGTTTCTAAGAGTGTTAAAATAATGTATGTGAGTATAAGAGAACTGATATAGCATACGAAAACCCGAGGAAAATCCATACAGATTTGCAGTTTTTTTTGTACTTGACCTTCTTCTCCAGGCTGGCTATTCATTTTTATTTTAACCAGGACTGAGACTGCAGTACCTATGGCTTCCACTAGATGTCAACAGTCTCTACACAAAGACTGGGAGTTCTAGGAGTAACCAGAACGGATAGGAAGAGGAAGTAGTCAGGGGACCACTTTTGTAAACAAGGTTTGACGCGTACGAGATTGTGAACGCGCACCACTTTATTTTTCTTTTCTATTGTTCACTTTATCGTCTGGTTGAAATTTTACAGCAAATATACACAAAAGGATACCTAAGGATACATTAAAAATGATGTTTGATTTGTTTGTAGAAAGTTTATAGGTATAATTTGAACGTGTTCTCTTCACGGTTCAATGGGCGACTCAACGGTGGATTTTATGATCATAACGCGCCAACCAAACTGAGATTTATGGATATAATAAATGACTTTTTCTAACAAAATAATCATTGGATGTCTTCGTTGGACACTTGGGAAGCTCTCAGCAGAATTTCTTCGAAAGGTAAGGGCTTTGTTTTCGCTGTGATATGGGTTTTGTGTGAACCGCGCTGGTTTATGAATTTATGCTAATGCAGAAATATAAGAGGTGCTATCCTCAAACAATCAAATGTTGTGCTTTCGCCGTAAAGCCTTTTTGAAATCGGACAACGCTGTGATATTGCCAAGAAGCAGAGCTTTTGATGACTATGCAACACTTGTATATTGATGAATGTTTAATAATTAAACTTTTGGATTTTCACCGGGTAGAGCGCCCCACTGCTCCCTAAGTAGTTAACTGACTTGCCTTATAAAATAAAGGTTAAAAAAATCTGAAGCTTCTAAAGCCATGACATCATTTTATGGAATTTTCAAGCTGTTTAAATGCACAGTCAACTTAGTGTAAACTTCTGAGTGAAATATAAGTGAAATAATCTGTCTGTAAACAATTGTTGGGAAAATTACTTGTCATGCACAAAGTAGATGTTCTATCCGACTTCCCAAAACTATAGTTTGTTAACAAGAAATTTGTGGAGTGGTTGAAAAACTAGTTTTAATGACTCCAACCTAAGTGTATGTAAACTTCCGACTTCAACTGTATCTTCGGTTAGTGGAGATCGCCCATCTTCTCTTGCCAACTCTCCCTTCCTTCCCTGCTTACCATCTATCACCCCCTCTCTCCTTCTCCCCCTCTCTCTCTTTTTCTCTGACCACATGTTCTAACAAAGCCCATGCTCTGACCACATGTTCTGTGTCTCTCTCCCTCTGTGTTTATGTGTCGTCCTGCAGCCTGCCTGATGTGTGGGTGAACGAGACGGAGCGTTCTCAGCTGAAGACTAAAGTGGTTCACTTATCCCAGCTACCACAGGACACCGCTATGCTACTGGACCCCAACATCTACAGGTCAGTACGTGTGTGTGTGTGTGTGTGTGTGTGTGTGTGTGTGTGTGTGTGTGTGTGTGTGTGTGTGTGTGTGTGTGTGTGTGTGTGTGTGTGTGTGTGTGTGTGTGTGTGTGCACGTGCGTTGTGGTCACAATAAAATCTGGATGCCCCCAAAATAAGGTACACTACATGGCCAAAAGCATGTGCATTCGGGTATTTCAGCCACATCGTTGCTGACAGGTGTATAAAATCGAACACACAGCCATTCAATCTCCATAGACAAACATTGGCAGTACGTAAGAGCTCAGTGACTTTCAAATCTCTGCCCTGCTAGAACTGCTCCGGTGCACTGTAGGTGCTGTTTTTGTGAAGTGGAAACATCTAAGAGCGACAACGGCTCAGCCGCAAAGTGGTAGGCCACACAAGCTCACAGAACTGGACCGCGAGTGCTGAAGCGCATAGCGCGTAAAAATTGTCTGTCCTCAGTTGCAACACTCGCCACAGAGTTACAAACTGTCTCTGGAAGCAACGTCAGCACAAGAACTGTTCGTCGGGAGCTTCATGAAATTGGATTCCATGGTCGAGCAGCCACACACAAGTCTAAGATCACCATGCGCAATGTCAAGCGTCAGCTGGAGTGGTGTAAAACTCAGCGCCATTGGACTCTGGAGCAGTGGAAACACATTCTCTGGAGTCATGAACTACGCTTCACTATCTGGGGAAGGCCTTTTCCTGTTTCAGCCCTTGGAGGCTGCTGAGAGGAGGACGGCTCATAATGGCTGGAATGGAGTGGTACAACCACATGGAAACCACGTCTTTGATTTGTTTGATACCATTCCATGTACTCCATTAAAGTCATTATTATGAGCCGTCCTCTGCTCAGCAGCCTCCACTTGTTTCAGCATGACAATGCCCCTGTGCACAAAGCGAGGTCCATACAGATTATTTTGTTTCGAGATCGGTGTGGAAGAACTTGACTGGCCTGCCCAGAGCCCTGACCTCAACCACATTCTAAACATTACTGCTACCCACCAGGTGGCGCCAACCCTTGACTTCCCCTCTAGAAAACCAGGTTGCGAAGAAACACTGAGCCTCTTCACATTCACACTACTCACCAAGAAAAAAATTATGTCAAGCCCAAAAAAGACAAATGGTTATGAATCTGCCATTTCCCATGTGAGATGTGTGTTCTCTGTGTATGTGAAGAGGCACTCCTAAATGCTGTCCCAGCCTTCTCCAATGCTATTGGCTGCAGTTAAAGCTGGAGAGGAATATGAGGTGAGGTATAAGCACCCTGCCATTAGGACTAAGGGCAAGGTTCACCATGATAATGCATGGTCAAGTGGCTTTGGCACTATAGCCCCCTCAGAGTGTCCAGGCTAGCAGCTTGAATCTCCCTCATGGTATCCATTATATTAAGATCTCTGCAGCACTGTGCAGGGCTATCCTTCACTGCACCGTACTTCCATAGTCACGGCAAGGGAATGGAAAATAAGGTTCCAGACCTGCCATAAAAGACTGAAAATGATTACTGAAACAATGTGCCTAAAATAACAAAACGGTAATAAATCAGGAGATATATGGCAAGCAACGGAGGCACGGCTCCAGTCCTGTCCTGGCGATTTTAGGGAGAGAGGGGGCAAGTACTGATGATTTTAACTTTGCATGATGGCGCGACAGAAAAAAGACTGCCGGCCAATGGATATAAAGGATTTTATAATCCAGAATACCCCCTCTGTCCTTATCAGGCATAGTCATACTATATGACTGACTGACACACACACACACTACACACATGGGGGACCAGTATGAAAATGTATGCACTCTACTGTAAGTCGCTCTGGATTGCCAGCAGCATACCACCCTTCATCCCACTGCTGGCTTGCTTCTGAAGCTAAGCAGGGTTGGTCCTGGTCAGTCCCTGGATGGGAGACCAGATGGTGTTGGAGGGCCAGTAGGAGGCACTCTTTCCTTAGGTCTAAAAAAAATTATACCCCAATGCCCCAGGGCAGTGATTGGGGACATTGCCCTGTGTAGGGTGCTGTCTTTCAGATGGGATGTTATAAATGGGTGTCCTGACTCTCTGAGGTCATTAAAGATCCCATGGCACTTATCATAAGAGTAGGGGTGTTAACCCTGGTGTCCTGGATAAATTCCCAAGCTGTCCCTCATACCATCACGGTTACCTAATCATCCCCAGTTTACAATTGGCTCATTCATCCTCCTCCTCTCCCCTGTAACTATTCCCCAGGTTGTTGCTGTAAATGAGAATGTTTTTTCAGTCAACTTACCTGGTAAAATAAAAAAATATGAGCGTCTGCTAAATGACTAAAATGTAAATGTCTTCACATACGCTCTGTTATGTCTCCTCAGAGCGTTACCACAGAAGCAGCTGAAGCGAAGGTAAGCATTACATGTAAAGAGCTGATCCTTTCATTGTCTCTACAGTCTGAACTACTGGTGAGGTCATATTTACAATCTCACATATTTTTCCTTATTTGCAGTCTGTAAGGAGTCTTCTGTGGACAGAGGACTACAGAAGGGAAGAACTTCTGTTCTTAGGATGTGGGTCTATATGGGAGCCTCTACATCTGTCGTTCCTTGAAAGGAGGAGAGGAGACTAGCAGAAGGGACCCTGGACAGAGGAGAGATGTAACATCCTTTTTCTGGGTAGAGTTGAGAATGTTTCCTCTTTCCTCTGTATTTTTAAACCCACCACTGCAACAGTCTGCAGTGAAAGTGGGTTAACCATTTAAAATGGTTCTGTTCTTTAAAAAGATAATGAATGTTTTATATTAGGTGCTAAACTTGAAAAGAAAAACATGTATAAAGAATTGTAAGTGTACTACTAAAACTATGGTTTGGTTGTTATACACAACTGCGTGTGAAATAGTTTAATTGTGTAGAAAGTAACATACAGCATTTTTTGTAGACATTGTTCATCTTGTACATATTCTTTGCAGATTTGTAAGTTATTTTTATACCATGAAATACTGTAGTTTGTGCATTTTTTATTTTTAAGCATAATGTGTAATTATTGTTTTAATGTGAAAGCTCTTTTTGTAAGCTATTATTGTTGAAGTTATGTCAAATTAAGTCATCAGTTCATCAGTCCATATAATGTTCATATTGTCTCCGATGATTATGATAAAATGGGGATAATGGTAATTATGACTTGTATAGGCTACCCATTATTGCATGACAGTGCTTATTCTTGGACTCTCTTGCTGTTTTGATAGATACTATTGTCACTAGCTACCGCAGCCACAAAGTCATAAACCCTGGCCATTTCTACAATGTATCTTCTTACAATTTGATTTTAAACCTAACCATAACCACACTGCTAACCTTATACCCAACCCTAACCTTAAATTAAGACCAAAAAGGCAAAAAAAATCAAAGTTTTACAATATAGCCAATTTTGACTTTGTGGCTGTGATAACTAGTTGAAACCGATCGATACAGACGTGTACATTGAAGCATGACCTCTTAACCTTCTAGCACCTGTGACCACTAACTACATTAGTGTTAACTAGAACTCCCTAACCCCAAGGCATGGCTAATTCATGAGTATGGTAATACAGGCTAATTCATGAGTATGGTAATACAGGCTAATTCATGAGTATGGTATAATACAGGCTAATTCATGAGTATAGTAATACATTATTTGTGTTATTATTATAGATTATTTAACATGTGTATGTATACAGTTCAACATTCATTTGAGGACTTGTGAACTTAAACTTCTCTCTGTATGTTGAAAGTGGAATATATCACCAATAAAACAGAAAGAAAGACAGAAAGAGGGTAAAAGGATGTCTTAGGATGTCTTACTCACTGACTAGGTCAGGTTATTGAACAAACAACTCCGTGATGGGAAATAAGCTTGGGGATCGTTCAGCTGTGGCAGGGCAAATTGGTACACCTCTGAACATTTAACTATGAATGTCAGGGTTAAAGAATGCCTGTATTTGACATGTGGCTAGGTGTGGTCCGGTTTACAGAGGGCAGAGTGAGACCAGATATCTCTATGTTCTGATCACAGCCCTGTAATCTGACCCTCACTCACCAGTCAGTTAATGTCCTCGGTTCTAAGCAGTCACCAGGAAGTCAACAAGAACTCTAACAGTAATCCCCTACAGGTATAAATAATAAGATACAAAAGGGGAGTGGAATTCTGTTCCCTTTTTTTAATGAGAAAAAACACATCCCCCTTTCTTGTATACATTTTTATTTAAAGCTAGAAGAAGCCCAGATTCTATCATGTCTGGTAGGAAGAGAATGATCACATAGTGAAATATAGTTTAGCATTTATGAGTTAGTCTTTAGGATTAAAAATGATTAAAATCCTTTCTGTGTCTTCTTGGGAACATCATGGTTTGATCTTTTAAGGACACAGCTGTCATGGCTGGCTGTTCTGTTCTAGGAAAAGCCTTGTTGGGTAGACGCACACAAACACACACACAGTGGACTGGAACACAAGCTAATGGGCGGGTTAGCCATTACCTGTCTGTAAACCAGTGGAGGCTGGTAAGGGGGAGCTATAGGAGGACGGGCTCATTGTAATGGCTGGAACGGAATAAATAGAACAGTCAAACGTGGTTTCCATATGTTTGATGTGTTTCATACCGTTCCGGTCATCTCATTCCAGCCATTACAATGAGCCCATCCTCCTATAGCTCCTCCCACCAGGATCCACTGCAGTAAACCCTACTAAAAGTGTTTGTTACATCCTTGGAAAGCTCTACAGTACACTTGGCAACAGAGATCTTCTCTCATTGTTCTTGGGCCTGACTCCTTATTGGCTTAAGTGCAACAGAGATGAGAATCCAATGTTTGATTGTCTGTCTGATGCATACCCACACATACCAACTCTGTCATACACAGTCACACAAACAACCTCTAACACGAATACACCCAGTCTACAAAGTCCCAAGTTATTTCCATATCTGGGGTAAGGGGGACATTTCACCCAGTGATGAGAGAGGGAGAGGGAGAGAGACCTAACAGGATGCAGGAGGAGAAGAATTGTTACAAACCACTAAAGCCTGGAACTAAAAAACAAAACAGACCACAAGGGGAGAGGCAGCGAGCCAATCAGATTCTTACAACAACTGCATTAATCAAAGAAGGTCTTGGAGATGGGAGTAAAGAAACAAACCCAGCTGAACAGCCATGCCTCAGTTACTGTGTTGACATTTAGTTGATGGGTAGTCCCTTCTAGTAAATCTATTTCTATAGCGGTAGGGATGATGTGGGAAAGCTGTGGCAGTCCTCATGAGAGCCAGTTTCATTATAGCGCTTGATGGTTTTTGCGACTGCACTTAAAGAAATGTTCAAAGTTCTTGACATTTTCCGTATTGACGGACCTTCATGTCTTACAGTAATGATGGACTGTCATTTCTCTTTGCTTATTTGAGCTGATCTTGCCATAATATTGACTTGGTCTTTTACCAAATAGGGCTATCTTCTGTATACCACCCCTACCTTATCACAATACAACTGATTGTCTCAAACGCATAATGAAAGGAATTCCACAAATTAACTTTCAAAAGGTTGTACATGATTTGGAATGGCACACACCTGTCTATATAATGTAACAGAACAAACCAAGCCATGAGGTCAAATGAATTGTCCGTAGAGCTCAGAGACAAAACATTTCTGCAGCATTGAAGATCTCGAAGAACAGTGGCCTCCATCATTTTTAAATGGAAGAAGTTTGGAACCACCAAGACTCTTCCTAGAGCTGGCCGCCTGGTCAAACTGAGCCATCGGGGAGAAGGGCCAAGAACCTGATGGTCACTCTGACAGAGCTCCAGAGTTCCTCTGTGGAGAATGGAGAACCTTCCAGAAGGACAACCATCTCTGTAGCTCTCCACCAATCAGGTTTTTATGGTAGAGTGGCCAGACTGAAGCCACTCCTCAGTAAATGGCCCATGACAGCCCGCTTGGAGTTTACCAAAAGGCACCTAAAAGGACTTAGACCATGAGAAACAAGATTCCCTGGTCTGATGAAATCAAGATTGAACCCTTTGGCCTGAATGCCTAGTGTCACGTTTGGAGGAAACATGGCACCATCTCTACGGTGAAGCATGGTGGTGGCAGCATCATGCTGTTGGGATGTTTTTTAGCGGCATGGACTGGGGGACTAGTCATGCTCGAGGGAAAGATGAACGGAGCAAAGTAGAGAGATCCTTGATGAAAACCTGCTCCAGAGCGCTCAGGACATCAGACTTGTTCACCTTCCAACAGGACAATGACCCTAAGCACACAGTCAAGACAACGAAGGAGTGGCTTTGGGACAAGTCTCTGAATGACCTTGAGTAGCCCAGCCAGTGCCCGGACTTGAATCCGCCAGCCGGCCCATCATTACGCACACCTGTCACCATCATTACGCACATAAGAGCTTCATTGGACTCCCCTGGACCTCTATATCTGTATGTTCCTCAGTTTGATCCCTGTGTCTGTATTAATGTTATTTTGTCACCCCTGTCCAGATGCTGTTCTTGATTTGTTATATGTCCGTTTATTGATTAAATGTTCACTCCCTGTACTTGCTTCTCGTCTCCCAGCGTCTGTCTTCACAAATTGATACATTTTATGCTACACCAAGATAAATAACATACATTTTTCTAAACTAATCCAATCTGTTAGTCGTTGGACTTATTGCACTCATTACTGGGATGGTTGTTCCAGTTTAGAGGGTTGAGGTAGTCTCAGTATTCATTCTTCTCTACCCTGGCAGTCATTCTGAATGCAGGTTACAGGTGATAAGAAATTCCACTTGTTGGATATCCTAACTCTGTCTGGATTCCAATAGGAATTACACATCACTTTGCAAGCCAGCATAATGTGACTTGCAGGCCTGATGTAGCCTGTAAACAAGGAGTTTCCTAACACCCCTGTGTTAGGGTATAACTAGGCCATCAAAGAAAGGCCTTACGATATGTAATAATTGTCATAAATACTACAATTTTAAAGGCTAATGAGGCTGGTGGAACAGTTCAGACGGTTCTAGAAAGAACCCCTCCAAAGATAAAATTGTTGTTGGTAGAACCCTTCATAGAAAGAGTTCTAGGCAGAACCCTTCATAGAGGGTTCAAGGTAGAACCTTATACAAGGGATACTATGAAGAACCCTACATAGAGGGTTTTAGGTAAAACCCTAGCACCAAAAAGGGCACCTTATTTCTAAGTGTGCCAGTCAATGTTAACCTGCCTGTCCTGTGTGTGGGCTGTGAGGATGTGTCCTGTTTGTTCTGGTTGTCCCTCAGCTCTGTTAGCAGCCTCAGCAGCATGTTCTCCAGTCTCTTCAGTCCCTGCATGTCCATGTCACCGTAGGGACAGCTTCTATTGACTACCTGGTGCACAAGTGACATGTCTACAGTGTCCTCCTCACGAAGGTTCACGACACTGTGCTACAGCGAGAGAGTGAGCGAGAGGAGGGTATTTAAAAAACATAGACCTAATATATACACAATTACACATACACATGGGTGTATATATATATATATATATATATAGGCCTAATAGTACATAATAATACATCACTAATAGTTACCTTCAAGGTATTGTAATATGACCTGCAACTCATCAGCTATCAGCAGCTACCTCCTCTTTAATCAACACACATACACACACTTGTGACTCAAATCATTAGTACTGTAACCTTTGTGTCAACCCAATAATCTCTGTGTGTGTGTTTTTCTAACCTCAGTACAGATGTGTGTGTCATGGTATCTCCTGTAGAACATGGCCCTCATGTTGAACTCTGTAGTTTCCATCACTTGTTCTTAGGGTGTCATCTTCACATCAGATCACAGCATACAAACCTGTTGCTACACAACACAGATACAGACAATACAATTAGTATTGATTTCGGTAGAAAGATGGAAATCAAGGTTTGTACTGAATGACATCAGATGTGATCAGTCGATGCAGTACAACCACCATTCTTTAAGGTGGTAATGTCTGTTAATGTAATAACAATGTCCCAGTGATGTGTATACCTGTCTGTCTAAGCTGGCTGAGTACAGAGGACAGCGGTCACTGGGCCGCCACCCTCACTAGGAGTGAAGGAGAGGGAGATCATAATTTGTTACGTGTGTATGTAATATATGATGCAGAGACATGTTGTTAAGCTTGTCTGTGTAAACTTGTGTGTGACATGACAAAAGCTAAAGATGTGTTCCCTGGAAGTCTGATAGGAATGTGTCCTATCCAGCTGGTCTGGAATCAGCTCAGGTATCTGCCACTATAAGTATATAACCCAGAGACAGACACAGAACTGATAGCTTAGCTATAGCTCATTATATATATGTGTCACCATGCATAAATTACAGTATTGTGATAATCAGATACCATGTGAGGGTATCTCCCTCTCATGCTAGATGCTCTCTCTCTCTCTCTCTCTCTTTTTCTCACACACACACGCACATACACGTGTTATTTGAGTACTGTAACTTTTCTGTGTCCATGTCAACCCAGTAAACTGTGTGTCTTTCTAACCTCAATACAGATGTATGTGTCTGGGTATCTTCTGTAGAAAATGGCCCATATGTTGAACTCTAGGTTTCCATCCTTCTTGAACCCACCTGTTCTTAGCGTGTCGTCCTCACATCAGATCACAGCATACGAACCTGGTGCTACATATGATTAATGATTTACAGTGCTACTAAACTTAATATTCTCTCAGTTCATCACAATTACATAATAGTGTCTCTAGAGGTGTCTACTAACCAGCCTTGGGCCCCCGAAGGTTATCTTAAGAGCGGATGAGGTTACGATGACGGGACTGGCAGAAGGTCAGTAGTCCAGAGCAGAATCCGAAAGGCACAGAACAGCAGGCAGGCTCAGTGTCAGGGCAGGCAGAGGTCAGTAAATCCAGTGTGGTGTGAGGTTACAATGACGGGACTCTCTCACATCAAAACTTACCTGCAGATGAGAGACAGATGGAGAGAGAGAGAGATAGAATAAAAAAAGAAGGCTTAATCATGCTAATACTGTCAGTCATCTTAATCATCAGGAGGTGAAATCCAAAACTGACCTTGGATCATTAACCCTGGGACTACTGCATCTCTATCTGTATTTCAATGTAAAGCATTTCTTTAATAATACTCCCTGTATAATATAAACTGACCTTGGATCATTAACTCTGGGACTACTGCATCTCTATCTGTATTTCAATGTAAAGCATAATAATACTTCCTGTTGACCCGACCAAGTAAACTCTCACCTCTGATCATGCTGTGCCCTCTATGTAGCCAGTTCAGATGTGGGAGGGGTTCACCAACACAGCGGATATAACCTAGAGGATTTAAAAAGAGGGAGAGGGATGAAGTGAAGGAGAGAGGCTGTTAGTGAGAAAATAAGGTAGTTAAAGAGACAGTGTTCAACAGGAACCTGTGTGTGTGGCCTCACCTGGTGTCCACACTAAGTGGCTGCAGAGTACTTTATACTAAAAAACATGCACAGACAAACAATACAGCGTAGTTATATAAATATAAATAATGAAGTGTCTTAATATTTTCCATTGTTGGTCCTCTTGCCTATTCGTTGAAAGTGGAAGGAGCGACAGTTATACACCTGAGCCTGCTTACTGCACAACACAATCCATAAATAAGATTGATACACAAATTGTTCAATTATTTTTTCAATTTGGGTGACTCTTAAAATAGCCCGTTTCTTTACAGAAGTAGTAATCAGGGAGAGAAACAATTGATTAACTGCAGTTGACATAGCTAAGTAAATGGAAGAATAATCTTTATGCAATGTGGATGGCTCTTATAAGAGCCTTTGGTTGTGCATAGGCTAGTCTGTGGTGTTGCCAGGGAACAGCACCCTCTTCGAAGAAGTAGGAGGTGAAGATCTCCCGCACACGGATTGCCTCCCATGCTGCGTTGTTGGCCCCCACCCTAGAAACATCCTGCAGAGCAGCAGACCTCTCCTCTGGCACTAGCCTGGTCCTTGTGTCCATCCTCATGAAGTTATGCAGGACTCAGGTAGCCTTAACATGCGTCAATTCTCCCAGGAGGCAGTAATCACCCAACCTTGCAGTGCCCTACACGGTAACTTTAGGCAATGGTTTTGAAGGAATCTCCAGTTGAAAGGTATCTGCAGGAATATGGAAGATAATATCATTATTTGACTTTTACATCACCAGGTCATGGTGGGTTACTAAAGTATAATTCATCTTATAACAAATCATGATATGTGTATCAAGGCTCAGGAGAAGACCCAGATGCAGACAGTTTCGAAGTAACAAAAGTTTATTACAAAACAGGGTTGCAGGCAAACGAAAGGCAGAGGTCAGTGGTCAGTAGTCCAGAGCAGAAGGTCAGTAGTCCAGAGCAGAATCCGAAAGGCACAGAACGGCAGGCAGGCTCAGTGTCAGGGCAGGCAGAGGTCAGTAAATCCAGGGTGGTGTGACAAGGTACAGAATGACAGGCATGCTCAGGGTCAGGGCATGCAGAATGGTCAAAAACCAGGAAAGCTAGAAAACAGGAACAAGAGACAGAAATGAGCATGGGAGAAAACCGCTGGTAGGCTTGACGAAACAAAATGAACTGGCAACAGACAAACAGAGAACACAGGTATAAATACACTGGGGATAATGAAGGAAGATGGGCGAAACCTGGAAGGGGGTGGAGACAGATGAAACAGATCAGGGTGTGACACGTGCATGTGTAGCATGCAACAGCAGGATCATTTTAAGGATAGCGTCACAAATTATTACATAAATACCACGTAAAGCTTGATGATGAGTTCATTTGAATCAGCTGTGTAGTGTTAATCTTCTTTCCCTTCGACACCCGATAACCCATACTCTCCCACCGTTCTGACTAAGTCCTGACTATACCAGCAACAAGGTTCGCTGTCCCCACAGATGACCATGCTGTTCTTAACTATGTGGGCCTTCATGCCCCTTTCAGTGGGTGGTACAGCTATATTCAAAAGTGTCATCACATCCCTTCCCAATAGGTTAATGGGACACAACTTGGAAATTAGCACCGGTACCATTGCTTCCCCCCCTGAAGCCTCATGAGTCAGAACAATGTTAAAAATGGTTTCTGTTCCTGTGCTAGAGCCAAATCTACTGTAGCTAACTCAAATACCTAGTAATTCAGTATCTATCTTATCCTCCTCATCTACACTGTCTATCGATGGGCGCATACCCTTTTCACTCCATATGAAATGTAAGGCGCCAAATTCAAAATACAAAAGTTGAATTATTAATACTGCCTTAGAACAATCCTGATGGTTGTCTAACTGCATGTTCTAACGCACTTGTGTTCAGCCCAAAACTCTCTCTCTACTCCTCCTGGCCTCCCCCCTCCTCTTTCTACTCATAGGCCGGGGGAGCCTTTCTCTGTCCCAAAACTCTCTCTACTCTCTACATGCAGGCTCTATTTCCCAAACACTATCCATATAATTTCCTAAAGAGAGAATAATAATCTCCTAAAGTAATAGTACAATTTGGATCGAAAATATTTTTTTTCACAATTTTTTTTTTTTTTTTTTCAATTCCTGGTGAAAGTGATTTCACCAGGAATTGTTCAACTATTCAGGGATTTTCAAAACAGTTCTATACAAATTAAATCCCACACTTCAGTGAGACCTCCGCAATCGCATTGTGTGTACTTGGGTGTGTGTGTTAAACCATATGTTGAAATCAAACACAAATGTCCAGACACTTCCCTGCCCCACTTAGACATTCCTACTCATTCACATCACACACACACACAGTATTATATGGTTGGTCTCTCACTGCCATAATCATGTACAAACACTATGTTATCGTTAATAGACCAATTTCCAATCAGTACATTTGATAGCTATTATACAGTAGATTATTTCTGTTAACCATTATCTATTGTCTCCCTTAATTAACATACATACACACGTATTTGACTTTCATTTTTCCTGAAAGCAAGCACTATATTCAAACCTCATATAAGAGTTTTCCATTAAGTGGAATTGACCTTACTTTAATTACTTATTATATCCTCCTCCAATGTCTCAATTATATGCATTTATTTCGAATTAGAAAAACAGAGACTGAAGTTTTTCTTGTTTCGCATGGTTCTTAGTACTTTACCAAAGCCATAACTCCTCGTGTTTCTGCTCTACCACATAGCATAATATTTTATCAACATTGAACGTCAAATCTAAACTTTTAGCGATGGTTCGAATGTGGCGAAATACAACGTTAATATCCATTTTAAACTTAATATCCACTAATGAACTAGTTAATTCAAACTTTCTAAATCATAATTCCCACTATTTTTCCACATGGCGGTCAAACACCTAAGCTAATCGTGGCTAACTCATTTAGCTAACGTTATTTCTAGATACAAGAAAATACATCAGTGAGACCTACTCACCTCGCAAAGCTAGTTAGGCTCCTCACTTCTCATTTATTTGCGACGAATTGGTAGAATTTACGTGCACTTCTTTTAGCAACTCCATGGTTTTACAATAACTATTTCCAAACATCATTATACTGTGATATTCATAATAATTCCCTGCTTCTCTTTCTGGGCTGTGTTGGTCATTCTTTCCATTTTCCTTTCTTCTTGCAATTGCGGCGAATATGTCCCTTCCTCCCACAATAATCGCTGGGTTTCTCACAGTCCTTAGCAAAATGTCCTTTCTTCCTTTATCACCTACACCAGCCAGTGGAACCTTTGTTCCCGGAATTCTCTCCCTTTCCTGCCTGTCTCGGGAGAGCCGAGAGAACTGACAATCTGATCTGTACTATCCATATCTGACTGGGGGCTACCTTTTCTTTTAAACTCAATTCTAGCTTTTCTACATGTCTAGATGTCTATCAAATCCATACTTCTTTCTCCATTTTGGACCAAAATAAATGTTTCTTTTATCTTTTAACTACATATAGCGCTCATCTCCCGTAAGTTCGGGAACCTCTTTTGAAGATTTACTGCCCATTGTTGATATTACAAATATATTTTGATAGTCTCCTTACAGACACCTAGGTAGGGTTTATACACATTTAAATACTCACTTAATTATTCTATAACCCCCATCCTATGTGGATCTTATTGTTAGGTGTGCTTCTTGAGCAAACTTAGGACGAAATATAATATTGAGTCATATAAATCATCCAACCAGTAACCCAGAGGCTTATGAAGACTCTAGTTTCATGAAACCAGTTAAACGACCGTTATTTCTCACACTACCTATTTTAAATTCCATGTTGTTTCTTCACATTGTTTCCACATCTACTTATTTTATATCCCCTCTTAATAATCAACCTTATCCCTATGTGTTTCACACGTAATGTGTATGTCACTACCCCCTATGTGTGTGTGCTAGGCTGACTCTCTATGTTCTCAATATATGTGTATTAGGTCTCCATGATCTATGTGTGTGGTTCCTAACATTATCAAATTACTCTAATTATGGTTCTATGTATATTCCCACAGCCTATGTGATATGTATTACTATGTGGGATTCTCCGGTCTGGAAACTTTATCTATAGAGGCGACTTTTGATTGGACATTAGATCTCACCCGTATACAACTATCTGTTTTTTCCTTGGGACTTTTGAAGTTATCTCATATCTCACACCGCTAAATTAGGTTTCCCTCTCCTCCTCCTATTTTTGGACTTAATTTCAGTGACCAGTCTGTAGAATTGATGGTGTTATCTCGTTCATATAGGATTACCGTCTATCTCCCAAAATATGTCTTTTGAATCAACCATGGCTAATTTACCATTTAAGTTATCCTATTCACAAAATCACCATCTTTTCACAGACCACCTATTTAATATCCCCTGCGTTAATAACCCGTCAAGCTATTTTTATTTATGGCAGCGCCTTACCTCAGGTCATTTCGGACCTGCTTCCTTCCTAGATCGTTTATAGATCGTTTAAGTTAACTTCCTACTACTTACAAAGTAGATATTAGTAAATCTGTTAAGAATGATTGAGCTCCTATTTTTGCTAAATTCCAAACATTTTAGAACCACAATTAAGATATCTCAAACCATTCCCTTCAAGATAAATCTGTGAATAAAGACTCTACTGACCTGTCTTGTAGACTGGGAAAAGCAATGTCAGTTGGATCTCGTCACCGTCTCTGTCGTTCTTAGATATACACCGGCCTGCAATAGTTCCCCAATGTCAGGGGGCAGGTCTTTGATCTTACGGATGTGATCATCCGCCCGTGCACGGTATTCGGCATGTTATCTTTTGGACGACAGACAGATATTGAGATCCGGCTCGAAGGACCAAATTGTTATAGAAATTTTGTTCTCAATGTTCATAAACTGAACTTCAATTAAACAGCTCCGTCTGTAACCCAGAATTTGTAAGATACTGGTTGAAATAAGACAGACAGGAGCCCAGTCTACAATGGTCAAAGGTAAATTGTTTAATTCACTCGAGAGCTCTGATCTTAAAAGGTGTACACAGTCTTTTATATGGTACAATGTTGAAATACAAAAAATACAAAGGCCCCACCATATTCCCCACCCTTTCTGGGAAATGGTGTTATTCCCACAGTACACATTCAGCGGCATATCACAATCTTACATCATAAGTCAAACTTGGGCGGCTCCTTAACTTGTTAGGGAGTGGCAGCTGAGGGGTCGGTTTTGGAGAGCCTGGCGTGCCCAAAGTAAAATGCCTCCCATTCTTACATTTCACCTGGTAGTGTCGGGATTGGGGGCGCTAGCGCCCCAGCAATCCCTGAGAGGTTAACAATCCCTCCCGTCCCAAGGACAGGGGCCTCTCACAAGTGTCTGGTAGAATCAAAGAATTCTTTGTTCTCCCAGATACTCCCTAGGTCAAGTTGTACCAGCCTGTTCCACTCTAAACACACACATTAATTGGACTACCATTTTGTCTTATAACCCTATCTCTATTGCATACATTTTCAGAATGGAATATTCTTAGATGTACAAACATTTAGTCATTAAACATAAAATCTATAACAGTCGGTCAGCCCTCAGAACACAGAGGGCACAGTAGAGGGCTGCCATGGATGAGACCATTGACGCCATTGCCTCTGCTGGACCCCCCTCTGGAACCACTCCTGACAGCTGCATCACCACCGCCAGTGCCTCCCAGTGTACAACACCTGTAGGAGCTGCCGGAGCCCCCAGCTACAGAAGAAGGCCACATGCCTACTTTCCCGGGCCACACCATCGTCGGCCACTCAACCCCACCACTACAAACACCAGCCCCTCCAAGCCATCGTTGGTTGTTTCGTCCACCACCACCACGATGCACACCACCCCCCTGTCTGTCACCAGCGAAGCGGCCTCTTCTGGACCAACTGCCTCCTCCATCTCCCCTGGTCACATCAGCACAGCAACCTCATCTGGTGTCCCTGCACCCTGCAATTCGAATAAAGCTACCTCCACCGGTAAACGCATGTTAAAGTACAAAATTACTCTTTGTTATGTGATACATAAAACAGCAACAAAAAAAAAGTATCTCTACATATATACAGTCCATAGCACCAGCCTTCAAGGCATGTCCACCTCTTTCAAAACTTCTGCAGCTTTCTCCAGAGGTATTGATGTAAAAAAGTTGAAAAGGGTTTTCATGAACCATGCTTGTCTAACTGCAGGAAGAGAAAAGCTCCACCGGCCACCTCTGTCACGCCACCCATGGCACCACCCTCAGGTACTTCATAATATGTTTGTTTTTCTCTCTTCTACATTTGCAAACTATTTCAATCAATTTGATAATTTTTTGTTGTTGGTTTTTCAAATAAAAGAAGACACCACCTGCTGTGCTCGCTGCGGGGAGCATGATCAGCCTGCAAGCTCCCTGCAGGAGTGTGTCTGAGTTGCCATGGGTGTGATTTCTGTGACAATAGGGATGGCGGTCGAGATTTTGTTTCTTTAAAGTTTTTACATGCAATTATTTATTTGTAAAAAAATGACGTCTAAAATATAATATACATATTTATTTATTCAACCCATTTTGTGTATTTCCTGCTTTTATTTCCAAGTGCATCTCTGCAACACAAACTTGTTTATGTCAATGCACATCACTGAAATTAAAGTTTTGTTATTCATACTCATTTATATTTTAGTATAACTGTTATCTACTCTCTCAAAACACAAGATGAAAACAAATTCTGAGACATTATTTGGTTACAACACTGAAAAAGATGTTGGTGAAGAACCAGTCCACAGGAGGGCACACCGGGCTAACCAATGAAAAGTTGACGGGCAAATAAATGTTTTTAACTGGAAGGCTAGCCAACTATCTAGTAAACACTTCATTGACATGGTTGGTGTCTCTGTATACCGATAATACGTGATGTATTTTTTAGCTAAACCGCTTATCAAAAAGCTGATTATAGTAGTATTTCCACTGAAATGTCAAACGTGTTAACTTCTTTGGCAGCAGCCCACGAGGTGACCGTTTTGGAGAGCCTGGCGTGCCCAAAGTAAATGCCTCCCATTCAGGCCCAGAAAATAGAATATGCACATATTTAGTACCATTGGATAGGAAAGTGTTAACATTTTGTCTGTGAGTATAACAGAACGGATATGGAGGTCGAAAACCCAAGGAATTTCTGTCCTGGAAAAAGTGGTTTTGACAGATTGCCTCATTTAGAACCCCTCCCTTATAAAAATGCCCATATAAGGGCATATGAATGCAGTACCTATCGCTTCCTCTGGATGTCAACAGTCTCGAGAAAGTGTTCTGATTCTTTTTAGATGCTTTTAGAGCAGAGAAGAAGACGAATAAGGAAGTGTACACACAGATGTCAATACAAGTAAATGCGCGCTCCCTGCTGGCACGCTCTATGGTTTTTTCCTTTCTTATCACCCAGTTTATATTCCGGTTGAAATATTATACTATTTATTCATAAAAGTGTTCCTAAGGATACATTTAAAATTATGTTTGAATGTTCTTGGACAAGTTTATAGGTATAAGTTGAATGAGTTCTCTTCACGTTTCAATGGAGGAGTCGACGCTATATTTTCTCATTATAACGCGCCAACCAAACGGAGATTTATGGATATAATACATTACTTTTTCTAACAAAAGAACCATGGATTGTCTTCGTTGGACACTTGGGAAGCCCTCAGCAGAAGTTCTTCAAAAGGTAATGGATTTGTTTTCGCTGTGAAATGTGTTTTGTGTGAACCGCATGGTTTATGAATTTATGGTAATGTGAAAAATATGGGGGGTGCTATCCTCAAACAATCAAATGTGGTGCTTTCGCCGTAAAGCCTTTTTGAAATCTGACAACGCTGTGATATTGCCAAGAAGCAGAGCTTTTGATGACTATGAAACACTTGCATGTTTAATAATTCAACTTTTGGATTTTGAATTTGGTGCCTTGCATTTCACCTGGTAGTGTCGGGAGTGCTGCGCTAGCGTTTGGTTGGCGGGTTATAATCAGAAAAAACAGTGTCGACTCCTCCATTGAAACGTGAAGAGAACTCGTTCAAACTATACCTATAAACTTGTCTAAGAACAATCAAACATAATTGATAATGTATCCTTAGGAACACGTTAATGTATATGTTGTATAATATTTCAACCGAATATAAACTGGGCGATAAGAAAGGAAAAAATAATACAGGGTTCCACGCTAGCTAGCCAAGCTAACTCAACTCAACTCCATGATTTACAATAGACTTGAGTTTAGCTTGGCTAGCTAGCTAACGTTAGTGAGAGAGAGCTATATGTAGCCACAATGGAGCCAAATTGAATGTAATCTATCTAGCTAACTAGTTAGTTTAACTAGCTGCTCTTAGCATATGGGTACAGTACAGTTAGCTCGTTAGCAAGCAATACCAACAAATTACAATGCTCAACCAACCAATGACATAAGCTTCCACTCAACATTGTATAGCAGTCTGAACTGTAGCTACACATTATGCCTTCAACTGAAATGTGTCTTCCACATTTAACCCAACCCCTCTGAATCAGAGAGGTCAGGGGGGCTGCCTTAATCGACATCCACGTCTTCGGCGCCCGGGGAACAGTGGGTTAACTGCCTTGTTCAGGGGCAGAACGACAGATTTTTTCCTTGTCAGCTCAGGGATTCGAACTTGCAACCCTCCGGTTACAAGTCCAACACTCTAACCACTAGGCTACCTGCCGCCCCACCGGTCAACTAAACACCGGTCCTGGCAACCAATCATTACACACCTGGCAACCTTCATTACGCACACCTGTGCCTCATCATTAGGCACACCTGGACTTCATCACCTCCCTGATTTCTCATCCTTTACTCGTAGTACACGTCCTGGTAATTCGTCTGGCCCTGCGGCCTTGTGAATGTTGACCTTTTTAAAGGTCTTTCTCACATCGATTCAATCTTAGTCCTGTATTGACGCTTTGCCTGTTCGATGGTTCGTCGGAGGGCATAGCGGGATTTCTTATAAACGTCCAGATTAGAGTCCCGCTCCCTGAAAGCGGCAGCTCTACCCCCTTAGCTCAGTGTGGATGTTGCCTGTAATCCACAGCTTCTGGTTGGGGTATGTATTTACGGTCACTGTGGGGACAACGTCATCAATCCACTTATTGATGAAGCCAGTGACTGATGTGGTGTACTCCTCAATGCCGTTGGAAGAATCCCGGAACATATTCCAGTCTGTGCAGACGGCCCTGTGATCATCCATCTCCTGGGGTAGGTGTGAGTAGTCCATCATCATCACTCTCCCCCAAACCCTTTTTAGTATTGATTTCACTAGCTGGCTGTCCCTCTTGTCGGTTGAGAGTCCTGTGGTTCCCCTCCAGGCCGACATCCCGGAGGTTTACCAGGATCTCCGGGAGATTTTCTCCAAGACCTGTGCCACCAGTCTCCCTCCTCATCACCCCTGGGACTGTGCTATCGACCTGCTAACAGACTCTGCACCTCCGCGCAGCCGTATCTACCACATGTAGGCTCTCCAACAGGGTTTCATCTGCCCGTCCACCTCCCCTGCATCGGCAGGTTTCCAAGAAAGCGGGAGGTCTTTACCCATGTATTAACTACAGAGGTCTCAATGCCATCACCACTAAGTACCGTTACCCCCTCCCGTTGGTGCCGGCAGCCATTGAACAGCTCTGCAGGCCCATTTATTTTATTTAGCTGGAACTGCGGAGTGCCTACATTTTGATCCACATCTGGGAGGGGGATGAATGGTGTCTGGGCACTACGAGTACTTGTTGATACCTCATGGATCAGCCAATGCTCTGTCTGTGTTCCAGGCATTCATGAAGGAGGTGTTTCAGGACATGCTTGGGTGTCAGATGTTTGTGTATGTCGACGATCATCCTGATCTACTCGGGCGACTTGGAGGATCACATCGGAAAAGTGGCAGTTCCATCAGGCCGCCGTCTCTTATTTGGGATATCGGATCAGCCCACAGGGAGTGGTTATGGAGGAGAGGAAGGTATATGCAGTTAGGTCATGGCCAGTCCCAACCACCATAAAGGGACGACAAAGGTTTTTGGGGTTTGACAACTTCTACCGCCGCTTCAATATTATTATCAGGTAAGCCTTAAAATAAGCCGCCTCAATATTTGCAGCCAAAGGTGATAACATTTTTCTTGGAGCTGATCCATCATCAGTATTGTGGAATAATTCTAATGTTAAAACACCCATAAGCCTAAGTTCCACCGCTATTGGGAAACCGGGCCCAGCACAGACTCATATAAACCGTCCCATTCCGCTAGAATAATAATAGCCACAGGGCCTTACAATACATCACAGCAGCAGCATACTCAGAAGAGCGTCTACAGCGCTAATGTTAAAATGGCAAGGAGTGTTCTCTCTTGGCCACGGCTCGGCTTGGAACAAAGGGAGAGCTTCAGTCATGGAGGTCTTGCGTAACCTTTCTCATCTATTATTCAGTCATTCCTTTAAACATGCACAAACACACACAAACTTTACATTATCTCTGTTACATTGAAGGTCACGAACCAATGACGGCACCCTTCAGGGTCTGAGGCCCAATGAGACGGGGGTAGAGTATGTGAGCAGAGTTAAACGGTGGGAAATTCCGCTCATCGGTGCTTGCACACCGCTCCATGATAAAATGTTAGATAAAATCCTTCTTTATATCCCAAAAAGTCTGTTTAGTTGGCGCCATCGATTTGAGTAATCCACTTGTTCAACATGCAGAGAAAGGAATCCAAAAATCTACTCTAAACTTTGTTTCAACAAGTCAAAATAGATTTATATTTACTCCTCAGATACACAAAAATGTAATCAAACTATAATATTTCTTATGGAAAGAAGCATGTTCAATAGGAAACTGATTTTAGCAGGTGCGTCCTGTCTTCATGGTGCGCAAACACGAATTTCCAAGACTGTACTAAAACTGATATTTTGTATTTGTTTTTTAAGTTACAAGCCTGAAACCTTGAACATAGACTGCTGACACCCCGTGGAAGCCATAGGAATTGCATCCAAATGGCCTTATACTTGCAATTCTAAGAGGATGTTCTCTCAAAATAAAAACATTCCGGTTGGTTTTTCTTTGGATTTTCTCCTACCATATCTATTGTGTTTTATTCTCCTACATTATTTAAATGTTTCAACAAACTTCTAAGTATTTTCTTTCCAATTGTACCAATTATATGCATATCCTGGCTTCAGGGCCTGAGCAACAGGCAGTTTACTTTGGGCACGTCATTCAGGCGGAAAAAAGGGGCCTAGCCTTAAGAAGGTAAAAGTTTGTTGCATTAAGTCATTAAAGTGACTTACTTAGAATTAAATACAAATTAAATGAAAATGCCTTATTAGGCTCAGTCTACTGTGCCTTTGAATTCATTTTTAGAAACACGAGTTTGGCCAGTGTTTGTGGCTTCAGGGTCATGCAATGGTACCTGGAGAGCAGGCCAGCAGCGTAGAATAACCTCTCCCACTGGCAGAGTCACTGGGATGCTAAACACTCTTTGGGCCAATCTTGCCAGGCTGGCCAGAGTGTTTTATTTTTTATTTTCAATAGGTAGGCTTAAAGGTTTTTTGGCAAATAGCCCATTCAACAGGTTCTTCCACACAGGTGTGGTTCTTGATTTAATTCAGCAATTAATATCCCATCATGCTTAGGGTCATGTATAAAAAGGCTGGGCAGGCCATTATTACAGGGCAAGAGTGGACACTGAATTGTGTTGGTATTTTGGTATTTTATAAGGATCCCCATTAGCTGTTGCAGAAGCAGCAGCAACTCTTCCTGGGTTCCATGCAAAACATAAAACATGACAAAATACATAACACTGTCACGTTCAGGCCTGATAGTTATAGGCTGACGTGTTTAGTTTCGGTTTGGTGTAGTTTTTTTTTGTTCTAGGTGTTGTATATCTATGTTGGGGTAATGGTTCCCAATTAGAGGCAGCTGTGTGTCGTTGTCTCTAATTGGGAACCATATATATGTTTGGGGTTTTTCTATAGGATTTTGTGGGTTATTGTTTGTACATAGCTTTAGTGGTTTTCACGTGTTATGTTTCATTACGATCTTCATTCATTCTGTTTGTTATTTTCCCAGTTACGTAATTTATTAAAATGTATACTGGAAGCATCGCTGCGTCTTGGTCTGTCCGTCCCGAAGATCGTGACAAACACTTAAAAGACAAGAAAATCAATACAAGTTTACAATAAGAACTATACAACTAAAATAGGTCCTGTACTGCATATACTTACAAAATATACATATACAACATACAAGTGCCTTCAGAAACTATTCACACCCTTAGCTTTTTCCACATTTTGTTGTTACAGCCTCAATGTACAATTGATTAAATTGGATTTTGTGTCACTGTTCTACTGTGTGTAGAACAGTGACACAAAATCCAATTTAATCAATTGTACATTGAGGCTGTAACAACAAAATGTGGAAAAAGCTAAGGGTGTGAATAGTTTCTGAAGGCACTTGTATGTTGTATATGTATATTTTGTATACCCCATAATGTCAAAGTGGAATTATAATTTTAGAAATGTTTACAAATTAATTAAAAATGAAAATCTGAAATGTCTTGAGTCAATAAGTATTCAACCCCTTTTTATGGCTTAAATAAAATGTGCTTAACAAGTCACATAATAAGTTGCATGGACTCACTGTGCGCAATAATAGTGTTTAAATTAACATAATTTTTGAATGACTACCTTTTCTCTGCACCCCACACATACAATTATCTGTAAGGTCCCTCAGTCAAGCAGTGAATTTCAAACAAAGATTCAACCACAAAGACCAGCGAGATGTTCCAATGCCTCGCAAAGAAGGGCACCTATCGGTAGATGAGTGAAAATAAAAAAAAGCAGACATTGAATATCCCTTTGAGCATGTTGAAGTTATTATGTACACTAGCTGGTGTATCAATACACCCAGTCATTACAAAGATACAGGACTCCGTCCTGTACTGAATAAAAGTATTCCAAAACATACATCCTGTTTGCAATAAGGCACCTTCCCTAAAGTAAAACTGATACAAATCTGGCAAAGAAATTAACTTTATATCCTGAATACAAAGCGTTATGTTCGGTGCAAACACAACACATTACTGAGTGCCACTATTCATATTTTCAAGCATGGTGGTGGCTGTATCATGTTATGAGTATGCTTGCCATTGGCAAGGACTAGGAAGTTGTTTTTTAGGATAAAAATAAATGGAATAGAGCTAAACACTGGTTCAATCTGTTTCTATCAAACACTGGGAGATGTATGCACCATCCAGCAGGACAAGAACCTAAAACACAAGGCCAAATATACACTGGAGTTGCCTACAAAGATTACATTAAATGTTCCTGAGTGGCCTAGTTACAGTTTTGACTGAAATCGATAAAAAAATCTATGGCAAGACTTGAAAATGTCTGTCTAGCAATGATCAACTTGAAGAATTAGAAAAATAATAATGTGCAAATATTGTACAATCCAGGTGGTCAAAGCTCTTAGAGACTTACCCAGAAAGACTTACAGCTGTAATAGCTGCCAAAATTTATTCTAAGGCGTATTGACTGAATACTTATGTAAATGGGTTATTTCTTTATTTAATTTCAAAACATGTTTTCACTTTGTCATGGGTTATTGTGTGTAGATGGGAGGAAAATGCAACAATTTAATCAATTTTGAATTCAGCCTGTAACACAACAAAATGTGGAATAAGTCAAGGGGTATAAATACTTCCTGAAGGCACTGTACATACGTTTTTAGGTCATACAAGTTCATAGGCATTGTGGTGTAGGTGTTTTTTAAGCTAACTTTGCTGATTGCCTGTGTGACCCAAGTTGTAAGTGATTTCCATGAAATTATCACTCATTACAATACTGTGCGTTGCCTTGAGTGCGATCTGAATTCCGGGACTGTGAAGAGACACCTGGTGGTAATGTCTAGTGGGGTATGTGTGTCAGAGCTGTATGTAAGTTGATTATACAAACTATTAGAAATGTTCAACACATTAATGTTTCTTACAAGAACAAGAAGTGATGCAGTCAATCTCTCTTCTACTTTGAGCCAGGAGAGACTGACATGCATTCTGTTGACATTAGTCCTCTGTGTACAGCGAATGGCAAGACGTGCTGCTCTTTTCTGGGCCAGCTACAGCTTTCCTTTATTTGCAGCACCTGACCATATAACCAGGCAATGGTAAAGATGTGATAAAACCAGAGCCTGCAGGACTTGTTAGGTTGAATGTGGTGTTAAAAATGCAGAGCGCCTCTTTATCATAGACAGACTTGTTTCCCTATTTACAACAACAGAATTAGTATGCTTTGACCATGACAGTTTACAATCTAAGGTAAGACCAAGAAGTTTGCTCCTCTACTTACTCAACAGCCACATGATTCATTACCAGATTCAGATGAGGTCTAATACAATGCTTTTGGTTTTAGTTATGTTCAGGACTAGTTTATTCCTAGCAACCGATTCTACAACTCAATCAGTCAATCAATCGAATGTATTTAAACGCCTTTAATAAATCAGCAGATGCCACAAAGTGTTATACAGAAACCCAGCCTTAAAACCCCAAAAAGCAAGCAATGCAGATGTAGAAAAAACTCCCTAGAAAGGCCGGAACCTAGGGGGAAACCTAGAGAGGAACAAGGCTCTGAGGGGTGGCCATTCCTCTTCTGGCTGTGCCGGATGAAGATTATTACGTTAATTCACAGTTTCAACATGCTTCACAGTCTCATAGTGTTCCTATAATCTATGTGACTGCTACTGGTGCTAGAAATTACTTACAAATTGCATCAAACAGGATTTTAGACCTTGTTTCATGAAGTGTTCATATCTTTATTTCACAGTTTCAACATGCTGAAAACAGTCTCATAGCGTTCCTATAATACTGCACTAGAAATTACTTACAAATTGCATCAAACATGATTTTAGACCTTGTTTCATGAAAAGTGTTCATATCTTAATTTCAGAGTTTCAACATGCTGAAAAAAGTCTCATAGCGTTCCTATATTTCTATTGCAGTAGCAGTCGTTAAGATTATAGGAACACTATGAGACTGTTTTCAGCATGTTGAAACAGTGAAATAAAGATAAGAACACTTTTCATGAAACAAGGTCTAAAATCATGTTCGATGCAATGTGTAAGTGATTTTTAGTGCAGTAGCAGTCGTTAAGATTATAGGAACACTATGAGACTGTTTTCAGCATGTTGAAATACGACCAATACTGCACTAGAAATTACTTACAAATTGCATCAAACATGATTTTAGACCTTGTTTCACGAAAAGTGTTCATATCTTAATTTCAGAGTTTCAACATGCTGAAAACAGTCTCATAGCGTTCCTACAATCTATACGAACAATACTGCACTAGAAATTACTTACAAATTGCATCAAACATGATTTTAGACCTTGTTTCATGAGAAGTGTTCATATCTTCATTTCAGAGTTTCAACATGCTGAAAACAGTCTCATAGCGTTCCTATAATCTATACGACCAATACTGCACTAGAAATTACTTACAAATTGCATCAAACACGATTTTAGACCTTGTTTCATGAAAAGTGTTCATATCTTCATTTCACTGTTTCAACATGCTGAAAACAGTCTCATAGTGTTCCTATAATCTTAACGACTGCTACTGCACTAGAAATCACTTACACATTGCATCGAACATGATTTTAGACCTTGTTTCATGAAAAGTGTTCATAGCTTGATTTCAGAGTTTCAACACGCTGAAAACAGTCTCATAGTGTTCCTATAATCTTACGACTGCTACTGTACTAGAAATCACTTACACATTGCATCAAACATGATTTTAGACCTTGTTTCATGAAAAGTGTTCTTATCTTTATTTCACTGTTTCAACATGCTGAAAACAGTCTCATAGTGTTCCTATAATCTTAACGACTGCTACTGCACTAGAAATCACTTACACATTGCATCGAACATGATTTTAGACCTTGTTTCATGAAAAGTGTTCATAGCTTGATTTCAGAGTTTCAACATGCTGAAAACAGTCTCATAGTGTTCCTATAATCTTAACGACTGCTACTGCACTAGAAATCACTTACACATTGCATCGAACATGATTTTAGACCTTGTTTCATGAAAAGTGTTCTTATCTTTATTTCACTGTTTCAACATGCTGAAAACAGTCTCATAGTGTTCCTATAATCTTAAGGACTGCTACTGCAATAGAAATTACTTACACATTGCATCGAACATGATTTTAGACCTTGTTTCATGAAAAGTGTTCATAGCTTGATTTCAGAGTTTCAACATGCTGAAAACAGTCTCATAGTGTTCCTATAATCTTAAGGACTGCTACTGCACTAGAAATCACTTACACATTGCATCGAACATGATTTTAGACCTTGTTTCATGAAAAGTGTTCTTATCTTGATTTCAGAGTTTCAACATGCTGAAAACAGTCTCATAGTGTTCCTATAATCTTAACGACTGCTACTGCACTAGAAATCACTTACACATTGCATCGAACATGATTTTAGACCTTGTTTCATGAAAAGTGTTCATAGCTTGATTTCAGAGTTTCAACATGCTGAAAACAGTCTCATAGTGTTCCTATAATCTTAACGACTGCTACTGCACTAGAAATCACTTACACATTGCATCGAACATGATTTTAGACCTTGTTTCATGAAAAGTGTTCATAGCTTGATTTCAGAGTTTCAACATGCTGAAAACAGTCTCATAGTGTTCCTATAATCTTAACGACTGCTACTGCACTAGAAATCACTTACACATTGCATCGAACATGATTTTAGACCTTGTTTCATGAAAAGTGTTCATAGCTTGATTTCAGAGTTTCAACATGCTGAAAACAGTCTCATAGTGTTCCTATAATCTTAACGACTGCTACTGCACTAGAAATTAACTTACACATTGCATCAAACATGATTTTAGACCTTGTTTCATGAAAAGTGTTCATAGCTTGATTTCACTGTTTCAACACGCTGAAAACAGTCTCATAGTGTTCCTATAATCTTAACGACTGCTACTGCACTAGAAATCACTTACACATTGCATCGAACATGATTTTAGACCTTGTTTCATGAAAAGTGTTCTTATCTTTATTTCACTGTTTCAACATGCTGAAAACAGTCTCATAGTGTTCCTATAATCTTAACGACTGCTACTGCACTAGAAATCACTTACACATTGCATCGAACATGATTTTAGACCTTGTTTCATGAAAAGTGTTCATAGCTTGATTTCAGAGTTTCAACATGCTGAAAACAGTCTCATAGTGTTCCTATAATCTTAACGACTGCTACTGCACTAGAAATCACTTACACATTGCATCGAACATGATTTTAGACCTTGTTTCATGAAAAGTGTTCATATCTTGATTTCACTGTTTCAACATGCTGAAAACAGTCTCATAGTGTTCCTATAATCTTAACGACTGCTACTGCACTAGAAATTACTTACACATTGCATCGAACATGATTTTAGACCTTGTTTCATGAAAAGTGTTCATAGCTTGATTTCAGAGTTTCAACATGCTGAAAACAGTCTCATAGTGTTCCTATAATCTTAAGGACTGCTACTGCACTAGAAATCACTTACACATTGCATCGAACATGATTTTAGACCTTGTTTCATGAAAAGTGTTCATAGCTTGATTTCAGAGTTTCAACATGCTGAAAACAGTCTCATAGTGTTCCTATAATCTTAACGACTGCTACTGCACTAGAAATCACTTACACATTGCATCGAACATGATTTTAGACCTTGTTTCATGAAAAGTGTTCTTATCTTTATTTCACTGTTTCAACATGCTGAAAACAGTCTCATAGTGTTCCTATAATCTTAACGACTGCTACTGCACTAGAAATAACTTACACATTGCATCGAACATGATTTTAGACCTTGTTTCATGAAAAGTGTTCATAGCTTGATTTCAGAGTTTCAACACGCTGAAAACAGTCTCATAGTGTTCCTATAATCTTAAGGACTGCTACTGCACTAGAAATCACTTACACATTGCATCGAACATGATTTTAGACCTTGTTTCATGAAAAGTGTTCTTATCTTTATTTCACTGTTTCAACATGCTGAAAACAGTCTCATAGTGTTCCTATAATCTTAACGACTGCTACTGCAATAGAAATTACTTACACATTGCATCGAACATGATTTTAGACCTTGTTTCATGAAAAGTGTTCATAGCTTGATTTCAGAGTTTCAACATGCTGAAAACAGTCTCATAGTGTTCCTATAATCTTAAGGACTGCTACTGCACTAGAAATCACTTACACATTGCATCGAACATGATTTTAGACCTTGTTTCATGAAAAGTGTTCATAGCTTGATTTCAGAGTTTCAACATGCTGAAAACAGTCTCATAGTGTTCCTATAATCTTAACGACTGCTACTGCACTAGAAATCACTTACACATTGCATCGAACATGATTTTAGACCTTGTTTCATGAAAAGTGTTCATAGCTTGATTTCAGAGTTTCAACATGCTGAAAACAGTCTCATAGTGTTCCTATAATCTTAACGACTGCTACTGCACTAGAAATCACTTACACATTGCATCGAACATGATTTTAGACCTTGTTTCATGAAAAGTGTTCATATCTTGATTTCAGAGTTTCAACATGCTGAAAACAGTCTCATAGCGTTCCTATATTTCTATTGCAGTAGTCGTTAAGATTATGAACTACTACTGCACTAAAGAAATCACTTACACATTGCATCTAACATGATTTTAGACCTTGTTTCATGAAAAGTGTTCTTATCTTTATTTCACTGTTTCAACATGCTGAAAACAGTCTCATAGTGTTCCTATAATCTTAACGACAAATACTGCACTAGAAATCACTTACACATTGCATCGAACATGATTTTAGACCTTGTTTCATGAAAAGTGTTCATAGCTTGATTTCAGAGTTTCAACATGCTGAAAACAGTCTCATAGTGTTCCTATAATCTTAACGACCAATACTGCACTAGAAATCACTTACACATTGCATCGAACATGATTTTAGACCTTGTTTCATGAAAAGTGTTCATAGCTTGATTTCAGAGTTTCAACATGCTGAAAACAGTCTCATAGTGTTCCTATAATCTTAACGACTGCTACTGCACTAGAAATCACTTACACATTGCATCGAACATGATTTTAGACCTTGTTTCATGAAAAGTGTTCATAGCTTGATTTCAGAGTTTCAACATGCTGAAAACAGTCTCATAGTGTTCCTATAATCTTAATGACTGCTACTGCACTAGAAATCACTTACACATTGCATCGAACATGATTTTAGACCTTGTTTCATGAAAAGTGTTCATATCTTGATTTCAGAGTTTCAACATGCTGAAAACAGTCTCATAGTGTTCCTATAATCTTAACGACTGCTACTGCACTAGAAATCACTTACACATTGCATCAAACATGATTTTAGACCTTGTTTCATGAAAAGTGTTCATAGCTTGATTTCAGAGTTTCAACATGCTGAAAACAGTCTCATAGCGTTCCTATAATCTATACGACCAATACTGCACTAGAAATTACTTACAAATTGCATCAAACATGATTTTAGACCTTGTTTCATGAAAAGTGTTCATATCTTCATTTCAGAGTTTCAACATGCTGAAAACAGTCTCATAGTGTTCCTATAATCTTAACGACTGCTACTGCACTAGAAATCACTTACACATTGCATCGAACATGATTTTAGACCTTGTTTCATGAAAAGTGTTCATAGCTTGATTTCAGAGTTTCAACATGCTGAAAACAGTCTCATAGTGTTCCTATAATCTTAACGACTGCTACTGCACTAGAAATCACTTACACATTGCATCGAACATGATTTTAGACCTTGTTTCATGAAAAGTGTTCTTATCTTTATTTCACTGTTTCAACATGCTGAAAACAGTCTCATAGTGTTCCTATAATCTTAACGACTGCTACTGCACTAGAAATCCCTTACACATTGCATCGAACATGATTTTAGACCTTGTTTCATGAAAAGTGTTCATAGCTTGATTTCAGAGTTTCAACACGCTGAAAACAGTCTCATAGTGTTCCTATAATCTTAATGACTGCTACTGCACTAGAAATCACTTACACATTGCATCGAACATGATTTTAGACCTTGTTTCATGAAAAGTGTTCATATCTTAATTTCAGAGTTTCAACATGCTGAAAACAGTCTCATAGCGTTCCTACAATCTATATGACCAATACTGCACTAGAAATTACTTACAAATTGCATCAAACATGATTTTAGACCTTGTTTCATGAAAAGTGTTCATATCTTCATTTCAGAGTTTCAACATGCTGAAAACAGTCTCATAGCGTTCCTATAATCTATACGACCAATACTGCACTAGAAATTACTTACAAATTGCATCAAACATGATTTTAGACCTTGTTTCATGAAAAGTGTTCATATCTTCATTTCACTGTTTCAACATGCTGAAAACAGTCTCATAGTGTTCCTATAATCTTAACGACTGCTACTGCACTAGAAATCCCTTACACATTGCATCGAACATGATTTTAGACCTTGTTTCATGAAAAGTGTTCATAGCTTGATTTCAGAGTTTCAACACGCTGAAAACAGTCTCATAGTGTTCCTATAATCTTAACGACTGCTACTGCACTAGAAATCACTTACACATTGCATCGAACATGATTTTAGACCTTGTTTCATGAAAAGTGTTCTTATCTTTATTTCACTGTTTCAACATGCTGAAAACAGTCTCATAGTGTTCCTATAATCTTAACGACTGCTACTGCACTAGAAATCACTTACACATTGCATCGAACATGATTTTAGACCTTGTTTCATGAAAAGTGTTCATAGCTTGATTTCAGAGTTTCAACATGCTGAAAACAGTCTCATAGTGTTCCTATAATCTTAACGACTGCTACTGCACTAGAAATCACTTACACATTGCATCGAACATGATTTTAGACCTTGTTTCATGAAAAGTGTTCTTATCTTTATTTCACTGTTTCAACATGCTGAAAACAGTCTCATAGTGTTCCTATAATCTTAACGACTGCTACTGCACTAGAAATTACTTACACATTGCATCGAACATGATTTTAGACCTTGTTTCATGAAAAGTGTTCATAGCTTGATTTCAGAGTTTCAACATGCTGAAAACAGTCTCATAGTGTTCCTATAATCTTAAGGACTGCTACTGCACTAGAAATCACTTACACATTGCATCGAACATGATTTTAGACCTTGTTTCATGAAAAGTTTTCATAGCTTGATTTCAGAGTTTCAGCATGCTGAAAACAGTCTCATAGTGTTCCTATAATCTTAACGACTGCTACTGCACTAGAAATCACTTACACATTGCATCGAACATGATTTTAGACCTTGTTTCATGAAAAGTGTTCATAGCTTGATTTCAGAGTTTCAACATGCTGAAAACAGTCTCATAGTGTTCCTATAATCTTAACGACTGCTACTGCACTAGAAATCACTTACACATTGCATCGAACATGATTTTAGACCTTGTTTCATGAAAAGTGTTCTTATCTTTATTTCACTGTTTCAACATGCTGAAAACAGTCTCATAGTGTTCCTATAATCTTAACGACTGCTACTGCACTAGAAATCACTTACACATTGCATCGAACATGATTTTAGACCTTGTTTCATGAAAAGTGTTCATAGCTTGATTTCAGAGTTTCAACATGCTGAAAACAGTCTCATAGTGTTCCTATAATCTTAACGACTGCTACTGCACTAGAAATCACTTACACATTGCATCGAACATGATTTTAGACCTTGTTTCATGAAAAGTGTTCTTATCTTTATTTCACTGTTTCAACATGCTGAAAACAGTCTCATAGTGTTCCTATAATCTTAACGACTGCTACTGCACTAGAAATCACTTACACATTGCATCGAACATGATTTTAGACCTTGTTTCATGAAAAGTGTTCATAGCTTGATTTCAGAGTTTCAACACGCTGAAAACAGTCTCATAGTGTTCCTATAATCTTAATGACTGCTACTGCACTAGAAATCACTTACACATTGCATCGAACATGATTTTAGACCTTGTTTCATGAAAAGTGTTCATATCTTAATTTCAGAGTTTCAACATGCTGAAAACAGTCTCATAGTGTTCCTACAATCTATACGACCAATACTGCACTAGAAATTACTTACAAATTGCATCAAACATGATTTTAGACCTTGTTTCATGAAAAGTGTTCATATCTTCATTTCAGAGTTTCAACATGCTGAAAACAGTCTCATAGCGTTCCTATAATCTATACGACCAATACTGCACTAGAAATTACTTACAAATTGCATCAAACATGATTTTAGACCTTGTTTCATGAAAAGTGTTCATATCTTCATTTCACTGTTTCAACATGCTGAAAACAGTCTCATAGTGTTCCTATAATCTTAACGACTGCTACTGCACTAGAAATCCCTTACACATTGCATCGAACATGATTTTAGACCTTGTTTCATGAAAAGTGTTCATAGCTTGATTTCAGAGTTTCAACACGCTGAAAACAGTCTCATAGTGTTCCTATAATCTTAACGACTGCTACTGCACTAGAAATCACTTACACATTGCATCGAACATGATTTTAGACCTTGTTTCATGAAAAGTGTTCTTATCTTTATTTCACTGTTTCAACATGCTGAAAACAGTCTCATAGTGTTCCTATAATCTTAACGACTGCTACTGCACTAGAAATCACTTACACATTGCATCGAACATGATTTTAGACCTTGTTTCATGAAAAGTGTTCATAGCTTGATTTCAGAGTTTCAACATGCTGAAAACAGTCTCATAGTGTTCCTATAATCTTAACGACTGCTACTGCACTAGAAATCACTTACACATTGCATCGAACATGATTTTAGACCTTGTTTCATGAAAAGTGTTCTTATCTTTATTTCACTGTTTCAACATGCTGAAAACAGTCTCATAGTGTTCCTATAATCTTAACGACTGCTACTGCAATAGAAATTACTTACACATTGCATCGAACATGATTTTAGACCTTGTTTCATGAAAAGTGTTCATAGCTTGATTTCAGAGTTTCAACATGCTGAAAACAGTCTCATAGTGTTCCTATAATCTTAAGGACTGCTACTGCACTAGAAATCACTTACACATTGCATCGAACATGATTTTAGACCTTGTTTCATGAAAAGTTTTCATAGCTTGATTTCAGAGTTTCAGCATGCTGAAAACAGTCTCATAGTGTTCCTATAATCTTAACGACTGCTACTGCACTAGAAATCACTTACACATTGCATCGAACATGATTTTAGACCTTGTTTCATGAAAAGTGTTCATAGCTTGATTTCAGAGTTTCAACATGCTGAAAACAGTCTCATAGTGTTCCTATAATCTTAACGACTGCTACTGCACTAGAAATCACTTACACATTGCATCGAACATGATTTTAGACCTTGTTTCATGAAAAGTGTTCTTATCTTTATTTCACTGTTTCAACATGCTGAAAACAGTCTCATAGTGTTCCTATAATCTTAACGACTGCTACTGCACTAGAAATCACTTACACATTGCATCGAACATGATTTTAGACCTTGTTTCATGAAAAGTGTTCATAGCTTGATTTCAGAGTTTCAACATGCTGAAAACAGTCTCATAGTGTTCCTATAATCTTAAGGACTGCTACTGCACTAGAAATCACTTACACATTGCATCGAACATGATTTTAGACCTTGTTTCATGAAAAGTGTTCATAGCTTGATTTCAGAGTTTCAACATGCTGAAAACAGTCTCATAGTGTTCCTATAATCTTAACGACTGCTACTGCACTAGAAATCACTTACACATTGCATCGAACATGATTTTAGACCTTGTTTCATGAAAAGTGTTCATATCTTTATTTCACTGTTTCAACATGCTGAAAACAGTCTCATAGTGTTCCTATAATCTTAACGACTGCTACTGCACTAGAAATCACTTACACATTGCATCGAACATGATTTTAGACCTTGTTTCATGAAAAGTGTTCATAGCTTGATTTCAGAGTTTCAACATGCTGAAAACAGTCTCATAGTGTTCCTATAATCTTAACGACTGCTACTGCAATAGAAATCACTTACACATTGCATCGAACATGATTTTAGACCTTGTTTCATGAAAAGTGTTCTTATCTTTATTTCACTGTTTCAACATGCTGAAAACAGTCTCATAGTGTTCCTATAATCTTAAGGACTGCTACTGCACTAGAAATTACTTACAAATTGCATCAAACATGATTTTAGACCTTGTTTCATGAAAAGTGTTCATAGCTTGATTTCAGAGTTTCAACATGCTGAAAACAGTCTCATAGTGTTCCTATAATCTTAACGACTGCTACTGCACTAGAAATCACTTACACATTGCATCGAACATGATTTTAGACCTTGTTTCATGAAAAGTGTTCTTATCTTTATTTCACTGTTTCAACATGCTGAAAACAGTCTCATAGTGTTCCTATAATCTTAACGACTGCTACTGCAATAGAAATTACTTACACATTGCATCGAACATGATTTTAGACCTTGTTTCATGAAAAGTGTTCATAGCTTGATTTCAGAGTTTCAACATGCTGAAAACAGTCTCATAGTGTTCCTATAATCTTAACGACTGCTACTGCACTAGAAATCACTTACACATTGCATCGAACATGATTTTAGACCTTGTTTCATGAAAAGTTTTCATAGCTTGATTTCAGAGTTTCAGCATGCTGAAAACAGTCTCATAGTGTTCTTATAATCGTAACGACTGCTACTGCACTAGAAATCACTTACACATTGCATCGAACATGATTTTAGACCTTGTTTCATGAAAAGTGTTCATAGCTTGATTTCAGAGTTTCAACATGCTGAAAACAGTCTCATAGTGTTCCTATAATCTTAACGACTGCTACTGCACTAGAAATCACTTACACATTGCATCGAACATGATTTTAGACCTTGTTTCATGAAAAGTGTTCATAGCTTGATTTCAGAGTTTCAACATGCTGAAAACAGTCTCATAGTGTTCCTATAATCTTAACGACTGCTACTGCACTAGAAATCACTTACACATTGCATCGAACATGATTTTAGACCTTGTTTCATGAAAAGTGTTCATATCTTTATTTCACTGTTTCAACATGCTGAAAACAGTCTCATAGTGTTCCTATAATCTTAACGACTGCTACTGCACTAGAAATCACTTACACATTGCATCGAACATGATTTTAGACCTTGTTTCATGAAAAGTGTTCATAGCTTGATTTCAGAGTTTCAACATGCTGAAAACAGTCTCATAGTGTTCCTATAATCTTAACGACTGCTACTGCACTAGAAATCACTTACACATTGCATCGAACATGATTTTAGACCTTGTTTCATGAAAAGTGTTCTTATCTTTATTTCACTGTTTCAACATGCTGAAAACAGTCTCATAGTGTTCCTATAATCTTAACGACTGCTACTGCAATAGAAATTACTTACACATTGCATCGAACATGATTTTAGACCTTGTTTCATGAAAAGTGTTCATAGCTTGATTTCAGAGTTTCAACATGCTGAAAACAGTCTCATAGTGTTCCTATAATCTTAACGACTGCTACTGCACTAGAAATCACTTACACATTGCATCGAACATGATTTTAGACCTTGTTTCATGAAAAGTGTTCTTATCTTTATTTCACTGTTTCAACATGCTGAAAACAGTCTCATAGTGTTCCTATAATCTTAACGACTGCTACTGCAATAGAAATTACTTACACATTGCATCGAACATGATTTTAGACCTTGTTTCATGAAAAGTGTTCATAGCTTGATTTCAGAGTTTCAACATGCTGAAAACAGTCTCATAGTGTTCCTATAATCTTAACGACTGCTACTGCACTAGAAATCACTTACACATTGCATCGAACATGATTTTAGACCTTGTTTCATGAAAAGTGTTCTTATCTTTATTTCACTGTTTCAACATGCTGAAAACAGTCTCATAGTGTTCCTATAATCTTAACGACTGCTACTGCAATAGAAATTACTTACACATTGCATCGAACATGATTTTAGACCTTGTTTCATGAAAATTGTTCATAGCTTGATTTCAGAGTTTCAACATGCTGAAAACAGTCTCATAGTGTTCCTATAATCTTAACGACTGCTACTGCACTAGAAATCACTTACACATTGCATCGAACATGATTTTAGACCTTGTTTCATGAAAAGTGTTCATAGCTTGATTTCAGAGTTTCAACATGCTGAAAACAGTCTCATAGTGTTCCTATAATCTTAATGACTGCTACTGCACTAGAAATCACTTACACATTGTATCGAACATGATTTTAGACCTTGTTTCATGAAAAGTGTTCATAGCTTGATTTCAGAGTTTCAGCATGCTGAAAACAGTCTCATAGTGTTCCTATATTCGTAACGACTGCTACTGCACTAGAAATCACTTACACATTGCATCGAACATGATTTTAGACCTTGTTTCATGAAAAGTGTTCATAGCTTGATTTCACTGTTTCAACATGCTGAAAACAGTCTCATAGTGTTCCTATAATCTTAACGACTGCTACTGCACTAGAAATCACTTACACATTGCATCGAACATGATTTTAGACCTTGTTTCATGAAACGTGTTCATAGCTTGATTTCAGAGTTTCAACATGCTGAAAACAGTCTCATAGTGTTCCTATAATCTTAACGACTGCTACTGCACTGAAATCACTTACACATTGCATCGAACATGATTTTAGACCTTGTTTCATGAAAAGTGTTCTTATCTTTATTTCACTGTTTCAACATGCTGAAAACAGTCTCATAGTGTTCCTATAATCTTAAGGACTGCTACTGCAATAGAAATTACTTACACATTGCATCGAACATGATTTTAGACCTTGTTTCATGAAAAGTGTTCATATCTTGATTTCAGAGTTTCAACATGCTGAAAACAGTCTCATAGTGTTCCTATAATCTTAACGACTGCTACTGCAATAGAAATTACTTACACATTGCATCAAACATGATTTTAGACCTTGTTTCATGAAAAGTGTTCATATCTTTATTTCACTGTTTCAACATGCTGAAAACAGTCTCATAGTGTTCCTATAATCTTAACGACTGCTACTGCACTAGAAATTACTTACACATTGCATCGAACATGATTTTAGACCTTGTTTCATGAAAAGTGTTCTTATCATTATTTCACTGTTTCAACATGCTGAAAACAGTCTCATAGTGTTCCTATAATCTTAACGACTGCTACTGCACTAGAAATCACTTACACATTGCATCGAACATGATTTTAGACCTTGTTTCATGAAAAGTGTTCTTATCTTTATTTCACTGTTTCAACATGCTGAAAACAGTCTCATAGTGTTCCTATAATCTATACGACCAATACTGCACTAGAAATTACTTACACATTGCATCGAACATGATTTTAGACCTTGTTTCATGAAAAGTGTTCATAGCTTTATTTCACTGTTTCAACATGCTGAAAACAGTCTCATAGTGTTCCTATAATCTATACGACTGCTACTGCACTAGAAATTACTTACAAATTGCATCGAACATGATTTTAGACCTTGTTTCATGAAAAGTGTTCATAGCTTGATTTCAGAGTTTCAACATGCTGAAAACAGTCTCATAGTGTTCCTATAATCTTAACGACTGCTACTGCACTAGAAATCACTTACACATTGCATCGAACATGATTTTAGACCTTGTTTCATGAAAAGTGTTCATAGCTTGATTTCAGAGTTTCAACATGCTGAAAACAGTCTCATAGTGTTCCTATAATCTTAACGACTGCTACTGCACTAGAAATCACTTACACATTGCATCGAACATGATTTTAGACCTTGTTTCATGAAAAGTGTTCATAGCTTGATTTCAGAGTTTCAACATGCTGAAAACAGTCTCATAGTGTTCCTATAATCTTAAGGACTGCTACTGCACTAGAAATCACTTACACATTGCATCGAACATGATTTTAGACCTTGTTTCATGAAAAGTGTTCATAGCTTGATTTCAGAGTTTCAACATGCTGAAAACAGTCTCATAGTGTTCCTATAATCTTAACGACTGCTACTGCACTAGAAATCACTTACACATTGCATCGAACATGATTTTAGACCTTGTTTCATGAAAAGTGTTCTTATCTTTATTTCACTGTTTCAACATGCTGAAAACAGTCTCATAGTGTTCCTATAATCTTAAGGACTGCTACTGCACTAGAAATCACTTACACATTGCATCGAACATGATTTTAGACCTTGTTTCATGAAAAGTGTTCATAGCTTGATTTCAGAGTTTCAACATGCTGAAAACAGTCTCATAGTGTTCCTATAATCTTAACGACTGCTACTGCACTAGAAATCACTTACACATTGCATCGAACATGATTTTAGACCTTGTTTCATGAAAAGTGTTCTTATCTTTATTTCACTGTTTCAACATGCTGAAAACAGTCTCATAGTGTTCCTATAATCTTAACGACTGCTACTGCACTAGAAATTACTTACACATTGCATCGAACATGATTTTAGACCTTGTTTCATGAAAAGTGTTCTTATCTTTATTTCACTGAGTTTCAACATGCTGAAAACAGTCTCATAGTGTTCCTATAATCTTAACGACCAATACTGCACTAGAAATCACTTACACATTGCATCAAACATGATTTTAGACCTTGTTTCATGAAAAGTGTTCATAGCTTGATTTCAGAGTTTCAACATGCTGAAAACAGTCTCATAGTGTTCCTATAATCTTAACGACTGCTACTGCACTAGAAATCACTTACACATTGCATCGAACATGATTTTAGACCTTGTTTCATGAAAAGTGTTCATATCTTTATTTCACTGTTTCAACGTGCCGAAAACAGTCTCATAGTGTTCCTATAATCTTAACGACTGCTACCACACTAGAAATTACTTACACATTGCATCGAACATGATTTTAGACCTTGTTTCATGAAAAGTGTTCTTATCTTTATTTCACTGTTTCAACATGCTGAAAACAGTCTCATAGTGTTCCTATAATCTTAACGACTGCTACTGCACTAGAAATCACTTACACATTGCATCGAACATGATTTTAGACCTTGTTTCATGAAAAGTGTTCATAGCTTGATTTCAGAGTTTCAACATGCTGAAAACAGTCTCATAGTGTTCCTATAATCTTAACGACTGCTACTGCACTAGAAATCACTTACACATTGCATCGAACATGATTTTAGACCTTGTTTCATGAAAAGTGTTCTTATCTTTATTTCACTGTTTCAACATGCTGAAAACAGTCTCATAGTGTTCCTATAATCTTAACGACTGCTACTGCAATAGAAATTACTTACACATTGCATCGAACATGATTTTAGACCTTGTTTCATGAAAAGTGTTCATAGCTTGATTTCAGAGTTTCAACATGCTGAAAACAGTCTCATAGTGTTCCTATAATCTTAACGACTGCTACTGCACTAGAAATCACTTACACATTGCATCGAACATGATTTTAGACCTTGTTTCATGAAAAGTGTTCATAGCTTGATTTCAGAGTTTCAACATGCTGAAAACAGTCTCATAGTGTTCCTATAATCTTAACGACTGCTACTGCACTAGAAATCACTTACACATTGCATCGAACATGATTTTAGACCTTGTTTCATGAAAAGTGTTCATAGCTTGATTTCAGAGTTTCAACATGCTGAAAACAGTCTCATAGTGTTCCTATAATCTTAACGACTGCTACTGCACTAGAAATCACTTACACATTGCATCGAACATGATTTTAGACCTTGTTTCATGAAAAGTGTTCATAGCTTGATTTCAGAGTTTCAACATGCTGAAAACAGTCTCATAGTGTTCCTATAATCTTAAGGACTGCTACTGCACTAGAAATCACTTACACATTGCATCGAACATGATTTTAGACCTTGTTTCATGAAAAGTGTTCATAGCTTGATTTCAGAGTTTCAACATGCTGAAAACAGTCTCATAGTGTTCCTATAATCTATACGACCAATACTGCACTAGAAATCACTTACACATTGCATCAAACATGATTTTAGACCTTGTTTCATGAAAAGTGTTCATATCTTTATTTCACTGTTTCAACATGCTGAAAACAGTCTCATAGTGTTCCTATAATCTTAACGACTGCTACTGCACTAGAAATCACTTACACATTGCATCGAACATGATTTTAGACCTTGTTTCATGAAAAGTGTTCATAGCTTGATTTCAGAGTTTCAACATGCTGAAAACAGTCTCATAGTGTTCCTATAATCTTAACGACTGCTACTGCACTAGAAATCACTTACACATTGCATCGAACATGATTTTAGACCTTGTTTCATGAAAAGTGTTCTTATCTTTATTTCACTGTTTCAACATGCTGAAAACAGTCTCATAGTGTTCCTATAATCTTAACGACTGCTACTGCAATAGAAATTACTTACACATTGCATCGAACATGATTTTAGACCTTGTTTCATGAAAAGTGTTCATAGCTTGATTTCAGAGTTTCAACATGCTGAAAACAGTCTCATAGTGTTCCTATAATCTTAAGGACTGCTACTGCACTAGAAATCACTTACACATTGCATCGAACATGATTTTAGACCTTGTTTCATGAAAAGTGTTCATAGCTTGATTTCAGAGTTTCAACATGCTGAAAACAGTCTCATAGTGTTCCTATAATCTTAACGACTGCTACTGCACTAGAAATCACTTACACATTGCATCGAACATGATTTTAGACCTTGTTTCATGAAAAGTGTTCTTATCTTTATTTCACTGTTTCAACATGCTGAAAACAGTCTCATAGTGTTCCTATAATCTTAACGACTGCTACTGCACTAGAAATCACTTACACATTGCATCGAACATGATTTTAGACCTTGTTTCATGAAAAGTGTTCATAGCTTGATTTCAGAGTTTCAACATGCTGAAAACAGTCTCATAGTGTTCCTATAATCTTAACGACTGCTACTGCACTAGAAATCACTTACACATTGCATCGAACATGATTTTAGACCTTGTTTCATGAAAAGTGTTCTTATCTTTATTTCACTGTTTCAACATGCTGAAAACAGTCTCATAGTGTTCCTATAATCTTAACGACTGCTACTGCAATAGAAATTACTTACACATTGCATCGAACATGATTTTAGACCTTGTTTCATGAAAAGTGTTCATAGCTTGATTTCAGAGTTTCAACATGCTGAAAACAGTCTCATAGTGTTCCTATAATCTTAAGGACTGCTACTGCACTAGAAATCACTTACACATTGCATCGAACATGATTTTAGACCTTGTTTCATGAAAAGTGTTCATAGCTTGATTTCAGAGTTTCAACATGCTGAAAACAGTCTCATAGTGTTCCTATAATCTTAACGACTGCTACTGCACTAGAAATCACTTACACATTGCATCGAACATGATTTTAGACCTTGTTTCATGAAAAGTGTTCATAGCTTGATTTCAGAGTTTCAACATGCTGAAAACAGTCTCATAGTGTTCCTATAATCTTAAGGACTGCTACTGCACTAGAAATCACTTACACATTGCATCGAACATGATTTTAGACCTTGTTTCATGAAAAGTGTTCATAGCTTGATTTCAGAGTTTCAACATGCTGAAAACAGTCTCATAGTGTTCCTATAATCTTAACGACTGCTACTGCACTAGAAATCACTTACACATTGCATCGAACATGATTTTAGACCTTGTTTCATGAAAAGTGTTCTTATCTTTATTTCACTGTTTCAACATGCTGAAAACAGTCTCATAGTGTTCCTATAATCTTAACGACTGCTACTGCACTAGAAATCACTTACACATTGCATCGAACATGATTTTAGACCTTGTTTCATGAAAAGTGTTCATAGCTTGATTTCAGAGTTTCAACATGCTGAAAACAGTCTCATAGTGTTCCTATAATCTTAACGACTGCTACTGCACTAGAAATCACTTACACATTGCATCGAACATGATTTTAGACCTTGTTTCATGAAAAGTGTTCTTATCTTTATTTCACTGTTTCAACATGCTGAAAACAGTCTCATAGTGTTCCTATAATCTTAACGACTGCTACTGCAATAGAAATTACTTACACATTGCATCGAACATGATTTTAGACCTTGTTTCATGAAAAGTGTTCATAGCTTGATTTCAGAGTTTCAACATGCTGAAAACAGTCTCATAGTGTTCCTATAATCTTAAGGACTGCTACTGCACTAGAAATCACTTACACATTGCATCGAACATGATTTTAGACCTTGTTTCATGAAAAGTGTTCATAGCTTGATTTCAGAGTTTCAACATGCTGAAAACAGTCTCATAGTGTTCCTATAATCTTAACGACTGCTACTGCACTAGAAATCACTTACACATTGCATCGAACATGATTTTAGACCTTGTTTCATGAAAAGTGTTCATAGCTTGATTTCAGAGTTTCAACATGCTGAAAACAGTCTCATAGTGTTCCTATAATCTTAACGACTGCTACTGCACTAGAAATCACTTACACATTGCATCGAACATGATTTTAGACCTTGTTTCATGAAAAGTGTTCATATCTTGATTTCAGAGTTTCAACATGCTGAAAACAGTCTCATAGTGTTCCTATATTTCTATTGCAGTAGCAGTCGTTAAGATTATAGAACACTATGAGACTGTTTTCAGCATGTTGAAACAGTGAAATAAAGATAAGAACACTTGTTTCATGAAACAGTGTCTAAAATCATGTTATGCAATGTGTTTTTAGTGCAGTAGCAGTCGTTAAGATTATAGGAACACTATGAGACTGTTTTCAGCATGTTGAAATCGACCAATACTGCACTAGAAATTACTTACAAATTGCATCAAACATGATTTTAGACCTTGTTTCATGAAAAGTGTTCATATCTTAATTTCAGAGTTTCAACATGCTGAAAACAGTCTCATAGTGTTCCTATAATCTATACGAACAATACTGCACTAGAAATTACTTACAAATTGCATCAAACATGATTTTAGACCTTGTTTCATGAAAAGTGTTCATATCTTCATTTCAGAGTTTCAACATGCTGAAAATAGTCTCATAGCGTTCCGATAAACTATACGACTGCGACTGCACTAGAAATTACTTACAAATTGCATCAAACATGATTTTAGACCTTGTTTCATGAAAAGTGTTCATATCTTCATTTCACTGTTTCAACATGCTGAAAACAGTCTCATAGTGTTCCTATAATCTTAACGACTGCTACTGCACTAGAAATCACTTACACATTGCATCGAACATGATTTTAGACCTTGTTTCATGAAAAGTGTTCATAGCTTGATTTCAGAGTTTCAACACGCTGAAAACAGTCTCATAGTGTTCCTATAATCTTAATGACTGCTACTGCACTAGAAATCACTTACACATTGCATCGAACATGATTTTAGACCTTGTTTCATGAAAAGTGTTCATATCTTAATTTCAGAGTTTCAACATGCTGAAAACAGTCTCATAAGTGTTCCTATAATCTTATACGAACAATACTGCACTAGAAATCACTTACAAATTGCATCAAACATGATTTTTAGACCTTGTTTCATGAAAAGTGTTCATATCTTCATTTCAGAGTTTCAACATGCTGAAAACAGTCTCATAGTGTTCCTATAATCTTAACGACTGCTACTGCACTAGAAATTACTTACACATTGCATCAAACATGATTTTAGACCTTGTTTCATGAAAAGTGTTCATATCTTCATTTCACTGTTTCAACATGCTGAAAACAGTCTCATAGTGTTCCTATAATCTTAACGACTGCTACTGCACTAGAAATCACTTACACATTGCATCGAACATGATTTTAGACCTTGTTTCATGAAAAGTGTTCATAGCTTGATTTCAGAGTTTCAACACGCTGAAAACAGTCTCATAGTGTTCCTATAATCTTAACGACTGCTACTGCACTAGAAATCACTTACACATTGCATCGAACATGATTTTAGACCTTGTTTCATGAAAAGTGTTCTTATCTTTATTTCACTGTTTCAACATGCTGAAAACAGTCTCATAGTGTTCCTATAATCTTAACGACTGCTACTGCACTAGAAATCACTTACACATTGCATCGAACATGATTTTAGACCTTGTTTCATGAAAAGTGTTCATAGCTTGATTTCAGAGTTTCAACATGCTGAAAACAGTCTCATAGTGTTCCTATAATCCAAATGACTTCTACTGCACTAGAAATCACTTACACATTGCATCGAACATGATTTTAGACCTTGTTTCATGAAAAGTGTTCATATCTTAATTTCAGAGTTTCAACATGCTGAAAACAGTCTCATAGCGTTCCTATAATCTATACGAACAATACTGCACTAGAAATTACTTACAAATTGCATCGAACATGATTTTAGACCTTGTTTCATGAAAAGTGTTCATATCTTCATTTCAGAGTTTCAACATGCTGAAAACAGTCTCATAGCGTTCCTATAATCTATACGACCAATACTGCACTAGAAATTACTTACAAATTGCATCAAACATGATTTTAGACCTTGTTTCATGAAAAGTGTTCATATCTTCATTTCACTGTTTCAACATGCTGAAAACAGTCTCATAGTGTTCCTATAATCTTAACGACTGCTACTGCACTAGAAATCCCTTACACATTGCATCGAACATGATTTTAGACCTTGTTTCATGAAAAGTGTTCATAGCTTGATTTCAGAGTTTCAACATGCTGAAAACAGTCTCATAGTGTTCCTATAATCTTAACGACTGCTACTGCACTAGAAATCACTTACACATTGCATCGAACATGATTTTAGACCTTGTTTCATGAAAAGTGTTCATATCTTGATTTCAGAGTTTCAACATGCTGAAAACAGTCTCATAGTGTTCCTATAATCTTAAGGACTGCTACTGCACTAGAAATCACTTACACATTGCATCGAACATGATTTTAGACCTTGTTTCATGAAAAGTGTTCATAGCTTGATTTCAGAGTTTCAACACGCTGAAAACAGTCTCATAGTGTTCCTATAATCTTAACGACTGCTACTGCACTAGAAATCACTTACACATTGCATCGAACATGATTTTAGACCTTGTTTCATGAAAAGTGTTCATATCTTGATTTCACTGTTTCAACATGCTGAAAACAGTCTCATAGTGTTCCTATAATCTTAACGACTGCTACTGCACTAGAAATCACTTACACATTGCATCGAACATGATTTTAGACCTTGTTTCATGAAAAGTGTTCATAGCTTGATTTCAGAGTTTCAACATGCTGAAAACAGTCTCATAGTGTTCCTATAATCTTAACGACTGCTACTGCAATAGAAATCACTTACACATTGCATCGAACATGATTTTAGACCTTGTTTCATGAAAAGTGTTCTTATCTTTATTTCACTGTTTCAACATGCTGAAAACAGTCTCATAGTGTTCCTATAATCTTAAGGACTGCTACTGCACTAGAAATTACTTACAAATTGCATCAAACATGATTTTAGACCTTGTTTCATGAAAAGTGTTCATAGCTTGATTTCAGAGTTTCAACATGCTGAAAACAGTCTCATAGTGTTCCTATAATCTTAACGACTGCTACTGCACTAGAAATCACTTACACATTGCATCGAACATGATTTTAGACCTTGTTTCATGAAAAGTGTTCTTATCTTTATTTCACTGTTTCAACATGCTGAAAACAGTCTCATAGTGTTCCTATAATCTTAACGACTGCTACTGCACTAGAAATCACTTACACATTGCATCGAACATGATTTTAGACCTTGTTTCATGAAAAGTGTTCACAGCTTGATTTCAGAGTTTCAACATGCTGAAAACAGTCTCATAGTGTTCTTATAATCTTAACGACTGCTACTGCACTAGAAATCACTTACACATTGCATCGAACATGATTTTAGACCTTGTTTCATGAAAAGTGTTCATAGCTTGATTTCAGAGTTTCAACACGCTGAAAACAGTCTCATAGTGTTCCTATAATCTTAACGACTGCTACTGCACTAGAAATCACTTACACATTGCATCGAACATGATTTTAGACCTTGTTTCATGAAAAGTGTTCATAGCTTGATTTCAGAGTTTCAACATGCTGAAAACAGTCTCATAGTGTTCCTATAATCTTAAGGACTGCTACTGCACTAGAAATCACTTACACATTGCATCGAACATGATTTTAGACCTTGTTTCATGAAAAGTGTTCATAGCTTGATTTCAGAGTTTCAACATGCTGAAAACAGTCTCATAGTGTTCCTATAATCTTAACGACTGCTACTGCACTAGAAATCACTTACACATTGCATCGAACATGATTTTAGACCTTGTTTCATGAAAAGTGTTCTTATCTTTATTTCACTGTTTCAACATGCTGAAAACAGTCTCATAGTGTTCCTATAATCTTAACGACTGCTACTGCACTAGAAATCACTTACACATTGCATCGAACATGATTTTAGACCTTGTTTCATGAAAAGTGTTCATATCTTTATTTCAGAGTTTCAACATGCTGAAAACAGTCTCATAGTGTTCCTATAATCTTAACGACTGCTACTGCACTAGAAATCACTTACACATTGCATCGAACATGATTTTAGACCTTGTTTCATGAAAAGTGTTCATAGCTTGATTTCAGAGTTTCAACATGCTGAAAACAGTCTCATAGTGTTCCTATAATCTTAACGACTGCTACTGCAATAGAAATCACTTACACATTGCATCGAACATGATTTTAGACCTTGTTTCATGAAAAGTGTTCTTATCTTTATTTCACTGTTTCAACATGCTGAAAACAGTCTCATAGTGTTCCTATAATCTTAAGGACTGCTACTGCACTAGAAATTACTTACAAATTGCATCAAACATGATTTTAGACCTTGTTTCATGAAAAGTGTTCATAGCTTGATTTCAGAGTTTCAACATGCTGAAAACAGTCTCATAGTGTTCCTATAATCTTAACGACTGCTACTGCACTAGAAATCACTTACACATTGCATCGAACATGATTTTAGACCTTGTTTCATGAAAAGTGTTCTTATCTTTATTTCACTGTTTCAACATGCTGAAAACAGTCTCATAGTGTTCCTATAATCTTAACGACTGCTACTGCACTAGAAATTACTTACACATTGCATCGAACATGATTTTAGACCTTGTTTCATGAAAAGTGTTCATAGCTTGATTTCAGAGTTTCAACATGCTGAAAACAGTCTCATAGTGTTCCTATAATCTTAACGACTGCTACTGCACTAGAAATCACTTACACATTGCATCGAACATGATTTTAGACCTTGTTTCATGAAAAGTGTTCATAGCTTGATTTCAGAGTTTCAACATGCTGAAAACAGTCTCATAGTGTTCCTATAATCTTAACGACTGCTACTGCACTAGAAATCACTTACACATTGCATCGAACATGATTTTAGACCTTGTTTCATGAAAAGTGTTCATAGCTTGATTTCAGAGTTTCAACATGCTGAAAACAGTCTCATAGTGTTCCTATAATCTTAACGACTGCTACTGCACTAGAAATCACTTACACATTGCATCGAACATGATTTTAGACCTTGTTTCATGAAAAGTGTTCATAGCTTGATTTCAGAGTTTCAACATGCTGAAAACAGTCTCATAGTGTTCCTATAATCTTAAGGACTGCTACTGCACTAGAAATCACTTACACATTGCATCGAACATGATTTTAGACCTTGTTTCATGAAAAGTGTTCTTATCTTTATTTCACTGTTTCAACATGCTGAAAACAGTCTCATAGTGTTCCTATAATCTTAACGACTGCTACTGCACTAGAAATCACTTACACATTGCATCGAACATGATTTTAGACCTTGTTTCATGAAAAGTGTTCATAGCTTGATTTCAGAGTTTCAACATGCTGAAAACAGTCTCATAGTGTTCCTATAATCTTAACGACTGCTACTGCACTAGAAATCACTTACACATTGCATCGAACATGATTTTAGACCTTGTTTCATGAAAAGTGTTCTTATCTTTATTTCACTGTTTCAACATGCTGAAAACAGTCTCATAGTGTTCCTATAATCTTAACGACTGCTACTGCAATAGAAATTACTTACACATTGCATCGAACATGATTTTAGACCTTGTTTCATGAAAAGTGTTCATAGCTTGATTTCAGAGTTTCAACATGCTGAAAACAGTCTCATAGTGTTCCTATAATCTTAAGGACTGCTACTGCACTAGAAATCACTTACACATTGCATCGAACATGATTTTAGACCTTGTTTCATGAAAAGTGTTCATAGCTTGATTTCAGAGTTTCAACATGCTGAAAACAGTCTCATAGTGTTCCTATAATCTTAACGACTGCTACTGCACTAGAAATCACTTACACATTGCATCGAACATGATTTTAGACCTTGTTTCATGAAAAGTGTTCATAGCTTGATTTCAGAGTTTCAACATGCTGAAAACAGTCTCATAGTGTTCCTATAATCTTAACGACTGCTACTGCAATAGAAATCACTTACACATTGCATCGAACATGATTTTAGACCTTGTTTCATGAAAAGTGTTCATATCTTAATTTCAGAGTTTCAACATGCTGAAAAAAGTCTCATAGCGTTCCTATATTTCTATTGCAGTAGCAGTCGTTAAGATTATAGGAACACTATGAGACTGTTTTCAGCATGTTGAAACAGTGAAATAAAGATAAGAACACTTTTCATGAAATAGTGTTCTAAAATCATGTTCGATGCAATGTGTAAGTGTTTTTAGTGCAGTAGCAGTCGTTCAAGATTATAGGAACAGTCTCATAGACTGTTTTCATAATGTTAAATACGACTGCTACTGCACTAGAAATTACTTACAAATTGCATCAAACATGATTTTAGACCTTGTTTCATGAAAAGTGTTCATATCTTAATTTCAGAGTTTCAACATGCTGAAAACAGTCTCATAGTGTTCCTATAATCTATACGAACAATACTGCACTAGAAATTACTTACAAATTGCATCAAACATGATTTTAGACCTTGTTTCATGAGAAGTGTTCATATCTTCATTTCAGAGTTTCAACATGCTGAAAACAGTCTCATAGTGTTCCTATAATCTATCGACCAATACTGCACTAGAAATTACTTACAAATTGCATCAAACATGATTTTAGACCTTGTTTCATGAAAAGTGTTCATATCTTGATTTCACTGTTTCAACATGCTGAAAACAGTCTCATAGTGTTCCTATAATCTTAACGACTGCTACTGCACTAGAAATCACTTACACATTGCATCGAACATGATTTTAGACCTTGTTTCATGAAAAGTGTTCATAGCTTGATTTCAGAGTTTCAACATGCTGAAAACAGTCTCATAGTGTTCCTATAATCTTAATGACTGCTACTGCACTAGAAATCACTTACACATTGCATCGAACATGATTTTAGACCTTGTTTCATGAAAAGTGTTCATATCTTAATTTCAGAGTTTCAACATGCTGAAAACAGTCTCATAGTGTTCCTACAATCTATACGAACAATACTGCACTAGAAATTACTTACAAATTGCATCAAACATGATTTTAGACCTTGTTTCATGAAAAGTGTTCATAGCTTGATTTCAGAGTTTCAACATGCTGAAAAAAGTCTCATAGCGTTCCTATAATCTTAACGACCAATACTGCATTAGAAATTACTTACAAATTGCATCAAACATGATTTTAGACCTTGTTTCATGAAAAGTGTTCATATCTTTATTTCACTGTTTCAACATGCTGAAAACAGTCTCATAGTGTTCCTATAATCTTAACGACTGCTACTGCACTAGAAATCACTTACACATTGCATCGAACATGATTTTAGACCTTGTTTCATGAAAAGTGTTCATAGCTTGATTTCAGAGTTTCAACATGCTGAAAACAGTCTCATAGTGTTCCTATAATCTTAACGACTGCTACTGCACTAGAAATCACTTACACATTGCATCGAACATGATTTTAGACCTTGTTTCATGAAAAGTGTTCTTATCTTTATTTCACTGTTTCAACATGCTGAAAACAGTCTCATAGTGTTCCTATAATCTTAACGACTGCTACTGCACTAGAAATCACTTACACATTGCATCGAACATGATTTTAGACCTTGTTTCATGAAAAGTGTTCATAGCTTGATTTCAGAGTTTCAACACGCTGAAAACAGTCTCATAGTGTTCCTATAATCCAAATGACTTCTACTGCACTAGAAATCACTTACACATTGCATCGAACATGATTTTAGACCTTGTTTCATGAAAAGTGTTCATAGCTTGATTTCAGAGTTTCAACATGCTGAAAATAGTCTCACAGTGTTCCTATAATCTATACGAACAATACTGCACTAGAAATTACTTACACATTGCATCAAACATGATTTTAGACCTTGTTTCATGAAAAGTGTTCATATCTTCATTTCAGAGTTTCAACATGCTGAAAATAGTCTCATAGTGTTCCTATAATCTATACGACCAATACTGCACTAGAAATCACTTACAAATTGCATCAAACATGATTTTAGACCTTGTTTCATGAAAAGTGTTCATATCTTTATTTCACTGTTTCAACATGCTGAAAACAGTCTCATAGTGTTCCTATAATCTTAACGACTGCTACTGCACTAGAAATCACTTACACATTGCATCGAACATGATTTTAGACCTTGTTTCATGAAAAGTGTTCATAGCTTGATTTCAGAGTTTCAACATGCTGAAAACAGTCTCATAGTGTTCCTATAATCTTAACGACTGCTACTGCACTAGAAATCACTTACACATTGCATCGAACATGATTTTAGACCTTGTTTCATGAAAAGTGTTCATAGCTTGATTTCAGAGTTTCAACATGCTGAAAACAGTCTCATAGTGTTCCTATAATCTTAAGGACTGCTACTGCACTAGAAATCACTTACACATTGCATCGAACATGATTTTAGACCTTGTTTCATGAAAAGTGTTCATAGCTTGATTTCAGAGTTTCAACATGCTGAAAACAGTCTCATAGTGTTCCTATAATCTTAACGACTGCTACTGCACTAGAAATCACTTACACATTGCATCGAACATGATTTTAGACCTTGTTTCATGAAAAGTGTTCATATCTTTATTTCACTGTTTCAACATGCTGAAAACAGTCTCATAGTGTTCCTATAATCTTAACGACTGCTACTGCACTAGAAATCACTTACACATTGCATCGAACATGATTTTAGACCTTGTTTCATGAAAAGTGTTCATAGCTTGATTTCAGAGTTTCAACATGCTGAAAACAGTCTCATAGTGTTCCTATAATCTTAACGACTGCTACTGCAATAGAAATCACTTACACATTGCATCGAACATGATTTTAGACCTTGTTTCATGAAAAGTGTTCTTATCTTTATTTCACTGTTTCAACATGCTGAAAACAGTCTCATAGTGTTCCTATAATCTTAAGGACTGCTACTGCACTAGAAATTACTTACAAATTGCATCAAACATGATTTTAGACCTTGTTTCATGAAAAGTGTTCATAGCTTGATTTCAGAGTTTCAACATGCTGAAAACAGTCTCATAGTGTTCCTATAATCTTAACGACTGCTACTGCACTAGAAATCACTTACACATTGCATCGAACATGATTTTAGACCTTGTTTCATGAAAAGTGTTCTTATCTTTATTTCACTGTTTCAACATGCTGAAAACAGTCTCATAGTGTTCCTATAATCTTAACGACTGCTACTGCACTAGAAATCACTTACACATTGCATCGAACATGATTTTAGACCTTGTTTCATGAAAAGTGTTCATAGCTTGATTTCAGAGTTTCAACACGCTGAAAACAGTCTCATAGTGTTCCTATAATCTTAATGACTGCTACTGCACTAGAAATCACTTACACATTGCATCGAACATGATTTTAGACCTTGTTTCATGAAAAGTGTTCATATCTTAATTTCAGAGTTTCAACATGCTGAAAACAGTCTCATAGCGTTCCTACAATCTATACGAACAATACTGCACTAGAAATTACTTACAAATTGCATCAAACATGATTTTAGACCTTGTTTCATGAAAAGTGTTCATATCTTCATTTCAGAGTTTCAACATGCTGAAAACAGTCTCATAGCGTTCCTATAATCTATACGACCAATACTGCACTAGAAATTACTTACAAATTGCATCAAACACGATTTTAGACCTTGTTTCATGAAAAGTGTTCATATCTTCATTTCACTGTTTCAACATGCTGAAAACAGTCTCATAGTGTTCCTATAATCTTAACGACTGCTACTGCACTAGAAATCACTTACACATTGCATCGAACATGATTTTAGACCTTGTTTCATGAAAAGTGTTCATAGCTTGATTTCAGAGTTTCAACATGCTGAAAACAGTCTCATAGTGTTCCTATAATCTTAACGACTGCTACTGCACTAGAAATCACTTACACATTGCATCGAACATGATTTTAGACCTTGTTTCATGAAAAGTGTTCTTATCTTTATTTCACTGTTTCAACATGCTGAAAACAGTCTCATAGTGTTCCTATAATCTTAACGACTGCTACTGCACTAGAAATCCCTTACACATTGCATCGAACATGATTTTAGACCTTGTTTCATGAAAAGTGTTCATAGCTTGATTTCAGAGTTTCAACATGCTGAAAACAGTCTCATAGTGTTCCTATAATCCAAATGACTTCTACTGCACTAGAAATCACTTACACATTGCATCGAACATGATTTTAGACCTTGTTTCATGAAAAGTGTTCATATCTTAATTTCAGAGTTTCAACATGCTGAAAACAGTCTCATAGCGTTCCTACAATCTATACGAACAATACTGCACTAGAAATTACTTACAAATTGCATCAAACATGATTTTAGACCTTGTTTCATGAAAAGTGTTCATATCTTCATTTCAGAGTTTCAACATGCTGAAAACAGTCTCATAGTGTTCCTATAATCTTAACGACTGCTACTGCACTAGAAATTACTTACAAATTGCATCAAACATGATTTTAGACCTTGTTTCATGAAAAGTGTTCATATCTTCATTTCACTGTTTCAACATGCTGAAAACAGTCTCATAGTGTTCCTATAATCTTAACGACTGCTACTGCACTAGAAATCCCTTACACATTGCATCGAACATGATTTTAGACCTTGTTTCATGAAAAGTGTTCATAGCTTGATTTCAGAGTTTCAACATGCTGAAAACAGTCTCATAGTGTTCCTATAATCTTAACGACTGCTACTGCACTAGAAATCACTTACACATTGCATCGAACATGATTTTAGACCTTGTTTCATGAAAAGTGTTCATAGCTTGATTTCAGAGTTTCAACATGCTGAAAACAGTCTCATAGTGTTCCTATAATCTTAAGGACTGCTACTGCACTAGAAATCACTTACACATTGCATCGAACATGATTTTAGACCTTGTTTCATGAAAAGTGTTCATAGCTTGATTTCAGAGTTTCAACACGCTGAAAACAGTCTCATAGTGTTCCTATAATCTTAACGACTGCTACTGCACTAGAAATCACTTACACATTGCATCGAACATGATTTTAGACCTTGTTTCATGAAAAGTGTTCATATCTTTATTTCACTGTTTCAACATGCTGAAAACAGTCTCATAGTGTTCCTATAATCTTAACGACTGCTACTGCACTAGAAATCACTTACACATTGCATCGAACATGATTTTAGACCTTGTTTCATGAAAAGTGTTCATAGCTTGATTTCAGAGTTTCAACATGCTGAAAACAGTCTCATAGTGTTCCTATAATCTTAACGACTGCTACTGCAATAGAAATCACTTACACATTGCATCGAACATGATTTTAGACCTTGTTTCATGAAAAGTGTTCTTATCTTTATTTCACTGTTTCAACATGCTGAAAACAGTCTCATAGTGTTCCTATAATCTTAAGGACTGCTACTGCACTAGAAATCACTTACACATTGCATCAAACATGATTTTAGACCTTGTTTCATGAAAAGTGTTCATAGCTTGATTTCAGAGTTTCAACATGCTGAAAACAGTCTCATAGTGTTCCTATAATCTTAACGACTGCTACTGCACTAGAAATCACTTACACATTGCATCGAACATGATTTTAGACCTTGTTTCATGAAAAGTGTTCTTATCTTTATTTCACTGTTTCAACATGCTGAAAACAGTCTCATAGTGTTCCTATAATCTTAACGACTGCTACTGCAATAGAAATTACTTACACATTGCATCGAAAAAGGTTTTTAGACCTTGTTTCATGAAAAGTGTTCATAGCTTGATTTCAGAGTTTCAACATGCTGAAAACAGTCTCATAGTGTTCCTATAATCTTAAGGACTGCTACTGCACTAGAAATCACTTACACATTGCATCGAACATGATTTTAGACCTTGTTTCATGAAAAGTGTTCATATCTTGATTTCAGAGTTTCAACATGCTGAAAACAGTCTCATAGTGTTCTTATAATCTTAACGACTGCTACTGCACTAGAAATCACTTACACATTGCATCGAACATGATTTTAGACCTTGTTTCATGAAAAGTGTTCATAGCTTGATTTCAGAGTTTCAACATGCTGAAAACAGTCTCATAGTGTTCCTATAATCTTAACGACTGCTACTGCACTAGAAATCACTTACACATTGCATCGAACATGATTTTAGACCTTGTTTCATGAAAAGTGTTCATAGCTTGATTTCAGAGTTTCAACATGCTGAAAACAGTCTCATAGTGTTCCTATAATCTTAACGACTGCTACTGCACTAGAAATCACTTACACATTGCATCGAACATGATTTTAGACCTTGTTTCATGAAAAGTGTTCATATCTTTATTTCACTGTTTCAACATGCTGAAAACAGTCTCATAGTGTTCCTATAATCTTAACGACTGCTACTGCACTAGAAATCACTTACACATTGCATCGAACATGATTTTAGACCTTGTTTCATGAAAAGTGTTCATAGCTTGATTTCAGAGTTTCAACATGCTGAAAACAGTCTCATAGTGTTCCTATAATCTTAACGACTGCTACTGCACTAGAAATCACTTACACATTGCATCGAACATGATTTTAGACCTTGTTTCATGAAAAGTGTTCTTATCTTTATTTCACTGTTTCAACATGCTGAAAACAGTCTCATAGTGTTCCTATAATCTTAAGGACTGCTACTGCACTAGAAATTACTTACAAATTGCATCAAACATGATTTTAGACCTTGTTTCATGAAAAGTGTTCATAGCTTGATTTCAGAGTTTCAACATGCTGAAAACAGTCTCATAGTGTTCCTATAATCTTAACGACTGCTACTGCACTAGAAATCACTTACACATTGCATCGAACATGATTTTAGACCTTGTTTCATGAAAAGTGTTCTTATCTTTATTTCACTGTTTCAACATGCTGAAAACAGTCTCATAGTGTTCCTATAATCTTAACGACTGCTACTGCAATAGAAATTACTTACACATTGCATCGAACATGATTTTAGACCTTGTTTCATGAAAAGTGTTCATAGCTTGATTTCAGAGTTTCAACATGCTGAAAACAGTCTCATAGTGTTCCTATAATCTTAACGACTGCTACTGCACTGAAATCACTTACACATTGCATCGAACATGATTTTAGACCTTGTTTCATGAAAAGTGTTCTTATCTTTATTTCACTGTTTCAACATGCTGAAAACAGTCTCATAGTGTTCCTATAATCTTAACGACTGCTACTGCACTAGAAATCACTTACACATTGCATCGAACATGATTTTAGACCTTGTTTCATGAAAAGTGTTCATAGCTTGATTTCAGAGTTTCAACATGCTGAAAACAGTCTCATAGTGTTCCTATAATCTTAACGACTGCTACTGCACTAGAAATCACTTACACATTGCATCGAACATGATTTTAGACCTTGTTTCATGAAAAGTGTTCATAGCTTGATTTCAGAGTTTCAACATGCTGAAAACAGTCTCATAGTGTTCCTATAATCTTAATGACTGCTACTGCACTAGAAATCACTTACACATTGCATCGAACATGATTTTAGACCTTGTTTCATGAAAAGTGTTCATAGCTTGATTTCAGAGTTTCAGCATGCTGAAAACAGTCTCATAGTGTTCCTATAATCTTAACGACTGCTACTGCACTAGAAATCACTTACACATTGCATCGAACATGATTTTAGACCTTGTTTCATGAAAAGTGTTCTTATCTTTATTTCAGAGTTTCAACATGCTGAAAACAGTCTCATAGTGTTCCTATAATCTTAACGACTGCTACTGCACTGAAATCACTTACACATTGCATCGAACATGATTTTAGACCTTGTTTCATGAAAAGTGTTCTTATCTTTATTTCACTGTTTCAACATGCTGAAAACAGTCTCATAGTGTTCCTATAATCTTAAGGACTGCTACTGCAATAGAAATTACTTACAAATTGCATCAAACATGATTTTAGACCTTGTTTCATGAAAAGTGTTCATATCTTGATTTCACTGTTTCAACATGCTGAAAACAGTCTCATAGTGTTCCTATAATCTTAACGACTGCTACCACACTAGAAATTACTTACAAATTGCATCAAACATGATTTTAGACCTTGTTTCATGAAAAGTGTTCATATCTTTATTTCACTGTTTCAACATGCTGAAAACAGTCTCATAGTGTTCCTATAATCTTAACGACTGCTACCACACTAGAAATTACTTACACATTGCATCGAACATGATTTTAGACCTTGTTTCATGAAAAGTGTTCTTATCATTATTTCACTGTTTCAACGTGCTGAAAACAGTCTCATAGTGTTCCTATAATCTTATCGACAGCTACCACACTAGAAATTACTTACACATTGCATCGAACATGATTTTAGACCTTGTTTCATGAAAAGTGTTCTTATCTTTATTTCACTGTTTCAACATGCTGAAAATAGTCTCATAGTGTTCCTATAATCTATACGACCAATACTGCACTAGAAATTACTTACAAATTGCATCGAACATGATTTTAGACCTTGTTTCATGAAAAGTGTTCATAGCTTGATTTCAGAGTTTCAACATGCTGAAAACAGTCTCATAGTGTTCCTATAATCTTAACGACTGCTACTGCACTAGAAATCACTTACACATTGCATCAGACATGATTTTTAGACCTTGTTTCATGAAAAGTGTTCATAGCTTGATTTCAGAGTTTCAACATGCTGAAAACAGTCTCATAGTGTTCCTATAATCTTAACGACTGCTACTGCACTAGAAATCACTTACACATTGCATCGAACATGATTTTAGACCTTGTTTCATGAAAAGTGTTCATAGCTTGATTTCAGAGTTTCAACATGCTGAAAACAGTCTCATAGTGTTCCTATAATCTTAACGACTGCTACTGCACTAGAAATCACTTACACATTGCATCGAACATGATTTTAGACCTTGTTTCATGAAAAGTGTTCATAGCTTGATTTCAGAGTTTCAACATGCTGAAAACAGTCTCATAGTGTTCCTATAATCTTAACGACTGCTACTGCACTAGAAATCACTTACAATTTGCATCGAACATGATTTTAGACCTTGTTTCATGAAAAGTGTTCTTATCTTGATTTCACTGTTTCAACATGCTGAAAACAGTCTCATAGTGTTCCTATAATCTTAACGACTGCTACTGAACTAGAAATCACTTACACATTGCATCGAACATGATTTTAGACCTTGTTTCATGAAAAGTGTTCTTATCTTTATTTCACTGTTTCAACATGCTGAAAACAGTCTCATAGTGTTCCTATAATCTTAACGACTGCTACTGCACTAGAAATTACTTACACATTGCATCAAACATGATTTTAGACCTTGTTTCATGAAAAGTGTTCATATCTTGATTTCAGAGTTTCAACATGCTGAAAACAGTCTCATAGTGTTC